>CM028133.1:93325000-95725000 GCA_016271365.2 Neoceratodus forsteri | reverse complement strand
GTATTATTGACTGTGCTCCCTTTCTCTCACATCTTCAGCACAGATGGTTGGCCAGTCTATCTATGCAAGTGAAACATCTAATTTTAATTCGATGGAAGTCCCCTATAATACCCTCTTTTGAGGACTTGCTTACCAGCCTTACACAGGCGGCTTCTTTTGATCGCCTCACTTATTTAGCTTCTAGGCAATCAGATGAATTTAGGATTTGCTGGCAGCCTTACTTTAATTAATTAAAATCCCTTAGCTCTGGGACTTTCTATGTCTCCTTTTAAGGCTCAGCTTTATTTTCTTTTACTATTCAATCCACTATAACATCAGATCTCTTGATAGTTCCCATTATGTTTTCTGGTTGTTATGGTTCTTTCTTTAAATTTTCTGTGCAGATGTCCACATCATGCTGTTTCCAATCTGATACATTTGTACCTCTTGCAGCATATGACTATATGCTTTGGTATATCTACTGTGTTGCTGCAATTTATGATGTCATTGTCATTAGTACTGATATATTGATGCCTGCACAATATTATTTGTAATTATGACTTAAAACGTCAATAAAAAGATTAATTGCAAAGAAAGAACCAGCTCAGCCCCTCAGCCAGGTGGGCCCTGTACAGTCACCAGGCAGGAGTGTGAACCTGGACACAGGGACCTGGGGGCCACACATGTAACTGATTAAGCTAGAGTTTGTGTTAAGACAGTGGGGGGAAGGTGCTGTGTTAAAGTAAGCCACTGCAAACGGAAATCAGACAAGTGGGAACATCACGACAACTGTCCCCATATTGTATTTTTATTTATTTATTTAGTCTAGGATTGTTACACCTTTGAGCACAAAGCAGCTCATTTACAAAGATTCCACGACATAGGGGAGGGTTACAAACAACAAGGGAGGACTAACAAAGACATAATAGTAATATAATTTATAAGAGCACAATTGGCTATGATTTGGCTACAATAGGAGCAGACAGGAAGTTGCAGTAACTAGCTTAAAACAAATGGTTCTACTATTTAGGAAGGGGAAAACTGAGTTAAGAGGAGAGGGGAAGGGAGGCAAAGAGGAGATGGTACCAGTAATGGCAGGGAAGAGAGAGGCAGCCAGCGGCCTTGTCAAACTAGCTTGTTGAAGATGGAGGGGGAATGGGGGATGGAGGACAGGGAGAGAGGTACAGTAGGTAAGAGAGTGTTGCTGGAGGGGTGGTAGAGAGGTGGGTGGAGGGGCAATTGGCTGTAAGATGGGTGGAGGGGGATGTGGAGCAAGGGGCGCATTAGGTGCCAAGAGGGGGGCTTCTTTTTTTTACTGGGATGGTGACAGGGTTTCACTGGGCAGGCAGTCACAGGAGATGCTATATACAAAATAGTGCTGGAGCAGAGACTTAAAATTGACCTAGCTTTGGTGAGGCGGATGTTTCTGGGTCCAAGACGTTTAGCCAGAATGGGGCTCTATGAGAGCAGGATCACCGACCTTGTGTTGGCCGACATCTCAGGACAAGGAGGAGTTGATTGGCTGATGCTTGGATGTGTTTAATGCCATGGCAGGGTGTCAGTAGGTCAGTAGTCCCAGGGGGCAATAAGCCAAGAAGGGCTTTTTGGCAAGCAGGCAAGTCTGATATTTAATCCTTCCACTGAGCTATATGCAGCTAGTATGTGTGTAGAGGTCACAAGTGTGTGTCAGGCAATGGGAGCCAGTAAGCAGCCTGCCCACCTTGTTGAGGGTTACTGTGATTCTATTAAGGGCGGTAGCGGTAGCAGCGCCATAGATAACAAGCTCATAATCAATGACTGATAAGATGGAGCTGTATATTGCTATTCTGAGAGCTTCATAAGTCAGGCTGAGCTTGTGTCGGTGAAGGAGCCTGATCTTTATGTTGACAACCTTGGAGACATTCTCTACGTGGTGAGCATAAGCTAGGTGGTTATCCAGGGTGACCCCGGGATACTTAAAGTGCTGGGTGAGTTCAAGTGGGGTTCCAATGCAGTTTCTTATGGTTAGTGGATAGGTTTTATGTTTGTTGTGGGAGGAACAGAATAACACCACCTTGTTTTTTGTGTAGTTCAGGACCAGCTTATATGCATTGAACCATTCTTCTACTTCTTTAAAGCTGAGTTGCAATTGCTGTTCTAGTAAAGTGGGGTCCCGGTGACTTGTAAAGACAACGGCATCGTCAGTATATAGTAGAATCCATTGGTGGCAGGAGCAGGGTAGGTTGTTGAGGAAGATACTGAATAAAAGGGAGTCTAGGATGGATCCTTGCAGAGCTCCGGAGAGCACATTCCATTGGTCTGAGGTGATGGTTGAAACACTAACACACTGGGAGCATTCTGTGAGGTAGTCTTTGAACCAAAGCGTAGCTTCATTAGACAGGCCAATTGTAGTGAGTTGTTGCAGCAGGAGTGTGGTTCACAGTGTCAAAAGCCTTCGTTAAGTCAATGAAGGCTGCTCCTACAAGGTTCCCTTGATCAAGTGACTTGTGGATGCATCCAGTGAATTCCAGGAGAGCAGTGGTGGTGATATGCCCTTTCCTGAAACCCTGTGGCTCTGGGCACTGGATAGAGTACTTTTCCATTCAGTCTACTAACTGGTCAGTGACTATGTGCTCCAGGACTTTTTTTTTTAACTTTATTTTTACTTTTTATCAAGTACATGACAAACATAGATCATATAGTAGATAGACCATCACAAAAAAGTATCACCATTGGGAACACAAACATTTACCTTATTCAAAGTAAATTCATGCATCTACTACATATTGTTACAACATATGGGGGATCCTATTAACTTAATAAGCATAATTATTAACTATATTTAATATATGCTGCAATGCGAGCCCATGAGCCACATGGCATTAACTCATGTAATTTAATTGTCCAGCAATTCTAGTCCGAAAACAAGTAGTGCCCCTATAAAAGGGGCTATTGGTGCCATGTTAATACCTTAATGTAAGAGAGAACACACCTCTTTTAAATAAATTGTCAGCCTGATAAAGCTCACCATTATAAGGAAAACAATGCCTTTCACTCCTCTGGTTCAAAACATATCAGGACATTAAAATCCTGGGTTAACAGTCCTCAGTTAAAACTAGATAAACAGCCTGTTCAAAATCAGGTCCAAAATGGTAACCTTAGTTAAAGATAAGACTAAAAGTCTTGCTTCTCTAGGTAGATAAATGAACAGAATTCTTAATTATTTAAAGTAAAATTTTACTGAGGTAATTCGGATTAATGTTACCACTAGGTAGTAAACAATGTCCTGAAAAAGAAAACTTCTAGTTGTGGCCTCATCGTCTTCATCATCCGATCCGTTGGTTCTTCTATGTGCTTCTGCAGCTCTCTGATAAGCCCACTTACCGGCCTCAGTTGGATCCGAGAATAGAAATACCTTACTCTGATGGACGATCTGAAGCCTGGCTGGAAAAATAATGGTATGCGGTATGCCCAACTCCCATAGGACTCGTCTCACTCCCTCAAACTTATTGTGATGCTGTCTTGTTGCGTAGCTAACATCTGGGAATATGTGAACCTGGTGGTTGCCTTGGAACAAGGAAGCTGCTCTACGGGCACACCGGAGAATCTTGTCTTGAGCTGCAATGCCCAATGTCACCAACATCAAGGTACGAGGTTCCTCCATTTTCTGTGGGCAGCCACGTGGAGTGATTCTATAGACTTTTTCACCTCCCAAGTGCTATCTAGGGCTTCCAGATATAATTTTTCAGTGAGCCACTCTTGCATATTTAAAAGTGGATGATCCCCTTCTGAGCCTTCAGGAAGGGCTACGATCCTGACATTCGCCACTCAGGCTTGGTTTTCAAGTACCCCCAGCCTTGCCCTGAGATGCTGATTTTCTTTCATTGTTAGCGTGGTCATCCCTGTGGAAGCATCGGGCTATTTGTGCACATCACAGAGGTCGACTTTAAGGCCATCCACTGCAGACTCTAGGATAATAACATGCCCATTAAAATTGTTCACCTTTTGATTAAGGGCGGACATAGAATTAATCAAAGTCTGGAGTTTGTGGCCCAGGGTAGTAATGGTTTCCCCCGGATTAGACCTCTCCTCGGATGTTGTAGCTTCCTCTACTCTCCCAAGTCCTCAGACTCCCTTGCTTTTCCCAGCTCCTCCTGATCCTTTTTCTTTTTTAGGATTACCCATTTTAGCAATTTCTAGGTCGTTCTTTTCAGTAGTGAGGTCAAAAAAGTTAAATGAGGCTTCCAATTGGAGTATTACGGCAGATCTCCTTCTAGCTTTTTAGAGGCTATAAAAGTTTGCTGTGTGCTGCTCGGGCTTCATAGCACCCCCTCTCTACTCCAGGGCTTTTGACAGAGGGGGAGGATGGAGATTGATCTATAGCTGATGTGAGCGGAGCGGTCCCCAGATTTATGTATCAGGGTGACCAAAGTGGATTTCCAGACTTGAGGAAATTGTGATAGATGCAGAGAGTTTGAAAATTCGAGTTATGAGGACTATGATCTCTTCAAGGGTAAGGGGGATAAGTTTAAGGTCAAGTGAGTCTGCACTATGCAGTTACTTACCCAGTACCTTTTTCAGGTGTTTTCTGACCAGTGACACTGGTACTTCCTTGAGATAGAAGGGAGGACTGGAGATGTTATCGTCATGATCCTGAGATGTACTAGTGGTGGTGGTGTCAACGAAGAAGTCAAGTGGGAGGACACTGCTGAGATCTGTAAAAGCATTGTTGAAGATGTTGGCAATAGTAAGGGGGTCCATAGTTGGTGTACCATCCTGAATGGGCATAGTGGGAGCTACCTTAGTAGTTCTGCCAGTAACATCCTTAATGCTGGACCAGAGGTTTCTGCTATCCTCCCAGGAATTAGCTAGCATTTCTCTATGGTATTTTCTTTTTTCTTGATGGGTGATTCGAGTGCACTCATTCCTGGAAGTCTTGTATGCTTGTACATTCACTTGTCACCCTGAGGCTGTGGCCCGTTGCCAGAGGTGATCCTGTAATTTCATTTTAGAGAGGAGTTTGGCAGTAATCCAGGAGCTGATTGTTCCACATACCTTCCTCTTTTGCCGCAGTGCATAAATGTCGTATATGGCATTGTATCAAGAGATGAAGTGCTCGAGGGCGACATTGACATCATTCTCAGAGTCAAGTCCAGACAAGCTGAGGTTTCGTAGGTGCTGTTTAAGTGATTCAAGATGTCCAGGTTTAAGTACCCTGCTGAAAATGGTTTGTGGTGGTGGCTTAATGAATATATTGGACCAATCACAGGAGCCAGGGGAGTGGTCACTTATTGAGTTGGAATGTACAGTCACATTTGAGATACACTCAGGGTGGTTTGTGACTATCCAGTCCAATAGCGTACTATTTCCTGTCTTGTAGTTGTGGCTGGTGGGTGAGTTGACCAATTGCAAGAGATGGAGCGTTGCTATGGCATCTTTGACTGGGCCATAGTCTGATGAGAGACAGTTTATAGTAAAGACTCCCAGCAGTATTGACTCAGTGGAGTGGAGTTTTCTGCGGGTATAGTTGAGGAGGGAGTGTAGACCTTCCACTTGCCATTTAGGTGGTATGTATACGGAGAGCACCGTTAGTGCTTTATTGTGAGCCTCAGGAAGTAGTTTTACTGTGAGTGCCTGAGTGGGGCACCCAAGGTCTGCCACCGGGAAGGCCTGGCCTATAATCATATCCTTTAGGTAGATGGCACATCCGCCTGCCCTCTTGGCCAGCCTATCCAACCTGAAGTTGTTGTAGCCTGGTAGTGCAATGGCCAAGTCAGGTACAGTTGGGGACAGCCAGGTTTCTACAACCGACAGTACGTCCGGTCTATGCAGGGTTACCCAGGCCTGCAAATTGGCTGCAGATTGCTTATTGATGCCAGAGTTATAGAGCCGGGCCTTGTTGCAGTGTTGGTGGAGTCATTTCCAGGAGGTCCTGGGTTCGGGTGTACATTGCCCGAAAGAAATAGTAGTATTAGAATGATTCTTAGTAAGTACCCTTTAAGCGGCATCTTCCCTATTTTGACCTGGTGTCTTTTATACCTTCTTATACTTTTATGCGTTTGTAGTAGAGAGAGTCTTGCTGGGGTGGCTAATTTGTGGTTATTAACTTGTCCATGGTGGCCTACAAAGTGAAGGGAGTGTCAAGTCCAGGACTGGCTTTAGGGTTTTGGGAGCCCCCCCAGCCAGATTAGTGAGTGTAACCCCCCCCCGTGGGGGCTTACCACTTTTGCCTTCCTGATCCTCTGGATCCCCTGTTCTGTGACTCGCCATCTGGCCCAAGTCCTGTAGTGCCTTTTGAGTCTCTGTCCGGCCCCACAACAAGTTTTTCTTTTCAAAAGTATCTGGAGGAGCAAAGCTGCAGAACCGCTGCACTGCAGCTGCACGAATGTGCAAGCTGTTGGTCCGCACATGCGCAGTAGCGCATTACTGTTTTCTCGTCACTCTTGCGGCAAGACAAAAGCCTCTCCAGTGCACCCGGTCCCTAAGTTCAGTTAATCAAGGGCCGGAGACACAGAGGAGACACAGGAGGAGCCATAAAGTTGTTTTATTTAGGAGTGCCAATAAGTGCTATGACTGTCTTATAAATATTAATGAGGCACTATAAATATTATTGATCCTGCCTGCTGTATTGGGGACAGTGCAAATCGGCAGCAGCGAGAGACAAGGGACAAGCTGTGTGTTTATATTTTTGCAGTGGTTCAACAGGGAAGAGGGACTGTGAGGCATTCAATAAACAAACATGTTTATTTTGGCTGCACTAGAACTGAAACATTTGGACACTGTATGGACTACAGCTAAACTTCTTTCACAGCAGCCATGTCTGCAGCCTTCAACCACTGCCACAGCCAATCGGAAAGCCAGAACTGCACAGAGACTTTTGGGACTGTGCAAGGACTGTTGGGAGAAAAAGAAGGAACATTTCTTGGCACCCAAATAAGGGACCAATCAGGCATTGAAGAAGCCTGATGAATATTAATTTTTCAATGGGATGATTGTTTCAGACAATCAGGAGCTGCCAAGAGCTCCTCAAATCCAAGAGACTTTTGGTTCTGAGTTCAGTTCAGCGGAATACAACCCCTTTGCTAAAAATGTGGCTGCAAGGCTTGAGAATGGTTTGCCTGGGGATTTGCCAGCTACTGTCCCCAAGGGCCTGTGTTTGCCTTTCCACATTTGGGGGAATCTGCCAAAAGAATTCTGATCTGCAGCTTCAACTGTGAGAGAGCTGTATCAATTGGTAACCTCAGCTGTGAGAGGGCTGTATAGAACTTGCAACTTCAGCGGTGAGAGCGCTGTCTCAGAGATTCCTGAGATGAGGAAACCCGTTTGTGATGTTCAAATAAGATGGAAAACCTGTTTGGGGGCAGTGTGGCCACTAGTCCAGGAGGTGCTCATGTCTGTGCTATGTCACCCTGCATTGACTCAACACCTGGATAGAGTGGACGTCTGTATGAAGACTTATTGTTCCTGTTCCAGTTCTACATAAGTCATCTGGGAGTCTCCCTGGAGAAAGGAAATTCACCAGTGATTGCCTGTGAAAAATTTAATGTCCTGCTTGGGGCTTGCGGGGCCATGCTGGCCAAGAGGAACCATTCTGACTGTGTTTAAGCTTGACTGTATTTCAGCTTATGGAAAGTTAAAGTGTAAAGAGTTGTAACCCAGGCATCATGTACCAGTGGGCTACTACCCCTGCCTGATGACTACAATACAGGTTAAGGGGCCTGGGTTCTGTTCTGGTGACAATTGGGGGTTATTTCCCAAAGATATAAATAAATAGCGTGGTGCCTCCATCCAGAGTAAAAATATAGTGGGCCATGTGTTTGAGTGGCATAATCCCCTGGGATGATGTACCTACACACCTCCCCTTCCAGTCACCCCCCACACAGAACACCAGTTTAAACTGTAGCACTGTAAAACACATGCAATTACTTACTGTAGCTAATAATATATAACCCCCCCATGGGGCTTACCTCATGTGCCCCATTCTACCATATGCTTGTGGTGTTCCCCAATCTTCTTCCCAAGTCTGTATCGCCACTGGCCAAAGTCCTTGAGTACTCCAGGGGCCCCAAACAGTCCTTGTATTTGTTTTCTGCCCATTATGGGCTTGCGGAGCTGCAGCCTCTCTCTCTCTCTAGCCACTTCACGGTGGGTGGATGGCTTGCGCATGTGCAGAGCTGATCCATATTTTCTTACTGCCATAGTGGTAAACCGAGAGGCTATCTGGTGGCCCTGAGCACCGTGTGCAGCTGGTCCGGGGTCAGAGACACGGACAGGGCCACTGAGAGCCCTTAGGATATTTTAAATAAAGAGCGCCAATCGTGCTGTGTGGTTTAGGCTTGGGACTCATGCATATTAATGAGAGCACATTAATATTAATGTTTAAGCCAGTCTAACGCTTGGGGACACTAAACTCTAGTGCTGACAGGCTAAGAACCACACTTAAATGTTTGATTTCATCAGCATTTGACAGGGCACAGAAAGTGCTTCAGAACAGTGGGGCAATAATTTAAATAAACTGATCACTCTGGCTACACTAGAACTTTATTGTTGGACAGTGTGAGCACTGCTTAGGGACTGTGTTTAACCACAGCCATATTTGCAGCCAGTCAGCCAATCGGAAAGCCAGGACTTATTTCAGAGACTATTGGGACCGTGCCAAGGCCTGTGAGGGAAAAAGCAGAGACACTATTTGGCGCCTAAACAAGGAGCCTATCGGGTGTCGAGCGGGCCTAATGAATATTCGGTTTTATGAAGACAATGGAATCAGCCAATCAGGAGCTGCAGAGAGCTCCAAAATCCCCAGAGACTTTTCAGTCTGGAGTCAGTTCAGTGCAGGCTCCTCCACAGGGGGGGGGCCCTGGCTCCTTGCCAAAGAAAATGGGTCTATAGTTCAGTTCAGCGGAAGCCCCTCTACAGGAAAGGGGGGCTCTGGAATTTGCTAAGAGAAATGTGGCTGTAAGAAATTGGAGTTGCTGGCCTGGGGGTTGCAAGATATTTGTCCCCCTGGGCTGACATTTGCCTTCCCACATTTGAGAAGAATTTTGTGGGAGATTTCTGAATTTAACTTCAGCTGTGAGAGAGCTGCAAGAAGCCTGCCTGCAGTCGTGAGAGAGCTGCATGAATGTAACCCTGGCACCGGGTATCTGAAGGGCTACACTACCTTTGCCTTGCAGACCTAAACAAGGTTTAGGGGCCTGGGTTCATATTTCAACCTTTAAACTGGTTCTTTCTCAAGATAACATAAATGCATAGTGCCTCCACCCACAGTATACTTGCATGGGTTAGAATAAAACCTGGTACGACCCTCTGGGATGCTGTACCCACCCATACTACCATACTGGCACCCCAAGTATGACCCAATAAACACTTCCCCACATTTCAGACATTTTTGAATTATTGACTGTCTCTAATAATATGCTCATGAGACAAGTATATGCAAAACAACAACAATTTATTTACATGGGGTGAGGATTAGGATAGGGAAATAGGATCCAGAGATCAAGCTAGTTACAATAAATTTGGCATTGGATTGATTTGGTTAAGGATATTGAGATAATCATTTTAGCTTTTTAAGCTTAAACATGAATCACAGTATCTACCCACCACCCTCTGATGTATTCAGATTTCTTTCTCTTGCTATCAAGGCTATCTGCATAAAACAGTTTACATGCTTTCCATCAATGGCCACACTGGTACCAGTCTCTAAACTGTATTAGGACCCTGCAATCCCAAAACCATTATCTGGTTACCCAGTACTGAAGTTCTTAAATGTGCGGGCCCTTTTATATGGTGCAGCTTTTGTTGGCCAGCTGCCGGGGCCCTTGAAGGAAATAATCAGAATAATCTTATTTTAGATTTGTGGACACACATCCTGACTGTAGTAAGACAGAGTTTAAACCAAACAGATAGAGCCACATAAGGGCACTGGGTGCTCTGTGACTAAAAATACCTGTATGTACCAAATCCAGTCACAGCACTCTCCACACACTACCAAATAAAAGTCCAGAGACTTTTGATAGTTAAATAAACAAGCCATTACTTAAGCAGCAGCAACATGGTGGGCACTTCAGTGGCTCCATTTACTGTAAAAGTGTGGCGCTGCACTGTGCGCTTCAATGAAAATGCACAGTGTGGCGCCCACCTGCTAATATAAATGGAACACGCCAAGCGTCCACTGTACTTCCGGGTAGCAGACTTTTAAAAAGTAAATGAAACCACTTTGCCGTAGCAGAAAAAAGCTGCTTTTTCTACTAAACCTAAACTGAAGGATAAGGTTTGCAGGGGCGGTAGTCCCTGCAAACCACAGTTTTCCTTTAAGACATTCTCTGGCAACCTAGACACTGTTGGGTCAGTTCTGCATGGCTAGAGAACCTTCCTTTCAGTCCTGTAGCACTTTACACAGTCACATTCAGCACATCCAAATACTGGATCCTTTCTTGGTCACCTTTTAACAGAGTTCCACCCTCTCTTGAGTGTTGGTTAATGCAGGGTGCGGAGAAACAGACAGATCTCTCTCTCTCTCTGGCTTGCTTTTTAAGCAGACATTTACTCACTCAGAACAAATTTTGAAGCTTTCCTTTTCTGGAAGTTACAGGTTTTCATCAACACTCTCACTGCTGCGGCAGAACGTGCGTACAGCTCTCTCACAGCTGAAGATTCCGGTTTCACCCACGTTCTCCCCAAAACGTGGAATGGCAAATGCCAGCCCTGGAGGACAATTTCTGGCAACCCCAGGCTAGCGACATCTGCTAACAGCAGCCACTTGTCTCTTTGGCAGAAGGAAAGAGAAGGAGGGGCTCACGCTGGATTACAAGGCCCATTCTTCTGTAGCTGGGGGCCTGAGCCCCCCCCCTTCCTGTGGAGGGGGCTTCCGCTCGAACACTGAGCTCAGCCTGAAAATTAATTGGTTTTATTGAGTCCTTCTGGGGCTACCGATTGGCTGAGTCCACTTGTGTGTCCCACTATATTTGGCTGAAAGCACTTGTCAGTCCACAAAATGAATATTCATTAGCCTCACTCGATACACAATAGGCCCCCTGTTTTAGTGCCTAAAATAGGTTCCTGTATTTTCCCCACAAGCCTTTAGCAATGCCCCATGAGTCTCTGGAAAATGTCCAAAGAGTCCTGTCTGAAAACCTGGCTTTCTGATTGGCTACTGGCTGCACAATATGGCTGCTGAGCACGTAGTCCCAATGCAGTTGTAACACAGTCCCAAGAATAAAGTTCTGCTGCAGCCAGGATATTTGTTTAATTTACTTTCTTGCCCCACAGCTCAGTAGCTCTTCTAGTGCCCCTGTAAATGCTGCCCATATTCAGTTTGTTTCCACTGCCTCTCGCCTGTCACTGCTGCCAAAATTTGCAGTCCCTAGGAAGCAGACAGGCAGTTCATGAGAGCCCCAACTTTAAACATTCTGGTGAAGCCAGTATAATTACATTTTTATTTGTATAGCCCCATCATTTATTAGCCCCTTTTTTATGCCCTGGTGAATGCTGCCCTTATTTAACAATTTATTACTGTCCCTCAGCTGTCACTGCTGCCGAAAATACCATCCCCTGCAGCTGACAGGTGCCTCTTTAATATTCAACAGGATTCCTAATTAATATTCATGAGCCATGTTTGTAGCACATCTCGGCACTCTTTAATTACAAACTTTTGAGGGCTCTCTTGGCCCTTAAACAGGTCAGCGACCCCACTGTGGCTTCCCCAGGGGCTGGGACCACCAGAACACCTCCCATTCAACTGCAAGACTGGCGGTTGGGAGATCAAAGTAGCTTTTAGTGCTTGCGCGATCACTGGCTAGCACTAAAATGCTAAAGCAAACTGTGACAGTAGCACTCCAGCTTCTGAGCTCAAACTGGGCTAAAATTAGCATGGGGCGACTCAGGGCACTTGGGCACACTTTCTGGATCGGGGCCAGTGGTGGACCGATTGGGGAGCACTTGTGAACACCTGCAGGCATCCAGAGGTGCCCCTGAAATGGGAGTAACATGGGACAAGTGGGCAATAAGGTAAGCCCCCATTTTGGGGGGACGGGTTACATGAACGTTTCTGCCTCAGCAGTGAGAGTGCTGATGAAACCTGTGACTTCAGATAAAGGAAAGCTACATGCTAACCCTGAGTGAGCAAACTTCTACTTAAAGTGCAAGTGACCTGTCTGTCTGCACCCTGTGTTTGATTAGTTCCTTGTATTGGACATTTGTCTGCAAGAGTGACCATGGGTGGTCCAGTAACCAAAATGCTTGATGTGACTGATTAGTGTGTCTACAGGAATGGAAAGGAAAGTATCCTGAGGTAGAAGCTTGCCTGAAGTTGCCTGTGAGGACTTTGTAAAGTTCATTTGGAGCTGCCAAACCGCCAGCTGGGCAAAGGGAACTGTGTTTAACTTATGAGAAGCTTGTGACCTTGTGTAACCCCCCTACAAATGGGGGTTCCTGAAAAGTCTTCCTTGAGCTTCCCTAAATGTTCACTGCCAGGCTGGTGTCCTGCGTTTTAGCAGTTTAAATGTGATTGCCAGAGAGTGCCTGTATAGTCTTGCGTACTGTCTCTTTAAGAGCTGCCTGGATTGCAGTCATAAGTAATCTGAGAGGGAGCTCTGTTGAAAGATGTAACTATTTGCTGAAAATCATTTAGAGTGATAATGACAATGTTGTTTGTCTAACCTGCCTTCTTTGCAGCAAGGACTGTTTTGTTTATCTCCACTATCTTGGTCCTGGACTGCTGAATTGGACCAAACAGTACTGGTGGGACCTAAAATGGAGCCAGACTACAGGAGCTTTCTGGAGTCAAAATCTGTAGGAACTGTAGTTTGGGGCTTTTAGCGCCTTTTTGCACCTGAAGGGGGAGCCTTTGCTGTGACTGACAGACAGATCAGCAAACCAATCCTTTTGGATTCTGGGTAAAGTCCCAAGCTTGCTGGCAGTTGAATCAGATCTAAGTTGGGAGCTGAAGAAGCAACATGCTTGAGACAGTCAAGCAGCCGTCTGAGTAGTTTCATGCAGAACTGTGGAAAGGCCTGAGTTGTGGCCTGCATGTCTGCCAGCTGCCCCTGAGAGGGAGAGTAGAGAATTATTTCAGACTAAATCCAAGTTTGTGAGAACGAAGTAAGCCACTGATTTTTTTTACCAGGCTCATACCTGAAGAAGACCGAAGAGTTTGCTGAATGCGATCGGCCTGTCAGGATTTCCAGCTGGCTTTGAATCCCGGTTTGTGCAGAGACTTTGCGATTGTGACCGGAGAGCGGTTTGCCTGATACAGTAGAATCTCCTTACCTGTAAATGTGCTGTGTATTGAAAGTGGGTCATGATTTGGTTTCCCACTGTGTGAACTGTGTTCTGCTTGCTGGTACTGTAGAATCCTTTACATGTAAATGTGCTGTGTATTGAAAGTGGGTCGTGATTTGGTTCCCCACTGTGTGAACTGTGTTCTGCTTGCTGGAAGCTGTATCCAGCCCAAAACGGACTGTATCCGAATTTGTCTCCATTCGGCCTGGGCCATGCCACGCTGGCCCTGCCAGATTACCCCACTGCACAGAAAAAGCCACCAACTAGAGACTTGCCTAGGAATCAGCCCCCTGTTCCACGCTTGAACAGGAACGATGCATCGGCGAAGTGTGTGGGCCCTGCTTCTCCTGGCATTCCAGATGAACCACCTTCTGTCTCGATTTTTGTCCCATCTGTGTCCAGTCTTGGGTATCGTGAGTAAATATCAGGGTAGGTCCCTGCAACAACAGCCTAATCTAAAAGTGTGTCATCTGATTGTCTTGTTGTTTTCTTTTCATGAACTGAGCCCTCCGGCTCTGGATTACAAACAGTGGGCTGGATATTCAAACTGCACCATTCAGTGGCGCAAGCCCTTGCGCCGCTCAAATAAGTTGTGCAGGGGTGTGGCCAGGGCGATATTCAACTGAGTTGCGCTATTGAGCAACTCCTTTGAATATCGCCCCCCAGCCACAGCCACTGTGCATGGCGCAGTGGAACTTGTGCCACCGCAAGTGGTCAGAGTGGAGCATTCAGATGCGGTGGTGCAAGTTCCATTGTGCCATCCAAATTCTGATATTCAAAGGTGAAATGCAAATGGGCCATAATTTATGCAAGGTGCGGGGTAATTTGCATCTAATCACAACCCCATTTGCATGCCATTAGCGCGCCCAGTGCGCCAATCCCCGACTTGCCTGGCGCCTGCCAGGCAGCAGCCATCGAGGACCGGCGCCCTGCAGCCCGATCGCTGGGGCATGAAATCGTCCCAGTAGCGATCGCGGGCAGAACACCTCCCCACCCCCCGACTAGCCGGATCTCGGGCAGGCGTAAATGAACCCCCGACTGGCGATGCATGGGCAGAGCGTCGATGAACCCCCGACTGGCCCGATTGCGGGCAGAATGTAATGGAACCCCCGTATTGGAACACCCCGACTGGCCCGATGGCGGGCGAGCGAGGTTAACCCCACCCAAAGACCAATATCCTGGTGGTCCAGTGGACATGACCCGATCGCCCAGGCATAAGGTCAAACCCACGACCCCCAAAATCCTATTTCCTGGTGATCTAGTGGCCTCCACCCCACCAACCACGGAGCCCACCACCCTACTTCCCCGTCAGCGGTGGGCGGCAGCACCCCACCCGCCTGCCGCCTGCAGCCGCCGATGACTTTCGGTGGGCTGCAGCCAGGCAGGTAGGGGTTGCCTACACAACTCTGCACAGCCCGGCTGAATATCGGGCTGTGCAGTTTATGCATGGTTCCTCCCCCTCTGGTTGAGCATGCCTTCATTAGCATTGCGCTGTTGCTCAGCATAACTTGGGGGGCGCAACTGCCTCCTGCTGAATATTGCAGAATGGCGCAATTTCGGACTTGCGCAGGCGCAACCCTATTGAGCATGGCGTAACCCTTTTGAATATCCAGTCCAGTGTGTATTGTGCATGTTGTTTTCTTCCATCACAGGGCCCCAACCAGCTGCAACGTTCCTGGCTAGCCCAATATTCTCCATCTGGGTACCCAGGGTGTGTGACTGTTTATGGACCCTGAAGTGCACGCATAACTGTTTGATTGATGCAGCCTTTAAGCAAATTAACCTGATTGCGCTCCTCCCTTGTTCAAGTCCCTTAACTAAATCAGATCTAACTCTTTTTTGCATTTACCCTGACTCTGGTTCCAGTTTGTGCAAGAGTACTGCACTGCTGTTATTTGCTGTGTATAACCTTGTCTTACAGGGGGTCCCCAGGGCCGAGCCAGAGGAGAGCCCTGGTGGTAAGTGCAAACCGTGTCGGTACTTGTGTGGTGTATCAGGGTATTGTGCAAGTGATTACTGTGTATTGTTCCAGCCACTAGTAAGGGGTGGGGGGTTACAGTGTCCTGGAGGGCTGTGCCCAGGTTACCTTGACCACTACCAACCCTGACCTCCAGGTGGAGGCACCCGTTTCAGAACCTTGGGATTGCGCCACCTAGGGGTTACATAAAAATATCAAATCCACCTGTAGTTTTACTCTGGGTGGAGGCACCACACTACTTATTTATATCTTTAAAAAAGAACCCCTTTTACACCAAAAATAAGACCCAGGCCCCTCAACATTGGTAAGGCCTACAAGGCAGGGGTAACACAGTAACATAGTTAAAGCCAGCAGAATGGGCTTTATAGTCTATTAAGTCTGCTCAGTAGCCAGCCCCCTACTGGGAGCTCACCCCCCCAACCCAGAAAGCTTCAGCATCCCCCTGTACCTGTCCCAACCCATCTTGAATCCTTCCACTGTGCTCTCTTCCTCCAGACTCCTGAGCAGTGCATTCCATGGTTCCAGCACCTTCTCAGTGAAGTAGTGCCTCCTGCACTCCCCCCTGTACTCCTCTCCCCATCCAGCTTCCACTCATGCCCCCTGGTGGTTCCCCCTTCTTAAGTCTGAACACCTCCTTGGCTCCGCCCTTATTTATCTCCTTTACATACTTGAAGACCTTTATCATGTTCCCTTTGTCCCTCCTCTCCTCCAGTGTATACAGCCTGAGTTCTTCCAACCTTTCCTCATAGGTCCTACCTTCCATGCCCTGTATCATCCTTGTCACCCTCCTCTGGATCCTCTCCAGCAGTGCTATGTCCTCCTTAAGGAGGGATCTCCAGAATTGCACACAGTACTCAAGGTGTGGCCTGACCAGGACATTATACAGAGGGAGGATCACCTCTCTCCTCCTGGAGGCAATCCCCCTGGTTACGCACCCGAGTATCCTGTTTGCTCTTGCTGCGGCTCTTCGATAGTTCTCAGTGTTATTCTTTTTAATGTCTACTACTACCTCATGGTCCCTCTCACCGGTTATGGCTTGTAGTGTGACCCCTGCAGAGTGTATGCATGGCCCATGTTTCTGTCCCCCAGATGCAGCACCTTACATTTCCCTGCGTTGAACCTTAATCCCCACTTCCTTGACCACCTCCCCAGGGTATCCAGGTCCCCCTGGAGGGCCTCTCTCCTTTCATTCCCATCCACCAGTGCTCCCAGTTTCGAGTCATCCAGAAAGAGACTCAGCCTACTCCTAACCCCCTCCCTATGTCTGAGACATAGACATTGAAAAGGAGTGGCCCCAGGACCGAATCCTGGGGAACCCCGCTGGTGACCCTTCTGGGAGAGGAGACTATCCCACCAACCACCACTCTCTGTATTCACCCTGCAAGCCAATTTTCCACCCACCTGAGCAACTGCCCCTCCACCCTCATCCCCCCTAGCTTTGTCAGCAGGCCGTTATGGGGTACCAAATTGAACGCCTTGCTGAAATCCAGATAGAGGACATCCACCGGCCTCTGTTGGTCCAGGGCGCCCATCACCCAGTTGTAAAACTCCAACAGATTGGTCTGGCATGACCTCCCCAGAACAAAACCATACTACCTGTCATCCAGGTGCTCCAACCTTTCCAGCTGACGTCAAAGCCTCTCCTTGATATTGCTGTCCCTTACCTTGCCCACCACAGATGTTAGGCTAACAGGCCTATAATTCCCCATCTCCTCTCTGGACCCCCCTTTGTGGATGGGCACCACATGAGCCACCCTCCAATCCTGAGGCACCCACCCTGGCCTCAGAGAGATGTTGAAGAGTGCAGCCAGTGGAGCTGCCAGCACATCTGCCAATTCCTTCAGTACCCTTGGATGCAGCCCATCCGGCCCCCGCGCCTTTTCAGTCCTCAGCGACCGGAGGGCCCCTCTCACCCTTTCCACTGTGATTTTGCCCTCCCAGTCCTCCTCCTCCTCATGCACCCACCCATCCCCCTCCAGATTCGGTCCGTCCCCTGCCTCAGCCCCTTCCAATCCTTCAGACTCTAACTGACCTCCTGAATCTGTGGGATCCTCTTCCCTCCCTTTGGTATGGAAGCCCCCCCCGGTAAAGACTGAGGCAAAGTACTCATTTAGTGCCTCTGCTTGTTCCACTGCTTCCTGCGCCTATCCCTCCTCAGACCTAATCCTGCTAATCTGTGCCCTAGTTTTTCTTTTCTCCCCTATGTATCTGTAGAACCCCTTTCCCTCCCTCCGGATATCCCTAGCCAGGTTATGCTCCACTCTTAGCTTGGCCTCCCTTACCACCCTGGTGACCTTCCTAGCCAGTAACTCATACTCTCCCCTCTCCCTTACCCCTCTTGAGTGCTTTAAGCGGGAGTCGGCAGCCTTTTTTTGCCTCACCGGCCCCTGCACCTCCCAGGTTCACCAACACAGCTTCCTGGCCCTACATTGCTTGCTCCTTACCTTTGCGCAGGACTTAGTAGCCTCCTGCACCCCCTGCTTTATGGCTTCCCACAAGCTACCAGCATCCAGTAGTAGGGTAGTAGCCTGCTGGTACATGGCACCCGGATTGCATGAGGTCATGGGGCTCCACTTCACCACCTGTTTGACTGTAGCCCCTACATGTATCATTTTATTTAGTGGTATATTTAAATTTATTTGGAGGAGAAACAGCAGTGTTAGTCCTTGTGGATGTTCTTGCTGTCCCATCCATTGCTGCCCATCTGCCTCTTATTGACTGGGTCATAGCTGGTAAGACATTTCATGACATCATGATAACACACCAAAAGGAGCTGCACAACACTTTGTTGCTGTTTTAAGAAGATAATAAGACAGAAAAGCATTTAAAAATAAATAAGGTAAACTGCTCTGGTTGGGGGCCACCATATCCAGGGGGCCCCTGGCAAACACAGGGTTTGCTGGTGCCTAAAAACAGCTATGGTCGAGCCACAGTAGCAGAAGGTGCGGCAGACTGCACCAGAAGGATGTAATTGGACTCTTTGAGATGAGACAGGGTGACCATGTGTCTCAGCACTTGACTGTGTTGAAAAGTCTGCCAAGTCTAGACCAGCCTGATTGTGGAAATGGAAGTTATCTTGGGCTCCAGGAGGTGGGGGGTGAACCTCATATTGCATTGAGAGAGAGCTGGAACCTAATATTGTTCCTTAAGAGGGACAGAAACTACTGTTCTGCAAGAGGAACGGGAAACAAAAAGACTGAAAGAGGTGTCATCGTCTGTTAAAACAGCAGTGCCCGGAAAATATTTTTCCCCAAACTAGTTCCAGCTATAATTAATAAAAATATTAGCATACATGTCATATATCCTTTTTTAGGTACCTCCAATACTGCATACCATGGGTAAAATTCACAAAGCAGTTGTGCTCAGCACATCTCGGCTGCCCCGGTGCAAATGAGATGCGCTGAGCCCAAACTGTGGTATTCACAGAAGATGCACCGGAGGATGTTCCCAGTGCATCCCGTCTGTGAATAGCACAGTTGCGCCCAACCCGAGATGCGCCGGTGCAACCCCCTTGTCAGGCTGGGAAACCAATGGGGCAGTGTCCAAGGTTGGGATTCACAGCCCCAGACATGCAAATGGGGCCATTAGGCATGTAAGGCACAGTGGGGCCATTTGCATGTCATTATGGCCCCATTAGCATGCGGCTTGCAGGGATGTACCTGGAAGAATTCGCTGGGTGCCCTGCAAGGGCTGTGAGCCGCACACATATTCCCATGTAGTCTAGTGGTACCCCCCCTTCCCCGACCCGATCACATTCCAAGTGTCATACCACAAAGTATCCTGGTGGTCCAGTGGTCCCCCCCCCCGCCTGAATCCCTGAAGTAAACAAACTGACCAATGGGCTTGCAGTGTGTACTGTAATCTGTCATTCACAACTCGGTAAATGACCTGCCATTCCCAAAATTGTGAACGACGGATTACAGTACACACTGCAATCACCAGGGAGACTTTGGGACTTCCTTCAGTGTTGGGATCGGGTCCTATTACGGGGATACAGGCAGGAAGGGGTTGCACTGGACTACCAGGGATGTTACAAGTTATGCTACTTTGGGGATTTGGGCGGGGAGGGACCACTGGACCACCAGGCATACTTTGTGGCTTGCAACTCTGAATGTGATCAGGATGGGGAAGGGTTGGGGGTTCCATTAGACTACCATGGATGACTGCAGTGCTTTTTTACAGTACGGGGATATAGGCGAGAGGGGTAACCACTGGACTGCCAGGGTAGGCAGGCTGCCATGCTGCTGTCTGCAGTACAGCAGCCTGCCTGTGGGCAGACACCCACTTGTCTACTTTTTGTAGACTTATCTTTTGGAAATGCATCTTTGGACCTGCTCTGGAGATGTGCCTTCAAGGTGGGTTGTGAGTAGTGCTGCGCCCCATATACATGGGCACGGCCCCTTCACAACCTGTTCGGATGCACCGCATAACATTATGGGTGGTGTGCGGTGCATTGGTGATGCGCCTGTGCATCCCTTTTGTGAATCCCTAAGTTTTGGTATTTTTTCTGTCCCAACCCTTGCCAAGTCTACAGTGCTATTTCTACGCCAAATGTGGCAGCCATCCTTTTTCTTGAGAAAAAAACTAAATTAAAACATTTACAAAATACTCAGATTTTGGTGGAATTAGAAAATGTTGCCACCAAATAAAACTTGGAGATGCTTGGAATCTTTCATGGTGAAAAAAAAAAGGTAACTTTTTTTGGCCAATTTCGTTGCACTGCCACTTTAACATCTTGAATTATAAACCCTGGAGCTCATATGTGAACATAAACAGCTTATTATTCAGTAAATGTGTTCCAAGACATTAGGAGTTTGTGGTTCCTATACACACAGCAGGTTCAGTGGTGCCACACCATATTCTGTTCTTAACCAAAGAAGAATCAGCATTTATATAGTTATTTCATACACACTGTATCCTAAAGTACTTTACAAGCTAAGCTAGACTGGTAGTGAAGTGACTGAACATGTACTGGCTGCTGCTTCGCACATCAACACCCACACTCAGCTTTAGACAATTGCGTGTTCCAGTTTTATGGGAAGGGGAATGCTGGCCAGGACACCTCAAATGGTGGATTTGGCAAGATGCCAGTTTGTTTTCCAGAACAAAGATACTGTGTACCCTTAGTGTACTTAATTATTTTAGTAGAACAGGAATTACAGGGTATTAGAGCACAGGAATATGACACTACCACACACAGTTTTTTTTGCAAATATCGGCATAAGGCAGTGTGTCTATAAAGGCACTACTTTTTCACTGTACAGGTGCACATTATGTCTGCAAGCCTTGATAGTTACCTGTCTAGCTTATTTTTCATGAGGGCTATCTAGATTGGGGGGTGTAATATGGGAAAGATGATAGTCACTGTATGTCTGTTTGGTACAAAACTTTGGTATGTATTTCTGTTATTGATGTTTACCTTCATATCTTGTTCAATAAAAAAATTTCCCTACTGTTACAAGAAGTGACACGGGTTCTTTTACTTCCACCCGGACACCCACTGGGGCAGCATCTGAGATAGGTAGAAGGGACCTCAGTTTAACATCTCATCCAAAATATAGCATCCCCTTCCACCGCCAGTTTAACATCTCATCCGAAGTATAGCCCCCCCTTCCCCCAATCATATCAACATTTTAGGTATTAACCCAATCCTAGGGTGGGACTAGAATCCACAACTTTCTGGCCTAGAGGCAGAAGTGCTACCAGCTGAGCCATGCTGACACCAGGGGTGAGAGAGAGAGAACCAGAAATAACCCTAGACATGGAAGGTTCCCTTGGCCATGCCTCCCTCACTCAGGGAAATGGGGGAGTGAGGGTCTACACCTATTGCCCTAGTGTGTGTGCGGGTACGGGTATCAGGCCTCCCAAACTGGTTTGGCGTTTTTCATTTAACTACAGGGGCATTTCCCTGTAGATTACATTATTTCCTATGATACCTGATTCGGTCAGTTTCTCCTTTGAGTATTTCTGAACAATTTTCCTGTAAAATGCGGGGCTCTCTGTATATCCGGGGAGTCCAAGGGCCAGGATATGTGTGTGTGTGCACGTTTCATGTTATTTTCGTGGTGCTTAAACTCCTGGTGTGTATGCGTGTTTCATTTCTCTCTGTCACTGGGATTATCTATATTAATACAAAAATCCATGCAGTTTCTACTCTGACACATCACAGTTCACAGCAGTGGAGAACTAGTGGCTGGTGGGGGGAAGGGAGGACTCTGTGACATCAGCCTGGAAGCATTCACATCCTCTCTTTCTCACTGAAAAGGGTGGAGGATAAAGTACTGAACAAACGAGAAAGCGAGCGAGAGGGAGCCAGACTGAGACGGAGGCACACCGGAGCGACTGCACTCAGCCACGCGCCACGGCAGAATTTCAGCTACGGGAGAAAAAACGCGCAAACATCACAACTGAGTGCTTTCCCAGCAGCTTACCACGCCTTGTGCAAGCAAACGGTAAGAGAGGAGAGACCTGCCTCGGGTTTCGTTTTCAGTCTTTTTTATTTTCAAATGCAAGTGTGTGAATGATAATAGAAGAAAGGGCTTAAGGGGTGAAACTCTGGGGTTGGCTGGGTTTGAACACTGACAGATGGTTTTCATAAATGTCTGCAAGAGAGAGACATCAATCAGAGCGCCTGCTAAAATTATTTCAAGCTTTTCCTTAGCCTTTGAAAAAACAGAGCCTTTTTAATGTCTTTCACATCTGTGTTTTTCTTTGGGGGGATATCTACATATTTTGAAATGGGTAGGGTGTGTCACTCATCTCTTTGATTGGACTTTAATCCCAAAGTCCTGAAATTTGTTTTGTTTTATTTTGGACTGAATGGCATCAAAGATGTCAGTGTTTAAGCTGCCACTTGCCACCCCACATTTTTCCAGTCCTTTCTGGATTTTACACAATTTTTTTTTTTTTTTTTTTTAAACTGGGTTCCAGATTGCCAAATGGTGATGTTGATGCCTGCTGTGTGTGTTTAACTAAATGGGATATTTGGGTAGGGCTACAGATTTGGAGATTTCACTGCAAAATGTCAGTAGCAATTGCCCAAAAAACTATAGATTTAAAATTCTCTGGGGGTGTATCTTATAACATCTGCCTCATCTTTTTTTGTCAATGTCACATTGCAACAACGCCCCACAGTAGACGGCATGCCTGTTTCTTTCTGGTTTTATCCCCCCCACCAAAAAAATACATTGTTTCTAAAAGGTGTATTGTTCTAGTTTTCCCACTCTTTCCTCATTTATTTCACTAAGTTAATAAAACACAGAGTTACAGAGCCCCCCCCCCCTCCTCTTTCCCTGAGGCCGAGAGCAGGGCTAGAATTGTGGTTTGGGATCGGAAGTGAAATGCTGCGGGATGAGAAGAGAGGAAAGGCATCATCTAAAACAAATGTAAAACTGGTTAAGCATTTCCTCTTAGACTCTACCTCCTGCGCTGTGGGGACCAGGGGCAGTCTGTTTGCATAATTCGAATAGCTGACATATTTCTGCATCCATTAAGAAATCTCTACTCTGTTGGTAGAATGCGGGTTGCTCTCATTCAATATATTCAGTCTAAGCAACAGCCATATGAAATACTGTATATTACTGGTGCTCACGGGTCCCGAAGTGGAGTGGTAGTGGCCCCTCCCCAACACACATACACATATGCATTAGGTGCCGGGAGGGCAACCTGTGCCAAGGCTCACATGGTTTCTGTTAATTAGAATGGGGGCTGTACTTAATGCTGGCAGCAACTCGAGGCATGGCATGCAGACCCCACCTTGGTACCAGCACCAGACAGCTACTACACAGAAAGGTAGCGAGAAATGGGTGGGGTAATATTAAAAAAAAAAAAAAAACTGTTGCAGATAGACACACACATACCTGAAAAAGTGAAACATAAAAATCTCACCGTATCTGTGTTTGTTTTTTAAGAGGCAGATGGAGGGACCCTCCCCTCTTGTTCCTGTTGTCATTGAATTTTGAAAGGCGAGAGGATGTAGAGCGCTGAAGCTGGATTTTGAGGCAAAATCCAAGGGATTTCGTGACTAACAGTACATTTTTCTTAATTGAAGCTTCAGCCACCATCTGTTAGATTGCAGAAGAAGTGGGGTTGGGGGGGTGTGTGTGTGTGTGTGTGTGTGTGTGTGTGTGTGTGTGTGTGTGTGTGTGTAATAGGAATTAAAATCTAAGAATATACAGTTTCTTGCTCCATGCATGAGTACCATGGTAACAGTTGGGTTCAGCATTAAATGAAGAAAGTGTTCCTTATACAGAAGGGGAACTACAGATCAACAGACCTAGGGAGACAGGCAGAGAGACAGAAGAGAAACTGGAATACAGAACTGAAATATTTTGTATATTTTTGGTTTAATTCTTTTTATTGGTGTTTTGGATAAACTGCTTGATGTCCTGCAAATATTTTTTCTTACCTGAACTATGGAGAGAGAAAAGTGGTGGAGCCAGAGGTGAAGGAGACAGAGCGTCACAGAGAAGGGCAGAGGGTCACAGTGAAGGGCAGTATGAGAGTGTGAGGAAGAGAGAGGGATAGCTGTTATGGCAAGCAGAAAAAAAAAGTGGTGGGGAGAGAGAGAGAGAGAGAATGATAGCGGAAGAAGACGAGGTGCACAACTGCATAATCATTGTCTCTCTCTCGTGCGCGCTCACGCACGCACTAAATAGAAAAATGTCATACTTTTTTTTACTTTACTTTTTCCTCTTTCACCATCTTACAGTCTCTTTTTATATAAATGTCACTTTGCCCCTCGGGCTAACTGCTGTGATTTTTCTCCCTGGCTGTAGTGCTTGTGTAACAGCATAGTGGTACGTTCTGGTAGCATCAGGGTTGTGGTACTACTGAGAGCTTCTGCAGGGTCACCAGTGGCTCCTATACACTGACTAGCCCTGTGTCTGGTGCTTTTGTAGTGGAATTCAGGGTGGCATGCATTGGCAGCAGTAGGGCTATGATATGTCTGAGAGCATTACCATGGGAGTATTCTTCCAGGGTTACCTCTGGCTCCTATATACGGAACCCTGCCTTCTCCCCCATTTCTAGGGCTTTTGTACCAGCAGTCACAGTAACACACACACTGGTAGCAGTAGGGTTGTGACTCGGCTGAGAAACTTCCTGTGCAAGATCAGTACTCTGCCAAGGTTACTTGTGGCTGAAGCTGCCCCCCCCCCCAATATTTTGTGTTTTTGTACCATCGCTCCATGTGTCACACATTGGTAGTAGTAGGGCTGAGAGCTTCCCTATGGCAATGCAGTACTCTACCAGGGTTACCTGCACCCCCGGTGTCTTCTGCTCTTGTTTCGGTACTTGGTGACCAACATTCATTATGGTAATGTAACATGACTGTAAACTTCCTAGTCAGTGCCAGCTATATTTGACTCTCTTGACCTAAAAAAAAAAAAAAAAAAAAAGTTACCCTGTATCTAGCACTCTTCTACCAGTAATCATAGTGACACCTGCTGGTGGCAATAGCACATGCAGTTACATGGCCATAATATCTCCTGTATTGCAGTATTCTAAATGTGTATTTCAGATAGTGAATCAACATGAACTGGAATATATATTCCAGTTAGTATTCGGCATCTGTATATAATTCTGTATCCTGAATCAGTTCAGCTTTGGGCATGCTCAGAACGCTGTTTTTTTCTTTAATGACTGGAGCCCTTATTCAGAATGCTGAACATGTTGTGTTTACATGGCCCAGTTTTCCATTAGTGTTCAGAATACTGCTGGAGTATCCCAGCTATGTTATTTGGACTTACTTCCTTTGATTCAGAGTACTGCTGTTTACATGGATGGAATACTTATTTGGAATACTGAGCATTTTGAGCAGGATCAGAATATGGCTGGCCATGTGAACGTACAGCATGATACTGCAGAGAGTTTCCCCACAGAACTAAATCACCGATGACTGCTGTGATCACTGTACCCTGATCCAAGTCCCCTGTACATATAGTTCTTGTACCAACATTCATATTGACACCTGTTGGTAGCATCAGGGCTGAGATATGGCTCACAGCTTCCCCACAGTGATGTCATGTGTTCTGAACCCCTTTCCAGATTTAGATATCAGTGCTGAAAGCAAATTGCACCATGCCTCACAGATTCTGAGTGCGTGAGGATCACCATATCTACAAAATATGATTTCAGTTAGTCCTCTTGGAGACCTTGTGCCCCCATGTTTTAGACACTGATACCCTGATTTGGGTATGTCGTAAATGTATTTTTTAAATTGAATCCCTCCAGCCGGCCCGGTGCCACTGAGGGTTGAGGCGCTGGATGCCACACCTCGCGCCACACTGGCGACCTGGGTTCGGATGCAAGCCCAGGGCATCAGGAGTTTGCAGGGTAGGTGTGGGATTGAGCATCCAGAGGACTGCTGTCTCATCCCGGGGAGGGATCCAGGGAATCACCGCTCTATATAGCGCCCTGGTGATGACGGGGGGCTACTAGAGTGGTGCAGAAAAAGGGTGGATTGCGGCAGATATCGGTGCGTTGCGACGTCATTGCACGCTCACACTCCAGGGGACCACATAAGGAGGAAAATGGCAGCACAAAGCCCGCAGCAGCTTGATAGCTGCAGCTTCACTGGCCGGTGAATGCCTAGAAAGAGGCGTGTGCCAGTAATGGATCCTGGCCGGGCATGGGAGCATCGGAGGGGGCCCCTCTTTGTGGTTCAGCAGCACATGCCAGCTGGGCACACACATACTCTGGGGTTGGCGGTGAGTAGGAGCGGTGGCTGCAGGAGGGAAAAATAGAAATAATATAAAAAAAAATAAATAAATAAATTGAATTCCTCCTAGAGGGTTGAACTGCAATGTAGTTTTGTTTACAATTTACATTACGGTCTTTCAAATACCAAACTTTTAAAACTGGGGAAACATCAGTGAACAGGAAAGGTTCTCATAGCGATTCACCGAGCTTGAGATTCAAACCAGGCTCAGTACTTTCTATTTTTTTTACCCAAAAGAATTGCATCATGGTCACCCAGTAAGACAGGGGCTGTGGCAAGACTCGAACCTTCGATCTCCTGTTTCACAGTATTTTGTGTTCAAGTCAAGTGGGTTGCCCGAGGCCATACAAATCACATCTTTGGGCTTTACACAGGATACTACATCCTCAACCAGTTATGCCCTCTGAATGCTTGACTGTGCAAGATCAACTAAAGCAAGGCCCTCGGCATGTAGAGCCATGTGTTATTTATGTGTAGATTGCTTCTTCAAAGGAAAAGTGTCTGCACCATCCATGCTGCAGTGGGACACTCAAAAGGGTATCAGCATTGCTCAGAAAGATTTCCAGGTTTTGGTTCTGGACCTTTTTTGTTGTTTGTTATATCATTTTTGAGGGTTCAAACCCCTGAAGAAATACAGCTGAGATTGCTGTAAAATAGCTACCATACTATTATTGTTGATGTAAACCAAGCATACAGTAATGTTACAGCTGTGGTATTGTCACACAAGTAGGACTGGGAATGAAAGGACTGGAGATTTGAACAATTGTCTGATGTACGCATCAGATGACAAAGTCAAATCAAATGGAACAGCCAGACTGTGAAATGCTGGCACAGCTTCTGTTCAGAGAGACACCACCCAACTATTATTGATGGTGCCACGCACTTCTTTTCAAGCCATAGTTTTAACAATAATCAGAAAAGCGACCTACCTAGGATGACCTGGATTGCTTTCCCTTCCTTAGCCAAATATTTAAAATTATAATTTCTTTATCTCATTTACCCAGATTACCAGTGCAGACACAAGAACTTCTTTACCTTTTTTTTTTTTTCCTGAGGGGGGTGTCTAACTTGGTCTGACTTGGTAGTTATAGGCAGAAGGTGGTGCTAGGCCCATTTTGACTGCCGCCTACACCATGTGGGGGTATTATCCATCTGTAGTGAACATATATTTATCAAATTCACATATGAATTTACAGAAGTCTGGAATGCCAACCAAGTTCTGCGGTGGTCTATTCCAGAGTTTGCAAGCATGTATAGTAAAATAACTATCCCGGGTTGGTGTATATATTGTACCTGGGTGGTCTGAATAACTGAGAGGTTAAGAGATTTTGCTCAAGGTGACAGTGTGTTAGTGACTGCAGTGGGATTCTGACTTGAATCTCAGGGTTTGCTAGTTTGTGTTTAAAACACTTCCTCCTCCAGTGACTAGCCCGAAGTCCTACATAGTGAGCCAGTGGATGAGCTGTGGTCTGAACTCTGGCGTGTAGTGACCTACTGTAAGTCACCTGTGAGCCAGGGTCTAAATTCTGGGAACTGTAGATGCTAGGCAACTGTAGAGGATGCTAGGCAAAATGGGCAGACTAGGTGGGCATGGCGGTCCTTTTCTGCCATCACTTTCCTATGTTCCTATGTACCTGGACCTACTGAACCACAGTCCCTGGCTTTCTTTTATTTTTCTGCTTATGCACCCTTTCCTCTCTAGCTCCTTCTGGCTCTCAGGACCTGCCAGTCAGCCTCCTGATCCACCAGCCATGGTCACCTACCTCTGTGGAGCTCTGGATGTCCTGCCAGGTGGGGACCTTACCCTGAACTGCTGCATTTTGTTAGGTGGTGCTGTGTGCTGGGGAGGTGGAGACCCGGGGTGTACCGCGTCAGTCAGCACGGAGATGCTGGGGCCGTGTCTTTTCTGCGTTTCACCCATCCTCCTGGGGACATTGCATATATGGATGTCTAGGTGGGCCTACACATGCCATACATGCATCCGGCCGACGGCATCAGCAATGTCCCTGCCCTCCCTTGGCCCTGCCAGTCACACTACCACCTGTGATCTCCTGGGTGGCAGTATCGTGGTGCAGGATGGAACCTTCCCTCATCAGAGGACGAGAGTATCCTTTGGAAGGTGTGCAATCCAAACCCCCCCCCCCGGCTGATCCCCGACGACTTGAGTCCATTCCTGAACTCCGGTCACAGTTGTTGCGAGCGGTAGTGTTACTGCTGCGATGTTGGGCTGGCCCTAATCCTTTGCTTTCTAGTGAAGGACGCCCCTCTAGTGAAGGATGTACTAAGGTTATGTTTATTGAGTCAGTGGCTAAACTGATTGGAACAGAACTGTATGAACATCTCAGAATTTGACTTTGAAAAAGTCCAGCAATCTCAGTTTGTGTTCGATGTGGAAGATATGCCCCTTTTATTTATGGCTGCTTCACCCAGCTATGAGTGAAGGGGGAACAAAAAACAAGTTTCCAAACTGCCTCAGTCTAACTCCCCCTGTTGCTGCCTATCCTGATAAGGAAGTCTGTGTCATCTGCTTTGGGTCCTTGGTGCCCTGCTGCTATGTTGCGTTGCAAGGACTCTTGTAGTGAACGTTGGGAAGGCCTTACAGTACCCCCAGTGCTATTTTTATTTATTTTATTTTATTTAATTTAATACTAGGATTATAAATACCTTTGAACCAGAGGTTCTTTTACAGAGGTTCTGTGTCAGCATCAGGTGCAAAACATACCAGAAGCAAATAGAATACAGGTTTGGGCAATTAGCATGGAAGTACAAAACCAGTGACAGATAATTCGGAGGAATTAACACAGAAACGGGTAAGTCAGTCAGCAGGTATACAAATAATGAGGTGCAGTTAACCAAAGGAACAGATGTGCAATCAGCAATCTCAGCTACAAGGCAAACCATCCTGTGGGAGAGGAGAGAAAAGCTAAAGGTGAGGGGGGGGAAAGGGAGTGGTTAGGCAGTCATGGATTTGACATTGTCATATGTGCTGAGAACAGATCAGATTAAGTGCAAGGTGGCCTGGGTGGGGGAGGATGAAGAGCAAAGGGGGTAAGGAGGGGGTGTAGAGAGGATACAAGGGGAGGGGGTAGAGGACAGAGGGGTAGTGGAGAGGAGACGAGAGGGGGAAGAGAGGAAGGAGGGGTTATAGGGAGGAGACGAGTTGGAGGGAAAGAGGAAAGGTGAGTGAGTGAGAGTGGGAGGAGTAGGAATGGGTAGGAGGGGAAACTAAGGGTAACTGGGTAGGGCAAGTAAGAGGGAGATAGGAGAGGGAGGGTGTGGGGGCAAAGAAAAGTGGGAGAGGGATGGGGAGATGGAGGGTGTGGGGCAAACAAAAAGTGGGAAAGGGTGGAACTAGGATTACAATAATGTTAGAACCAAGGGTACTTTTACAAAGGTTCCACGTTAAACAAGGAGTGGTATAACAAATAAGGGAACAGTACAGGTTGTTGCATTACAAAATCATAAAGTTACAAGGACTAGACAAAATTGCATGTACAGTAAGCAGTCAGGATTATGACCTAGTCAAATAAGAGCAGGGAGCTTTAACCTGCCACTGCCAAAGTCCCTCCTGTATCACTGCCACTGTCCATCACCCACCCACTCCCGACTGGTAGCATTGGGGCTGGGGCTTCTGATGGCCCTTTAATACTGCCTTGCCCTATGTTGCCTGCTTGAGGAGGTATGGTGGAGCATAACTCCTGCAGCTGCTGGGTGTTTAACATCTCCACTCTACTGGTATCAGGAGTGCACCATTTCCTAATAGATGGTGTTTTTGTCTCATAGTTTTCCCTGTGAAATGCTGGCAGCTGTTGGAGTGGGGACACACCAGGCCTGCTTGAGCAGGCAGCAGCTAGTTGGGGCAGTGCCGAAGGGGCCACTAGAAGCCCCCTACATTAAAATGAATTTCCAACGTAGTTGCTAATAAGGTATTGAGCTTCATAACCCAATACCTTATAGCAGTGTGAACTCACTGCTGCAAAAAATGTAATTTTAAACTTAGTAGTTTTAGCAGGGGAAGGGATCGTAACTGGCACTGAGCCCTCGGCCAGCCGATCTCTTGATATAGAGGAATCTGACCTGCCAAATCAGGGTATCGTTGGCTGGCCATCGGAAGCCTCTCTAACAGTAATGCTGTGAACTTAAGCCAGGTCAGGCAGCAACGGGGCAGTAAGAGACAGAGACCAACAGCATCCACCCCCAAGGGACGAGCATTGACAGGGCAGCTAGATTCAGAGGGCAAAGAGTCTCTTTCCCTCCAGCTATCTTAAAAGTACTAGGATGTAGGGTAGGGGAGTGGGAAGGCAGGTAGAGTGGTCAGTTTTGTTTGTTTTCTGTGCTTTTTTGTTTTATGGTTGGGAGTGTTGCTGTTATTTTGTTCTGAGTGAGCCAAAAATGCTCTTCATTTCACCTGGTTCTGCTGGCTCTCCAACCTTGAACCAAGTCCAACTTAATTTCACAATTTTATACACAAGTTTGAATTGGTCCGAAAGTGCATTATAGAGCCAAAGAGCAGCCTGTTTGCAACTTTGATATCTCCAGACTGCAACTGGAACGTGAACCTGCAACTTCTAACTCACAGCTCTTTGCCCTTTAATACAAGATTATTTAAAGTACACAAAATGAACTAGTCCTAAACCAGACCTTTGTGTAGAGATGTCTGAATTGTCAATTAACTGCTCTGGATTAAAATCTGCAAACTCAGTTTCAGTATCTGTATCCACAGATAACAGATATAATTTTCACAGACAGTCCCAGATAATCTGGATAAAAATACATAGCGAGGTCAAGTATCCATCTCCACAGATAGCAAGCAGTCCCAGATAATCTGGATCATTTAGCAGAATAGTGAGCCACATATATCCTCATCTGTTCTGTACATAAAAATCTATACCTAAAATTGTCATTATGCACTGGACAGGAAGAATTGTAAAAGCTGATTGGCTGGCAGCATTCTAGGCTCGTATTCCTTCATAAATGAATGCGTAAAAATAATAGCCCTGAGCAGACACTGTTTACATACAACGATATCCATACGCCCTGTCAAAACCCTTTATCACTGAAACCATTAACCTTCTGATGGATCAGCTTCCCGGGGTGACTTTTGACTTTTGTTGAGGGAAAATCGTTTGAAGACAGTCCAATTCAACATTTACAAAGTCTAACTTACCATTATTGACTTACTATTTTACAAAATGCTCACTTAACATTAATGAAATAAAAAAGCCTAGTTTGTAATATTTATTGATGTTACACTAAACCGACTGCTTGTAATGTGTTACTAATTATAAATCTATTTATTATAACCAGTTAAAAGTTATTACAGTTCCCTGATTAATGATTCCACAGTTCAAAAACAGTAAAAAAAAAAAAAAAAAAAGATTTTTGACCTGTGTTTGTGTCTGTTTACTGTGGTCGTCCAGTGCATAATCACAATAATACACTCTAGGATGTGCTTTGTCATAAGACATTGGCACTTCTTGGGTGCATAAGGCACTCAACTTCACCTTGTTCCTTAACACATCCAAGGTGTGCCAGTATCCTATGATAAAGCATGCCCTGTCACGTATCATTGCCTAATTATAAAATTGATGAGAGAAACCAAGACCTGTGATTGATTAGATGTGATCACATGACCATTCATTATTCCAGCACCACAGCAAAGGTCAGAAATATTTAGTCTTCCAGACATCATCTGTCAGCTTTTAAAACAAAAATCAGTGGAATCATTTTATAATTTATTTTTTTATTTGAAGATTGGTAACCGGGTGAGACAACTTGAGCGAACGCTTGTTTCCTGGTGCAACCTGGGGGAGGGGGAAGGGGAAGGAGGAACAGCAGTACAATACATAGATAAGTCAGTAGAGCAACATTTAGTAAATAGTTGGTACAAAAAATGACTGTATAAAAATAAAATTGGTATGCCGGCCCAGTGGCGCTGAAGTTTGAGGCGCTGGATGCCACACCGGCGACCCAGGTTCAGGAACGAGCCTGGGTCATTGGGGGTCGGCAGGGGAGGGAGAAGATCGAGCGTTCGATGAACTGCTCTCCTCTCCCAGGGTGGGATCCAGGGTCCACTCGGTGCAGTAGGAGCCCCTGGTGGAGACCAGGGGTACCACTGGCACTGAGCCGTACTAAGGGGTGGAGAGGCATCAGACAGGCATCTCACCTGATTAAACAATTGGGGGGGGGGGAGACGTCAGCGACTACGGTCGTACAGATGTCATTGCACGTCCGCTCTCTAAGGGGAAAAACCATAAGAGAAAAATCCTGTCCTGGGGGATAGGCGAAGGCACCTCTGCCTGCCAGGCCACACTCCTGATACCAGACACCTTCCTCTTCCAGGCCTGCTTGCCCAGCTGGCTCACTAGATTATAAGATAGAGCGCCCTGGGCAGATAGGGCGGCCCCACCTGGAGGAGGGGGGCTCAGAGCCGGGGTTCATTGGGCCAGTGTGAAGGAGAGGTGGTGTACTAGGAGGGAGGTAGAGTCTGGAGGTGGGGGATGCTGGAGAGAGTTTCCTAGGGGATGGTGCAAAACAAAAAACATAAAAAAAAAAAAAAATTGGACGGAAAAGTGCTGTCAACAGCTCAACATGAGGCAGCATTTCAAGTGCAAAGTCAAACGGCAGTACACAGCATGCAGTTAATAAACTTAACACAGATGAGAGACCTGTACCTGTGGTAGAGGAAGCAGCAGTGGTGGTGAGGAAGTGCAGCCAGAAGGCAGGTAGTAGATACGCAGCTGAAGACCCAACCGGGATGTTTGAGGCAAGGTTGGGGAGGCGTTGGGAGGGAGGATAACAAGAGCAGGTGGGGTAGGGTTGGAGTTTCAGCTGGTGCTTGAGGGAGCCACGGGAGAGGCGAGGTGGAGGAAGGAGGGGAGTTTGTTCCTGAGTGAGGGAAGATGATAGGAGAAGGCAGATTGCCAGCAGGGGAGCAAAAAGGCACTCAAAGCTATGCGTAAATGTGGGACAGCTGTACTTTATGGGTGTTTGAGGCATTCATTGTTGCCTCGTGCTTTACTTCTTTTTGCCATTATCCCACAATAACGCACAGTGTAGAATGCCTTTATTACCGTAGTATCCGGTGTGGCCTACTGATGCTGTGAATTTTCTGAGCATCTGCATGTTTGAACCTGGACCAGTGGCTCACAGTCTTTTGATCCCTAATTAGGGACCCACCCCAGAGTTGAGCAGAATAAGCTAATGTGTAAACTGAAATTTGAACCTTGTTGCAGTGACACACAGCCTTTTATTCTCTAAGGACGTGTCCCAGGGTCATATGAAGAGATCTAATGGTTAAAGTGGTGTTTGAACCATGATCCTGCAACTCAGTCTGTTGTTCTCTAACCAGGGACATGCTTGGGGTCAAGTGATAGATTCGCTAAATGGAGCTTTAAACCTGAATCCAGTGGCTCACAGCATTTTGTTCTCTAACCAGGGAATTGTTCTGGGGTCATATGGAGTGAATCAGTGGCTAAAGAGGGCTGTAAACCTGGATCCTATTGCACACCGACATTTGTTCTGTATTCAGGGACGTAAGTCAAGGAAATACAGAGTGAGTCAATGGCTAACCGGGATTGAACCTGGATCCAGTGGTACACAAGCTTTTGTTCTCTGAAATGGGGCTTGCCCTATGGTCATACAGAGATAACCATTGGCTAAACTGGGATTTGAACCTGGATCCAGTGGATCCTGGCCTTTCCTGTCTAACCAAGGACTTACCCAAGGTCAGACAGAGTGAGTTAATCACTGAGCTTGAGTTTTCTGTTATGTTACACTGTCTCGTGAAATCATTTCTATTTCTAACCCACTCCACCCACACTGGCAACGTCATCCTCTTTGGATGCTTGCATGGAAGAAGAGTAGGGCTTGCAAAGGGGGGAAGAGTGAAGTGTTCATAACACAACTGAGGACGTAAGATGAGTGAAAATTAAGCTGCAAACTGCAGCGTTTCTAATTAATAATGTGTAGTTTTACTGAAGTTCAGAAAAAGGAAAAAATAACTTTCATAAAAAATATTTTATAAACTGCCATATATTTTTATGCACTGCTACAAAAATAGTGTTGCTTCAGTTTAATGCAAAAAGAATAGTATCAATACAATGTGTTTCTCATTTGTTTTTTGGTTTTTTGGCTATGTCGTAACTAAGAAAAAACATGTTTCAATAATATCCTGTACAAGTGGTTTTAAATAGTATAGTTCTAGTAGTACACTGTGCAGTTCTAGAATGGTGGCAGCAGTGGAGTGGTCGTGTTTGTGTGGAACTCTCCTAGCTAATTAAACATTTTCCTTTTGTACAATGTGTGGATTGAGAATGAGGAGTACTGTTGCTACAGGAAGGTGTGGGATTTGTGTGTTTGATGTTGGTTGAGAGCAGGATAGTCACCACATTTGTTCTGTGGTGAATCACATCTCGCGTAAATTTTATTTTATTAAGTTTGCCGCACCTGCAAACTTATTGCTATTAGTAATGTGTGCAAAACACTTCAAAAGAAGGAGCCGCCGAACAACTGATAGCTGTTCGGTCACGGAACAAATATGTGTGGAGTGCAGCTGATTCTGCACATAGGCGGTAGCGCCACTGCTTTTGCGCATGTGCAGAAACTACACGCTCCCCAGGAAAGCCGACATCGGGGTGCCCAATCCTTGTTGGCTTTTTATTCCCCCCCACATTGTAGCACACTGGGAGTTCACTTCAGTGTGCCAAAAGTTGCCATATTTTTCCGACACTAGGATGCCCACTTCGGGTGTTGGATGCCCCCACCCCAAGCTAATTTTCTTTGCAGACTGGGTGCCCAGCCCCGTCAGCATCAGGCCCCTCCCAAAACTCATGTGGCACACTGGGAGCCCACCCCCCAAGCTCAATTCTTTGCCGATGGGTGTGCCCAATCCCAGTCTGCATCAGGGCCCCCCACAAACTCATGTGGCACACTGGGAGCCCACCCCAGTGTTCCAAGAGTGTTTTATTTATTTATTTATTTTTTACCTGTAAATAAAGACAACGGTCCCTGAGTCTGTCTTTTTTTTTTTTTTTTTTTTTAATTTAACCTGCAAAAAAGAAAACTGTCCTTTGTTGTTTCGCCCGTCCCCCTTCCCCATCCCGACTCTCCCTCTGCGCGAGCACCTCCCCTCACCCCATACTTACTTCCAGAGGTCAGGAGCAGTGCTCTTCTGTGGACCAGGACATGTCTGCACTCTTCAAAAGCCGACTGCAAATTGAAGAAAATCACGGTAAGCCCTATAACGGGAGTCAGTGGGAGGAGGGGAGTTTCAACTTAGGTTGATACCTCAGCCATTTTTAAGACTTCTGGACCCAAATTTTCAACATGGGGTTCTTGGGACCCCACCTTGTGAACACTGGCACTGTCATTTTGTTTATCGGTCCTGAAAGGTGATGTCGCAGTCGCTGTGTGGAATCACCTTTCGGGACCGATTAATGAAATAACAGTGCCACAGTTTATGAGGAGATGTCCCAAAAAGCCCATGTTGCAAATTTGGTGAAAAAATTCCAAAAATGATTGCATTACAAGTGTGTGTTACGCAGTTTCTACGCACGCTCATAACTTCGCCAATTTTTAATATTTTCACTCCAGATTTTTAACATTGCCATTTTATTACACCTCCTTATGAACAGTACAGCTGTCATTTTTCACATCTGCCTGAAATTTGTTTTCATACCTGTGGTGCAGAATGGCGCAGTTGCTGTGGGAAATCAGCTTTCGGGCAGATTAACAAAATTCCAGTGCCTCTGTTCATGAGGAGAGGTCCAAAAATGGCCATGTTGAAAACTTGGTGAAAAAATTCCAAAAAATGATTGTATTACAGGTGTGCGTTGCACAGTTTCTACGCACGCTCATAACTTGGCCAATTTTTCATATTTTTACTCCAGATTTTCAACAGTGCCATTGTTTCACACCATCTCGGGAACAGTACAGCTGTCATTTTTCACATCCTGCCTGAAATGTGTTTTTTGAACCTGTGGCGCTAAATGGCGCAGTCATTGTGCAAAATCGCCTTTTGGGATTGAGTAATGAAGTGATATTGCCAGTGTTCATGAGGTGGGGTCACAGAAAGCCCATGTTGAAAAATCTGGAGTGTCAGGGGTGTGACTTGGGATCGTCGGCCGTAATGCTCACGCTATTCCACCCCCACCCTGCAGCCAGTGGCAGGCATTGATGTGTGCCTTGGGGTCTTCAGCCCCAATATTTACCCCAACCTATACTGCACCCATCTCGGCATATTTCCTTATGGAATGGGATGAGCATAAGGCCCGAAGACCCCAAGGCACACCACGACACATGTAGGGTGAGGTAAAATGGCGTGAGTGTTATGGCCAGCGACCCAAAGGCACCCCCCAGCACCTGTCAGTCTCTGCAGGGTGGGAGATGAGTTTGGCGTCGGTTCAGTACTTCACTGCCATTCCTATTATGCATCTCTCTAACTCCTGCACTACCAATGCCAATGCCAGCAAGCAAACATTCAGCATTGACAAATGCTTGTTATACTTTCCAGTGATGATTTTGTCAAAGAAATGCAGTCGCTTTCCTAAGAAGGTCCTTGTTGGTTAAGCGACTGCCTTTCTTTGACAAAATAGTCACTGGAAAGTATAAAAACAAGCTTTAACAAATTGCCCCCATTAAACTCTATGGAGCGCCTCCTCGTGCTGTTCCTTGAGTAACGTGGCGAACTTTCAGCATTGACAAACACTTGTTTTATATACAGTAGTTTGGCACTTTGAGCCTTTTGTGGGGATGTCCTTATTACCAGGCTTTGCTGGCTTGTTGCTGTGTGCTGGCCCATTCATTTTGTGGCACTGTGATTTTGTTTTTCACTGGTAGGCTTTCTGGGCTGCCGATTTTCTTATTGTTTAATTAAAAAAAGGAAAAGTTATTGAAAACATTTTTTTTTCCAGAATAAGTCTGTTGCTAAGGACCAGCTTTCCTGGCATAGTGTTTTAGTTCTGATAGAACATTTGACATAGCAGTCCACTAAGTTCTAGAATATTGAGACTTGCTGTTACATTGGGACAGTACTAGTGACGTAGAAATGAATATGTTTTTGTATTTTTGTGTTTATGTACATTATACAAATTCAGAAATATAATTGTAATAACCAAGGGTTAAGGGATTAAGTAAGTATGGTGCAGACAGTACTCCAAGTATAACGGAACTCCATATATAAGGTAGACCTTTTTTTTATTGTAGGATCAGTATGAAGATGGGGTACAGCTGGGAGGTAGTTGCTGGGACTGTTGGGTGCTGTTCTCCAGAGTTACTCTCTGCACGAGGGAGCACTGCCTCATCTGCAGGACATTTTTTGGAGCTCCACACTTAGATGGTGGCAGCAGGAGATGAGATATCTCAGCTGCGGCACTGGCTTAGCTGTGGTCCACCCCCCCAATTCCCTTAGAGGCCCACTGGCCCAGCAGGCTGGAGGGTGGTGGGGAAGGGCAGCAGGGAAAGGTGGCAGGGACAGCCACAAGGGGATTCACTGCTTTGCATCCCTGGAGGAGGCTAAGGTACCTGACTGTGTTGGGGGGATTCTTAAGTCTGTCAAGGGAAATAGGACAGGTGAGCAGGAGGAAGTCAGCAAGGAGAGTCTTAGTGACTGGGGACTTAATTAGGGGAATAGAGAGCAGGGGTCAAAATTGGCACCGGCCCACTAGCCAAATGCTGGTAGATTTTGTATCAGGCTAGTACTGGAGAAGGTAACATTTTAATAAATATGCTAGCTGGGCCAGTGAAAAAGTCTGTGGGGCTAATGGATTTTCCCAATTACTAGCATTTCTGGCTAGAGTTGGAAACCCTGAGAAACAGTGATTGGTGAGGTAGGGAAGGGAAGTGAAATGGTCAGATGCTTTCCTGGTGCATCAGCCATCAGGGATATAGATGGGATAAGGATGATGGAGAAGGGGGAGCTGGGGGTGCTGGTACACTCGGGTACCAAGGATATGGCAAACAAGCTTGTTGAGGCAGTGAAGTGGAACTTTAAGAGTCTGGGGGACAGATTGAAGGCACATTCGGCTTCCCTGGCCTTTTCCAAGGTCTTTCCTGTGTGGAATAAGGGGAATAGATATGATAGAGTAAGGAAGGAAGAGATTGAGGAGTTTAATGGGTGGTTGAAGGGATGAGTCGGGAGGAGGGGTTCCATTTTGTGGGGGACTGGAGGGGCTTCTGGGACAGGAGACTGTCTTCAAGGGTGATGGCTTTGACCTGACGAGTGGGGGGCCAGTGCTCTGGGGCAGAAGTATGACATTTGCATTGGACAGTTAGACTTACCACAGGGGAGACTGAGGCTAGGGGAACCACTGAGAAGGAAGAGCAGGTGGAGAACCTAGCTAGGGCTCCCCCTGCACAGGGGACTAATAGCAGCAAGTTGGGTAACAACAAAGTGGAAGTTCAGATTAGGCTAGGGGAAGACACCAATGAGGGAGCACCGGCAAAGTGTACAATTGGCAAGAAAAATACAAAATTTAAGGAGACCAGGGAAGAATAAGGGGGAAGGAATAGGAAAATGCAGAGGGGATCAGGAGGAGAAGGATGGAAAGGAGTCTGCCTTATTGCCAGGAGTCTAGGAAATAAAATCACTGTGCACCAGGCAATGGTGGCAGACAGCTAGTTGGATCTAGTAGCGATTACAGAAACTGGGGCCACAGAGAATAGCGATTGGGACCCAACAGTCCCAGGCTACACCATGTTTAGATGGGATAGAGAGAAAGGTAAAGGAGGAGATATAGTCCTATATGTCAGCGAGGGCATCGAGACCGGGGATGATGAAAGCATCAGGGGCGGTAATGGGGAAATGACTGTGGGTGCAGCTCATGGCATCCTTAGGCAAGAATGTACGAATGGGGGTGAGCTGTAGACCTACAGGACGGGAGGTAAGAAAGAGATAAGGAGCTAGGGACAGAACTAGAAAGAGGGGTGGCAAAGTGGGGTGGTGTTGGTGGAAGATCTAAACCTGCCAGATATTGATATTGATTGATTGGGTCATTCCAGTGGCCGGGAGCTCTAGAAGTCTGGCCCGGCTGGATATAGTGCAGGACTACCTGCTACTGCAGCTAGTTAAGGAACCCACTAGGTAGGCTGCCATTCTCAATGTGCTCACCAGCGCAGAAGTGTTAGGAGAAGTGAGGGCAGGGGAGTCACTTAGGGTGCTGTGACCATAATTCTGTATGGTTCTAGCTGGCCCTTGAGATAAGAAAGGCTGAAATCGTAGATTTCAGAAGGCCTGATTTCAGCCAGATGGGGGAGCTGGTTAAGGACAAGTTAGTTGGAGTGGACAGCATTGGGGATGTGGAGGAAAGATGGGGAGCAGTCAAGGGGGCTATTCTCGAGGCAACAAAGTCTTGTATGAGAAAGATAATTTAAAAAAAAAAAAAAAGGTACAAAATGCCAATATGGTTCTCTGGAAAAGTCAGGGAAGCAATGGGAGACAAAAAGAAAGCCTTCACCAGGTACAAGGAAAAACAAGGGAGGGAAGGAAGAATGGGATGAGTATCAAATGAGAACAAGGGAAACCAAAAGGGCAGTCCGAGAAGCAAAGGCAGACACGGAGATGAGTATTGCAGAGGAAGTCCAGGACATGAGAGACGGCTCTTTAGATATATGATGGGAGAGTGACCAGTGGAATGCCACAGGGCTCAGTACTGGGGCCAGTCCTCTTCAGTGTCCCCTTCAGCAACATTTTGGAAGCGTTAGAAAGGAAGGTATGCCTTTTTGCAGATTACACCAAAATCTGTAATAGGGTGGTCTCTCGGTGGGGGGGGGGGGGTGAAAATGCATAGTGATCTTGGGGACACTTGGAGTGGTTAAGGGCAGTTGGAGTCCAGTGCCAAAAAGTGCAGAATCATGCACCTAGGGCATAGGAGCCCAGAAGCTGAACATAGGTTGGGAGGAGGTGCTGACAGTCACTAGCAGGAAAGGGACTTTGGGGGTGTCATATCTGATGACCTCAAAGTGGCAGGGCAGTGTGACAGAGCAGTGGTTAGGGCCAGTGGGATGCATAGGGAAAGGTATCTTTAGCAGGAGGAGGGCAGGTATGTTGCCACTATACCACTCGCGAGACCCCACCAGGAGTGTTGTGGCCAGTTCTGGAAGCCACATCTCAGGAAGGACTTTCAACAGGGTGAAGGCAGGCCAGGGGAGGGCAACAGAAATGGTGCAGGGAGGGTTGCAACAAATGCCCTGTGAAGAGAGACAAGGTATCTCAGGATGTACACCCTGGAAGAGAGGAGCGTGAGAGGGGACATGATACAGACCTACAAGTAACCTCACAGAGATAAACAGGGTGCAGGAGGGGAGTCTCTTCCAAATGAGAGAGCACCAGGACCAGATGATGTACAGTGAAGCAGGGGGAGGGGGTGAGGGATGTGAGGAAGTACTGCTTCGTTGAAAGAGTTGTAGACACCTAGAACAGATTAGACTGTCAGTGGAAGTGGTGAAGGTGAAAACAATAGGGGACTTCAAGCATGGGTGTAACAGACATAGGGGAGTATTAGTAAATAGGCAGGGAGGAAGAAGGGATTTGGGAATTCTTTCCCCAAGAGACAGAATTTAAAATTCAACCCTAACCTTTGTACGTCGAACGATGAACGCAGGAGCACCAATGGAACTAAATAATAAATTTGTGAAAGTGCAGAATACTGAATTTATTAGGAAAGACATCACCAAAGCAATAACAGTGAGATTCGGATTAAATTAAAGGTAACTGAGCATTCCTTTTATACGTTAGACTGACGTTGTTAACTTAAGTGAAAGGGGGCTGGCTTTTAACATTAAAACTAGCACTTTTAAGAGAAGTGTGAGGCAATTTATGAAGATACTATCAACCTGTGATTGTTTTGATGTATCCTGAAGAATCTTGATATTAGGAAATTAATTTATACAGCATTTTAAATATATGGTATATTTTGTGCATATTGTATTATATGGGACTGATGGCGGTTTTAACTAGTTGTGTGTGGTGTGTTTGTTTTTTTTTTTTTTGTAACTGTTGATTTGTTAACGTATTGTTATCCCCTTTTCCCCAGGCATGGCCGAACATGGATCTTTGATCCAGTCCTTCTTCATTGTAAAATGCAATAAATAAATTAAAGGGACTTGATGGAGACCAGTCATGGTCTGCGGAAACAGACTAGGTAGAAACCATCTGGGCAGACTGGGTGGTGGGCAGTTCTTTTCTGCTGACAAATTCTATGTTTCTGTAATGTGGTACAGGCCAAATCAGTGAACAACTTCGTGCAGGGATGGGACAGGCGTATAGGGTTAGTTTGAAAAAGGGAAGGGAGGGGCAGAAACAAAATGGAGGGATTGTCACTGTGGCCAGTGCAGAGTAGCTGGGTAGTGTGGGCAGGCTGGATGGGTCAACAGGCCTTCTTCTGAAGTCATTATCTATGTATTTAACAATGTATTGATGCATACAGAATAGTATTGGCACATTAAAGCTGTAGCGATGCAACCGATTCTTAAACTGACTCCAAGCTTTCATTAGAAATAAGTTAGTAGCCATAAAGTTTCCAAAGTTAGAACTTTCAAAACATAATTTATTTAAAATGTCAGTATTTGGGAACTGAGAGCTAGAAATTTTTTTTTTTTTTTTTTAAATGAAAGCTTGGAGTCAGTCGAGTTCCTATTTGGTATATACAGTAGGCTGACTCAAAATATGCAATTTATCTGCAGTTCCATATCATAACAGCAAAAATTAAACAGTGCCTATTGTGACAGTGAGTGCACCTCGCTGAAAACTCATACGGCGACTGGGCACTACACAGAAAACACAAAGAGCGATGGTCCCAATAAACTCATTGGGACCAATATATAGTAGTTGTATGCGGGGGGGGGACTGCACCCCCAGCGCCCCCCTAACTAATTATAATCAACTCTAAGGGGGGGCCTGACACTGGGATAAGGAGACAACTCATGAGGAGGCTATTTTGGGGGGGCTCAAATAAGCGGAACAAGGGATGGGGGACCATGGAGCACACATGCAGGAATCTGGGAACTGTAGCCAAAAGAAATCACTAAGTGCCAACTACAAAATCACAAAAACATATTCATCCCTCACCAGCCCAGTACCCAGTACCTCCTGCACTGCAGCCATACACCTCCTCCACAACACCGGATGGCCAGCTGCCGAATGCCTGTCAAACCACCTCCCATATCCTCTACTACATCAGCCCCCTTCTACCATTGCTCTATCTCTCATTGCCGTTATTGCTCCCCTGCACTCGCTCTTTCTCCATTTGGCATCCTTCTGTGCTTGCTCTTTACACAGGCGATCAGATTGTTTGCTAATATTGAGTCACTAAATTTGAATCACCCATATCACTAGATACCTTTATCTTCACATATGAGGTGGCAGGACCATAACTTTTGAGTGGTGGAGCCACGAGTAAGTTAATGAAAGTTTTGCTTCCTCACAGATGACTATGAACTGCGTTATTTGAGTCAGACCATTGTATATTCAAGCTTTATAAAATGGCTGGGTAAAATCCAGTAATCTGGTTGGCTTTTATTTATGTGTAAAATATGGTTTACACATGGTTAAAAAAAGGACTGCTCAGCAGTGGAGAGTCTGAAACCCTGAACAATGGGCATTTGGAACACAGGCATTTCAGTTAGCCCCCTACAGCCAGAACTGATTTTCCATCACAAACATGGTTGCTACCTTTACACTGTTAAAAAAAAAAACAAAAAACAAACAAAAAAAATCCTTCAACTGGGCCCTAAAAATAAAACTACCTTAAATAAAACAAATTAATTAAATGTTGTTTCCCCGATTATCACACACTCCTTACATACATAAACACATTAGAAAGATTAAGTATTGTTTATAGTTTTTGCTACAACTGTTTCTTTGCTGACAGTGAAAAATCCCGTCTATCTTTACCTGCTCACCAGGGAACTATCTTCTTCTTGCCCTGACCGTGAGATAATTGAGTATCTGGCTGTAACAAAGGCCTTTGTTGTCTGTGTGTACAGTATATTAGGAGAGAAACATTCTGCCAGTGGAACTGAGCAGAATTTTAAATCCACGTATTCCATGGTAAACATTCCATGTCTTAAATGTGGAGTAAAACAGAGGAGAGAAGAAGGGGGGAAGGAAGAAGAAAGTAGACAATAATACAGTGACATCATCAATGACATCACTTGTAGTGGGCGAAGGACTATTTTATCACAGATGCACGCAAGTAAATCTGTTTCGATATATAAACATGCTTTTCCCAACTGTGTTAAAAAAAAAAAAAAGGGCCAATTTTATATGCGCAGTATGGCACGTGTGTGTGTGTGTGTGTGTGTGTGTGTGTGTGTGTGTGTGTGTGTACCATATTTTACAGTACGGCCAGTGGCCTTCAGATTCGTGCCTTACTACGCCCCTGGCCGTGCTGTAAAATATGGTTTACACACACCCCTTCATGCCTCATTGCTTAGATACATCAGTTTACTGATACAACTTTGAAATCTGTTTGTCTGAAGATTTAAGATTTAACTGTTATTGTTTGATTTCGTCAGCTGTTTTCTGTGTTGCACATGGCTATTGTGATGTCATCAGTGTTTAGAAAATGGCTCTTTGATTGGTTCAGTATGTTTTGTGAAGTATCCAGTGGGGCAAGATATCATTTGTGACATACTTATCTAACAAGATCTATAGAATAGCGTGTGGGCAACCATACACAACAAGGCTGTGTTTCCATTGAGGGGTTGGGATGACATCACAGGGTCCTCGAGAGCGAAGCTCGAGAGGTCCTGATGTTGCCTCAACCCCGAGATGGAGATACAGTCCTTGTCTGTGTATGGTTGATCATATACTATTTTATATAGTAAGTGGTTCCAAATACTGTAGGACATGAGCTGCCAGTTTGTCTCTTCCCACCCGCTCGCATGTCTACCCGCCTGCTTGCTACAAACACAACAGACTACCAGTTTGTCTCTCCCCACCTGCTCAATCGTCTACCTGCCTGTTCACCACTCTCTGCCCACACATTCACAGTCCACAGTAAGTGGAGCACATTTTAAAAATATATTGCTTACATTAAATGAATCATCTGTTTGTGGAGAACTGTGGTGTGGTTTTCATCTGCAGCTCTCGACTGCCACTAACAGTTGCCAGCCCGATCTGCCGGGAGAGAAAGACTCATGCTACTGAAAAGGAAAGAAAAATAAAATTCAGATATAGTATTTCAATACTGCTCTGAGGTTAGGGCTTACAGCCGATGGAGGGTCCTTGTATTACCCTAACTGGCGCACCTCAGAACTAACTCCAGAACTGAACAATGGAAGGGGAATGATTCAAAGGTCAGAAAAGTTTTTGTACTATTGATGTGACATCAGGATGATAGTACAACTATTTTGATCTTTGAACTGTCCTACAACAAGATTTTGAAAGCCTCCGAATTCTATCCACAATAAGCCTTAACCATATACTGTAACACAATATCTTGTGAGCTGGGTATAAGATTTATCTTGTCTTTAAATTTCCAGTGGTGGTGTGTGAATAAGGAGTATTTGGGAGGGGGGACCGTGTTATGATGCATGATTTATGTACTCAGATGCTGTTTTACCTTGAGTTACGCCACTCGTGAGGTGCCCAAGGTCAAACAGCACGAGTGTACTTAAATCATGTATCACACACGGTCCCACCCTGCATATTTCATTTATGCAGTAGAGAAGGACCTTGTGTATATCTTTAGTTCAGCGAGAATGTTTTGTAAGATAAAGAAATGTACAAAAAAAAAATGTATGGGTTTATTCATTGATTTGCTATGTTACTGCACCTTTGGGGTGTAGTTGCTAAGGCAGTTACTATGGATGTGCCATCATGACATCATGTCTGCATTGTGAGCTCCCAGCTGATTGGCTGAATGTAGGCTTCAACAGTGTTTTAAAGAAGAAAATGGCACCTGAGTTTAGCGAGTGACCAGCTCGTGGATTGGGCAGCAGCGGTTGTTGTCAGGGTTTATTTTGGTTGTGAGAGTTTTGGCCTGATTGATTTACTTACTTTTAAATTTCATTTTTAGAGTGGCTGGCAAGAGCACTGAAGCAAGTAGGACTGGGGGAGATGGAGGAGACTAGCAGCATCAGCTATATGGGAGGTATGGTGGGTTTTGTGTGAGAAACGGAGACCAATGCTCCAGTTTTTCTCCCTAGACAGCAAACAATTATTTTGTTTAGCTGTGAGGAGAGGAGTAGGCATTGGAGCAGAGCGACTTTTCCGAAGAAGAGAGTGCAGCGGAGCGGAGGAATTGCATTGTACAGAAGTGATTTATGGCTGATGGGGAGAGATAGTCTTCGGAAACTTGTGATTTAGATAGGTGGTGGTTTGACAGGCTTTCTGTTTTCATGAGGTAAAAAAAAAGGCAAGTCCTTTTGGGGGGTGCAGACAGTGGCAGCTATTGAGGGAGCAGACAGCAAGTGTATGAGCAAAGGAAGGGGTGGGCAGGAAAAAAGTGGAATTCACGGGGGACCGGAGGAAATGTTGAGCTATTGGTGCTGCATTTCAGAAGAACCAGAATGGTATCAACCACATTTATTACATTTAATTTACACTAGTAATTTTTAATTTAAAATGGTGGCAGTTTAACAGGCTGTGTGGGAAAGTGAAAGTGTTTTGGGGTGCTGGAAGAAGTACCAGTAGACGGGGGTAGCAGGAGAGGGATGACATAATTGTATACATAAATGTTAGTCTACATTTATCTACAGTTATTCGGTTAACCAGATTTATCATACAGCATTCATATCCACACCTGTTGCATAAATCAATATAATAGTATATTAACATTTATGAACTGGGGATCGTAAATGGACGTCGCTGATTGGCTGAGACGTTTTTGAAGCTGTAATGATATCGAGCTACATCATCACGGCTTCAGAAAACCATCGGCCACCAGCCTTCTCTCCTGCAGCACCACACATCGCTCCTCTCCACCAGTATTTCCACCTCACACCAAACTGTAGAAAGGCACAACCGTTGACGGAGACATGCTCCAAAAATCGAAATAATAAATGCCATCCCTCCTACAACCGCTGCTACTGCCAGTACTTTACAAAGCCTGCCATACATTTTTTTACCTCAGCCAAACTCCTGAGGAATATGATGGTGACAGAGTGAGTAGTGTCATTTCCACAGCATCACTAGTGCTTGACTGTCATGTTACAAATTAAAAAAAAAAAAAAAAAAAATCACAATTGTGGCGCAGACAAGCTCTACCTAACTACCGTAAAGAAACCGCAAATTGAACACACATTCACTCTGTTCCAGTCTAGGCAGCACGACCACATGAAACCCACGGAGAGCATACTTGAGAGGACCAGTATTACCAAAGTGACACAGTGTTAGTTATAACAGCGCCACCTGCTGGCCGAGCCCTTCAGGACTATTTTGTCAAAACACACTCTTCCAACATGCCAAAAGAAGCAATTTCACAAGGTTTTAAAAGTATTTTTTTTTTTATTTTTAAATTAATTCAATCCAGTTCATAATAATAATGATTCTTGGTTGTGGTATATCATGGGATATCGTCAATATATCGTCACTTCTCGGACGGTTGGACGCACTCGGCCTGCGGCCTCGTGCCCAACCACCTGAAGCATGACGAGTCCCATGATATACCACACCCTGTCGTGCCTTATTGCTTAAGTATAAACTACTTATCAATAAATGAGAACTGTATTTTTATAATCTATTCATGTTGATCGGATTCCAAGCTTTCATTAAAAAAAAAAAAAAAAAACAAACACAGTATGTTGTGTTTCTATGTCTAACAGTCCAGGACAATAGAACTTTCAAAATATGATTTCAGGCATTTTAAAGTATGATTTAAAAAAAAAAATGGAAATGGTTAGAGGAGATTAGTGGTTATTGTGTTTAAGAACATACATATTCTTTTCTAGTTTGAGTGACTTTATCACTAGCTAATCGGAGTTATGGGAAAGCCCAGGCATTTAGTAATTGTACTAGGGGATGCTGTGTTCCTTTTCGGTTGCCTGCTAGCATTTTGCACCAGCTGTTAAAGATGTCTGTCAGACAACACTGTGGACTGGTACCCTCTGTTTTATGACCTCAGTCTTTAGCATGTTCAAGGGGATTGACTGAATGGAACAGATGGAGCTGTTTGATCTGGTGTGTTCCACCAGGATGCAGGGCCACATCCTGACACTTGGAGGTGGTAAATGCAGGAATAGTATGAAAAGGCACTTTGGGGGGAGGGGTTAACCTATGGAACGAACCATCAGCAGAGACCATGGACATGAAGACAGTACAGGCTTTTCGGTACGCCTGGACACATTTCAGCTATTCTGCTTATCAAAGGAATCCCAGGGTACCCTGGGAGGTAGAGTGGATAGGAAACCCTTAGTACATGCTTGAATAGCATAGTGTACACCTGTCTGTGTTGCATAGGGCAGATAAGATAGACCTAGAGGTCCTTCCAACTTTAAATTACCACGCAAGGGTGTGGCATGGATAGCTGCATTGCAAGCTTCCCCCCACCCCTTCAACAATGTGCTGCCATCCTGCCCCACAGGGACTACCTTGTGTGGGTGAGAGGGAAATTCGGACTTTGTGCCCATTCAGTCCATGGCCTCGTGTGTGAGGGTGGCGACAGCAGGGATGCCACTGGATGGTGAAAAAGTGGAAAAAACTGCAGCCTTCCCAGTCATCATCCACTTCCACTTGACCGTGGATCCATAGCAGTGAACCCAGTCTGTAACAATAACTAGATGCAAAAGTGAACAATAGTGTCTTTTCTAGACAGGGTTTTTTCTTTTGTACTGATTATATTTGTACTTTTGATTTTGGCTTTGACCAAGCCATTTCATCATTTTGACCCCCACTTTTTACACCTGCTTGACCTAAAATTTATAAACCCCAGTGGTATCACTGGCTGTCAGTTAGTGGCAGTTGTCATGGAGGTCTTGTAAAGTAGAACTCAATCCCTTAGGAATCGTACAGAGAATATCGCTACAGAAGGCCACGCGAATGTTTCTGTGGAAGATGAGAATAAGAAGCCACGCTTAAAATCAATACAGAAGCTGCTTTGATGAAAGCGCATCAAATTCATGCACACCTGGGTGCCGGGTCTCTTGTTTTGGCTTTTTTTTTTTTTTTGATGATCAAGTCTGTTTTTCAGTTGAATCTGTGTTATTTATTTGTTTATTTGGAGAGTGGGGGTGGCATTTACCATTAAGAATATAGAGGGACGACTGCCTGCCCTGGAATTTTATGTGTAACCAAGCAAGGTGGCCGGGCAGAAAGTGTCACAAGAAAAGTTAACCATTCCAGTTTCTATGTTTAACTGGAGTACCACTCCTCAACCAGTGGAAGGCCCACCAAGCCCATTAACACCTTCACTGCTGGCTCTGTTAGTAGAATCTTTTCCTTTTATAGTTGGAATTTTAATATTTCTGCGAGTCCTTTTAACCCCTTCACTTCCAGTTTTCATTACACATATACCTTTCTAATACTTTTGGGTGAGTTGGGCTGAAACTGGTCTCATTGTGGGGCCCTGAGCCCTTCACTGACTTTCATTAGGGGAACCTTTTTTTTTTTTTTTTTTTGGGATGATGGAGCTGTAACAGGCCTCAGAGTGGGCCCCTGTAAGTATTTATTTGTTGACTGTGAAAGGAGGGTTAGAAAATACTGCCTGTGTTCAGCATTGTGTGTGTGTGTGGGGGGTTGCAGGTACAAACCAACTGAATTTTAACTATATTAAGCTGTTGGTGGTATTTTTAGTGAATGGGGAAATGTGGCCAAGACATCAGGGAAATTCTTCCAAGTGTCGTGGGATCGCTAACATCCACCAAAAAAGGCACAAAAGACCTTGGTTTGACATCTCATTTGAAGGATGCACCCAAGTAGTACAGCATCCAGTGTGAGACTAGAACCCACAACCTTCTGTCCCAGTGGTGGATGTGCTACCAGTTGAGCCATGCTGACACCTTCGCTGACCTTACTGACCACTTCACTGTTGCCTCTCACTAAAGAGGAGGCCTTTCTTCTACTGTTGGATGAGCTGAGGTGCAGCAGGTCTGAGCATGGGGCCCTATAACCACTTCACTGCTGGCTCTCATTAGTGGGAACCTTTCTGTTTTTTTGTTAGGTGACTTAAACTCTACAGAGGTCTCCCCATGGGGCTCTTTAACCCCTTCACTGCTGGCTTTCCTTAGTGTGGATGTTTCTTTCACTGGCATGAGTGGAGCTATACTGGTCTCTGTGCATGGAGCCTTGTAACCCCATCATTGCTGCCTCTTGTTAGAGGGGAACCTTTCTTTTCCTACTGGGTAAGTGAAGTAGCAACAGGTCTTGGCATGGAGCCCTTTAGCTGGTTCACTGCTGGGCCTCATTACTGAGAACATTTCTTTTACCATTGGGTGAGTGAAGCTGTAACAGGTCTCTGCAGGGGACCCTTTATTAACCAGTTTACTTCTGGTACTCATTATTGTGAATCGTCCTTCTTTCTGTTGGGTGTGTTGATCTGTAACAGACCGGGGCTTCAATCCAGCGGTGAAGCTGAAAAATATAATTTGTAAGCCAGATACTCTTGGTGTCTATTCAAGCAGCCCATTGTAGATATGGCCATTTATTTTAACTCGGACCCCTTGTACACATCCTAATGTAATACAGGATCTGCATAAAAGCAGTTTTGTAATGGTCCGAGGACAAGGTCTTCTGTGGGAGAGAAAGCCTTTACATACTCTGTGCACACAGCCTGGAATGCCCTCCCAATAACACTCGGTGCTCATCCCTTGGTGGCTTCAAAAAGGGGTTCAAGGTACTTCTCCTTGAGTGCAGTCTGTGTGTTTGTATACACTGAAAGGTGTTCCATTATGTGTCATACAGTTGCGAAGCAACTCGAACCTGCCTTGTCATGTACATTCTACTGCCCTGCTTCTATTTGAGTTCTTGTTGTCTCCGATGCCTTTGTAAGTTGCTTGCCTATCTTTTATAATCAGAATTTTTTTGTATTTATACCCCGTTTTTGTTTCATATGTATTTTCTATTGTCTCCTGCTTGTATACTGCTGTTTTAATGGGTTTTATTTGGGGGTTGGGGGAGCAATTTTGTTTGTTTTACTGTGGATTATTTGCTTTAGTTATTTTGTGTTTTGTTGACTGTTGTGGTGAACCTGCACTGGTATGTACTGGCAGCGAGCTCTCCTGGTCAGGCACTGTTCTCCCTCTGAGCTCTGCAGCCTCCATCCTTTTGATTGCCCCCCTTCCCTTGCCCAGTGAGGTATATGAACATTGTCAAGTGTTGGGGATTGTTAGGAAGAGGCGTCAGGCTGGGGGTCACAGACCAAGAGGGGGAGTGGAGCTCGGTGAATGGATTGGGGTGGTGGGATCCAGAGGTCGCCCTGGGGTGAAATGGGTTCTGGAGAGGGGTCCTCCCTGTCTGATTCCCATATCCAAGGGCTCCACTTTGTGTGGGCAGATGACAGGGCCAGCCTCAGTGGCACATCCTACTCGGGTGGTGTCATGCAATGCCAGGTCCATTAAAAATAAGACAGCAGCAATTGCTGATCTTGTTGAGTCATCGGACTTAGCTTGCATCACTGAGACCTGGCTGGATGAGAATGCTGGCCCAGTTCTTGAGTCTGCTGTTCCAGCCGGGTTCTGGGTGATGCACTGCCCGAGGATGGATTGCAGGGGTAGGGGAGTAGCCATTTGTTTTAGAATGGAATTGGGCCTTGTAGATGTACCAGTGGGGGAGACCAAGTCCTTTGAGTGTATCATTGGCGCATGTGTGAGGTGTAGGAATCTTCTCATCTGCCGTCCACCCGGGGGCGAGAAGCAGTTCCTGCAGGAAGTCACAGCCTTCATCATTGACATGGTGTTGGAGTCTCCCAGGTGGGTGGTTCTGGGGGACTTCAGTGCCTGAGTTGACAACAGACTCTCGCAGTTTGGTCAGAACTTCCTCCAACTAATGAATTAGTTGGGCTTCACACAGGTTATTACCTCTGCGGCCCATATTCATGGTCACTCATTGGACTTGGTCTTCCTACTGGGGATGGAGACCTCCAACCTGGGGGTGGAGCTGGTCGGTTGGTCTGACCATCGCACTATAAGGTTGTTTCCAGGCTCTCTCCATATAAGCCTGCCCCTGTGGAGATGGTCTGGTACTGCCCTTTAAGGTGTTTGACCACAGATGGCCTAATGGTGGTGCTGGACCAATCTGGCATTCTGAGTGTAAGCACAGATCCAGAAAATCTGCTGCAGATCTATAATAGGGCTGTGGTGGAGGCCCTGGACTCTGTTGCTCCTGTCCGGGTTCGTCCACTCTCTCTCCGCCCTCGGTCCCCGTGGTTTGATGGGACTTTGCGGGAGCTGAGGTGAGTTGGACGAAGGCTGGAGTAGTGCTGGCGGATGTCAGGCCTTGATGCCAACAGGCTTAGATTGATGAGCCATTATAAGGATTGTCAATCAGCTATCTCCCGTAAGAAGGCAGAGTTCCTGTCCAGGGAGATCGACGCTGCACAGAGCCAGCCAGCTCCGCTCTTCCGGACTGTTGACAGACTGTGCAGTCCAGCCTGTCTCCATTCACGGAGAGCTTTGTCACAAGAGAAGTGTGACGAGTTTGCTTGATTCTTTGTGGCTAAGATTGCCAACATCCGGTCTGAAATCTGTGCGGTCCACTCCAGTGGGGGTTGTGTTGGTCGTTGCTGCCCTTGGTTTGTCTTTAGACCGAGTGGTGATCGAGATGCCGCGAGAATCATCCAGAGCATGCGGTCAACCTGCTGTAGTCTGGACCCGGGCCCAACTCACATCTTAATGGGGTGCGTTGAAGTCATCGGCCCAGTCCTGGTGGAGATAGTCGGGTGTTCATTAGAGTCAAGTGTGTTTCCGGACACCCTGAAGGAGGCTGTGGTAACACCCCCCTTAAGAAATCCTCTCTTGACCAGGACTATCTAGTTTACTACAGGTCTCTCTAACCTTCCTTTTGTGGATAAGGTTATTGAGAAGGCTGTTGTGCTGCAGCCGGAGGACCATCTCACCATCCACGATATCTACAACCCTCTCCAGTCAGGTTTTCAGAAGAGACATAGTACCGAGATGACCCTTGTTAGGGTGCTTAATGATCTCCTGATAGCGAGAGATCGGAGGAGCTGTTTCATCTTGGTTCACCTTGATCTCTCTGTGGTATTTGACACCGTGGACCATGGTGTGTTATTAGAGCACCTTCACTTCATTTGTGGGCTGTCTGGTACGGTCCTCAGATGGTTCCATTCTTTTTTTACTGGCAGGTTTCAGAGAGTGGTGTCTGGAATTTTTTCCTCTGACCCAGTCTAACTGCCATGTGAGGTACCACAGGGCTCTGTGTTTTCACCCATGTTGTTTGTGGTGTATATGCTGCTATTTGGGAGACATTATTAGGCAGTATGGGTTGAGTTTTCACTGCTATGCAGATGATGCTCAGCTCTACATGTCCTTTGTGCCTGAGCAAAATGATGCTATCTCAGTATTTAGAAAATGTCAAGAAAGAATTCTCAGTCCTGATTGGCTGACACTGCCTACAAGTTGGGCATTTATTTCTTAATAGATGCCCATCTAAAAATAAGTACCAGCCCATATGCCACCTCACCACATGATCTTGTACAGGGGTGCCCAACCTGGTTTATCATTGGCTGAAATCACTTGATTCAGTTTGAAATCCCTGCCATGTTTTTCTCTCGCTTAGCGAGAGCTACTGTTCTCTTTCCTCCCCCCCACTTCAGTATTCACTTCCCTTAACTAAAAACCTTAACAAAAATAAAAAAAGCACATGCTGCAGTTATTGTACATAAGAAGAGGGTAATAATACTTTTTCTCTTACAGCTGCACTCCCCTGATCGCAATCTCATAATGCCACGCTGAATACAAAACAGAAAGTCGTTATCTCGAGCAGCTTCTCAGTGAGAAGCACAATTTTACACTCTAGTGTGCCTTCACAGATGTGGAAACTACCCACAGCACAATGCCTGCACAGTTTAGCACAATGCTCGCACAGTTAACTCCGGATTAAAATAATTTACCTTGGGGATGTCACTGCATTACCAGACACACTTGTAGCCACCTTCTTCCGGATCGCGCTTACTAGATGCAGTTTCTAGCCGCAAACCAAAAAAACTCTTGCAGAAAGGGCAGATATTTTAAAAACGATGCCCAGAGACTGCTACAGTGATTTTTAAGTACACAAAAATGTTGTTGTTCCGGTGCATCTGTGTCTGCTGTCTAACTGGGGGGGGGGGGCGGCAACAGGAGCTGGAACAGCCTTAAAGAAACATGGACTACTTTTTCTGTACTTTTGTTTCTGCTAGTTCTGTTCATCTTTTATAATCATTTCCTTTCTTCTATTACCACTTGATTAAAATTTGCTAATAATGCCATTTTCTAAGTGCAATAATACCCTCCAGGCTAGGCATTATTGGGAAATACCGGACCTTCCAGGGGCTATAAGGCCCTTCGCCTGCGGCGTCGGGCCTCATTACGCCCCGAGTGGTCCGGTATTTCCCAATAATGCCCACCCTGTCAGGTATTATTGCTTACTTAATAACTGCCTCACTGAGATCCAAGACTGGATGAATGCCAGTTGGTTGAGGTTGAACCCTGGCAAGACTGAGGTGTTGGTTGTGGACCCGGGTCGCCAGGTTGTGGGGTCTTCAGCTGGGCAGCCTTCTGGGTTTTGACTCGGGGGTGATCAGCTGTTGACCTCTGACCAGGTGTGCAATCTGGGCATTATTTTTACAGTGGATTGACGCTGTACTCTCAGTTGTTGTCTGTCATCAAGTCCTCATTTTACCATCTGAGGAGGATCATCCTGATTGAACACGTGGTCCCACCTGACGACCTTCCAACGTTGGTCCATGTCTTTGTGACTTCCTGCCTTGACTACTGCAACTCCCTGTACCTAGGGCTATCGGGGTTGATATCCACCGCTTGCAGCTGGTGCAGAATGCAGCTGCCAAGCTGTTGACTGGGCTGTCTCGCTCATGCCATGACACACCTGTGCTCCATGGACTGCACTGGCTGCCGGTTCAGTGATGGATCACCTTCAAGGTCGGTTTGCTGACCTATAAAATCCTACATGGACAGAGACCGTGTTATCTGCAAGAACTTCTGTGTCCCTATCACCCTCTCTGCCTGCTCAGCTTTGCCGACGAGGGATTACTAGAGGTTCCCAGGGTCCGTTTGAAGACCTCTGGTGCTAGGGCATTTGAGTTTATGGCCCTGACCCTGCGGAACTCTACCTCGCTGGATAAGGGAGTGCCTGACTTTGGAGAGCTTTAAATCTGCACTAAAAACATATCTGTATGATCTTGCCTTTTCGGAGTATGGTTGAATTCTGATGACTAATATTGGTGTTTTAGATGTATGTTATTAACTACTATTTATCATGTTTTTAACTGCTGAATTTTTTTCTGCTGTGTGTACAAGCACTTGGATACTTGTTGACTTGCACTTTCGGATAAATAAATTTGAGTTGAGTTGAGTATACTATGTTATGTTTCTAGATATATGTAATCAATCCCTGGTCGCTCCTGAAAAAGGGACTGCTAATCTCAGTGAGCCTACCTGGTCAACATAATTCAATAAAAATAAATGAATGGGGTGGGACAGGTACAGAGGAAGGGTTCTGGAAGCAAAATCCAGTGCAGCGAGAATATCTGGAACTGGGAAGGGAGAAGCCAGAGAAGGCGAGGGGGGCAGCAAGGTCAGCTCCCAGGGTGGGGGCTGATCAAACGAGCAGACACGAAAGACCGTTAGGCCTATTCTACTGGCATTTTAGTATGTTAGTAATGAATGGGCAAACAAATACAGCACTGCTTAGTTTTATGCATTTAAGATTATGTCTTATTCCAACGGAGCACAATATTCATATTATAACAGACATGGGGTGATATCAGATGGTAGGCGTATAAGCCCTGGCTTACTTAGAGTATGCATTCCTACACCTATGCGTTTAACCCCCTCACTGCTGGGTCTCATTAGTGAAAACCTTTCTTTTTACTGTTGTGTGAGTGGAGTAATGGGTCTCAGTGTGGGGCCCTTTGATCCCTTCTCTATGGGCTTTCACTAGTAGGTTGTTTTACCACTGGGTGAGTGGAGCTGTAACAGTTCTTGAGTGAGGCCCTTTAGCCCTTGGCTGTCACTAGTGAGAACCTCTCTCTTACTTTTGGGTGGGTGGACCTATAACCGGTCTCAGTATGGGGCCCTTTAGCCAGTTCACTTCTTGGTCTCATTAGTGACAACCTTTTTTTTTTGCTTCCATTTGTCTTCATTGCTCTCAATCAGAACCTTTCTTTTCTGTTAGGTGAGTTGAATTGTAACAGCTCTCAGCACAGGGCCCTTTAACCACATCACTGTTGGCTCTTATTAGTGGGAACTCTTCTTTTCTGATAGGTCAGTTGAGCTGTAACAGGTCTCAGGGGCCCTTTAACCATTTTACTGCAGGCTTGCTTTACTGGGATTTTTTTTTTTTTTACCGTCGGGTGAGCCAAATTGTAATAGGTCTCAGCATGGTGCTCTGTAACCATTTCTCTGCCGGCTCTCCTTAGTGGGAACTTTTCTTTTACTGTCGGTTGCAGTGGTCCAGGTAATATTTTCTACTGGGAAGTATTTATTGCTGGCTTTTTCTGCCTGATAGTATTTTCACCTAAATGGTAGTAATACCATCCATTAACATGTCTACCCCTCCTCCCCAACCTCTAAACCAAGTCTCCAACTCGTTGGGTACCTGCAGTCATGGACTCTCTGTCTCCTGTACTGTGGTGTCTTAACATATTTCTCTGCTTACTGCCATATAATGCTGTGCTCCTATTTTTAATATTTTTTCCATGTTGCAACTACCCTTCTGGCCAGCCACTGGGCCACTCCTGAAATCGTCTCCTGCACCGTATACAAATAAAGCTGATGTTGTTATTTGCCCCTAGCCTGTCAGTGTGTGGATGCATAGCTGGTAGCATTGTATGGTGTTGCCAATTGTGAGCAAATGTACCAACATACTGTAAATGTGCAGGGTGGGAAACAACTTCTTAAAATCAGAAAGTGGGAGTAAATCATGCAAAAATGGTAGTAAAATACTCCTTTACTCCCCTAATTTGTTCCACTGGTCGGGTGAGCCAAGTTGTAACAGGTCTCAGTATGGTGCTCTATATAACTATTTTACTGTTTGCTCCCCTCAGTGGGAATCTTTCTTTTACTGTCGGGTGAGCTGACCTGTAACAGGTCTGAGGACGGGGTCATTTTTAGAGCTAACTCTTTTATACAAAATTTTTTTTTTTTTTTGCACTCAAGGTTTTATCACACAACAATAATGTGTACAGTGGCATCATGTAGTCACTGACCACAGCTGTTCAAACCGTCACAGCACATTGCACAGAAATTAAAAGTAGCAGCTTAAGGGCTGCAGGCTTTCTCTATAACTCTTTGTATCTGTTATCCTATGAGAATGACAGCTGCTCAAGGGATAATACCTTACCATACAGTGCTTTTAGTTCTGGCACATGTTTGTGCCAATTACTGCTGGAAAACAGGATGGTGGAGATCAGGGCGAGACAAACATATTTACAGTACGTAACACCCAATGCAGGGGGCTCTGAGTGCTAACTCCAGTCACATAAACAGACAAATATAAACAAATAAAGTAAGCCACTTAACAGGAAAGCTATGATCGTAAATCTTAATAGTGCATTACAGACAGGGTAAAACATGGATTGACTTCTGAACCTCTTACACTGGTCAGTGGGCTCTGTGCTGCCATCTAGCTGTCACTCCAGAGCTGCTTGCTGCATCTTGTTCTGGCAAGTTCTTCCCATGCGGCGTAGTTCTGCTCAGCAGAGAGCTTGACTGAAGAGGGAGCACAGTCTTGTAGATGAAGCACTGCACATTTGAAATATCACACTACAGAGTGCAACAACGAACAGTCACACATTGCATAACCTCAGTTCTCTAACTAATTCATTTTACCAGGCTTAGGAAGGTTTCTGTAAAGGCTGGATCACTGCCCGGTATCACTTGAGCTATAGCAGGTCTCTAGTACTGATCACTTCCCTACTATAGGTTCTCATTTGATGGGAATGATTTGTGTGGGGAGACTTAAGCGACCTTCCCCCATCCATTTTCTTCTGCTCACTCTCCACCTCATGAGGGCTGTTTCTGAGTCCGCACCTTGTCCTCCTGTGAGAAGGGTGGGCCAGCTGCTACCTTCATTGCCACTGCCACTGCATCTCTGTAGTTGGTTGGCAGTGTGGTTCATAACAAAGTTTTGTTTTATTATATTTTATTATATATTGAAGTATCTGCCAATACAATTGTTTACAGTGGAGAGGGAAAACAAAGATATTACCAACATGTTATACAAGGCATACAAAATGTAAACTGAAAAAGAAAAAAACACAATCCTCCACATAACTGGGAAGGAAAATTTGATAGCTCATCAGTGGTTACCCAAGGTCTTCAATAATGCCCAACCTCTCCACCCAAATTTAAGTACATTGAAAATTTATGGTGAACATGACCAAACTCCCACCCCGCCCCACCAGTAGGATGATACAAAATACTTCTTATCCTTCCAATAATGAAACCATGGTTATACCTATATTAACCTGAGGAGAAGTAAATATTCCACTCCCACCCCCCCCTTTTCCGTCTGCTTCCGAAAATTAGGATCAATTTTATATCTGTAGTAGAGGTGGAAATAACAATATTAATTCTCTCCTGAATCTTTCTGAGAGTTATCCATATCTTCAATAGTATAACTGAGCTTCTCAAACATTAAAAAGTGCCACCATTCTTGTTTGATGTTTTGAGGGAGTTCTTGGCTGTTCCAGTACTTAAGTATGATTCTCTTCATTGCCAGTGTACCCAAATACAGAGCTTTATTTTGATTTTGCGTTGGTTCCAGTGAGTCAAAGAGGTTTAATAGGAGAGTATTTGGGGTACAGGGAGTATTTTGAGCCACTAATTGGGTTAAATGAGTTGCCATGGTCTTCCACCAATTATTGACAATGGGGCACTCCCAAAAGTTATGAGAAATGGTCCCCATGCCACCATAGGTTCCTGTATGATGGATTTATTTTAGTGATAATTGTCGGAGTGATGTAGGCTCTGTTAATTATTTTTTGTTGTATGGAACAATTCTTTGCTGAAATTATATTATTTGTCCCAGTTCCTATTTCCTTCCATTGAATAGCCTGTAACTGGTAATCCAGTTCTTTTTCTCAGCACTTTTACTGTTTTGTCTTAATTATTTTATATGACTTCATCATCATGAAATAAAATTTTGATAATTTTTTTTAGTTTGAATGCAAGCCAGAAGTTTTTGTTCTTTATCCATCTGAACAGAAAAATTGGAACCATGTATTTTAGCCTTTTTACAGTAGTCCTTGAAGGCTGCATATACAGTTCTATATAAAAGATATAATTAAGAGTTGGATCTTCAGTTAGAGTCTGAAATTGTTGATAGGAAGTAAACTTATAACCTTTTAACAAATGATTCCAGGAAACAATACCATTTTTGTTTAAACGTCTTCAGTTTAAAAGTGACTACCTCCAACGGGAACATAACCTGTACAAGAGGCATGGAATCTGCTTTGTTCCTAATTTTACTTTGGCTTGCATATCATGCGGAATACTTAGTCTAAAAAAATGTTGATTTTTTTTTTTTTTCAAATTTCTCAAATTTGTTAAGAATATCCTCCAGTTTCTCCCTGGACCATATTCTGACCTTATTTGGAACAATTTGGGAAAGAGGTACTCCTCTTTCCTCGCATTAAACATTCAGTCTGAATAATCTTTCTCAGGCAGTTTAATAAAGAACTATCTTGGTCCTCTATTTGTTTTCGTTCAGGTTGCTAAAATATTATGGTTTATATCATCTGGGTTTTCATGTCTCTCCTTCCACATGGAATGCTGCCTGCGGGCTGGGGGTGGAGTTGGGATGGGTGGGGAGGGTGGGGAGGAGGTACCTTCTTGATGTGTTGTGATCTATGATAACTTACTGTATGGAAAACTTCTAGGGGGTATTTTCTCTTTGGGTGGGTTTTGTATTTTATTGTTGTATATCATAAAATAAAGTTATTTGCAAAAAAAAAAAAGAATATCTTCCAGTTGTATAGTTATTCTCTCATTGATTAATATTCCCTGTAGAATTTTGAAGTCTTCCCTAGGATAAAAAGCCCACTCGCACATGTTAGCTAATGTTTGACTCAAGAAGTATGAATATGGGTCTGGACAGCCACCCCCAACCACACACACTTTTCTGAACATGACCAAAACTGGCCATGTAATACAGAACTTACATGTTTCAAGTATTGCAGAAATTGGGCTTGCCTTATAATATGAAAAAGGTTATTATAGCCTTATATAGCAACCCAGTCGTGAGTTTTCTAGTTAATGGTCATCAGAAAATTCAAATGGAAAACTGAGTACGTGGAGGCTGCCCCTCTCCCCAATCCATTTTATTCTATGTATGGAACCCTTATTGACAACAGTAATGATAAACTCAAAGATTAAAGGCATTCAAGTGGGAACTCATGAAATAAAATGAAGTGTTTGCTGATGACACGGTGGTACTCTTCTGAGATTTAAATAACTCGATTCATGCCTTATTGGATACAATTGGGACTATCCCCGCTTTTGCTGGCTATAAACTCAACCAACAAAAAACTATGTGGGTGGAACTACCCCGAGAGAGAGAGAGAAGATTATAAGAAGTTATCATCCTTTAAAAAAGTCGATCAAATGAAATATGGAGGTGTTATCCTAACAAATCAATCAGAAAAAAATTTCACTTCACTACATTGTTGCCAAAGATAAAAAAGGAGCTTTGGCATAAACTTTCACTTTCTCTCTGGGGAAGAGTTGAGGTGATTAAAAAGACGGTACTCTCACATTTAACTTTTATTATGCAATCAATATATTGTGGGCCTAGTTTTAAATGGGTTGCAGGTATAAAGAGAATTTTTTTTTCTCCAAAATCTCTTTGGAGAGGTGGGAAACCGCGTGTATTAAGTCAAAAGCCTTTCTTGCGTCCATGGCTGAAGCAAAGTAAATGTCGTCATATTTTTGTATATATTCTATAAGGGATTGAACCCTCTTTACTGCTGTTGCCATGTTTCTGCCAGAAACAAAGCCATTCTGGTCAGGGTTGATGCAGCGGGGAGAGCCTCCACCAATCTATTGACCACAATTTTTGCTATAATTTTATAAACCGAAGAAGGGCTATAGGCCTATAGTTTTCAACTAGTTCTTTTGATTTAGCTTCCTTTAAAATGAATACCGCCTTTGCATCCATTGTTGTTGAGGGAGTATCACTCGCCCCCATCCACCCATTCTGTCATAATCTGGAAGATCCATTGAACCAGCAAATCTTTAAATATTTGACATAACTCATTGGTGAATCCATCAGGACCAGGACTCTTATTCCTGGGGAGTGATTCAATAGCCCTCTCAGTTTCTTGAGTGTGGTTCACAACAACTGTGTGTCAGCATGACTCAGCTGGTAGTATATCCACCTCTTGGCCAGATGGTTATGGGTTCTAGTCCCATACCAGGACTTGGGCTCATCCATAGATGCTGGCACCAGACAACAGTACTGCGGGGGTGAGAATGTAGTGCTAGGGTGTGCTGTCCTTTAGTTGAGCTGTTAAACCAAGGTCCCATCTGCCCATTTTTGGTGCTGTTCTGGTGGGTGTCCAGGTGGAAGTAAAATAACTCAAGGCACTTTTCACAAGAATAGGGGTTTTTCTCCAGTGCCCTGGCAACATGACCCTGCCCATGAAACCAGTTTATGTAAGTTGGTCAAGGCTGTGTGGGTGTTGATGTGTGAAATGGCTGCGACTACACATTTACGGTCACTTCATTTGCAGTCTCTTATTGCTTGTAAAGCACTTTGGGATATACTGTGTATGAAAAAGGGCTATATAAATGCTGATTCTTCTTTTTCACACCATCGCTTTCTGGGTGCAGGGTGCTTCACCTTGAAGATGTCACCACCCCTTGGAACTATCAACTCCCTGGGCAGCATTAACCCCTTCACGCTGGCTATCAGTAGTGAGAATTTGTTTTTTTACATGTCAGGTGAGCAGAGCTCATCAGGCCATTTTAACCTGTTCAGCTTTCGCTTCCATTGACAAGAAATCTTTCTCTAAATGTCAGATTAGAGATGCTTGAATTAATTCAGATCATTATCTGAATCTTTAACGGAGCTTGGAAAGTATCGCCTAGGGATAATCCTATAAGCCAACATCTGTATCTGTCAGTCCAAGAACCCATTAAAGGGGTGACTCCCCCAAGTATTTGGTCAGAAGCCTATTATACATTTGCACAACTCAACAGAGACAATTGAGCACTGTCAACCCTCACTACCATGACAGGCCGATTTTTGATTATTTCATGAAGCAAATGTGGGTTGAACCTTTAAGAGTATTAAACCTGCACAAAACTACATCTTGAGTTAAAGACCACTGAATGGAACCCTTGCTTATTAAAAGAAAAAAGAAATCTAAGCATGCTAGTGCTACAACGTTGTACTGATATTCTGTACTTGCTGGGAGACCATTCAGTAGTGCTTGTGCAGGGTGTTTGTGTTGTAGTGTCACCTCACCAATATGGCACCCATGCTTCATTCAGAGTTCTAGTTACATAGAATTGAATTCTGCTTTTAAAAGAGAACTGTGCTAAACCTGTATGTAATACGTCCCTGTATAAGCTGTCTTTTTGAATACTTATTCCAGTGTTTTTATTGTTCCATCTGTACAGGCATTTTGGTTATCTTTGAGGGTGTTTCTGATTTAGACACTGGTGAGATCATTTTAGAACAGTATGCTGTAATTTGTGCCCTTGTAAAGCTCTTACATTGTTGTCACAATGCTTCAATACATTACTATAGAACTCTAGTTGAGAAGGACATGAACAATATACAGTTCTAAAATAGTACTTATCACCTGATTGTAAACTTGAAACACCCACTGTGATTACAAAAAGGCTCATATAAATAGAACAATAACAGAACTGGAAAAGGAACAAAAGGGCTTAGAGTTTCAGGGCCGTAACACATGTCCAACTCCACAATTTAGTTTGAAAGGGCGCCAAAATCAGCCTGTGAGGGGTTCACAGTGTACCATTCATGAAGCTATGACAAGTCTCAGTGCAGGGGGCACTTTTAACCTCTCTTCTGCTGAACATTCCCCAATAGGAAGCTTCTCTTTAAATGTTGGAAGACAGGGCAGCAACTCGTTGCTGGGCCACATTGACCTGTGTTGCTGATTGTCAGTGGTATACAATCTTTCCATAAAATGTTGAATTTATAGGGCTGCAAAAGAACTTTTGTGCTCGGCCGTGTTGCCCTCTTTGCTAGTTTTAATGGACTACATACTTTCTGTAAAAGTCTGGATCAATAGCTCTGTAATGGTTAGGTTAATATGTCTTTGAACAATATTGATTTTCCTGGCACATGTTGGGTGGCCCTCTTCACCACCGAGGTTGTCCTGGAACATGTCGTTTGCCACTGTTCACCACCATTAGCTTTTCTGGTAAACGACTTGTGCACTTGTTGCACAAATATTGAATGTTTAAGTACATGCCTTATGCCACTGTTCACCAGTATCTGTTTTCCTGATGCATGTTGTGTGCCCTACTTCACTAGTATCGGTTTTCCTAGTGCATGCCATGCACTCCTGTGGGTTCCTGTTGATAGAAACCAAGGCAGCGCAGATGCTGTGTTACACAGTAACTTCTTAAATCCCAACTTTGAACCGAAGTGTAATGTCTGCAGGTAACAAGACACCCCAGGGTGTGCTGCACTCTTTAAGGGTGTTGGTTGGCGTGAGGCACCTGTGCCAAGAGCCTTTAAACACTCGAGAGAGAAAAGTATGCTTATTGACCATAATGTCACATCCCTGAAGTGTTTTATTGTGCATACCGTATAACATATTTTCTACATAAAACAAAAAAAAAAAATGATTTGCAATAAGAAAACATTTTCTGTATGAAATTCAAGCAGAAGACACAAACGTAGTTCAAGTTCAGGAGTATTGATTTTGTTGGTGAACCTGGTGCACAAGCAAAACAAGCACTGTAGAGTAATTATGGCCAGATTATCACACCCTTGTATTTTAGCCACTCGGGTGGCTAGCATGGTCTTACCCATGTTGTAGTACATCTTAGGAAATGGGCAAGTAAAATATTGTATTCTGATTGACTGTTGCTAGTCCATTGCCATATGTTGATGTGGCAGCATCGCCTTGTAAAGAGGAAAGGTCTTGCCCATGTTATAGGTAGTCGTAGTAGTAAAATGGCTCATTTCTCTCAAACACAAAGAAATAGGATAACCCAGCTGAGCCAAGACTCGTTTACAATGTGGTCCAGCCATTCAGACACATAATATATCTAAACATCGCAGTATACACCATGAAATTATTCCCCTCCTCATGGACTGTTCTACTTTACGTATGGTCATACTCACATGCAGTGAGTGGATTGGAAGGGTTACAGTAACACAGCACAGAGACTTATAGTAGTCTGTTAGTAAAGAATTTTGAGGCAGTCTGCCTCATCTCTGCCCCTTTCTGCAGTGTCTGCGTGCTTCCCCTAGCCTCCGCTAGGGACCAGTCAGGAGGAACCGACCACTGACATCCCCCCCTCCCCGGAGAAGGAGAGCAGTCCCATGAATGCTCGATTCTTCTCCACCCCTGCCAACCCCCACCAGCCCGCGCTCGATCCCAAACACGGGTTGCCAGCATGGCGCAAGGCGTCCAGCGCCTCAGTCCTCGGTGCCACCGGGCTGGCTAAGAAATACATTTTTTTTTAAAGTTTAGAATTAGTATGATGCTCCTGTTTAATTCATTTGTTGAAACACATTAAATAACCATTGATTCTTCTTTTGAAACCAAACACCTTACCTGAGAACTACATGTTGTATTTCTACAAACCAAAGCCAGTTCACTATGTGGGATACCGCACGCCATGGTATATATTTGTAAGGGAATAATGCACATCTTGGGTGGTTACAGCCACCCAAGGTGTGCATTATTTCTTTATGACCACACACCCTGTCATGTGGTAGTCTGTAAAAAGGAGCTACATTTCAGGTATTAAATCTTTTTCTCTCACACTGTCTCTCAGGGCTGTGCCTGCTCTACCCGGAGTCAAATGGAATGAAACAAAGCCCAATTCTGGACTTAGCTGAGCCACTAGTTTAAATGCTTTTTTTTTTTTTTCCTACCTCTTGGCCTCCTGGGACTTGTAGACATTATTCTACTCTGGGCATTTTTTATAGGGCTTCACTAGCCCACGTACTAGCCAAGTAGGCATGTATTGGCTAGGCCTAGCTAGCTCATGTACTTTTCTACTAGAAGGGTGAGCCTGTTTCTGTTTAGACTGGCTAGCCTGTTTTTTTATTTTTCTCTGTACAATGTATTTACCCAGAATAGACTAGCTGAGATGTAGTAATTTGTTTTCAGTGCGGTTCTGCCACTATCAATTCCTGCAGCTGGGTGAACTGGAGCACCAAGAAGTTAAGTGACAGGCTTACTAGTCCATATAGTACTAGATAAATTGGCCTGTTATTGTTGCACCTACCTAGTCCATATATGACTTCAAAAGTGGGCCTTAAAGAGGTCTGTTCCAGCTGAGTCTAGCAACTCTAGATGGTCCATGTACTACTAGATAAGTGGGCCTGTTATTGTTGAGCTTAGCTAGCCCATCAACTAGTAGATAAGTGGGCCTGTTATTGTTGAGCTTAGCTAGCCCATCAACTAGTAGATAAGCAGGAATGTTATATATTTTTTTCCCATACATATTTTATGGTATTTTGTCTCTTTTTGTTTCTCCCTGATCCCGACCCCCTACCTCAGACATGAGTGCACATGTGGAGGCACGTGCACGCCACGTCTCAAGGTACCCTCCCATTACATGATGCCCCCTCCACTGACCACCGGACCTCCACCCGGTGGCAGCGGGACTACTGGGGGGGGGGGTGGCAGCCACCCCATGAGAGGAGAGCTGCATTACGGCTGCTCAATCCTGTGCCACCTCTCCCCCCTCCCACCCCCGTGCCGGCACCCGAATGACCCGAGTCTTTTTCCCGAACCTGGGTCGCCGGCGTGGCATGTGGTAAGGCATCCAGCGCCACCGGGCCAGCACAGCAGGAATGTTTTTTGTTGGAACCTAGGTAGCCTATTTTTTTTTTTTTTTTTTTTTTAGCTAGCCCATGCACTTATTACTGAGTGTGCTTTTTGTTGAGCCTAGCTAGCCCATCTCTATTATATAAGTGGGACTGATTTGTTGAGCTTAGCTAGCTCTTGCGCTGTGAGATACATGGACTTTCTTTGTTGAGCCTAGCTAACCCATGTACTACTAAGTAAGTGGCCTTGTTATTGTTGAATAGAACTTGTTCATGTAATACGAGATAAATGGACCTGTTTGTGCAGATTTAGTTTAGCTTACCTAGCCTATGTAGTATTAGATAAGCATGCCTGTTCTTATTGAGCCTTGCTAGCCCACTTAATACTAGATATGTAGGCTTGCTGTGGCTGAGTCTAATAACAACATGTAGATATGTGGGCCCATTTTTATTGCGCCAAGCTAGTGTATGCACAAGGCTTCCAATAACTTTCTGATGAGTTCCTCAGGCCTGGTTCCTGTCCTAACACCAGTCCTTCCCAACATCACCCACACTTACCACCTCTTGTCCCCTGTCGAGTGCCTCACTGCCTGGTATTTCCCCACTTCTGCTCATATTTCCCCTCAGCTCTCTGTCCACACCTGCCATCCTCCTCCCCTACCTTAATCCACTCCCTCCCTCCATACTTAACTTTCTGTTTATCCTCCCCTTCCACTTGCAGGCCCTGTCACTGGTACCCTCCCTCTAACATCACCCCTGACTCTGTTCTGCTCCTTCTGCTGCACACAGCCTTTGCGCTATTTCCTGTCATCTCTCCTACACCTCTAGTTCGTTTTTCTCTTCTCTCTGCTGTCCTATATCCTGGTAATAGCACCTAAGTTACTGAACCTGACTCTGGCTGTTTGACGCAACCTTTGTATAATTGCCAAAGCTAATTTTACTGACTTGGGCTATTTGATCATAGCCAACGACCTGTACTAAGACTGTGACATTTCTTCTTATATCCATTCCTGTACAGTTGTGTTATTTGCTTTTGCTTAATGTTTAATTCTTTGTTTGCCATGACGTGGAACCTATGTAATGAGCTTGTCCTCAAAGGTGTTAATCCAAGATTTCAATAAATAAATAAAAACAAGATAAGCGAGCATGTTTTATTGCGCTTAGTTATTGTACAAGGTACTGGAAGTAGGCATTTTTTGGTTGAGCTTAATGAGTTGGTGTACCATCATATATGGGCTTTTTTAGAAATGTTTCAATCCATCCCATTGGTTACTACCAAGGAGCCATTTTTTGTAGTTTGTGCTAACCCAGCCCATTTATTATACCTGAGTGGGCTGTTTTTAAAAAGACTTAGCCAGTATACATGTGTTGAGCCTAGCCATCCGATGTTAGATACATTTTCAGTGGGCAGCCCATGTAGTACGAGATCACTTCGACCTGTTTCTGTTAAGCATAGCTACCCTGCTTACTGCTGTTGTAGGTGTACTGTAAGTGGGCTGTTTTTATGAGCCTGGCTAGCTCTATGTATTTGTAAGAGAACCTGCATTTGTTGAGCTCTGCTAGCTCAAGTACTACTGCAGAGCCTGCCAGGATACAGTATAGAATACTGCAGAATTCTGCAGCAGAGTTACTGCAGGGAACTGTGCAATTTCAGTGGCAATTAATCCATGTTGTCATGCAGGAATCGGTGACACTGCATTGCATCCTGGTATGCTCTACTGTAGCTACATGCAGGGTATTAAATAAACAAAACAAAAAAAATAATTAGCAGCTTTGTGCTAAGTGTTTATCAGCTGTGAACATGCATAGCACTTGGCACAGAATGGTTAGCAACATTTTAAATACAACTGTGTGTGTGTGTGTGTATGTATGTATGTATGTATGTATGTATATATATATGTGTGTGTGTGTGTGTGTGTGTGTATGTATACACACACACACACACACATATATATATATATATATATATATATATATATATATATATATATATAACTTTTCTCCACTGTGCTGTGGACTCACTTAAAAAATGGTAAGCAGTCTGCTGCTACTCATGTCTGGAACTGGTTAGCATCACCCCCTGTTTTGCGCAGAGTTTTGCTATGCTATACCAGCTATTTAATACACTGACGTGGGCCTGTTTTTGTTGAGCCTAACCTGCCTATATACCACTAGATAAGTTGTTTCAGTTTTTGTGCCTTTCTAGTCCATGTATTGCTAGATAAGTGGGCTATTGTTGAGCCTAGCTGGCCCTTGTGCTTTAGGTAAATTGACGTGTTTTGTTGAGTCTGTGTAGCTAAGCCCACATAATACTAGACATGTGGGCCTGAGTATGTTGAACCAAGTTAGCCCATGTATTACTAGATAAGTGGGCTTGTTGGGTTGAGGGAGGAGGTTGCTAGACTTCAGGCAAAGTTGGCTAGGATTCAGGGGTCCTCTCCCCCCCCCCACCCAGAGGCCACCAAGTCTGCCAATGTTACTTCAGAGGATTCCAGTGAGGAGGAGGAACGACTGGACTGTCGTGGGTTCTGGACTGGTGGGGTTGGTGGGTCAGAGGCACATTCCTGAACCGATATCACTACACAAAATTCCTGCGTCTCTGGTGGGTGGGACTGTGCCAGGAGGAAGCACCCGCGCAGTGACTGAGAGTAATGCGGGGGCTCTCTGTAGTGGAGACCCCAAGGACGGTGGTAGAGGACCTCAGAGGAGCAGGAAGCAACTTCTGGTGGGAGACTTGGGTTGTGAGGGTGCTACATTTGGGAATAGGAAAGGGGGGAGAGACAGGTTAGGTGCCTACTTGGTGCCACAGCCTAGAAGGATGGAAAGTGAATCCTGAGGATCTCTAGGGCAGCAGGAGGGAGAGCTGGATGTCATTGTCCATCTGGAGACTAATGACCTGGCTAGGGATGAGGCTGGGATAATGCAGTAGGAGTTTAGGGAGCTGGAGAGGGGTCTTAGGCGGGTAGCTCGCTCATTGGCTTTCACTGAGGTGCTGCTGATCTACAGCAGGGAGACAGGAGAGGGAACTCTGTACCAGGATCTTTCACTCATGGCTGAAGGAATGGTGCAGAGAGGAAGGGTTCAGCCACTTTGGGGATTGGGGACCCACCTGGGAGGATAAGGGCTTATACAGGGGTGATGGCCTGCATCCATCCAGGAAGGGAATCTCAGACCTCAGTAGGTGGTTTAAATGTTATTTTGATGAACATTTTAAACTAGCTAAGGGAGGGCAGAAGGAATTGGGGAGTCAGAAACTGCTCCCCCCCACAGGCTGAAGTAGAGCATAAAGAGAACCAGAGGGGAGAGGAATCCCCCAGAGTGCAACTTAATAAAGGGAGCAGGGTGGTAGAGATAAAGGGGGAAAGGAACAGGAGCATTAAAAAGAAAGGTGGGAGGACAAAAAGGAAAAAAGAGGGGGCAACAAGCAGAGTGGAAACAAAATCTGGAAGGCCATGTGTGCGAATACTAGAAGTTTAGGAAATAAGATTCCGGACCTAGAAGCCATTATGGCAGAGGCTGACCTGGATATTGTGGCCGTTACTGAGTCATGGTGCACTGAAAACCATAACTGGGGCATGGCCATAGTGGACTGTATTCTGTTCAGGAAGGACTGGGTGGGAAGGAAAGGAGGAGGTGTACTTTATGTGAGGGAAAGCATAAAAACCACAGAGATGCAGGAAATACAGGGGGAGGTAGCGGTACTGTGGGTCACCCTGGAGACAGGGAATGGAGCGACTATTCACACTGGAGTGATCCACAGACCTCCAGCACAGAGGGAGGAATTGGATGAGGTACTAGTAGAAGCCACTGGCAAAATATCAGAAAGGGGGAGGTGCTGCTGGTGGGGAACCTTAACCTGCCAGATGTGGATTGGAGGCCCCCAGTAGTGGCTTCAGCTAGAAGCAGGGACATTCTGGACTCTCTGCAGGGGGCATTTCTCAGGTAACTAGTCAGCGAACCCACTCGTGATGGAGCAGTACTAGACCTGGCACTCACTAACAGGGACAGTGTTAAAGACGTCAAGGTGGGAAGCCACCTGGGGACCAGTGATCACACATGGTGTGATTCAATATAAGGATGGCTGTGGAATCGAACCACACAAGGGCAAGGGGTCTGGACTTCAGGAGGGAAGATTTTACAAAGATGGGTTAATGCCTCAGGGGTAACCTAGCAGGGCTAGGTGACCTGGGTGGGGTGGAGTAACAGTGGGCGAAAAATAAAAGGCAACAAACCTCTGCACAAGCAAGAGGAAAAAGAGACTGCTATAGTTCTCAAAAGAGGTAGCTGAAAAGGGAAAAGCTTAAAGGGTAGCATTCAGAAGGTGTAAGGAGATGCAGAGGGAGGAGAATAGGGAGGTGTATTGGGGGGTGGAAAGAACAGAGGGAAGCAGGGAAAGCAGTAAGGAGCGCAAAGGCACAAACTGAAGAGAGAATAGCCCAGGAGGTAATGAAAGGGGACAATACATTTTTTAGATAAGTAAGTGTAGGTGTAGTTGTCAACATGGCTCAGTTGGTAGCACATCCGCCTCTGGACCAGAGGGTCATGGGTTCTCGTCCCACACTGGGATTGAACTTGCACCTAAAATGCTGGCATCAGAGTGCAGTATTGGGGGGTGCTGTACTACTGGGGGGTGCCGTTCTTCGAATGAGATGTTAAACCGAGGTCCTTTCTACCCATCCTGGTGTTGTCCTGGTGGGTGTCCAGGTGGAAGTAAAAGAACCCAGGGTACTCTTCGCAAAGAGTAGAGGACATTCCCGGTGTCCTGGCCAACATTCCCTTTCTCATAAACTGATTCATGCAATTATCCAGGCTGTGTGTGGGTGTTGCTGTGCAATATAGCCGCCACTACACATTCAGTCACTTCACTACCAGTCTAGCATTGCTTGTAAAAGCGCTTTGGGGTACACTGTGTATGAAAAGTGCTATAGAAATGCGGATTCTTCTTGATTCTTCTAAGTGAAAACAGGAAGATCAGGGGTGGGATTGTAAGGTTAAAAAGGGACTGTGGGGGCAGGGAATGGCAGACATCCTGAACAAATACTTTTGTTCAGTGTTGATATAGGAAGGAGAAGGAGAGGGGCCACAAAAAAGTGACAAAAGCTTTTGAGGGAGGTGGACACTAGTCTTTTTTTTTTTTTTTTTGAGGCGGGAGTCCTGAAGAGACTTGCTAATCTGAAGGTGGACAAAGGAATGGGGCCATATGGAGTGCATCCAAGGGTATTTAGGGTGGTCACGGAAATACATGCACCTCTGGTAGCTCTGTATAACAGGTTACTGGAAACAGGAGTGGTTCCGGAGGAGTGGGGATATAGTCCCAGTACACAAAAGTGGTAGCAGGGAGGAGGCTGGCAATTACAGGCCAGTCAGCCTGACATCGATGTTGGGAAAGTTAATGGAATCACTGCTGAAGGAAAGGATTGTGGAATATCTTGAATTTAGTGGGTTACAAGACCCAAGGCAGCAGGGTTTCACAGTGGGAGGTCATGTCAAATGAATTTGATACATTTCTTTGATTGGTTGACCAAGGAACTTTATCAAGGTGGAGCAGTGGACATGGCCTACCTAGATTTCAGTAAGGCATTCAACACCATTCCACATAGGAGACTAGTAAGCGGGCTGGGTAGCTTAGGAGTGGGTTCAGAGGTATTAAACTGGATAGAAATTGGTTAGGGGATAGGTGACAAAGAGTGGTGGTAAATGGAGTTCACTCCAGTGACGGGATGGTGACCAGTGGGATTCCTCAAGGATCAGTATTGGGACCAGTCCTCTTTAATGTCTTTAAAAGTGACATTGTAGAGGAGCTGGAAGGGAAGGTCTTCCTCTTTGCGGTTGTCACCAATTAAAAGCTGCAATAGGGTGGACACTCCAAGGGTGGTGGAAAGGATGAGCAGAGACCTGAGAAAACTAGAGAAGTGGTCAAGGGTATAGCAGCTGGGTTTCAACGTGAAAAAGTGCAGAACAGTGCACAGAAACTCAGGGGTTGAGTACAAAGTGGGTGGAGTGGTATTGATGACCACAAAGTAGGAAAGAGACCTGGGGGTAATGATATCAGATGACCTAAAGGTGGCCTGGCAGTGCGACAAGGTAGTAAGGAGGGCAAGTGGGATGCTGGGGTGCATAGATAAGGTGCATCACCAGCAGAAAGGGAGGTGGTGTTGCTTCTGTATAAATCGCTGGTAAGACCCTACCTAGAGTATTGTGTCCAGTTCTGGAGACCTCATCTCTGGAGGGACATAGACAGAGTGAAGGCGGTCTAGAGGAGGGCAACTAAAATGGTGCAGGGTCTGCATCAAAAACCCTATGAGGAGAGACTAAAGGACCTCAATATATACACCCGGGAACAGAGGAGGGAGAGGGGAGATATGATAGAGACCTTTAAATACCTCACGGTGGTAAATAAGGTACGAGGGGGGGTATTTTTCAGAAGAAAAAGTGCTCAAGAACAAGGGGACAGGCTGTGAAGCTGGAGGGGGTAGATTCAGGAGAGACGTGAGATAGTACTGCTTCACAGAAAGAGTGGTGAATTCCTGTTGACCTCTTGATAAAGAGCCAGTGTGGCTTGAAACGTAGAGGACTGCTGCTGTGGGGGTTACTGCTTGTGTGATATGCGTTTTTATTTATTTATTTATTTATTTATTTTTTTTTACATTTTCTAACTAAATATATTTTGAAACTAATGGGACAACATGTCACTGGACTCTGAATTTTGGTGTCGAGACCAGCTCTTCTAAGGATACTTGTGACTGTTTTTCACTCTGGATCCACCAGTTCTCTCTGTGCAGTCTCCCTTCTCTGCACAGATCCCTTAAACAGCCTTCCAGCAGAGGTGGTGGGTTTCAAGAATGCATGGGATAAGCACAAAGGAATTATAGTAGAAAGGAAGTGGGGGGGGGAGAAAGAGCTGTAGTTTGGGCACGATCTGCGGTAATAGTGTAGGTACAGAGAAATGAGTAGACTGGATAGGCCAAGTAGTCTTTATCTGCTGTCAAATTCTGTGTTTCTGTGTTGTTGTTGAGCCTAGCTAGTCTAATTTTCTTCAAGTTAAGGCGGCTTGTTTCTACTGAGCTTAGCTAGCCCATGTACTGCTAGTTAAGTGGGTCTGTTTTTGATCTTGCTAGTTTGTACTGCTGTACAAGTTGGTCTACTTTTGTTTTAAGCCTTACTTGCTCATGTACTACTAGATAAGTGTGCCTGATTTTGTTGACCCAGGCTGACCCACGTACTCTAGGTAGGTGGGCCCACTTTTGTTGAGCTTACCCAGCCCGCATACTCTGTGTATGCGGACCTGCTTTTGTTGAGCCTACCTGACCCACACACTCTAGGCAAGTGGACCTGCTTTTGTTGAGCCTAGTTGGCTGATGTACTCTAGATAATACTAACATACTAAAATGCCAGCAGAATAGGCCTAATGGTCTCTCAAGTCTGCTCGATTTTCAGCACCCGCACTGAGGGCCAATTTTGTGCCCCCTTGGTTATACTGTCCCCAGTCCCAGATGTTCCACCTGTATTGGGCCTGGTCAGATTTACCCTCCCCTGTACTTGTCCCATCCCCTCTTAAACCCGTCCACAGTCTCCATCTCTAGCAGCTCCCTGGGCAGTGCATTCCGTGGCTCCACCACCCTTTCAGTGAAATAATATCTCCTCCTCTCCCCTCTGAGCCTGCCCCCTTCCAGCTTACACCTGTGACCTCTTGTCGCCCCACCCTCCTTCCTTTGGAGCACTCTGACTGGGCCTTCTTTATTGATCCCTTTCATGTACTTAAAGACCGCTATCATGTCCCCCTGTCCCTCCTCTCCTGTAGGGTGTACATGTTGAGCTCCATGAGCCTCTCCTCATAGGTCCTCTCCCCCAGGCCCCAGATCATTTTGATTGCCCTCCTTTGGACCCTCTCTAGGAGTGTAATGTCCCTCTTTTAAATGTGGTCTCCAAAACTGTACACAATACTCTAGGTGTGGCCTAACCAAGCAGTTGTACAGTGGAAGGATCACTTCCGCCTTTCTGGCGGTAATCCCTCTGACGATGCATCCCAGCATCCTATTTGCCCTTGCCGCTGCCCTCCTACAGGTCTCTGAGTTGTTCATTTTGACATCTACCACTACCCCCAGGTCCCTCTCACCATCCGTGACTTGAATCATGTCTCCTCCCAGGGTATACCCCTGGCCTGGATTTCTGACTCCCAGGTGCAGAACCTTGCACTTCCCTGCTTTGAATTTAACTTTCCATTTTCCCGACCATAATGGGCCTGCTTTTGTTGACCCAAGCTGACCCAAATACTCTACATAAATGGACCTGCTTTTGTTGACCCAAGCTGACCCAAATACTCTAGATAAATGGACCTGCTTTTGTTGATCCTAGCTGGCCCACATGTACTGTTTAATATGTGGGCCTGTTTTTTTTTGTCGAGCTTAGCTGGCCCATGTACTCCTAGATATGCGGTGCTTGAGCCCAGTTAGCGTATGCACTAGATAAGTGTTTTTGTTGTACTGCAAATGAACATTTCTTACTTCACTGAACAAGCTGGTGTATCGTTATCCTGCTGGCTCTTTTAGAATATTTAAATGATCAATCCCTCCTATTGGTTACTACCAGGAAGCCTGTTCTGTAGTTTGGCTAACCTACCCATACATTATAAACCTAGTGGGCTGTATTTAAAACATTTTAGCCAGTCAGTGTGTTCAAGTGCAGTAAGTGAGCAGAAAGAAAAGGGCTTCAGTCACCAGTACAGAAATTCCAGTTGGAATCAGCAGATCCTGGCTAGGAGGATTGCTGCTTTATTGGGCAGCACGTCACCAGCCTGCAAGGTTTGGTGGTGTGTTCTACAGCTGCAGTGACCTCAAATGGCAGGTCAGGGAGCTTTGCCCACACACGGGGTGAAGCTGAGCACGTTTGAGCTGACCCAAGAGGTGTTGCGCTGGCAGTGATGTGAGGATCAACTGGCAAGAGGCAGAAAAAAATTGGAGTTATAAATGACAGAAAGAGGGTACTCTTTGGCTCTGCACGGAAGGATCAGTGGGAGTAGCTGTACACAGGACTGGGAAAACACTGGGGAGGAAATGTGCCAGAGGAGAAAAAGTGAAATGAAAAAGAATAAAGAATGCCACTGTTTTTGCTGTAGCTACTCATTCACCAAACAGGAAGGTGATCTTGTTTTGTTTTACAGCTTGTCTTCCTGCCAGATCTGTGTGAGTCATATATAGGTAAACAAAGAAGGAAGGACTTTGCTTTTATATATAGCACCTTTTTTGTGCAAACTCTGTCCGAGAAGGCTTTACTAGCCGTGGACATTTGGCAACAGCACTTAGGTAAGCATAGGGAGGCTAAGAATTGAGGCTTTTGGTGTCCTGACATTGTCTCTTATCTTGTTTACACTATGTATTCATAATTTGTTTTGCACACCAGAGCTAAATAATGGGATTTCTTTGTGGAATTCTGCCCCCCCCCTTCCCAAATCTTGACTACATCCCTGAAGAAAGATAAAGGTTAAGGAAAGCAGAGAGCAGAGATTGGGGGAGGGAGACTGTCTCTTATCTTGTTTACACTATGTATTCATAATTTGTTTTGTACACCAGAGCTAAATAATGGGATTTCTTTTGTGAATTCTGCCCTCCCCTCCCAAATCTTGACTACATCCCTGAAGAAAGATAAAGGTTAAGGAAAGCAGAGAGCGAGAGATGGGGGAGGGGGAAACTTGGCCTTGCATCCTTAATGTGCCAGGAGCCCCCTGGTATGCACATTAATCATCAGTATGAAGGGTTCCTGGTATGCTCTGCTGGCTTCTCGGGACCGACAAGCTGCTGCCTGCGTGCTGCTCTCTGTAGCTGGATGCACCAAACTGGCCTGTGAGAATACTGCTGGATTTTCAGAATTTTGTCTTGGGCCCCATTTGTTTTATTTGAAAGTCCCCCCCAAAACTATGGCAGAAGCTACCAAGAGCCCTGAGAGAGAAGATGCTAAGCACAGGGCGGTAAAGTGACTTGCTCAGTGTTGCACACAAAGTGGCACTGGTTTGGGATTCCAACCAGAGTTCGCTCTGCACTTGAACCTCCAGGCTCTACACTGTCTCTACATTTGGCACCACAGCAATACAAAACCACAGATTGTAAACCAGAACCTGTGTCTCAAGGCACAGCATGCAGTGGGGGGTTGGTGGTGGTGGTTGAAGTGCTGATATAAGGTGGTAATCAGGAAATGAGTAAGATTTAGAAGCACAAGAAATTGTTATTTAAGGAACTATACTGTTTCCATACCCCCCATATCCGTTGCTCTGTCTTCAGTGCATTCGCAGTCTGTGTCATCTGTCATACCACACTCCCAGAATACCTCTGTATCTACTGCTACCAAAAAAGAACTACCAAAGATCTAGTGGTGCAAATAGGCTCCGGGAGTGATATTTAAAGGGCAACTCGGTTCCCGGAGCAGAGTGCGGAAGGGCTGTTCCTGTGTCAGATGAGTGACCCTAAGGGCATAAAACTGACTGAAGTGTAAAAATGCAACCTATAGTGAGAAAGCATGTACCTAAACCCCTTTCAGGTACGTACGATAGTACATCAAAGGCAGTGTTAGCTCTCACAGGGAATTGCATTTCCAACACTGCAGAGCACATCCAGGAAAACATCGCAACGCAACTGGCCAATAAAGGCCAACTGGCACTGACAGAAACCCCATCCAGAAAAGAACAGTTGGGGGTGAAATTAAGTTGTGTAGCTACTAGCCAGCAGGGCTGCTGACTGACACAATTCACTGACCCTACAAACTGTTTCACTAGCCCAGCTGGAGTAATTCCAGAAATGTTACTTTCAGTTTAAGCCAGCAGGGCAACTTAAAGGAAAATGTTACTAGCCTGATGCAAAATCTTCCAGCATTTAGCTAGTTGGCCTGTGCCAGTTTTGATCATTGCCAGTGCACCCCCCCTGATCACCCAGTAGCTCAGAAAACTTGAGAGTGATTGAGAATCCATTCATCCGTCGCCTTCTATCTCCAGCCCAGGATTGCTGGCATTTGCACACGCTTTAGAAGGTGACGTGCACATTTGCTCACTTTATGAATGTAGCTACCTTTCCAAAGCGTGACTGTGTGTGGCAGCAGCCCTTTGCAAAAATGTCATGTCACCCCAATTGTCACAAAACTCTTGCAACGTTTCAAGCCACTTTGATCAATCTTCATGTGCAAATTGCATGGCGATACTGAAGGATTAAGGCCAGTTGTGCAAGTAAACAAAGTATTATGGTAAGAGGCTTGCGTCTAAAGCTACGCCACTCTGTCATGCCTCTTCCAGTCTATGCTCGAGTCACTGAACAGTTCATATAATAGTCATATAATAGTTATAGTAATGTACAGTACAGTGTGTATAAAGTACCACACTGGACCCAGGGGATGTAGGGGGCGGAGCGCCCCCACAAAAGATATAAACAGCTCACTAAACTAACTAAACAAAAAGAAAGATGATATTCAGGGAGCACATAGCAACAATAATTTTACTCCTTAGGACCCCGGTGTGTGTGTGTGTGGGGGCGGAGCACCCCTGGAAAAAAACAAACAAATATTGTCTTGGTTTAAAAGAAAAAAAAAAGTCTAAATATTGATTGCTTCTTTCTTCTGGGGGGGTGCTCTGGCCCCCACACCCACTGGGTCCTCCGTGGTTATTCTGTATTCAGTAATGTGGTATCTGAGATGAAAACAATTTCACTGCATTTACTGTCATGCCTGCTTGCTTTTTCTGTGGGGGCGCTCTGCCCCCCACACACCCCTCCGGGTCCTCAGTGGTTATTCTGTATTCGGTAATATTGTATCCGAGATAAAAATAATTTTTCTGCATTTTCTGTCACGCCTGCTGTGTTAATGGTGATTGTGTAGAAAGTGCATGCAGTTTTACTAGCTCTCCGGCTGCTTTCACTCGCTTCTGCAGCTTCATACACATTACCGTGAAGTCTCTGAAAGCTGCGCAGCGACGTGATCTGGCCATAATCCTTCAGTATCGCCAATTGCATTTGCAAGTTTATCATGAAGAAAGGACGACAGTGTGGTATGCTTGAAGTGTTTATAGTGCTACATGGGTACTTTGCAGCAGCATCACTGGCCAATTGGGTTCAATTTCCCAACAACAGTTGTATGAAGGTGTGTTGCATAAGAATTACAATCTCTATTAAGGATGCAGAAGTGAAGGAAGTAGAGCTTCACTGACATTTGGACGCATGGTCTGGCAAAAAGAATATTCAAGGAGCAACTCTTTACTATAATAAGCTTAAAACCACTAGATTTAAACCGGTTATGTTTCAACTTTGTTTTCTAGTCTTTCAAAATGTATTTAACTCTCCCCTGCTCACCTCACCGTTGCTGTTTGTGACATCACAGTCTGTTGTCATGGTGAGCACTATGATGCTGTTAACGAAGGCACTGTGAGATGAATGGGGAGCGGCACATTATTTTTACGCAGATTTATTTATTTATTTTTTTTGATTTACTACCAGGATGTTCTGAAAACCTTAGAAAGGAACATTGAAAATGGAAAAAATGAATTCTCTAATAAATTGTATTGGCTGAAGCATTTTTTTCATGAAAGTACATGCTGAAAGGCATAGTTGCTCTTAAAACCTTTTTTTATTTCGGGTCATGATGAGCAGATGGAATTCAGAACGTAGAAGGTTTGAAATGATTCCATTTTTTGAGCTGCCCTCGAACATATAATTTCAAAACTAAGTGCATGTAAGTAACTTTGCCATGCATTATCAACTCATTATCAGCCTGAAGAGACGCTTCAATTCAAACTGGCTTTTTCGAATGTTTTGTTTCATTGTGCGTGCATTGCTGTTGCACAGCCTGTATTAAAATGCACAAAACGGTACATACTGTACATTTCACTGATAACTCATTTAAATGGACACTGTCAACCCCCTCATAGATTGATGGTTTATTTTCTTTTAAAAAGTGGAAACATAGAAACATAGACTTTGACGGCAGATGAGGACCGCTTGGCCCACCTAGTCTGAGAATTTCCCTACCTAGAGGATAAGCTGCAGATCCTATTTAACCAACAGCCTATTTCTTCCTACCACCCACAGAAATTGCCTTATGTCTGTCCCATGCATTCTTGAATTCTCCCACAGTTTTAGACCCCACAACCACCTCAGGAAGGCTGTTCCATGCGTCCACCACCCTCTCTGTGAAAAAATACTTCCTCACATTGCCCCTGAGCTGTCCCCTCTCTATCTTCAAATTGTGTCCCCTTGTTCTTGCACATCTCTTTTTCTGAAAGATGCTACCCTCTTGGACTTTGTTGATTCCACTGAGGTACTTAAATGTTTCTATCATGTCCCCCTCTCCCTCCTTTCCTCAAGGGTATACATATTAAGCTCCTTTAGCCTCTCCTCGTATGGCTTCTCTTGCAGACCCTGCACCATTTTAGTTGCCCTCCTCTGAACTGCCTCCATTCTGTCTGTGTCCTTGTGGAGATGGGGTCTCCAGAACTGGATGCAGTACTCCAGATGGGGTCTCACCAACTGTCTGTACAGGGGGATAACAACTTCCTGTTCTCTGCTGGTGATGCCTCTCCCTATACACCCCAGTATCCCCCAGCCCTCCCTACTGCCTTCTCACATTGCTTGCCAACCTAAAGGTCATCTGATATGATTACCCCAGGTCCCTTTCCATTTTTGTTGTTGTTACTACTACCCCCCATTGTGTAATCTTCCCCTGGGTTTTTGTTTCCCAGGTGCATTACTTTGCACTTCTTTGCATTGAATCCAAGCTGCCATACTTCTGACCATTCCTCTAACCTTGCCAAGTCCCTTCTCATCCTTTCCACGCCTCCTTGTGTATCAACCCTGTTGCAGATCTTTGTGTCATCTGCAAAGAGGCATACTTTTCCTTCCAGTCCCTCTGCAATGTCACTTATAAAGACATTAAAAAGGACTGGCCCCAGTACTGAACCAGACTGCCCACCATACTGGTGTTACCACACAGAAACATGTTTGTTTACATTCCTTGATCAAATCTCACTGCATCATTCCTAGACTTGAGAACACCAGCAACACAGTCTAGCCACTAATCATGCACTGGGATAAGGAGAGACTATCGCATCATAAGTGGCTGCATTGCTTGGGGGTGTTTCTAATGTTCAGGAAGCATGCTGGGCATAACAACATTAGCACGCATTTTGATTCTGCTAAGCAAGGAAGCAGATAAAACAACTCTACATCAATGGATTTTGGAGAAGGTAAGCAATCATAAAATGTGGGGTTCAACTACAAATAACACTATGCAAAAAGGGCTGACAGTGTCCCTTCACTGTTCTTACTCTCATTGCATTTGCTGCTCCTATCATAGCTAGTGCTGGTCGAAATTGCGAAAATCTATTTCACATACCTTTCGTGAAATTGTGCAATTTTCATGCATTTTTGCAGACAATAACAGTATATATAAAACTGGCAGTTTTTGTTGAAATTGCACCATTTTTAGAAATCACAGCTTTAAAAATGCGTTGTGGAACAAAATGGTGCTATTTGCTAAAACTGCACACATTTTTTTTCCCCCTCCTTACAGGGCCCCTGCAGCCCCACTCCTTCATGCTCTCACACACTGGCTCTCCCTCTGCCTGTCAGACCTTACCCCCACTGCCACACCTGTCTCGGCTTTCCATGGAGCTCTGCTGATATTCCCTATTGGCGGTCCGACTTATCCCTGCTGGGATCCCCCGCCCCTGGGTGGTGATTGGGGGGGGCGCCTTTTACACTGGGGAATGCCACTCGGGGCCAGGCATGGTGTACTGGGCAGTCGATGGCAGGAGGTAGGCCTGCTGAAGGCTGTCATCCGGTGCTGCAGGTGGCGATTTTCCTCTGTTCTGGTGTGTCCTCCCACCTCCCACAATGCATGCAGCTGAAGCTGTGTACTATGGGCAGGGGCATTCGGTAGCATGTGGTCACCCACGCTGCCAAGAACACCTCCGTAAGCCACCATTAGCTGCTATGAAAGCGGCTCACAACATAACCCCCCCCCCCGGAGAGAAGTGTCTGAAGGACACTGTCAACTCCCTCCCTGCCAACCTTTGCTCCTGGCATCTTGGCTCGGGATGTGAACCTGGGTCGCCAGCACTCCAGAGTAATGCCCCATTGCTCAGTGCCAAGGAGCCGGCACACACTGCACATTTTTAAGCATTCATATTTTTGAAAATGCATAATATGGGGTGGGGGGGAATAGTGCAATCTGAATAAAAAGAAAACCTTAGTGAAATTTCTGCTGATTTTGGTTCAATTTTGTGAAACTTGTGTGAATGCAAAATTGGTAATTCTAGGATCATGGATATGTTGTTCATACACACTTATTTGCATGTCCCTTTCCCCTTTAAGGATTGCCATAAGTCTTCAAGCTAGCTCCTTCCACCCACCTGAGTGGTATAACCCTCAGCTCCTCCCCATGGCGCCAGATCTTCCTTTCCACTGGAAGATTCAGGTTGCCTCCTTCATGCTCCCGCATTTTGTAGGCACTGGCTTCAAAACCTTCGGTTATTCCGAAAAGTTGTCTAGTTCGCATTAGCGATCATGACTGCTTATCTTCGATTATGAAAGACAAGTCTTCTCCCGGATTTTGCCGGTGTTTGTGTGGCCAGAAAATGTTGCGCACTGATCCCCACACCATGTGCATCTATTGCTTGGTTGTCGACCATGACATCTTGAAGTGCGACATTTGTCTTGCATTTCACCCTAACGTTCCTCTCAACCTGGGCTCCACCTTCTTGGGTTCCTTCCGAGAGTTGTGCCAGTCTCTCCTGACTAAGGGAGAGGGTCCTGTGGGCGCATACTCCTCTCAGTCACGTAGGCGGGAAAAGGACCAGGATGCGTCTTGTGGGCAAAAGGCGTTCTTGGAGCTCGGGAGAGATCTCGGTCCCAGGAACCTGCAGTCTCGACTTCGGTCAAAATTGTCTCTTCAGCCACTGGCTTCTTGGCTTTGCTGTCTGGCCAGTCGACCAAAGTGTTGATCGATGAGGCTGAAATAGTCATCGACCCGATTGACCCATTGTTATTGACTTTAGTCGATGATTCTCTGAATCGGACTCCAGTCCTTTCTTTCCCTGATGAGGAGACCCAGCCCACTGGGAGTCCTGTCGAGGAAGTGGTCCCCAACCCTGGGAAATCACTGGTCCCACTGGTGTCTCCCGAGAGACTGAATTGGCCTGTCCAGTCTTGATTGAGGTCTAGGACCCTCTCGACCAACAGGCTGAGGAAGAGCCACAAGCGCTCAAAAAAGAGGCAACGCCATCGGTCGTCCTCATCTTCCTCAGATGAAGAGAGGCTCCGGAGGAAACTTCGGCGCTACGAGGACCTTATGTGGCAACAGCTGATTTTTGTCTGGGCACAAGCTGACCCCGGTTTCTGCCCTGGCCATTGCTTGGCTTTCGCCTCCCAGGCCAAAGCAGACTCCTTCGGAGCCAATTAAGTTGGCTCCTCCGCTCGCGGAGCTGACGAAACCTCTGGTTCAGCCTAAACCAGTCTCTCCACTGATCGTGGTGGAACCACTGCCTAAGCAGCCTGTGGGACGGGCTCCTTCTAAGGAAGATAGACCAGCCACCGGGCTTCCCCGGCGTCTTTTGGTCACTGTCACCCTGGACTGCCCTCGGCGGGTTGAAGGTGACCTGGGCAGTCCACCGTTGTATCCAGATTCCTCTGATTCGAATGAGACTGGCCTACATTCTCATCCTGGGGATGACGAATCAGCTGGCGGGATAGAGACGGAGGAAGGTCCTTCATCCTTTCAGGGTACTCTTTGCCTCATCTCTGAGTCTACTGGGATGCCACTGGAACCTATCCAGAAAAAGGCAGAGCACCCCCTCACGGACATCCTCAAGAGAGGGGATACCCTGGCGGAGACCTTTCCTGTGGCCGAGGCCATAGGTGGCTCGGCCTTAGAACTTTGGCAGCACCCTGCCTCCTGTCCAGCTCCATCTGCCTGCATGGCCTGTAAGTATGCAGTGCCCATGGGGCCCCTTGCAGGGTTCACAGTGCACCCTTCGGTTGAGAGCCTGGTAACTGCCTGTGTGTTCAGGCGTACTGGCAGTTCTGCTGACACTGACTGACCTCCCGAAAAAGAGTCCAAACTCTTGGATCATTCGGCTCGAAAGGTCTATGCAGCCTCATCTTTAGGCCTTCATCAGGCAAATTCGGCCATCATCATGGCACACTTCTCCCATGCCCTCTTGTGGTCTTTGGATGAAGTCCTCCCACACCTCCCCACAGACATGCAGACCACAGTCAAGCAGCTCCTGGATCAGGGCCGGACTGTTGCCAAACAGCAGCTTCAGACAGCCCTGGACATTGGGGATTCTTGTGCCTGCTCGATGGCAGCCGCAGTTGCCTCTCCTCACAGAGCTTGGCTGAGACTCTCCTCTTTCCTGGCACATGCTAGCGGATATGCCTTTCCTGAGCACTGAGCTTTTCGGCCCAGATGTGGCTGGTCAGCTTCAGCGTATTGAGTAGCCCAGTGCCACCTTGGATGCTACTTCTACTAAAGGTTCTTCGAGCAAGAAACAGCAGAAGAAGAAGCCTTTTCGGCACTCTTCCCCTGCAGCACAGCAACCCTCCTTTCAAGGAGGGCAACAGCAGCAGCAGGCTCAAGCTTGGTGCCCCCAGCCCAAGCCTGGTCCCTCCCAGGCCCATAAAGGAGGCTGAGGTTCAGATCCTGGATCCTCCTCCTCCTCCAAGCCTTCTCAGTGATGGGGTGGGGATGCCACCCCCTCTCCCGTCATGCCAGCTCTGGGTCGTCCCATGGGGGGGGGCCGGCTCTGCCACTTTCTTTCCGCTTGGTCCATTATCACCATGGACAGGTGGGTTTTGGAAGTGGTGGGTCATGGATTGCCTCTTTAATTCGAGCAGCACCCTCCAAGCCAAGCCAAGCCCCTCGGGAGGAAAAAGTATCCATCCATACTCAGTCGGCTCTCCGAGATGACATAGCTTAGCTCCTCCTCAAGGAGGCAGTAGCCCCAGTGGCAGATTCTCCAGCAGACCCAGACTTTGTCTCCAGGTACTTCTTGGTGCCCAAGTGGACTGGGGGCTGGCACCCCATTCTAGATCTGCACGACCTAAATCAGTATCTTGGGTCACACACCTTTTGGATGGTCACTCTGTCCCAGATCATATCATCCTTGGAGTGAAACATGTGGTTCTGTTCACTGGATCTGCAGGATGCATTCTTTCTCGTCCCAATTTGTCTGTCTCATTGGCGGTTTCTCTGCTTCAGATCTGAAGGGACCCTATATGAGTTCGAGCCATGTTGTTCAGCCTGTCATTGGCCCCATGGGTCTTCACCAAATGCATCGCAGTGATGGCAGCCCATGTCAGGCATGGGGGGGGGGCAGAATTTACCCCTACCTCAACGATTGGTTCTTGGCAGGTCCCACCCAGCAAGAGGTGGAGAGGTCCAGGGATCTTGCCCTCCAGACCTGCTTCCAACTCTGCCTCTTGATCAACAAGGCCAAGTCGGAACTCGTGCCTTATCAGGTGATGTGCTTCATTGGGGCAGAGCTCTACTCTCGTCAAGCCAGAGCTTGGCTCCTGACGGACAGGGCAGAGGTTCTCTTCTCCTTTGCCCAGTCATTTCTGGTTGGGCAGTTGCACCCTGCCTGGGACTTTCTGCATGTGGGTTACATGGCGACATGCACCTCCATGGTCGGTTGGGCCAGGTGGCACATGCACCCCATCCAATGGGAGCTGGCCGCCCAGTGGACTCAGCGCCATGGTCATTTCGACCAGCTGATCACTGTAACCCAGAAGATGTGGGACACTCTCCAATGGTGGACCGCCCCAGACTGGTTGCAGGAAGGGATCCTGTTTGTCCACCCAGAGCCGACAGCCATCCTCACGACCAATGCCTCTCTCATGGGGAGCCCACATGGGGGACAAAAGTGCCCATGGGTTCTGGACCTCAAGGAGTCCTGATACCACATCAACCTGGTGGAGCTCAGAGCAGTCAGATTGGCACTGTCAGCTTTCGCTCCTCAGCTCCGGGGTCAAGTGGTTCAAGTCCAAACGGACAATACCACGACCATGTACTACCTAAACAAACAGGGTGGCATGCACTCCCATCTGCTTTGCAGGGAGGTGCTCTGCATCTGGACTCTTGTCAGCCATCTGATGGTGGATCTCTTAGCCATTCATGTGGCAAGAGCCTCAAACCATCTGGCGGATGCTCTCAGCCACTTAGGCGAGACATCCCACGAGTGGTCTCACCATCCAGAGGTAGCTTACAGCCTGTTCTCCCACTGGGGCAAACTGATGGTGGACCTGTTTGCCTCCAAGGAAAACACCCAGCTGAGTCTGTTTCATGCCCGCCCCCCCCTTCAGCAGGACTCACTGCAGGGGGATGCCTTATCGAGGCCATGGACCCCAGGCCTCTTCTACACCTTCCCTCCATTACCCTTGATCCACAAGGTGCTCCTCAGGGTGAGGAGGGATAAGGCAAAGGTGATTCTGGTAGCTCCAGACTGGCCGAGCCAGATCTGGTATCCAGATCTCCTCAGCCTCAACTGCAGGCCCCTGGAATGGCTCCCAGCGTGCCTAGACCTGATCTCTCGATATCTCTCCCTCTCTCTCTATCGGGGGAAGGTATACCATCTGGATGTTCAATCCCTGCACCTCACAGCCTGGTATCTGAGCGGCTAGAGTTCCAGGCTTTGGGTCTTTCCGAGGATGTCCTCAATGTGGTGGAGGCATCCAGAAAGGAATTGCCCAGGAAATGTTATGCCTTCAAATGGAAAAGGTTTTCCATTTGGTGTCAGGGCAAGGGCCTGGACCCTCTGTCCTGTCTAGTGGCTAACATTCTTGACTACCTTTGGTCTCTGTCCAAAGGGGGTCTTCGGTCATCGATCCATAGGGTGCACCTGGCAGCCATCTCTGCTTACCGGGCGTGGGCTGGTCAGCCGGCGCTGGTACAGGAGACAGTGGTCGGGTGTTTTTTCAAAGGCCTGGATCACATATCCCCTCTGGTGCATGAACCTCCACCTCCGTGGGATCTACTGCTGGTACTGGCAAAGCTCATGGGCAAGCCAGTTGAACAAATGCACAAGTGTGCATTGTCACACTTGTCGTGGAAGACAGCCTTCCTGGTGGCTATCACATCTACCAGAAGGACAGAGGAGCTCCAGGTGCTTTCAGTGGACTCCCCTTATCTGGTCTTCCACAGGGACAAGATTGTCTTACGCCCCTACCTGAAATTCCTTCCGAAGGTGGTGTCAGAGTTTCACCTTAACCAGGTGTTAACTCTGCCTGTATACTACCCTAATTACACCTCGGAGGCCGAATACAGGCTCCATATCCTGAACCTGAGATGAGCCCTCTCCTATTACAAGGAGAGGACGGCGGAAATTCAAGGAGAGGTTTGCCAGCTGTTTGTCACCTATGCTGAAGCCACTTCTGGCAGGCCTGCAGCAAAACAGATTATTGCAAGGTGGATTACATCTTGCATAAGTCTGTTATGAGTTGGCAGGCATGGAGCCTCCCAGAGGAATAAGAGCTCATTCTACCTGCCATACCGCTGCATTGGTGGCTGCTTCCAGGGACATCGCTGTCCAGGAAGTCTGTCTGGCTGCTACCTAGAAGTCGGCAAACACCTTCATTACCCATTACCACATTGACCTTGAGTCACACCGGGATGCTGGTTTTGGGGCCTCAGTTCTCCAATCTCCATTTCCCAAGTGAGTATCTGTGTGGGGGTGCGCCTTGCCTCCTTCTCTTGCAGTAAGTCATTACTTCTAGGAGTTCCCGATAGGTGGCGCTCCAGCAAGGAAGTCTCTTCCAGCAGTCTCTATACCAGGGACCACCCACACTACCTCACTTCCTGGGCTGTACCTATAAAAGTGGGTGGTCCCTGGTAAGCTCTGTTCATTTTTCTGATGGCCTCAGCTCTGGCAGCAACTCTCCTGGTAGCAGTCTATGACATGGATTGAACCCATAGCCTGGGTGATTGGGCTTCATACAGACACCATATACCTACAATGGATGATTCCCTGTCTCACACACGCACAGGGTGCTTAATCAAAGGGCTCAAAAAACTTGGAGTTCTCTTCAAGAGATAATACTGGGAAGGAAACCCCTTCACCTAAAGTCCTGCTTGACCGCCTTTCAACAGTCGTGCCTCTAAAACCTGGATCATCAAGAAGATATTCGTCATCGACGGGCACTTCACCCCCGTCAATGGCAGGCTCTACTCTATCAAAAAAGGAACGTTCATTGTCGATGGGACATCATTCCTCGGCTCCCCCGTCGAACAGGACTCCTGCACAGTCGACGACAGAGATCTTGCTGCCTTCCCCAATGACTGGGCATAACCCCCCGTCAAAGGGAGGGCTTTACAAGACAGCATTGATGAGAATGCCTCCTCTGTTGACGGAGCACATGCTACATGCTTCCTCGTCAACGGGGCTGCCTCCCCCATCAATGGGACATGCTTCCTATGCTCCCCCATTGACGAGAGGCCATGCATCCACTCTCCCATCATCGATGACAGCATTTCATTCATCGACGGAGCATGTCTTCACTCCCCCCTCATCGATGATGGCACTCCCATCGTCAATGGAGCATGCATCACTATCCCATCATCGATGGAGCATATCCCACCATCGACGACACATCCCCTGCCTTCCTCATCATCAATGGAGTATATTCCCCCATTGACGGAGCATGCTGTTACTGGCCCTCCACTTGTAAGACACAGTACATCATCGACGAGGCATGCTTCTCTGCCTCTTCCGTCGATGGGACCGATGCCTCCATCATCAAGATGATCACTGCTGCATAGAACAACACCCTTGCCTGCATATAGTACAGCTATGGATGATCCTTATGGAAGGTCGACCATGAAAAGCCAAGAATATTCTCAAAAACATGTATCAAAAGATGCATATGGAGCTGCATTTCTACAAAATAATGAACTGTATGTTTCGGAATGCAGAGGCCCTCCAGCCTCATTGTCATTCCTACACGGGGCTCACAATCCCATTGGGAATGAATAAAGATGCCAAAGAAACACCGGATCACTCTACCGGGAGGTGCAAATTGATCCCTCGTCTCCACGTACACTGGATTCAGAACCTGCTTGCATGACAGTTCCATCATCACAAGTTCCAAATATTGAAAAAATAGTAAATAGAGTACTGGATTCTATGGGTTTTGACCATAGCCTTACTCCAGAACATAACCCTCAAACACAAATGATATCGCCACCTCCATCAAAACAGGCACGCACAGAGCCAGAACACTCCCCGGTCCGGCCTCCTCCCGAAAGTCAGATGAATATTTCTCAGATTATCACATGAATCCAAACCTCCATAGGACCTATGATGGTTCCCCTGACACAGGAGGATATGAATCCCCTTCGGAGGTGCCTTCCTACTGGGACAAAGGGCTGTTACAACCACGAAAGGTAATTTCTCCACCGGATGACCCCTCATTCCCCGTAATGATGCTACAAATACAAAAAACAATGGGGTTTACCACAACGGAACAGGACAGATTAAGTAAAGATATGGCTGAATATCTGGGTCTACTGGAAGACCATGTCTGGGCTATCCCTCCTTTTATACCTATGTTCAGAAATGCTATTACTGAAGCTTGGAGCCAACCCATAGCAGTGCAGGAGCTATCTAGAAAGGCCCACGGGCTGTATCAGGCTCCTCCTGATTATCAATATTTAACGAATATGCCAGCAGCAGATTCTGTGGTTGCTGTGGCTGCCCACAACCACACTGTCAAGCCTAAATCTACAAGCACGATACCTCCAGAGAGAGAGACTCTAAATGTTTTGACCATATGGGGAAGAGAGTGTTTGCTCTAAACACACTAAATATCAGAATACTTAACTATATGGGGCATGTGCTGCAATACCTACGTACAGTGAGCACTTCTGCTGGAGAAGCTATAAACAGACTACCTGCATCCCCTGAAAGAGAGCAGCTTACATCGGTAAATAATACAGTTATTTCACTGTCTCGACATCTGTTAAGATCAGGATATGATCTTGCTGATGCTTCGGCTGGAGCCTCTGCAGTCGGTATTCTTATATGCCGCCAGGCATGGCTCCGACTTTCAGGGCTAGCACCTGATATTCAGCACAAAGTGGCTAACACCCTCTTTTCAGGTGACCATCTTTTTGGGCCAGGAGCTCAAACGATACTGGAGAACCTACAAGCCTCAGACAGACAACTGAAAAACAGTACAATACATGTACCAAAAACCACGCCCTCGGTATAGTTGTTCATACAAACGTGGAACTAATTATACCCCACGTGACACCTTTAAGGGCAGAGAACAAGTAACAAGGACCCTGGTGAAGCCGGCCTGTGGCCGCCCCGGGGCTTCTGCCCCTCATTAAAGACTCTAGACTCCGCCCCAGTCCCCTCTTCTTGGCCTCGGGGACCTTTTGGAGCCACAGAAAAGACTGAGGCCTTTTTTTCACATCGACTCGATACATGTAGCCAATTTCTCAGGTGTCACTGTTTATAGACCATCACGACCATTCCATCGAGATGCCTTTTTGACCTGTGGTGCACCGGACGTCCTGTCCCTCCTTCAACCAGGTCCATCCACTATTAACTCACATGCTGAGACACAGTCAGTCCTGCCACAGACTATATTCTTCTCTCCTCCACTGCTGTTCGTAGCTTTCCCTTGATCATGAGCAAAGATCATATCATAAAGGGTGAGTACATATACAGAGATTATGTAAGCATTAAGCCATGAGAAAGGAGGCATTTACAAGGAATTAATGCATGGTTTGGTGGGGGGGGGGTTGGTGGACGAGGCCAAAGGCCAAGTGCCCCAACCACACATTAATTCCTTGTAAATGCCTCCTTTCGAGTGGCTAAAAGCACTTGTAACACGGCAAGTGCAAGGTTAATATTTTTGCACTGTTCTTTAAGTAACCATGAAACAAATATGTACAAAAAGAATAATTTCTCTTGACAATACATGCTTCACTTGTAGCTGTATCCCTTTGGAAATATGAGTGTGCATGTTGCACAGGCCACATGCATTTATATAGTCCGTGCCAGTTTCTTACACATCACAAGTTTGCAATCTGTACCACTATACAGATAAAATAGTCATAAAATAGTACAAATTCATTATTCCATTGACCACTTCTTTTCTTTTCTCCTCCGTTGCAATGCTACATTCCTGTGTGTCTGTAGTGCATTGTGGGGGAGATTTACTGCACGCATACTTTACTGTCACGAAATTCCGACCAACAGGTAACGCAATGAACACTCATTGTCAAACGCAAGGGATGGATTCTAATACTCTGCTCTCCTCTGTGCAATATTCTGCACTGTGGACTACACAAATAATAGTTTCTAGGGACATGGATATGTTGTTTAATCCACACTTATTGGCAGGTTCCTTGCTGCTTTAATTGTTGCCGGAAGGTCTTCAAGCTGGCTCCTCCCACCCACCCGGGTGGTAAAACTCTCGGCTGCGCCCCATGACGCCAGATCTTTCTTACCGCTTGGAAGCTCAGGTTCCCTCCTTAGCGCTCTGCGTCTTAGACTGGATCCTAACTCTTTGGTTTGTCCGAAACTGGTTTTGAAGTTTTCTAAACTTCGGTCTTCATCTTCCCTCACGGCTGCAGTGGACAAATCTATTCCCGGCTTTTGGAGGTGCCCTTGCGGGTAGAAAATGTCCAGGACGGATCCGCACTCCACGTGCGTCTACTGCCTAGGCCTCAGATCACCACCCGCAGACCTGCGAGTTAGCCGCTTCTTCTCGGCCAACGTTTCCGATGATCGCTGTCTGGATTAGCTCGGCACCCCGAGAAGCTGCTTCACCGTGGTAAAATCAAAAGAGGCTCATTGGGCGGTGTCCCGGCAGCTGGCTCAGCTGAGCAGCTCGAGCAGATGATCGCCCTCGAGGAGGAGGCGGCCCAAGCCGCATCTTCCTCCTCCTCGGCCGCATTTATCCCGCTCTCTCTGAGTTCCTCATACTCTGCTTCATTCAAGGAGCATTGTCAGTCCCTTTCCACGAAGGGAGAGGGGCCATCGGAACATTCTTCTTGGCCCAAGAAGAAGGAGTCGAAGGGTAAGTCCCACCATCGGCGTTCGTGGGAGCAGGAGAGGTCTCCTTCCCCGGACAGCCAACCATCGACTTCGGTGGAAGTTGCGGCTCAGGCCGCTGGCTTCACGGTGTCCCCATCAGGCCAGCCTGCCGAGACTCCCGTCGATGCAGTCGAGATTTTTCTCAACCTGTCAGACGGGCTGCCTACTGGTGAAGCCGACAACCCACCTTCACCAGTTCCCCCGGTGGAGACCGAGGATCTGCCTGCGCCTTCAGGGCCGCAGTCCCCGGATAAAGTGCCTGAGCCGGGGGAAGAGCGGGTGTCCCCCTGCCCCTTCCCAGACCCGCCCTCGGTCTCCCCGAGGGTCTCGGTCTCGGACTTCATCTCGGTCTCGGACTTCATCTCGGTCAAGCCATTCCTGCTGACATCGGCGGTCTCGGTACCAAAGTAAGCGGCGACACCGTTCCTCCTTGTCCTCTTCCTCGGATGAGGGGAGGTTTCGACGTAAATTACGTCGACGTTACGAGGAGCTTATGTGGCAGCAGTTGCTGTTGTCCGGGACTAAACCGACTCCGGTACAGCCCCCGGCCATCAAGTGGCTGTCGCCTGAACGACCGAAGCAACCGCTCAACCCAGTTGAGATGCCCATTCCAGGGCCAGTTGTTCGATTGAAACCGGCTGCTCCACCGATTGTGGTGGAACCTCCGCCCACAACCGGAAGTCTGGGGCACCGACCAAGGATTCTCGGTCAGGTCACGGCCTGCCCCACAGGTTGTCGGTCACCCTCACTCCCGACTGTCCTCGGCAGGTAGAGGGTGGCTCAGGGCTGAGGCAGCTCTTCGCAGACTCTTCGGAATCCGAAGACGACTCCTCCCTGTTCTTCAGGCAGGTCGACCTGGAGTCCTCAGGGGGCCAGTCATTGGAAGATAGCCCATCGTCCTTCTTGGGTCTGCTTCGACTCATCTCGGAGTCCACCGGAATGCAGCTCGAGCCCGTTTCCAAACAGGCCAAGTATCCCCTGATGGAGATACTGGACCGAGGGGATTCCCCCACGGAGGCCTTTCCGGTGGCTGAGGCCATTGTCGGACCAGCCTTGGAGCTCTGGCAGCAGCCTGCTTCCTGTCCTGTGCCCTTGGCCAGGATGGCCAGGAAGTATGTGATCTCTACCGGTTTTGTCCGGTTTTGAGCACCCTCTGCCGGGGTTAGTCACCGCAGCATCTTCCGATGTTCCGTAATGCTCAGGACGGATAAGCCCCTGACAAAGAGTCCAAAAGCTGGACTTTGCCGGGCGTAGGTGTATGCTGCATCCTCCCTTGGCCTCCGACAGGCCAGCTCGGCCGTGTTGATGGCACACTTCTCCCACGCCCCTTGGGCTCCCTGGATGAGGTTGTCCTCATCTCCTGGCCGACCTGCAGACCACGGGTCCGTCCAGGTGCGGGATCAGGGTAGTGGTGGCTAAGCAGCAGCTTCAGACTGCTCTGGACATAGGTGATTCCTGTGCCAGGTCAGTAGCGGCCGCAGTGGCCATATGCTGCAGGGCGTGGCTGAGGATATCCACCTTCACGGTGGATACCCAGCGCAAGTTGGCGGACGTCCCCTTCTTGGGGACTGACCTCTTCGGTCCTGGAGTGGAGGGACACCTCCAGCGGATCGAAAAGTCCAATGCCACTCTGGACTCTGTCACCTCCGCCCAGAGGGGCAAAGGCCGCCATCAGCAACAGCACAATTCCTTTTGTCCTTCGGCCCCTGCAGCTTGACTGGCCCAACAGCACCAACAACAGGGCCAGCAGGCTTGCACTTGGCGTCCCAAACCCAAGCCGGCAGCTTCCTCCAACAGGAAGCAAGGAGGTAAAGGCCCAGGAGGTCCCTCGGCCGGTTCCTCCTCCAAGCCTGCCCAGTGACGGGTTGAGGGGTGCTGCCCCCAGCCTTGTCACTCCCCCCTGGGTTCCCCCCGTGTGGGGACGGCTCTGCCACTTCCTTTCCGCCTGGTCTGCTATCACCACGGACCGCTGGGTGTTGGAGGTGGAGAATAGGCCTGCCTCTGAGTTCGAGCAGGCTCCTCCTTCTGAGCCGCCGCCTGGGGGCCACGGGTCCGCAGCCCGCTGTCGGCCCGCCGAGCCGATATTGCCCTGCTCCTCAAAAAAGAGGTGATCAGGAAGGTGGCGGATCCTCCTCCAGACCTGGGGTTTGTGCCCAGGTATTTCCTGGTCTCCAAACGGATGGGGGGCTGGCGCCCCATCCTCGACCTGCACGACCTGAACAGGTTCCTAAGGTCTCAGACCTTCAGGATGGTCACTCTGGCTCAGATAATAGCATCCTTGGAACGAGGCGTGTGGTTCTGTTCCCTGGACCTCCAGGATGCGTTCTTTCATGTCCCGATCCGTCCGTCTCATCAGAGATTCCTCCGCTTCAGAGCGGAGGGGCCCTTATGAGTTCCGGGCCATGCCCTTCGGCCTCTCTCTCTCGCAGGGTCTTCTACCAAATGCATGGCAGTGGTAGACAGCATTCCTAATGGTGTTTTAGGGTCCGGTGTACCCCTACCTGACTGACTGGCTGATTGCAGCCCCTCCAGAGCTGGAGGTGAGCGTCCAGAGATCTGGCCCTCCAGGTTTGTTCTGAGATTGGCCTCCTCATCAATGAGGCCAAGTCGGAACTCGTGCCAAGCAGGTGATACTCTTCATCGGGCAGAGCTCGACTCTTCGAGCCAGAGCAGCTCCCGCGACAGGGCCGAGGTTCTTTCCTCCTTGCCCAATCATTTCTGTTGGGCAATCGCACCCTGCCCAGGACTTTCTGCGCCTCCTGGGCCTCATGGTGGCCTGCACCAGCGTGGTCCATTGTGCCCGTTGGTACATGCGTCCCCTTCAGTGGGGACTGGCCAGCCAGTGGTCACAGTGCTGCGATCCATTGGACCAGCCTGTGACAGTGACCCAGGAGATGTGGAACGCCCAGTGGTGGACCGCTCCGGCACATCTGCAGGAGGGCATCCTGCTCGTCCGCCCCAAGCCGACGGTCTCTGGTCGACTGATGCATCTCTGATGGGTTGGGGTGCCCATCTGGGAGCACAGAGCGCATGGTCTCTGGTCCCCTCGGGAGTCCCGATGCCATATCAACCTGCTGGAGCTCCAAGCGGTCCACCTAGCTCTCACCGCCTTCGCTCCGTTTCTACGGGGTCAAGTGGTTCAGGTCCAGATGGACAATACCACGACCATGTACTATCTGAACCGCCAGGGCGGGACACACTCCATGCTGTTATGCAAGGAAACTCTCCACATATGGTCTCTCGTGCGCAGCCTGGAGGCGGATCTCCTAGCCATTCACGTGGCAGGAGCCTCCAACACCCTGGCTGATGCCCTAAGCTGGATAGGGGCTGCACCTCACGAGTGGTCTCTCCTGCCGGAGGTAGTACAAGATCTGTTCTCCCACTGGGGCACGCCTCAGGTGGACCTGTTTGCCTCCAGGGAGAATGCAAAGCTGAGTCTGTTCCATGCCCACCCCCCTCAGCAGGGCTCGCTGTAGGGGGATGCCTTCTTGAGGCTGTGGACCCCGGGCCTCTTCTACGCCTTTCCCCCATTTCCCTTGATCCACAAGGTGCTTCTCAAGGCGAGGAGGGACAAGGCGCAGGTGATTCTGATAGCCCCAGACTGGCTCTGCCAGTTTTGGTATCCAGATCTCCTCAGCCTCAGCTCCAGGATCCCGAGGCGGCTTCCAGCCCGCCCGGACCTGATCTCAGTCAACCAGGGGAAGGTATTCCATCCGGACCTTCAATCCCTGCACCTGACGGCCTGGTTCCTGAGCGGCTAGAGTTCCAGGCCTTGGGTCTTTCCGACGAGGTCCTCAACGTCGTTGAGGCATCCCGTAAGGAGTCGACCAGGAAATGCTATGCCTTCAAATGGAAGAGATTCTCCATTTGGTGTAAGGGGAAGGGCTTGGATCCTTCCGCCTGTCCCTTGGTAAGCATTCTGGACTGTCTGTGGTCCCTTTCTCAACAAGGGCTTCGGTCAACGACCCTTAAGGGGCACCTGGCAGCCATCTCTGCTTAGCGGGCGCGGGCCGGGAAGCAGTCGGTGGCGCAGGAGAAGGTGGTCGGGCGCTTTTCAAAGGCCCTTGACCACATTTCCCTCTGGTGCGAGAACCTCCACCTCCATGGGATCTACTGCTGGTATTGGCCAAGCTCATGGGCAAGCTTATTCGAACCGATGCACAGGTGTGATATTTCCACCTGTCGTGGAAGACCGCCTTCTTGGTGGCTATCACGCCAGCCAGAAGGATGGAGAGCTCCAGCGCTTCCATCGAGTCTCCTTATCTGGTCTTCCACAGGGACAAGGTTGTCCTGCGCCCCCACCAAATTCCTTCCAAGGTGGTGTCGGAGTTTCACCTTAACCAGGTGTTGACTCTGCTGGTGTTCTACCCCAGTCACACCTCGGAGGTCAATATAGGCTCCATACTTTGGACCCTAGACGCGCCGCTTATTATAAGGAGCAGATGGCTGAAGTTTGGGGAGAGGTTCTTAGCTGTTTGTCACCACGCTGAAGCCGCACTCTGGCAGACCTGCAGCCAAGCGGACGATAAGCAGGTGGGTCACCTCCCTGCATAGAGCTCTACTATAGGTTGGCGGGCATGGAGCCTCCCAGAGGGATAAGAGATCATTCTACCCGCCATACCGCTGCATCGGTAGCTGCTTCCAGGGACGTCTCTATCCAGGATATCTGCAGGGCTGCTACCTGGAAGTCGGCACATACCTTCATTACCCACTACTACATCGACCTTGAGTCATGCCGGGATGCTGGTTTTGAGGCCTCGGTTCTCCAGTCCTTATTTCCCAAGTAAGTATCAGGGGTGTGTGCCTTGCCTTCCTCCTCCCGGAGAACTGCTAGGAGTCTGCCAATAAGTGTGGATTGAACAACATATCCATGTCCCTAGAAATACAGGTTACTCACCTGTAACAGGAGTTCTAGGAATGGTATATGTTGTTCATCCACACGACCCACCCGACCTCCCCGGCTTCAACGCACAACCTGGCTTCCAGCGGGCTAGATCTGGTGTCATGGGGCAGAGCCGAGTTTACCACCCTGGTGGGTGGGAGGAGCCAGCTTGAAGACCTTCTGGCAACAATTAAAGCAGCAAGGAACCTGCCAATAAGTGTGGATGAACAACATATACCGTTCCTAGAACTCCTGTTACAGGTGAGTAACCGGTATTTTCTCGTTGCCACACACGGGATTAATACTGTTCTACTCGGAGGAAATGCAGTAGTCCCTTGCACACACAGGGGATTTACGCCGATTTAGTACAGTGACAAACGGGTGGGTGGGTGGAAACAACACGATTTTTCATTTCCTACTGTCCATTCCACTAAATACAGTGAATCACAGTACACGACAATATTATGTGCGCCATTTATTTCTTTTATGGTGTGGTACTAAGTCTCGGACTACTCACAGTTGCACTACCTATTGGCCGGATTGGATTAGTTATTCCGACAATGACTTGCACATCATTGAACCAGCCGTTCCTACACATGATTACTTTGCAAGCGCCACCTGTAGGTTGCTCAGAGGCAACAATCACAACAACCACATATCTCATAGTGGACATTAATTCTGTTTCTCTGAGTGAGGCACACTCCCGATGTGAAGCGGTGATTACTTTTCTCTTTCACGCTGCCATTACGTGTTCGTTTTTTTGCTTCACAACGCTGCCGTGCATATCTAAGGAATTAATGCATGACTTTGTTGGGGTCATGTGATCTCTTTGCTCCAATTACTTTTTCCTTTTTCTGTAGTACTATTAATGACTGTTACAAATGCTTTTAACCACTGCTTCGTTTTGTTATCTGTTACTTCAGTATCTTACTTTTTGTCAAATGGATGCATTGATTACTGGCTAGACAATCTCAAAAAAAAAAAAAAAAAAGTCTTCACTTGCTACTTTGTAGCACCTCTAAAAAATAACATTGTATCACTCAAGCTACTGTTACAATTTGTAACAAAGTTGTCTTTGCCTCAGATTGTGCTTTCACTGCTGATCACTGAAGCTCCATAATTGCTCAATGCTCTTTATTTATTTATTTTTTATTTATCAAGTCTAGGATTACAAATACCTTTGAGTCATGGCTTTTTTACAAAGGTTCCATGTCAGAGAAATACAAATTATGGGGAACATCAAGATAGGCATTACAACAATGTGGACATTGCAAACAGAGTACAGATTAATACAGTTCAAGGGTAGCATTGTAACAGGGCAGCCAGTGGCATTTGTCAGAGAAAATAGACAACAGATAAGTGCCAGAGTCATAGGGAGAGGGAAGAGGGTAGGGGGAGAAGGAATGTAGGAAGGGTGGCTAGAGGGTGAAAAGTGCAGCATTGGGTATACCAAGATGTGAAGGTAGAATCCAGTGAAGGCGGGGGGACAACTAGAGCAGAAAGGAAGTGGAGAAACAAGGTTAGTTGGGCAGTCACAGGAGCTGTTGGTAGTGAGATAGTCCCGGAGCCTAGTTTTAAACATACCAATAGTTGGGGCACAGGATATGGTTGGGCTGAGGCCATTGAAGCAGAGGTCAACAAATTCTGTCTAGTTTTTAAAAAAAGAAAATGCTTCACAGTGAATCATGTATCCCTTTATTGCACTGCTGTGCTATTTTAGCATTCATTGGTCCCATGACCACATTTTACCTACAGCAGAATGCCATCTGTGGCCACCCACTGCCATATAACTGCTTGGGAATCTCCCAGAAGTAATGACTTACTGCAAGAGACCATTCCGTGGAAGATAGTGCAGTTACACAAAGACTTTTGCTGCAACAGTAGATCTTCTTGGAATGTCTCTTACAGTAAGTAGTTTCCCCTCCTTCCATCCCCCTGCCTTATGTAATTGGAAAAATGATGTAAGGGTGGGAAGCTTCGGCACCTCGGTTCCCCTTAGTCCCTCGCTTCTGAGCTGAAACCGTCGGAGAACGGAGTTTACCAGGGACCACCCACTTTTATAGGTAAAGCCCAGGAAGTGAGGTAGTGTAGGTGGTCCCTGGTATATAGACTGCTGGAAGAGACTTCCATGCTGGGGCGCCACCTATCAGGAACTCCCAGAAATAATGACTTACTGCAAGAGACATTCCTAGAAGATCTACTGTTACAGCAAAAGTCTTTGTGTAACTGCACTTTCTAGGAGTGGTATATGTTGTTCATCCACCCAGACCCACCAGACCCTCCCCGGCTGCGGACGCACAAACCTGACTTCCAGTGGGCTAAGATCTGGCATCATGGGGTGGAGCCGAGGGTTATACCACCCGGGTGTGTGGAAGGAGCTAGCTTGAAGACTTCCAGCGATCCTTAAAGGGGAAAGGGACATCCACCCAGCCAATAAGTGTGGATGAACAACATATACCGCTCCTAGAACTACTGTTACAGGTGAGTAACCTGTTTTTTTTTTTTTTGTGCAATTTCACAAGAGTAATAGAAATTCGGTCCCAGCACTCACCGTAGCTCATTGCCAACCCAGTACAAAATTACATCAGTGTCGTAATGTAGCATCCCATGTAATTCACACAATATGCAAGTTCATACTAATTACCTAGCATGCATATACAGCATCTTGGTTCTTGATGGGGAGGGACGGATTGGGGGGGCAGTTTGGAACCTTAGAACCTAAGTTCAGGGGGTTCAGGTTGCTCTTGAACCGGTTCACCCACCCTGTGCTCCATCCCTCAATTATTGTCATTGTCCATTGGGAGGGTTCTCTTGGAGAGGAGCAAGGGTCACCCTTCCAGTACCAAAGCAACACTAAGATGATTTGGTTTTGATGAAGTCCACACAGCAGCCAGCTTTTGGCAGGAATTTCACATGGAGCAGCTCAAGGCACAGCTTATCCTCACGCCTCACCTCTGTCTCCTCTCGTTTTCATGTTCTGTAATACTGCCATCATAGGCTGTGCTATAAAAGATGGCCACTGCATGTCATGTACACAGTTTAAATCTGCTCTGGTAACTCTTTCTGTAAGAAAACCACGATTAGGGGAGAAAAAGGAAAAGCTAGCTCACCCATTCTGTGACATCGCGTCTAATTGGTTGAGAACAAAGGCGACCTCAGTACCGTAGCTTTGCCTGATGACCAGGCACTACAACTGGCGGGAGACTAATGAAGTGTTGAGGAGGAGCACGAGCTAGCAGTGAGGCTTGATGTGCGTTTCCTAGGCAACCTTCCCTTCATCCTGCCTTCTGAAGCACACATTGTGAGGACTGGAAAGAGAAGCCCATTTATACAACAGGTATGGAAAGAAATGCTGAAGAATAAAACTGATATTTTTGGACCCGCTTTGTGGTATGTTACAATTGCTGTCCAGCAGACTTGGATACATCACAATACTGAACCAATCTGAGAGCAACTTGCACAGTGCTGATGACACCACAATAGCCATGCGAGGCACTGAAGCCAGCAGTTGAACTCGAACAGAAACAGTTACATTTTTATATAAACAGATAATTGAAAACTGTTAAACCAATGTTTTAGATGGTAAATTGAACATGCAGTGTTCTGAAATATGCAGTTTATTATCACTTGTAAGGGGGCAGGACTTTCATTACTCACTCTTGGGCCACTCAAGAGTTATGGTCCTACACCCTCAGACTTGAGGATACATTGTATATTTTGAGTTAAATCATTGCATGTTCTGTATTGGTAACATGTCGGGAGTGTAGCCTCATCTGATCCACAACAGGAGAACACTGGAAGAACCATGGTGAGCAGCTGCTTGCAAGACAGCGTCTGCTTTCAGGATGGAGGCTGATTTTGGTTGTGGATTAGGGAACCGGTGGAGGTGCTGAAGCATGGGGTGATGTGGTTAGATTTACGGATCTGGGAGACTATACTTGACACAGTCAATGTTCATAAAGCACATAGTATTTTAGCCTTATAGTTTGTCCCTCTACTTATAGGCACTTTTACTCTGTTACTGTGGCTTTATTTGACATTATTTTACTCCGGCTCTTGTTTACTCCACTCCCAAAGGCTTACATTTTGGGCATTCCGTGAAAACATAAAACCAGTATAATCACAAAAAAAAAAAAAAAAAAGAAATTAAAACTGAGAAAATGCTTCATGACCAGCTGGGTAAGGCTAGCCCTTTCACACAATGGGAGGGTTCCCAGTCATGAGTCTGGTGATCGGGGTTAAGGCACGAGTCTGGGATGTCGGAGAGTGGTGAGGGGGAGGAGGATTGAGCGTCCCAGAGGATGCTGTCCTCCTCTAGGGAGGGAGGGAAGCAGGCTTCACTGCGGTCCTGCACAGAAGGCAATGCAGCTGGAAGCAGTCACAGGAGGGAGGATGCTGCATAGCATCGACATGACAGCATAATTTGCATGCACATTGATGTCTTATTGCTCTCTGCCAGCCATCTCTTGTGGACAGGGAGAAGCAGGCTGATGGCTTTTGGTGCACTTCGGCCCCACACAGCTTCTTTGTCATGCTCCCAATGCCACAAAGTAGGTCCAAGGAGGCATTCCTCCATTCCTGCCCTGGAGGTGTAGAATGCATCAGTGGGCCTATATGATTGCCTGGCAGGCCTAATAGCAGCCTGTGCCAGTGAGAAGGGGCATAAATAGATGGCAAAAGTGGTCCTGACGGTGCAGCAATATAGTAACTGTTGGCGATGCTGGTGACCCGAGGTAGGGAATGAGTGTGGATTGTCAGAGGGCCAATCAGGGAAAGGAAGTTATGTCCCAGATGAAGCTGCTTTACTTTGAGGAGGAAGGGGGCTGATAGTCACTGCTGCACCACCCCCTGGATGACCCTGGGAAGGCACAGCACAAAATGCTTCTTAGGTAGGGAGAAAGCCATCATTGTTAGGCATTGCATATTGTGCACGAGCACGTCCCATGATATCCCAGTGATGATGTCGAGTGGGGGTGACCGAAGGTAACTAAGCCACCCATGCAGCATAAACGTCCTAGCCCTCAGCCACAGTCTCCACAATGGCTGCCTCAGGTGGCCTTCCTGGTGCTAGAGTGTGAAGTGTCCACAGGGGTTTGGGGGCCTCCCAAAGGTCCCCTAGTGCCGCAAAAGCCATAGTAGCCACATAAAGAAGGAGGTAAGCCCTGTGAGAAGGTGGGTTGTTGGGACTGATGTGAGGCTGCCAAGGGTCAGTGGATCCTCAGGGCTGGGTGGCTGTAGGTGCGGGGGGGGGCTGAGAAGATGATAAAATAAATGTAAGATAAAAAAAAAATAATAATTCTTAATACCTTGGAAAACTGTTTTATTGGCAGTTTAGTAATCAAGGACTTGTAACTCTCTCCTATTTGACTTTCACAACAATCTGGATGGGAAGAACTTGGAGTGTGGATAAGGGTCTGAGTAGATGATTGCTGCCAGCAAGGACACAGGGGCACCAATGCCTGTTTCTCATCATCTTCTGGGCTACTAGGCAAGAAAGGGTGGAGGCGCACTTGCAGAGCCTGAATGTGTTATCCATTCAACTCAATTCAGGTTTCATTTATTAAAAGCAATAAACAGGGTGATGTTGCATGACATGAGTGGTTACACTCGTTTACAGTAACATACTATACAGAGTATTTGCATCTGATACCTATAATATATAAAGCCGTAGATCAAGTAGGGTCTCTGATGCGACTATAGGCAGGGAAGATGGGCAGACTAGGTGGGCCAAACGGTCCTTATCTGCTGTTGAATTCTGTTTCTATAATAAACATTCAGAAGACAACAAACTTATAAGAATATTGACATCTTCATATACTTGATGTATCAACAGTTGCAATGTAACAGATTAAATTTACTAATTTCAAACAGGAACTATCCCAATTACATCATACCATATAAAAATATCTATTGGCTATTTTCCCACAACCACAGTGTTCTTGTTCTGTTGCTGTCAACCACTGCAGTGTATTATTTGAAGGGACAGGCTCTCCAGAATGGGGATGTAGAAATGAAGGGATCAAGTTCCAAAATGGTGGGGCACTAATTATAAGATGGGCCATTCCCTTGATGTTAAAGGTTTGCAGTGCCATAAATACATAGATACATAGACAGTGTCTGCAGATAAGGGCCTATGGCCCACCCAGTCTGCACATTTGAGCTTGTAAGTTCAGTTTGTTTTCCTAGAAGTCTGTTGTACCTTAACCCTGACCTCCAGAATTCCTTTATGTCTATCCCATGCATTCTTAAATCCCGTGATTGTTTCAGCCCCCACCACTTCCTCTGGCAGGGTGTTCCACTTGTCCACCACCCGTTCTGTGAAGAAATTCTTTCTCATGTTTCCTCTGAATCGTCCTCCCTCCAACTTCATCCCATGCCCTCTAGTCCTGGAACATCTTTTTCGCTTAAAAATAGTGTTTTCCTGCACCCTGTTCCTCCCTAAATGCAATACCCCCCCCGACACACCCAAGACCTCAGACTTATTTTAATTGGCCTAATTGCAGGAGGGATCATATAATCTGCTTCAAACTCAAGCACAAACATTTAAAGGTGTGTAATTTCCTCCTAACTCCAAGGGAAGTCCAGCCTGCCAAATGGTACCGTACACACCTGTGGGTTATGCAAGGAGCACCAGTTATAAACTTGGCCATAGGGTGAAAAGTAACATCCAGCCTGTTAAGTTGAGGTACATTTGTGCCCCTATAAATGAAATCCCCATAGTCAGTAGTAAAAGCATAGTATTAACAGATTTGGATCTGAAGTGATAAGGGAGAGCATTGCAAACTTTAAAAAGAGACCCTAATGTTTGTCCAGTCGTACTAACTGTAGAAGAAATATGTACTTCCCAAGTTAAATGGGAATCGGACCACACCCCAAGATACTTGTACCAATCCCTTACTTCCAGAGTCACGAGATCCAGCATATTAATAGACATTTGAACTCCCTGCACATCTCTTCTCTTAGGTGAACCAAATATCTTAACCTTGATTTTCTTAGAATTTAACAAAAGTTTGCTGAGTAACCCCTGTACTCCTGCTCTACCCGACACAGAAAATAACTGTGTAATCAGCACAAAGATGCACATTCACATCTTGCACATTCAAGTCGTTATTATCAATAAAAAGGAGAAAAGGAGTTGGCCCAGGGATGACCACCGGGGACCCCATTTCCAACCAGCTTAAGGTCAGATCTCATCCCATGATACTCCACCATCTGCATCCTCGTCCCCAGATAACTTGCAAACCAGTTATTCCCCTTACCCTAGAAGCCCTTCCCATTTAATTTCTGTAGCAAAAGTGCATGGTTAATCTTTTCAGAGGCCCTGGAGAGGTCTATAAACACTGTCCGAGCCACGCACCCTCTGGCTGTGACAATCTGAATATGGTTGGCCACTTTCAGGTCTGCAGTGGCGGTGCTGTGCTTCATTCTGAATCCTGATTGTCTGCTATTCAGCAACTTATTTTTATCCTAATAGCCAGTCATTTGTCTGATGAAGTAAGCTTCTCAGGCAGACAGCTGCTTGGTATGAATTGAAAAAGCGTTTTATTTTTTTTGTGTGTGTACATGTGTCTTTGGTTGGGTGGGTAGTTTATTTAAGTTTGGGTTTTGTAAACATGTCCAGTCCTGCAGCAGATGTTCCTGGGATGATGTTTGGAGTTTCCCAGGCACTGGAAAACACCATCAAGTCAAATACTATGCTTGGGAGCCGACTGTAGGAGGGAAGACAGGAAACGGTAAGAAGTGAGGTGGGGGAGGTGCGCATTATTAGCACAGACAGTCTATTTGCAGTATTATACCACAGACAGGATTGGGAATTTATACCCCACAAATCTGATCCCCTATGGCCAAGAAGGGTTTGGATATTTCAAGCATAAGCTGCACGTACGCAATGGTCAAACTGCTTTAAAAATATTTGAAAGTCACATTTTTATGATTCCATGGGCTAGTGCCAGCTCCCACCAAAATGCTTCGGCACCTCACCTCCGGCTCCCACCTACAGTACATCTTGCAAGCCTCAGTTTACACACACACACCCTTGTGGAATACGGGGTGCAGGGTATGTACCCCACAGTGTGCACAGGGTTGGGCTGCGGCAACCAGCCCAGATATACCAAGTTCCCAGGAAAGGGGCACTGGGGCCCCTTTTCCTTGCTCTGGTTTTGTACGTTTCCCTTTGTAACTGGAAGATGTAGGCATGTGAGAGGGACCAATGCACGTGTGCCTGCCATGCATTTACAGCGTGGGTCCCCGGTCAACATCTTCCTCCTCCCAGTTGGCGCCCTCAGTGGCTAGCCAGGTGGCAGTATTGCAGTAAGGATGGCAGCCTGCTCCTGAGGAGGACTGCGTCCTCTGGGAGGCTGTCCGCTTTCCCACCCTCCACCCCCTGATGACACAGGTTTGTTCTTGAATTCGGGTGCCAGGGGTTGAATGCAGTAGTCTGGCTGCTGCGTCTATGGGTCGGCTCAATGCATGGGTCAAACTTCAGCAAACATTAAGCCCTAGACTCTAGTTTAATGGCACTTGGTTGCCCTGTTGCACTCTTTTCTTCCCTTGGGCTACACTGATATAGCAGGGAGACAGCTGCCTATGGACGTAGTGGGAAGAGGGGCAATAGCTCAATTAGCTATCTGCAAGAGACAACAGTTTGTTTGATATAGGGTTTTTACGTTAAGCATACTAAATTCAGGTAAACCACATGACCTTAGACAAGTTTTTTGCACCCCATGTACTATCAGGTCTGAAACCCTTAGATATGCTGATTCTGAAAATTTGACATTGCCTTTTGTTGAGATTAAATTGGGACAGAAATCTTTTACTTACATGGGCCCAAAATACTGAAATAACTTTCCTTTCAATATTCAAAGCCTGGGGACAAAAGTTCAGTTTAAAAGTCGGTTAAAACAACATTTAATTGCACAATCCAGATACCACTGTGTTTTAAGTTAGTCTTATTTTAATATTACTATTTTTTTATATATTATATAATATTATGTAATTTTATTGTAGCAGGAAGTGTTTTCTTTATCTTTTTTGTATCGTGTTTTTGTGTCTGGATCACACTTGAAAATAGGCCCTTGGCCTAGTGGGGCTTACCCGGTTAACAAAAACTACATAAATACATAAATAACAGCACCATTAGAGAGAGAGTTAATGGGACAGAGAATGAGGAAGATGCTGAAAAGACAAATGTGTGGAAAGAACTTAAGCAGAGCAAATAGGTGAGCGAGTTAGCAAAGGGGACTGGTTTTATATAGCGCCTTCCATACACATTGTTGGCCAGATTTTCAATAGGCTCAATTAGACACACATCTGAGTCTGACCATGGTTTAGGCAAACAGCACTCGAATGTTAGAGCACCACCAAAGTGGTCTAATGTTCAGGTGTAGTTGTCACAATAGTGGTGCAACTAGTGCCTCTTCCAGCAAAAAAGTGGCACAAGCTGATGAAAATTGCAGAACATGCTGTAAAAACTTAGCAGCCTTTGAAGGCTGCACGAGTTTGTGTGAAAACAGGTGGATGCTGACAGATGTGAAAATCACATCTGCACCAATGTGCAGATTGTTTGGAAACCTGGCCCTGTATCCCAGTTTGGTTTCCTGGCTATGAAAAGCTATCAGCTATTAGGCAGGCAAAGGGAGATTAAGTGAGATTGAGGGTGGTAAAGAGATGCTTTGGGGTATATGGGGAGGGTGATGGAACAGAGCTAGAAAGAGCGCATGCACAGGGACTTGCTTAAGGTCACTCAGTCAGTGTGGATGAAGGTGAGCTTCAAACGTGGGTCTCCAGTTTCACAGCCCAGAACTCTCAGTTACTAGGCTACATTGCCTACCAGACATGTCAGCAAAGAAATGAGACTGGAATAAAAGAAAGGAACTAAGAAAGAAGCTAGAAAGCTATAAGAAAATTGCAGAAGTTGCATGAAAAGCATTATAGATCGAGGGAGTGCGCCTGACGAATCTGGAGCACTCCTTTCCTCTGCATGTGAGACTCTCTTATTGTACAAAAGAGTGTCTCACTCGCAGCTGCCCTAGAAATGGGCATGTTTGGGACAGTTTTTTTTAATGTATGATTGATTGATTGATCTTGAGCAGTAATATATTAATACTGCGGTGAGAGCACTGAGAGTAGTACCATGTGCATCCTTAGGGTATCAGAACTGTTCATCTTCGGTTCGCAGTTCTCATACCCTAAAAATGCACATGCGACCATTCTTAAAACTGTAAGAGTGGTCGTGGTGACAGTATGAGTATACAGAAAGGGGTGGAGGTCAGAAGCCAAGCACAACTTAACAGACTCCCGGAGTGCAATATTCAAAGTGGAGTGTAAAAATTTTCAGAGTCTTGTGATTGCCTGGGAGCCTGAATATGTTATATTCATTTGCATAGCGCACTAATGCTATTCGACTGAAGATAGGGCCATGGCGGCAAGTACACTGCCTGAACGGACAGTGCGGGAGCGCTGTTTGCAGTATTCAAAGGGGCTCATGCAAATTAGCCTATTGGGCATGCAAGGCACTAAGGGGCCATTTGTATGCCTGTGATGGGTTCATTTGCATGGGTAGCAAGGCAGGTTAGCACGGCATTTCCCCACCCCCCCAAGTTGCCTGGTCCTAGAGCTGTGTAAATATCCCTGGTGGTAGTGGTCTCCCCACCCCACCCCCCGGTCGCCAGCCCATCCTGTAATATACAAAAATCCCTGGTGGTAGTAGTCCCCTCTCCAGTCGCCAGCCTGCCCTGTCATTCACATATTCCCTGGTGCTAGTGCCCCCCCCATCCGATCACCAGCTCATCCAATCATCCACATCATCCCTGGTGGTAATGGTCCCTTCTCCAGTCGTCAGCATCTCCTGTGGTATAAAACAATCCCTTGTGTGTAGCGTACCCCCCCCCTTCCACTGTGGCACTGACCAGCCCCACCCCGATCACCTTACCATTCCACTCTATGCCAGGGGTGATATACAGTGACCAGCGTAGCTCTTTTCTTACTTCCTCCGTTGGCCATCTTATGTCCAGGCAGAGAGTGCACCCCTTATTTATGTGGCTGGGCACATCACACTGTCTTAGGAGCACACTCCCTTCCTGGACAGAGGGCAGCTGGCTGAGGAGGTATGAGAAGGGCTGTGCTGGTCGCCAGATGCACCCACGGCACTGAGGGGAATGGTAAGGTGGCTTGGGGTGAGTGTTTGTTTGGTGCTGTGGTGGTGGGGGGGGGCACTAGACACCAAGGATTGTTTTAGAAGGAAGGGTTGGTGATCAGGAGGGAGATCACTACTACCAGGGATAATATGAATGGCAGGAAAAGCTGGTGATCGGGGGGGGGGGGTGTTACCACTACCACCAGGAAATTTTATTTGTACAGTAGGGGCTGGTGATTGGAGGGGGAGTGCCAGGGATCTCAGAGGGTGTGTGTGCTTCCCCAGTGGCCAACTGACTAGGTGGCTGCATTACCTCTGGCAGCCACTGGGGTTGCCCGGAGTAAGTTGGGGTTTTGTTTGGTATTTGCGCTGTGCAAAAAGACCATGCTAAACCCTTTTACACTGCCACTGAATATGGGGTAGTGCGGCTGTTCATGGCCGTGCGCCTCCCTTTGCTCTCGTACATTATGTTTGGTTGCTAACCCTCTTTGCCCATGCAATAGCTACTTTTGAATATGGAGATCCAGTTTGCACCAGCAAAGACCCATTAGCACTCACGCAGGCATTTGAATATTGGGTCCCTGATGTCAGTCGGAAGTACCTCAGTCACCATCTTGTCAGTTAGCAAGCCAGAGGCCTGTCAGCTAGCTAGACAGGCCCATCTGATATCTGCCAGCTAGAGGCAAGTGTCCTAAGTTTCCTGCTAGCTAGAGGCAGGTGTTATAAGATATCACAGTGCACTGTGCCAGCATTGTACAGTGCATTACTGAGTGTACACTTGCAGGTCACCCCAGAAAATAGGGAATGTTACCGCAGTGTGCCTACCTGGTGAACAACAATGATAGCTAGATAGACAGATAAGGATCATATACCAGTGGATCATATGTCAGTGTCAGTGGCTCAGCAGGTAGCACACTCGCCTCTGAGGCCGGGAGATCAGAGGGCTGTGGGTTCAGTTCCCACATCTGGCACTTGGATTAATATCCCAGTACTGACACTGTAGTGCAGCATGAGAGGGGTGCTGCACTTCTGAGGTGCCGTCCTTCGGATGAGATGTTAAACCGAGGTCCCATCTGCCTGGATTGGTGGTAGTTCAGGTGGATGTTAAAGATCCCATGGCACTTCTTGAAAAGAGTAGGGGAATTTCTGCGGTGTCCTGGCCAAATTTCCCTCATTCACTAAAAATACCACCAACAGCTTAATCTGGTTCAAGGTCAGTTGGCATTCATCTGTATCCTCCTCCCCTGGGTCGTGCCTGAAAATAGGCAGGATTTGTCTAGTGCACTTACCCAGTCAACAAAAACTAAATAATAATAATAATAAACAATATACAAACCAGCTAGAGGTCTGTGGTCAATTGCCAGCCAGCTAGTGATCCACCATCAGATACCAGTCAGCTTGAGGTTCACCATGAGATACCTGCCAGCTAGAGGCCCACCTTAAAGTACCAGTCAGCTAGAGGAACACCATCAGCTACCTGTCAGTTAGAGATGTACCATGAAATACCTGCCAACTAGAGTGCCATTGTTGGATACCACTCAGCTAGAGGTCCACTATCACGTGCCAGCCAGCTAGAGTCCCATCATCATGTAGCTAGGGGTAGGCACCATAAGATACCAGCCATCTAGAGGCAGCTGGCAAGTTGAGGGGCTAGCTGCACAGTCAAGCAGACTTGATAGACCATGAGGCCTGTTTCTGCTGGCATTTTTCGTATGTTTATATGTACTGGCAAACTAGAGGCCCACCATCAGGTACCTGCCAGCTAGAGACTCATCACTCAGTAAAAGCCAGCTAGAGGCACACCATGAGATACCAACCAGCTTGGAGACCCTCCATCAGTTACCGTCCAGCTAGAAGCCCACCATCAAGTACCAGTCAGCTAGAGGCCCACCAGCCAGCTAGAGACCTGCTATCAGATACCAGCTAGATAGAGATATGGCTATAAGAAGCCAACCAGCTACAGGCAGGCACCATAAGATGGCAACCAGCTAGAGGCCTGCCATCAGTTATCGGACGTTCTAGAGGTAGGCACCATAAGATACCAGCCAGCTAGAGGCAGGTGCCAAAATATACCAGCCAGCCAAAGGCCCACCATCAGATATCAGGCACTTAGTTGTCCACTGTAAGATGCTAGATAGCTATAGTAGGGTGCCATAAGATACCATCCAGCCAGAGGCTCAGCATCAGCTATTAGCAAGCTGGAGGCCTGCTGTGAGCATTAATTGGGACTGCTTGTCCCTTATCCCTGATGTGGGAGAGTGCATGTACCTTTTTCACTAGCGGATTTATTCAGATTTGTAACAGACATGCCCCAATCAGAAAAAGAATGGTTCATCTAAAGAATGCCCTGTGGTGCTCAACGCAGTTGGTTAAAATCCGTAAACTAAGTAACGAATCATGGAAGGTTGCCAAATGTCCAAACGTGCCTTTAGACTGGCAAAGTTACAAATCACTTAGAAATAAATGTGTCAAGGAAATTAGATTGGCAAAGAAATATATTATCTAGTAAATAAATTACATTCAAGTAACACAGCTGACCTGAGTTCCTTCTGGAAAATTCTGAAAAGCTTGTATTCCTCAAGTACCACATCTTTACAAAACAGAAGTGATTGCAGATGCATTTAATAATTATTTTATTGATTCTGGTTTGCACTCAGGACCATTTTATTATAATGGTCTGAGCACATCCCAAAACAGTCAGGGATCTAATGATTTATGTTTTTCTTTGATCAGAAATGGGGATACACGCACACACACACACGCATACACACATCATGCCAGCAAGCTAGACTGACACATCATCCAGTACCAGCCTGCTGGCAGTTCATCATCTGATACCAGTCTGCTGGTGGCAGAGGCATTAGCATCCCAGTCCGTAAGAAGCTCACAGTCAGATTCCAGCCAACTAGAGACCCACCATCAGATACCAGTCAGATAGTGTTCCTCACCATCAGATACCAGACAGCTAGAGGTTGGGTACACCATCTGACACTAGCCAGCTGGAGGTCCATCATCAGAAACCAGTTAGATAGCGTTCCACCATCAGAAACCAAGCAGCTAGTGTTCCGCCATCACATACCAAGCAGCTAGAGGTCCACCATCAGACACCAGTCGGATAGTGTTCCATCATCGGATACCAAGCAGCTAGAGGTTCACCATCTGATACCAGCCAGCTAGATGTCCACGATCACATGCCAAGCAACTAGAGGTCCGCCATCAGACACCAGCCAGCTAGAGGGCCACCATACAAAACCAGCCAGATAGTGTTCCACCATCAGATACCAGCCAGCTAGAGGCCCACCATCAGAAACCAAGCAGCTAATGTTCCACCATCACATACCAAGCAGCTAATGTTCCACCATCACATACCAAGCAGCTAGAGGTCCACCATCACATACCAAGCAGCTAGAGGCAGACTGCACAAGACACCTGCCAGCTGGAGGTCTGCCATCCTATACTTGCCAGGTAGGATCAACCATTGGATACCAGTCAGCTTGCCAGCCCATCAGCTCACTGTCTGGGCTTCCGCTTGAGAGGCTGGCAACCTGAGTCTGGGAATGAGTCCAGATGCTTGGGGAGGGGGGTGCGGTCAAGTGTCCCACACGATGCTTTCTTTCTCACGGTGGGTGGAGACTGATCTGTGCTGCATGAGTGCCACCTAGGGGTGCCTAGGAGATATAAACCAGCCAGGGACAGCAGTGGGGAGGGGCGGGACGCACTGGCCTTGTGGCACATGCACATCCATTGCATAGCGCATAATTTTTTTTTTTTTTAACGCTCTATTTCCTCCTTACCCCCTTCCCGGAGCTGCGCTTCTATAGGAGACTCCTATGTGCTCCCCCCACAGCTGACCTACCTGAATCCCTAGGGTTCCCCCATGGAGCCGTGGCTATATCCCCCAGGTGGGTACAGGGCGGGGCACAGACACCCCGATATCTTCTTGTCTCGTCTGGTCCCCTAGTGGTCAGGCAGGCAGTTGCAGTCGGGGCTGGCACTGGAGCTACGTGTACTGTGCTCCGGCGGCACTTTTTTCCTGTTTACTCTTTCTGTGTGGTGTGTGCTCTGACGTCAAGGAATTATGCCAACATCCACCACACAGGTCCCCATTGGTCTGCCTACCAGCTTGCTGTACCTCAGGCCTCCACCTGGGGTCAGACAAGCCGTGATTCTGTCCCTCCCTCCTCCCCTGGAGAAGGTAAGCAGTCCCTTGGACACTCTAGCCTTCTCCCCGGCTTGCCCTTCAGCGACCTAAGTCTGCTGGCATCGCAGAGGAAATCAACCGCTGTGCTGGCGGGCTGGCTGCATATTGCACAAGTTGCACCTTCACAGCCAAGCATACTTGGAAAGAAAACCAGTTAAAATCCCCCAAGCAGGATGAAGCCGCAGCACTTCGGCTGTCTGCTGCCCACCTCTCAGCAAGATGGAGCTTCCCTGACACCGCATTTGGAGAAGTCTGGAAACTGTAGCTAGCCCCCCTGAATACCTTAAAGTGGGAGGGTTCCCCACAGAGCAGGTAATGGGAGTTTCATATGGTCTTGGTTGCTGTCAGAGGTAGATGTCTGCCACAGTGATAGTTATCAAGGCAGGGCGGTTTTGGGATTAAATACTAATTTAGTAAAAAATAAAACCAGTCAGCTAAGGTCTACCACGGGATAGCATCCAGCTAGTGGCTTATTATCAGATGGTAGTCAAATTGAGGTCCCCCATCATATGCAAACTGGCTAGACATGCCCATCAGATGCCAGCCAGTTAGTCTGATTTGCCATATGATAGCTAAAGAGGCATGCCAAAAAATTCTAGCCAGCTGGAGAGGCCTGCCATCAGATGGCAGGAAGGTAAGCCAGCAACCTTTTAGTCACAGTTCAGTCTGCAGTCACCAGCAAGAGAGAGCCAGTGGACTAGGAGATAGCAGTGACAATAAGGGGGTAATGGAAGAAGTCATTCATAAAGGACAAGTGTTTTTTCACTGTGGGGGAGGACAGGCAATCCAAATTCATGTTGCAGTGCAGACTAGGCTGATCCTTAATTCACACAGATGTGTTCCCTTCTTAGCTGCAGCGACACAGGATGGGGAGGTGGTTGGGGATTCACCCATGTCGCCTTTCATCCTGCACACTAATTCTAAAGAGCATGAAGTAAATTTCTCATGGTGTCGTTTTTGATACAGATATCGTTGTGAAAGATTTTAGGCTTCAGATTGTGTGTGTTACGTGATTTCTTTGTGTCTGTATGCATACAGCATGCAGTAACCAATGGGTCTCTCTCTCTCTTTTGTGCACCCTCTCTCTCTCGACATGGTCCTAACATAGGAGAAGGTAGTGGTTTCAACTGTCAGCTTAGACGGGACAGTGTAATGAGGTAGCAGCATAGTTCTGTTGTGACATGCCTTGCTGCACCCAATATGTTGACCTCTTGGGGCAGTTAACTCCAAATGGGGGGAATAAATAAATCTGCAGCAACATGTCAAGGCATGGCTACGCTTGTGCCCAGCATACTTAGTGCCCTGTGAGAGTCAACGTTGGGGGAACAATCCCCTGTCCTCACATGATGCCTTTATGGAGCTGAATCCTAACCTGCTGTCTAGGGGTTTGGGTAGTTACTCAGCATTGTTGGGGGAGGATAAAACTGCAACAACAGACCATGGCAGTCCCGTGCTTCTTATCATGGGGCAATAAATCTGCAACATGCCATCTCTTATGCTGTGCCTGACGTGTTAAGCCATTTGGGGGGCCCTTAACATGGGAGAATAAATGCACTGCACCATGGCTTGGTTGGCCCTGTGCTGTGGCTAATGTGTTAAGCTCTAAAGGCCGTGTAGTTGCTCAAATTGAAGATATTGATGAGGGAATAAATCCACAGCAACATGCAATAGCCAGCCCAGTGCTGCCCCATACGTGCTGAACTCTAAAGATGGAGGTAGTCACTTAAACATAGGGGCCTGAGTAACAGGGTTATTGGCAGAAATGTAAGGTGGGCTGGTCCCAGAGGCACATTAAGCAGGCGGGGGCAGCTGCAAAATGAAATATATATTTATTTAAAATGCAAATGGGCAGACTAGGTGGGCCAAGCGGTCCTTACCTGCCCATCAAATTCTATGTTTCTATGCTTTACTAGAAGAGACATACTGAGTTGGCAGCATCTCATTTCCACATAATATTATTTATCTGTATATTTACACAATAGGAGTGCGCAAATAACTAATTGTATAAAAACATGTATTCTCACTGCAGTGGAATAAATCCATTTATACCTCTGTGGTGACATCATCAAACCCCCCAAAAAAGCACAAAACACAGTCCTGTTGTATAAATTGGATATGTTTTGGCTGGTGGTAGAATACACAATTTATGTGAATGAGTGACCTTCAGTGCCATCACTTGTGGCTCCGCTACGCTCTGCCACTCGAGAGGATATCCATGGTCACTCTCCACTCATTCACATAAGTTGTGTATTCCACCACCGGCCATAACGTATGTCAGATATGTGTATAATATATATTTCTATATGTGTGTGTATGTATATGTATATATATATGTGTGTGTGTGTGTGTGTGTGTATATATGTGTGTGTGTGTGTGTGTGTGTGTGTGTGTGTGTGTGTGTGTATGTATGTATGCGTATATATAGGTATAGATAGCTATATATGGGACATGGCATGGCTCGACTGAAAATGCAGTATCATATTTATGTTCACGAGAGGCCAATGATATGATTTCTCATGAGTTATCATGATATCTTTGGCGTCTTGTGAAGCTAAATATGATATTTTCAGTCAGGACATGTCATGTTGTGTTTTATACAACACATTTAGGTGGTTTTTGAGATAGAAATGGTAAAACATTAAAAAAGGAAACAAAGTACAAAATGTAAACTGTGCCCCTCTGTTAAATGGTTCTGCATTAGAGGAAATTATGAATACAAAGCGTAAAGTCAATAGCAACCAAAAGATATCCGAGATCTCACATGTGAAGATATAATTCTGAGCATGTTCAGTGAGCAGCTTCGTATATGTTTGTATGTTGGGTCAAGATATCACTTTTTATCGTATTTATCAGCACACACGTGTTGTACAAATATATCTGTCTCAGGCGTGGACATACAAGCCATTACATAAATCCTGATATATTAGCTACTGTTGAATAAATTTTGTTTATTTCACTTACTAGACTCGTCACCAGGATTTATGTACAGGATAGACACGTCATCTTGACGTGCTCCCCCTCTGCCCAGCCTGCACTTCTTCCTCCATAAGTGAAAGTACATCCCGCAGCTCCACTTCAGCTCCCACACATCTCTCACACCTTTTGTCTTCACTGCACAGTACTGAATTTCTTGTGATTTCTTCTCCTTCCTTTCAGACAATTTCTACGGCTTCATAATCCTGCCTGCCAGCTCCCGTGGGAATGCATGGCCAACCACTACCAGCTTCAGAAACCCACATTGTTTTTGTTTCTTAAAACAAAATAAAACCAAACTGAAATACTGTTATTAGAGCCGCCTCTCCCTCCACAGAAGCTGCTTCTCTAACCCGAAGCACCTACTCGCTAAAGAGCACCACCATGTTTCTTGCAGATTTTCAGAAAACCACTTGCTCTGTAAACATGCGGTGGCATCTCTGCGTCGACGAGGACATCATGATGCAGAGACCATGACAACAACCATGGCATCAGGGTCCTCGGAACAGAGGAGCAAAAAAAAATATTTTTCAATTAAAAAAACAAAGGTAAATTGTTTAAAAAAAGTACGAAGACAAGGAACTGGGTGGCTCAGTGGATTGGTAGTGGGCTAAGGATCCTTTCACCTCTGTCACTGGTTTAAATCCAGCATGTGTCAGTAATGGTCAAAGCCATTATCACCTAAGGGATGTTCAGTGGCCTATGTGAAATGAGTTGTGGTGGTCTCGGTCTACTTCCCAGTGGGCAGGTGTCCACATCATAAAATCACCAATACAGCTGGCACTAATTGACACCCTTGTTGGCAGACTCGCATGAGAGGCTAGGGATTGAATGGGCAGGAGTCTGAACTCCCCCTTCACCTGTGTGGTGGTCTGTCCATGGCAGGGTTGAGACACGTTGTCAGGGCAACATGGGAGGCTTGCACTGTCATCGCCTGTGCTGTACTGTACCTGTTATGTGGATAGAGGACTTCAGGTTGCAGTGCTGTCAATCCAGCACCTTTCACAAGCACTCAAATTCATACACAGATGGGGGAGGAGACAAACGAGGCCACTGTCTATTCCATAAATAAAAATTGCTCAGAGGGAACCTTTGCAAAGTAAATGATTTAGTTTCACTCAAACTGTTTGACCTTGGCTTACGGCACTCGTGGGTTTACCACCCAAGCTCAAACAACTCTTGTGAAAATAAGTCATTTATCCCACAGGTCTCCCCTGCGTATCTCTTAATTATTCAGATATATATTTTTGGGTGGGGTTGGGGGCAGTAGCTGTGGATAGAGAGCTAATTTGTGTGGCTGTCCCTCTGGGCAGAATGCCTGCGATTGGCACAGTTCATCCTAGTCAGATTCCCAGAGATTAGGCCTCTCTGGCTTAGAATCCAAGCGGAGTCATCAAGAATTTGCCTGTACCGTAACGTGTGTTCTGATTCAGATCTGTTAACACCCCCCACCCCCCCATGGTAGGCTGTCTCATATTGCATTAGATTTTGTAGGTTATATTCCTAGAGATCCTGTCCAGAATCTGAACTGAGTTGCCTCTACTATAAACAAAATACTGGGTACAGTCATCTACTGTATTTGTAACCAAAGAAGACTGGAAATCATCCTTTTCACAGCTTTCATCCCTCTGTTGGCACTCCCTCGATTAATAAATAGTTAACTCTCATTTCAAGACCAGTTTTTTTTTTTTTTTGCCTGTTGTGCCCAATTGCTGCAGGGCTATTGTGCTGGGATTTCAAGGCCCGGACACCCTGAACAATGGACTGTATTATTACCTCTACCCTCCCCAACCCCCACATTCTCCTGACACTCCACATAGCAACAGCAGCCGGACGAACATGCCATTGTATCACAATCCACAGTTGCTGAAAGAGCGACACACACAGACAAAAACGAGGATTAAATATATTGAACAAGTTGCCAAGGACTGACAGGCGCGTTTCATAATTCAGACTGTTTCGCTGTCTGGCTGGCTCCCACTGCTGAAGTGTTTTTTCTCTATGCAACATCCTAACTTTAGCATTCACAATGAAAGCAAAACAGTCGAGGGACAGGAATCCAGGAAAAGGTTCACAATGGCCTGGAAAATGTAAAAGCTGATCTGGCCTCATTACCCTGAGGACTGGGCGGTTGAATCCCACCACTGCTGGTTGTTAAAATCTGCACTCTAGTGTGCTGGTACACTGACACCACCCCCAGTATCCTGAAGGCTATGAGGCTGAATCACACCAGCGCTGGTTGAGTTAGGATCTGTAATGGAGGTGCTGGTACAATGACTGACCCCCTATATTCTGAGGATTTTGAGGTTGAATCCCATCACTGCTGGTTGAGTTAGGATCTGTATGGAGTGTGCTGGTACAATGACTGACCCCCTATATTCTGAGGATTTTGAGGTTGAATCCCATCACTGCTGATTGAGTTAAGATCTGTATGGAGTGCGCTGGTACAATGACTGACCCCCTATATTCTGAGGATTTCGAGGTTGAATCCCATCACTGCTGATTGAGTTAGGATCTGTATGGAGTGCGCTGGTACAATGACTGACCCCCTATATTCTGAGGATTTGAGGTTGAATCCCATCACTGCTGGTTGAGTTAGGATCTGTATGGAGTGTGCTGGTACAATGACTGACCCCCTATATTCTGAGGATTTGAGGTTGAATCCCATCACTGCTGGTTGAGTTAGGATCTGTATGGAGTGTGCTGGTACAATAACTGACCCCCTGTATTCTTATTTATTTATTTACGAGATTAACCAGGTAGACATACTAAGTGGGGGGCCACTCATTTCCAGATGCGACCTGGGGATGGTTACAAGGGGTACACAGGACATGTATTTACATGGATTTAACATATACATTCAGGTACACAGATATACACAAATTTAACCTAGGTGCAGAGCATATGCGCGGCAGAGACATTTAGGTACACAGGCAGTGTGACAAACCAGTAAGAGGCCACGGTAACATAACAGTACAATAATACTTAAAACATTTCTGACCCTAGAATGCAGTAGGTGAGAATAGGCGGAGCACTTGCAAAGCAGGGGTGCATTGGGCTATGGCTCGTGAATGCTGATAACAGTTGCATGTGTCAGAGAAATGGTTGTAGAGAAGTGGGTTTAGGAGTCTTGGTTAGAGGTGAGCCTAATGTCTGCAGGTAAATCATTCCAGAGTTTAGGCAAGCGATATTTGAAGGCTGATTGTCCCTTGGATGTGTGCATGAGTGGGACTTGGAGGAGCCTAGAATCGGAGCTTCTGAGAGAGTAGGCCAAAGAAGGTTGGGCCGATAAAGCAGAGCTAAGGTAAGGGGGGAAGGAGTCTGACCAGAATTTCGCTATGACTCTGGAGCAGTGGATCTGTCTCCGGGATGCAAGTGAGTGAAGGGCTAGGGAGCTGTATAGGTCACAGTGATGGGTCACTGGGGGGCAGTCTAAGATGAAGCAGCAGAAAGAGTGAAAGAGGGTGTCCAGGCTGGCCAGGTTGGAAGAGGGTGCAGTGCCATAGACCACGTTGCCATAATCGAGCATTGGGAGAATCATTTTATGCACTAATTCCCTTCGGACCATGGAGGGCATGCACCCTTTGTTGTGATATAGCGCACCCAGTTTGGGGTGCAGTTTTTTGTGTAGCGATTCGATGTGGGCTGAGAAATCTAGGTGTTGGTCAAGGCATACCCCCAGGTATCTAAAGGAGGCGCAAGCTTCCAGGGGGGACCCATCCAGGGTATGGAAGGTGGGAGAAGCAGCTAGGCGTGAGAGTTGAGGTTGCGTGCCGAAGGTTAGGGAGACAGTTTTCTTAGCATTTAGGATTAATTGGTTGGACCGGAACCAATGCTGAATGGAATCGAAGTCCTGTTGGAGAGCAGCGGACACGATACCAGTGGGCGTACAGGACGGTATCGTCCACATACATTTGTATGGCTGAGTTTGTGCAGGCCAGTGGGAGGTAGTTTAGAAGTATAGAAAATAACAGCGGGCCCAGGACTGAGCCTTGGGGGAACCCCTAGGTGACTGGGAGGGGGGCAGATATTTGGGAGCCGATTTTTACCAATTGGAGTCTGCCAGTCAGGTAGGCCTGAAACCAGCAAGTGGCAAGGCCGGAGAGGCCTGTGTCAGTTAGTTTAGCTATTAGCTTGAGGTGGGAGACAGTGTCAAAAGCCTTGGCCAGGTCTGTGAAAATAGCCAAGGTGAGGTGCCCCCTGTCCATTCCTGAGGAGATGTCATTGGTGAGTCTTAGGAGGGCGGTGATAGTGGAATGAGACTTATGGAACCCTGACTGATAAGGGGTGAAGAAAGAGGTAGAGTCAAGGTATTGGGTGAGTTGGGCTAGAGCGAGATGTTCCTGAAGTTTGGTCAGTATTGGGAGCAAGAAGATGGGGTGGTAATTTCCAGGCAAGGAGGGATTGCCACCCTTTGGGAGGGGTATAACTACCACCTGTTTCCAAGCAGCTGGGATTTTAGCCAGGGAGAATGAGAGGTTCAGGAGGTTGGCGAATGGGGTGGCGATGGTGGGTGCTGATAAGTGGAGTAGTTTAGCGTCCAGGCCTAAGGGGCATTTACCTTTGTTGGGGTTGAGGGCCCGTAGCGCTTTTAGTACTTCTGCAGGGGTGACTGGACGGAAGGAGAAAGTATTGGCCAGGGGGGAGATCTGGGATTTCAATGATGAGCTAGGTGTGGGTGGGGTGAGCTGGTGGTTGGGTAGGAGAGACATGGCGCAGCTGGTGAAGAAGGTGTTGAAGGCGGTGGCAACTTCTCTAGGGCCCGAGATGATGTTGCCATGGATGGATAGGGTTGGGGTTGGTGGCTGGACTGGTGGAGTGTGTAGGGATTTGATGGTTTTCCAAAAGTTTGAAGGGTAGCTAAGGTTGGAGGTAAGAGCTGACATGAAATAGTTTTGTTTGGCCTACTGTATAGATTTGGTGCAGGAGTTGCGGAGGGTGCAGTATCTTTGTAGACATACTTGGGTGCTGGATAGCTTGTGTTTTTTCCAGGCGTGGTCCCTGGCCCGGCATCTGCTAATGATGTCGACAGTGACCAGGGGAGATCGGAGCCCTTTACTCTTGTGCATTTGAGAGGGGCGTGGTAGTCCCATACAGCAAGAAAGTTATTTCTGAACATATCGAAGGCTAAGTCAATGGTGGGTGCCTGCTGTATGAAGGACCAGTCAACGTGAGCAAGGTCATTTAGGAAGGAAGGTAGGCATGGGGATTTACAGTATAGGACCTCGTGAGGATTGTCCTAGGGGAGTGTTTTGCTGGTCTGTGCACCTTCATGACCATATATACCATGTGGTGGTCGCTCAGGGAGTCTGGGAGGAGGCTGGCTTTAATAATCCTGTGGGGGTGGGATGTGAGGGCCCAGTCCAAGATGGAGTGGTTTAGCGTTTTAGGGTTTAATCTGGTGGGTTGGGTCAATTAGTTGGGAGAGGTTTAGGGTGCTTACTTTGGTTCGTAGCTTTGAGCAGTTGTTCGCTAGCCAGTTGAAATTGAAGTCACCGAGAATGTATAGCTCGCCATTTGTGGCAATAGACTTTAGTGTGGCTAGGTGGTCTAGGATGTTGGGCACGGGGGTAGCAGGGGCACAGTAGGACCCCCGATGTACACTGGGGAGGAGTGATGGAGAGCGAGCTTAACCATCAAGGATTCAACTTGTGGTCCAGGACCGGGGACCTGGACAGGGGTGAATTGTAACTTGGTGGGGATGAACATGGCAATGCCACCCCCTTTCTTCTTACCAAAACGGTCCTGCCTAATGAGTGAATAGCCAGGAATGGCTACTGCTGAATCAACATGGTGTGGTTTTAGCCATGTCTTGGATGTAATGGAAGATGTCTAGGCATAGGGTTAGGGCAGGGAGTTATAGCTTGGGAACTTTATTCATGATGCTGCAGATGTTGAGGTGCAGTAATCGGAGGCCCTTGGGGAGAGTTGGGGGGGGGAGTGGGAGACATAGGACCTGGGTTTGTTTCAACATCCCCTGACCAGAGGAGTGGCAGTATGAGGAGGTGTTTGGAAATAATCATGTGGATCTGGACTTTTGTCTGGTGTGGGTATTTTGTGCGGTGGGAGGGGAGGCAGAAGTAGCCAAATTATGTAGGACAAATAGTCCCTGAAAGAATGGAGGATGGAGGCACTGAGTACCCAAGTAAGGGTGGGCATATGTGGCATTTGGTGTAGGGTGGTGGAAGATGAGGGTGACCGGGGAGTGAGCAGAGTATAGTTAAGGTGGAGGTTTGGTTCCCGCAGGGGCTGGGTTGCTGGGGGAGAGGCTAGAGGAAATGCCAGGGAGAAAAGCGGGAGGAGATAGAGGAGCATTGTGCCAAATTTAATTGCAGCAACAAGCTGGGAACTGGGAGTAGCGACCGCTAGTGGTGGATTCGTATAGGCTGCAAATGTGAAAGTGCGCTGATTGGTTTATGGTGTCATCCTGACAGCCCCTATATAACTGACAGCCACCAAGGGTGGTGGTGGGACAGGGGGAGCCAGTTTTACGCCAAGGGACAAAACACACACCCCACTTTCAGAATGGTGGCAGCTGAGGCCTGCATCGCGCCGTACCTTTGCTTCACTCCTGGGGAGATGCTCCTGGGTGGTGGATCCGGTGGGAGGGCGGACAACAGGGAGGCCCTCGCAACTCTCAAGGTGATCCTGGGGAGGCAGCCGTCTTAGGCCCTCACGACCCTGATACTTTGCTTTGCTCCGGGGGGGTGTGTGCTCCTGTGTGGTGGATCCGGTGGGGAGGGCAGACAACAGGGAGGCCCTCGCGACCCTCAAGGTGATCCTGGGGAGGGCAGCCGTCTCAGGCCCTCATGACCCCAATACTGGTGTGAGAGAGGAGAGAGAGAGAGGAGAAATTTAAAGTCGTGTGTTTTCGAAGGGGCCGGGCTGCTTTTCAGGTAGGTTGTTATACTTGGACCTTCTGTGAAATCGAATTCTAATGTAAATCACCTACTACATCACAGTACATTTGTACTATATTGGGCTATACAGATTCTGTCTGAGTGAAAGAGACTAGCTTTAGAGCACTGTAAATTACTTCTAGTAGGGCTAACAGACACAGGCTGAGAGAGGAGATTATATTGCGTACTTTTAAAGCAATGAATTCTTAGGCACAAGGTGCAGACTGCTAAGTAATATGCTGAGGCTATATTAATTCCCTTTAAAGCAACACATTTGTAAGGTACATGGTGCAGACTGCTAAATAATATGCTTAGACTCGTGGTGCTATGCACAGAAAAAAACAATCAGTACAGGTACGCTGACAGCAAATGAAACTTTAAAGGCAGCTAGTCTGAGTACAGTTGTTTGAGTGATTCTGTTTGGCGCCAATTTTAAAACGCACGCTGACTCCTCAAAATAATGGCAGCTGAGGCCTGCGTCCCGCTCGCTTTGTACCTTTGCTTCGCCTGGGGGTACTCCGTGGTGGATCCGGTTGGGAGGGCGGACAACAGGGAGGCCCTTGCTTCCCTCGAGGTGATCCTGGGGAGGGCAGTCGTCTCAGGCCCACATGACCCCAATACTGCTGAGGGCTGTGAGGCGGAATCCCCGTACCACTGATTGACTTTGGATTGGTATTCAGTGTGCTGGTACACTGATCTACTGTGTCCTAGGCTATGATGGTCTGAATCCTAGCACTGCTGGATGGGTTAGGATCTGTACTGAGTGTGCTAGTACAGTGACTGACTCCCTGTATCCTGAGTGCTGTGATGGCTAAATCCCAGCACCACTTTCTGAGTTAGGATCTATACTTCGAGTGCTGGTACAGTAACTGAAGCACCACTGGGTTACTTAGTTTCTGTACTCATGTTGCTGGTATGACTGACCCCCTATATCGTGAGTGCAGTGAGACTGAATCCCACCACTGCTGGTTGAGTTAGGATCTATACTCAGTGTGCTGTTACAGTAACTTGCACCCCCTTCCTTCGTATCCTAAGTTCTGTGAAGGTTGCCCCTAGCACCACTGGTTGACTTCGGTTCTGTACTCTCTGCACTGATCTATTGTGTCCAGAGGGCTGTGAGGCTGAATCCCAGTGATGCTCGTTGGGTTGAGATCCAAACTCTGTGAGCCGATTTATTGACTCTATATTCTCAGGGTAGTGATGTTGATTCCCGACTGCTTATTGCCACTGGACATTTGTGTGTCAGCTTGCTTTGCACTGTGCGTGGTTTGCACATCCGTTCTAGGTTTTATATTTTGCCATTCTATGCACCTTAGTTGTTTTGCACCCTGAGGAATTTGAATCCCTGCGTCGACAGTTCAAATCTGAACTGCGTGTCCTAGTACACTGACCGTCTCTATCCTGAGAGCTTTGAACCATAGGACTGCTGATTGCTTTTGGACCTGAAATCAGTGTACTGGTGTGCTGCTCCTTTGTGTGAGATTTCTGAGTGTCCCAGCAATCATAGTTGGGGGTTGTCCAGGGCTTAACCTGGTGGGAAATGTACTGGCATCTTGCAGTAAAACACCTGCTGTGGCGAAGCATACCAGTTTACAGCTCCAACTGTGTGTGTGTGTGTGTGTGTGTGTGTGTGTGTGTGTGTGTGTGTGTGTGTACATATAAATAACAGTAATGGATTTGGAAAATCTGGCTCTGTGATTGGTGGAATTTGATCAAATGTTTGTGGTACATCCAATTATGTACCCACAGTTTAGAAATCCTTTCTACTTTCTTGTCCATTTTTGGTTTCGCCTCAACGCAAACCAATTGTTATGTTGATTGCGCGCAGCGCAAAAAACATGTTGGGACAGCTTGCTCAGAACCAGGTTGTGGAGGCGTGGCACTGTTGTGGCCAATGCCCCCACAGCCTGCAAAGGCTTATCCCGCTTCCCCCAATGCCATGGCACGCTGCTGGTGAAATTAATTTGGAACCTTGCCACCAACTTGAAGCAAATCAGTTGCTGCAGTCGGGGGCTGCCTCGTCATTGCAGCATAAGCCTTCCGCTGCAATGAGGGAGCGACACGTCATTGCAGGACGGGATCTTCACATACTGATATTGTTTGTGAACATGGTGGCAGTTTGCCGCCGAGTTCACAAATGGTATTAACCCCCCCCACTGTGTTTACTTGCTGACGGGGGGCCCCAATCCCCATCGGCTTCAGTGCCCCTGTGTTTCTGTTGCTGATGGGGGAACCCACTCCCCATCGGCATTAGGTAAACCCCCCCCACTTTTATTGTCTGCCGACTGGGTACCCAGTCCCTGTCGGCATAATGATACCCCTCCCTTTGTGTTGTGTGCCGACGGGGGTGCCCAATCCTCCGTCGGCTACTGCTGCCTCCCCCCAAAAAAGAAAGCGTCTGGTGACACACTGGTAGCCCACCCCAGTATGCCACATGCCCCTGTAAAGTTAAAAACGGTCCCGCAATGTCTCCCCGTAAAAAGGAAACTGTCCCAAGGTGCTCTCCTTGCTCCCCACCGCAACCCGCACCCACCCACCTCGCACCCTGCCTCCCCACACCCCTCACTATACTCTACCTCTGGAGTCTGGCGCGACAACCTTTGGTGGACTGGAAACACGGCTGAACTTCTTCAAAGCCGACCGTGAACTGAGGAAATGCCGGTAAGCTGTATAATGGTAGAAATAGGGTTTTTTCAACTTTAATGCATATCTGTCATTTTTGGGAATTTTGCCACCAAATTTTCAACATGGGGTTTTGGGACCCCCTCCTCATGAATTCTCCAACTGTCATGGCGTTAATCGGCCCCGGAAGGTGATTTTGCGGTCACTGCACGGAATCACCTTTCGGTGCCGATTAACAAAGCGACAGTGCCAGTGTTAATGAGGTGGGCTCTCAAAAAGTCTGTGTTGCAAATTTGGTGGAAAAAATCCAAAAAAATGACTGTATTACTAACATGTGTTGCGTAGTTGCTACGCACGCTCGAAAATTCGTGAATTTTCAATATCTTCATGCCAGATTTTCAACATTGACATTTTTTTACATCTCCTTGTGAACAGTACAGCTGTCATTGTTCACATCGTAGCCGAAATGTGTTTTTGCAGTTCCGGTGCAGAATAGCGCAGTCGCTGTGGGAAATCCATATTCAGGATAGATTAAGAAAATGACAGTGACACTGTTCGTGAGTAGATGTCCTAAAATGCCTATGTTGAAAAATTGGTAATGATACTCCATAAAATGACTGTGTTACGAGCGTGTGTTGCGCAGTTTGCACACACGCTCGTAACTTCGCAAATTTGTAATATTTTCACTCCAGATTTTCAACATTACCTTTTTCCTACACCTCCTTATGAGCAGTACAGCTGTCTTTTTTTCAACATCCTCACCAAAATGTGTTTTCACAGATCCGGCGCAGAATAACATGGTCGCTGTCAGAAATCAGTGTTCGGGACACATTAAGACAATGACAGTGGCAGTGTTCATGAGCAGAGGTCCTAAAATCCCTATGATGAAAATTTGGTGATGAAACTCCATAACATGACTGTGTTACAAGCGTGCATTGAACTGTTTCCACGCACCCTTGTAACTTCACAAATTTGTAATATTTTCACGCCACATTTTCAACAGTGCTGTTTTTTCACACCTCCTTATGAGCAGTACAGCTGTCATTTTCCACATCCTGCCTAAAATATGTTTTTGTACTCCTGCCAGAGAATTGTATGGTCGCTGTGAGAAATTGGTGTTTGGGACAGATTAAGATCGAGCGAGTGAGAGGGGGGAGTGACCAAGCTCAATTGAGCTCTGTCGGGACTGCTGTAGATTTGTTTGTGGGCAGAAAAAGGCCCCAGTGCAAGAGGCCAGTACAAAAGGGCAGCCTGCAGCACTAGGAGAAACAGAACGAGAGAGCGAGTGAGGGAGGGGGAGTGAGCGAAGTCAGTGGAGCGCTGTCAGGACTGCTGCAGATTTCTTTGTGGGCAGAAAAAGGTGTCAATGCAGGCAGGGGCCTAGTACAAAAGGGCAGCCTGCAGCGGTGGGAGAAACAGTACGAGCGAGTGAGACAGAGGGACTAAGCGACCTCAACGGAGCTCTGTCGAGACAGCTGCGGATTTCTTTATGGACAGACAAAGGTGCCAATGCAGCCAGGAGCCTCGTACAAAACTGCAGCCTGCAGCGGCAGGAGACACAGAATGAGTGAGTGAGGGAGGGTGAGTGAGTGAGTGAGATCAACGGAGCTCTGTTGGGTCTGCTGCAGATTTGTTTGTGGGCAGAAAAAGGCAGCAATGCACGCAATGGCCCAGTACAAAATGGCAGCCTGCAGAGACGGGAAAACCAGAATGAGCGAGTGAGAGAGGGGGAGTGAGCGAGCTCAACGGAGCTGTATTGTAATTGCTGCAAATTTCTTTGTGGGCAGAAGAAGGTGGCAACGCAGGCAGGAGCTCAATAGAAAAAGGCAGCCTGCAGTGCCGGCAGAAACGGAATGAGCGAGTGAGAGAAGGGGAGTGAGCAAGCTCAACGGAGCTTTGTTGGGACTGCTGCAGATTTCTTTGTGGGCAGAAGAAGGCGGCAACGCAGGCAGGAGCCCAGTACAAAAGGGCAGGCAGCAGTGCCAGGAGAAACAGAATGAGTGAGTGACACGGCGGGGGGGGGGGGAGGTGAGCGACCTCAATGGAGCTCTGTCGGGACAGCTCTGGATTTCTTTGTGGGCAGAAAAAGGCAGCAACGCAGTCAGGAGCACAGTACAAAAGGCCAGCCTGCAGCGCCGGCAGAAACGGAACGAGTGAGTGAGAGAGGGGGAGTCAGTAGGCTCAACAGACATGTGTTGGGACTGCTGCAGATTTCTTTGTGGGCTGAGAAAGCCACCAACACAGGCAGGAGCCCAGTACAAAAGGGCAGCCTGCAGCGGCAGGAGAAACAGAATGAGCGAGTGAGAGAGGGGGGAGTGAGCCTCCTATATGCAGCTCTGTTGGAACAGCTGCGGATTTCTTAGTGGGCAGAACAAGGTGCCAACGCAGGCAGGAGCCCAGTACAACAGAGCAGCCTGCAGCACCGGGAGAAACAGACTGAGCAAGTGACAGAGGGGCAGTGAGTGAGTTTAACACACCAACACAATCAACATTTGGCATTGACAAATGCTTGTCAATAGTAGTAATTCTTAACAGTGGGTGTGGTATATCAGGGATATTCTCACTTCTCAGGTGGTTGAAGACTCGGGCCAAAACTCAAGCGGTTGTAGTAAATCCCTTAGTATAGTGCACCTTGTTGTATATTATTGCTTTATTGTATAATCTTCTTTATATTATATACAGATACACAACATTGTCCCAGGTTGCAGCTGGAGACTAGCTTTCCAAGGCTCTGCTTGCTACCCTGGTAAAAGGTGTTTATTTTTGTGCTGGCAACTTTGTTCATATTTGAAAAAGAACAGAATTGAACTCATTTCATTATGTAGTATTTTAAAGAGAAAAGAGGGAGAATGTGTGACAAACAGAACTGTCTATAGCTGCACAGTAGCCTGACTTTCTCACTGTGGTTAAGGCTTATGGCATTAAGTGCAGTTACCACGGTGATGGAAGAAGGCAGTGAAAGCGTGTGTCCTTGCCGGCATGCTCCCGGGGTAGTGCATCTCACAGACCCTCATCTTACCTTTCCTTCCTTTCTTACTGAGGCTCGACTGCAAACAATTTCATTACCAATTTGCCAGAAATTAAATGCAAATCCTTCTGCCAGGCAATCAGTACGCAACTGAGAAGGCAGTAGAGATCCTGCAGATCAGTTTCACAACCTCATTTGCTATAGCAGTTTCACTTCTCGCACTTTTCTTTTTTTGGATTTTGAAGCCAGAATTAGAAATGATCAATAAACCGTCAAAATCTGCCTGCTCTGGTCATGGCATGTCCTTAAATGTAAAGAGGATGGCTGACTAGTCACATGCTGCTGCCAGCAGCCCAGTCACGGCATAAATCCTGCAGATGCATTATGCGAAGAGAAAACCAACTTGTCACATGCCATGGCCGTTAACCCCTTCATGATGGTGAGTCCTGTGACTATGATGTGTCATGCGAAAGAGATGACCACACGTCCGTCATTAGCCCTGTCATGGCAGTGAATCCTGCAGTTGTGATGTGTCGTGTTAGAAAAGTGACCATGTTGTTACATACGGCTTTCATTGGCCCCTTCATGGCACTGAGTCCTGTGACCATGATGTGTCATGCTAAAGAGGTGGCCAAGTTGTTACACGTGGCTGTAAGACATGTCACAGTGGGGAGTTCTGCCATTATTATGTACCTTGCTATAGAAGTAACTGAATTGTCACATGTATCCACCATGGTAGTAAGTTATGCGACAATGTTGCATCTCACTAAAGTGAATGTCAAGTTGCCAGACACTGCTCCTGTCAGTCCTGTGGCATGGAGTGCTGGGATCGTGACATGTCCCCACTACAAAGATGGCTAAACTTGTCACTTGGTAATGCCATATTCACTGCCATCGTGACAGTGAGTCCGGTGATGGAGATGATGTTTCCCCAACCAAAAACGGTATATTTCTGAGTTTTTAAACAGCTACTGTCACCCCGTCACAAGAGTGAGTCCTATAATTGTGATGTGTCCCCAGAAAACAGATGGCACAGTTTGTCAGTTCAGCTGCTGTTGACTCTTTTATGGCAGTGATCCTGAATAAGGGATAGCCAAGGTGTCACACCAGTTGCCATCTGCCCTGCAGCTTGGAGTCCTGCGATCATGACAGTGACAGGGTTGTATAAGACCCTGTCCCATTTGTTACACAGCGAGAAAGTTAAAAGCAAGGATTTATTTTTCTGTCCTCTCCTATTCTGTCACGTGTCTATCTGCTTGCACAGTCACATTTCCCTTGTGGAACCTCAGAACTGGCCACTACGATGGTCCTACAGTTCCCCCTGCCATCTCCCTAACTTCACGTGCTGTTTCTGTTCCTTCTTTCTTTCTCCCCTTGCTTCTCTGTGGTTAAAAAAATATGTATGAATCTGTATGTGAAAGTAGGATCCCTTGGTTTGCAAATGCATGTAATTGTAATCAATGCAGAAAGCTATTTGGGTTTATCTGGAACGCAAGGGTTGACATGAGAAACCTTTTGATCTTTCACACGCTTGTTTGCAGAGCTGTCAGCTCTGGCCAGAATGTCTTAATTGGCTGCACCTGTTAAAGACTGGATGTACTGGTCACAGGAAAGAAATTAACAAAGTTTGGTACATTGTAAGACAACAGCTATAGCTTAACAAGAACAGGATGAAGAATTTAATTGCCAGTTGAAAACATCTTATAAAATACATGTTTCTTTAGAAGGAAACTGAGATTTCGATTTAGAGATTTAGGGAACTGAGAAGGTTCAGAGCTCTGCACTCTTTAACAATCAGGTCAAACTGCCTCCAGTCCCCAAAAATAAATCTGGCTTTCTGGCAGTCTGCCTCCTGTTCCCCAGGACTCCTATATTTTGGGGGCACAAAAACTTCACCATACCCACTAGGGATGATCCCCCCCCACCAATAAATATCTGGTCTCTTGCCAGTCCTCTCTCCCTTTTGTCACTAGCCTCCCACAACCCCTGCTTCTCTGATGTAATATCTTCTTAAAAACCTCATCACCTTCCCTTTTTAGGGGATTGCACCTGATTGATTGGGAGGGTGGCTGCTGGGCACAGTCATGTCCTCCTTGTGAAACGTAGCTAGCAGAAAATGTGCTAGCCCACTGTCCCAATAAGCATGCTGCTATCTAAACAACAGAGCAGTGCGCTGAGGATTCTTACCAGACATACACTGTACATGTTGTAACTCAAACGAGAGTACCCTTACAATAATTTTTTCGGAATACCATTGGGATACCATTGGCTTTCCATTGCAATACCACTGTGATTACCATTGTAATAGGATTAGTTTTATGGTCTCATAGTGGATTTGTTCCAATTCCTTTGTGATTCCATTGTAACACTGTCCTACTGTACAAAGAAAAATAGAAATGTAAACCGCCATTGTAAAACTGGAGACCACACACAAACTGAGACCAGCATGGAGCTGGGACAAAGCTGGATGCGACAGCATTTACTTGCTCCAGGATGATACACCATTAAAGGGCATTTCCCACTCAGTCACTCCATTCACTTCATCCTACGGCACACTACTAGCTGCATACAGTGTTCTCTTTTTTTCATCCCAACTTGGGATCCAATGTCCCACCCTCCATCCCAGGGTATATCTCCCTGAATCTACCCACAGTTTAATTTTGCCAGGCCTACCCCTGCTGTTAAGGGGCATATATATTTACAATGGTCTGTGGAGCTAGTCAAAATACAGTTACACTTTGTACACCATTCCCAAACCTCTCTCTGGGGTCCCAGGAGCCCTGGCACTCCCAGGACCATTTGTGTATGGCATACTCGCAGGTAGAGTGAGCACTATCCCTGGGGCAATTCCATGCCAGCACCTGTCTCATCCTGCCTTTGAAGGACAATATTAAGTTAAACAGCATGCCAGCATCATGATAGTACTACTAAAGTTAATAATTGGTCCAGCCGTACTAGCCTTCCTTCGACAGTGTGCTGATAGCCGTAATGGCCCAAAGAAACAGGTTCCCATGCTTGGCCCCTCGCACAGGGACTTACTGACTCAACCCTTACCAGGCCCCCTCCTCCTGATGACCCATTCATTTAGCTACCTGCCAGGGGGAACTATGCTAAAATGTCCAGAGTTGCTTAATTCTCTAGGGGGTATCTTTATGGCAAGGCCTACTTACATATACCCATCACGAACTGTTGCTTCTTTCAGTGCTTGAGCTTTAGTAGGTTGGATCTGCAAGGATCTTTGCAAGCACTCTTGAGGGGGTGGCCCTTCACGTTCCCTTTTGTGCCATTTTGGCTCTCATTCACACCAGGGCCCTCAAAGCCTTCCTAGGAGACCCAGCCTCCTGGTGCCTGCTAAGGGAACTCTGAAGACCTTGGCAGGGACTAGTGCCACCAAGTCCCAGGGACCCTGCCACCATCCATGGGCCTGCAGCTCCCTGCCTCAGTCACAGCCAGAGGCTGAACTCTGTTTTCTGCTGTTGGATTGTACTAAACCTCAAGGCTTTCTCCTGGACATGTGCCTCCCCTGATTCCCTGATATATAAAGGTTCAGGGGAGGGATTGGCCATGGATGTTCATGGCAGAATTTTCCCAGTTCTAGCAGAGTCAGAACATTCTGTACAGAAACATCCTGTCTCCAAGTAAAGAAGCGGTTCCTCTAGAAGACAACTGTGAGTCAAACTAAATCATTAAGAGCCCTCTAGTAACCAGTCTCATGCTGAGTGAAGAGAGAGGTGATATGTTAACATGTCCACTCGTTGCTGTAGCAGAGCGGTTTCACGTGCCTTCGGCTGGAGTGAGAACAGCGGAGCTTTTCTGGCTCAAGCTGATGGCAAGTGAAACCACTCTGTTACAGGAACAAGTGGCGATGGGGGACGTAATAATATACTATTGATTTGAGAGTGATCAGTGTGTGTGTGTGTGTGTGTGTGTGTGTGTGTGTGTGTGTGTGTGTGTATATATATATATATATATATATATATATAATGTGTATATATATATGTATATGTGTGTGTGTGTATATGTGTGTATATGTATGTATATATATATATATATATATATATATATATATATATATATATATATATATATAAAACTGTTCCTGGAACATGCCTGTTTCTAGGGCATCTGCATGTGAGAAGGTCTTCACAGAATAAGAGTGTCTCGCGCACAGGGGAAAGGAGCGCTCCGATTGGTTGGGAGTGCTCCCTCGATCTATAATAGCTACTGTATCTACCATGTATGTTCTTTCAAGGTTTCCTCCAAGATATCAGGGGTTCTTTAGTAGCTGGTATTGAGGTTGAAAAGGGCTAGAGTCTGCATGGAAGCCCAGTTTGGCCCCATTCATTGAAAGGCTGGCGAGGAAAACTCCAGGGAAAATTCTGAGATTGATAATTTGGAAGGGTTATGCTGATTTGGGGCTTGGACGTTGTGGGAAAGAGGAGATGAGATCTACTGTATAGCAGGCTGTTTTGAAGACATGCAAAAACCTGAGCACAAGATGCAGCCCCCACTGACAAACTTGAATGCCCTTACCGCATCAGACGTAGACAGAGATGGCATGAAGGGTCGGTAAAAAGGGACTGTAGGGTTCCAGGACCCCTAAAAAAAGCGAAAAGAAATTGTGGGTCCCAGTCAAAAATCAGTCAGGGTAAATTTTGCACGTGGTACTGCATCTCCTTGCAGTGTGTGTGGGTGTTAGGCAGTGGATCTTGCTTCTCAAGGCTCTGGCATAAGATCCCAGGGATGTAACGTGGATGGAGCTTGCATGGCCATGGCATGTGTTGTCAGTACATACTTGATGCTGGGCCAGCATCCCCATGATTCCTTGGTGAGGTAGTGTGCCTTGCTGCCACCTAGGAAACCAAGGTTAACGTTCAATGCCTGAGTTCCCACGCTGTGGCCAACAGGGGAGGGGGAAGAATTGTTGCAGAAGTGAGCTCCTCATCTCCTGGGGATAAGGAGAACTCACATAGCCTGGCATTTATCACCCCCATGCTAGCCAATCATGAAGTGGCATTGGCATCAGCTGTAAAGTCTGTCCCTTGACCACCCTCATGGCTGAAGGAAGGGTGCAGCTATGGGAGCCCAGCGTGTCAGAGTGGGGAAAGGGTGTAGTCCTGCCAGTCTAGGGTGTCTGAGTGGGGGAAAGGTGCAATTGTGGCAGCCTGGGGTGTCAGGGTGGGAGAATGGTGCAATCTTGGTAGCCCACGGAGTCAGGGTGGGGGAAGGGTACACTGCGGCAACTCAGGGTGTCAGGGAGGGGGAAAGTTACAGCTGTGGCATCACAGGTGTCCAGGTGATGGACTGTCGTATCTGTGGCAGCCCAGGGTGTCGGGGTGGAGGGAGGTGAGCTGAGCTGTAGCAGCCCAGGGTGTCAGGGTGGGGGAAGGGTGCAGCTGTGGGAGCCCAAGGTGTCATGGTGGGAAAAGGGTGAAGCAGTGGTAGCTCAGGATGTCAGGGTGGGGGAATGGTGCAGCTGTGGCAACGCAGGGTGCCATGGTGGGGGACAAAGGGAAATAAAAGGAGATAACTGGGACAGTAATAATATCATTGATGCAAAAAAAAAAGTGTCTGGGTGAATACCTTTTATTTTACTTACGTAGGCCCATTATACCTGATGTAGAGGCCAACATAGCTTCAGAAGTAGTTGATAATCTCTTCCAAACACATAAAAGGTATTACCAGTGCCACCTTCTTTTTTGCATCAATTTTTTTTCCTTGTTTCCTCCTGCTCATTCACTGCAGCAGCCCTTTATGTGCTAGATGACCTACCAGACCTATCCTCCCCTCACTGTCTCTCACCCACCTCCACTAACCCCAGGCTGAAGTTCACAGGAAGCTTGTGCCCATAACACCTCTCTGAACATTGTAGTTGTAGGTAGGGTTGTCATGGTTGCACAGTTTTACGGTGTACCGCAGTATTGGAGGTCACAGTGCTGATACTGTGGACAATTTCCATTACCTCAATAATTGTGGTTTATGTAATATCATGGTTTTCAGGCCTTGCAACAAATTGTTGTGTTTGCTTGTGCGCATGCACAAGAAACATTATGTGGCAGCTTAGGTGAGAAGTGGGTTGTGGAGGTGCGGCACTGTGGGAGCCAATGCCAGCACTGCATGTGTGGGCTTGGCACTGTTCACTCAGTGCAGGCCAAGTGTCCTGATGACACTGGTTCTGCAGAAGTGCCACCAACTTGAAACGATTTGGCCGCTGCAATGAGGGGGCTGCCTCATTATTGCAGCATCAGCCATTCTGCTGCAATGAGGGAGTGACCTGTCATTGCAGGGCAGTACCTTGCTTGGTGTAACATTTCCCTAAACATGACAGCAGCTTATGCCGATGCCTCAGAGCCCCATGAAAGCTGACTGACAGGGGTGCCCGATCCCCCTGTCAGCATGCCCCTGACCCAGTTCATTTGCTGACGAGGGAGCCCACTCCCCGTCGGCTTAATGTCCCCCCCATTTGTTGTGTGCCAAGGGGGGTGCCCAATCCCCCTCAGCTCTTGCCCCCCCCAACACTTGGTGTGTGCCGACGGGGGTGCCCAATCCCCATCAGCTACAGCCTCCCCCCCAAAAAAAACACTCAGGAGGCACACTAGGAGCCCAACCCAGCATACCAGAAGTCCCTGTAAATAAGGAAACCTTCCCACGACGTTATAAAAAAATGTTTTCAACCTGTGAACTAGAAAATGGTCCATTGTTGAATCTCCCCCAACCCACACCACCCACTGCGCAGCCCACCTGCCCACACCCCCTTCACCTCATACTTGCTTCCGGAGTCCAGCACGGCGATCTTTGGTGGACCGGGAACACGTCTGCGCTCTTCAAAGCTGACCGTAATGGCATAAATTTTTTTTTTTTTTTTTCTCAACTTATGCGGATATCTCTGGCATTTTTGGGACTTTGGCACCAAATTTTCAACTTGGGGGTTATTGGGACCCCTCCTCATGAATTTGGTCACTGTCATGGTGTTTTTTGGTCCCAAAAGGTGATTTCATGGTCACTGCGTGGAATCACCTTCGGAACCGATGCTGGCTGACAATTGCCACTGTTTATGAATGGGCTCTCAAAAAGCCTATGTTGCAAATTTGGTGAAAAAAATCCAAAAAATGACTGTGTTATGAGCGTGCATTGCACAGTTTCCACGAACCCTCATAACTTCAAAAATTTGCAATATTTTCATGCCAGATTTTCAACATTGGCATTTTTTCACACCTCCTTATGAACAGTATAGCTGTCATTTTTTCATATCCTGCCCAAAGTATGCATTTACACATCTGTCGCAGAATAGCGCAGTTGCTGTGGGAAATCAATGTTCTGGACAGATTAAGAAAATCATAGCGACAGTGTTCATGAACAGAGGTCACAAAATGCCTATGTTGAAAATTTGGTGAAATAATTCCACTAAATGACTGATAACGCGCATGTGTTGCGCAGTTTCCACGTATACGCGGAAGTTCAAGCATTTTTAATATTTTCACTACAGATTTTCAACATTGCCATCTGTTCACACCTCCCTATGAATGGTACAGCTGTCATTCCTCACAGCCTGCTGATCTGTGTTTTTGTACATCTGGCGCAGAATGGCACGGTCACTGTGGGAACTCAAATTTTAGGACACATTAACAAAATCACAGTGCCACTGTTCATGAGAAGAGGTCCCAAATGCATTCATGAGGTGGGGGTGACAAAAAGGCCATGTTGAAAATTTGTAGTGCAAACGCCAGCAAATGCCCGGGCCACCCTGTACAGACCGATAGGCATCAGGGGTGTGCCTTTGGATTGCCGACTGTAATGCTCATGCCATTTCATTCCTCCCCTGCAGCCAGTGACAGGCATCGAGGTGTGCCTTGGACTCTTTGGCCCCAGATTTCACCCCATTCTCCTATATTGCACCCATTTCAGAGTACAGTATGTCCTAATGGAGTGGGGTGACTGTAAAGCCGAACACCCCAAGGCACACCTCAACACTTGTCGATGTCTGCAGGATAGGATGAAGTGAGGTGAAATGGCATGAATGTTATGGGCGACGACCCAAACACATACCCCAATGCCTGTCCGTCTTTGCATGGTGGAGGTGGGTTTGGCATGAAGTTCAGTACTTCACTGCCATTCCTATTCTGCATCTGTCTAACTCCTGCATTTCCAATGCTAATACCAGCAAGCAAACATTCGGCATTGACAAATGCTTGTTGTTTGTGTTTTCAGAGGCAACTGCCCATTTTGCACCTACTCTTCCCATCCCAGTAGTTTGAGGGGTCTCCTTTTATGCACAGAATATACCATGGTAAAACAATAACCATGATACTGTATGTGATGGTTATTATGCCATCAGAATTCATCCCGTGATGTCCATTGTTCTGGGAGGTGTGGACAAGGAACAGTCAGTTTGTGGGGGTCCTAGAGTGGCAGCTTTATTGTGCACATTTTTGTGGGATTTTTCCTTGTTCAGTTGTGCCCACAGGATGCTAGAGTCAATGGCTATGAGGTGAACACTTGCACAGACATGCATTGGTGTGCAATGGAGTCAGTGTGCAGCCTCCCTCCTGCTGACCACTCCAGCTGCACCACCACCACGGGTCACCCAGGTGGCAGTAGCACCGCAGAGTCTAGGTATTCCTTCCCACAAGGAGGTGAGTGGGATGCTCAGTCCTTCTCCCCTGCCTACCGGCCAATGTCCCAAGCTTGTTTCCAGATCCAAGTTACTGGCTGCATTGCAAGTGACAGCCCTCTGGCTGTGCTAGTGGACTGATCACATCAATCCTACTGTGTAACACAGCAATAAAACTTCACTGTAGTAACCATAATAACTGAAAAATAGGTTGTGGTTCTTCTTGATAGAATACCACCAGTATCTTCTGGTGCAGCAGCTAATAGTAAAAAACATAGAAACCTAGAATATGTCGGCAGAAAAGGACCAGTAGGCCATCTAGTCTGCCCTATTTTTCCCTGCCTCTTATTACAGCCCAGACCCTGTTTGGTTGCTGGTGACCCTCCCTCCTCCCTTTCCTCTACCAGTTATGCCCATGTGCCTATCCCACACATGCTTGAAGCTCCCCACTGTCTTCGTCCCCACCGTGTCTTCTGGCAGGCTGTTCCAGGCATCCAGCACCCTTTCTGTGAAGTAGTACTTCCTCTCAGCCCTCTTAAACTCCCCCTTCTAGCTTTGTTACATGCCTCCATATCCTGATGCTCCTCTTCCTTTGAAAGTGACTCCCATGATGCACCTTGTTCACCCTTGTGAGGTACTTGTAGATCTCCAATCATGTCCCCTCTTGCTTTCCTTTCCTCCTCTAGGGAGTACATGTTGAGCTCCCTCAGCCTCTCCTCACACGGTTTCTTGTGCAACCCCTGCACCATTTTGGTATTCCTCCTCTGCATCTCTTTCACCTTGTCGCTGTCCTTGGCAGAGGTGCAGCTCCCAGAACTGGAAACAGTACTTGGGTCACAATCTCACTAGTGAGCAATACAATGGCAACACCACCTCCCTTCTCCTGCTAGAAATCTCCCTCCCTATGCACCCCAGCATACCATTAGCCTTTTACTGCCTTGTCACACTGCCCTGCGACCTTGAGATCATCAGATATGATTACCCTAAAGCCCCTTTCTTGCTTGGCGACTGTAAGTACCTCCTCTGCCATCTTATGCACAGTTCCTGGGTTTCTCCACCCCAGGTGCATAACTTTTCACTTTTTGGCATTGAAACCCAGCTGCCGCACCCTAGACCATTCCTCTAGTTTCCCCAGATCTCTTTGCATTCTCTCCACCCCTTACTGGGTGTCCAACCTGCTGCAGATTTTTGTGTCATCTGCGAAGAGACTCACTTTCCCTCCAGTTCTTCATCAATGTCACTTATGAAGACATTGACGAAGACAGGTCCCAGTATTGATCCGTGTGGCACCCCACTGGCCATTCTCCTGTCCTCCGAGTGTGTGCCATTTACCACAACCCTCTGCCTCTTGTCCTTCAGCCAGTTTGATATCCAGCTTACCACTTTCTCCCTAACCCCCAGGTTGCTAAGTTTCTTTATTAGTCTCCTGTGTGGCACAGTGTCAAAAGCCTGGGGTCCAGTAGCCACCATATGGCGTTGAAACCATCCATTGTTGAACCTGACCCAAAATGGCCACCCGGACTCAACGAGTTAAGTCCAGATAGGCCAGATCACTCTCACTAGTCACCCAGTCAAAAAAGTCACTCAAGACCATGTTGCCAGTGGTTCTGCAGCTCATATGCCTCCAGGTACTCCATCAGCCTTTCCTTCAGGGTCTCCATTAATTTCCCCACCACTGATGTGAGACTGATTGGCCTATAATTGCTAGCCTTTTCATTGCTGCAGCTCTTGTGCAGAGGGGACTACATGGGCCTTCCTCCAGTCTTCTGTAACTACCCCTTCTGCAAGGAAGTGCAGAATAGTGTTTCCAGAGGGGCAGCTAGCACCTTGCTCAATTTTTGAGACCTTGGGTGAATCCCATCTGGCCCCATTGCCTTGTTTTCAATTCAATTCAATTCAATTCAATTCAATTCAATTCATGTTTATTTTTAAAGCACCTTTCAAAATCAAGGCGCTGTACAAATGAAATAAAACAGGGAAATCCAACACTAAACAATCATAACTATAAAGAATAAGCCAAAGTAAAAAGATATGTTTTTTAGAGCAATTTTAAAACTGTCAATGGTCGGGCATTCTCTTAACCAGTGAGGTAAAGAATTCCACAGGGTAGGAGCTGAAAAGGCAAAGGCACGAGATCCCGACAACTTCAAACGAACCTGGGAATTCTAGCAACTCACTGGTCCGTGCGGAGAGGGCGAGGGGCAATAGGGAACCAGAAGATCTTTCAGGTAACCGGTCCCTGATCGTAGGGGCTTTGAAGGTTAGTAAACCAACCTTAAGGTGATCCGCCATCGAACAGGCAGCCAGTGCAGTTCGCGGCATAGGTGAATATGACTGGTTCTAAAAGTCCCAGTCAAAAGCCTGGCTGCAGCGTTCTGCACCAGCTGAAAGCAGCGGATATCAACCCTGGTAGCCCTAGTAGAGGGAATTACAGTAGTCCAGCCGAGTGGTAACAAAGGCGTGGACCAAAGTTGAAGGTTGTCCTGGAATCAGATGTTTCACCCGGGCGATATTCCTCAGATGGTAAAAAGAGGATTTGACAACAGCTGACACTTGTGATTTCAGGGTCAGACCATCATCAAAAATAACGCCCAGATTTCGCACCTGTCGAGAGCTAGAGAGCGGTACACCACCAAGTAATAAACCCAATGGCTGTCCAACACCCAAACCCCTCCCAGGATGACCTGGATCCACAACCAATACCTCAGTCTTATCCGGATTAAGTCTTAACCAGCTCGAACTCATCCAAATTCTGATCTCATCCAGGCAGTTATTAAGTATGGAGAGTGCATCACTCTGATCGGGGAGAAAGGATAGGTACAGCTGAGTATCATCTGCATAGCAGTGAAAACTCAAACTGTATCTCCTGATGATTTCTCCCAATGGCAGCATATACACTGCAAACAACATGGGAGCTAAAATGGAGCCCTGTGGTACCCCACACGGTAGGGAGAAGGCGTCAGAGGAATAAATTCCGGTGACAACTCTCTGAGACCTACCAGTGAGGTAGGAACGAAACCATTTGTGGACTGTACCAGACAGCCCACAAAACCACGAGTCGCTCCAGTAGCACCCCATGGTCTCAGTGTCAAATGCAGCAGAAAGATCAAGAAGGACCAGGATGGTACAAGCCTTTCGATCTCTGGCCATTAGAGGTCGCTTAGTACCCGAACCAGGGCAGTCTCAGTACTATGCCTTTTCCTGAAGCCAGATTGAGAGTATCATGGACATTATGAGAGGTAAGATGATCATCCAATTGCAGTGCAACTGCCTTTTCAATAACCTTACCAACAAATGGCAGGTTAGAGATAGGCGGTAGTTAGCTAGACAGTCTGGGTCCAAGGAGGATTTTTTTAGGAGTGGTCGAACTACTGCCTCCTTAAGGGGGTTAGGAAAAACCCCCCTCTCCAAGGATTTCCAGACAATGTCAGCAAGGATTGGGTAGATAACTTCTACACAGCCTACTAACAGCGGTGTAGGACCCGGATCCAAACTACAACTAGTTTCCTTAGGGATTCCAATCCCCTTTGGACTCTTTCCTCCTAAAATGGACTTGTGTTCATTCCCCCTTCCCCTAGTACCTGCTGATACATGTTGATCCCCCCATGAAGACCAAGCAGAAGTACATATTTAAAAATTTCACTTTTTCTTGAAATTCTGTACAGACCCCCCCCGATCCTCACTATTCCACCCCTTGCTTTGCTGTTTCCACTCATGTGCCTGAAGAAAATCTTATCCCCTTTTTGACCTCCATGGCGATCCTCTCCCCTGTTTGTGCCTTAGCTGCCCTCACCCCCCTCCTGTCTTCTATTGTTTATCTAGATATACCTCCCTGACCTCCTCCATCTGGGTCTCCTTGTACTTCCTAAAAGCTATTTTTTCCCCTCACTAATCACCTTAGCCACCTCCCTTGAGAACTCTAGTGGCCTCTTCCTCCTCTTATCTTTGTTTGCTTGCTTCCTTCAAACAGCATGCTGTTGCCTTAGTTATTCCCTTCATGATCTTTTTCCATTGGGACTCTGCTCCCCAATCCATCTCATCCCTCAAGATATTTACTGGGGCAGGCTCCCATTTCTGCCCTTTGGAAGTCCAGGACACTCGTCCTCGTGTTTCTTCTCTTGCTCAATCTGTATGCCAAACTACACAGTACAGATATCGCTTGTACCCATGGGACTACCCACTGTGATGTCTGCAGTGCTGTCCCTGTTTGTAAGTACCAGGTCCAGCTCTGCCCCATCTCTTGTGGGTTCCATAACCAACTGCCTGAGCAATGCCCTCTGTAGGGAGACGAGAACGGCTTTGCTTCTTGTTGTAGCTGTGGCCAGAATGCTCCAGTTTACATCTGGCAGATTAAAGTCCCCAATAATCAAATAACTCCTTTGCTTGCCATTTTGCCAGTGGTCTCCTCAAAACCTTGTCTAACTCCTCCTCCTCCTGTGTTGGTGGTCTGTACACCACTCCAGTGCAGCTAAAGGCCCTGGACCATGTCTCTGTGTCAACCCAAAGGACGTCCAGCCCTTCTGTATCCCTTTGGTTTCCCTGTATCTTCATGGCCTTGATACCTTCCCTCACATATAAAACACCACCCCCTTCTTTCCTGTATTGTCCTTCTGGAACATGGTAATACCTGGAATGGTAAACTTGAGTTCGCTGGTGATAGAATTTCATTTTTTCTGTGCCTCCATTTAGGAAGGGATCATAATTTTGGCTCAGAGGAGCCAAGTTGCGCTGATTCCTTCCACTTCCTAGTACCACTGTAGTCTGTGGTCCGCCCCCGTGCTACGTTGTTTTTTGACATCATTATTTGTAGAGTGCGGGGAGGTGCTCCACGTACTTTAATGGGGCCAGTTTTTAAATTAAAATTTTGGTACTTTAGATTGCCAGTAGGAACTAATCATGGCCACCGCTTAACTAACAAGTCCTTATTAGTTAAGCAGTGGCCATGTTCTGGATTTCTCAGCTAAGAAAAGATAAGGACAGGCTAGAGACAGTGCAGTGTAGGGTGACCAGAATGATTCAGGGCCAGGAGGGTATATTCTAGGCGGATCACCTCAGGGCACTGAACATATACTCACTGGAGGCCAGACGAGACAGGAGGATCAGCTCAAGGCACTGAACATATACTCAATGGAGGCCAGATGAGAGAGGGGAGATAGGATAGAGACCTTCAAGTTCTTGAAGAGAGTGAACACAGTAAACTGTGAGGAACTATTTAACATTAGTAGTAGATCAAGAACATGGGGGCATGAGTGGAAACTAACTGAGGGGAGATTGAAGAGGGAAGTGAGAAAGTTTTGTATTTTACAGAAAGGGTGGTGGAGCCATGGAACAGTCTGCCAGCTGATGTGGTGGGTGCCAAAACTATCAGCGGTTTCAAACACATCTGTGGCAGAGTGAAGGGCTTAGTGGTTGCTCAGGGTGATAGTGGTAGGGTGGGGAGCATGGAGGTGGATGGTGTGAGTTAGAACCCTGTATGGACAACAGTGCCTGGGTTTATCGGGGTTTGTGGACAGACTGGATAGACCAGTGGTCTTTTTCTGCCATCATTTCCTGTTTCTGTGTTCCTATCAGTGTTTTCCTCTGCTCAGCACTTTGATAGCCTGCACATGCCCTCTGCTCTGGCAGGTTAAAGTAGTTTAAAGTAATCCAAGCACTGGTCACGGGACCCCTGACCCTCAACTGCCAGATCATTTCAGCGATAAGTAAAGACTTGACGTCCTGGACTTTGCTCTGTAAATAACCTGGTTTTGTGAGCAAAAATAGTTTCTAAGTTCATTTGGACTTGCACTTTGTTACTGTACTTTGTTCCAGTTCAGGCACGGATTGGTTTTAAATGAATTTTATTTATTTTTTTCCTTGGGTCTGAGGAACCGGTGTTCAAAAGATAAAGAAAAAAGGGAACCAACTGTTTTTCCTCAGGTGCAGTTTGGATGTTTGAGTTTAAAGTCTAAGTATGAATAAAAAGGGGGGGGTTACATTTTTATATAAGATTTTTCTGTAATACCTTATGTCACGAAAAACTCCAGAAATGTACTACCCAACCAGGAAAGTGTGTGGGCTGTGGCGATTAAAGTCCATAAGGCCAACGGCAACAATTTATGCTTTAGGGTTTTAGACCTGAGCATTTTAGGCAGGAATGGGATTCTTGTCTTACATTCTGTCTAAAACTTAAGAGGAGGGCAGTCAGTTTCAGCACCTGTGTTCTTTTGGTGCTTCACAGTAAAGAAAAACTTAGTTAACGTAGTGAGGAGCATTACATTTAATTTATCTTGCGGAGATTCAGCTAAACCCTCCCCCTCCAGTACTGCTAGGACCAAAAGCCCAGAAGAGAAGAGGGGCTTGTCTGTTGGTGCTGCTGGGGGGTAAGAAATCATGCAAGGAGGTGATACTGGTGGCAGATCCAGGGACTGAATGAGTGCAAAGTGCCTGCCACACAGTGGGAGCGAACCAGTGAGAGAGATGCACGTGGTAAACTCACTGTGGAGCGGCTTTTCCCTCAGTTAACAAGTGAGTTCTCTGGAAGAAGTTATGAACATGTGGCAAACGTTTCAAGTCATGCAGCAAATTACCTTTTGTACCTCCACTTCCTTTACCTGAGGAAGGGGAGGGATTTAAATTGGCAGTGAGACCAAGTAAGATGGCACATCTGCTAACACCGGGGGTGACAAATTCAGATCTTTACATCATCCTGTGGAAGACTATTCTTACAATACTGTATTGTACGTCAAGAATATTTGTGACCAGTTAGCTGGACAAGGAGAACATTTTGAGCAGCCAGACCGGTAAGTAAAATGTCTACTGAAAAGAAAAAAACAAACAAAAAAAAAAACTGGACCTGATCCCTTCTAGAATCTCTCCCCTTCATTGAAGAACTAAAAATGTTGTTTAAATGTTTTTAAACAGCCTGCCTTAGCAGTAGTAATTGATTAAAAATAAAATTGGAGAAAAGATCTGCTGTACTTAGAAAGGCTGCTGAATTTTTATATGCATGTCCTTCTTCTAAAGGATTTGTACAGACGGCTGCTTGTGAAAAAAACAAGCATTTGTCAATGCCAAATGTTTGCTTGCTGGCATTGGCATTGGTAGTGTAGGAGTTGGAGATCTGCATAATAGGAATGGCAGTGAAGTATTCAAATGAAGCCAATCCCACCACCACCCTGCAGAGACTGACAAGCATTGGAGTGTGCCTTTGGGTCGTCTGGCATAATGGCCACGACATTTCACCACACCCTACCCTGCAGGCACTGACAAGTGTCATGGTGTGTCCCTTGGGGTCTTTGGCCCTTATGCTCACCCCATTCCATCAGGAAATACGGTGAGATGGGTGCAGTATAGGAGAATGGGGTGAACTTTGGGGCAGAAGAGTCCAAGGCACACCTTGATGCCTGTCACTGGCTTCGGGGTGTGGATGGGGGTGGAATGGTATGAGCATTATAGGCGACAATCCCAAGTCACACCCCTAATGCCTGTTGGTCTCTACAGGGTGGGGCGTTGTGGTCAGAAACCCTAATGCCTCAGGCGTTTGTTGGTATTTTCATTCCAAAGTTTCAACATGGTTTTTTTTTGTGACCCCCATCTTATGAACAGTGGCAATATCTGTTTGTTAGCCGAAAGCTGATTTTGCGCAGTGGCTACGCCATTTGGTACCACAGGTGCGAAAACACATTTCAAACAGGATGTGAAAAATGACAGCTGTACTGTTCGTGGGGAGGTGTTAAAAAAAAAAAAAAAAAAAAAGGCAATATTGAAAATCTGCAGTGAAAATATATTAAAAAAAAAAAAAAAAAACAAACTGGTGAAGCCACAAGCATGCGTAGAAACTGCGGAACGCACACCCGTAATGTAATTAGTTTGGGGATTTTTTACAGCAGATTGCCAACACAGGCATTTTGGGACCTCCGCACATGAACAGGGTCACTGTGATTTTCTTAATGTGTCCTGAACAGTGATTTCCCACAGCGACTACGCATTTCTGCGCTGGAAGTGCGAAAACACATTTCGGCCATGGTGTGAAAAAATGACAGCTGTACTGTTCATAAGGAAGTGTGGAAAAATGCCACTGGTGAAAATCTGCACTGAAAATATTACAAATTCATGAACTTACGAGGGTACATGGAAACTGTGCAGTGCTCGCTCGTAACAGTCATTTTATGGACTTTTGTCACCAAATTTTTAACATACCCATTTTAAGACCTCTGCTCATGAACAGTGTCACTGTGATTTTCTTAATCTGTCCTGAACATTGATTTTGCACACTGACTGCGCCATTGTGCGCTACATGCGTGGAAACACATTTTGGGCGAGATGTGAAAAATGACAGCTGTACTACTCATAAGGAGGTGTGGTAAAATGGCAATGTTGAAAATGTGGAGTGAAAATATTAAAATTCGCGAACTTGGCCAGCCCGGTGGCGCTGAGGGTTGAGGTGCTGGACACCACACCTCACGCTATGCCGGCGACCCGGGTTTGGGAATGAGCCTGGGTCATCGGGGGTTGGCAGGGGAGAAGGATCTAGTGTCCATAGGACTGCTTTCCTTCTCCGGGGAGGGGGGGAGTGGGACGCATCGGTGGCCTAGTGGCCCCTAGCGGTGTCTGTGGGTTAAGGTAGGCCATGGGCGGACTTGGAGGGATGTATTGTGGCAGACAGTGGGACGGGGCATGTGCGGTAGTGTGCGTGCTCCTGTCCCTTGGCGTCATTGCGTGCCACATGTTGGGAAGAAAAGGGGAAGAAAATAACCTCGGAGTGCTAAATGATGGCCGGCCAAGCAGCGCTGCTGGGCTGGGCTTCAATCCTGGATGCTCCTCCTGATCTGGACCCCCCCCCGCCGGATCCCGTGGTGGTGGTTACGTACCCACCATTGCAGATCGCTGAGCAGGACCAGAGGTAAGGGGTAGAGCTTGGGATGTGGGGCAGTGCAGGGACTGGGAGGTCAGGCCGGACTGGGGGGAACCATAGGTAACACCCCCACAGCTGCAGAGGATATAAAATATGTATCAAAAACAAAATAATTCACAAACTTACGAGCGTGCATAGGAACTGCATAACGCACACTCGTGAAACAGTCATTTTTGAGAATTTTTTCAGCAAATTTTCAGCATATGGTTTTTGGGGGCCTACCTCATGAACTGTGACACTGTCGTTTTGTAAATCTGTCCCGGAAGGTGGTTCCACGCAGTGACCGCGAAATCACCTTTTGGGACCGAATAACACAGTGACAGTGCCAGAATTCATGAGGTGGGGTCCCAAGAACCCCACGTTGAAAATTTGGTGAAAAATTTCCCAAAAATGCATGAGATATGCATCAAAGTTGAAAAAAAAACTATTTATTCCATTATACAGCTTACCGGCATTTTCTCAGTTCGCAGTCTGCTTTGAAGAGTGCAGACGTGTTCCCAGTCCACTGAAGATCGTCGTGCTGGACTCCAGAGGCAAGTATGGGGTGAGGTGGGGGTGTGGGGAGGCAGGGTGCACAGAGGGTGGGTGCGGGTTGGGGTTGGGGGTCAAGACAGTCAGCGAGGACCGTTTTTTCTTACAGGGCATTTTTCTTTTAAAGATGATGCGGGACTTGCCACGTAGGTGGGCTTCCAGCATGGCAGCTGGAAGGCTGTTGGGGAGTGGAGCAGACAGGGATTGGGTATCCCTTTTGCCATACAGACTGTTGCCATGTGGGTGGGCTCCCAGCGTAGCACCTGGAGGTCTGTTGGAAATACAGTGGAACCGATGGGGGATTTGCACCCCACGTCGGTATTTTACGGACTGTTGCCACACTGGGGTGGGCCTGAGCGTGGTATCTGGAACTCTGGGGGAGTAGCGGAGCCGACGGGGATTGGGCCTCAGCGCCATACAGTGTGTGTGTGTGTGTGGGGTATGAGCACGCTGGGGTGGGCTCCAAGCGATTCTACTTGTTGGGGGATGGAGCTGTCTGACAGCTGTTTCCAGTGCAGTGCCGACATGTAGCACTTGCATACTGTCGTCCGGCAGTATGCAAAGTGCCTACACATTACCGCCACTGACTGCAGCAGTTTTTTGCTTTCAACTGTACGCCACTGCATCTGAATGGCTGTCATAGACAGCTCCTACATTCATTGGCGCAGTACTGCTGCCCCTGCAAAAGGCAGCAGGGCATTGGAAGTGGGAGAGGCACAACTATGAATTCTCGTATGGTGGCACTATATTTCTTGCACATGCATGCAAGCAAACATAAAAACGGACTGCTATCATCCGCCCCTCCTGATAAAGATTGTAGAAAACTGTTTTTTTTTTTTATGGGGGGGACTTGTTTCTCTGGAACCCTGGCACTTTGGTGGTATGCTTTCTATTTTGGCTAGTCTTCAGGTTACCAATTTTCACTCTTGTCTTGATACTGTTTCTGTGTGAAAATATACCACAACAAGATAAAGCACACAGTGCTGATGTTGTGAAGGCTGGCCTAGAGGCTTCCAGGCAGCAGCAGCTTCAAGTGTCTATTGATCTGAATGACACTGCAGCCAAAATTGTAATATAGTAGTCACAAGGAGACTTGTTTGACTCAGGACAAGTAACTTATCCTATAGCAGAAAGCTTCTGATTTTCCCTTGGACAGTGACTGGGGAGAGAACTGAAGTCTGTGGAGTAGGTCAGTAAACAAAAGAATACATACACAATGCTCACCAGACAGGGCAGCATAGGTTGCAGTTACTTTTGACCTTACATCAGGGGAGGTTATGGGAGGGGTGGCCAAAAGCAGGTCCTACTTCCAAACTGATTATTCTGTGTGCGTGTGTGCTAGCAGTAGAAACTTACAAATGCAGAATCTGACAGCAGAAGGAGACCGAAGATCCATAGAGTCTGCCTCTACTGTACTTCCTCACCCCACTGACCTACTGCCCTAGTGGACTGTATTCTTCCCCCACACTGTCCCATCCCACCCCTCAAACCCTTGCTGCCCCTCTTGGGATTATGATTCCCTTTGCCCTGTCCCACCCTTGTGCGAACCTGTTAAGCGTAGCTTCCCCCACCACTTCTGCCAGCAGTCTATTCCATGGTTCCACCACCCTCTTAGAGAAGTAGAACTTATGTTTCTCCTGAATTTCCCCCCCCCACCAGCCTTCAGTTGTGCCCCCTAGTGACTACAACCCTGTTGCTTACAAATAGATCTTCACAGTTTACCTTGTTTAGAACTCCGAGAAACGTATATCTTGCAGTCATGTCTCACCCGCTCTTGCCTGGCCTCTCCGTGAATATATGTTTAGGGTATCCAGCCATTCCTCATGGGATCTGACCTACTGTCCCCGAATCATCTCGGTGCCTCTTCCCTGTACTGACTGTAGACGGTCGATGTCCTTCCTCAGGTGGGGGCTCCAGAGCAGGGCACAGTACTACAGATGAAGCCTCGCCTGGGATTTTTACAGTGGTAGGGGTAAAGGGAGGAGCGGTCACAGGCCTTAGACTTCTCCTGCTCCTCTTATTCCTACTAAGACTAATCCCTGATTGTTTTGTCCATGCTGTTGCTCCTTACTCTCAGCCAGTAGGGGCTCACCTTTCCTTTCATGAGCTTCTTTCAGCCCCTTGGGTTTCTGATAAACTGAACGAAATGTGAACTGGGACCCAGGCAGTATCTAATTTATAGGATCTAGAGAATTTAGTGGACAGTCGTATCACCTAGAATAGCACAGGATTTCCTGAAATGCCAGGGTTATATGCCCTCGACTACAGCTGTATTTCCCTTAACTAGTTTAGAAATGAGGGAAATTCAGTGGTGTCAAAAAGAATTTGGATGTCACAGAATTACTCACATGATGCATTAGGTTCCAGTCGAGCAGAAGCTGGTAGCAGCCATTAACTGGTGGACAGATTCTGCTGTTCTCATACAAGAAATTCCCTTCTGCTTTCCAGAATGTAATGTGACCCTCACTACAGATGTGTCTCAACTGAGATGGGTAGGTCATGTGGACAGCTTTACTGCATGAGGTATGGTCTCCTCATGAGAGGTTGAAACATATCAGCCTTTCAAAACTGAGGGCAGTGTTCAGATTCCTCAAACTTTTAAGTCAGAACAGACAACAGTCTTAATACTCTGCAACAAACGGGGGTCCAGAGCTTCAAAGTTATGCCAAGAGAGTTTGCAAATCTGGAAGCTGGCATTCAGGTACCAGTTTCCAATTTCTGCAGTACATTGAGCAGGGAAGCTGAAATTGTTGGCAGATTCTCTGAGCAGACCATGTCATTTGACTCTCAAATGGAACTTATGCTGCGGGTACCTGTCTGCTGAGCATAGGGCTTTCCTTGGCTGATTGGTCCCGGCACCCTAAGTGCGTTAATGCACTGTATACAACTGTTACATTGACAAGGAGCTCTCCGGAATATAGGTGTTCTCATGGCTTAGCCCATCATGTGCACCATCAGAGGGCTGACCACAGGGGACTCTGTGACAAGTTGTTGCTGGTCATAGCAGGTGGGGGTTGTCTTAGGATCAACCAGATAAAAGCTGTTACTACAGACGTGTAAGTTGTTTAGAAAGTTTAGCTTATATGTGGTTTGTTTAATCAGGACCTATGGATTCTGCAGTTTTTCTTCTAGTAGCACCCCTTTAAAGTGAGACATCACTCCCTGTGGTCCTGTGAGTGGTCAGCAGAAGTGTGCTATGTTACCAGTTGGCCTGTAATTTAGGTTTCTGTGACCAGACGGTGAAGAACACTCATTTTCCAGCCTGATGTCCCCCTCCCCCCAGCATACATCCTCCAACATCAAACGGGCATCTGGCCTGCACTCAGGGGCAGCCCAGGCACACAGACCTTTTTGATGTTTGGAACAGCAAAACATTAAACCATACAATATTCACTAGAGCTATGCAAAATCTGTGGTCTTCCCTTTGCGCAATTTATGTGAATTGTGTTAAATCTTTGCAAAGCTTTCCTTGCCTCTTTAAAAGTGTGACTTTGTCATCGTTGGCTTTTTTTTTTCATTGCATCTCATATGAAACTGCATTTTTAATGAAATGTGGCAGGCAAAAAAATGAGCATGTTTGAAATTGCAAAATGACTGATTTAAGAACACTTCATTAGACATGTCACATGTCATTAGAGTGCACATTTTTAATGATGCAGTGCATAAAAATGCGATCTTTGAATACAAATGAGCCAGACTGGCACTTTACAAAATAGTATAACAGCAAATAAACAGTTCTGCACAATTTCATTGGTGTTAGGCAAATGTTTTCCTACTTCTGGAATTTGCTAAGGTTTGGAGGTTGATAGCTTCCCATGAAGGTGTCAGTGTGGCTCATTTGGTAGCATATCTACCTCTGGGTCAGAAGGTTGTGGGTTCTAGTCCCACACTGGGATTTGGCTCATAACTTAAACACTGCCAGTACTAGGGGGGGTGCTGTCCTTTGGATGAGACATTAAATCTAGTTCCCTTCTACCCATGTCTGGTGTTGCCCTGGTGAGTGTCCAGGTGGAAGTAAAAGAACCCACTTTTCGCAAGAGTAGGGTATTTTCCCTGGTGTCCTGGGCAACATTTCCCTTTCCCATAAAAAAATGGATCATACAGTCATCCAAGACTCTGTATGGGTGTTGATGTGTGAAATGGCTGCCACTGTCCATTCAGTCACTTCACTACTAGTCTTGCATTGTGACATCATAAGCAAGCGACTGTCCGTAGTTACTCTCGAAACAAAACTGGAAGCTGCAGTCCGAAAACATATGAAATCTAAACTGACTTGTGCCTACTTATAAAATGGGTAAGAGAAATCAAAACATGGCATTGGTCAAATGTGATCACATGACCGTGTGATATTCCAGCACAATAACACAGATGAGAAATAATTAGAAACATAGTGATGACAGAAAAAGACCACTGGTCCATCCAGTCTGCCTGTGTTCCATGCCTAACCTTGGGAGCTACTGTTCATCCAGGGTCTTGACCCTCCCCCCAACCCCCGTTCTCACTACAGTTTCTGTTAGCCTGAGTGACCACTGTACCCTTCGTTCTGTCCCAACTGTACTTGAAACCATTAACTGTTTTGGTGCTCACCACTTCAGCAGGTAGGTTGTTCCATGGCTCCACCACCCTTTGTGTGAGATATTTCCTTATGACCCTTCTGAACCTCCCGCTTGTCAGTTTCCACTCATGCCCTTGTGACCTTGAAATAGTATGCAAGCTAAATAGTTCCCTGCAGTTCATCATGTTAATTCTTTTTAGGAACTTGAAGGTCTCTATCATATCTCCCCTCTCCCTTTTGCTCTCCAGTGAGTACATATTCTGTGCCATCAGGTACTCCTCATAAGACCTGCCCTGTTGGGCTTGAATCATCTTTGTTACCTTGCACTGAACCGTCTCCAGCCCGACATAATCTTTCCTGAGTTGAGGGCTCTAGAACTGGGTACTATACTCAAGGTGGTGCCTCACTAATGATGTACAAGGGGTGGCATTACCTCTTTTCTCATATCAGTACCCATCCTGATGCATCCCAGCATCCTGTTTGCCTTACCATAGGCATTGTTGCACTGGCTTGATTGTTCGAGGGTGTCCTGATGATAACTCCAACATTCTGTTCCTCAGTGATACTGCGATGTCTCCCCTGACTCATCCAGTACTCTGGCCTGGGGTCCTTATTCCATAGGTGTATTATCTTGCACTTTTTGGTGTTGAATTTCAACTACCAAACCTTAGACCACCCCTGCAGCTTTTGTAAGTCACTCTGTGTTTCTCGGATTTCCTCCTTGCTCACCACCCTCTCATAGAGCTTAGCATCATCTGCGAAGAGACACAACCTGCCCTGGGGTTCATTCTCCAGTGTCACTGATAAACATGTTGAGGAGGAGCAGACCTGGGGCAGATTCTTGTGGCACTCCGCTTGTTGACCTCCCTCTTTTTTTTTTTTTTTTTTAATTGAACTTTTTATTGGTAAAATACGCATCATTTACAATAAACCTTTCATAAGTTGTACCAGGTCATCACACATTGCAACTTCGCTGTGACAAGAGGCCAAATCTCTTCTCATATATACTATAGTCTTTCCACCAGTCCAGTTTGAATTTGTGAATACAAAATTATGGGTAAGTTTATAAACTAGGACCCATCAGGAGTGGGTTGTAGGTTATAAAAGTTGTTTTTACAATCCAAAGAGGGGGATTCCCAAAACCCACTTTACAGAATATGCACGCTTACTACCTTCTGTCAAGCAAGACTTAGAAGAACAAGAATGGTGGGGGGAGGGGGAGAAGGAGGGAATCGCTTCCAAAGCTAAATCACCTCTTGTACTTCATGATTGTACAAGCTAGGCATAAGTGTAAGTAAAGTCCCTTCATGTTCCTCGCAGGTTGTTTCTTCATGGAACTCACAGTACGAACTCCGGGCATTGCTCTAACTGGCATAGAACCCACTTGCGCCATCTAGTGTCAGAGGAGGTCAGGCGTGCCTGTAGCCTAGCTGATAACCTTTCCAAAGTGTATACGTTGTATGTGAGATTCCTCCACTTTTCTTTTGTGGTGAGGGTTTTCGTATGCCAAAGCCTTGTAATTACCTTTTTGGCTATCCGTATGAAGAGTGCTGTCTGTCTGTCTATATACAATTTTATTAACCTTGACCACCCTTGGCGCTACATCTGCTAGGATATATGTAGGTGTAAGAAGTTCCGGGCATTTGTATATTGCATTTATTTCATTCATAACCGCTTGCCAAAATTGTGTGAGGAGATTGCAAGACCGCATAATATGTTCTGTATCTGCTGGGGCAAAGCCGTACCCCCTCCAACACTTCCCCTGCTCAGGGTCTGTGTACCTGGCTACAGTGGGCAGAGTTTGAAAAAAATGGATTCTAGTTTTCCACACACATTCCTTCCACTATGTGGTTGTTGAAAGTTTTAGAGATGGAAGGGCACTCGCTACCCAAGCCTCCAGGTCAAGCTGTTCTTTTAATTCTTTAGACCAACGCACCCGGCCATACATGATCTGTATTGTCCAAGGGAATCTCCCTCAGGGCCTTATAAAGTACACTAATAAGGTGGTCTTTAACATTGCCCCTAAGGTAGAAGGTTATGAGAGCCACAAGTTGGGAAGGGGTTTCTGTTAGGACTTCTCTTACAATTGCAGAAAGGATCTCAGTCATAAAAGTTATGAAACTTAGTGGGCGGTAATTTATATGTGGCCTGAAGTGAAGCAAATGATTGTATGCCCGTGGGCCCCAACAGCTGATGTACAAATTTAATGCGATAATTGTTCCACCCTTGTAAGGATTTAACACGTTTATTTTGTAGAGAGGCTGTATCATTAGCCAGTACTCTTAAATATGATCTTTCAGCCAGTGTAAAGAGATGATCCAGGACGTACTGCCACTACCGAGAGGGTTCAGCTGTATAGGGGGGAATTTGCTGAAGGGCATGCAAGTAGGTGGATTTCTTAATATATGGGTGTAGATCAAATATATCATTAAGAGTTTTTTCAATTTCCAATGTGCCCAATATGCCGATGCAAGCCAGCACATTTTTTTTTTTTGCAGAGTCATTTATCCTCAGCAGGCCACCTGCTTGTCTGCCAACCTACTGGACTCTGGGGTCATGGGGGCTTATAGTGCCTTGCATGCCCCGGCAGAGCCCCAGAGCTGGCCCGGAGGCTTCATCCTAGGTGGTCCCCAACATTTCCTCTGTTTTCGCCCCATGTTTGGTTCGGTTCTACCCGAGGCCCCAGAAGCAGAAGCTGTGACGCATGCGTGTGGAGGCACACATCCGCACTGCAGCTCCAGTACCAGCCTCTTCCGCCCTCCCTCGACCTAACGCCGGCACTTCTTGGAGTGATGCAGCCACTCCGGCCTCCACTGGGGGTGGCCAGGCTCTGAGGAGACCAAGTTCTCCCTCCCGAGGCAGAGGGCCAGCAGCCACTTACATCCTCTCTCTCCCCCCCCCCCCACCGACAACTTAGGCTCATTCCTGAACCTGGGTTGTGGCGTGGCATGAAGTGTGGCGTCCAGCTCCTCAACCCTCTGCGCCACTGGGCCAGCAAAAGCCAACACATTATGATAAGTATTTGTGAGGCTCGAGCATATACACACACATTCGGCAGGCTTCAATCTCCTTTATCTCTAGAGAGTTGCAGAGTAGTGTATCTTACTGTAGGGGGCTTACCCCTCCAGATAAAGCAGGCGATTAGCCTATCCCATGATTGGAAATACATTTTAGAAGGCATAATTGGGAGGGTTTGTAGGGGGAAAGGAGCAGTGGCAATACATTTTGCTGGGTAGTTTAACTCTACTCAAGAAACCCAGTGGTTGCTGTGTCCGACGAGATGGATCAGCAGCCAGCTGCTGAGTGAGGGGCGCATAATTCACCAACTCTAGGTGGATCACGTTGGCTGGTACTTTGATGCCTAACTAGCACATTTCTGCCCTATTCCACCTCAACAGAAATTGGAGTTTTAATGTAGGTCGAAGGGGAAAAGTAGTGTATCAAAACATCCATTCTGTGGCTGTTCAGCTTATACCCTGCCAGCTGACCAAAGAGTTCTGTCTGTTCCCATACTGCCGGTATGGAAGTTTTAGGGGAAGTCCGTGTTAAGAGTATGTTGTCGGCAAATAATGTTACTTTATGTGAGCGTCCCCCAATGGGTAAGCCTTCAATGGAGGAGTGGTTTCTAATGGCTACTGCTAGGGATTCTAGATATAGGGTGAATAGGAGAATGGCATAGGGCACCCCTGTCTAGTACCCCCCAAGGGTGGGAATGGGTGGGAGTGAGCCATCTAGTTTAAGGTAAGCTAAGGGGGATTGATGTTTGTTTCGTAGTTGTGTGATAAACCTTTCCATGATTCCAAAATACTTTAGGGTAGCCCAAAGAAATGGCCAGGCCACTCTGTCAAAGGCAAGGACCAGGGGTATCTTTCTTTGAGAGGCGTACTCTACTAAGAGCAGAGCATGACGAACCACATCATGAACCTGACATTTTCTAATATATCCTGCTTGGTCTGCTCGTGACTTCCTTCTCTTCCGATTTGATCCTGTTGACCGCAGCCCTGTGATGCCTTCTCTTTAGCCAGTTACCTACTCAGTTTACTATGTCCTTAGCTGCACCCAGATCCTTACATCTTCATCAAGTGTCTGTGGGTCACCAAGTTGAAAGCCTTGCTCAAGCTGAAGTAGAGCAAATCCACGGCGTGACCCCTATCCAATTTCTTCATTACCTCATCAGTTAACTTTCTCAACATCATTACTCGGTTTTGGGAGCCAGTTAAAAATCCAAACAGGCACTCCAATGTGGGCATAATTGTGAGAGAATGGCCCTTCTCAAGTGTGTAAGGCACTTGACTGTGTTTCATGCCTCACTTCTTGAGGTGTTCCGTTCTCCCACAATGAAGCAATAATTGCTCATCTACAATGCCATTGTTAGAGTACCAATGCACCATTAATATGCAGATTAGGGGAAGAGGCTTCTTGATTATGTAAATGAGGTTAAAAAGGGCACTCCATGCAAGTGAGCAGATGACATAGTTTACCTTGCGAATGTTTGGTAAGAAACTTACTGAAAGAAAAAATAATGGCAGTAGCGCCGCACTTTGTTCAGCTCTCTTAGTGAGAAAAATGCTTGAAACATTTTGTTCTTTTTTTTTCTTTCCTTTTAGATATTTGCCCCTCAATATAAAAAAAAAAAAAAAAAAAAAAAAAATTAAAATGTAACAAGTCAGCGCTTAGTACCTCGTCATAAGCGCACTGGGCAGTGATAAAGACCTCAGTCTTGGCCTTCATTTATTGGTGCACTTATGGCCTTGTACAGCCGCCAACCCCCAACAATCTTGCTATAATTTCATTTTTTTTTTTTTTAAAGCTTCCTCTGAGACATCATTGTGGGGCTATTTGACGCTAAGTGTGAATCTGAAAAGACGTACAGGGAGGGCGATGGGAAGACTGAAACCGAGATGGGCAAGTGAATTTGGTGCTAGACAACGAATCCGTGACGAAAAAAAAAAAAAAGAAAACAAAATCCATGAGCGAGAGGGAGACATTTTCCCTGATCTCATATCTTTGAATTTGTGGCCTGCTGTAATGTGTGTCTCACATAGTCAAATTACATCATGCATGTAGTTTCTTATGACCCAGATGGCAGGTGTGATGGAAAGCTACCTTACTATCAGTGTAATTAGATGTACTCTCACCCCTGCTGGGCAGTTACCAATAGCACAGTACCCACAACCTATCACATGTCCCACAGATGAGCCTGTGTGTGTGTGTGGGGGGAGGTGAGAGGACTCTGGGAAGCTAATTAACTTGAGCCATGACACACAGCCCCTTGTAAGCTCTGCTGGGTCTCAGCCACCTGACCTTTTGTCTTTGAATGTCAGCCAACCCGATCGGCGGAAATTAACCGTCCGAGATTCCAATTAGAACTGCACCCCTGTGCAAACAAGGAAAAGAGAGAAGTAATTAAATTAAATAAAAGAAAGGAACTTTTTTCTGAACCGTAGATGGAAAATAATGTGATTAGCCAAGGGCAAGTACCAAACAAAAATCCCTATTAAAACTGAGCAAAAAAACTTTAAAAACCTCTCTGTTTCATTTTGTGGCGTGATTGAAAGTTTTTATAACCATCCCATTGTGAAGGAGAGATTGTCCTTGCTATGTACATCAGTTAAGCTGTTGGTACATTCTCCACAAACTTAATTATGTTATTCTTTTCCATGTAGAAATGCTATACAAAGCATCTTTAAATCATTAGTAATTATAAAATGGCTTGGGAAATTGAAGCATTATGATTGGTGAACAAGACTACAACCGTATGTAATTATACTAGTATAATTACACACACCAACTTTTCATGACCTGATAATTTGTCGGAAGGTTTTTGGTCATTTTTCTTTCTGCTTTCAGAAATCATTTTGTAAGCACAGTACTAGACTCCACGGTGTATATTCACCATAGAATATACAGATGTCTCAGTGGTTGGAGCCCTTTGCTTCACCTCGTGTCTCCAAATGCACCTGAGGTGTCCATACGTCCTATGATGAACGTATGAAGAATGGAGTATGTTAGCTTACATTTGTATTTTTAATACAAACTGAAGTGTGTTAGCTTGCTGCAGAGACACAGTGCTTGCTAGAACTGACCAAAGTACCAGCTTGTTTAGCCAAAAGGGTCATTTTGGTAAACCAACACTTTAGGAAAGCAACATTTCCTTAACCCCTAAAATATCTTACAAAAGACTTTTAGCTAAGATAAAACAAGATATTTCAAAGTGGACCAGGTGTTTTGGGGGACATAATAGTTCACGATGTAATGTAAAACATTGGCTAAGACTAAAACTACAAGGTTTTAAACTAAACAAGTAGGAAGAACTATTTTTTTTTTGGGGGGGGTTCTGTATTTGCCTCCTGGCAGACTGTGCCCCCCCCCTTTAAACTGCACCTCCCAGAGCTTGGCTGTTCTCCTACCATGACTGTCCCCATGCCTTACCCCACCACTCCGTCTTGGGTGCGGCTGGGCCCCATCTGACCGCAGTCGGATCCATTTTTCTGCGCTGGCTGCCACATCACTGGTACAGGGCCTGGTTGGGGGGAGGTGATCCTTCATTCTGCCTTGGGCTGGCCACTGTGTTTCCTCCTCTTCTCTCCTTCCCCTGAGATGCCAACTAGGGGATGTGACACATGCACTCATGCAAGTGTGCACCTTATGCCATATGTCGGTGTCTCCTCTTCCACTGAGATGTTCTTGAGTTAACTGACGCCTGTGATCACCCAGGTGACAGTATTGTATTGGAACAGGCTTCCCTCCCTCCCCATAGGAGGAGAGTGCCATCTGAGATGCTTAATCCAATTTCCGCCCCCCACCCCCGGCTAGCCTTCTGATGGTTCAGTCTCCCTTCCAAACCCGGGCTGCCTGTGTCACAAGGGTAGCATTACTGCTGCTGCCAACAGGCCAGCACTGGGAAGAACTGCTTTACAAACAGTTGTAATGCCCTGGATTTCCTTACCAGAAGCCACTGTGTACACAGATGGTATGCCATCATTTAATGCTAGAGTGGATGCATTCCTGATAGAACATGGAATTTCTGACTACAGCCATGGAGCTGATGGTGGGACTGACTCGGCTGGCTCCACCTCCTTCTGTCCTAATTGATGTAGTGTAGTGTCCTGGGGGGAAAAAAGATTCACCCCTTCCTACCCCCAAGTGGCACTAGTTATCATCCATTTTACAGAGACATTAGGCTCAGAATTTCATTCATTTATTTGTTTTTTGTTCACCAGCGAAGTACACAAGACAATGAAATGCTTATTTACAGGTATGGTCCAGTATGTAGATAATATAGATTATCATCTAGTTCTGAGTGGAGACATCATCAACAGTAAATAGATCACTTAACAGGCTTGCCAAATGCCTCGCGTTTATGGGGAAATAAGGGTTGGGCAGCTGTCCTGCTCTGAAATGAGTGATCATCACAAGGAAAAGTTTCACCCAAAGCAGAAGTGGGGGGGAGCCCTCGTCTCAGAGAGACAGAAGGTTTGATAGGTAACTGTCATAGAAACCTAGCAGGATAGTGGCTGAAGTTCTGTTTTAATGAATATAGAAAAAAGACCCCCTCTAACTATACCAGGGCTCCTACTCAAAATCTTGATTAAATTAAAATTATTACTTGGAGGTGATATTGAGGTGAACCCTGGCCCCCATTGCACAAATGGTCTCATTACCTCCTCTACCCAGTCTAACTGGGTCATTCCAAAAGGGCTAAGAATAACCCACATAAATGTTAATAGTCTAAAGCCAAAGATTCATGAACTGGAGACCTGGGTGAGTCTGTACTCCCCGGACGTAGTTGCAATTTCGGAAACTTGGCTCAAACCGCATGTATTAGACCATGAGTTTGAGTTAAAAGGTTTCAAGATATTTAGGCAGGACAGGCCTGGAAAAAAAGGGAGGAGGAGGAGTCTTCATCAGTGTCAGTGGCTCAGCAGGTTGCACACTTGCCTCTGAGGCCGGCAGATTCAAAGGCTGTGGGTTCCATCCCCACACCAGGCACTTGGGGTAAATCCCAATACTGACACTGTAGTGCATCATGAGGGGGGTGCCACACTCCTGAGGTGCTGTCTTTCAAATGAGACGTTAAACCAAGGTCCTGTCTGCCTGCTCTGGTGGTTGTTCAGGTGGATGTTAAAGATCCCATGGCACTTCTCGAAAAAGAGCAGGGGTGTTTATTAGGGAAACAAAATCATACAATCATTACATCACCAAAATACAAGTAGTGAAATAGCATAAATCACAAAAAAGGTGAGAAAAAAAAGGGGTGGGATTCCCAGACCTCCAAACTGCATGATAAAGGAAACAAAAAACAAAACAAGTGGAGAAAGAAAAAAAAAAAACAGAGCTCCCAAAAGTAAACAAAAATGCCTAAATAAAAACAAGTGGCTCGGTGTCAAGCACCTACAACAAATATGCAATAAGTACAAGCAAAAAACACGCACTTTGCCAAAAAAATAAATATTTCTGAAAACTGTTGAACAGAAAATCCCATGAGGGGAAATGAGAAACCATAAATATACAAAAGAACGAAGCAGGCATTGATAACCAGAATCCAAAAATGGAAACAATGCAGAGGGAAAAGAAAAATACAAAAATAAAAAAAAATTAAAATCCAGTAACGGGAACATCCGAGTCAGTGATCCACGGAAGGTTCCTCTATTTGGCTCTAATATGTAAATCCTGTGCATTTTTGAGTTCATTCCAATAAACCCTTCTAAAGTCCGAAATAATGTTATTGGCCAGTGCCTGAAAATCCAAGTCATCCTGCTGTAAAGTAAATGGGTAACTGGAATTCCAGATGTGCCAATGAACTGCAAAAATCGCCTGCAGAGTACAGACATCCCTTGCAGCCTTTGTAGACCCCCAGGACCTGTAAATTAAAACTTCATATCTCAGGGTATGAAAAAAAGGTACCTGCCATAAGGCAGCTATAAAGGGCCAAAATTTTGAAATATAGCAACAAAAAAAAAAAAAAAAAAAAAAGATGTTCCATGGATTACAGCTGTTGTGTATAGCTTGGTCTACTACACATCCTTTTAGTCAATTGCTTTTGTTTCTGGTTCTCCTTCACAGTCAACCTCCCATGACAACAGAGCCAATGGACATCCCAGACATGAGGGGGAATTCTTTTGTTTCTTCAGTAAAAACTGCAAGGAGGACAGAAAAGCAGGAGGGCACTTGTTAAAAATAACCGGATCAGTGAAATTGCCCACAAGAATTAGGTCGTACAGAGACTTTCTGGTGCCAGTTACAACTATCCTGCTAGTAACATGCCATGCCTTTAGTTTCAGAAATAATTGCCAGACAGAAGGTGATGCCTGACCAGTAGCGCCCATTCCTCTAACTGACCCAAATCCCAGCGTCTGACCCATGGGCTTCATGAAGCAAAAAACAGCGAAGTCCAACATTTCCTCATATGAACTAATAAAGGCTTAAGGTTAGTGAATATAAAAATAGAATAAAAGAAGACTGGGGGGTTCACCATCCCTAGACCCCCACGATTAATAGGCAGATAAAGGACATTCCATTTGATGGGGTTCAACCTGGGAAAAAAAAAATAAATAAAGGCCATAAAGCTTCATTTCCAAGGATCTCGGGGGCAAAAAATTAGGACTCGGAAGTACAAAAAAGGGGAATCAAAAAGGTTTTCACTAAATATATTCTTTTCTTCTTATTCATTTTATGTGTGTTCCACTGGGCAACCAAAGATATACCCTGTTCCATTTTGAAAGACCAGTTCAGTTCTGCCATCGGTCCTTCCTCAAACCAAATGCCCATAAACTTTATAGGAGTAGCCAGGAAAGAGATGCCCACCACCGAAGGGACATTTGCACCTTCAGCCTCCAACCATTTGTCCTGGCATTTCTGTAGGTTAAGGGAGGCCCCCGAACTCACGGCACACTTGGATAGTCTGTTTGGCTGGAGGAACATCCGAAACCAGTAAAAAAAGGTCATCAGCATAAGCTGTAGCCTGATAAGGTATCACTCCCTCAGGGCACTGTAATGGCGGAACGGTAGGCAAGCTGTTAAGCCAACAAAGTAGAGGATCTATACTAAACATGTGTAGCAGGGGGCTCAGTGGGCATCCCTGCCATACCCCCATTTTGATAGGAAGCATCGGCCCAACCCAACCATTTGCCATGGGCATAACTGTGGCAACCTTATGCAAGCTGCTGAGCCAAGTCACAAATGTGCAAGGTATGCCATATGATCGGAGCACAAACCAGAGATACTTACAGTTCACTGAATCGAAGGCCTATTTTTGGTCCAAAGCCAAAACCAGGCCTTCCGTCTGTTGGTTTTTCACTTTTTCAGAAAGTTCCTGAAGAAGGATCAGATTGTTAGTCACCATACGGTCCTTAACTGAACAAAATTGGGCCGGATGAAGTAAATAACCAGCAACTTTAGAAAGTCTGGTCTGAAGGATCTTGGCCAAGAGTTTAAAGTCGCAATTTAGCAGACTAAGAGGTCTCCAATTGTCAGTCCTGTGCCTGTCACCTTTCTTAGATAGAAAGATAAGCGTACCTTTAGACATTTCTAGTGGAACTGCAGAGGTATGTAGAATTTCATTAAAAACCCCCGCTAGTTCTACGGCTAAATACTGCCTTATAAGATATAAAACATCAGTGGGCAGACCATCATGGCCCAGAGCTCTGCCCTATGGAAGGGTGCGGATAGCATCACTAACCTCCACTGGTGAAATGTCCTCTATCAGAGATTGAAGTACTGCAGGTGGGCAACTTGGCAAAACTAAATCATCAAAAAACTGCCCCTGACTAGGGAGTATAGCCCGTTCTACAGAAAATAAGGCAGTCGAATGCTGTGTCAGGACATCCAAAATGCCCGTAGATGAAGTCTGCAAAGTGTCATGGACAGCCTATAAACCAGTAATGGCCTTTTGTGCCACCTGAGACCTACAATAATCATACCTGTTGTACCCTTTTGTACTCTCCCGGGTCATTCCTGAAAATAGGCATAAAACTTGTCTAGTGTACTTACCCAGTAAACAAAAACTAAATAAATAAATATGAGCAGACAACCGACGCCTTGTCCTGGATCCCATAGCCCTGCTGTTTCTGAAGCCAGGCTGCCTGTGCAGAATGGAAACCAAGCATTGCAGATTTCACAGTGGCTGTTTGGGTCAAATAATCTAAACCTGCGGTAACACTGAAGGAAATAACTTTCTGAAGCGGTTTCCTATTCTCCATGTAGGTCCAATAAAGCACATCCCTACTTTTCTTGCCTTCTTTCCGTAATAAGGCTATCAGATCTCCTCTAGTGTCTGTTCACCATTGAACATAAGAATCATAGAACACTAGGACAGTTTTTCTTGCAGCAAAAAAATGAAGATGTTGGACCAACTGAAACTGCTCCAGTTGAGCAGGGACAAGTCTCCAGAGCCCAGACCCAAACTCCGTAGAAGTATGCTGACCTACCCGTAAATGAAGGATTTTGTGATCTGAGAATTCCACTGCCTCTGCTGTAATCAAGGAGTTTACCATACGCCGGGGGAGAAAGTAAAAATCGATGTAGGTAGCTAGGGGACCCTTAGAAAAGGTGGGTTCAGAGCTGGAATGAACAGAAAAAAAAGCATCCTTCAAAGCTGCGATTCTAACAATGTTTCTAAGATGGATTATATCACAATATACCTTTTGCATCCTGGCCTGTCTACTCCAATCCTCCAAACCCAACCCGCAGTTAAAATCTCCACCAAAAACCAAGTTGTGTGGTGTAAACAAATACGGTTGGAGCATCTGAAATAACTCGGTTCGCTCAGCTTTAGTCCATGCAGCGTAAATGTTAATCAACCTACATAATAATCCAGCAATGTTCACATCTAAAATAAAAAGTCTTCCAGGATATAAATTGACCAGTTTCAGAAGTGAAACCTGTATACTGTGAAAAAGGATGTCCCCACCCGAACAGGCAACCTGTCCAGTGGACCAGTAAGAGGGCCCAACATACCAGTCCTTAACCCCTTTAGAAACCTCTGGTAGGAAGTTAAACCTAGTATCCTGGAGAAACAAACTACCTTGGCCCCTTGAAATCAAATTAGAGAAAGCGGCTGCCCTTCCTGTGTGATTTGATGCTGTTAACATTACAGGAAAAAAAGGAAAAATTACCCTTCTATAAAATAGTGTGGGGGCAGAGCCATAACTTTACCTGAAATCAAGGGGGTTGCTTAGGTTTCTTCTTCACAGTTCTCGATTTTTTTTTTTTTTTTTTTCTTTTAAGATAAGGATTGTCTTCCTCTGACTGCAGAAGCTGCAGTTTCCCAGAGGGAACATCATTCTGATCTGTATCCTGGTCAGGGACGGAGTAGCTAAGGGTGGAAGCATCAGTCGTTCCTCGACAGATCAGCCTGTCTGGGCAAAACCTCAGACCTGTTAGTGAGCGGCGACTCTGAGGTCTTAATCAATTTGGAAGGTGGAGGTTTCCTGCTGTCTCTTTTACGCAGGACCATCCGGTCAGGACCAAGGGGCGTCAACTGAAGGGGAGGAGGCATAGTCTCCTTCTCAAGGAGCACAGAAGAAGTGTCCATCGGCACCTCCCATGAGACAGAAGGAACTGCCAGAGATGGTAAAGGCGTACCTCTGTTGTAGGAGCAGTGGGACTGACAGTAGCAACAGTCAGTACTGCCTCTGGGACCCCGAAGGGCAAAGGGGGAGTGTCCAGGACTTCTGGGAATACTGGATCATGGGGAACAGCAGAAAGAGTCCCCCTTTTGGTGGCCCTCGGGACCTTCTTAGCAGTTTCCCTCTAAGCCACAGCAATTGGTAATCGCTGTTCCACATCATCCGCCTGATGTTCCTGATTGTGTGCCGCATTAGGACAGGCAGCATATGAGTGGCCCAATGCTGAGTACAGACTGCACACCAGACTGTTAGTGCAGTGCCCACTTGTGTGACCAATGGTATTACAAGAAGTACATTTAAGTTGGTCACACACGCTGCTTAGATGAGTGGATGAACCACAACGATAGCAGGCCTTAGGCTGGCCACTGTGAAAAAGCACTCCCCATCCCTCCCCAAGAAAAAACTATTCGGGAGGTGCTGTAAACCAGTGTTCATTTTATTTAAAATCACCCGGACCTTCCAACCACCATTCCAGAAGTTTTTTGTGTCGAAAATAGCCTCAGGAACACCCTGAACAGTACACTTCTGCTTCAACCAGAACACCAGGTCAGTCACATTGACCCCCTGATTCCAAAAAAAGAACAGTAATAGTGCGAAATGCCGGTTTAGTCAGAAGGGTAACATCAAAAGGAGCCCACAGGGGAGAAAGCCTCAGGTCCTGGTACCTTCCCCAGAATCATTCCAGACCAGATCCCAGCTTGAAACTTACATCAAGGGTAGTTTCACTGGAGACGTGAATCAGAGTGTATATCTTAGCTGCAGAAAAGCCTATATAGTCTTTCAAGAGGGTGCGAGTCACATAAACCCAGTCAGGATGAGTATCCAAACCACCCTTATAATGCAGATGAACCACATTATGCCTCCTAGCAGGCAGGATAGGGGACTGGAATAGAGAAGCATAGGGGCGGGCCTGTACAGGTCTGGGAGTCTGAGCAGGTAACTGTAAGACAGGGACAGCAGCCACTGTGGTGGAAACCAGAGGGTCAGACACTGTAGTGGAAATATCAAGAGGAGTAGGAGGCACTCAAATCTGCGGCAGTTCCGAAAAGGACAATACAGGATGCTGAGTTAAACATCGTTCAGAAGGTGAAGTCAAAGGGGATATTAGCCCAGAGCTGAGGGCTTCCATATCAGAATCGGAAGCAACAGGGGCATCATTCGATGCAGGCAACAGCTGGGCAGCATCAGAAAAAGGAACAGAGCCAGGCATAACGAGAGTTGACATACCTGATATCCACTTCCCTGTATTGGTGTCATACGCCCAACCAGCAGCCCTCAGTCTTGCGTCCACAGAAGAATCAGTAACGTCAAGGGACGTAGATTGAGTAGGAGCAACAGCTCATTTAGGAACACCGTGACATTGGCCGGTCTGATCCTCGACCGTAGTTTCCATCTGGATGGGGCACCTGCACTCGCAGTCATGCTGAAAACAAAGGATTCTGGCTTCGAAGTAGCCGAACTGAAGTCGAAATGAACACCATCTTCTTGATGAGACCCGGAAAGTGCAACTGCAGCAGAAGGTCCAGGCGCAACAGAGTGCCTGCATGGAATCTCCTCATCTCAGGTTCTGGGTTCCACCTGGTAAGTCCGCTTTCAGAATCTGTAGCAAGCCCGGTCGTCACAGGCCTTTGTGTCATCTTCAGAAGCCTGGTTAAAGCCTCCTTCTTGGCCATGAACGCCAATTCCTCCTGGTGTAACGGAACAGTAAGTTCACTTTCCATTGTCCTGTCAGCCATAGCAAAAATCTCCTGACTCTGAGAAACTTGTAACAGAGGCTCCGCCTTCACCTCTGCAGGATCCAATACTAGCTGTTGATTCTCCGATTCCAGATGCCCTGCGGCATCGTAGAAGTGATCAGTCTCATGCACTCCAGAGGCAGGGGAGGAGACCAACTCCCCAGCCTCCCACACAGCCATCCCAGGTGGCATCTCACCAGAACTGGCTATCCTCAGCCAGACAGCGATTTCTCCCTGCTGGAGAGTAGGGGAATTTCCCCGGAGTCCTGGCCAGATTTCCCCCATTCACTAAAAATACCACCAATAGCTTAATTGGGTTCAATTTCAGTTGGTTACCATCCCTTCCCGGTCGCCCCTGAAAAAGAGAATTCTAGTCTCAGTGGGCCTACCCAGTCAACAAAATTCAATCAGTCAAATGCTTCCCACATAACAACCCCTGCCATAAAAAAAAAACACCAGCTGTGCAGCAGTATTCACAACACTGATGTTGGGAGGAACCAAACCCCTGACAGTAGCATGTGTGTATAACCTCCCCCCCCGGCCCAGGCAGCAGCCAGTGCCCTAAAATCTCTTCTTACTGTGATGCCCGACCTCAAGGGAAAGGTGATACTGGGTGACTTTAATATACATTGGGGGCCTCAAACAAATGGAGAACTAAAGAACCTCCGACAGGAAGCTAGTACAACAAAACTCACCCAAATCAGGAACCAAAACAAAAAAAGCAAAAAGGAAATCCAAAAAACTTCTGATCATAGGAGACTCCATGATTCGGGGAGTTGATACCCATCTCCAGCCAGGGGTAATGGTCAGATGTCTCCCAGGTACATCAGCATGGAGAGACACTGACTGCATTGCTAAAATTGTTCACAAAGCAGGAGAAAACATTGATGTCCTAGTACACATAGGGACTAATGATCTCGCCAGCCGGTCAGTTGTGGAGACCAAGGAACACCTGACCAGGCTGGGTGACAAACTATCATCCATTTCATCCGGCATCTCCTTCTCTGAGATCCTGCAAGTCTGGGAGAGGGGGGCAGATGGACGGAAGGTCAGAGAAGGGGAGATAGGGGAGCTAAACATGTGGCTTAAGGGCTGGTGCCAGGAAAAGGATACAGATTTGTAGGAACTGGCAACAGTTCTGGGAACGAAAGTTCTTTAAATTTGATGGACTGCATCTGACTAAGGAGGGAGTCAGTGTATTGGGGCAGAAGTTTGACGTCTTTGCAGAATATTTAAACCTAGCAAATGGGGAGAGGGGTGCAGCACCCCATACGTCGAATGGGAAGAACACCCCTCCCCCCTCAGCTAGTGGTCAAACAGGGATTCAGCATGTTTGCAGTTCATTTGCATCACCAGGTAAGAAAAAAGGTTTGTCTCCCCATACGACGATAGGGGTAATGCCAAACCTCACCCAACAACTAACACACCAAATCTGGCCAATGGAAAATCATGTACACAATGCTCACAGCCTGGGAAATAAGATCCCAGACCTGCAGGCAATAATGTCAGAGGCTAAACTGGACATAGTAGCAATTAGTGAGCGTGGTTTACCAGTAACCACACTTGGGAGACTTCAGTACCTGGCTATGTATTGTTCAGAAGAGACCGAGGTGCAAAAGGGGGGGAGGGGCCCTGTATGTTAATGAAAATATCAAAGCTACAGAAATTCAGAATACACATAAGGAGCCAGAAGAACTGTGGGTCACCCTGGAAACAGGAAATGGGACAGCTATAAGAACTGGGGTTGTCTACAGGCCCCAGACCAGGGGAGGACATAGACACATTACTGTTAGAAGATATACAAAACATGACAGCTAAAGGGAGGTTCTGATAATGGGAGACTTCAACATGCCGGATACAGATTGGTCAATACCAGCAGGAACATCTGCCAGAACTAGACACGTAGTGGATTCCCTGCAGGGGGAGGGCCTCAAACAACTGGTACATCAACCCACAAGAGACAGGGCTATCCTAGATCTAGTACTGACTAACAGGGAAGGGATCACAGATCTCCAGGTAGAAGGTCACCTGGGGGCCAGTGACCATCACATGGTATGGTTCAGTTTGGCTACTACATCTAAATCATCCCATTCCAAGGCAAAAATATGGGACTTCAGAGGAGCTGACTTTGATAAGATGGCCAACAGAGTTAAGCTAGCCCTGGCAAAAAGAAACACAGGTGAGGGGGTACAGGCAAAGTGGGCAAGCATTAAGGATGCAATACTTGAAGCAACATCCCATTGTGTTAGACAGAAAAGGAAGTGCAAAAGAAGAAGGAAACCACTTTGGTTCTCAAATACAGTAGCAGAAAAGGTCAGAGCCAAAGGCTGGCCTTCAGGAAATATAAGGAACACAGCGGGATGAAGATAGGGAGGCATACCAAACTGCCCTAAGGGAAGCGGGAAGGCAGTAAGGCAGGCAAAGTCCCAAACTGAGGAAACACTAGCGAACAGTAAAAGAAGGTGACAAGACTTCTATAGATACATTAGTGAAAGGAGAAAGTCCAGAGGGGGTATTGGTAGCTTAATGGAGAAAAGGGAGCATGTGAGGAGGAGGACCATGTAAAAGCATCTATCCTAAATAGATACTTTGCTCAGTATTTACTGAAGAGAAGGTAGGCAGGGCCACAGCTCAGCACCGTGGACACAGGGGGGAGGGAGGTGAGCACTACTCTCTTCACAAAAGAAAGGGTCCTACAAGAGCTTGCTAAGCTCAGAGTGGATAAGGCAATGGGACCTGATGGCATACATCCCAGGGTACTTGAGCTAAAGGTGGAACTAGCAGAGCCCTTAGCAGAACTGTTTAGTGAGTCTCTGAGCACAGGAGAGGTCCCAGAAGACTGGAGAAGGGCTCATGTGATCCCGCTCCACAAGAGTGGTAGCAGGGAGGAGGCAGGGAACTACAGACCAGTCAGGCTTACCTCAGTAGTGGGCAAGATTATGGAGGCACTCCTTAAGGAAAGGATAGTGCAACACCTGGAATCCATAGGGGCACAAGATCCAAGACAGCATGGGTTTACAAAAGGAAGGTCCTGTCAAACTAATCTCATAGATTTCTTTGACTGGGTAACCAGAGTGGTGGACCAAGGGGGAGCAGTTGATGTCGCCTACCTTGACTTCAGCAAAGCTTTTGACACTGTTCCACATAGAAGATTGATAAATAAGTTGGGTAGGCTGGGGTGGGTCAGAAGTTGGTCAACTGGGTGGCAAACTGGTTGACGGGCAGAAAACGGAGAGTGGTGGTAAATGGTATACAGTCAGAAGAGATGCAGGTCACAAGTCGGGTACCTCAGGAATCAGTCCTGGGGCCAGTCCTCTTCAACATCTTCATTAGTGACCTTGCAGATGGACTAGGGGTAAGGCTTGTCTGTTTGCAGATGACACCAAGATCTGCAACAGAGTAGATGATCCAGATGGGGTGCAGAATGAGAAGAGATCTGGATAAACTAGCAAAATGGTCAGAAGAGTGGCAACTGGGATTTAATGCAAAGAAGTGCAAGATCATGCACATAGGGAAGAGAAACCCTAAGCGACCTATAGGCTGGGAGGAGTTGCTAGCAGTCACAAAGGAAGAAAGAGACTTGGGCATCATCATCACTGATGACCTAAAATCATCCAAGCAGACCTCTAAAGCAGTAGGTAAGGCTAGGGGGTGTTATGGTGTATTAGTAGGGGTATCACAAGTCATAAGAGGAGGTAATAATCCCTCTTTACAAGACACTGGTTAGGCCCCATCTGGAGTACTGCGTGCAGTATTGGAGGCCACACCTTCACAAGGACATTAACCAAATTGAGGCAGTCCAGAGAAGGGCAACCAAAATGGTGCAGGGACTGCATCAGAAGACACATGAGGACAGATTAACAGAGCTCAATATGTATACCCTTGAGCAAAGGAGGAGAGAGGTGATATGATCGAGGCATTCAAACACCTTAAGGGCATTAACAAGGTCAAAGAGTCTGACATGTTTAAATATAAGGAAAATAGCAGGACAAGAGGACACAGCATGAGATTAGAGGGGGGGTCGATTAAGGGGGAATGTGAGGAAATTCTTTTTCACAGAAAGGGTGGTGGATGCCTGGAATAGCCTAGCTCAAGAAGTGGTGGCTATGAATACAGTGCAGGGCTTCAGACAGGCATGGGATAGGCATAAGGGAGCAATACAAATGAGTATGAATAGATAGGCCACTGACAGAGCAAAGGCCGATGGCACATTTATAAGGTAGAAAAAGAAATGGGCAGACTGGATGGGCCTTGCGGTCCTTATCTGCCATCAACTTCTATGTTTCTATGTTTAGGAAGGTGATCTAACTCGGTTAATCTGGGAACACACATGGCTAAATACAAAAACAGGAAACTGTTCCGCAGTGGATTGGATCCTGGCCTCAAAACCAGCCTTTCAGACTGGCAGGAACCTTTGCAGGTGCCCTAAGTGACCACTCACCCACTTTTGAGATATGGAAAAATAGCTTCCACCCCCCCCACCTAGAATATTCTGGGCCAGGAACTACTCTAATTTGGACACAGGATCCTTTATTGATGCATTAGCCGAGGTAAATTGGATACAAATCAAACACGCCCCAGACTTGGACACAGCTCTCGATTTCTTAACTAATAACTTCCTATCAGCAGCAAACAGGCACGCCCCACTGAAAAAACTCTTGGTTGGAGGACAGGACACCAGACGGTTATCCCGGGATCTGAAAAAACTCATGCGGGAAAGAGAAGGGGCACGGGGAACCTTTAAATCAGCAAGCCTAACCAAGGCCTGGCAGTATTATAGAGAACTGAAATATGTGCAAGAGAGAGCTAAAAACAGCAAAAAAATGCTACATCAGGGATCTCCAGAAAAGAAACCTCTCTGATCCCCCAAAATTCTGCTTGCAAATTAACACACTCATCAAGGGTAGTCCCACCCAGGGCAATTGTGATGATATAGCCAATGACGTTCGCTTTAAAAATCGTGCAGACGTCGCCAAAGAAATTAACTTATATTTTACTGACCTAAACAAATTTAAGATTCACAACGCAAGGGCACCCCAACCCTCTCAGTCCAACACTAATAGAACTCCCCCTCCCCAAATTTCCACTTTAAGCTTCTGTCAGAAAAAGAGGTCATAAAACTACTTAGGAATGTCCAACCCCTTGGATCTGCTGAGTACAAGTTAGAACCTAGATTGCTCAAAATTTCACCCTCAGCTATTGCTGCTCCAGTCTCATGGTTACTCAGTAGATCCCTCCTAGAAGGTAAAGTCCCAACACTCTGGAAAGTGGCCTTGGTCACACCAGTCCACAAAGGTGGATCATGAGAACAAGTTGAAAACTACCGGCTCATATTGCTCCTCTCTATACTAAGTAAGGTACTAGAGAGGGCAGTTTATAACATGTGGTTGCTGAGCTAGTTATCTGATTGGTTTAGACTGATCAGGTGTCCGTACATTAATCCAGCATATACACACAGGGTGAGTAGGCTTAGAAGTAAATCACTCCTCCTCTCTAACTGTAATTAAGTGGCAAAGTCGGATCTCGTCTCACTCAGTATCTGTAAAGGTAGTCAGATGCAGCAACGAGCCTCTGTGACAGAGTGTACAGTAATTTCCTCCCACCCTCCCAGGTGATGTTGGGTATACTTCCGGAAGCACTGTCTCTCAGTTGTCATATTTTTCTGTCGTGACATACAGAGACAGAGTAGTGAAACAGAGTAAATGATTTTCCCACCCACCAGTCCCGGTGAAACGAAAGTAGTGACTGCAAAGTGTACCATTTTCCCTCTGTGTGTGAGAGAGAGAGAGAGAGAGAGAGAATATCCAAGCCACCGGCTCTGGCGTTATAACGTCGTCCCTGTTGTCTTTCTGTCTTGCCAGACATACAGACAAAGCACACCTTCATCGAAAGACTGATAAAAGTGTTGGCACCTGTGTGCTTATGTTACTTCTTTTTCTGTAGTGCAGGCAGTGCATTGGTATGATTTGTGTGTGTTATGAAGTCTGAATATCTCTGCATGTGTGTGTGTCTCTCGCTCTCTCTCTCTCTCTCTCTCTCCATAGAAACACACTGGTAGAGCAGCGAGTTTGAAAGAGAGTTTATTGCTGCACTGAGTTGCCACTACAAAACCAGGAGTAACCCTGTTGTGGGTTCTTGCTTACTTAACCAATGCACTTGCTACCGTTGAAATATTGGTAAGTCCTCATTGCATACTATGTCCCCAATTGCGATTGTCTGAAACCGTATACCCCCCCAACAGCGACACTGGCACAGCGAGCGACACTACAAGCGACTACAGTGCCGGTGCTGTACTGTCTGCGCTGGAACCTGGCACTGTCTGTCGGGTCTTGCACCCCCCAAATACATCAGCTCCGACTTGGAGTTGATAATCCTTAGTGGGAGAATTCAGGGTAAAGCCCCAAAGAAAACACTTTGTGTTGTTTGGAACCAGTAGCCGACCGCGAAAAGTGGTCAACCTGCCGGTTTCGCTGTCTGGTCATTCAACATTTTTGTTGACGACCAGTCGTGGATCCATCTGAAACAATGGATGTTTCATGTGGATTAACACATGCTGAGTGTAGACGATCGTTGAAATGTAAACAGTTATTGTAAGCGTACGTTGTATTGTGAAAGATTCGTTGATTCATGTTCACTTTAATACTGTCTCTTGTAAAGTGTACAATTCATGGAATGTGTCTCTGTAATTTGGCAGTGTCAGTGTCAGTGGCTTGGTAGGTAGCACACTCACCTCTGATGCCGGGAGATCAGAGGGCTGTGAGTTCAGTTCCCACATCTGGCACTTGGGTTAATATCCCAGTACTGACACTGTAGTGCAGCATGAGAGGGGTGCTGCACTTCTGAAGTGCTGTCTTTCAGATGAGATGTTAAACTGAGGTCCCATCTGCCTAGATTGGTGGTAGTTCAGGTGGATGTTAAAGATCCCATGGCACTTATCAAAAAGAGTAGGGGAATTTTTATAAAGAAAGCAATACACAGCATCATGTAATAAAACAACAAACGTAAATACAAACAGAGAAATCTACGTAAAGAACAGAATACAGACACATGAAGGAAAATACCAATAATACAGTCATTAAAACATAAGTCCGTCTGTAAAACTTAGGGTAGAAAAGTATTATGTTTCCATTGTAATTGAAATTGATCCGATGGTAAACTTCTGTGCTCCAGTTCCATAAGCCTAGAGAGAGCTGTTTTGATTTGCAATGTAACAGTCTGAGGAGAGGTGTGAATTTGCTGTAAAACATACTGACATCTTGCTTGCCATAAAAAATATTTACAAATGGAAAAAATGACTCTTAATGTACTCTTATGAAATTTACCCCATATTCCTGAGAAATCACCCAGTATCAATGTCTGGTAAGTAATTCTACTTAAAAAAGGCCATTGCCATTTAAATGCTAAAGTTTTCCAAAATAAGAGAGCATCCCCACATTCAAAAAAGAAGTGTGACATGGTTTCTTCAAGTTGGATACACGATTGTTTGGGACAATACCTGTCCTGAAAAGATTTATGTTTTAAATGACCACGAACATTCAATCTGCCATAACATGACCAGGTAACATCCTACGTATGTTGTGGAATTTTTTTATCAACAAGAAGCTGTAAAGCAAATTTCAGTTGTGGAGGGGTACATTCCGGAAAAAGAAGCACAGGCTCCACAATGCCAATAAATGTCTGGTAAAGCTGCTTCCTGGTAAGATGTAGGACAGATAATTTCTGCAATTTCCATTGTCTCAGTTTCCTAAAACAATCGATCGCATAGGAAGGAATATGTAAATGTTGAGAAATTTTGGGAGGTAAAACATCCCATTTATCCATAACTGCCACCATAGAACTACTCACCCATATATCCCAATTATAATTTGTGTACCTCCCACAACACAATATATGAGAAGAAAGAAAGAAGGCAACAGGATTAATCATCCCAAGACTACCTCTCTTAATAGGTAGATAATGGGGTGTCCCTTTTAATCGGTTAAGCCGGCTGCCCCATACCATTTGAAAGAAAGCACTCAAAAGCCGTGTCTCCAGATGATGAGGGGGAGCATAAATATAACTTAAATATAAAAAAAAAAATAGGAAGCAAAAATGTCTTAACTATCATAACCCTTTTCTTTTTCCCCAATTTCCATGTTTTCCAAATTTGTACTTTATTTTCACAAATAACCAATCTCTCTTCCCAATTAAATGTTGCTGCATCTGTGACATTAAACCACACCCCCAACATTTTTTGTGGTTCAGTGCTTGTCCTGATACCCCCCCACTTCCGGAACCTGTTTGGAGTCAACATCTAAAGGAATAGAAATACTTTTCTGTAAGTTAAGAGTCCCCCCCCCCAGAGATGTCTGAAAAGCTCTGAAGGATCTGAACCGCTCTATCACCTGCACTTTTATTCTGTAAGATAAAACTACATCATCTGCATACGCAGATATTTTTTCTGGTCACAAAGTAGAACACGGGGCCAATCCAATAATTTGAGCATCCCACTTAATCTGTCTAATGACGGGATCCAAAACGAAGGTATATAATAATGGGCTTAATGGACAACCCTGTCTGATACCAGTGTTGTGAGGAATGAAGTCACCCAGACTACCATTAATCATTGGTCTAAATCCAGCAATGGAATATAAATGAAAAATCCAGGTTAAAAACACCCTAGGTATACTATATAATTCCATAACCTGAAATAAGAAAGCATGATGTACTTTATCAAATGCTTTGGCCTGATCCAAGGATAAGACAAAACCTGTAATCTGACATGTCATTTTAGCTTCAAAAATTTCTCTCAATAAAAGAAGATTAGACTGAATAGTCCTACCAGGAATGGCACAGGACTGTGAGACATCTATCACTTCTTGAGCCATCTTCTGTAGTCTACTACTGAGAATCTTGGCAAGAATCTTATAATCAGTGTTAAGGAGATTAAACGGCCTCCAGTTAGCCAAGGAACATTTATCTCCCTTTTTATATATAAATTTCAAAACCACTAAACCAAAATCCGGATCCCCGTCATCTTCCCGCAGAACACCATTATATATCATTGCCAAGACTTTAGTCAAATCTGCAGTGAATGTCTTATAAAATTCACGTGTAAGGCCATCTAAACCTGGAACCACCCCCAACTGAAGCTGAGTAATAGCAAGAGCAGCCTCTTCCTGTGTAATCAGTGTCACAGATTCTGAGGCACAAAGGGCAGACACCTTAGGAGCAGGTACTGTAAAGACATCTGTCAGGGCTTCTCCAAAACAGGGGCAGTACCAAACTACACCTGTAAATGTGACTGTGTAATAGAATGCATACCTGTAATGGATGTATCAGTGGTACCATCAGAAGTATACAGCCCTGACATTACTGTAGCATGCAACCGATCCTTACAAGCCATGAAAGGATTCGCAATGGTGAATGTGAAGTACCAAATCTCATTTCCATATGTAGAGTGTGTGCCCTGTCATATTGAGTAGCAAACATGCATTTCCGTATTTCTGCTATCTGTGTTGTATAATCGATAGAGGAGGTGGCTGAGAATGACCAAAGTTTATACAACTGATCCCTATAACCATGATATTTTATATATCTATCTCTAGCCTGTCGTTTCCCCTCCCTCATAAAAAGAGACCTCAGTTCTAGTTTAGTATCCCTCCACCAATGCCAAAGGGAATCATAAAAACAAAGAACTGATATCCTAGCTCGGAAAAGGGTCTTTACCTGTAATACCATATCATGGTGTAGACGTAGAGAATTATTTAGTCTCCACAGTGAGTCCTGTGATAGAAAAATAGGGGGAGCAGAACTCAAGGTAAATATCCCAGTCAGTAAATGATGATCAGAAAATTCATTTCGCTGTACAAAAACCTGAACCGGTGTGCAATACTTAGAGGCAAAAAGATAATCGATTCTAGTATTACAGATATATCTATGATACGTAGCCCCAGTATCAGACCTCAGTGATCTATAAACATCTGTTAGCCCAGCATCCTTAATTAAGTTTTGCAAACCTAGAGAGTCACAATACACTTTCTTACCAATGTCTGTCCTACAGGAAATATCCAAACTACAGTTAAAGTCTCCACCCGACACAATATGTTTCTGTGTACAAAGAAAGAGCTTAATTAAATCAAATAAGTGTATTCTAGCAGCTTTCGATTGCGGTGCATAAATATTGACAATGCGAAAGAAAAGATCCTGACATCTACAGTCTATTATTAAAGCCCTACCTGGAACAACATCTACAATCCGAGAAATGGAAAAGGCTGTGGATTTAAACAATATAGCAACTCCATCCGCTACCTCATCCCCAAACGTCCAATAAGAGGGTCCCCAGACCCAACTCCTTTGGGCCTGCCAAATTTCAAAAATGGTTTTAAGCCTTGTCTCTTGTAACAAGACAATATCAGTGTGTAAAGAAGTGGTAAAATGAAAAAAGGCAGTCTGCTTTTTGTAGTTCCGAAAACTACAGATATTTAAGGAAGAAATCCGTAATTGTGCCAGTGTCTAAAGAAATCAGCCACTCCCATCCGTAGTAGCCATATTTTTACGTTTTTTGCCTCCCTTTTTCTTTTTATCCTTTTTCTTACGGGCCATGTCCTGAAGGCTGACACTTGGGACATCCATATCAGAGAGTAATGCAGAGGCCTCTGAATCCCCATCCTGTGTCCTCCCCTTCCCCACGCAATAACTCAAATGCATTAGAGGTCAGGATGTCACAAACTTTTTGTGATTTCCTAGCTGTAGCCCTAATCACCCTTCTAGTCTGAGAGAAATCATCCACATCTCCAATGGGAGTACCGAAATCCTGAGAGTCAACTGTAAGAGTTGCCGCAGACATAGGATCCACCACATCCTGCACCTGAACGTCCATATCCTCTGGAGGGGTGGTTCTAACATCCTCCCGGTGCACAACCACTGATACTGCAGCCTGCTGTGGAGCAGATGGAGGTGATTCTGCAGAAGAGGTAGGGACAGGAACGTCCTGTTTCTGTACTAACTTGTCCTGAGCTTTCTGCACTAAAGTGTCCAGATTCCATCTCTCAGACCTATTTCTACTAGCCTAGGGACACTGGTGATAAGCATGCCCCTTCTCATCACAGAGATTGCATTGGAAAACATTGTCACAGTTCATACTAGGATGACCATAACCCCCACAAAGACTGCATTTCAATAAATCGCATGTACTACTCAAGTGTGTATGAGCGCCACACTTGTAGCAAGCCTTAGGCTGCCCCCCATAGAAACAGACACCTTTACCCTTTCCTAGAAAGAAACTGTTCAGAAGATGTACTATTTCAGAATTAACCTGAAAAAGTTTAACTCGGAATTTCCAACCCCCTGTCCACAGACCTTCAGAATGAATAATAGCTTCTGGTGGAGATAAAACATCACACCTATTCTGTAGCCAGTGATAAATATCACTAATACTAACCCCTTCATTACGGAACATGATTGTAACTAGTCCGCGCAGCTGGTTTCGTTAGTGGTATAACGTAAAAGGGGGTCCATAAGGGAGTCTGTTTTAAAGTACCATACCTATGCCAAAATGTCTCCAATCCCATATTAGTTTTAAAACTAACATCAAAAGTTTCCTCTCCTGAGATATGTATTAGGGCATATATATCAGAAGTTTGAATATGCATGGAACCTTTTAATAGAGTTCTAGCAACATAATATCTATCAGAGTACTCGCTGAGACCCCCCCATAATGTAGGTGCACAGCATTACGTCTTGGGGCTTGTTCTAATTTAGTCTTAAACAAATCTGAAAGAGTAGGTCCCCTGCCTGGAGCCCTATTAGTACCTGAAGGTCCCTGTTCTGGGTCATCTAAAAGAGGAGTAGGGTGTTGCCCTATATCGCCATCTGAGATAGGTGTAGTTGTTTGTTTCATAAAGCCGGGGCGTGGCTCACTCCCATGCGAAGCTATACTAAAAGGAGCTGTCCCTAACGTGGAGGAACCTTCACCAGGCAAGGGAGACACCGCCCCACTGTCTCTACCTCCACCTAGAGTCGCTACGCAGGGTTTAAACACAGTAGTAGAGGTCAAAACATTGGAGGAAGTTCCTACCAAAACACACCCACATCATCCCTCCTCGAGCCCTCAAGTTCCCCAACTGAGAGAGAAACCCCCACATGTGTAGTACGTGGTTAATCATCAGCAGGTAACTCAGTTTCAACTGTAACCCCCCTGCAAATGGGGGTTCCCAAAAGACTTCCAGGAGCTTGCTTGAATGCTCCAAGCCTGAATGGTGTTTGGCGTCTAAGCCATTTATCAGTGTGTTTTTAGAACCTCTGGTACTGTCTCTTTAAGAGCTGTCTGCTTGCAGACATAATTAGTTTGTATGGGGGACTGTGTGTTTCTTTGATTGAGTACCACTGAGCTGCTGCCAATTCACTCCATTTTTGCAGTCACTAGAGTGCAAAGGAACCTATCTGAAAGATGTAACTGTTTGCCAGAAATCATTTAGAGTAATAATGAAATTACAGTTTGTCTAACCTGCTTTCTTTGCAGTCAGAACTGTGTCTGCCTAGTTCCCATTCTGGTTTTGAACTGCTGAACTGGACCAATCAGTGTGGGGTAAGCTAGCTCTAAAATGGTGCCTTGGGCCGAATCAGAACTTGGACTCATAATCTGAGCCAGCCACAAGAGGATTGTATGGGCAGTGACTCTGGGAGATGTAGTTTAGACTTCGCGCCTTTTGGACCAACAGGAGCAGTCTATTGTGAGTGACAGCCAATCCAGTCAAGAACTGGGAGGAACTCAAAGGAAGTGCGCGTTTTGTCTGTTGGAGTTTCAGTTGAGCTCTGGCAGTGAGAAGGAAGGAGTCCTGTGCTTTTTCAGTGTGCAGTTTTAGTCGGGAAACGTGTGTAAAGCCCAGAGTTCCAGTCTGCAGCTTGTGTAACTGCTTGTTAGGACTGAATCTGTCCTGTGAAGAGAATCAAAGGATATCTGAAGAGTAGAAACCAGGCTCACCCTGTAGAAAACTGGAGAAATTGCTGAATTGCACTCGGTCTGTCAGGAACTGAATCTGCTGTGTGTTCTCCCGGGTATTGTGCAGTAATTGTGATCGCATTAGAGAAGCAGCCTGCCTGGTATAGTACTTTCTGTTTTACCATATAAATGTGTGAAGAGGCTTGTGTACCTCAAGTGAATCCTGCTGCCATTAAAGGACTTTTGCCTGTTACTGTTCACCATATAAATGTGTGAGGAGGCTTGGTTAGCTCAAGTGAATCCTGCTGCCATTAAAGGACTTTTGCCTGTTGCAGTTTGCCATATAAATGTGTGAGGAGTCTCGTGGAGCTCAAGAGTAGCCCTGCTGACATTGAAGGACCCTATCTTGTTTGGAGGTCGTGAGTACTAATTCAGGGTCGCTTCCTGTTGAATTGCCACATTGAATCCAAATGGAATCACTGTACTGCTGACTGTTTAAACTAATTTTTCTTTTCTCTGTGTGAAAGGGCCCCTACCAGCTGCCACGGTTTGGACTAGCCACTAGGGCTTGGGTACCCAGGGACAGTAACTGGTAGGGATAGGCCTGTGCACAGAGCCATAGGTAGGTGAGTAAAGTGATAAGCTAATTAACCTGATTTCCCCCTGTCCTTGTTATATTCCCCCTAAATAAATCCGAGCTGCTTGTTTCAGCAAAGTTATACTGCCTGGAGGTATTTGTCTATGTTAAAGTATTGTACTGTGATTGTTGCACTGTATCTTATTTTACAGGAGGTCCCAGTGCCTGAACCAGCCCTGGGGGTAAGTGTATACTGTGAAGGTAATTCTGATATATTGTGTGGGCCACTAGTGGGAAGAAAGGGGGGTTGCAGTGTCCCAGAGGGCTGTGACCAAGTAAGTTTAACTATTGCAAACCCTGACCTCTGGGTGGAGGCACCCGCCATTGGATCCAGGCCCCTCAACCTGTTAGTGGCAAATCAGGCAGGGGTAGTAGCCCCTTGGATAGCGCCATCTAGGGGTTACACAACAATATCCCCTCAGTTCTTTTTGTTCGAAACAGTCATCACCGGTCGAGTTAACACATGTCCCTTTAAGTTGGGTACCTTGTTGGAGCTCAAAGAAGACATTGCAGGTCTGTTCGGGGAATATAAAACCCTGTTTTCTGCTTCATTCCATGACAGATCAGGTGTCCAAACACCAGCAGCTGACAGAGTCCATCCTGCGCGTTCAATCGCCCCCGATGCAGTCCAGGTGTCCTCCATAGCATGATCAGGTTGCAAAATTCCAAAGCGACTATGGGCAACTTGCGACGTAGAGACCGCCCGGTTCCTTGGTAAATCCTGTTGCGGTTCTCCACAAGGCGGCCCAGATGCCATGATAACAGTCTCAGCCCCCTGACAGGAAGTAGTAGGGGGAAGATCACTGGAAACACCACCGTGAGCCAGAATCTGCGGTTCCACTCTAGATGACACAGTCTGTAACTGCCTATCCGTAAGTAAAGCAAATGATGAAGTAGGAGGGAATCCAGGCTTCTCTCCCATACCACTAACCATAGTAGCACTCTCAGAATTCTCCGATATGGAAATATCAGCAGCAGTAGACGGCAAACCCAGCGTTGCACCGTAACCTGTACCAACTCCATCTCAGTACACACAGAGATCTCCATCCACGATGCCAAAGGTCCCCCTACCGAAGAGTAGGGGAATTTCCCTGGTGTCTTGGCGAAATGTCCCTCATTCACTAAAAAAAATACCACCAACAGCTTCATCTGGTTCAAGGTCAGTTGGCATTCATCTGTATCTCTCCCCTCTCCCGGGTCGTGCCTGAAAATAGGCAGGATTTGTCTGGTGCACTTACCCGGTCAACAAAAACTAAATAATAATAAAAAAAAAAAAAAATTCACCACTGTCTGTAATTAATTCCAGCTTGCCCCTGAAAAAGGAACTGTCATGGTCTCAGTGGGTTTACTCAGTTACCAAAATTGAATAAATCATAAATAAATAAAGTTTCTTATTTCGTGAGCTGCTAACAGCTCAGGGAAGATTTTAACATGCATAATATTTAAACACAATTCAGCTTATGTCATATATATCTTGCATGTAGTTCTCCTACCCATCATCTATTACTGAGACAGTTTGCACGAACACATATAGAATAATGTATGGGCAACCATGTGCAACAAGGCCGTGGTTCCGTTAAGGGGTGAGATGACTTCATAGTCCACAAGAGCCAAGCTCAACTGGTCTAAGATGTCATCTCACTTCTCAAAGGAGACATCCGTGTTGTGTATGGTTGACCATACATTATTTTAAATAGTACTGTATATGATTTTTAATTAATTTAATAGGCCATTGACAGAGTAAAAGCCTATGGCACATTCATAAGGTAGAAAAAATGGGCAGACTGGATGGGCCTTGCGGTTCTTATCTGCCGTCAACTTATGTGTTTCTATGTAATTTACCTTTTTCCTAGCTCTGTCTTGAACTGTGGTCAAATAAACAGAAAACAGCAAAAAAACAAAGAAAACAGGATATGATAAAAACATTTAATAGGATCTAAGTAACAGCTACGTGAGTTGGGAACATCTCTAGTTAATCTTTTAAGAAGCAATTGGGTTTTCAGTCTTTTTCATCATGAGGAATCTGCAGTCTAGGTAAGCATGAGGAATCTTAATAGACACGGGATTCTGTGCTGTTGAACCAGCACTGATATAGCTAATGTGGTACAGCAGCATTCTGGCATCACTAGTGTGGTACAACAGCATCTGGAAGTGTATGGAATTCCACACACACCAACACTGAATTATATATTAAACAGAGGATAATGTATGGGCAACCATTCTTAACAAGCCTGTGTCTGAACTGAGAGATTTCTGTGACAACCAGGAATCTTGAGAGTGAAGCTCGAGAAGGTCATTGGTTGCCACAGAAAATTTGAGATGAAGACACAGGGTTGTCTTCGGAGGGATGCCCATACATTGGTTTTTACAGTGTATGGGCATCCATACTCATTTTAGACACTCTTGCTTCCTTTCAGTGAACTGGGGATGTGGAGGAGAGACATTTTAAGGGTTGATGGTGGGTCCAAATTATGACTTCATTGTGCTGCAGCTTTTTCGGTAAGTTTAAGATTAAAAAAAAAAAAAGGGCTTCCAGCTCGACTGGATAGAGGAAAGCAGCTGTGTGGCAACATTTTAAGTTGTTGTGTGGCAGTGATGACATCACTACTGCAGCACAACAACATAATGATGTCACTGTTGCAGTACAACAAGCATATTCCAGGCATGGAATTCCATGCATAACAGGGTTCCACCATACACTATAGGATTGTTATCCCTTTTGGGTATATCTGTCTCAGCGACCCATTTCCTACTTGAAGTCTTTCTTCTCTGTTGTGACGTCACATTCTGTGCTGCTATGGGAATGAGTGTGCTGTCACAAGCAGAGTAGTGTTACTTCAGAGACAGATGAACTGCTAAGGACCAGATATCCTCTTTTCAAGCAGTTACAGCAGTAGTACATAAGGGGTTGGAGAAATTCGGAACTAGTGTTTAAATATGAGCTGAACTGTGTCTAAATGTAAAAACCAAAACGGGACGCTCCGTCAGCATGTGGTCTAAATGCAAAACAAAATGGTTATATTAAATGCATGCTGAAAACAGAGTTAAAATCTATGTTTTGACCTTAGGTCTTCTTCAGGAAATATCTAAAAGAGAAAAAATATTGTTAGTGTAGAGGGAGGTAAAATGGGGGGAGACTTAGGAGAAGAAGTGATAAATGGCAAGATTAAGAAAAACTGTGTCTAAATATTATGTTTTTCAAAGTTCTGGGGGCGTCGGATGCTCATTGAAAAGACTGCGTGGTCCCAGTGGTTGGACATAGTGCTGTAAACAAGGGAGCCTCGGGTTGAAATATCCAAACAGAGCTGTTGTCTCCTTGTGTGATTTGAGTATGCCCCTTGACCTCCCAATACTTCAGTCCTTTCTAACTGTACAGTTGGAAAGACTCATGAGTGGGACCCCACTGCAAACGGGTTGCTGCACGGCATCTCAGCTGAGCAATCTGAGGTCAAATTAATTATATGATTGCAAGACAGGCAGCTGTAAAGGGCACTTGATTGACTTCCTATCAACAGAGACAGACAGTGGTCCCAGAGGTTGCTTTATTTTAGAAAACAGATAAGAGAAATGCTTGTCTGTGATTGGCTGACTACATTCTCTACTCATATATTTATCAGACGACATTGCCCCGGTAACCAAAAAAAAGAAAAAAAGGGAGGCTGGTAGTGGCCTGCATGCACATTACCTCCCACTTTGCAGTGTCAGCACTGCAGTCCCTCTACTCCTGGTCATTTTTTTCAGCCGTCACTGCCAGCCACTGCTCGCACCATGCTAGAATTTTCAGTCACTCAGCAACCCAAGAACCCATTCCCTAAGTACGGTGAGACCCCTTAAGAGTGTGGGTTGTTATGTGATACCTACCCTTCCAGAGGCTGTGAAGGCCATGGAGCAGGTGGGTATCACATAGCAACCCACACCCTTTCTGGTCTTGTCATTTACATATGGCCACTGCTTATATTGATTTTGGGGTAGGTGGGTGGGACTCCTCCACATTTCCATGGGCTCATAGGGACATCAGCAAAGTTTGCCCACAAATCAGGTAGGACACAACAGGATGGTGCTGGCATATCGGTTATGTTATTTTGATAGCAGTAACATTGTTAGTTTGCTTAAGTTCCATAAATTTAATAGAACATAGAAAAGCAATGGAAAGATGGACCTGAACAGTCCATCTACTCTGTCCCAAGATTCCCTTGGAGATGCTCTAGTCTTCTTCCTCCCTCCCATCCACTCCCAGTCACTTCCTCCCCCCTTCGCTTCCTTTCTGAAGACTCCTTTACATGTGTCCTACTTCCTTTTGAAACCCGCATTTTTCCTTGCCACCACAGCTTTGTCAAGAAGTTTGTTCCTCCCATCCCCCACCCTTTCCATGAAGTAATACTTTCTAATGTCCTTTCTGAGCACCTCCCACCCACCCAGCTTGAGAGCATGCTTCCTGATGGACACACTGTTGCTTAACTTGAACAGACTTGCTGTTTCTGCACTGTTGAGCTCTTTCATGAGCCGGAACGTCTCTGTCATGTCCTTCCCTCTCCCTTCTGTGCTCCAATGAACACAGGTTAAGACATGTCTTAATCTGCAGGAGGAACTAAGACAGGCAAGGCAGATTGGGGGTGGGTTTAGCCCAATGCTGGAGGGAGGAAGAAGGGGAGATGAGGGAAGGCGATTTTAAGCCAACAGTGGTGAGGAGAGGGTCCGAGGAAGGGAAGCGGAGACAAAGGGGCCCAGGCCAGGAAGAACAATTGCCGGGGAAACCAGGTCAGGAGATAAAAGACAAATGGAAGGCGGAGATAGGGACTTGTGAGGGGACGTGAAGAAGTGGCAAAAGTCATGGAGTGGAAAGGAGAGAACAGGTTACTATGAAGAGAGAGGGAGCGGGCATTTGTGAAGGGCCTTCAGAAAATAGTTGTGCATTGCTAGAAAGGAAGAAGGTGGAGGAGGGAAATGATGAAATTAGAGGAGTAATTGATAAATGTCTGGACCAAACTGGAGCGGGGGGGAAGTTCTGCTGGGAGAATTGCAACAGGGGTAAAAGGGGGAAATAATGTGCAGGAAGAAGAAGAGGAGCTGGAAATGAGAGAGATAGATGAATGGAAGCAAGCAGGGAGTAAGAGGGGTGGAATCTTAGTGCTGGGGGACTCAATACTAAGAGGAGTTAGGTGGGGTAGCAAGGGGGAGAGGCATAGTCGCATTTGGGTGGAGGCCATGCCAGGAATGACAGCGAAAGGGTGGGACAGTCTGTTCTGAAATATGCTAGAAGGGGTAGGGACAAGCCTCATTTAATTATACATCTTGGGACAAACGACCTGGCTGACAAGACAGTAGATACAGTCCAGAGGAGGTTTGAGGAACTAGCACAATTATGTGAGGGGGCAGGAAGATCAGTAACTTTTTCACAGATACTTCCGGTGCCAAAGGCAAGCACAACAAGAAAGCTGAGAATAGAGGAATTTAACGGATGGCTAAGAACCTGGTGTTGTGCTAAAGGGTATGGGCTGTTGGGGGGAGGGACCTGGGAGGACAGTAGTCTCTATGCCAAGGACAGACTACACTTGAGTGAGGAGGAGAGAAAGTGTTGGAAACAGAGGATGGAGGAGTACATAGAGGAAGTTGGGAATTTAAACTAGGAGTGGGGGTGGCAGTTGGGGAAGAGAGTGCAGAGACCACAGGTTGGGAAGCCATATGAGCTTACCCCCATAACAGTGACAAAGGACAAATGGCAAGTACTGTTGGTGATGCTAGGAAAGGAGGGCAGGATGGGAGGGGGAAAGGGTGGAAGGTGGTTACCTTAATGCTAGGAGCCTTGGAGGAAAACTGCAGAGTTACAGGTTCTCATGGCAGAGAGAGGTGGACATTGCAGTCATCACGGAAACACGGGCCACCCAATACAATGACTGGGACCTGTCTGTACCAGGGTACAGATTATTTCATAGGGACAGAGTGATTGGGAAAGGAGGGGGGGTGGCACTATATGTGAAGAAAGGACTGAAGTGTGTAAGGGAGGAAGGGGAGGAGGGTAGTACGGAGTCACTTTGGATGCAAATCCAGGATTCCAAGAATAGGATTCTTAGAATGGGAGTGGTGTACAGGCCACCATCTCAGACGAAGGAGTTAGACAGGGAACTAGCGGGACAGATCAGGAGGACCTGCGAGAAGGGTAGTGTGGTGATTGTGGGGGACTTCAACATGCCAGGAGTGGACTGGAGCACCCCAACAACCAGGAACAGAAGGGAGCAGGTAATGCTGGATGCCTTCCAGGACAGCTTCCTGCTGCAAATGGTCAGTGAACCAACCAGGTTAGGAAATACCCTTGACCTTGTGCTGGCAAATGGGGACTTTCTGAGAGAACTTACAGTGGAGGAACCGCTGTCAGGGAGTGACCACCGCTCAGTATGGCTCACATTGGATATGGGCAAGGAAGGGTGGAATCTGGCACAATAGTGCTGGACTTCAGGAGGGCCGACTTTGGGAGGATGGGGAAGTGGTAAAGGGTACCTGGCCAGAATTCAATCTAGTATGGACACTAACCAGAGGTGGGAGCTCATAAAGCTGGGGATAGTGGAGGCAATCAAAACCTGCTGCAAAGCCCAGAGCAAGAAGGCTATGGCTAAGAAACCAATCTGGTTGAGCAAGGAGGTCATGGAAAAGGTAAGGAGGAAAAGAGCTGCCTTTAGGAAGTACAAGAAAACAGGGAGGGGGGAGGATAGGGAGGAGTACTTGACAGAATCGAAGGAGGTGACAAGGGCAGTAAGGGGAGCCAAAACATCTGTGGAACTCGGGCTGGCACAAGGCATTAAGAAGGGGGAGAAGGACTTCTTTAAGTACATCAGGGAGAAAAGGAGCTGTAAGGACCACATAGTAAGGATTAGGAAGGAGGGGGGTTGGGTGGAAGCAGGGTGCGATAAGGCGGAAGTACTAAATGAGTACTTCTGCTCAGTATTTACTAAAGAGAAAGGGGGTGACTCCCAAGGTGGGAGAAATGGCAGAAGCAGGGGGAAGTGGTGACAGATGGGAAATCATGGAGAGCAGAGTTCGAGAGGGTTTGAAGGCACTGAGGGTGGACAAGGCGCCAGGCCCAGATGGCATCCACCCAGGGTACTGAAGGAGCTGGCAGAGGTCCTAGCAGGACCTTGGCAGACCTATTTAATGCCTCACTACATTCGGGGTGTGTACCTCAGGACTGGAGGATGGCTCATGTGGTGCCCTTCCACAAGAGTGGGCCCAAGGATGAACCGAAACTACAGATCAGTGAGCCTCACATCCATCGTGGGTAAGCTAATGGAGACTATCCTGAAGGAGAGGCTGATGGCCTCCTAGAGGCCAAAGGACTACAGGACAGCAGACAGCATGGTTTACACGTGGCAGATCCTGCCAAACCAACCTGGTCGAGTTCTATGACTGGGTAACTAGGCAACTGGACAGGGGCCATGCAGTGGATGTCCTGTATCTGGACTTCAGTAAGGCATTCGACCTCAGTGCCACATGGAAGGCTGGGAAGGAAGTTAGTAGGCACAGGGGCGGTGCAGAGCTGGTGAGATGGGTAGGAAACTGGCTGCAGGGAAGGCAACAGAGGGTGGTGGTGGGTGGGGAGCCTCACACCCAAGAGCAGTGGACGAGCGGTGTTCCACAGGGCTCAGTGTTGGGACCAGTGTTGTTTGGGATATTCATTGCAGACATATCATGGGACATCAAGAGCAAGATCAGTCTGTTTGCTGATGATACCAAGGTAAGCGTGGTGGTGGATGACCTAGGGGATGGCAGGGGTTGCAGGATGATCTGGCAAAGCTTGAAACCTGGTCAGACACCTGGCAACTGGGCTTTAGTGCCAAAAGTGCAAGGTGCTGCATTTTGGGATAAGAACCCAAGGAGGAGTTACCAGCTAGGGAGTGCAGCTAGCCCAGACAGAGGAGGAGAAGGATCTGTGTGTGCTCATTACAGGGTCAATGAACAACTCGGCACAATGTAGGAAGGCAGCTGCAAAGGCCAACAAAATGCTGGGTTGTATTGCAAGGGGTATATCCTCGAGGAGGGAGGAGGTGATTCTGCCACTGTATAGGTCATTAGTTAGACCACACCTGGAGTACTGCGTGCAGTACTGGCGTCCGTATCTGAAGAGGGACATTAAGTTACTGGAGGGGGTGCAGCACAGAGCGACAAAGATGATCAAGGGGCTGGGGGACTTATCATACGAGAGGAGGTTGAAGGAGTTGAACATGTACTCACTGGAGGAGAGACAGGGGTGACATGATTGAAACCTTTAAATACATGAAAGGAATAAACAAGACGGGTACAGAGGGGCTGTTCAAAGTAAGGGAGGGGGGAGGGCCACCAGGGGCCATGATATGAGACTGGAGCGAGGAAGGTTCAGGAGGGAGATGAGGAGACACTTTTTTACAGAGAGGGTGGTGGCTGGGTGGAATGCATTACCTGCTGAAGTGGTTTGCAGTAGAACAGTGGACTGCTTCAAACGAGGATGGGACAGGACAAGGGGGAGGGTTAATGAAGGGGAAGGGTGGAAGGGAGGGGCAGCTGCAGAATAAGGGGTGCTAGCTGCACATTCGAGCAGACTTGACAGACCTCTAGGCCTTTATCTGCTGGCAAATTTCCGTATGTTCGTATTTCAGTCTCTCATCATGTGACTTACCCTGCTAACTACAGGTCATCTTTGTAGCTCTTCACTGCACATTAAAGGTCCCAGAACTGGATCACTCCATGCCCTCTACTGGTGTCCTATCAATATAGTACAGTGTTCCCAGATTTGTCCCGCCTGTGTTCATCGCCTTTCACTTTATGGCATTAAATTTCAACTGCCTTATACTGGATCGCTTCTCCAGTCTCCTCATGTCCTGTCTCATATTTTTTTTTTTTTTTCAAACTCTGTTTTTGCCTCCCAACCTGTGGAACTCTCTCTGGCATTCTGAATTGCCCCTGACTCTACCTCCGTGCCTGAGAGGCCTCCTGAATCCTGGCACCAGCCGAGGTAGGGCTGCCCTATCCACCCAGGGTGCTCTATCTGTATATTCAGGCCGGGCTGGGCTCAGCCCAGGTAAGGAGTGCGACCGGCGTTGGAGTGTGGTCGGGTGGATGCAGGTGCTGTCACCTATCCACAGTCTGGGTATTTTTCCTGTTTCCCCCTCGTTACGCCCTCCCCCTCCCTGGCGGAGTCCCGACGTGCAATGACACCAGGGAACGTCTTGCAACCCTCTACTTTTGGCCCTGAAGTGTTGTAATTCCTCCAGTCTCCACCAGAGGTCGCTGCAGTGCCGGGCATAGTTGCTGGCCTGCCCGAGGAAGGAGAGCTGTCCTCCATATGCTCAATCCTTCCTCTCCTCTGCCGACCCCTGGCAATTCAGGCTCGTTCACAAACCCGGGTCGCCGGTGTGGTGCAAGGTGTGGCGTCCAGTGCCTCAACCCTCAGTGTCACCTGGCCGGCCCTGTCTCATAATTTTAATCTCTTGGCCACTGGTGACTGTTCTGCAGAGCTTGGTATCATCAATGAATATAATCAATGAATCATCTTGCCTGGATACCCTTTTCTTTGTCACAGTTGCATAGTAACATAGTAACAGACAGCAGATAAGAACCACTAGGCCCACCCCATCTGCCCATATTCCCTGCCTGCTGACTCTACTCAATCATTGGCTTTAGTCTCTCCTCCCCATCTCTAGGGTTCCCCTATGCCTATCTAATGTATGTTTGAATCCCCCCACTGTGCTATCTCCCACCACTTCCTGGTGTAGGCTGTTCCATGCATCTGCCACCCTTTCTGTGAAGAAAATCTTCCTCACATTCCTCTTTATCTTGCCCCCCCCTTCAATTTCATATCATGCCTCCTCGTCCCTGTATACCTCCTCTACTGAAAGATGTTGCCCACTTGACTTTGTTTATGATCTTAAGATACTTGAAGGTTTCTGTCATATCTCCCAATTCCAACCTCTCTTCCAGTGTATACATATTGAGGTCTTTTAATCTCTCCTTATATGTACTGTGATGCAAGCCCTGCACTATCTTAGTGGCCCTTCTCTGAACCGTCTCCACCCTGTCTATGTCCTTATGAACATGTGGCCTCCAGAACTGTACACTGTACTCCAGATGAGGCCACATCAGTGTTTTGTACAGTGGCATCACAACCTTTCTTCTTCTGCTAGTGATACCCCTACCTATGCACCCAACATGCCATTGGTCCTCCTTATAGCCTTGGTGCACTTTTTGGCCACCTTTAGGTCATTAGATATGATCATCTCCAAATCCCTTTCTTCCCTGGTAACCATCAGCACACACCACCCCCCTCCCAAATCCTGTGACTCTGCAGGGTTTCTGTGCCCCAGGTGCATGATTTTGCACTTCTTTGCATTACCTTTTTTTTTTTTTTTACTCTTGTATTTATCCTCCTACCTGTGCCTGCGTTCACCTCACTCTTCAGGGCATCTGTGGTACCCTACGTTGGAGCTCCTCCTGGGGTTGATGGCGTATATGGGTGCCCCACTCTGGAACCTAGGTATCCGGATAACCCCCCTCCCGGTCAGGGTGGAGGAGACCCCAGTACTTTCTTCAGGCCTATGCTGATTGTGCACCTTGTGCCTCGGCCCCCGGATCACCAGCCCCTGATGCCCATCTACCAGCGCCAATGCAGGCAGTTTTCCTCCTGGTTTTCTCCCCGCCCCTGGGTGTCAGCACGCTAGGAGGGCAAGGAGTTGAAGGCACGCAGAGACGTGCCCTCCGCTGCAGTCCTCGGCTGATGTCTACCGCCACCCACAGTGCTACCTCTGTGCTGCACCTACCACTCAAGTTCCCCCAGGTGGCGGTAAAGTAGTGAGGCTTGTGAGTCCCCCCCACCCTGGAGAAGGAGAACAGCCATTGGGCACTCAGTCGTTTTCCTCCCCAGCCGACCCCCAACGGCCCATGCTCGTTCCCGAACATGGGTTGCCGGTGTGGTTCGAGGTAAGGTGCCAGTGCCTCAGCCCTCTGCGACAGGGCCGACTGCATTAAACTTTAATTGCCACACTCTGGACCATTCTTCCAGCCTTCCTAGGTCCCTCCGCATTTTCTCGACCCCATCTGGAGTATCTACCCTTTTGCAGACCTTGGTGTCCTCTGCAAATAGGCCAACCTTCCCCTCTAGCCCTTCAGCAATGTCACTGATGAAGGCATTTAAAAAGGACTGACCCCATGACTAATTGTTGAAGTACCCCACTTGTCACCCCCCTTTCCTCAGATTGGATCCAGTTAACCACTACCCTCTGCTTTCTGTCCCTCAACCAGTTTCTAACCCAGTCCTCTGCTCTGTGGCCCATCCCCAGGCTACCCAACTTGTTAACCGGTCTTCGGCGTGGAACGGTGTCAAAGGCCTTGCTGAAATCAAGGTAGGTGATGTCCACTGCTCCCCTCTGATCCACATCCTTTGTCACCCGGTCAAAAAAGTCTATCAGATTTGTTTGACATGACCTTCCCTCTGTGAAACCATGCTGCCTCGGATCCTGTGCTCCACTGGATTCCAAGTGTTCCACAGTCCTTTCCTTAAGCAGTGCCTCCATAATCTTGCCAACTACTGAGATGACGCTGACTGACCTATAGTTTCCTGCTTCCTCCCTGCTGTCAGTTTTGTGAAGAGGGGCAACATGTGATCTCTTCCAGTCCTCTGGAACCACTTCTGTGTTGAGTGACTCACTAAACAAGGCTGCCAGCGGTGCTGCTAGCACCATCCATAGCTCCTTTAATATCCTAGGGTGTATACCATCTGGTCCCATTGCTTGGTCTACCCTCAGTTTTTTTGAGTTCCTCTAGGACTCTCTTCTGTAAATGGACTGGTGTTCACCTCACTCCCCACTTTGTTTCTGATGCCTAGTTGTGTTCTCTGTCCTTCCCTCTCTTTCATGAATACTGAACAGAAGTATTTATTCAGTATTGACGCTTTTTCTAGGTCTTCCTCCCCACACACACACACCTCCTTCATCCCCTCTGAGCCTTGCAGTCCCACCCCAGCCTTCCTTATTTCACTAATGTACAGTACCTATAGAAAGTTGTGTACCCTTTCTTTACCATCTGTGCTAATCTTTCCTCTGTTTGTGCCTTTGTGCTCCTAACTGCTTTTCCTGTTTCCTTCTGTCTATCTAGGTACACTGCACTATCCTCATCCTTCTGTGTCTCCTTGTATTTTCTAAAATCTACCTTTTTGGCCCTTACTTTCTCTGTCACCTCCTTTGAGAACCATAGTGGTTTGTTCCTTCTCTTGCCCTTTCTTCTCAGCCTAATCCACTGATTTGTCATCTCCACTATTGCTCCTTTTAGGTGTGCCCACTACTCTTCAACCCCCCCTGCCTCCTTCCTCACCAGGGCTTCTTTAATACCTATCCCCATCCTGTCAAAGTCTGCCCTCCTGAAATCTAGGACCCTTGTCTTTGTGTGGTTCGACTGCAACACTGTACCAGTATTAAACCACAGTATGTGGTGGTTGCTGGACCCGAGGTGACCATTCGCCCGGACTTCTGTGATTCGGTCTTCAGTGGTCAATGCAAGGTCCAGAATCGCCTTGTCCCTGGTGGGTCCAGCATTAACTGCCTGAGGCCTGCCCCCTGCAAGGATTCCATGATGTCTTGGCTCCCTGCCTGAGGCAGCCACTGGGATGGTCCAATCCACATCTGGCATATTAAAATTGCCCAGCAGCAGTACCTCCCCCATTGCTGCCATCCCATGTATTTCTTCCACTATTGCCCTATCTCTGTCCTCCTCCTATGCTGGAGGCCTGTAGATCACTCCTGTGTGAATTGATGTGCCATTGCCTGGCTCAAGGGTGACCCACAGTGCCTCGGCCTCCCCCTGCTTACCCTGTACTTCCGTTGTTTTAATACCTTCCCTGACGTAAAGGACCTCCCCTTTTTACCCTCTCTATCCCTCCTGAATAGAGCATACCGTGGTACATTTACCTCCCAGATATGGTTTTCAGTGTGCCACATCTCGGTAATTGCCACAATGTCTAGGTCCACCTCTGCCATCATGGCCACCAGGTCAGGGATCTAACTTCCCAGACTATGGGCATTTGTATACATGGCTTTCCATGTTTAACTATCTGCCCCCCTTGTATTTCTGCTTTTGTCTTTCTGTCCCCTTTCCTATTCCATTTTTTTCCCTTGCTGTCTCCATTCCTCTGCCATGCACCTTATAATGAATTCAGGTATATCTGTCAACAACTTATCCTCCCAATCCTCCCTGCCAGTTTCTCTGACCTGTGGGGGTGGACTGCTTAAGTCTCCTTGCTTCCACCCCTCCCTTGGCTATTTTAAATGCTTGTCAAGGATGCATTTAAACTGTTGAGAACCACCGTCCCCTCCTATGACACATAAAGCCCGTCACCCTTGTGCAAGCCCTCATCGCTCCAGGTGGGTCCCCAGTGAAGACAAAACCATTTTCTCTGCACCAGCCCTCCAGTTTATTTATTTTAATGGTTTTTCTAAGGAGAAACATACTGAGCTCATAATAGCTCATTCCCAGTTGCATGGTGGGGGGGGGGTAGGGGACATAACAGTGCAGTGATAAAACCAACAGTGCATAGTAAACCGTACTTAAACAAGTAATGGCACTTAAGCTACAGTACATGCAGCCAGTTATTTAGTTATGCCAAAAGTTTCACCAGGAAAGACATACTGAGCTGAACTAACAGCTCATTTCCATATATGACCTGGGGAGTAGGGGATAAGGGAGAAAGAAATGCAACAAAAATATATATGTAACCCCCCCTGCAAATGGGGGTTCCCAAAAGACTTCCAGGAGCTTGCTTGAATGCTCCAAGCCTGAATGGTGTTTGGCCTTTAAGCCATTTATCAGTGAGTGTTTTTAGAACCTCTGGTACTGTCTCTTTAAGAGCTGTCTGCTTGCAGACATAATTAGTTTGTATGGGGGACTGTGTGCTTCTCTGAGTACCACTCGAGCTGCTGCCAATTCACTTCATTTTTGCAGTCACTAGGAGTGCAAAGGGAACCTATCTGAAAGATGTAACTGTTTGCCAGAAATTATTTAGAGTAATAATGAAATTACAGTTTGTCTAACCTGCTTTCTTTGCAGTCAGAACTGTGTCTGCCAGTTCCCCATTCTAGTTTTGAACTGCTGAACTGGACCAATCAGTGTGGGGTAAGCTAGCTCTAAAATGGTGCCTTGGACGAATCAGAACTTGGACTCATAATCTGAGCCAGCCACAAGAGGATTGTATGGGCAGTGGCTCTGGGAGATGTAGTTTAGACTTCAGTGCCTTTTTGGACCAACAGCAGCAGTCTATTGTGAGTGACAGCCAATCCAGTCAAGAACTGGGAGGAACTCAAAGGAAGTGCCCGTTTAAGTCGGTTGGAGTTTCAGTTGAGCTTTGGCAGTGAAGAAGGAAGAGCCCTGTGCTTTTCAGTGTGCAGTTTTAGTCAAAAAACGTGTGTAAGGCCCTTCGGTCTGCAGCTTGTGTAACTGCTTGTTAGGACTGAATCCGTCCTGTGAAGAGAATCAAAGGATATCTGAAGAGTAGAAACCAGGCTCACCCTGTAGAAGACTGGAGGAATTGTCGAATTGCACTCGGTCTGTCAGGAACTGAATCTGCTGTGTGTTCCGGGTATTGTGCAGTAATTGCGATCGGGATACAGATGCAGCCTGCCTGGTATAGTGCTTTCTTTACCATATAAATGTGTGAGGAGTCTCTTGGAGCTCAAGAGTAGCCCTGCTGACATTGAAGGACCCTATCTTATTTGGAGGTCGTGAGTACTAATTCAGGGTCGCTCCCTGTTGAATTGCCACATTAAATCCAAATGGAATTACTGTACTGCTGACTGTTTAATTTTCCTTTTCTCTGTGTGAAAGGGCCCCTGCCAGCTGCCACGGTTTGGACTGGCCACTGGGGCTTGGGTGCCCAGGGACGGTGACTGGTGGGGATGGGCCTGTGCACAGAGCCATAGGTAGATTATTAGAGTGATAAGCTAATTAACCTGATTTCCCCCTGTCCTTGTTATATCCCCCTAAATAAATCAGAGCTGCTTGTTTCAGCAAAGTTATACTGCCTGAGGTATTTGTCTATGTTAAAGTACTGTACTGTGATTGTTGCACTGTATCTCATTTCACAGGAGGTCCCAGTGCGGAACCAGTCCTGGGGGTAAGTGTATACTGTGAAGGTAATTCTGATATATTGTGTGGGCCACTAGTGGGAGGAAAGGGGGTTGCAGTGTCCCAGAGGGCTGTGACCAAGTTAGTTTAACTATTGCAAACCCTGACCTCTGGGTGGAGGCACCCGCCATTGGATCCAGGCCCCTCAACCTGTTAGTGGCAAATCAGGCAGGGGTAGTAGCCCCTGGGATAGCGCCATCTAGGGGTTACATATACATTGAACAATTAGTGGCAATGGGTAAACTTATACAGAATTAAGATGAAAGGTATGCACGATATACAAGAATTAGAGCAATTGGTACAACATCTAAAATTTACATTTTTGGACTGTAAGAACATGGGATAGCAGTTCATAGGGGGCCAGCTGTAATGGCATCAGTCCCTCAGCAAGTCAGGCAGCTAGTTGTATATCAACAACTAAAGGAAATACATGGGTAAGGTATGCCAGTTACATGAAGCAGGGTAGAGCGGTATGGGACTGGAGAGTGGGGGAAGGGACAATAGGGGAGGGGGATAGGGAGGTGGGAAGAGAAAGGGAAAGAAGATTCGGGGCAGTTGCAGGTGGATGAACAGAACTCACGGAGATGAGATGAGAGGGGAGTGAGTGAGGAGAGGTGACCTAGCAGGTGGATAGGGTTAGGAAATTCCAGAGTTTAGGGAAACTATAGGAGAATGCTGTTCAGCAGGCTGTAGTCAACCTAGGTGGGAGGGTGAGGAAGTGAAATTTAGAGGAGTGTAAGGAGTAGGAGGAGGAGGGAGGAGATGAGAGAAGGGAGGAGAGGTAGGAGGAAAGAGAGCCAAACCAATGTTTGGCCAGAAAGGAGGAGCAATATGTAAGATGTCTGGCCTTAAGGGAGGGAGAGGGTGAAGTAGAGGGAGCAGTAGTGACTGTGGAGGGGAGAGTCAAGAGCAAAATGAGAGAAAAAGTGGAGGAGCGGGTCCAGTCTGGCCAATGTGGACTTAGAAGCAGCACTGTATACTGTGTCTCCATAGTCAAAGATGGGGAGAATCATCCTCTGTCAGATGGCTCTGCGAGCTGGCAAGGGGATGCATCTAAAGTTATGGTACAGAGCACCATATTTTGGGTGCAATGTTTTATGGATTGCCTCAGTGTGAGTTAAGAAGTCTTGGTGCTGGTCAAGCCATACCCCCAAGTACTTGAAAGTATTGACATCTTCAAGGGGAGAGCCATCAAGGGTATGAAAGGAAGGGATGGTTGTAAGTCTGGGGATCTTTTGCCCGGTTCCAAAGGTCATTGAGACCGTCTTCTTTGCATATACATATGTGAATGGTCTAATAAATTTCTAAAGCCACCCCCTATAACCATTACCAGCAGAGTCCCCCGTGGTCAACTTACCTATCTCAAACAGTACCTATCCTTGCAAGACTGGCTGCCCATCCACAAGGCAACACATGTTAACCTAGCCCTCGGCTTCTTCATCACCGTCTTCAGTAAGGCCTGTGACCTCTTTGCTCCTTCAAAAAAGTGGAAAACAAAAGCCCTCTGTAACCCTTGGATAATTGCGGAGCTCCTTTCCCAGCTGAAATCTAGGGACCACCTGTGGGCAGACAGGCAAACAATCTGACATCCAAAAATACAAACATGCCCATAATGCCTGCACAAAATCCATTCGTCTCATAAAAAGCTTATATTATAAGGATGTCCTTACCAACACCTGGGAAAATGGTCGTGCTTTCTGGGACAATATCATGGACATTACTGGGAAACAAAGTCCCCTCCAGCCATGTTAATTGTTGAAGGGTCCACTACCCTTGATCCCATGGTCATTGCAAATACCTTTAACATGACTTTTACTGACCTCAGTACTGTTCTACCACCTTATTTCTTCACAGTCAGTCACACCCACTCTAACTCACCCTGCACTTTGTCAAACCACCCTCATTTTTACTTCAGGGAGATTAAGATGAATGAAGTTCATTGCCACATCGCCTCAGCCATCTCCACTTCCAGAATCAGCAGTGACACCCTGTACCTTAAACTGCTATCACTTACACTTGACAAGGTCCTCAGTCCCCAAACTAAAATTCTTAACCTCTCTCTCCACACTAGTACATTGCCTGAAATATGGAAAACAGCCACTGTGACCCCTGTCCACAAAACTGGGGATAAAACCTGCCACTCTAACTACCACCCGATCTCCATATTGCCACCACTATCCAAGGCCCTAGAAAGTATTGTTGTGGACCAGCTCACTGATTATTTGGACAAATATAATATTCTGTGCACACAACAGCATGGTTTTAGAAAAGGGCATAGTACCACCACTGCCCTGCTTGAATTTACCAGTGCAGTGCATAGTTCCCTTGATAACGGACTTCTTACTGGGGCTGTCTTCATTGACCTCTCGAAGGCATTTGACACGGTCCATAATCGGCTGCTGTATGACCAACTACTCCTTGCTGGCCTCGCACCAGACTCTGCCCGCTGGTTCAGAAACTACCTTGACAACCACTCTCAAAGAGTAAAAAATTGCCAGTGCTATCTCGGACACCTTGCCTGTCTGCTCCGGAGTACCTCAGGGGTCCATACTGGGCCCTCTCCTTTTTAGCCTGTTTTTAAACTCCCTACCACAATCCTGCTCGGAACAAATCATCCTGCATGCGGATGATGCTGTTGTCTTTTCTATCCATAAGGACCTTTCACCACTACAACACAGCCTCCAACTCTGATTCAGTGCCATTGAAACATGGTTCTCCAATCATAAACTAGTCCTCAATCACAAGAAAACCAAGTAATTGCTATTCTGCAGTTCACATAATCGTTACAAGCAACACCCCCTTGCCACCTCCACCAAGCAGGGGCCTGTCCTTGAACACGTTTACTCTTTCAAATACCTAGGAATTCTGCTTGACCCCATTCTCTCCTATATGGCTTACATTGACAGCATGGCTAAAGCTGCCAGCACACGCCTTGGATTACTCTACAAGCACAGCAGCACCTCACCCCAGAGGTCCTGAAGATTGCCATCCAGAGCTCTGTGGTGTCAATTATTGATTATGGCCTCATTATTTATGGCTCCGCCACGACTTCTGCCCTCTGACTTATAACAACTGCACTTAAAAAAGCATGCCGACTCACAACTGGTGCCCACCGCCTCACCCACACCTGTGCCCTTTATGAACAATCCAGATGGCTCCAACTCTCCAACCGTATAAAGTATCTCACATGTGCTATGGTGGGAAAAATCAACCTTGGCCTCACACCCCCCCCAGTGTTACTGCCTTGTTACATCAAAACACCAACCGACAGAACACCAGGAGCTCGACGACCCAGATTCTACAAGTTCCTCGCTGTTCAACTATGCAGGGCCAACGCTCCTTCACCTGTAGGGCTCCCCTATGGATGAATGGTCTCAGCCACACCATCTCCTCTGCCTCAACACTAGGTCTGTTCAAAACCAGGCTGCAGGCCCATCTCATTGCCTCTAGCTCCTGTGACTGCCTCTCTGAAATGATGACCTACACAGCTTTAATCCCAGCTTATATACTGCTTAACCACAGGCCCCCAGTCCCCCTCCCCCCAGCGCCTGAGGCGCCACTTCAAATCTCAGGTCTTCATACCACCTCATTAGTCTCTCCTTGCCCCATTATAGCACTTATTCCCCTCCACCCTGCCCCCTTTTTCTCTTCTATCACTCCTTCCCACTTATTTTTCTACAAATGCTTCCGACTGCATCTTCATCCTTCCTCTCTCCTCTCATCCCTGTTTCTCTGCCACTCCCGGGTGCCTGACCGTACCCATTCCTTGTGAGCACATGCGTCCTTGCTGAGTTCACCATTTTACTATAGCTGCCTCTATTAACTACCTATGCTTCTTCTCCTCCTCCTCTACATCTTACTCTTCCTATAATTGACCCCTTTCAATTGCACTGTTGTACATGAATTGTTTACTGTTATTTCACTGTTGCTTCCTTGTTGTTTATTTCTGACGTGGAACCTTTGTAAAAGAGCCTTGGCTCAAAGGTACTTATAATCCTAGAATAAATAAGTATAAGGCCAACTGATTTGAGCAGAGCCAACGCTGGACTTTGTCAAAGTCCAGCTGGAGTCTGGTCATCAGATCAGTGGGGGAGGAGACAGAGGCAACAAGGACTGTGTCATCAGTGTACATGTGGATGGACGCTGAGGTACAGACAATGGGGAGGTTATTTAGAAAAATGGAGAAAAGAATGGGGCCAAACACAGAGCTCCAGTGTTGATAGGGAGGGGTGGGGAAAGAGAGCACCCAATTTTTAACTGATTGGGTTCTGCCCAGAAGGAAAGAGTGGAACCAGTTGGTGGCATGGATTGAAAGGCCTGCAGCGGTGAGCTTTTCCAGGAGAATGGGGTGGGCAATGGTGTTGAAGGCTTTGGCCAGGTCAACAAAAATCATGGAAGTGATTTGGCCCTGGTCCACATACCTCTCGACTGTCCCTGATTTTCAGGGATGTCCCTGATTTTACCTCAAAATTTTACTCTGTCCCTCCTAAAAATTGTGTTTCCATGACCAAACAGTAGGGGTTGTAAGCACAAAATAATGTCAAACATTAAAGGTACAGTTTTGTTCTTCCTTAGAAAAAGCATTTTACACTAAGCCCCTTATTCTACCAGGTTCCTGAGTAGATATCACCAATTTTGAAGATGTGTCCCTGATTTTGGTCCTTTGTCCCTGATTTATGAGGCAGGGGTTTGAGAGGTATGCTGGTCCATCCTGGAGAGGATGGAATCAGTAAGCTTAAGGAGGTAGTTGGAAGTGGAATGGGATTTGTGGAAGCCAGACTGCAATGGAGTGAAGAAAGAAGATGAGTTGAGGAAAGGGGAGATTTGAGATAGCACTAAGTGTTCTTGGAGTTTGGCAAGGGTAGGTAGAGAGATAGGGCAGTAGTTATATATAGCAGAGGGTTCGCCATCTTTAGGAAGGGAAATTACTGTAGCATGCCTCCAGGCATCTGGGACTGAGGCAAGGGAGAAGGAGAGGTTTAGAAGGGTTGAGAGGGGAAAATTGATGATAGTGGCAGAGAGGTGTAGGAGCTTAGTGTCCAGTCGATGTGGTCTCTTACCCTTGAGGGGGTTAAGAGCCAGCAGGGCATTAAGGATGTCAGATGGAGAGATAGGGGAAAAGGAGAAATGAGGATCTGAAGATATCTTAGGAGGAGCGGGGCAGGTGGAAAGGGGGAAGGAGGCACAATTAGTAAAGAAGTTATTGAATTCAACATTGACAGAAGTGGAGTCAGAGGTGGTGGAGTCCTTAACCTTGAGGATCAGGAGGGTGGACTGGGCTGGAGGTGAGAAGAGGGCATGAATAACATTCCAAAATTTTGATAGATGGTTACTGTTGTTTTGGAAGGTATTGGAGAAGTACTACGCCTTAGCATGTCTGGTTGCAAACAGTGTTTGGTAATGACTAATTGAGAACAAGGCAACTAGACAGATACAAAACAAGGTACAGCACATCACACACGGCAGCAACAGACTGATAACTATAAACAACAGAATATGTTTAAGTAACCAGACGTTAGAGCTGGTGATTTTCCGTTTTCAAAAATGGCCAGTTCTGTTCAGCAAAATCAAGTCTGTTTTTACGTCACCCGCCCAATTGATGGCAAATGAGCATGTTTTGTACAAATATTTGGCTTAAAATATAGGGGTCTGCCTAAAAAGTGGGTGCAAAGTGTTTCCCCCCCCACCATGAAAATTTGACTTCCAAGTGCTGATTTAAAAATGACAAATTCCATTTTTATTTATTTACTTTTTTTACCAGTGTTTTCCATTAACAATGGAATGGCCCTGTGCAGTACAGGGGCAGCAGCCCCAGTATATGAAACACTAGGTTACCAATGTAGGGAGCCCCTGGTGGTAGTGCCTAACGTTATAAATAATCAGGAAGATTGAGCAGCCCTCTGCGTAATTTAAGAATTGGACAGTGAGCTGACTTAAAGAGCCTGGTGGAGGTTGCAATCAGATGCAGTTGCAGATATGGGTCATGAGGTCCTGAATGAGGGTTTTTAGAGCCAATGGAGAGGAGGCAGAGTCAATAGCAGGGGGAAGGTTGGACCAGAGTCCATAGAATCTGAAGGCAATGGCATATTACCTACAGATGATTTTGTATAGGGGAGGGAAAGCAAGTGAGTGACAGAATGGTGGAAGAGGTAAATGGGAAGAGAGGGGCAGGTGAGAAGGGAAATAAGATGGGGGAGTGATCTGAACCAGAATTTCAAGGTAAAAGAGCCACTATAGTAGAAGTAGCTAGCTTCAAGAAAGAGGCATGAGAGGGAGGTGTAAAGAGAGCTGTGGTTGAGTGCGAGGGGAACAGCTGAGGGTGAAGCATTGGGAATGAAGGAGGGTGGGGGGGCAGTTTGGCAAGTAAGGATTTGGGTGCTGCACCATACTTAACATCACTGTAATCAAAAACTGGGAGGGTCATCTTAATAGTGATATCTCTCTCTCTTTCTCTGTGGGAAGTGGGATACATGTTTTGTTCCTGCAGAACGCACCGTACATAGAATAATGTTTTTAATGGATAGAATGGTGTCCATATGGCCAGAGATGTTGACGTGGCAGTCATTCCAAACCATGATCTACTTTAAGGAAGCAATCTCATCAGTGTTGGCACTAGCCAGGGTCTTGAAATCAGAGTAGGACTGACTGCTAGCTAGACGCATCCTGGTGCTTAAGGTCACTGAGACAGTTTTTGTGGCATTAACAGTGAGATGACCATAGCAGAACCGGAAATGGCTGTTGGTAAAATCCTGCTGGAGCAGGGTAGCCAGATCAGAGGCAAAAAAAGCAGTTTATTTATTTGTTTTTTGGTATCCCGATAGATACGCTAGATGACCAAGTGCCTATTTTCAGGTACGACCTGGGAGATTACATTACACAAGAGAACATCAACGATTTTAGTATAATATCACAAACAAGGACAAGCAAAATACAAGTACAGTAATGTCAGGTGGGATACAATAATGGAAAGTTAACAGATACAGAGTACAAGGTCTAATTCAAGTTGACAAGAATACATACATGAGAAACACATAAGAGCAAGTAATAGCGAAATCTAGAATTGAGAATAGTGCTATATTAACAAGCGGCTAAAAACTGTCGTTAGGTAGTAAGGTTGGGAGGGAAGGGGACAGACTCTTTGTTGGGGTTAAGCAGTTGCAGATCATGGATGGGATGAGGTGTGTTTTAAAGATATTTGAGAAAAAGGTGGAGGTGGAGCAATGGACAGTTTGGTGGAGAGAGTTCCAGTACCTGGATGCAAATGAGAAAGTTTGCTCACCCATCTTGGTCATCCGTTCTGGTTTGGCAAGCAAGGTAGAGTCCTGGGACCTGAGCGAGTAGGTGGAGCAGGCTCTGAGAAGTGGTGGTATGTGTATGGTGGGGGTGTGGGACTGGAGTTATTGGTACATAAAGCATCCAAGGGAATAGGTTCATGAAGCAGAGGTGGACAGCCACCTTAAGGAGCTGTAGAGCACACAGCGTTGAGTGAGGCGTGGATGTGAAAGGGCAAAGCAGCAGATGTTGTTGTATGTGACATCTCACTTGTGCAAGGAAGACAAGAGGGCATTAGTGATGAGTAGGGACCCATACGGTAGGCAGAGGAGGCGTACACCCTGAGCGATGGTCTGTCGGCCATAGGGGTGAGCAGTTGTTTGAGGCGGTAGATAAATCCAATGTGAGAGTTAGCAGCTTTGTACTGGTTTGTAACGTGGAGGTGGAAGTTTAAGCCAGGGTCAGGGCTGATGCCTAGGTATTTGAATTCCTCTACGAGAGATGGGGGGAACCATTGATTCACCTGATGTCTAGTGGGAGAGGGCAGGATGATCTGCATACTCGAGATCCAAATAACATTGCTTAAGTTTTTGATGTGTTGAGAACCAGGTTATTGGCCTCCAGCCAAATCTGAAAAAGGGTGAATTCCTCACTAAGCTGTTCCATTTGTGTACTGTATGTATGTGTGAGGAGACACAAGCTTTGGGAGGTCTTCGAGGAAAACTGGGAACAAGCTACTACCAAGGACAGAGCCTTGTGGTACACCTGTCCTCAGTAGATCAGGAGTGAGTGGGACTGGGCTCACCTACATGGGCTGCTTGAGACCTACTTTCTAGATAGGAGCTGAACCATCTATCCAAGTGGTCAGAGAGACCCACGCTCTTAAGCTTCATCACCAGTCACAGTGACACTGCCATCCTGGAAAAACAGATGCAGAAGGATTTCTCAAGCGTTGAATCCTGCTTCCATACTTCTAGACTCATGCTAAACTATAAGAAGACAAAAACTATGCTGTTCACCTCCTTCCACAATCGCTACAGGATGCACTACCTCAAAATATTGAATAACAATAGTGAAATACTGGAAATGCTTCAGAATTTCAAATACTAGGGAGTCACACTAGATTGCCTCCTTACCTTCTCGAAACACATCAATCTAGCAGCAAAGTCCACTAATGCCAAAATAGGACAACTGTACAGGCATAAAAACTGCCTAACAGATGCTGCTCTCAAGCTTGCTATAAATAGTTCGGTTTTCTCAGTAATAGTAATGGACTACAGGCTGGTGGTCTATGGGGCAGCCACTGTAACGGCACTAAAATGGATCACCCTAGTGATGAACAAAGCATGCAGGCTCGTATTAGGAGCAAATAGCCTAATTTACACCTGTGAACTCTATACTCAATCTGGCTGGTTTAATCTGCATAGCAGGATTAAGTACCAGGTGTGCCTACTTGCCAAAAAGGCCACTCTAGGTCTAACACCACAGGGGGTCCAAAATCACCTGTGCCACGCTGCAATACCTAGGTTAACGAGAGATACTAATAGCAATACTTCAAGGTACCTTTGCGAAGGACCACGCAAGGGCAGCAGTCATTTGGGTACCGAACACCTAGCTGGCTTAACTTGCTCCCAAGTGACGTGGTAGAGATTACTAAAATCAGGCACTTTAAATCACAACTTTGCACGCACCTGACTACACACAGTGTCTGCGACCGTAGCCACTAATACTCCACCTGTTTACCACCAGGAATTCTATTGCACTACCCTAGCACTTACTCAAGACCCTCTAATTCTGGGATTCCTAGCCCAACCCCACCTCCTCTCCCTACCCTAATCCTCTCCACTTCCTCCTCCAGTAATCCCCCCCCCCCCCGCTACACCACACCATCTGTATCCCCACTCTAAACCTTAGCCTCACTCCTTCTCTATCTTCTTAACCTCTTCTGTTCCACAGATCCTCACACGCACCTTCTCAGCTCTCATAAAGCCCCTCGTAACATTGGCAAGGCCCAATGGCTGCTCCTCCTCTTTATTCTTTTGTCTCCAACTTCCCCTCTCACCCTCCACCCCCGCAAGGGCTGTTTTTAACTGCATTGAAACTGATACTGAATTACAACCGAATGTAACCTTGTTTAATTAATATTTTGTATTCTCTGCCATGTATGTATTGTACTTGCAAGAACAAGGGGACACAATTTAAAGATAGAAGGAGGGCGGTTCAGGGGCAATGTGAGGAAGTATTATTTCACAGAGAGGGTAGTGGATGCATGGAACAGCCTTCCTGAGGAGGTTGTGGGGTCTAAAACTGTGGGAGAATTCAAGAATGCATGGGACAGACATAAGGCAATTCTTGTGGGGGGTAAGAAGAAATAGGCTGTTGGTTAACTAGGATCTGCAGCCTATCCTGTAGGTAGGGAAATGGGCAGACTAGATGGGCCTTGCGGTCCTTATCTGCCGTCAAAGTCTATGTTTCTATGTTTCTACCTTCTGTTTTCTTATCTGTATTATATTTTGACATGGAACCTCTTTATATGAGCTTCTAGCTCAAAGGTTGTTAATCCCTGTAACTGTAGTGCAGCATGAGTGGGGTGCTGCACTCCTGAGGTGCCGTCTTTCAGATGAGATGTTAAACCGAGGTCCCATCTGCCTGTTCTGGTGGTAGTTCAGGTGGATGTTAAAGATCCCATGGCACTTCTCGAAAAGAGTAGGGGAACTTTCCCGGTGCCCTGTCCAAATTTCCCCCCATTCACTAAAAATACCACCAACAGCTTAATCTGGTTCAAAGTCAGTTGGCATTCATCTGTATTCCCCTCCCCCGGGTCGTGCCTGAAAATAGGCAGAATGTGTCTAGTGCACTAACCTGGTCAACAAAAACTAAGTAAAATAAATAAACCCGAGACTTCAATAAATAAACAAATACAATAAAATAAATAAGCTTGTGCAGGAGAATGGGGTGAGTGACAGTTTTGAAGGCTTTGGCCGGGACCACGGAGGTGATGGAGGTGATCAGGCCACGATCCATTCTCTTCAGAATTTAGTAAGGGAGGAGGAAGATGGCAGTGGAGTGTGTCCTCCCAAACTCAGACTGATACAGGGTGATGAAGGAATAAGAGTCCACAAAGGGGGAGAGTTGGTAGAAAACCAGCCATCTAGAAGTTTAGCCAAGGCTGGCTGGAGAGGACGATAGTTCTCAGGGATAGAGGGATTACACTCCTTAGGGTAGGAAGAGAGATGACTGTAGCCCTCTTCCATGGCTTAGGGACAGCACCCAGGAGGAAGGAAAGGTTAAGAATATAATAGATAGGGTTTTTGTAGTATGGGCAGACAGATACAGGTGTTTAGGGTCAATCCCATCTTGGCTGTGTACTTTCTTTGCCCCTACCCAGTGGAATGGGCTTCCAAGTAGCATCCAAACACCAGCCTCCCTCAGAGTTTTCAAGAACAAGCTCAAATCTCATCTACTGAAATCCAATCAACATTGCTGTTACAAGTAAAAATGGTTACAATTAGCATACTAGGCCTCAACCAGTGAACACATAACCTTCTATGGATTATAGCTTTTCTATTGCTCTGTAAATTGTCTTGTCACTTTAAGTAATATATAGACTAATAATGCCATTCACCCCTGTATGATGAATAATTGTTGCTCCCTAATTGTATTATGGATGCGTTACTGCTCTATGTTTCTCTATAATTAACCCTTGTTCACCCCTGAAAAAGGGGCCACCTGGTCTCAGTGGGCCTACCCGGTTACCAAAATTTAAATAAATAAGAGCTAACGGAGCCATTAGGGAAGGAGTTGGAGAGGTGAGGGCGAAAGATGGAAAAAGGATGGGTAGGGACAGGGGCGTAAGGTATAGGAGGGATTAGGAAGAGATAAGTGAATGAGTGCAAGTAGTGAAAAAGTTAAGAGGAGGTCACTGCTGCAGGATCAGTGATGGCAGAACAGTCTAGTTTGAGGACAAGAGTGGAGCCCTGGGATGGAGAGATGAATAGGGCATGGATGACATCCTAGAATTTAGTGGGGTGATTTATATTGTTCTGGAATGTGGACATAAAGTATTCTGGTTTAGCAAGCTCAGTATCTTGGGTGCAGGCATTGTATGAGGCCCAATATTTTACACGGTCTCCTGGAGAGTCAGAGGACTTGTGGATGGGTCCAGCTGAGTTCTTTGCCCTGAGACAAGCAAGTAACTCTGCTGTGATCCAGGGAATGTGGGAATCTTTGATCCTGGCAATCCTAAAAAGAACATGGGAATCACAGAGATCCATATATTTATTCTGGTAATGTAGGAGGGCAGCATTTATGTCTGAGGCCACAGGAATGAAAGATCAATCAGTCCTGGACAAGTCAGCATGAAGTACAAACGGATCAAGAGATTTGAAAGATTGAATTTGAATAATCTTGGGGAAACTATGGGATGGTGGATTTTTAAAATACCATAGTCGCTAAGTTGGTCCACAAGAGTTTCAGCTCTACTGTATGGTTGGGATGGAAGGAGAGGACCCAGTCAGTAAGGGGAAAAGTTAGAGGATTGGGGATTGAGCTGAATTTTCTTAGACATAGGCTGGCTGAATTGTAGCTATAATAGTTTGCCATAATTTGTTGAGAATGGGTAAAGACAATTTGGGTTAGTCACCCAGAACAAGGAGTTCCCCAGTAGAAGCCAGGGAGGAGAAGGTTGAGAGAATGTCAGTAATAGTTAGGATTGGAGCTTGGGCAGAAATAGATTCCTGCAGTGAAGACTGCCAAAGGGAAGGGGATATTGAGTTTGAGGAGCACTAGCTCACATGAGGAAGGGACAGACGAACAGTGAACAGTCTCAAACTGGAGGTGAGTGGAGATGTGCACTGCAACCCCCATGTTTCTCTTGCTCTTATCTTGTTGGATCATCAGTTAGGCATAGAGGGTTATGGTTGAGTCACTGATCTTGGAGGAGAGCCAAGACTTGGAGATCACCAGAGTATCTGTTTAGCATCAGCAGATTCAACTAATCCATCTTTAAGATAAGGCTGGAGATGTTTAAGTAGATAATGATTGGTCCTTTGTGGAGAAGAGAGGATGAGAAAGGAACAGAGGTTGGGACTCTAGTCCAGTATCACCTGCAACTAGAAGAAGCAAGGAGATAATAAGCTTAAGGGAACTTTGGCGCTATTGGGAAGAGGGGAAGGGGTGGAGGTAGGGAAAGACAGGAGGCGGGGGGAGAAGATGCCAGAGGTCTTCCTAGGTGAGGCCACAGAAACTGGAGGAGGCTGTAACCAGGATGCCAGGGGATATAGGTCAAAGGAGAGAGAAGAGAGAAGCGTTGGAGAAGGTGTGGAGTACAACAGAGGAGGGTGGGGTAGAAGACAAGGGAGAATATGAGAAGTAAGGTGGGTAGGCATTAAGAGGAGCATAGTAGGTGGGAGCATGTAAAGCTGAACATGTGTTTAGAAGAGTGGCGTGTGAGTAGGAATACTTGGCAATATAAGGTAGAGCAGCACGTAGTACTTACTGCAGCACAGAACAAAATAGCAATTATAATTGGTGTCCAGCAGAGTTGAGAATGTATAGGGAAAGCAATACTGAAAGGGCACCGATATCTTGGAAATCTGCATCTAAGGTAGGGGATGGCAGTATAGCTTAGAGGTTATAGTAATGAGCTGTGAATTAGCTTGGTGCATCCAGCAGACCTAGGTTTAATTACCACAACCTTCACTTGCTTACTGTGCGACTCTGAGCAAATCAATTAACCTCCCCAGTGCTCCTGGGTCACCCCTGAAAACAGGTACTTGTGCCTAGTGGGCCTTGCCTGGTTACCAAAGAATAAGTAAAAAAAAAAAAAAAAACACAGGTGAAGGTGTACCAGCAGTAAAATGCAACACGGCTGTACAGTAGCTAATAGAAAACTGTATTACTGTAGGTTCCAGCAGCTCTACATTAGAATCTTTATTATATATTTTTTGGCAGAGCAATTAGTAACAGGTTTGTAATCAAATTAATACTATGTAGGCTGGCCTGGTGGCACTGAGGGCTGAGGTGCTAGATGCCTTACCTCTCGCTGTCCCGGTGACCTGTGTTCAGGAACGAGCACAGGTTGCCGGCGGGTTGGCAGGGGTTGAGAAGAATTGAGCATCCAACAGACTGCTCTCCTTCTCTGGGGAGTGAGGGCTTCACTGCTCGGTGCCCGGTCACCCCCTGGTGGAGGCTGGGGACAGGTCGCAGAGTAGTAGCTTGGAGAGGAGTTTGGGCAGACGCCTGGAGGGAGCGCAGGTGGATGCGTGTGCGCGTCCCTCCGCCGGCATCATTAAACGCTTCAGATGCCAGGGGAATAGAAAAAGTGGAAAAAACAGATGGCATCTTTCGAGAGTCTTGATGGCCGTCTGTCGCTCGCTGGGCTAGCGCTGCATCTGAAACTGAATCCATTCGGGTAGGGAGTTGGGGGCTCCCTGCCACCCCCGCTATGGTGGATAAGCCACAGGGATTACATGGTGCAACATAGTTGCAGTAGAGGCAGACAGCGGCTGGATCCCCACTAGGAAGCCTGGACATGGAGCAGAATAGGTGGCCGAGGAGGTAAAAATAAAAAGCAAAAAAAATAAATAATGCTATGTAGCACCTGGCAAGGCAGTGGAGATCTGTAAAGGAAGAAGGCAGTAAAGGGTGTAGTATGATACGGCTTACCAAACTCGAGTAAGACAGAGGCATCTGTGGCATAGACTGGAGGGTATGGGTTCAGTTAGGTGGCATGATGTGCAGTCGCGCAGCCACCACAGTCTGATACCCACAAGTAAACACCCTTATGCCTTGGACTGCTTGCAGAGGTCTGGCTACCTGCCAGTGATCAAAAATGAAAGCCAAGAGTACCCTGACACACTCCACAGCCCAGTTAGCTACTGCAAATGGGAAGCACCAAATTAAATGGTCAAAGTCCCTGTTTGTTGGAGGAGGGCACCACTCCAAGCCCTGGTACCCTCATGAACCCTGAAATCCCCTGCAGCTACACATATTGAACAGGAGTGGTCCCAGGACTGATCCCAGCAATATTCCATGCATTTCTTCTATGTTCCCAGAGAATATACCATTTAGGATAATCCTCTGGGTTCTATCTGTCAGCCACTTATTGACCTGTCAAGTTTTTCCTTTCCCTAACCACAAATCGCTGACCTTTAACCAGTCTCCTGTGTGGCACCGAGTCAGAGGCTTATAAATCCAGGTATAGTACTTTGACTGTTTGGCCCCTGTCTGACATTGTGTCACTGCACTAGTCAGTTAAGTTAGTCTGACATGGCAAACCCTTGAATGTGTGTTGGTTCCCATCCATTAAGTCCTTTTCCCTATTTAATAGTAACATAGAAACATTAAAAAATAATGGTAGGGGGGGTGCATGGTCTGATTGCCGGCATGAGCAGATGCAAGGACTAGAGCTCCACTGGTATCAAACATTAAATATTCTAAAACCATTGAAAAAGTGTAAATGTGGTACCGACATTCGTACTAGTGGTGCTGTCCACTTTGCAGTGTTATTCAGATGAGTTACATAGCTAGCAGTGATGGGGAAGTCTAAGAATCAGCCTCCAACAAATCAGACCAAACTGAGCCCAAAAGCTTTACGTGCTGTGGTAGGAGACTTCGAGCATGATCAACCTTCAAGTGGGGAACTCACACTGTCCTTGCTTCTTGCAGCAATACAGGGTCTCGATAAAAAGAGAGCTTCGACAATAGAACAGCCCTACTTGAGCAGAAAGCTGAGACTGCAGTGGCCAAGGCATTGACGGCAGGTGAAGTGGCAGAAAAAGCCCTTGTTACTTGTACGGGGCTGGTCGGGGGAATAACACCTTGTGTGCAAGATTGGAGCAAATGGAGAGCGCTACTAGGGCAGCCAACGTTCGTATCATCTGATTACTGAAAGACATAGAGGGGGGATAACCTGAAAGTTTTGTTGGCTGGCTGGTTACTGGAGGCTCTATCTTTTGAGGCATCTATTTTCATCAAACAGGCCTATTGAATTAATTCTCGGAGACTTCCACAAGATGAATTTTCTACATGCACCATTCTTTTAGTAACAGGAAGCCCAGAGGAGAGAGACGTACTTCTTGAGGTGGCCAGACTATCTCTGGGAGCCAGACTGGGAGAAGTAATAGTGAAGTTCTTTCCGGACTTAAGTTTCAGCACCAGGAGATGAAGGAAGAGTTTTGACAGTGTTTGGTTAGCACTATGAGAACTGGGGGATAATCATTATCTATTAATGCCTGCTTGACTGAAAATTCATTATGGGGACAAGATATATTTGTTCTCTAACCCTACAGAAGCAGGTAAGCTGACAGAAAAGATCTGGTTGGAAGTTAACGCCCGACTGGATGCAGCTCTGTCTGATGCTGAATTGGACACCTGAACTCTGTTCTGATTGACTTAAAATAGTTTAATCAAAATAAAATGCCCTGTTTTGGCATCCTATTTAGTAACAAGATACCTGTCCTGTTGGAAGGGTAGCGATCGGGGAGTGGGAATGGGAAACTAAAATGGACATATAGTGTAGCCTTTACGTTTTAATATAGGTGATAGCTTGGTCGCACAACCAAGATGGAGCTGTAAGCGCTTTCTGTTTCCCGCCTATTGGCTCCCCTTCCCTTTCATATGTTTTTCTCAGCATGAGCTTTCTATACATGTTGGGCATATTACCCCATTGAGCTAATTAGTTTTCGAAATTGAGATAAAATACTCAAATGTCTGAAGTCTGTTAGTTTTAAGGTTTTTTTTTTTTACACTTTTACCCTGTAATTTCAGGGTCTTACTGTTCATTTACCAGCAAATCCTTTTTCAATACAGTTAGTTGAATGTTTGAGAAGTTCCTTGCAATACTTAATGGAAAATTTAACTAGACTATGGGTACTACACCAGCTAATTTATGGTGGGAACCTTTTATTTGTAAAACTTTTTTGCACTTTAGTGGCCCTTGCCTTGTGCAATCCTGTGGTTTCCTGATCCATTATTGATGTTTTAAATAATTAAGTATAAGCGGCCCCTGTGTTGTAACAAATTGTGAGAGGTGCTGTAGTTTTCCTTCTGTTGTAACGTTCAATTCAATGTGAACTCTGTTGTATATTATGGTATTTCTCCTCTTTTATTTATTTATTTATTGGTTTCTTTTTCTTTAAAAAAAAAAAAAAATTATCTGAGGATCAGTGGCAGGATTTTTAGTACAGTAAATTAATAAAAAGGGAACTAGGAGAGCTTCAGTAGCAGACAAGTAGTGGAATTGCAGTATAATGTGGGGAGTGGTGCAATGCAGTTGCTGTGGGGCAGCCATATTCAGGCAGACCTTCTGAACACTGAAGTGCTGCCCTATCTGCATGCATCTCTCTGGACTGCGGGATGAGGTAGCCAGACTCAGAGCGGAAGTAAACTGGGTCAGGAGTACCATCACCCCAATCCAGGGACCACCCAGTCCAATGCAACTGCCTCAAAGGATGCCGAGAACGAGGAGCACTTGGATGACAGTGGGCTCAGGGAGGGTTAGAGCAGTCAGGCAGAGGCACATCCCAGATCCTATTCCACTCAAGAACTCATATGCCACACTGGCAAATGAGGACAACCAATTAGAGGTACCCAGAGAAGTGAAAGGAAAGGATGTGGAGGTTAGCCAATGAGGTGACCTCAGCAGGGAAAGCAGTGGACCCCAGAGGAGGAGGAAGCGAATCCTGATGGGGGACTCCATCATAAGAGGGATCCAGCTAGGAACACAGGAGGGGGAGGACAGGGAAGTGAGGTGCCTGCCAGGTGCCACGGCATGGAGGGATGGAAGGAAGATCCTGGGGATCACTGGGAAGGCAAGACGGAGGGTGAGCTGGATGTCATTATCCACCTAGGTACTAATGACCTGGCAAATGGGGAGCCAAAGGAAGTTCAGGAAGAGTTTAGGAAGCTGGGGAGGGTCTCAAGCAAGTAGCTACTTCTGTCACTTTCAGAAGTACTACCTGTGAGAGGCAAGGGAGAGCATAGGAGTGCATGCACCAGGAACTTTAACTCATGGTTGAAGAACTGGTGCTGTGAGGAAGGGTTTGGATTCATTGGTGACTGGGGACCCACCTGAGGGATGGAGGTTTGTTCTAAGCCTGACGGCCTGCATCCATCCTGGAGGAATCAAGACTCAATGATAAGTTTAAATGCTACATTGACAAGCATTTAAACTAGCAAAGGGGGCAGGCAGCAAGGAGGGTGCCTACTTGCTCACCCCCACAGCTAGCAGTGGAACCAGTGAACCAGAGGAGTGGCTATCTCTGCAAAGCAGTGTGCAAAAGATGGAGATTAGTGCCCAAGAGGTGGATAAGCAGAAAAGGGGCAAAATTCAGCAGAAGGGCAGACAGCAAGGAGAACCAGGGATAAATGACAACCAAGGAAGGGGCTGGAGTAAAACAGTGAAACAGTCTAGGGAGGTCAAATCATGGAAAGCCATGTATGCAAATGCCAGGAGCCTTAGCAACAAGATGGAAGATCTGGAGGCTGTCATGGTACAGTCAGACCTGGACATTGTGGCCATCACTGAAACCTCTTGTAATGATAACCACGACTGGGAGATGGCCATACCTGGCTACAACATATTCAGAAGAGACAGAGCAGGCAGGAAGGGAGGAGGAGTGGCACTGTATGTGAAAAATGACATAAGGGCCACAGAGATCCAGGAGGAACAAAATGGGGAGAGATACTGTGGGTGATGCTGGAAAGGAAATGGGACAGCCATCCAACAGGTGTGGTCTATAGACCACCAGCCCAGGAGGAAGAAACAGATAGGAGTTGATGCTTGCCATCCAAAGGATGGCAGAAAAGGTGAGGTAGTACTGGTTGGAGACTTCAATATTCCAGACGGGACTGGAGCATCCCAGCAGCAGCATCAACTAGGAGCAGATTTATCCTGGACTCCTTCAGGGTGCCTTCCTCAAGCAACTGGTCATGGAACCAACTCGGCAGAAGGCAATACTGGACCTTGTGCTCACAAACAGGGACAGTGTGATGGGGGTAACAGTGGGGAGCACTCGGAAACAGTGACCACCAGTCATTGCGGTTTGAAATCACAGAAAGAGCAGAACCAAACCACACAAAAACACGTATCCTGGATTTTAGGGGGGCAGACTTTGGGGAAAATGGGGAGATACTTGAAAGAGGCATTAAGGGGAATGGGACAGGAATCAGGGGTTGAGGAACAGTGGGCAATATTTAAAATGGGGATTACAAGAACAACAGAATTATGCATTAAGCAGGTTAGCAAGAGGAAAAGGAAGAGGAGACTATTATTGTTTTCCAAAGAGATAAGGTGCACCCCAGGGTCCTTAAAGAACTAAGAGAGGTGGTGGCTGAACCTCTGGCTATCCTGTTTAGCCGATCACTGGAAACAGGGGAGGTACCCAAAGACTGGAGGACAGCAGATGTAGTCCCCTTATACAAAAGTGGGAACAAAGAGGAAGCAGGGAACTACAGACCAGTCAGCCTCACCTCGGTAGTGGGGAAGATCATGAAAGCACTACTGAAGGAGAGATTGGTGGAACATCTGGTTGTCAATGGACTGCAGGACCCAAGGCAGCATGGTTTCACCAGGGAGGTCATGTCAGACCAACCTCGTTGAATTTTTGACTGGGTGACTAGGGAAGTGGATCAGGGAGGGCAGTGGACATGGCCTATCTGGACTTCAGCAAGGCCTTTGACACTGTGCCACATAGAAGACTATTACACAAACTGGGAATATGGGTGTGGGTAGGACAGTAGTGTGGTGGGTAGGTAACTGGCTGGGTGGCAGGACACAGAGGGTGGTGGTAAATGGCTGTCACTCCACAGAGGAAGAGTGACCAGTGGGGTACCACAGGGATCAGTGCTGGGACCGGTCCTATTCAACATCTTCATCAGTGACATTGTGCAGGACCTAGAAGGCAGAATTTCACTGTTCGCTGATGACACAAAGCTATGTAATAGAGTAGACACACCAGAGGGTGTAGACAGAATGAGAAGCGACCTGCAGAAACTTGAAGAATGGTCAGGGGTTTGGCAGTTGAAATTCAATGCAAAGAAGTGCAAGATAATGCATATGGGGCACAAAAACCCTGGTACAATATATCAGTTGGGGTGAGGATATAGCATGCACCAAGCAGGAAAGGGATCTTGGGGTTGTCATCTCTGATGACCTCAAGGTAGGGAAACAGTGTGACAAGGCAGCAGGTAAAGCAAATAGGATGCTGGGATGTATAGGCAGGGGCATCACCAGCAGGAAAAGGGAGGTCATAATTCCGCTATACAAGACACTAGTGAGGCCCCACCTGGAGTACAGTGTACAGTTCTGGAGACCATACCTACGTAAGGACATAGACAGGGTAGAGAAGGTTCAGAGGAGGGCAACAAAGATGGTGCATGGATTGCATCACAAGTCCTATGAAGACAGGTTGAAGGAACTGAACATGTACTCCCTGGAGGAGAGGAGAGGGAGAGAGGGGATATGATAGAGACATACAAGTATCTTACAGGGAGGAACAGGGTGCAGGAAAACACTATTTTTAAGCGAAAAAGATGTTCCAGGACTAGAGGGCATGGGATGAAGTTGGAGGGAGGACGATTCAGAGGAAACATGAGAAAGAATTTCTTCACAGAACGGGTGGTGGACAAGTGGAACACCTTGCCAGAGGAAGTGGTGGGGGCTGAAACAATCACGGGATTTAAGAATGCATGGGATAGACATAAAGGAATTCTGGAGGTCAGGGGTAAGGGGCAACAGACTTCTAGGAAAACAAACTGAACTTACAAGCTTAAATGGGCAGACTGGGTGGGCCATAGGCCCTTATCTGCCGACACTGTCTATGTATCTCTACATGTATTGTAATGGTGGCTCTATTACCAAAATGCAATAAAGAAAGTTTAAAAAAATAAATTAAAAATAACGGCAGAAAAGGCCTACTGGCCCACCTAGTCTGCCCAAGTTTGTTGAATTTTGGGACTGTGCCATCGCCAGCCCCTACCTCCCACAGACTTTCCCCTTTACACATAGTTCCCAGTGCCTGTCCCATCCCCTTTTGAACCCTCCCGATGTTTCAGCCCCGATGACCTCTAAAAGCTTATGCCTGTTTGCCACCACTGTTTTTGTAAGAAAGTACCTCCTGACAGCCTTTTTGACCCCCCCCCCCAAACACCAGTTTCAGGGAGTTACTCCTGGTAGCCACATTACTACCTCATGTGAACAGCTCGCTGCTGTCCAGCTTGTTTATTCTGTGGAGGTACTTAAACCTCTCAGTCATGTCACCCGCTTCTCCTGTTCTGTAGAATGTACATGTTTAGATCCTCCAAACTCTTTTCATAGGACCTGCTGTGTTTCCCCTCGGTCGTTCTGGTTGCTTGTCTCTGCACTGCCTGCAACTGGTCCCTGTCCTTCCTCAAATGTGGGCCCCAAAATTGCAGAGAATACTCCAAGTGACATATGTTCTGGTGCAGTATTGGCCACTGCTAAGCAATTTAGATCACAAATGTATCCCCCTGGGAATTGAACCCAGGCCCCTAGAATACTGTCCTGCTGCTCTAACCACTGAGTTGTAGGCTCACATGTTTGAACTGTAGTCTTCCTGAACACACTTCCTGCTGCTCTAACCACTGAGTTATAGGCTCACATGTTTGAACCGGAGTCTTCCCGAACATACTTCCTGCTGCTCTAATCACGGAGTTAGAGGCTCACATGTTTGAACCGGAGTCTTCCCGAACACACTTCCTTTCTCTGGTATTGCACTACTTAGCGCACTCTGCAATACTCTCTAGTAACACAGTACTCCAAGTGAGGGTGAACCAGGGAGAATAGTTGATAACAGTCCCTAGGAGTTCCCTGGCTATCAATGTTAGGCTCGCCCTCCTGCAGTTTCCTGGATTTTCCCTTTCACACCCTTTGTGTAAAGAAACCACATTTGCCACTCTCCAGTCATCGGGAACTATACCTGGTGCTACTGATTCTCCAGAGAGACTACAGTTGGCCCCGCACCTGCCTACTTTCTTCAGCATCCTAGGTGAGTCCCATCTTTCCCTAGTGATTTGTTTTCTTCGATTCTCCAGTCCCCTTAGTACCTATTCCTTTTGTTATCCTCCTCCATCTCAAATTTGTCCCCGTGAAGACCAAACAAATGTTTTCAACATGCCTGACTTCTCCACGTTATCACCTGTACACATCCCATCCTTCCTTACCCTTTCTGCATTGTCCCTAACCTTATTCTTTTTTTAATGTATCTGAAGAAGGATTTGTCATTCCCCTTGATATTTCCACTAGCTCCAGTTCTGCCTTTCTTTTAGCCTCTGCCTCCGTCATGAGTTTTTTTGTTTTATTTATTTGAATTTTGATGACTGGGTGGGCCCACTGAGATGAGTCATCCCCTTTTCAGGGGCCACCCAGGGAACATACACATTCCATGGATAATACATAGCTAATTACAGGGGTATGTATTTACAGCAACAAGTGAACAGACAGAGAATACAATTATAGTTTCATCAGCCAACACAGCATCCTATAATAAACATACTCAGGATTGTTAAATGCATAGACTGACAATGCTGAAATATACATATTTACAATCTGTCACATTTAGTGAGGTCATAGGAGGAGACGTTATAGAAAATGGACGAGGACAGAACATCTTAGATCAAGTGAGATATATAGGAAAGGGTTAGGGGGAGAGGAGCAGATGTTATAGGAGAGGAATCAAAATTACAGGTGAGTGTGGGAAGGGAAAAGAAGAGTTTGAGTACAGTTACAAATGGGAGGAGGAAAGAACAATTCTTTGTAGCGTTTTTTAAATTGAGGAAGAGACATGCAGGATAGTAATCCATGAGGGAGTCTATTCCATTTTGGGGAGGCTGCAAAGAAGGATCTCTTGCCACTTGATAACTGAGTCTTGGGTAGACTTAATAATGGATAGTGGGAGAACTGAAGGAACCTGGTGAAGGGTTTCAGCATCAGCAGACTGAAAAGGCTGGGGGGAGAGGGGAGGTGGATGAGTTTAAATGTAGTGCAAAGTAGTGGGAAATCCAGTTTAGCATCTAAGGAAGGCCAGCCTAGGGTGTTAAGCACAGCTCAGTGGTGGGTTCGAGCTTGGGCAGCTGCAGCGAAACTGGCTACTCTGTGATAGGTTTGTCTAAGTCTGTTTAAGACTGAGGACTTAGCATTGCCAATAAGTGGGGCCCCGTAAAGGAGGTCGGAGAGTAGAGTTGCAGTGGCCATAATCTTTCAGGAACACGGTGTAAGCTAGAGGGCTATGCTATATAATAGGCCGAGCTTTTGATGAGTGTATTTTATAGCTTTATTCGCATGTGATTCAGAAGATAGGTGCTCATCGAGGGTTACTCCAAGATATTTGAAGATTTCTACTCCTTCCAGTGCCACACCATCTGAAGTCTTAACCATGAGAGGAGTATGGGTAGATAGATCAAATGAGGTGTGGTGGAATAGCATGGTGTTTTTTTCTTTTCTTGTTGAGCAGTGGTAAGTTATCCTTGAACCATGCCTCCAGCCGCTGGAAGTCCAACTCCAGGTTAGCATTGAGAGAGACAATATCCTTTGAGGACCTATAGAGTGCACGTCATCTGCATAAAGCTGTATTGAGGCCCCACCACAGTTTAAAGGGAGTTTGTTTATAAAAATGGAGCATTAGAGAGGACCCAAAATGAATCCCTGGGGAACTCCGTCAGTAACGGGGGACAGTGATGATGTAGCGCCAGGCCATTTGATGCACTGTAACCTGTTAGTCAATTAGTTGGTTAGCCATGCATGGGAGAGGTTGTCAAGGCCTAGGTTACAGAGTTTGACTAGTAAATGTTGATGATTAACAAGATCAAGTGCTTTTGTGAGATGCACAAAAGCTGCATCCATAGCGTGACCCTGATCTATAGCCTGAAAGATGCCATTTGTGACCCTCAGGAGAGCAGATTCAGTACCATGTAGTTTACGGAATCCATGTTGATGGACGGTTAGTCCATTGATTTGTTCAAGGAAGGAATATAGCTGATTGTAGACAATCCTTTCTTGTATTGTGGTGAGATGACATGGTGTAGAGATTGGCCTATAATTCTCGATAAGGTTTGTGGGGCCACTTTTGTGTATGGGGACAGATATTGCTGTTTTCCATCTGTCAAGTATAATTTGAGTGAGGGAGTATTTGTTGATTAACAGCATTACTGGGTGGGCAATAGCAGGGGCCGCTAATTTAAGGAATTTTAGTTGAAGGGAGTCGAAACCTGGAGAACTATCAGGATTAAGTCCTTTTATCAGTTTAAGAACCTCTAACCATGAGGCAAGTTTTAGATGGAAAGGAGGAAGAGAGTCAACAGGAATAGAGACCGTGAGGTCAGTGGGAGCAGAGGGTGGATCAGGTTTGTAGTTGGCCAGGTCAGTAAAGAAAAGATTAAAGCCAGAGGCTATCTCAGAAGGGTTTGATAGAACAGTATCTTTAGTGATCATGGATTGTGAGGGGATACGTTCCTTTCCCTTTAATAAGGAATTAATTTGTGACCAGAAACGTTGGGTTTGTGAGGTTTTGCTCCTGCAGGGAGCGGAGATGGTCATGTTTGGATTTATTGCCCTTTGTTTTTGCAAATGTTCCTCAGTTGTAGGTAGGATAGCTAGTCGGATGAGCGCCCTGATTTTTGGAATTTATCCAAGCTTTGTCATGAGAGCGCATAAGGTGCCTTAGCTCTTGAGAGAGCAAAGGGGAGTGGTTTCCTTTGGCCTTCCTTAACCGGAGAGGGGCATGGGAGTTGAGGATGGTGGAGAAGGTGTAGGTGAAATAACCTAGCACCTGGTTTATGTCAGCAAGGGTAGTGAGATAAGGCTCAGTATAAACGCATCCATATTAAAGTTTGTAAGGTCCTGTGCACTAATAATTTTAGGGGGAGGTTTATTGAAGTTATCTTCCAGATACAGAAAGTTGGGGAGTGGTTGCTGAGGTCATCAGTGAGAGTTCCTGCTAACTTGACATTTTGAGTATTATTCACCAATATCCAGTCCAGTAGTCTATGGGTGCCTGTTTTCAGATAAAGTCTGGTAGGTTATTGGATGATTTGTGCTAGTTTAGCATCAGTAAGTGTTGCTTGGTAGTTGATATTATTTGGGCTTAACCAGTCAAGGTTAAAGTCCTCAGTGAGTATAATATCATGGTGAGGGAATTTGTCTAGGTTGTCTAATTCTAACCAGATTCTCCTTGTATCATTCTCTGTTTCCCTCACTGTGCTCATTCTTTTAAGGTTCACACATCCCCTTTTTTCTCCAATAGTCTGCCTTCCCTTCCTGTTTAACCATATGGGTTTTCTGTATACTTGGAACTTCTTATAGTTCTGATGCAGTTTTGGGTGTCCTCTACAATAGCCTTCTTCAATGCTGCCCATTTCCCCTCCATCCCATTGATTTTATGGAAGTCCTGACTCTTTCCTGCATAGTCTCCATCTTTTTCCTGAAATCTGATTTGCTGAAGTCCAGCACTCGTGTGTCAGTGGCCACTTGTTGCAGCCTCCCAGCTTGATGATGAATGGCACTTTTCCATGATCTCTCTGGTTAATTGGGGCCACCACTTAAATGTCTTATTGTCCTGATTGTACATCAACAGGTGTAGTACTGCTTTCCTCTTGTAGCCTCACTCATCCGCTGTGTGAGTAGAGGTGGGAAAGCCAGGAATTTGTCATCTACAACCAAGCCAGGAGTCTGGCTTGGCTCTACGAGTCAAAGCACAGGCCAAGCCATGGCTACTTACAGTGTCCCTCATAAGCTGCAGAAGAGGACTTAAATGTTTCAGCCACCATAGTAACTGCTCAGGCTAACAAAAATGCTTGCTGTGATCATAAATGGCTCGGTTTGCTCCTGGCTCTTAGTTGTTTACAGAGGATGACTTGAACCTGTTCTGGCTTGCCTACCTCTGTCTGAGGAAACAATGCTGAGTGACAGCAACAAATCTTTGCCCTTTCTGACTCCTAGCCACTGCCTTCCCTCAGTCTGCCTGGAATGTGGAAGTCCCCCATTAACACTGTTTCTCCCAGTCCTGCAGATTTTTTTTTATCTCCCTCTCCAGAGATTTATCATCTTCACTGTTAAGATTCAGTGCAAAGAAGTGCAAGATTATGCACTTGGGGCACAGAAATGCGGGGTAGGAGTACACGATGGGGGAGAGGTACTGACGGCTACAAAACAGGAAAGGGACTTGGAAGTAATTATATCTGATGATCTAAAGGTTACCAAACAATGTGAGAAGGCTGTGAGGAGAGCCAGTGGAATGCTGAAGTACATAGGGAAAGGTATTGCCAGCAGAAGGTAGGAGGTGGTGACGCCACTGTATAGAACATTGGTGAGACTTCAGCTAGAGTACTGTGTCCAGCTCTGGAGCCACATCTCCAGAAGGACATAGACAGGGTGGAAGTGGTTCAGAGAAGGGCAACAAAAATGGTGCAGGGGCTGCACCAAAAATCATATGAGGGGAGACTGGAGATTTCAATATGTATTCCCTGGGGGATGATAGAGACTTTCAAATATCTCAAGAGTGTAAAAAAGGTACAAGAGGGTAGCATCTTTAAAAAAGGAAAAGATGTTCAAGAACAAGGGGCATGATGTGAAAATAGAGGGGGCTAGACTTAGTGGTAACGTGTGAAAGTATTTTTTCACGGAATGGGTGGTGGATCCATGGAACAGCCTCCCAGCAGAGGTTGTAGGGGCAAAAATGGTAGGGGAATTCCAAAACACATGAAACAGACAGACATAAAGGAACTCTAGTAATAGGAAAGGGAGGGCAAGCCACAGATCATTTAGGATTTGCGTTATATGAAATGGGTAGGGAAAATGGTCAGACTAGATGGGCCAAGTGGTCCTTATCTGCCGTCAGATTCTGTGTTTCTATCTGATGGCATGTACACTACTCCTATCCTGCACTTTTTTCTCCATTTTGCCCATCTAATAGTCCTGTACAGTGTCATGAGATGGGAGTAGGCTTGTTTTTTCTTTCACCTTCGACATTCTACACACGAGGGCGCTGGAGAACTTCATGTGGGGGGGGGTGGATATTATCTTTTCTGAATATGCTGCATGTGTACCTGTGGAACTGAGATAACATAAGTCAGCCCCTTGGAGCAGTGGTAGCGGTACTGTTCACAGTGCTGACCACCCAAGTTCAGGAACAGGCTTGAGTCATCAGGGACTGGCCATGTGGAGGAGGATCAAGTGTCCCCGAGGATGTAACCCCTCATATGGGAAGGGAGGGAGGACTGAGCGCTGCATTGCAGCACTGCGATCTGGATGCTACAGGTGTCAGTACAGCTGGTGTTTCTATGTGGGTGGGGGGACACTGGCTGGTGCTGTGCCATGCATTCACATCCTCATCCGCAGGTGTTCTGAGGGCTGGTGACAGGAAATGGGGGGAGTATCCAGCAGGCAGGATGATATATCCGCCTCCTGAAGGCCCTTTCACTGTTGACTTGGGCTCTGCTTCTAAATGGATCTGGACTGCGCTAGGTCAAGAAACTCCCTGCCCTCGGTGGTGGGGGAGGGAGACATGGTGGAATGGAGCCAGGAAACACTGGAAGAAGCCGGGTGATGTGGCTGGAGTGGGGGGGGGTGCTGGTCTGAAGGTAGTCTGCTAGGAGGAAGGATTAAGACAGTGGCAACAAGAAAAAGATAAAATTACATGTGTAGAATTGAAAACACATTGCTAGAGGACTGGTAAGAGTGAGCGTAGACACATGGCAGAATATGAAAAGTTGAGAGGGAGAGATTCAGCTAGGAGATATTGAAAAGAGATTGCTGCAGGAAGAGGGAAGCCTGACTCACTGAATGCATTCCCTTGCATTCCTCTCCAAGCTTTGCGGCTCATATGGCTGACCACTAATTACCCAGCTGATGATGTTTGGGGACTGCATGTTTGTGAGGTGGGGGGCAGGGAAGTGGGCAGGCCAGCCAGGATCTGTCTTCACTGTCCCCACACAAACCAGCATGCCTGCCTGGACCGGCAGCGTGACTCATCGACTGAGGAAACCAGAGCTTCCTACATCCCATCCATCTGTGGCAACTTCCTCCACTGTTGCCAGATGGGAAGGCAGGCCCAGCTGTGGACTGTTAACCCCCGTTCTGCCAGACTCTAGCTTGCAGGCAGGCATCCCCAAGCTCAGTGGAAGAATTTTAGGTTAGCCCTCGATAGCTGTGCCAGCAGATTATAAACTGAACATCAGCTGGGATTTTCTTTTTCTTAGACCATTCCTTTGCTAGTCACCCTTCAATTAAAAGGCAGGGGGCTGCTTATTGGCTCAGTGGAAATACATTGTGCTTTTATGCCAGTGGGTTAGTTTGGGAGCAGAAACTGGGAGGGTGAAGAGGGTGGCCAAGCTGGGAAACAGTGCTGCCACTCGCAGCCAATCCCAGCCGAGGGAGGGGGATGCACTGCAGCTGCACAACGACCTCCATAGAAGGCCAGGGAGTCCCCCCCCCCCCCAGTTAGCTGTGGTGTTAAAGGTCAAAGTAGAAGGTGATGTCATGGTGTGGGTGGACAGTGTTGGGAGGGAATGGCAAAGGGGAGAAAACACCCTGGTGCTGTCAGAATGGTGGCCTGGCCCTACAGTGTGGCTCTTGGTGCCCACAGAACATCATTGGCAATAGTCTAATGATTAGTGGGACTAAGCTGTCACCCAAGAACCAAAAAAGGATAGCTAATACCAGGCCGGGGTAAAAACCTCAATGGAAAAATATGTTTTAGGCTTTCTCTTTTTCTTTACCAGTGCATTGCTTTCCCCAGTACTTGCTGAAAGAGGATTTCCAGTTGCATAGCACCTTTTGTACACAGTCACTGTATAGAATAATTAAAGGAAAGACACGCTGACAAATGTGTTGGCTGTCTGTCAATTAACATCCTAAGCACAGGCATGACCAATCGCATTGGAGTCCTAAAGGACAATATTTTTGCTACCACTAGTAAGGCTGGTTCCCAGTGTAACCCCCCTGCAAATGGGGGTTCCCAAAAGACTTCCAGGAGCTTGCTTGAATGCTCTAAGCCTGAATGGTGTTTGGCGTTTAAGCCATTTATCAGTGAGTGTTTTTAGAACCTCTGGTACTGTCTCTTTAAGAGCTGTCTGCTTGCAGACATAATTAGTTTGTATGGGGGACTGTGTGTTTCTTTGATTGAGTACCACTCGAGCTGCTGCCAATTCACTCCATTTTTGCAGTCACTAGGAGTGCAAAGGGAACCTATCTGAAAGATGTAACTGTTTGCCAGAAATCATTTAGAGTAATAATGAAATTACAGTTTGTCTAACCTGCTTTCTTTGCAGTCAGAACTGTGTCTGCCTAGTTCCCCATTCTGGTTTTGAACTGCTGAACTGGACCAATCAGTGTGGGGTAAGCTAGCTCTAAAATGGTGCCTTGGACGAATCAGAACTTGGACTCATAATCTGAGCCAGCCACAAGAGGATTGTATGGGCAGTGACTCTGGGAGATGTAGTTTAGACTTTGGCGCTTTGGACCAACAGGAGCAGTCTATTGTGAGTGACAGCCAATCCAGTCAAGAACTGCGAGGAACTCAAAGGAAGTGCCGGTTTGTCTGTTGGAGTTTCAGTTTGAGCTCTGGCAGTGAAGAAGGAAGGAGCCCTGTGCTTTTTCAGTGTGCAGTTTTAGTCGGAAACGTGTGAAGGCCCAGAGTTCCGTCTGCAGCTTGTGTAACTGCTTCTTAGGACTGAATCTGCCCTGTGAAGAGAATCAAAGGATATCTGAAGAGTAGAAACCAGGCTCACCCTGTAGAAGACTGGAGAAATTGCTGAATTGCACTCTGTCTGTCAGGAACTGAATCTGCTGTGTGTTCTCCGGTATTGTGCAGTAATTGCGATCGGATAGAGAAGCAGCTGCCTGGTATAGTACTTTCTGTTTTACCATATAAATGTGTGAAGAGGCTTGTGTACCTCTAGGTGAATCCTGCTGCCATTAAAGGACTTTTGCCTGTTACTGTTTACCATATAAATGTGTGAGGAGGCTTGGTTAGCTCAAGTGAATCCTGCTGCCATTAAAGGACTTTTGCCTGTTGCAGTTTGCCTTATAAATGTGTGAGGAGTCTCGTGGAGCTCAAGAGTAGCCCTGCTGACATTGAAGGACCCTATCTTGTTTGGAGGTCGTGAGTACTAATTCAGGGTCGCTCCCTGTTGAATTGCCACATTGAATCCAAATAGAATTACTGTACTGCTGACTGTTTAACTAATTTTTCTTTTCTCTGTGTGAAAGGGCCCCTACCAGCTGCCATGGTTTGACTAGCCACTAGGGCTTGGGTACCCAGGGACAGTAACTGGTAGGATAGGCCTGTGCACAGAGCCATAGGTAGATGAGTAAAGTATAAGCTAATTAACCTGATTTCCCCTGTCCTTGTTATATTCCCTAAATAAATCAGAGCTGCTTGTTTCAGCAAAGTTATACTGCCTGAGCTATTTGTCTATGTTAAAGTATTGTACTGTGATTGTTGCACTGTATCTTATTTTACAGGAGGTCCCAGGGCCTGAACCAGCCCTGGGGGTAAGTGTATACTGTGAAGGTAATTCTGATATATTGTGTGGGCCACTAGTGGGAAGAAAGGGGGGTTGCAGTGTCCCAGAGGGCTGTGACCAAGTAAGTTTAACTATTGCAAACCCTGACCTCTGGGTGAAGGCACCCGCCATTGGATCCAGGCCCCTCAACCTGTTAGTGGCAAATCAGGCAGGGGTAGTAGCCCCTGGGATAGCGCCATCTAGGGGTTACACTAGGATGATCCTCCCACCTGTAGATATTCCATTTGCCCAGCGGCTGTATGGAAACGTTGCACTGCCTCTTCCAAAACAAGCCAGCTGAGTCAATTAAATGGAAATATTACTGGCCTCCCTCCACTTTCTAGGCTCTGTGAAGTTCGAACCCAGGTCTCTCACTTGTAATGCAAAGTGCTCCCTCCATGTACTCACAAATTATTTCACGCTGCTTATCCTGAGGTACCTGGGGGGAGTTCCTGATGTGGATCCCGGGGTGTTTGTCTGGAGTCAGTGATGTACCGAAGCGTCTGACAGCAGGCTGGACTGAGGAGTAGTGTTTGATAAAGGTTTACTTGCAGGCTTCTACAGTAAAGTTCTCCTCTTGGGCACATTCAAACAAGAACAGTCTGAAGGCAGGTACCACTGGGCTTTGTAAAATAGCAGCAGCAATATTTCTCTCTCTTTTTTTTTTTTTTTAAAGGAGCAAAGGGAAGGAGTGGAAGAAAGGGGTGGGGGGGAGGGAGCAAGAGAGAATAAATTAGGGAAGGTATGATATTCAGTCACAGGCACACACCCACACAGTATCTATCTAAACACTCAAACACATTTACAGTAGAGCTCTCCCCACACACACTTTATCCTTCCTTTTGTCTATGCCTTCCTTGCTGCGGCTAATGAAGTAGTTCAGAATGATCTGTCAGTCTGTCTGTCATATACACACAATACATTTTATTCTGATACATGTACAACCGGTGTTAAGATGTATTGTGCAGGATAAATGTGTTATCTTTGCAACCAGTTTACAAGATAACATGGTATCTTGCCAGTTCGGCACATTATAATCACTGCCTTGAAGATTGGACACATCAGAGTGGACTGCCGAGAGCAGCTTTTTAGAATGCTGATGACATCACAGTTTGCCTATGTAGCTGTGAAACCAGCTGTTAAAATCAAAGAGAAGCAGTTAGATCTTCACACAAAAGTTTAAAGTTCTAGCTAGTAAACTGATGTTATATAAACTGAATGTGCTATGGTCGCATTCAAAATAGTCTAAGGAGGATAACAGCAAAGTGTGAAGAAGCTGGTTTCCACACCTCATAGGTGCTGTGAGAAAGGACTCGAGTGCCTCAGTGATGTCACAGTACCTGAGATCGGTGTAGACACTTGAAGATAAATTGCATGCTTTGAGCCCGCCCATTCCATATCCCACATATTTCATACTAGGTGATTTTGGAAGAGGAAAAATAATTCGGAGTGCAAAGTTAATGATTCAAAATAGGGCTGTACAAAACAGATACTATTTAGGACACAGGCACACAAATAGCACACTTTTTTTTTTATAAGTACACATATTACTATTAAATATTTGATTTTCTTCAAAGGCACCTCCCCACATTAAACCACACTGGCATCAGGACTACCTACAAACTTTCGGTAGCTGGGGTTGCACATATCGACATGCAGCATCACTGTCTATATAACGTGGGTACACCATCAGGCCTTAGTTATTTCTCCCTTTGTCAACTGCTCATTGGTTTACCGCTGCTGAAGAATGCCACTGAACTTTGCAAGTATCACGAATGCTTCAACTTCTCTCTTTGAAATTTACTTAAACGTTTATTCTGCCGCCAAAAGTAAAGGAACCGCTGTTCCGCTGTTGATGTTGTGGTAGAGTTAAGATCTGTAAGGACACACTCACTCCATGTGTATCCCTGACGTGGGCATTTCTCATGACATGAAGGACTGCAACGATTTGACAGGTCTTTAACCGGGTTACTAGGAGATGATCCAAAAAGACCTTGGAAGTTTATCTAAAACTCGAGGCAGTGGAGAAAAAATGGCATTGCCGACATCACCCGCTCATGCTCCCCACAACTCACTGAACTTTAGGGGGTACACCATCTATCCATGGTCACTAGCAACCATTGCCGACTTTGCCAAGAAAAAGGACAAGTCTGCTAAATCAGTGGACAAACACTGCTGTGTAGAAAAGGACAAGACAGAGGCATGGGGAAAAGATGCCTCTTCTGCCAAGTCCTGCTCTCCTCCAAAAAGAGAGATCTCAGGACACCAAGGTCACAGTCTGGGCCAGGCTGTAATCCCCTGCCAGGGGATTCACTGCCAATTCTGTTATCCAGCACTGTCCTGTCAATGGTTTCATCGTCCATGCCCCATCAAAGTCCGGCTATGCGAAGATGCTGTTTCAGACTATATGTGAATTTTTCCAAAAGCTTCTACACCTGACTCTGTCATCAAATTTAGCTCCATCATCGCTGTCCGGACCGCAGCCATCGAGGACCTGGTTGTTGTACCAAGCAAGGGGCTTCATCCATCAGTGCCTGGCCTGTCAACGCTTCCTCCTGTATGGCTTCCTCCTGTTGTTGGCACGCTGCCCATTACCATCAGTGAAGAGGAGGAACTGGAATACAGTACTGAATATGAGGAAGAGGGAGATGATCTGGCCCCTTGATGTGGTGGACTCTAGCTCCACTTTATCCTCCTGCAGTAAGGACAGTGTGCGTTACATTACTAGGTCTCCTCCGGAGAATGCCTCTTTCCAGGCTTTCCTACGACAGGTCCAGTCTAAACTGGGCTTTGCTGTGGACGAGGAAGATTGCTCCAAGGGAAATCTTTATGTGTTCTTGGAAGTGTCTGACCCACTGTGACTGTTCTTCCTATCTGTAGATTCTGGAGGATACCACACTGGCTGCTTGGCACAAGCCTTGTGCTTTTCCTTCTTTACTACTACATGGAATAACACTTTTTTATGGAACGAGTAAGGTAGAATGAACTCCATAGGAAATTGTCTTTCTGGAGACAGTGAATGGATTCAAGAGGATGTGGGACAGGTGAAAGAGAGCCTCAGGGTCACCGGGGTGGAGGGGAAGAAAAGTATGACGGGGGTGTTAGGGTTGAGGGGGGGTCAAAACCCACAGTAGTTGCTGAGAAGAGGCTTTGCAATTCAAGCAGACTAAATAGAACAATAGGACAAATAGGATAGCGTGCACTCGTGTACTGTCCCAATTGCAGCTGATGAAATAAAAGCAAACAATCTGTAGATGAATGCTCAGAATTATTTTATTACCTAAATAGTAACTTGAAAGCTGCAGGTATAAGAGACCAGGGTGACTCAACACTAGGTGCCCCGGCACTTCGCCAAGTACAGCTTCATCAGGGGGTGGATACTTCTACAAAACTACACTCCTTTTATAGTGATGCAGATAATCACATACTAGTATACCACATGATACAAGAGAAAAATGGTTGCATAGTGCATAGATATAAAAAATTATAGTAATTCATAATTCATAACTCATACAGGTGGGGTGGGTCGAACAACTTTATATATAGCAGGGGCTTGCAACCCCACAGTCTGTACTGGATCCAGCACTGGCGGAGCACATAGCAGTTTTGTCTGGACTAGACAGACCAATAGACCTTTTTCTGCTTGCTACTTTCATGTGTTTGTATGTTTACCTGCTATACCTGGTAGGGTGGATAAGCAATATCCTGCCCATTATGATAAGCCCTATTATACAAAGACAAGAAAAAATGCTTGCCTCTGATTGGTCAGTCTGGGACTGGACCCGTGATGTTAACTCAGTACAACATCATGGATCTAGTCCCAGCACACAGATGACCACATCAGATGGTAATGAGATCACTTCCTGCTCAGCAGCCCAAGTCACTGATTCCCCCTCGCAAACTGCTTTCAGTCTCCCCTTTAACAGTTTTCTCATTACAGCCTTCCCGATACCTGCCCCCACCTCACTGTGACACAATCCTCTCTGTCCAAATGTCAGTTTATAGGAGACTCACTCACACAACAGGACAATTCCCAAAAACGAAACCACAAAGCTTGCATAAAAGCTGTCCCAGAACGCGCACCACTTACTGATCTCCCACTTCAGTCATTACATGTTTGGCTTTGCCACATTCCCCGGTAGCCAGGATACAGGATAATAAAAGAAAAATCAGCCATACAGCTTCCCGAACCTGCGAGAGACTTCACGCAACGGCCGGGTTCACTTCCTCATTGAAAACGCGATCCTCAAAGCGCGAGTACAGTTCAATACGGTGCTCCTCATTGCCAGCTGTACTACAGGCACTGTTTAAATGAATGCACTTTCTGTTAAAAAAAATAAAGTAAAACCTGAGAAGTCAGTGAGAGGATGTCACAAAAAAAAAACCAAAGTTGTGAGGAGACCTGCAATACGATGAGAAAAGTGTGTGTGTGTGTGTGTGTGTGTGTGTGTGTGTGCGCGCGCGCGATCCATTTGAATAGACAAAGCCGCTCATTTACCAACAGCACCACCTACTGGCCAAAACAAGACTATTTTTTTCCTTTCTACTCTTCCACAGTCATAAATAAAACACTTTTTAAGTTTTTCTTTTTTTCCCCAGATACAAACGAGCCATTGTATAATAGCAGTAATGCACTCCAGGGTGTGTGTTGTGCTGGATAACGTCACTTCTGGGGTGATTAGTTGCACTCGGCCTGTGGCCTCATGCCTAATCACCCCAGGCATGATGTTACCCAGCACAACACGCACCCTGTTGTGCATTATTGCTTAATTATTGCTCTCAACCAGAAATTGATTCTGTGGTTATCATGGCTGCACGCAACAGGTATAAGGCTCCTAAACGTATGAGCTCTCATCCTCCTGATATGGAATCCAGAAGACTCGATGTGATGGACAAAGGGACATACTGTATGCTTTGGTGTCCCTTGGCCTCAAAATTGCCAATTACTAGGCTTAGTGGAGCTAGGTGGTGGAGGACCACCTTCAGGGTCAGCTTATTGACCTATAAGGCCCTACGCAGACAGGGACTGTGTTACTTGCAAGACATCCTGTGTCCTGTGTCCCTATCGCCCCCTCTGCCCACTCTGCTGCACTGACGAGAAATTGCTAGAGATTCACAGGGTCCGTTCGAAGACCTCAGGGGGCAAGATCCTTTGCTTTCATGGCCCCAACCCTGTGGAATTCTCTACCTCATCAGAGTGTCAGACCACTGAAACTTTTAAAGCTGCATTAAAAACTTATTTATTTAACCAGACATTTTAGATAGTTAAAATTGTCAAAGTCTATTATCCATTTTAATGAGTGTAATTTGTTATTAAATTATTGTGATTTTAATCTGTACAGGTGCTTTGATATTTTAAAAAAGCTTTTTAGAAATAAATTTGACTTGACTTGACTATATGATCAAATATAAGAACATCCATGTTAAACAAACTGCCTGATGGCCCAGCAGATATTGAGATCAGGCAGATTGTTGTCAGTGATTTGGAGGCTGGTAAGCACACGCTTAGATCTGTTTGTGATGCCTCTGATGTTGCTGCTGTTTCTGGCATTTGCCTGTGCTGCCACTCCTGGCTGTGCATTGCTGGCTTTGCCACTGATGTACTGCAGTTAGTCCTTAATGCTTCCATTAAAAGTAAGCAGCTGATCCGCAGTTTTTTAGCTCTGATGTTGAGGCTGCCTTGTGGGATCTCCAGTTATCTAAAATGGCCCTGTAGTCCCTGCATACTCTGAATCCAAAGCATCGGGCCGGGGTTCCTTTCTCGGGTCCTAGCCTGCTCTGGTAGAGGCTATTCCTGGGGTCCTGGAAATGGCACCCAACGGCCTCCAGCCTCCCCCAGGCTCCTTGGATCCCCTGTGCCCATGCTAAGGTCACAAACCATGCAGGTCTTGGAGGTGCCCCTGCCACCCCCAGAATCTTCTGACTCCACTCCCCTGGCCTACGAAGATTTTAGTAACGCTTTTGACACCGTTCCACACAGGAGGCTAGTAAGCAAACAAGCTGGGTAGCTTAGGAATGGGTCCAAAGGTGGCAAACTGGGTAATCAATTAAGGGATAGGTGACAGAGAATGGTCATAAACAATGTTCACTCAGGGGAAGAAAGGGTGACCAACGAGATGCCTCAGGGATCAGTGCTGGGGCCGGTTATTTTTAATGTCTTTACAAGTGACATTGTAGAGGAGCTGGCGGGGAAGGTCTGCCTCTTTGCAGATGACACCAAAATTTGCAGTATGGTGAATACTCCGGGGGGGGGGTGAAAAGGATGGTAAGAGACCCGAGAGAACTTGAGGAGGGGTCAAGGATATGTCAGCTGGATTTCAACGTGAAACAGTGCAAAGCAGTGCACTTGGGGCACAGAAACCCAGGGGCAGAGTACAAAATGGGAGGAGCAGGAAGGAGACCTGGGGTGATCATATTGGATGACATAAAGGTGGCCAGATAGTGCGACGAGGCAGTGTGGCAGGCTAGTGAGATATGGGGGTGCATAGGGAGGGGCATCAGCAGCAGAAAGTAGAAGGTGTTATTGTCTTCATATAGATCGCAAGCAAGACCCCACTGGAGTACTACAGTATGGCCAGTTCTGGAGACCATGTCTCCAAAAGAGATGGAGTGGAGGTGGTCCAGAGGAGGGCAACTAAAATGGTGCTGCAAGGTCTGTATCAGAAGCCCTATGAGGAGAGACTTAAGGACCTAAATATGTACACCCTGGGGGGGGTGATAGAAACGTTTAAATACCTCATGGGGGTAAATAAGGTACTGGAGGGAAGTATTTTGTTTTTTGGAAAAAAAGGTGCTCAAGGATAAAGGGGCATGATAAGAAGCTGGAGGAGGGTAGAGTCAGGAGAGGTGTGAGAAGGTACCTCTTCACAGAAGGAGTGGTGGATTCCTGAGACAGTCTTCCAGAAGAGGTGGTGAGGGCAAAAACAATGGTGAGGTTTAAGAATGCATGGCATAGGCACAAGGAGATCTTAAGGAAAGGGAAGAGGGTGGGTGGGTGAATGGACCAGAGATCAAGTAGCATCTGCAATGATATAATAGGCAAGGAAAAATGGACAAACTAGGTGGACCAAGTGGTACTTATCTGCTGGCAAATTCTATGTTTCTGTGCTCCTGCAGATCAGGGAGTCCTTGTCAAGGGCAGAGTCTCCCTCCTTCCATAGTGGAGGGAGATCACAACAGATGCATGGGTGTTACGAGTGGTTCAGTGAGAACATGCTCTCGAACTCCTCTTTATCCCTCCCATGCATCCTCCCTTACCCAGCCATTATCCTCCGGGACATCTTGCCCTCTTACTTGTGGAGGTTCAAACCCTTCTCCGCAAGAGGGCCATAGAGCGTATACTGGTTGCAGAAATGAATCGCGGCTATAATTCCTGATAACTTGTTAGGTGAATCAGGGATTTACAGCACATCCTAGACCTTCGAGGTCTCAACCTGTTTATCAAACACAAAAGGTACCAGATGGTCTCTCTGGAGCCCTTTCTCCCCCTGTGGCTGCAAGGGAATTGGATGTGCACCCTCATTATGAAGGACGCTTACCTCCTTATTAAGATCCACAAGTCCCTCAAACAATACTTGTGGTTTATGCTCTAGGGTTCCCACTGTCACTTTTGTATATTGCTTTTTGGCTTGTGCTCTGCACCCCATGTTTTTGCAAAATGCTTTGCAGTCACCCTCAGATGGAAAGGCCTCTTATGTTTTCCCCTATATTGATAATTGGCTTCTAAAGGTCCCATTGAAAGAAGCGAGAATTTACACCTGTTCCGTTCCAGACATCTCTTTGAGCTGTTGGGCATTCTGGTAAACGAGCCAAAGTCGGTACTCACTTCATTCCAGTATCTCCAGGACATTGGAGGGGTTCTGGACATGGGGCTCAGACAGGCTTTTCTTCCCTTGGACTGTGCTACGGCCCTGGTTGTCCCAACTCAACTGGTCTTGTCCAGTAATTATGTCCCACTAAGATGTCTTCTCAGATTGAGACACCTCATGGGTGCTGCTGTTTTGACAGGTCGATAGCATGGCTGCATATGAGGATTCAGCAGTTGTTCCTTCATGCCCAGTGAGCTCAACATTTGGATGAACTGGAGTGTCTCATTCAAGTGACTTCTCTGTTTTGCCTCTCCCTGCTCTGGTGGTTGGACTGCGCCAATCTAGAGATGGGTTCGCCTTTTCTCCATTCGACTCCTCTGCTAGTAATGACGATGAATGCCTTGGGTTCAAGATGGGGTGCCCATCTGGGCTCCTTTTGCACTCAGGGTCACTGGTCTGTCTTGGACATGGTTCTGCACAGAAACAGTCTGGAGATGCGAGCTGTTCTATTTGTCCTACGGGCTTTTGCCCTCCCCCCCGTTCCAAGTCATCAGCTGTTGATCTGTATGGACAACATTTCAGTGATGTACTACATAAACTGCCAAGGCAGGGTCCATGCCTGTCCTTTCTGTCAGGAGGCAATAAGAGTCTGGCACTGGTCCGTGGGATAAACATATTCTTTTTGGCCATTTTTCTGCTGTGCAGGCTCAGTGCCCTGGCAGATCACCTCAACCCTTATTGGGCACACAGCCATGAATGGAGCTGTTGAACTCGATCCTAAATGACCTCTTAGTAAAGTGGGGTCACCTGGACATCGACCACTTTTTGACGCCATACAGCACAAAACTGTTGCTTTTCTGCTCGGTCATTCCAGGTCCTGGAGTTTTCTGGTGAGACTCATTGTCCCTCATTTGGAACAGGAGGATCATGTACGCATTTCTTCCATTCCCCCTGATACACAGGGTTCTGGTCAAGTTGAGGGTTGAATCAGCCACCCTGATTCTAGTTACTCCATACTGGCCTAGACTAATCCGATTCCCTCTGCTTCAGCAGTTGGCAGTGGGACCTCCACTCTCATGCCTTCTATGAGCAAGATTTCTGTTGCAGGAGCATGACTGTCTGATGTAGCCAGATCTTCAGTCCCTGCACTTCCTTTCCTGACAACATAGAGTTCTCCCACTTTAGAGTTTCCCCAGTGTTGCTTCTGTTCCATTGTTGGCTTAGAAGCCTCCACTAGATATACCTACTCACAACAAACTCTGGCCAGAGCCAGTACAGCTGCAGCCGAGGTCACAGTGGAACACGGCACTCTCTGCCATGTCCAAGATTGCCACTAGAGTTCAGTGCACATGCGTGATGAGTCACGCATGCGCACTGTGCTCCAGCGGCTATTTTAGACACACGAACTGTGCCGTGTTCTGTTCCACTGCCACTAGTGTTCAGAGTGCATGCACAATGACTTGCGCATATGCAGTGATTGCCAGTGGCCATCTTAGACAAGGCGGACTGTGCTGTATTCCTTTCTGCCGCTGGCCAACAAAGTAGTGTCTTAGACATGCAGGGATTGCTGTCCACCTCCAATTTTAAAAAATGAGTTCGGTATCTGGTAAACTGCCTTTTTCTACTGTCATCGCAACACGTCTGCAGGGCTACATCCACTGCAGCCGTAAAAATGGAAACATTTTACGGTTTGGTGTACTGCCAGTTAGTTGGACCCCTTTTTATGTTAAGCTGCGCCGCATGCGCGAGAGCGTTTGGGAGAGTAGCACGCTTGGAGGTGCCTCTCCCATCAATGCACTGCTCCCTTGAGCAGGCGTGGCGATCTGCACCAATGGGTGCAGGAGCTCAATATGACAGCGGTGTTCCTCTGCTTCAAAAGAAAGCACGCTGCATACTGGCGCGCCGTCACGCCGCCCCGTCACGCGCTGCCCCCCACGCGTATCACGCGCCCCCAAAGCTTCCCAGCAGGCACCCCGTCGGCTCCCGGCCCTTCCCCAAGCCATCCTGCTGCCCGCGTGAGCCCACCCCAGCGTGGCAAGCGTTGGTTTCGTTTGCCGAGGGGTGCCCAATCCCCGTCGGTTCCTCGGCCCCGCGTAGTTTGCGGCGGGGTGCCCAATCCCGTCGGCTCCTCGGCCCCCCAGCCATCTTCTGCCATGCTGGGAGCCCACCCCAGCATGGCAAGCGTCCACGTCATCTTTTTTTTTGTTAAACCTGTAAAACAAAAGCGGTCCAGCTGGCGTCTCCCAGCCCCTCCCACACCCGCACCCACCCACTGCGCGCAGCCTCCCCACACCCCACCCCATACTTACCTCCGGACTCGGCGCGGCGATCTTGGTGGACCGGGAACACGTCTGCACTCTTCAAAGGCGACTGCGAACTGAGGAAATGCCGGTAAGCTGTATAATGGGCTAGATAGGGGGTTTCAACTTTATTGCTTATCTCAGTTATTTTTTGGAATTTTTGCACCAAATTTTCAACATGGGGTTTTTGGGACCCCTTCTCATGAATGATGTCACTGTCGTGGTGTTTCGGGCCCGAAGGGTGATTTCGCAGGCACTGCGCAGTCACTGCGCGAAATCACCCTTTGGCCTCGAATAATGCCATGACAGTGACATCATTCATGAGAAGGGGTCCCAAAAACCCCATGTAGAAAATCTGGTGCAAAAATTCCAAATAATGACTGTTTTACGAGCGTGCGTTGCGCAGTTCCTACGCAGGCTCGTAAGTTCGCGAATTTTCAATATTTTCACTCCAGATTTTCAACATTGCCATTTTATCACACCTTCTTATGAGTTGTACAGCTGTCATTTTCACATCTCACCCAAAGCGTGTTTCCGCCCATGTACTGCACAATGGCGCAGTTGGTGTGCGAAATCAATGTATGGGACACAGTAAGAAAATCACAGTGACACTGTTCATTAGCAGAGGTTTTAAAATGGCAATGTTGAAAATTTGGTGAAAAAATTCCTAAAAATGACTGTTTTATGAGCATGCGTTGCACAGTTCCCATCCACTCTCGTAGGTTTGCGAATTTTCAATATTTCCACTCCAGATTTTCAACATTGGCATTTTACCACACTTCCTTATGAGCAGTACAGCTGTCATTTTTCACATCCTGCCCAAAACGTGTTTCCGCCTATGTAGCGCACAATGGGGGTAACAAAAAGGTCATGCTGACAATTTATTGTGCAAATACCAGCAATCGCACAGGGCATTAGGGTAAAGCACCATACATGCCAAACGCCACTGCAAATACCTGCAAGCGAACGTTCGGCATTGACAAATGCTTGTTATGTGTTCAGTCAGTCTGGTTATGGACTACCTCTTGTCCCCTATGGACATGGGCCTTGGGTATTCCTCCATTAAGGTTCACTTGGTGGCAGTGTTGGCTTTTCATGCCCTCACAGATGGCAAAACTGTTTCCCAACTCAGGGCTTCCCGCAAGTTTCTCCAAGGTATCCTCCTCCTACACCTCTGGTCTGTGAACCGGTTCTGATATGGGACTTTAATCTTGTTCTGGAGGCACTTATTGCACCTTCCTTTAGGCCTGTTGGTACTTGTGAGCTGTACTTCCTCTCTTGGAAGATGCTATTCATCGTGGCTATGATGTCTGATAGACGTATTTCAGAATTAAGCTCTAGTTGCGGAGTCTCCTCCTTTTATTTTCCACAAGGACAGGGTTACCTTACATACCTATCCTCATTTTCTGGTGAAGGTCATTTCTATTGGAGCACTTAATCAGACCACTGACCTTCCGGTTTACTTTTTGACTCCTACAGATAGTGGGGAACATCTACACACGCTTGACATCCGTTGGATGTTGTTTTTGTACCTTGATCATACTAAGGATTGTAGAAGATCCTCTCAGCTGTTTGTGGCTGTAACAAGCCCTTGTTAGTCGAGCAGTAATGAAAATCAGCCCCCTGAACTTTAGTGAGGCTCACTCCTGCGCTCTCCCTTGCTTCATGTCATTGTGTGCTGCAGGTGGGGGCATGCCAGTGGAATCGGGAATCGGAAGGAATCGAGGGGCATGACCAGCAGCCGAGCTGAGAGCAGCAGTTATACACGGCTCTTCAGAATTAAGAGGTTTTCTTAAAATAACCATCATAAACTTCTCTAAACTGCATCTTAACTGATATCTTTGGATAGAGCTCTTCAATACCTACTGAACATACGCATTTTTTCTGCGCTGCAGTGCACTGGATTGCCAAAATTGTGCGGGGAAGCAAAGCGGCAGCGAACGCAGAGGGAATCCGGCCCAAAGATCACAAAGCAGGCGTCAGTAGAGACCAGCAGCCTGGAGCCGAGGAGCCAGATGCAGTCCAAACTTATAATGCCACACTCCTCAGAGCCATGCAAGGACTTGATTATAAACTAGAAGAACACAATAATGAAATGAAGCAACTGACTGCTAAAATGGGTACCTTGTCTAAGGAAGTGAAAGGAGCTACCAAATCCGCCAAAAAAGCCTTAGCAATCACAGCTGGGCTGACGAAAGAAAATACTTTGCTCTGTCGACTGTTAAAAAAACTTGGAGAACACAACTTGGGCAACTCACATAAGGGTTTTTGGTCTTCCTGAAGAAGCAGAGGGAGATGACCTAAATGCTTTCCTAAAATCATGGTTACAACAGTTGTTGAATCTTGATGATGACTTTGCAGATCATTAAGGCATACCGTATATTTCCATGTGGCGGTAGGCTGTAAGCAAACAAGGGTGCTTCAACTCCACACACCATCTTGGTGGTGCTTTGAGATATGGGAGAGAGAGAGACACGATCCTACAGCACATATGTCCTCTTGCCTGGCAGGATTCCAGAATTCATCTGTTCCCAGACCTCAGTTATGCCACACGCATGAGGAGGAAGAGTTTCAGTGGAAACCGGGTGCTCCTCCGTTCTCTGGGGGTTCATCATATCCTTTTGATGCCAGCCAACTTGATGATTCTCTATGGAGGTAAAGCATACCAGTTCTCCAACGCTCAGGAAGTGGCGAAACTTCTTATGAAGATAGTGTCAGTTTTCTTCCCAGGAGGAAGGATCTGAATCTGAAGAGAGGAGGTAGCCTAAATATCAGAACAGTGTTTGAACTTTGATATTGTTGGGAGGGGAGTTGGGTGATGGGAGTTGGATGTCTCCAAGGCTGATGTGAGGGCTCCATGGATCCTGAGGTGCTGTTTACTAAAATGATTATATTGTTTGGGTTTGCTTAGGATTGTAGTTAGCCCAGTGGGGTCTGGAGAACACCCCAGGCATGCCTAATCTGACTCCCGTACCACACTTACTCTCCCCCCACCCACACACACACCAGAGACTGGGCTGTAAACTGAACATTAAAACAAGCAGCAGTGGGACTCATGCTGAATAGTTTAGTGCTCTAACACAGAGAGTTCAGCACTTGTCCCTTATTGTAACCATTGTAATTAAAATGTTCATTTTTTTTGTATGATAAAAACAGTTGGAGCTCAGGAGAGTTTACTGATCGATGTTTACCTATACGGATGTTTTTTACATACTATAACACACAATAGATGGTTATTCCTTTTGTAATGGTCCCACACTATGGGTAGGACAGAATACTCAATTTTTAAAACTGCAGTTCTGTAGGAGATGTGTGGAATATTGCTGGGCTAATTTATCCTTAATCCCGATGTGCATAGGTTTGGGACACTAGGCCCCTTTGATAGGGTGCACGATGTTGTTTTGGACCCTTTATGAAGTCCCTGCTCCTGGCTACATTGGCCATCCTTGGGCACTATAACTTTACTAAGATTATGTGGGGTAAGGGTGAACTACCCTAATTATTTGCTAAATAATCTGTTTTGTTGTAATTATCCAGACACCCCCAAGTGTGGTAACATCTATACAGGGGTGCTTATCATTTGTTACTGTTAAAATGTAGCGCTTGCAACAGCATGCATTTCAATTTGAAATAATGCTTATTACAAGAAACTAATAAAAATAGTGTTTAAAAAAAAAAAAAAAAAAAATCGGCTGGCCACCTTGTTGGGACCAAACTACGATCCTTTCCATCTAAATACCAGCACCAGATTAAATGTTAAAAATAACAAAGACTAGCCGGCCCGGTGGTGCAGAAGGCTGAGGCACTGGACGCCCTTCCTCGCACTACACCAGTGACCCAGGTCTGGGAATGGACTCTGGTCGCTTGGGAGTTGGCCGGGGCGAGGAAGGCTTGAGCATCCCCTGACAGATCTCCTTCCTCAGGGTGGGGGGACTCAGCATCGCACTGTAGACTGACACCTAGCGGAGGCCTGGGGTCAGCACAGGCATGATGCTAGAAATGGTGGACCCATGCACAGGGCGTAAGACTGCATCCGCGGAGGTGGAGACAGTCGCCCTGCCCATTACACGTGCATGGGTCTGGGGAGAAAACGGAAAAAGGTTTGGAGCTGGTAGACTCAATGATGGCAGGCTGTGCCCGCACCTCCCACCGGCAATGTAGATGTTGGCTTCTGGGGGTGGGGGCAGGAACCCTCGCCACTGGCCCCTGTCATGGGGGGCAACCGTGGGGTATGGCCTGTTGGGGTGGGTGTGGGAAAGCCTTGCCGAGAGAGGCGAGTCCCCTCCAAAGGAGGGGCCGGAGCTGCCTGTCTGCTCCGAAGGAGGAGTATAGTTTGTATGGGGAAAAAAAGGAAAAAATAGCAAAGACTTAATTTCACCGACATAAGGTGCCAGGTTTTGTAAGTGATGGCTATAACTTGGAAAATCGCTTTAAGACGTGCATAAAACACATGCATTACATCACAGCAGCAATCTTGCCCCGTATGCAAGAATACCAGAATTGTTGAGACTCGTGAAGAGTTGTTCTGAATGATAGCCTGGGCAGGCTGCTGGACACAGTAATAAGGGCAAAGTATAAGAGCTCAGTCCCTGAAAGGGTAAAAAAAAAAGCAGAAAAGGTGGAGCATGGCCAAGCAGTAGTGACAGCTAGGGGAACTGGCACCAGCCAGTGGCATGACAGGGAAGGAGAAAAGTAGGGGTGGGCAAGGCTGGCAAACCTAGTGGTAGGTAGCAGGGCACAGGCAGCTATGAGGTCAGTCAAAGGGAGATCACCAGCGGGGGGGGGGGGCAGTACATGGTGTTCACGAGGATGGGGCAGAAGTTGAAGGCAGGCAGAAACCCTGGATGGGTGGTAGCCCAAAAGCAAAGTTGGGAGGCAAGCCATAGCCCCACACAAGACAACAAGCAGAGTGGTGGTGTGATGATGCTATGACAGGGAAGCCAGGAGGGAGGGAACGGGAATCAAGTCAGCAGGCAGGAAGACAAAGTTGTATCAGGATGCAACGACAGTAGCACAGGACGCAAATGAGTCTGGAGGAAACAGGATGCTGAAATTAGTGAATCGCCACAATGGAGACAATATTGGGTGCTGGTCCTTGACACTGGAGAAAGCAGTGGGAAGAAGCAAAGGGTGGGATGTCCGAAGGCAGCAGCAGGGTAGGAGAAGATTGGGCAGGGTGGGTGGAAGGACTGGAAATCAGATGGCTGCTTCAAAGAAACAAGCATGCAAAGGACAATTGGACATTTGTGGTTTAAGTACTGCTCATGGGGGGGGGCTTCACAAGCATTGCCCCACAACCCCACCAAACCATGGGTTAAGCCCTTTAAATAAATGTTATATAAATAATGCAAAGAGTTCAGAAATGCATGATTACACCCCAAAAGCAAGTGAGAAAATATTTGTTTTGAGCTGAGATTTGTGTCTTTCAATTCAGATTATTGCAACCCCCGCCCCCCAGCAGTGAGGAGAAATCCATAGAGTGGTATGAGAGTTAGGAAGGGTATCCAGAACTGTCCACACACTGTGCCTGCCTCAGAGAAAGAGTGTGTGTGTGTGTGTGTGTGTGTGTGTGTGTGTGTGTGTGTGTGTGCGCGCGTGCTTTTGGGGGTTGGGGATGCAGAAGATATGTGTGTATATATGTTAACTTTTGCTGGGAAACAGTTGCCATGGTGACCTTCCCTGGCAGGGTAGATGCCAGGTATTTCCATAGCAACTGCAGCAGGGAGCTTGCGGGGGGGGGGGGGACCAAGCCGTGCGTGTGTCAGCCAGCTGCATTTGTTCGCTCATGTGGAACCATCTGGGATTGAAAGGAATCCATTTATTTATTTGTTTTTGACTATAGAGCATTGGGAGCCCCTTTACACCCACCCCCACCTCCCTCCCCCCTCTCCTCACTTCAGTGCTGCTTTATTGGACTGGCTGTGCTGCAAGTATTTCAGGACAAGATGAGAACAGTTAGTACTACACATGGAGCTGCAAAACATGGTGAATAAGATTTCTGCAGAGAATAGACAATAAACTGGTTACTCATTGAGTGAGTATATTTACTCTGTGTGCTGTAAATGAGGATGACTCTGTGGAATATAGTCAGGTGGCAGGTGCTGATTCACAATGAGTCCCTCTCTCCCCCCCCCCCACTCTCCCCTTCTTCCCTCCCCCACTGCTCTCTGGTTCTTGCCTATCCTCCATGTCTGTCTTCTACTGTCTCATTCCCTGCCTTTCTTCCTCCCACTCTCTCACTGAATCTTTCTTCCCATCCCACCCTCTCCCCTCTTTTCTCCACTCTCCCACCCCTCTCCTTTCTCTCTGCTGTCTCTTTCACCCTTCTCTGCTTCTCTTGCTCTTTCTTCTCTCTGCCTCCTCTTTTTTTCTGTGACTATACTTATCCACAGGTGCCAGAACGGAGGGCGATGGGCACTGTGGCCATGTGCCTACTAATTTCATAAGTGGTGGGCCCTAGCAGTTTGTTTTTATTTGTATTTATTATTCTTTTGATAACTAGGTAAGGCTCACTAGGCACAAAGTGTCTGTTTTCAGTGGCGCCCCAGGTGACTTGCTCAGAGTCGCACAGTATGCATTTGAGGTTGTGGGAATCGAACCCAAGTCTGCTGGGTATAGCAAGCTCACTCAAAGCCCATAACTCTAACCTCTAGGCTATAGTGGGGGAACTATGCCTTTAAAAATTCAGGATGTGCAGTAAGCAGTGTTCCTTTCTAATCAGACTGAATCACCTCAGGTATTGTCTGCATTTTCCAATAAATAGTGGCTTGCGTAGTGTAAGCAGAAGTTTGAAAAGTGAAGGCCCTAGGCCGGCCCGGTGGCGCTGAGGGTTGAGGCGCTGGATGCCACACCTCGCGCTACGCCGGCGACCCGGGTCGAGGAGCGGACTCGGGTCGCTGGAGATCGGAGGGGAGGGAGGATTGAGCGTCCCAACGGATGCTCTCTCCTCAGGGGTGGGAACCCATGGAACACGGAAATACTTCCGTGGTCTACATCGCCTCACGCCGGTGGAAGCACTGACCAAGAGAGGATGGGGCGCGGCCCGCTTTGTCGGAGTCGGGAGGGAGACATTGGCAAGCTGCGAGGGCCAGCGTACAGTATGCTGCCACCGGGACGACGCCCCAAGCGCGGACGCCCCAGGGGCAGGGACGAAGGAGAAAACCAGGAAATACCCTCCGGCAAGCCCTAGATGAAGGCCGCCTTAGCCCGCCCGGACCACCAACGGACAGACCCCAATGTGCAGGGAGAAGGAGGTAGGGCATTCTAGGGGCAGATCCCGAGGATGACCCGGGGCAGGACATGAGCGGACGGAAGGAGGGGGCACCGGAGGCAGTAAGGAGGGATAAAGACGAAAATAAAAAAAAAAAGAAAAGTGAAGGCCTGAGTAGTGTTGATGGGGGTGGGCTGGGTTCATGGCCTGCTGTGTTAAGGTACAGTGGTCAAACATTAAAAATGAAAAGGATGGTCCTAGCCTCCATGTTAGGCGTCGGAGAACTAGGCACTGGACACTTGTGTCAGTCAGTGGGGGTGGGGGAGTGGGGTGGAATTACTCCACAGATACAAATGTGGATGACAAAAAACTGAGGCTATGCGTGAACCACTCAATGGGGGGCGGCGAGAGAATTTACCCCTCACATCCTTGGCCCTACCACTTTTCAGACTGTTCTACCACCAATAGTACTCACCTTTCTGCCCTTTCCTTTCTCTCACTTTCAGTCTTTACTGTTGCTTTGTCCCGCTTCCTCCCCTTTCTCTCTGTTGTCTTTCTCCCACCTCTCCCTGACAAAAAAAAGGCCCAAGGGCCCATCCAGGTTGTCCTGAGCATGGCTATTGACCCTTAAAACACCACCGTCTTCTCCTCTTTGCCTCTTCTTTCTTTCACTGCATCTCTCCTTGTCTTTTTTCCCTTCCTTCCCTCCCTCCCTCTCTCATATTCATGCTTCACTACTGATCTGCCTCTCTCTCCCACACTCAGTCTGTCATATTTTTCAGTCTTTCTTCATTCCTTAGCCCCATCATTTGACCTCTCTTTCTTGGTCTGTCTGCCTTAGTTCACGTGAACAGCGGTTTTACACTGCGAGCAAGCACGGGAGCGGAGGCTGGTGATGGAGGAGGGCGGGTTGTGTTGGTTACCTTTGTATTTGGTGAAGGCCTTCTTTTAAAAGAAAAATTGGGTGTTGGGGGAGGAGGGTGGAAGAAGGGTGCTAGCATAGTGTGGGGGGGGGATATTGATTTTGATAAGAAAAAAGCTTTAAAGATGGTGGCCAGCCGTGGAGGCGGACAGGTTTTGCAGGTCACTCATCGTAGGTGTTTTTTTTTTGTTTGTTTGTTTGTTTTAAACATGAACTTGTGGCTGCTTTGGGGAAGAGAGGGAATTGAGATTACCGCAGAGGATGGGAGGACAGGAGGTTGTATTTTAAAGGATGAGGCTGGTGAAGAGGGTGGGGGCTGTTTCTTTTCCATTTTTTTTTTTTTACAAATAGTATTTCTTGAATAGGAACAGGCACGAACAGTGCCACTATTCATTATTCGTATTGGAATAATTAACATTGCATTCGTGGTATTCGTTACTTGCACACCCCTACTGAAAGGCCTCTGATGCTGGTCTCTGTTGTGCAGCAGCTGCAACTCAAATGCGCTCTCTCTCTGTCTCTCTCTCTCTGCATTGTCACAGTGTTCCCTGCAGAATCGAGCTGTGATCAAGCAATCCTCTTCTCCTGACGGCTTCCCCTACTGTGGGGACATTAGCCTTCATCAGTTGGTGGGGTCTTTTTATCTGTCTGGCAGAAGCATGGAGTAGAACAGCTGTTTGTACTTCTGCACAAATATCAAAACTCCTCTTCTTGCAATACCTGATCTTCTCTCCCTCCATAGCCCTAGTCCCTCTCTGCTGGTATCTTCAGAGGACCAGGTGAAGTGGATTAAGTTTGGTGTCTGGTGTTGCCCCCCCCGACTATGAGCCCAAAAGGTAATCCCTAACTGGGGTGCTACATACACCAGAGTGATCTTGGATCAGTGTGACTGGGAAACGAATCCTGGAGCACTTTGGGTAGGAATGTGATCATTCAGCACTGGGGTGGGGGGGGGTCCATTGTCTACTCTGGCTGAGGCAATGCAAAAGCACATAGGACTGTGGTAGTGGTGGTTGTTGACAATACAGTGTTTGAAGTCATCCTTCCTGCTAATTGGGAATTTCTTTTTACTGAATGGCTAGAGTTGCTGCCGTTAGGACTCAAGGTCCCAGGTTCGACTTCCAGGTAGAGCTGGAGCTGTCTAAGTGAGGAGACAGAACCTGACATCCGAGGATCTCTGTACTAATTCTGTGCAAAGCTCACATGCAAAATATGCATATTTCACAACAGTGTAATAATGTTTTTTTTTTTTAACCTTTATTTGCTTGTCAGCCAACCTTTTTCCTTCTGGACCGGTTCCTCCAGTCCTGTCACAAGACATTATTAAGTTTTTGTTCACTGGGAAAGGATAGCAGGACCGTTCTTCCTATTTTCAGTGTGTGTGTGTGTGTGTGTGTGTGGGGGGGGGTGATACAGATGGAAACCTGCTGAAACTGAACCAGATTAAGCTGTTGGTGGTATTCTAGTAAATGAGGGTAATTTGGCCAGGACACTGGAAAAATTCCCCTTCTCTTTTCGAGAAGTGCCATAGGATCTTTAAAGAGCACCTTTTGTGCTGTGTTATAACATGCTTCCCTCACAGTCACAAAGGAAGCTTACCTGTCTCCGAGTTCGCTGCGTTACAAAAAAAAAAAAACTTTTTATATTGTAGCATTTTTTGGCTCAGGGGAGCTGAACCACCAATCCCTTTCACTTCCAGGTTTGGAGATATGCTCCCATGCTCTCCCATACTCTTACATCACAATGTGCTAGCGCAGGAGTGCACTCCATATTGCCTATGGAGCGCGCCCCTGCGAACACACATGATGTAAGAGTATGGCTAGCTGAGGGCGTGATCTCCAAATCGAAGTGGAAGGATCAGCAGCCTGGCCTCTGAGCCAAAAACATGATCCCGCCTACCTTGAAAATGCCACAATATAAAATTTCTTTTTCTTTTTAACGTGGCAAACTCGAACAAAGCAAGCTTCCTTTGAGGCTGTGAGCACCGTGCTATGAACGGTGCTCTTTAACGTCCAACTGAACAGCCACCAGAATAGGCAGACATGACCTCAGTTTATTTAACATCTTATCCAAAAGATGGCATCTTAGCAGTGCAGCACCTCCCTCATGCTGCACTACACTCAGTCTTTGGATTTTAACCCCAAGTTGCTTGTGTGGGGCTCAAACCCACAAACCTTTGAGGTGAATGTGCAGTTTGCTGAGCCACTGACACTACTCTCATCATGGGGCCTTACCTGAACTATTTGTACCCTCTGCCACATGACTGGTCGGAGGTGCACAGTTGCTAATGTGAGGCCTGCAGGGGTCCGGGGCATCATCTAGCTATGCTCAAAGTTTGCGGCCCCATGCACGTAGTGATGCAATGTGCACACTTCCCCTTTGAAGAGATCCCCTTAGCATCTGAGTGTGGAATCCCTTCACTACATACTCTCCCGCTGTGTGTGCTGTCACCCAGAATCCTCTAGGTGGCAGACAACCAGTGGGATATATCCTCCTCTCCAAAGGAGGGGGAGAAGGAAGCTGTCCAATGGATGCTCAGTCCTCCATTCCCCAGCCCAGCCCCAAACGACCAGTATGTTCCTGAACCTGAATCTGTGGAGTAGCAAGCAGTAGCGTTTCTGCTGTGCTGCTGGAACCAGTCCTTGTGACGTAGACAGCCAGCTCTGAGTGGAGTGCTGTATTAATTTTTGTTATTACATATAAAATATGTGAAGGGAAGAGTCAGTTCAAGGAAAAGGCTGTCTTACTGGAACTGACACATCAAGACCCCCCAGGGATAAGTTCAAAGGACAGGAGGTATTTTAAACTGCAGAGATCTGGGGTGCAATTACCTTGTCAATTTGCTTTCATCCCAGGAAATAAGATTAACCATTCATAATGCCCTCAGGGATATCCTCTGACTCGCATGGTTACCAGGAAGGACTTCTGGGGAGGGGCGTCAGAGAGAGGCCAGAATAGACATTGAAGAGGTTTGATGTCTGAGCCAGGGAGGACCCAGACAGATTTGGAAGGTCCAAAATACATTCCTGGGGAACCCTTGAATTACATCAGAAAGACCTGAGGTGTAGATTCCAAGGTCCAGACTGGATTTAAGAGGCCAATACACTTTTGTTTTGAATACAGTGACTTACCTGTAGATCAAAGAAAATGTTTTAGATGTATGTGTAGCAGAGCAAAAACCAGTTCTGACCAGTTAACCTGTGGAGAGGAAAGTCAGTGAGGTCATCTCATATGTTTTTTTTTTTTTATATTTTATTGGGAGACCCTACATTGTAAAATAGAGTTTGATACACCAAGGCAAAGTTAGTGACCTCATGAGAAGGCAGGCTCAGAAATGTGTTTAACTGCTGAGAGAACCTGACAGAGATGCAAGAAAATATTTCTGACTGACACAAGAGAACATTATCTGGCTGAGGGAGAAACATCACAGCACTGAAAAAGAGTAAGATTAGACCAGTCTAAATGTATGTATTGTAGGAACTGTATTTTTTTCTGCTTGTTTTAAGGCTGTTTGTGTTGTAATGTAATATATATATATATATATATATATATATATATAAGTTTTGTAATTATTGTTCTGTTTTGATATTTTTAAAGTAAAGATATTTTTTTTACAAATGAAACTGCTGAAGTGCCTTGACAATTCTTTTTATTTTAAGTGGAGCTTTTAAAGGTTGTAAGTACACTGTGTATGGGCTTATTGTATACCAAACTGGGAACTGGATAGAGTTCTCTAAAAGTCTTACATTGAGTTCTAAGAATTAATTTGAAAGACCTGGTTGGATGCCCATAGGCGCAGATATCTGGCCCCCTGAAGACAGAATTATCTGAGCCTGATAATTGAGTACACTAACAAGAGGTTATCGGTTTGAATCCTTCCAGAGATGGGAGACTAAGGTGACTTGAACCCACAAAATAGACAAGAGGGTTACCTTGTCTGTTCACTGTACACAAATCATACGCTCAGAGGTTGGCACTTTGGGAGTAGAGGACTGGCCGGCTGAGTGAGTTTGTGACAGTCCTTACTGTGGAATGTCTAAAAACATTTTGCAGAACTTTGCACTGCACAAGGTCCCAAAGTTGTGGGAAAAACTGTGTTGCAGTAATGTTTTCTCACTTGCACAAAACAAAATGTTATATCTGCTTCCAGCAAATGCTCCCAGTTGTGGAACAGGTCATGGAAAAAGTAGTCATATGGGGGGGGGGATGTTTGATTTTTGCCTATTTCATGAACAGCCAAATTTTGCAAAATGTTTCTGCATTTTGCAGACTTAAGCAAAATCAAAATTCAGAACTTTTGCAAGACTCTACAGTAGAGCCACATGAACAATGAGACACGAGCCTGTGCCTTAGAAATACGTGGTACGGTACGGTGTGGTGCTTCACAGCTTCTTCAACATTTCTGTAACTCTGTTAATGCCACCGCCTCTCCCTATGACCCTGTGCCAATATTTCTTCCACTGGCTCCCTCCTGACACAACCCCTGAAGTAGAGTAAGTCCAACAGTTTGGTAGGTGTCTGGGGTTGGCCAAGGATGGACTTTCTCCACAGAGTGGTGGTCATTCAGGTGATCTGAACTGGAAGGAACGGCAAGGCCAGTGACCGGTGACAGGCAACTGATAACTGGGCATAAATATCGAATATATGGAAAATATGGCGTCCTGTTAGAAGAAGGGTGCTGTTTAGTTTGGGCTGCTGTCAGTTTTGATAACTTGAGGAGGGATAGGGTATTGGAGTGGGTGGAGCCCTTTTTTTTTTTTTTTTTTAGGTTTGACGGTCACTGTCTTTGAGGGATTGCCATTTCAAAGATCCCATATATGTCTTGTTTGAAAATGTAAAAAAACAAATAAATCACTTCCTCATCTTTGAAAGCATCATGTTTGCTTAACAAAAAAAAGATCCTGAGTATGGACGACATTATACATTAAACCATTCTGGAGTTTGCATGGAGATGATGTAATACCCCCATACCCTTGTTAACAAATCAAATCAGGGACAGCTGACCTAAATCAGAACCCATTTTAAACACACAGTGATATTGTCTTAGGAAGCTTCTAGAATCGATGACTTGGTGCAAAAAGTATTTTCTGAACAACAACTTCACTTTAAGGTCTGACATTTTTTGCTTCAACTTTCTGCTTTTCAGGACAGAAACAATTTCCGGAGGGGTATAGAAAAATTCTGACGTAAAACCAGGGACATTTCAGAAACTGAGGTATGGCTTGCTGTACTTTCTTATTATATGTATTGGCTTCTGTCTGTGTTTCTTTCTTCTGTCTCACATGGCTTCTTGTCTGTAAACAGCATGTACCTTCATTTAACATGGAGAATGTTCATAGGATTCTGTTGCCATGGTCACTGTCCATTTGTAATGCCGGCAGGCATGTAGCCAGACAGTTAACCCTCTGTGTGCACCATAGAAAGGCTCTACAAAAAACATGATTTCTGGAACTCGGATGTGGAATTGGAGCCGTCTACTTAGGAGGTTGTTCCATATTTCAGTGTGTTAAATTTGACTATCAGAAATTTCATGCAGTAGTAGTTGGTGATACATTAATCATATAGTTCCTTTTAGCAGTAATGTAGTTAATTTATTTTTATCTATATTTCAAAATTTTTGGTTGGGAAAAGCACACTGAGCTGAAGCTCATTTCCAGATGCATCCTGGATCACAGGGAGCTTAAGTGCATAGCTGCTAGAATGGAGGGGTTGGGGCGTGTACTATGGCCGTGGCCCTACCACTTTCTTAAGTAGCTCTATCAGTTTTTGCAATCATGTTAATGTATCATAGAAACATAGAATCTGACAGCAGATAAGGACCATACGGCCCACCTAGTCTGTCCATTTCCCTACTCAGTGTTGACCGCCCAGATCATATTTGATCTGCGGCACGCCTTCTCTGACCATCCCCAGGGTGCCCTTGTGTCAATCCTATGCGCTCTTGAACCCCCCGTATTGTTTTAGCCTCCCCCACTCTTTCTGTGGAAAAGTACTTCCTGACATTCCCCCGAGCCTTCCTCCCTCCAGTCTCATATCATGTTCCCTTGTCCTTGTGCAATGCTTCCTCTGAAATATGTTTCCCTCCTGTACCCTGCTCATGCCCCTAAGGTACTTGAATGTCTCTATCGTTCTCCCCCCCCCCAATGAATAGATATTAAGGTCCCTGAGCCTCTCCTCATACGGCTTCTGGTGTAGCCCATGTACCATATTCGTCGCCCTTCTCTGGACTGCCTCCATCCTGTCTTGTGTCTTTCCTGAGATGTGGTCCCCAGAACTGGATGCAGTATTCCAGGTGAAGCCTTACCAGAGATCTGTACAGTGGCATCATCTCCTCTTTCTTTCTGCTGGTTATGCCCCTACCTTTGCATCCCAGCATTCTGTTTGCCTTCCCTGTATTACTAGGAAAGAAAGTACCCCTTACATCCTTGGCCCTACCACTTTTCAGACCCTTCCAGCACCAGTGGTTACGTGAGTTCCTCAGGGTCACATAGTATGCAAGAGACAGTTGTGGGTTTTCAGACCAGATCTGCTGGGACTCTGTGTTCCCAGTGTGGTACTTTAACTCTCTTGGCTCTACTGCCTCCTTGTTTCATCTCCTGGTTCCCACCAGCTTTTGGACCTCTCTTGGGTCCTCTTACCACACCCCGGCTCCATCACCATGCCTTTTTATGGGACTTACTTTCTCACCATGTTGGTACATGGCCTGCCCACTAGGGTAAGGTCTTCAGGATAGCCACCCCGTCTCCCCCTGAATCCCTCAGTCAGTCACTGGGTGGATGCCATGGAGGTTGGCGGGTGTGGAGCCTGTGGGTGCAGCGCAGGCCATCATATAGGGCGGAGGGGGGGCATATTATTCCTTGTGTTAATTCCACCCTTAAGGATGCCACACTTCAGGATGTCATTAACGCATGAACACATGATGCATGAACATGTGACACGCAGTGTCCTCCCTTCCCTATCTGTGGGGTCTCTGCTGCATCACCTCCTGTGGATACTCGGGGGTAGTAAAACAGCAAGGACCTGTCACCCTTCTGTTGGAAGGACACATCCTCAGGGATGCGTAACCTTTGTCACCCTGATTGGCCCTCCTATGACTGTGACCCATTCCTGAATGGTGATCGCTGTCGTCGGGAGTGGTAGCCCTACTGTGCTGCTGATGGGCTGGCCCTAGCCACAGTTTATTTCCCACATCCATAAATTTATATTCAGTGTATTTTTGATTCCCTCACATATCTTTAAAGCAGGTTTTATTACTAACTTTGTAATTGAAGACTAGCCATTAAAGATGGCCACTGCTAGCAATTTTTAAATGCTGGGCAGGGAGTTGTTTCCTGTTTTGAGACTCAGTTTGAGTGTTAGAGGACAACAGTTTACAAGGTTTGAGGCTAAATCTGCTTATGCTTGCCACTTTTGTTCCTTACAATGTAATTCTGGTTCTTCAGCTGAACTAAAGCACAGGGAGGTCAAGTTGCAAGCTCAGGGTCGCACATCAAGCCAGTAGCTGCGGTGGAGTTTGAACACACGCCCACGAACTTCACTTTGACAGTTCTAGGCTCCAGTCTTTAGACTGTGCTGCTTTTTGGGGACAGCTGTTGCACACCTGTGGCCAAGTTTAGAAAAATGCTCATGTGCAAGTGAAAAGTTGTGTAGGGGAGGGATGTTCCCCAGTGCAGCCTCATCATCTTCTCAAAGGATATCTCCTCCATTAAGTCGCACAGCTTTGGAACTAGCTAGTACCACACAGAAACTTTTGATGGGGGGTGTGGGGGTGCTGCCCACAGTGCACTCGATTTTGGCAAGGGTTGTCTTATTGCGACCACTTTTCACGATTTACTGCACCTTGTCCCCTTTTTCTGCAGCATGCCAAACTGTTATGCGTGGTATTACCAAGTTAGCATTACTCTGTATCTTTGCCTGCCTGGAAGTTGCGGCCCATGTACACGTTATGCTGAAAATAGCATTCCTGCCAGTGCAGGGATTTTTCTCCATGCTGGGGAGTTGCGCAGTCGGACTTGATCTCTGGGACAGGATATGCCCTTTGAAAGTCAGGACCATGTTCTGTGTTTTTTGACATTCTGTTTCATAGTTTAACCCCTCACACACCAACATGAGGCCATGTAGGAGCACCTGAATGGTAGCCCTCATTCCCTCCTGCCACTAGCTGTGTGTGTGTGGTATGTTGTGCTTATGACTGAACAGAGTCTTGAGTGCTTTGTACGAGAACTTCCTGTTCTGCAGAGACACGAAACATCTTGCAGTGTAACACTAATTGTTCTGATAATCAGAGTTTAGGGAAACAGTCTAAGTCTTGTTTTTTATGCTTGTTTTTTCACATCTCCTCAAATCTCTGGAGCCGAGTTTGAGTTATCCAACTGATTGGCTTTACCAAATAACAGACTGATAGACTGACAGAGGTGTAGAAACGGGGAGGGGGAGAGCAAAGGCAAGAGAGAGACTGAGAGATTGAGTCAAAGGACCAGATAGGGACAAAGAACAAGGATGGGGGAGACATAAGCAAAGAGATGGACATACAGACAGACTGGCAACAGCATGGACACAGGCAGGGGGTGGATAGACAGAGAGAGAGATAGAAAGAGTGAAAAACCCACAGGGACAGGCAAAGGGTGGGGAGACAGAGATACTGGGAGAGTGTGCTTAATAAAGACAAAATGAACACGGCAGAGAGAGGCATAGTCGGGGAGATGGGCAAGCAGATTTAGACAGACAGACAAAAATAGGCAGGGGGTGTGTGTCTGTGTGTGTGTGTGTGTGTCTGTCTGTGTGTGTGTGTCTGTGTGTCTGTGTGTCTGTGTGTCTGTGTGTGTCTGTGTGTGTGTGTGTGTGTGTGTGTGTGTGTGTGTGTGAGAAAATATTATAGAAGGCCAAAGTGATCAAGGTAGAAAGAGAAAGAATGCAGATCAGAGAGATGGATAGATTGTAAAATGGACAGACAGAAACAGACAGGCAGTTCGGGGGGGGGGGGATTCACTGACCTGCTGTGCTGGTGGGCTGGATCCCTTACCATGCTACCCCACACCCCAAACCCTTGCTGCTCTCAGTGGGGACTGTGAGTCACCTTATCCTCTTCCAACCATATTTAAACCTCTTTAGGGTACCTGCTGTAACGACTTCCACTGGCAGTCTCTTCCACAGGTCCACCCCCCTCTCAGTGATGTAGAACTTCCTCAAGTTTCTTCTGAATTTGCCCACCTCCCCACCAACCTCCAGCCATGCCCCCTAGTGATTACATACCTATTTCTTACAAGTTGGTTCTCTCTCTTTACCTTGTTTATACCCCTGAGAAACTTAATGTCTTTTTTTTTTAAATTTTTTTGTCACTATAGTTTTTATTTGAACTCGTTAGACTGGACTGGTACATGATGTACATAGTACAGTCAGTGCATAAAATGTTCAGACAAGGTAAAGCAGAGACTCTCAGGGGGACATTTCAGTGTACAGGCTATAGGAAAACATTTGTTATCCAAGTTGTCCTCTAAGCATCAATATCAGGTATTTTTGTGTGTTTCTTTTTTTTTTGGGGGGGGTTAAGCTAAAGTCCGGTGGTGACATTTTTACTTGCCAGCAGTAAGATCCCAAACAGCTAATGGGTCTGTTTCCCTTGGTACCCAGGGGCATACTGTAATAGCATATAGGTCTCTGGGGCAAGCTCTAGTAGAATTTGGAACAACTCTGTTAAGTCAGCCTCCAAGAGTTGAAAGTATGGGCAGCCCCACATTACATGCATGTGGTTCACACAGGGCTCTTCTCATTGCCGCCAGCAGGAGGCATCTTTGGTAGGTAAGTAATTGGCTGTGATGACTGGTGTTCTGAAGTTCCATATAATTTGTTTCCGCTAAGCCCTCCACTCGTGAAGCTGTAAGCCTGCTCACTGTCCAACATGTAAGCTCCCACTGTGGTTCAGAAATAGGGGTGCCCACGTCCTCACCCCACTTCATACTACTGTCATAGTAGAGTCCCCTAAGGTTGCTTGTAGAGCATGGGCTAAAGTGAAAAATCAGGTGTGAAGTGGAACCCATGTGGAGAAAAGACAAAAATGTTGAGAAACTTATGTTTTAGTTATGTCTCTCCCGCCCCCGGACATGTTTTGGGCTTTCAGCTGTTCCTCATGGGACCCTCGCTGCTGGCCCTGGATCATCTTGGCGACCCATTGCTGTGCCAACTCTAGTCTGTCGATGTCCTTCCTCAGGTGATGGCTCCAAAACTGGGTGCAGTACTCCCAGGGGCTACGGGGTCATTATGCTGCAACCACAAACAGCACGATCAACAGCCATGCAGTCAAAACCACAGAAAAAAGTTACATGAAAAACCCTGACACTACATAAAGGCCGAAGAGACATTAGTAAAACTTAGATTTTTGTAGCCCCCCACACCCTCCCAAAAAAAATTTGCAATATTGGGAGATGGGAACAGAGCCTTGGTTCCCAGATCTCCACTGCTCCAGGTGCTAGTGTCTTAGCCACTCCACCACAGGAGCAGCTCAACCTAGTACCACTCTCCAACCCACCTCAGCCCTATTTCCTCTCTCTGGACAGCAGCGAGGTAGAGGTAAATCACTACAGCTGTTCTACCTCTGTTGCTGTCAGTGGAATAGCAGTTACTGCAGCATGGTTTACACCACACTATTTAGGCGGCGCTGTATTGACCAGGTACCCCTCTAGGTGAGACCTCACATGGGATCTGTACAGGGGCAGAATCACCTCTCTTCTGCTACTGTCAAAACTAGTCCCTGTACACCCCAGCATCCTCAATGAGCTGCTGTAGGCTTCTTTGCATACACTTGTTTGCTTGAGTGAGTGGAGAGAGATTTGTAAAGAGGGACTAATGGGGACAACGTGAACAAAGAGGAAGAGATGTTGTCAGATAGATTGACAGACAGACAAAATTATTGACAGACAGGTGGTGTTCTGGGGGATTGGGAGGGAGGGCCTGGTAGTGATACAGTGAATAAGGGAAAGATAGAGAGGTAGATATACAGAGATAAGGACAGTCGGGTGAGGGACAAGAGATTGGTTACAGTGGGCCAGACACAGTATGAACAAGGCAGAAGGGGGGGGGGGGAATCAGAGACCTGCAGGCAGAGACACTGATAGTTAAACAGAAGTAATGCAACACAGACAGACAAAAAGATTAAAAAGGGCAGAGAGATAAAGGAGATTGTCAGTGAGATACCTTATTTGCACACTTGTTTTAAATTTGGTACACTGTTTATTAGGCAACCTGTTGTTAATTTTTGGCATTATTCTCTGTTCTACAGCACTTGACGTATGTACGGTATGTCATTGATTTTGTAAGTATCGTTATCACCCTGATTTATTTCTTTGTAACTGTGCACTCCCATCCCCCTCCACCCACCCCCAACGGGTCGCACCTGGAAATGAGTCCTGACTCAGTGTGCCTCTCCCGGTAACCAGTTTCAAATTAACAAGCAAACAAATGTAAAGACAGAACTGGTGAGAGACGCACAAAAAAAAAAACAACCTACCATTACTTTAAGCAGGGCAGGAGAATGGGAATGGATAAACAGACTGGAAATCGAGACAGACACTAAAAGGAAGAAAGGGTCAAGAATACAATGGAGGCAGTATAGTGCAGTGGTCTAAGGCTCTGAGCTGCAAATCTGGTGACATCCAGCAGACCAGACCTGGGTTTGAATTCCACAGCTTCCACTTACATACTGTGTGACCCTGAGCAAGTCACTTAACCTCCTTGTGCTCCCAGGTCGCTCCTGTAAAAAAGCTTTCAGCTTAGTGTGCTATACCTGGTTAAACAACTAAATAAAAAAAAAAATAAAAATACAGGCAGACTAGGCAAAGAGGGAGATAATCTGAGTGATTGACCGAGAGAGAGATATGGACTGATACATGCACAAACAGATATAAACTAATGTGAAGGGCAGAGATGCAGAGAAAGACATGGGCGGGCAGAAGAAGGCAAAAGGCAGGTTGAGAGCCAAAAAAAGACAGAGTGGTGAAAGGACAAAAAGAGGGAGAAGCTCTCAGAGACTGAAATATAAAGATAGACAGGGACTAGCAGGTAGGGCCAGACATAAAAGACAGACTGAAAAGGAAAGGATTAGCTCCCGGGCTTAGCTACTGTTGCCCAGTCCTTCCCTGTAAGACAGTGTGGAATCTGAGACAAATGAACTTCAGAAAAATGATCAAAATAGAATGATGCTCCCACCACTACCAAAGGGCATGTTAAAATCCTGAGCCACAGGGGGAGCGAGACTCCCAAAACACAGATACAGAAATTAACTAAAGGTATCCCCTCCTCCTCCATTCCCTTTCCCCATGTGGGAAACACTGTACTGGGGTGAGGAAAGGGTTACCAAATCATGCATAATAAACCAGAGCCGTCTTTGTGTTTGTCTTTGCACACTGGGGAGCCAGCCGCTGTCAGAGTGAATAAATGTCAGGTTGGTACAAATCCTGTGATGGGAAACCCGACAGAGAGAGAAAAGAAAAACATAATAATGAACAGAGAAACGGCACTGAAGAAGGGCCTGGTACCGTGAGCAACAGAAACAGAGAGGCACTGTTTCAAAGCATGAAACAAAACCCCGATTATTAACTATTACTCTTACCCGCATGGACTTGCTTGACAAAGCAAGACAAGACATCTGGTGAAACAAGTAAGGGGTAACACATTGCTGGGTGTGCATTTGTAAGGGAGAAATGCACACCTCGGGTGGTTGTTGGGAATGTGGCACAGCAGAGTGCTGCAGCCAGTGTAACAAGGCCTGCAGTGACAAGCCAGTGTAAGAAGGCCTATAGTGACAAGCCAGTGTAAGAAGGCCTGCAGCGACAAGCCAGTGTAACAAGGCCCGTAGTGACAAGCCAGTGTAACAAGGCCCGTAGTGACAAGCCAGTGTAACAAGGCCTGTAGTGACAAGCCAGTGTAACAAGGCCCGTAGTGACAAGCCAGTGTAACAAGGCCCGTAGTGACAAGCCAGTGTAAGAAGGCCTGTAGTGACAAGCCAGTGTAAGAAGGCCTATAGTGACAAGCCAGTATAAGAAGGCCTACTGCATGACAGCTGCAATGTTGGGGTTGCAAGGGGTTTCAGTAGCTGGAGGAGAGGTAATACCACTTCTTTATAGATCATTGGTAAGACCCCCCACCTGGAGTACTGTACCCACTTCTGGAGTCCTCGCCTGAGGAATGACAGACGGGCTGGAGACAGTGCAGCGTAGAATAACCAGAATGATTCACAACCAACAGGGCAGATCCTGAAAGAATCTGCTTAGGGCAGTGAATGTGTACTCCCCAGAGGCTAGAATGGAGAGGGGATACATGATAGAGACCTTCAAGTTCCTGAAAGAAATAAACAAGGTAAACTGTGAGGAAATGCTTAAGGAGCTAGTGTACGAAAACGTATTTATTTGTTCATTTTCATACGTTCCCAATGTGTTACAGGAATAGGTATTGGTGCTTGGTTGTTTCTTTGCTAAATACCAATGTTTAGTGGACTAATTTTTTGTTTGCTTGCGCACAGCACAAGAAACATATTGTGGCAGCTTGGTGCCGAAGCAGGTTCTGGAGGTGCGGCACTACTGAGGCCAATACCGGCATGGCATTTTGGGGCATGTGTGATGTCCACCAGTAATGGGGGACACAGCCGGTGACAGTAGTTTGGAACCTTGCCACCAACTTGAGAAAAAATAGCCACTGCAATCAGGGGCTGCCTTGTCGTTGCAGCGTCAGCCATTCACTGCAATGAGGGAGCGACCTGTCATTGTAGGGCGAGACCTTGCAGCTCTGATATTGTTTGTGAACATGGCGGCAGCTTGCCACCTGTTCACAAACAATATTAACCCCCTCCCCTGCTGAGGGGGTGCACAATCCCCCTTGCAGCATGTGCACCCCCCCAACACGTTTGTTTGCCGACGGGGGCCCCAATCCCCATCGGCTGCAGTGCCTGAGATGTATGTTGCCGATGGGAGAGCCCACTCACGTCGGCAGTATGTAATGGCCCCCCACTCTTTCTTGTCTGCCGATGGGGTGCACAATTCCCGCCAGCATAACATACCCCCTTGTTGTGTGCTGATAGGGTGTCCAATCCCACGTCGGCGCAGCTGCCTCTCTCCAAAAGACTTAGTTGGTACGCTTGGAGCCCACCACAGCGTGCCACATTGCTCCTGAAATAAAACACTGTTCCGCGATTTCTTATTTTTGTTTGTTTTTTACCTGTAGCAGAAGGAAGCGGTCCCCCACAGTCTAAGCTGGCCCCTCCCACAACCGCACTCACCCCTGCTCACCCTACCTCTCCACCCCCTCCCCATGCTTACCTCTGGCCCAAGCGCAGCGATCTTGGTGGACCTGGAACACGTCTGCACTCTTCAAAGCTGATCGCGAACTGAGGAAATGCCGGTAAGCTGTATAATGGAATAAATAGGGTTTTTTCAACTTTGATGCATATCTCAGGCATTTTTTGGAATTTTGCCACCAAATTTTCAACATGGGTTTTTTGGGATCCCTCTTCATGAATTCTGTCACTGTCATGGTGTTAATCTGCCCTGAAAGGTGATTTTACGGTCACTGCACGGAATCACCTTTCAGGACTGATTAATGAAATGACAGTGCCAGTGTTAGTGGTGGGCTCTCAAAAAGCCTATGTTACCAAATTAGTAGGAAAAATCAAAAATTACTGTTTTACGAGGGTGCATTATGCAGTTGCTACGAACGCTCGCAGCTTTGCTAATTTGCAATATTTTCACCCCAGATTTTCAACATTGGCATTTTTTCAGACGTCCTTGTGAACAGTATACTGTAGCTGTCATTTTTCACACCCTGGATGAAATGTGTTTTCTCACTTCCACCATGGAATAGCACGGTTGGTGTGGGAAATCAGTGTTCCGCACAGATTAAGAAACTGACAGTGGCACTGCTCATGAGCAGAGGTCCTAAAATGCCAATATTGAAAATTTGGTGACGATACTCCATAAAATGACTGTGTTACAAGCATGCATTGCGCTGTTCCTTCGCACACTCATAAGTTCATAGAAACATAGAATTTGACGGCAGATAAGGACCACTTGGCCCACTTAGTCTGCCTATTTTCCTACCTAACAGATAAGCTGCAGATCCTAGTTAACCGACAGCCTATTTCCTCCTACACCCCACTAGAATTGCCTTATGTCTGTCCCATGCATTCTTGAATTCTCCCGCTGTTTTTGACTGTACGACCTCCTCAGGAAGGCTGTTCCATGTATCCACAACCCTCTCTGTGAAGAAATACTTCCTTACATTGCCTCTGTGCCGTCCCCCCCTCTATCTTCAAATTGTGCCTCCTTGTTTTTGCACATCTCTTTTTCTGAAAGATGCTACCCTCTTCGACTTTGTTGATTCCCTTGAGGTATTTGAAAGTTTCTGTCATGTCCCCCTTCCCCCTCCTTTCCTCGAGGCTATACATCTTTAGTTCCTTTAGTCTTTCTTCATATGTCTTCTGATGCAGACCCTGCATCATTTTGGTTGCCCTCCTCTGGACAGCCTCCATCCTGTCTATGTCTTTGCAGAGATGGGGTCTCCAGAACTGTATACAGTACTCCAGATGTAGTCTTACCAACTGTCTGTACAGAGGGCCAACAACTTCCTGTTTTCTACTGGTGATGCCTCTCCATATGCATCCCAGTATCCCCCCAGCCCTTCTTGCTGCCTTCTCACATTGCTGGCCCATCTTTAGGTCATCTGATATGACTACCCCCAGGTCCCTTTCCATTTTTGTTGTCAGTATCTCACCCCCCCATTGTGTACCCTTCCCCTGAGTTTTTGTTTCCCAGGTGCAGTACTTTTCACTTCTTTGTGTTGAATTTAAGTTGCAATACATTTGACCATTCCTCCAACCTTGCCAAGTCCCTTTTCATCCTTTCCACCCCACCTTGTGTATCAACCCTGTTGCAGATCTTTGTGTCATCTGCAAAGAGACATACTTTCCCTTCCAGTCCCTCTGCAGTGTCGCATATAAAGACATTAAAAAGGACTGGCCCCAGCACTGAACCCTGCGGTACCCCACCAGTAACCCTTCTTTCTTCACTGTGGACCCCATTTACTATTACCCGCTGTGTCCTGTTGTCCAACCAGTGTTTTACCCAGGCTACCACCCTGGGACCCACTCCCAGGCTGGCTAATTTTTTTGTTAATCTTTTGTGCGGGACTGTATCAAATGCCTTGCTAAAGTCTAGGTAGGCCATGTTCACAGCCCCTCCCTGGTCTACTGCTTTGGTCACCCAGTCAAAGAAATCAATTAAATTTGTCTGACATGACCTTCCCACTGTGAATCCATGCTGCCTTGGGTCCTGTGCTCCACTAGCCTCTAGGTACTCAACAATTCTTTCCTTCAGAAGTGATTCCATAATTTTCCCTACCACTGAGGTCAAACTGACAGGTCTGTAGTTTCCTGCCTCTGTCTTGATCCCACTTTTGTGGAAGGGAATCACATCCGCCCTCCTCCAGGCCTCAGGTACCACACCATCCTCCCATGATTTATTAAAAAGGGTAGTCAGTGGTGTTACTAGTTCTTCTGTAACCCCCCTACAAATGGTGGTTCCCAAAAAGTCTTCCTGGAGCTTGCCTAAATGCTCACTGCCAGGCTGGTGTCCTGCATTTTAGCAGTTTAAATGTGATTACCAGAGCTTGTATAGCCTCTGTGTACTGTCTCTTTGAGAGCTGCCTAATTACAGCATGAGTGATCTGAGAGGCAGCTCTGTTGAAAGATGTAACTGTTTACTGAAATTCATTTTGAGTGATAATGATAATGTAGTTTGTCTAACCTGCTTTCTTTGCAGCAAGGACTGTTTTGTTTGTCTCCACTGTCTTGGTCCTGGACTGCGAATTGGACAAAGCAGTTCTGGTGGGACCTAAAATGTAGCCGGACTACAGGAGCTGTCTGAATTCAAAATCTTAGGAACTGTGGTTTGAGTTATTGCACCTTTTTTTGCAACTGAAGGGGGAGCTCTAGCTTTGACTGACAGCCAAATCAGCCAACCAGTTCTTTTGGATCTTGGGGAAGTCCTGGGCTGCTTGCAGATTTTCAGTCAGAACTAAGCTGGAAGCTGAGCAAGAAGGAGCTGAAGTGTTTCTGAGCAGCAATCGTGAGTGGATTCTCATGGGAGAACTCTGAAAAGGCTAAGTTTTTGGCCTGCATGCTGGTGTCCTGCTCCTGAGAGGGAAAGAAGAGAATTATTTAGGACTAAATCCAAGTTTGTGTGACTGAAGTAAGCTACTGAAGTGGGCCAGGCTCAATCTGAAGAAGACAGAATATTTTTGTTAAATGCGATCAGCCTGTGTGGAGTTCCAGCTACCCCTAAGCTCTCAGTGTGTGCAGAGACCTTGCAGTTGTGCCTGGGGAGCGCTTTGCCTGGTACAGCACAATTCCTGTACATGTAAATGTGCTATGAGATGCTAATGGGTTGTGAGTTAGTTCCCCACTGTGCGAACTGTGTTCTGCTTGCTGGAAGCTGTATCCAGCCCAAAACGGACTGCTTCCTAACTTGTCTCCATGCCGTCTGGGCTTTGCCAGACTGGCCCAGCCAGACTACCCACTGCACAGAGAAGCCATCGACAAGAGACCTGCCTGGGGATCGGCCCCCTGCTCCACACTTGAACAGGAACGACGCTTCTGCGACTTGTGTGGTCCCTGCTTCTCCTGGCATTCCAGATCAACCACCTGCAGTCTTGGTTTTCAACCAGCCTGTGTCCAGTCTTGGGTATCGTGAGTAAATACCAGGGTAGCTCTCTACAACAACAGCTTAATCTGAGTGTGTCATCTGATTGTCTTCTTTCATTTCCTTTATGAACTGAGTCCTCTGGCTCCGGATTACAAATATTGTGTACTGTGCATGTTGCGTTTTCCATCACAGGGCCCCAACCAGCTGCAACCCCCAAGCAACTGTCTTGGCTAGCCCATCTCTTCTCTACCTGGGTATCCAGAGGTGGACTGTGGGGGGGGGGGACTCAAAGCGCATGCATAACTGCTTGATTGATATAACGTTTAAGCTAATTAACCTGATTTTGCCCCTCCCTTGTTCAAGTCCCCTGAATAAATCAGATCTAACTTTTTCTGCATGTAATCTGACTGTGGTTCCAGTTTGTGCTCAAAGTACTGTACTGTTGCTATTTGCTGTGCTTAACCTTGTTTTATAGGGGGTCCCCAGGGTCGAGCCAGAAGAACCAGCCCTGGTGGGAAGTGCAAACAGTGTGGGTACTTGTGTGGTATACCAGGGGTATTGTGAAAGTGATTATTGTGCAATGTTCAGGCCACTAGAGGGGAAAGAGGGGGGTTACAGTGTCCTGGAGGGCTGTGCCCAGGCTAGCTTGACCACTACCAACCCTGACCTCCGGGTGGAGGCACCTGTTTCAGAACTCAGGCCCCTTAACCTGCTACTAGCCAAGCAGGCAGGGTAGTAGCCCTTGGGATAGCGCCACCTAGCGGTTACACTTCCCTTAGTTCTTTTAGAATTCTGGGGGTGAATCCCATCAGGCCCCATTGCTTTATCCACCTTCAGTTTTAAGAGTTCTTTCAGAACCTTTTCTTTGTGAAAGGATTAATATCAACCCCTCCTATCCAGAGTGCTTCTATTGACTGGATTAGGTATTTCCCCCTGCTTTTCCATTGTGAATACTGAGCAGAAGTATTCGTTCAGTATCCCTGCTTTTTCACTGTCGCTCTCTGCCCAACCACTTTCCTCTTTGTTCAGCCTCAGTATCCCTGCCTTAGTCTTTCTTTGCTCCCTAATGTACCTATATAAGGTTTTATCCCCCTTCTTAACAGAGTTGACTATCTTTTCCTCGGTTTGGGCCTTTGCTATTCTGACTGCCTTACCCACTGCTTTCTTTTTTAACTGATATAGTTCTCTGTACTGCTCCTTTTGTGTTTCTTTATACTTCCTGAATGCTATCTTGTTCTCCCTTACCTTCCCCGCCACTTCTTTTGAGAACCATAGTGTTTTTTTTCTTTCGTTTTGATTTATTTGCTTCACACAAAGGCTTGTTGCCTCTGTGATGGCGTTTTTGATGTTTCCCTATTGTTGCTCCACCCCACCTTCTTGCCTGTTTGCTAGCGCTTTTCTGAGGCACTCTCCCATTTTGACAAAATCAGCCCTCCTGAAGTCCAGTACCTTCACTTTTGTGTGGCTTGACTCTACAGCTAAGTTTATCGTGAACCACACTGTTTGGTGGTCGCTTGTTCCCAGATGGCAACCCACTTCAAGATCAGAGATCCTGTCTTCATCTCCATTTGAGAGTACCAGGTCTAAGATTGCTCTCTCCCGAGTGGGTTCCAAAACTAGCTGTCTGAGGCATGCCCCTGTAGGGCATTGAGAATGGCCCTGCTCTTGGATGTGGCTGCAGCAAAGGTGCTCCAGTCAACATCTGGCATATTCAGGTCCCCCATCAGCAATATCTCTCCTTTCTCTGTCATACCAATATTTTCACTCTAGATTTTCAACATTGCCATTTTACCACACCTCCTTATTATCAGTACAGCTGTAATTTTTCTCATCTCGCCCAAAATGTGTTTCCACGCATGTAGCGCACAATGGCGATGTGTGTGTGTGTGTGTGCGAAATCAATGTTCGGGACAGATTAAGAAAATCACAGTGACACTGTTCATGAGCAGAGGTGTTACAATGGCTGTGTTAAAAACTTGGTGAAAAAAGTCCATAAAATGACTTTGTTACGAGTGATCTTTGCGCAGTTTCCACGCACCCTTGTAAGTTCATGGATTTCTGATATTTTCAGTCCAGATTTTCACCACTGGCATTTTTCCACACTTCCTTATGAACAGCACAACTGTCATTTTTCCCACCATGGCCGAAATGTGTTTTCGCACTTCCAGCGCAGAAATGCATGGTCGCTGTGGGAAATCACTGTTCGGGACAGATTAAGAAAATCACAGTGCCACTGTTCATGAGCGGAGGTTCCAAAATGCCTGTGTTGACAATCTGCTGTAAAACAACCTCAAACTAATTGCATTATGGGTGTGCGTTGCCCAGTTTCTACACACGCTCGTGACTTCACCAGTTTTTTTTTTATATTTTCACTGCAGATTTTCAACATTGCGATTTTTTTTTTTTTTTCCACCTCCCTATGAACAGTACAGCTGTCATTTTTCACATCCTGTTCAAACTGTGTTTTTACACCTGTGGTGCCAAATGGCGTAGTCACTGTGCAAAATGAGCTTTTGGCTAACGAACTGATATTGCCACTGTTCATAAGGTGGGGGTCACTAAAAACCCATGTTGAAAATTTGGAGTGAAAATGCCAACGAACGCCTGAGACGTTAGGGTTTCTTAGGGTTTCCAACCATAACGCCCCACCCTGTAGAGATTGTCAGGCATCAGGGGTGTGACTTGGGATTCTCGCCTGTAATGCTCATACCATTCCACACCCTGCAGCCAGTGAGAGGCATCGAGGTCTGCCTTGGACTCTTTGGCCCCAAAGTTCACCCCATTCTCCTATACAGCACCCATCTCACCATATTTCCTGATGGAATGGGGTGAGCATAAGGACCAAAGACCCCAAGGCACACCGTGACACTTGTCGGTGTCTGCAGGGTAGGGTGTGGTGAAATGGCGTGTCCGTTATGCCTGATGACCCAAAGGCACACCCCAGTGCCTTTCAGTCTCTGCAGGGTGGTGGCAGGGTTGGCTTCAGTTCAATACTTCACTGCCATTCCTATTATGCAGCTCTCTAACTCCTACACTACCAATGCCAATGCCAGCAAGCAAACATTCGGCAATGACAAATGCTTGCTAGTTTTGTCTCAAGCACATTTCAGTTTGTGTCTGTCGCCATACAGTAGCTCGTGGCATGCCAGTGACGTATTGGGGGATCTGTCAGTTACCTGCTGTCAGCTGAACTGCTGAGAGACGGCATTGCAACTTAGACTGTTCAGCAAAGTCAGACAGAAGAGTAAAACAGCCTTTTCTTACTTTGCAGCGGGCTATTCGTAAATGTATCTGTTGGATTAGATTGTGAAATAATATAATGTTGTAGTTGACAAAAGTGTCAGTTAAGTCTCAGTTTTGTAAATTTTTTTTTGTTCTAAAAACAAGCTCTCACGGACCTATTTTGTGGTGTTTGTTAGGTGAAGTAAGGTTTTTTTTTTTTTTTTTGTAAACAGGAATTTGTCTTATGTCAACTTTTTTGTAATTTAAAAATTATACTGTATTTATTCTTCATTTTTGTGCTTTTACATGAGTCACCGATTTGACAGGCACCGTGATACACAAACAGTTATGGAGATAGATGCGTGTGAGGGGGTGCTTCTCACCCCGTTTACATGCAGGGTTAGAACCGATTACAAAATAATCACTTACTTTGTAATTTATTTTAACTTTGCATGTAAAGGCTTTGATTTTGTGGATCACTCAGAGAAAGCAGATCATTATTGCATGTTCCGACCTTCATGGTTCCAGATTCCTAAACCAATGTCATTTTAAAACAATGACAGAGTTCAGGACCCCTCCATTTACACTTGGGGTGGGGGCAAAATAATCTCAGGCGTCTGGTGTATATATTTTTTATTTTTTTATAAAATTCAGCATCATAGGTGACCACAACTAGCCACGTGAAACATTACCGGTAGTTGTATTGATTATGACACTTCTTCTCTAACCCTTACTATACTATGACACAGCAGTGCAGTCTGCCTGCAGTGAGTAATAGGCTTCTGTTATGATGGAGCTGGCATTGGGTCTGCTGGCCCCTGTGCGAGAGTGCAAATCTGTTTTCTCGTATAGTAACGAAACCGGTTAGAGTAGAGAGGAGTGTCATGAGCTAAAGCTGGCCCGGGGTTAGAAGTCTGATAAATTCCTGTGGTGCAGGGCAGTGTTGTAGAGTGGGACCTTGTAGGTTCCTTGGGATTCGGTGGCTGAATGGCAGCAGGACAAAGAATGAACAACCCTAGCTGCTGCAGCTGCTGCTGCATGGTTGTGGTAGGGGGAACATGGGATTGATTAAATCTAGCCCCTGCTGCCTTGCACGGAGTATGACAGCAAAGATACTGGGAGCCTTTTTGGGACTTGATCTGCACCTGAATCTTGCGACTCCACAAGAATGGGCTGCAGGTGGGGAGAGGACCTATTTTCCTTTTACTTGGTTGATTACTGATAACTTTTTAACTGTCCTCCTGTGTGACCATCTCCCTCGGCTTGCCACACTAGCTAGACAAAAAAAGAGAGAGAAACAAATCAAAAGATTAATCCAGTCACAGCCACCATAGTGGTAAACAGTCAGCACCTCAGGACAAACGTCTCTGGTTCGAATCTGGAAGACGGTCGGTGGATACTTTGAATGCTAAGTTTTTGTAAAACCACACAATGCCACTTGAGCATTTGCACTTGAAATTATGTTAATTGTGTGTGAGCCTGAGATATTTTCCTTGCTGTTGCTGCTGGATCTGGGATCTTGATTAAAACAATGCAGCATATAAAACTTCTGTGTGAAAAGCCATTTTTTTTCCTGAGGAGCTGACGGTTTACTACTGCAGTGGTTGTGACCGAGATTTTACTAAAGAGCCTTGGTATGTGCACTTGGATGCTTGTTCCTAATTTTTTAGCCACTATAATTGTGCTTTGAAATTAAAAGATTATTTCACGACAATCATACCACTGCAGCATTTGTAAGAAAATCACTGAGCTCTGTTACGGAGTGCTCATTAATTATTAAGAGTCAGGATGGCTGGCCCAGTGGCGCGGATGGCTGAGGCACTGGCGCCTTACACCGAACCATGCCATTGACCTGCGTTTGGGAATGGACTCAGGTGCCGGGGTTGGCAGGGGGAGGAGAGGATTGAGCGTCCTGAGGACTGCACTCCTCTCCTGGGGTGGGTTAGGGAGACACCTCGCTCTGTAGCGATGCCTGGTGGAGACCAGGAGCGCTACAGATGTGGCGCGGTAAGGGAAGCCAGGAGGAAAATACGAAAAATGGCACCCCGATCGACCGGATGATGGCCACCTGGAGCCTCGCCTCCATGGATCCCCAGACAAGCCAAGCCAACCCAACCTCAGCAGCACCCAGGACCAAGGAGGTTGGCTGGAAGGCACTTTATCCCTGGAAGGAGAGAACCCGCCCGATGAAGGGACATGTCTGGTTACCCTCGGCTGGCTGCAATATGAGGCCGGGAGGATGGCGACAGGGTCCTGAGGGGAGGATCCTTGGCAAGTGCCTGAAGGAGAGGCCAATCAGGATGTGGGGGAGATAAACAGATAATACAAAAAAAAAAAAAAGTCAGGAATTACACTTGTATTCACAGTGTAGTGACAGATCTTACTTAGAGAGGGCTCTTGCAGTAGGTAATTACATATAGGACTGATGCCGGCAGGCGTCCGGGACCCCATGGAAAAATTTCTAGCTAGCAGTCTCTGGCGGGGGACCGCCTCCACGTCAGGTGACCAACGTCATGCGACGTCAGTACAAAGGGGGTGGTCCTCCATGCCCGCCTTCCAGTTCTTTCCTGTCATTAGCTCATGTAAGCGCCTCGCAGTTAAGTTCCACTGCTTGTCAGTCAGTCATCGGTAGTTCTGCCGTCGTTTTTTTCTTCGATTTATTCGAATTTTGTCTACTGTTTCAATGGTGTATATCATCCCTACACCCTCCGAACACAAGAATAAGTGCAACTCGTGCAGCGCCCAACTCCCGCACAAGGACGGCCACTCCCGGTGCCTCTTCTGTCTGGGCCTGGATCACCCCATGGAGAAGTGCCAGCATTGCCTGAAATTCAGTGCTGCCACCCGCAGATGGAGGCAGCAGTCCTTGGAGGCCCACATCCTCAAAAAGAAAATGACCTCCATGGAGAAGGACCTGAAGAAGCTTTGTCAGGCCTCAACTTCCCACGAGGGTCACAGCAAAAAGAAAGACAAGAAGAAGCACAGGGACCAGGACTCCTCTTCCTCGACCACTGCGAGTTAGGCTGGAGTCACCGTGTTAAAGGTAATGCCCTGCCCCCCCGGGACCGCTCCACTAGCGGCTATCCTGGAGGCTTCCAAGACTGCATCGACCTACCCGTCTGGCCAGCGCTCGAGCTCTTTGGGTGCCTCCGGACAAAAGGAGGCCTCCACTCCTAGCAAGGCCGCCACTGCGTGGCCTACTGGTGCAAGTGGCTCCGGTAAGCCAGACGTTGGCTCCTCTGATGCTCGCCCGGAAAAGGCCGCTAAGTTGATCGACCCTTTGGGGCAGCGCACGGCCCCCAAGCCGCCTGACCAGACTGCACCCCCATCACGATCTGCCTTGGGCGATGGTTCCGCTAAGTCTGACGACGGCTTCTCTGATGTCCGCCCGGACTCTGGCGGTAAGTCAATCGTCTACCCCTCCGGTCATGCGACGTCGGACCCGACGCTGGACCCTAGACTCTCTCTGCCATCCCTGGCTCCACGCAGCATTCGCTGCCTTCCGAAGCCCCAGTATCTTCTCAGCTTGATCCCGGGGATTTTTCCCCCTCCTTCTCCGGGTGATGCGGGGGATATAGGCACGCTTCTGTCAGGTTTCCCACCCGCCGGGCCGGACAAACTGACGTCTGGTCCTCGGACGCAGACGCCGGTCCTCCCATTGCTGGGCGACATCCCTCTTCCTCTCCCGGATGCCAGCCCCCCCCACTCTGGGCCTGCCACCCGCCGGGCCCCCTGTTCCAGGCCCACCTGCTGGGCACCCTCCCGGGCCATCTACCCTGGCAGACTCCCGGTCACTGGGTATCCGACCCCATCCTATCTGATGCTGTCATACCTGGGTCAGCAGTATCCGGCACTCCAGTACCCGATGCCGGCCTATGCGATGCCACAGTACACAGTGCCTCACTACCTGATGCCAGGCTTCCCGCCATCTGTGTATGGATACGTGCAGTACAGATATGCCCAATATCTGTACCCCCCTCCACCACCCCCTCAGCCGATGGTGTAATTGAAGGAGACTCTGGCCTCCTAGTGGGCTGAGGCCAAGGCTCAACTCACCAGGGAGGTAGAGAGTCGTCTTCCAACGACGGTACGGGTTCCGATTCCCCTACGTTGGGGATGAGAGACTCCCTCCCCACCTACACATACCAGAGGCGAGTCCTCCGGTTCCAGGGCAGGGCAAGATATGCTTCCCCGAGGGCTTCCTAAGGGGGTCCATTCCTCCTGCGCACTGGGAGGAGGAGTCTTCTTCCTCCTCGGAGACCTCGGACGACTCCGATGGTCGTTCCGACCTGGACGACGAGCCCCGCTCTCCGGATAAGCCCAGGCCGAGGACTCAGATGAAGTCACCTCTCGAGGATCCTTCTTTCATGGAGTTGCTGCGTAAAATCCAGGAGGTTCGTCAGTGGCATTCCTTGGAGCTGGATCCATAGCGTAAGAAATTCGCTGCGTGCCTGGATCTGCCTGAGACTGCTCTGACCCTGGTGCCACCCTGGATTGAGCCTCATGTCGACCTTGTCTCCACTATCTGGAAGCAACTGTCAGCCCTAGTCCCTCTTCCTAGGAAGTCGGATAGGCTTTATCAGGCTCCCAAGGGTGTTGACTCCTCGAATTCTCACCCTCGAGCTGATTCAGTCTTGATTATCGTCGTTCACGGCCAGGCGGCTAATCCAAAGCACTTGAGCTCATTGCCACCTGACAAAGAATCTCGCCTTCTGGACCAGTATGGAAAGAAGGTCTACGCTTCTTCCACTCTGGGTCTAAGAGCCCCGAATTGTGTTGGTCATATGGGGGATTACCAGAAGGCGATTCTTAGTGAGGTGGAATCTAAGTTGGATGCCCTTCCTGAGTCTCAGACGAAGCAGGAAGTGGCTGGTCTAGTCCGGTCTGCACGTTCGGCCAGTCAGCACATGCTTCGTGCCACATACAATGCAGTGGATGCTGCCAGTAGGAGCTCGGCTTTCGCCGTGGGTCTGCGGCGTCATGCCTGGCTCCGTGTGTCAGGATTGGTCCCAGAGGTGCAGTCTGCTATCCAGGATGTGCCCTTCCAGGGTTCGGTGCTGTTTGGTGGCAATGTCAAGAACATCATCACCAATCTGCAGGAGAAGGGTACTGCACTGAAGTCTGTTGACTCCATGTACAAACCCCATCAGGCTCAGTGTCATCCCTTTCGCAGATGTAATTGGCAAAAAGTGAAACCTCAGGGAGAGTGGGCCAATAAACGTCAGGCTTCTCCAGCTGCCAAGCTCCCCCACCCAAAAAAGCAGCGGAGGCTTCAGCAGCAACGCTGCCTCACACCACCTGACTCCTTTCCTCTCCCACAGCCTCTGGGATCTCCAGAGGAACCAGTAGGAGGAAGATTCTCCCTCCACTTACCGGGTTGGGAGAGGATCACTTCAGACACTTGGGTGCTCCAGCGATTGCAGAAGGGCACTCAATAGAGTTTCTTAGGAAGCCTCCTCGAAAAACTCCCCCCAGGTCATCTTACTCCCCAGAACATCATCTTCTGGTTCAGGAAGAAATATCCACTCTTCTCTTGAAGGAGGCGATACAGCCCATTCCTTCCCACCTTCGGGGGATGGGGTACTATTCTCATTTCTTCCTGGTCCCAAAGAAGTCAGGAGATGTGAGGCCGATTCTCAAGCTCAGTTTCCTAAACTTGTTCATGGAATACAAAAGGTTCAGAATGCTCTCTTTGCAGAGTCTTCTGCTCCTTCTTCGGCCGGGACAGTGGCTGTGCACTCTGGATATGCAGGATGCTTACCTGCATATCCCTATTTGCCCTTCCCACCACAAATACCTAAGTTTTGCGTTCCAGGGGGACCACTACCAGTTCAAGGCCCTCCCATTTGGTCTCTCCTCGGCGCCCCGAGTGTTCACCAAATGTCTTTCAGTGGTAGCAGCCTACCTGCGTACCCAGGGGTGCAGGTTTTCCTGTACCTGGACGATTGGCTCCTGGTGGCCCCATCCAGGGAGGAACTCCTGTGCTTCCTTTCCCTTACCTTGCAGGTTTTTGCCTGCCTGGGTATTACCATCAACCAGTCCAAGTCACACTTGATCTCGTCCCAGAGGCTCCAGTTTATCGGGGTGATCCTGGACATAACCTCCAGCATGGCTTTCCTGCCACTGGACAGGGCGGCCTCACTCCAGGCTCAGGTCAGCCTGTTGTCCAGCCGCAGGCGGGTCATCACAAGATCGGTCCTTCGCCTCCTCAGGCTCATGGCAGCTGCGATTCCGACAGTCCCTTGGGCTCGGCTCCACATGAGAATCTCAGTGGACGCTTCGGTCTCAGTGGGATCAGCGGGTGGACAACCTAGATCATATCGTTCTGGTCTCCACTCCTATGGCTCGGGACTTGCAATGGTGAATGGTTCAGGAGAACCTTTGCCGGGGAGTTCCCATCTGTCTTTCTCCCCCCTCCCAGACACTGACTACAGACACCTCAGGCGAGGGTTGGGGAGCCCATCTCAGGCCTCACAGGACCCAGGGCTCCTGGTCCAAGCTTGAAAAATCTCTCCGCATCAGTGTGCTCGAGCTTCAGGCTGTGCTATACACTCTTCAGGCTCTGCATCTGGGCTCTGCATCTGTATCTGCTTCCCGGGCATCGGGCTGTCCAGACGGACAACATGTATGTGGTCTGGTACATCAACAAACGGAGGAACTTGTTCTTACCCTCTTTGCAGGGAGGTGATGCGAGTTTGGGATTGGGCAGTGCAGCACAACCTTCACCTCATGGTGGTTCACGTCCTGGGGGTCGAGAACACGTTGGCAGACCGACTCAGTCGGTCATCTGCTCACGCTCACGAGTGGGAACTGGATCGGGGGTAGGGGATGATATCTTCCTACATTGGGGAACACCACAGGTAGACCTGTTTGCATCCCCTCGCAACACAAAACTTCCTGATTTCTGCTCGCTCGCTCCAGGGCGTGGCATTTTTTGGAGAGACGCTCTGTCTCTAGACTGGAAGGGCAGATTTGTCTGTGCTTTGCCCTCGATCCCCTTGATTCTGAGGGTCTTACCGAAACTCTGCTCAGAAGGAGCTCAAATGATGCTGATCACTCCTTTCTGGCCCAGGCAAGTTTGGTTCTCTCTTCTGCAACAGTATTCAGAGAAACCTCCTCTTTCTCTTCCTTTGTCGCAACTTTTGCTGACCCCGGATCAGGGGACCCTGGTCCATCCAGGCCTCAAGTCCCTTTAGTTGCATGCATGGCTCCTGCAGATGTAGCTCAAGCCCGATTTGGGGTTTCCCCCCAGAGTGGCTGAGATTCTGGTGGAAGCCAGGAAACCCTCTACTAGATCTACCTATGCCATGAAATGGAAATGGTTCACTATCTGGGCCGCTTCCAAAGATTTCTAGCCTTTCTCATGCTCTGTTGGGCGGCTTCTGGATTACTTGTGACACCTCTTCGATCTGGGTCTCAGTCATTCATCTTTGAAAGTTCACATGGTGGCCATCTTGGCCTACCATGTACCTTTTGCAGACAGGACGTTTGCTCAGCTGGCGGCATCTAAGACCTTCCTTAGAGAGGTCCTCCACTTGAGACCCCCTATCCGAGTTCCTGCCCCTCCTTGGGATCTGAATTTTATTCTTGAGAAGCTTACACTGCCACCTTTCGAGCCAGCAGCCTCAGCAGATCTGAAGTTCCTCTCATGGAAGACTCTCTTCCTCGTGGCCATTACTTCTTCTCAAAGGATTTCCGAGCTTCAGGCCCTGATATGTAAAATCCCATGTTTGATTTTTCACAAGGAACGTGTGGCTCTGCGTACCAACCCTAAGTTTCTCCCCAAGGTGGTAGCAGAATCTACGCTGAATCAATCCATAGAGTTACCTGCTTTCTTTACGCAACACTCCAATCAAGGGGAGTACCTCCTGCATACACTGGATGTTCACCGGATTCTGAGCTAGTACGCCACCAGGACGAAGGATCTCAGAAAAACTGATCAACTGTTTGTCTCTTTTGCTCATAAAAGAGAAGGCAATACTGTTTCCAAGCAATGCCTGTCTAAATGGTTGGCTCATTGTGTCACTTTCTGTCAAGTACAACAAGACCCTTCCGGGTCAAGTCAGAGGCCACTCCACCAGAGGGGTCGCTGCCTCTGTGGCTTGTTTCAAGAATGTGTCAGTGGCTGACATTTGTGCAGCTGCTACTTGGACTTCTGTCCATACCTTTACGAAGCATTACAGTTTGGACATTGCCTCTTGCCGTAAAGCAGGCTTTGGGTTGGCTGTTCTGCAAGGTCTCCTTTCCTAAGACCTTAACAGCCAGAGGGTCTACATCTGAGTAGTTTTCTGCCTCCCGTTTGCTTCTTCTTGTTCCAGACTGCTTGTGACTCAGTCCTATATGTAACTACCTACTGCAAGAGCCCTCTCGAAGTAAGATAGTACAGTTACTAAAGAACTTACCGTAACAGTAGATCTTCCAGAGAGGCTCTTGCAGTAGGTAATACCGTCCTGCCCTCCATCCCCCTAAGCTTTTTCAGGATGAGAAATATCCATTTCTCTCTCGTCTCGTCTTTTGGCTTTTGGCGGGAAAGAACTGGAAGGCGGGCATGGGGGACCACCCCTTTATACTGACGTCGGTCACCTGATATGGTGGCAGCCCCCTGCCAGAAACTGCTAGCTAGAAATTTTTCCGTGGGGTTCTGACGCCTGCTGGCATCAGTCCTATATGTAATTACCTACTGCAAGAGTCTCTCTTGAAGATCTACTGTTACGGTAAGTTCTTACGTAACTGTACTTTCCTGTTGCAGCATTCAATCAGCAGCAGGTAGCTTTCTCCCACTACATCAATACCGTCCTGTCTGACCCCCGTGCGTGTGACACACAGATCTTCATGGACAGCAGCCAAAAGAGCTCTGGAAATGGAATTTAGACTTGGTGTTAAATCAGACAAGTTTAATTCAAAACTAACAATAACACTTAAAATGAGCCTGTTTTAGAAGGCCAGTCAGCAGAGTACAGCTAATTTAACTCTGTACACTAGCTCTTTAACCAGAGTGGTGGGTCAAAAACAAGGGGACATGAATGCAAGCTGTTAGATAGGGGATTCAGGAGGGATGCAAGAAAGTTTTACTTTACTGAGAGAGTGGCTGAGCTGTGGAACAGCCTACCAGAGGAGGCAGTGGGTACCAAAACCATTAATGGGATCAAGCACAGCTGGGACAGAGTAAAGGGCTTAATAGTTACCCAGCGGGTAGCAGTCGGGCAAAGAGCGGATGGGGGAGAGGAGGGCAAAAACCATATTTAGAGAATGGGTCAAGTGGTAGAGTAGGGTAAACAGGGCAGACTGGATGGACAAATTGTTTTGTTTTTTTTCTGTCTACTTAGTCTGTGTTTCTTTGTTAATGCAGTAACCACTTGAGAAGTGCATTATGTCCTTATGACTGCTCACCCTGGAGTGTGTTATCTATCTCAATTATCGAATGGGCTTTCATTTGGTAAAAAAAAAAAAAAATGTAGTTCAGGTGAGCAGTACAGTTGTCAGAAAATAATCCATGGTCATGTGATGCATTTCAGCCTATGAGGTTACAGGATTTCATGGCTCATCTTATAAATGTATAACCCCCCAACACACACACACAATTTGGGGCTTACCTTAAGTGTCTCCTAGGGCTCCAGCAATACCCATTGTCAGGCGGACATCCTGCAGAGACTATAAATCCATTGGTTATTTGGTGATCCTGCTGATCTGTGTGAGAGTGCCATGATGAGCCTCCGCTCCTGTCCCTTTAAGTGACACTGCCAGTGTATTGTGAATGGCCTGGGCTAGGGTCCAAATGCTTCAGAGTTCACAACCGGCTGGGCATCACCCCAATTTGCTCCACTCTGCTGTCGCTGTTGGAACACAGGGAGCCTTAACTGGTATTGTAAATATTTATTTATTGCTAAACTGTTGTTAGGCATCCAAGGGAGCCACCATGTTTGGTCCGGGACTTCCAGAAACTGGACCAATTGGGACACAGAGGACCTTGAGGGGTCTTTAGTTCCAGTGCCTTGTGGGAGAAACTGTGAAATCTAAGGTTTGGCGCCTAAAGAAATCAGTGGGAGCACAGGAATGTGATTGACAGCTCCCCCTAACCAATTGGAATGTAAGGAAAAACTAACTAATCAGAGAGCTAATTTCGAACTGCATTCAGTTCTTCCAGAGTCTCTGTGAAGAAGGAGCCTATTCAAGCTCGCAGGGTCTTGGACCAGAAAAGGCCCATTTCCCTGGCATGTGTTTTGTGGTCCCGAGTTCGGGAATCGGTCGCCAAAGACTGCCTGTGCAGATTAAGGGGTTCATTCAGCAAAGTGGCTGTGATTGTGAAATGTCCTGAAGTTGAACTGAGAAGTGTGCAAGTGGATGCGGTTTCCATTAAATGTGCTGAATGCTTGAGGTGGGCCGAGGCCTATTAATCAGGGATGCCCGTTTGACACCAGGAGCCCATTGCCTTGTTCGGTCAGGTGGACAGCCAGCAGGAGGCTTCACCAGCTGAAAGGTATGGACTTTGCCAGAAGTGCTTTATCCGACCTTGGGCTCATGCCAAATCTGGCCCAAGTCGTCTATTCCTGTACCAGTTACTGTTTTCTCAGCGAGAGGCCAGCTTGGGGATCCAACCCCAGCGTAGCAAGGTATCGCAGGTTGTGGCCACCTGGAGGGAAAGGCCATGAAGCAGAGGTGAGTCATGTCGGCCCAGGTTCCTCATGCTCTTCAGTGTTTTGCCACTGGTCTTCATTTTGCCAGATCATCTTCCATTCTTTGGTGTTGTGAGTAAACTCAGGGTAGCGCCCTGCAACAAGCTTATTAATGAATTTGTGGTGCCATCTGAGTTTATTTAGTGGGTTTACAGGGTTTTCAGTAGACTAGGCCATCCGGCCAAGGTTACAGTTGATCAAGGGTTTTGTTGTGCAAGCTTAATCATCTTTTCTTCCCATCAAGGGCTCCAATGGCAGCTGCAACCCCGGGCACTGGTCTGGCTAGCCAGCATCACCAGCTGGGTACCCAGTAGTTGTGAGACTGTCTTTAAGGGAATAAATAAATTACCATGCATCAATGCCCTGGCTAATACCAATTTGTTTATTTATTTTATTTATTTAGTTTTTGTTGACCGGGTAAGTGCACTAGACAAATTCTGCCTATTTTCAGGCACGACCCCGGGCGTGGTGGTGGGGGGGGGGGAATCATTCATCCAGGTTTGCACCACTCCCTTGTTCAAATCCCCTTAATAAATCAATGTTGTTGTTTCACTGTTGAACTGACTTATGGATATATCATTGCTTGGTACTAAAGTTATTGTGTCTGGGGAAAAAAAGTATTTAAAAGTGCACGCCTGTTCTGAATACTGTTTACAGGGGGCTCCAGGGCATCTGCCAGATGACCAGACTCTGGTGATAAGTGCAAGGGGTGTATCTATTATTAATGTTCGTCGTCAACTGTGTGTTAACTTCTTTGAAGGGCTGTTTCCAATTGCAAGGTACGTGGTCACTAGGCAGGTTTGTAGGTGGTTATAGCTTCCAGAGGGCAATACTGGGGGGGATAAATTCCCCCACATACTTTACTCTGGGTGGAGGCACCAAAATATTGTGGTTACTGAGGGTAGGGGAACCCCGGTAATTGTTAAGTTTGAACCCAGGCCCCCTCAACCTGTTATCAGAAGTACAGGCAGGGTGGATGACATTCTTCTGACCCTTCTCTGTCTAGAATCTCTATTCCCACAGCTTGGAAAATTCTGCAGAAATATGAAAGAATAGCCAATTTTAAAATAAACATATCTAAAACAGAAGTATGTATGCTGTATCACCAACCATCTGACACTTTAAAAAGCCTTTTCCCCTGAAATGGCATAGTACCAAGATTAAATATTTGGGAATACACATTCCTATTAACGTGATACACTTGGAACTCATAAATTATGAACCTATATCTACCCAAATCCAGGAAGACCTAAATAGATGGGGAATATTAAAATGTTCCTTATTTCAGCATATAGAAACAGGCCCTGCCACCAGTAGTCAACATAAACTACACCAAGGGCTGTGCATAGCTGCCATGAATATCTGCAGCCTTCCAAAAAAGAAACAGCATCTCTACAAAGCTGGCTAGCGCAACACCAGCTGGATGTCCTTGCACTCACTGAAACATGGCTGTCAAAAAAAAAAAAACAGATTCATTCATCAGCTTCCCAGGCTTTGCTCTACACAGAGTGACAGAGTGGGAAAACGGGGTGGGGGATGTGCCTTCTATGTTCGAGACTCCCTACTGAACCAAGCTCTCCCCGATCCCCTCACTAGATCATGGCGCCCAAGCCTTGTCCATAAAACTTACCTTGGACTCCGCTAGGGCTCCCCTAACCATCACAGCGACGTATGTTCCCCCATGCAACCAAGCTATGGCCATACAATCCCTCACAAACTACATCTCCAACCTCCTTCCAAAAACGGAGCATATCCTGGTTGGTGATCTAAATGTAAACTGGCTCGCCAATTCGGCAGCTGCCATCAAGGATGCCTTTGCGGTGCTGGATCATACCCAGCTGGTCCACCAACCCACCAGGGTAAACACCGCAAATGGCTCCCAGACCCTACTAGACATACTATTATCTAACCAACCACATAGAATCTCTGACCTAGTGGTCCTCCCAGACTCCCTGAGTGACCACTTCCCTATCCTCTGCTCTGGTCGTGTTACCTGCCCAAACCCCAACCTAGTGTATCCACCCTCAGGTGCTTACGACCAGGTGGCCTTCTCAAAGTCAAACACTGTCTGGGCCAGTGGGGCTGGGCCTCTATAACCCAGGCCCCTAACATTGACCTAGCCCTTGATTACTTCACATGCTCTTTCAACAAAGCTTGTGCCATCTTTGCCCCCCTGACTAAAATGAAAACTGTAAAATATAATGTCCCTTGGATCACACCCTTATTGCGGCAGCAACTAAAACAAAGAGATGACCTCTGGCACAGAGCCATTGAGTCTGGCTCCTAAGCAGACAGAGAAGCCTAGAGAGCAGAACGCAATAGAGGTACCTGGGCCATACACAAGACCAAGGCTGAATACTATAAAGACACCCTGGCTTCTTCCTGGGGGAGTGCACGAAAGTTTTGGGACAACATTAAAGAACTTAATGGTAAGTCAATCAATCAAGTCATTATTTATATAAGTCCCACCTCCCCAGCTCTGCATCAACAATGCCACCTCAACCGATCCGCAGGCTATTGCTAACTGCCTTAACTCAACCTTTTCCGATCTTAGTACAGTCCTCCCGAGTGACTTTTTCGACCCTATCCCAGCCTCCTCTGAGCCAAACCTCCAGCGCCCCCCTTTCTACCTTGGGGTCATTACAAAGCAGGAAGCCAAATCCTACCTCTCCAAAGCTCTCAGTGGCTCCAACTATTGCAAAGACTCCTTGACATGAAAATCCTCTACCGGGTTCTTGACACTGTCCTTTCCTGCCTGACCGACCTCCTTAACTGTTCCCTATGCTCGGGGCAGTTCACAACAGCCTGTAAAACTGCTACAATTACCCCAATACTAAAAAGTGGAGACAATACCAACCCCAACAACTATCGGCCCATATCCATCCTTCCCCCTCTCTCAAAAGCCCTTGGAAAAAATAATTTCTGACCAACTCACTGAGTATCTGAGAGCTCACAATTTATTATGTAGTGAACAACATGGCTTCAGATCAGGCCATAGCACAACCACTGCCCTCATCGAATTCTCCAATTTAATTCACTCTGCCCTTGACCGTAAGCATCTGACCAGAGCCATCTTTGTGGACCTCTCTAAGGCCTTTGATATGGTCTCCACCCCTCCTCCTGGACACACTCCACCACACTAGTCTATCACACAGACCACTCTGTTGGTTCAATAGCTACCTTACTTCCAGATCCCAGTGTGTTAAGATAAATGATACCCTATCTTCCACCCTGTCTGTCCACTCAGGGGGTTCCCCAGGGATCCATATTGGGCCCTCTACTCTTCAGTATCTACTTAAATGCACTACCCAAATCTTGCTCTGGTAACTTACTTCTGTATGCTGATGATGCAGTTCTGTATGCTGCACACCCTTGCCCTGACAACCTACAGTCCTCACTCCAAGACTCGTTCATTCAGATCGAAAATTGGTTCACCAGTCGCAGACTTGTAGTCAACATCCAAAAAACAGAAGCCATGCTATTTGTCCACCGGCAGAGCAAGGCCATGGACACTGAACTAGAAATCCTCTCCCATGCTCTCCCCCCCAAGAACAAGTACTCACTTATAAATACCTGGGCCTTACCTTTGACACCTCCCTATCCTTCCATGCCCGCATTAACTTCCTGACCTCTGCCATTAATACCCGCATTGGCCTCCTATACCGGCACAAAGACTGCCTGACGCCAGAGGCTCTCAGTCTGGCTGTCACCTCTTCTATACTCTCTCTTGTTGACTATGAGCTCCCCATCTACTCTGCTGCGGACAACACCACCCTAAACAAAATTCACATAGCCATTAATAAAGTGTGCCATCTCCTCCCAGGCGCAGATGAACACTCCCATACTTGCACCCTCTATGCTCTAACGAATATTTTCACTCTGGAGGAAAGACTACAATATCAATCCTGTCTTCTCACCAAAAAAATCCACCTAGGGCTAACCCCACTGGGGGTCTCCGCCTCACTACTTTCATTTTCCTGCACTACGTCCACTTGTTCTGCCAACAAACATCTGTGGACTGTGCCCAGGGTCAGAACCTCCCTAGCTCAGAGATCATTCCCCTATAGAGCTCCAGGCTGGTACAATGAGCTCCCCACAGCCATAACCTTCATTCCCAATCTAGGACACTTCAAGACCATCCTGTAAAAACACATTCTCTCCTTGCGCCAATGCGAGTGCAACTGCTAAGCCTCCTAACTGACCTGCACGGAGCTGCACTAGGCCGCTCCACATTGACATGGCTACCAATTGTGTAGGACTAACTGTATAGGACATCTTTGCTGCTGATCTCTGTCTCTGCAATATGACGATGTCCTAGAGGCTGCACCCACACTGTAACTATATCTCCTGTACCAATACCAACTACCATAGCTACTAAATGTATAGGTCAACAGTCACCCAAGCTATTACTTTGCCTAAACTGTGTTGTCTCACTAATGCATTGATCACTGTTCCTACTTTACGACAATGCCCCAGAGGCTGCACCTGCTCTATAATTGTTCCACTGTAATAATATCTATACCCTAGCTACTGTATGTAAATACTTGAAATGTGATGTCCCACTAATGTACTACCTGTGAATGTAAATATACCACTTGAAACTGTCTCTGTGCTGAAAAACATTTATTACAGACAACTTGATTGAGCTCCGGAACAAAAAACTGGAAGTGTTAGCAATACAGACGCCCGTAGCTCAGCGTGTTGATGCACAGCAGGGTGCAGCGCACTACGTGCTGCAGATACTACAGTGACCACGCATCAAGACCAAGCACAGTGTGCTCATTTGCATAGCCGGTGTGGTGGTACCCGCTCCTCACCATGAGAGGGCTATGCCCACATGAGGGGGAGAGAAATAAAGATTTGTACAGCAAGGAATGGAAATTTTTTCAAAAGAACCCATTTCTGCAAACATGGGGAGGTAAGTTGCATAATGTTACAATCGAAGGATTTCCACAGTTTTCCTTCAACAACTTGAGATCTCTTGGACAAGTAGTCCCCTATCCGAGCTGCAGAGGAACAGGAAAAACCCAGTTCAATAAGCTTACAGTAAGTAAGTCTACGATCTATTAGGTCAAAGGCCTTGGTCAGGTCCAGAAACACCGCACCAGTCATATGGCTTCCAAAAACTCGATTTGTAGCTCCCTCTGCTGCCAGCCGTTCCAGCCTTACCGTTTCATTCACACTCACAAGCCCCACATAGTTCCAGCCCCTATTAATATAACACTTCTTCTCCTACTTGCTCATACCGAAGCATCATCAAAACAGCCTCTCCAGTGACATTACGTAGCCTTACCACAACTTAAGTTTCCTGCGTACTGCCACTCACCACACCCTTAGTCATGCAAACAGTGAATGTAAATTCTAGAAACACAGACTTCAGATGTCTCTCCTGGGGCCCACACTTCTCCACAGCACCTCTCCTCACAGTATTATGCAACCGTGCATTATTATCACTTGCTCATCTCACCGCCAACCCACACAGTGCTGGATGTCTCTCCTGGGGCCCACATTTCTCCACAGCGCCACTCCTTACTCCCACACTTCACCACACTGCCACCTAATGACTATTAAAGAACGTATTTCCATTCTACACTGGCTGCAGGCATGGTGTCACGTGAACTTCAAGGTCTGCTTGTTGACTTACAGGGCCCTGCACGGTTTGGGTCCTGACTACCTGAAAGACCTCCTGACTCCATGTGCTGCTGGTCTCTCCCTTCGGTCAGTGGATGCGGGACTTCCAAGATCTTATTTAAAATCCTTGTGGGATGGGGCATTTGCAGTGGTGGCCCCACTTCTCTAGAATGCTTTTCCCCCGGAAGTGAGAGGTTCCCCTTCCCTAACCTTTTTTAAAATCTAAGCTCAGCACCTTTCTGTTCACTATGAGTTTAGGAGCATGTTGCTGTTATTTCATTGTTATTGTTGTGTTTATTTTATGGTTTGGTTGTACTGTTTATTGGCTTTACCTGTACTATTTTATTAAGTTATCTACTTATGTGCTTATGTGAGGGAGACAGTATAGCATAGTTTCTAAGGGAACTGAGCTGCAAACATGGAGACCTGGGTTTGAATACCATCAGCCCCCACTTGCATACTGCGTCACCCTGAGCAAGTCAATTAACTTCCTTGTGCTCCCAAGTCGCACCTGGAAACAAACTCTGTCTTAGTGTGTCTTTCCTGTTTAAACAGTTTCCCATTTCCCTTTCCTTATGTGAAGTGCCCTGAGCCCCCAGGATTTGGCTCCATATAACTGAACTTGCCTTGCATATTTAAGAGGAACTTTTTTCCTTAAAAATGTCACAAATCAGTTTGAAGCATCAATCTTAATATTTTGTTGTATAGTAGTGATAATCCATGCCAGGGTGTGGTATACCACAGTATAGCACCATTTCTCTAGTATTTGAGGTACTTGGCCTATGGCCTGGTGCCTTACTACCTACTTGAGATGTGGTAATCTCATTATATAACACATCCTGGAGTGTATTTTTCCTTAATTAGAATAATTCAGGGTTTGCAGTTTTTTTTTTGTTTTTTTTTCTCAATTGTTTAACCAGGAGTGGCACAGTAAGCTGAAGGCTTGTTTACAGGTGCAACCTGGGAGCACAGGGAAGTTAAGTGACTTGCTCAGGGTCACACAGTATGCAAGTGGGAGCTATGGGATTCAAACCCAGGTCTCCAGATTTGCAGCTCAGAGCCTTTAACCACTGTGCTATACTGCCTCCCTGCCTGTTGAAATAACCCATGTGGATTAAAGCACTTGGGCTATGCCTTACGTTTCACAACCAACTGGGACATGCAGTAGGTTTTTGGAGCGCAACATGCACCCTTTTGTGTGTGGCTGCTTTAAGACTCCATGCCCCAGTTGGTGCCTTCAGGTACCAGGGGCATGGGTAAATAATGCACAATCCACAAATCCTGGACAGAGTATTAAATAAGCCCAAAAATTGATCAGCAGTTTTACACGTGAAAGTGCTAATCAGCTGTAAAAATGCATAGTGCTTGACACAGAATGGTTAGTTCAAAAATATATATAATTGTATTACTTTTGTCTACTGTGCCATAGACTCACTGAAAAAATGGTTAGCAGTCTACTGCTATGCATTTTTGGAACTAGTTAGCATTACCCACTGTTTTGCATAACGTTTTGTTATGCTGTAACAGCTGTTTAAAATCCTGCTGGAGTGTGTTAGTGCAGTTATAAAATAGGTATAGACGTAGGAAAACATAAAGGCAGGGGGTCAGATATTGAAAAGGTTAGCACCACGCCGGGTGTGAATAGCACAGCCAACAGCTTGTTAGCATTGCCACTGCTACATTTAGAGATGCACATGCTGTAGTATAGTGCTAATCCATTAGCACGGTTGCACTAAGATATACCATGCCCCTATGCAAATAAATGCATAGGGTGTTTAGTGATATATTCTGCTTGTGCAGCACTGTTCAGCACTTCCAACACCCCTCCTTTACAAAACAAAACTTTGATTTCAAGTTTTAATAGGTTCTGCTAATTTTAAAAACATTGATGTTAGAACTTACCGTATTTGCCAAGCATGTCTGTGTCTGGAAAGAAGGCTGCAAGTGATGGAAAGTCCCAGGAGGAAGGTGGAGGATGAGAAAGGATAAGCCAGATATGTGTTAAGAGCTAATACTACTCGCAGTGGTGTTACTCAGTGTGTGTGTGTGTGTGTGTGTGTGTGTGTGTGTGTGTGTGTGTGTGTGTAGAATAACCCACAAAATGGAGGCTGCATTAAAGGATTGATGATGCACACGTCATGGGTGAAGTAAGGCAGAAGGTCGAAGGCTGAGTGTCCTTACGTCTGTGGGAAGTGCATCATTAATCCTTTAATACACACTCTCTAATTGTGCTTATAAAACTGTTCATTGTAGGAAATGAGGTTTTCTAGCCTTCATAATGGGATGAGGTTTCTGGCCCTGTTATTGTTAGTATTTTAATGCACAGTCATGTGATGGCTGTCGTTCAGTAAGGTCTTTGGATTTATTCTTGTTTTTTTATAAGTAGCTATAAGACACTAGTTATATTTACTATAGTACCATTGAAAGTTGTTTTTAAATCCCTTTATTGACAGTAGATCATGGGTGGAATTGAACAGTTTTCCTACTTTAAATGAAAAGGTTCTGAAAAATATGATGAGGCACAAATAATTTCTCAAACTTATCATGGCCTTATTAGAAGTTCTCCATACCTCAGAACACTTTATGGTTCTCCTGTCCCAAGCATTAGTGGGGGGTGGGGTGCCGGCATTTTGGAGGTGCCATCCTTGAGCAGAAATGTAAAAGTCCTCTCTGCCCATCCCTGGTGACTGTTTAGGTGGAATAAAGATCCCATTGCATAAAAATAAATAAATGATAAAATAGCTGTCTTTCAAAAACAGAAGTAGTAGTTAGCTTGAGTTTTATACTGGGCTTCACTGAGTCACTGATTTACACAGTTAGGGCACTGAGATAGCCTATTTACAAGGTGTTCATATTTGGATCTTACATTGAACTTCTAAAGTAATAATGAAGGACTCGTGTTTAACTATTATCATGAGTAATTTGTTTGTAATATTAGTGTATGTTGATATTGTATGTATGTGTGAGTGTGTGTGCATGTGTCCGTGCATGCGTGCGTGCGCGTGTGTCTGTGATTTAAATGTATTTTCATGCCCTGTGGCCCCAGTGGCAGTGCTTCATGCTGCAATGTAGGCAACTTGAGTTCAGGACACCACATCGGGGGAAGGCCTATTCCCAGCAGCTGCTGCTGCTGCTCAACAGTGCGCTGCAGTCGGGGAGGGATGGCGTGGTGCAGTGACCCCTGTGGTGGTCCGAGGGAGGTTGCTCCCTCCCTTACAGTATATTGTTACATGCAGCCGAGGCCCTACAGAGCTGCACACACCAAGGCGAGGAGCAAGAGTGGGGGGGGGACCTTGTGTGCTGCCTGTGTAATGGCCTGGATTCCTGGGCTCCTCTGGGTGCTAGAGCCTGCCCTATACTGGATCCAAAGCCTCTGCTACAGATGGAATCCTGTGACGGCCAACAGACTTTGTTGGACCTTAGGAGACCGTGGGTAAACGGGCCATAATAGGGTATATTTCTTGAATCCCTTGAAAAGCCAAACATGGCCTGGGAGGAAAAAGTTTTGTAGATAAAAATGAGTTTTCATAGTGTCGACAGTTTATGATGGTCCATGTATGTTAGTCAGTTTTATGTCTATTAGTACTTTTTCCTTTTTATCAAATGTGGAAATTGATGATATTTAAAATATGTATTTATTTCTTTACTGGGTAAGAACACTTCATTAAATAGTCCATTTATAGGCCTGACCTGGGTGAAGCAGCACTGAGTTATCTGATCAGACATAAAACAAGAATACATTGCAAAAATAAGTATACTTTATAGCATATATTGATACATACCATTTTATATTGATAACGTTGTGGCGCAATGATGTTATTGTAGTGAACCATTCTTACCGGTAGCACCATGCAGAGTTGGAACCATCCATTGCTTAACCCGACCCAAAATGGCTGCACAAGATAGAATGAGTTAAAAAAAAAAAAAAAAAAAAAAAAAAAAATATTTCATAATTAAGAAATTTGGATTAGTAAACTGTGATTATGACCATGTTGGCATTTGGAAAACAGGAGGCACTGGGTAGTTTAATACCTTTTAATATATGGATCTTGGATTTAATATGTCTGTAAAGCATACAAAAAAAATTTGGTAATACCCTCGAACATTTACTGATAATACTACTGTCAATCACTTTTAATAGTATCGTTTAAGTGTGATAATATTATCGTTGCACTCCTCAACGATAGTATTACCACAGTCACCACACAGAGCAAGCGCCCACAAAGATGCCTTCTGCCCCTCACGTCGCCCTAGGTGTCTCCTGATTGGCAGTGTTTCATGTTGTCAACATTTTAAAAACATGGCGGCTCGCTTTTAGCGAGACCGTAGTCCTCACAACATAAAATTTTTCTCCCCTCAGAAAAATTAGAAACTGCAGCCAAAACAAGTAAAAAGGTAGCACTACCAACCACTTTTTTATATATATATATATATATATATATATATATATGTATAAAGTGAAGCAGAAGAGGTATAGCGAGTGGGCTACGATGAGAACAGCAACAAGGAAGGCGGCAGTTGGTTATGACACAGCATACGTGTCTGAAACTGCCGACTGCCAGCCAGAAAGAAAAACGAAACAAAATCCAAGATCCACATATTAAAAAAATAACAAATAGGTGCGATTGCATTGCAGCGGTACCATCTTGAGGTCCTGGACATGGGAACCTCTCAATGGTATTACCTACCGGTAATACACCGGCACCTATTCATTATTCTCTTTTTTTTTTATTAGATCAATGTGTGTCTTGTACAAAGATGGTATTATACTGAAGCTTTTGGTACCTCATAGGTCCCTTCATGAGCTGATATAGCAGTGCATCATCTCACATCTAGAGGGCAGTGCTGTTTCAATTCCTCATCATAACAGGTCTCTGGTTTTGCAGCATCTCACATCAAGAGGGCGCTGTTGCATGATCGCAACCTCTGGATGACACTTGCAACAGACTACGTTTACGTATATAACGCTTACTAGACTTTTCACTTACTTTTTGCCTATACCATGTCACTGAGTCACCTGCATTGAAGAAAAAATTATTTAATCGATTATCACTTTTTTGCCAAGTTAATGTGGTACTCTAGTTCCTTTCCTTTTTTATTCTGTTTGCAATTTTAACAAGTGTGTATCTTGCCATCTGCTTGGGCGTTCAGCAGCAAACATCCAGCCTCCGTCTGTTGACTAAGGGTATTCTGTAATGTACTGTGTGTCTGAAGGTTTTTCTGTTTCTTTTGTTTTTCTGCCATGAAGGTGATAAACACTTGTGCTTGCCAGAGGATTGCTGATGACTAGCAGCTTGGACCAAGCTGTAAAACCAGGTTGTCAGATTCCTTCACAGAACAATTAACTGGACAGAACCTGGCTGGCTGTCTCCTAGAGCTGGTTGAACTGAACCTCCAATTAAGGGCTACAAAAAGGGAAAATTAGACTAGCTAGAGTCTTTTGAAGATGGAAGTACCTTTGAAGCTGCTGGTAAAATGTGCTGGCCTGCCTGCTGAAATGCTTGACTGAAGTCCTGAAAAAAGATACAGTACTCCAGATCAGATGTTTGAACTGAGCTTTTGCTTCTGAAGTCCTTGGTTGCTCACGTCGGCCTGGCCCAGCCTCCTAAAAACGAATTTGTTTATTTTAAATGCAAAGCTACGTTCTGTGTTTAAAACCGCATAAACTCCTTCCCACCCTTGTTATGATAAAGGGAGCAAAACTGGCCCTTGGGTGGGTTGACAGTGTCTCCTTGAATGACCAGTTCTGATCTGACATAGCACATTTGATGCAGTCCCTAGATGAACTCCATGTTTTATTTGTTCTCCCAGTTCTGATGCAGTCCCTAAATGAGTGCCATTCTTCATGTGTTATCACAATTCTCACAGTCCCTAAATGAGCTCCATTCTTCACATATTATCTGAGTTCTGACGCAGTCCCCAAGAGAGCTCCGTTTCTGATCTGACATCATGATTCTGACACCGACCCTTATGGAGTTTGTAGAGCCCCTAATTGACATTCATTCCACATGCAACACTGAAATTCTTCAGATACTCCAGAAGTTTACAATGCTTTACCTCTCGCGCCAAATGCTGGCATTTTACCATAAATGGACTTGTATTTTAGCCTGCTTTTCCAATTTTTTTAAACAGTCCGTTAACTCAAAAGTTCAGTCTAGGGCCATGTCTAATTTAGCGGTTACTGTATTTAAGCAGTGTGATCTAATGGTCAGAGCACTGGCTTTGGAACTGGACAATCACAGGTTCAGACCCTGCTAGAGCAAAATAGCCACTGTGTTATACTAGGAAAGTTACTTACAGTAATCTTTCAGTGAAGGTAGATGTGGATGTAGGTAAAAGCAAGATCTCACCAGAAACGAGGTGCTGCTACTCAGCTGGCTGTCCTGCTTAAATAAATCATGTAAACATTTAACACACGTGATTCTGTTTAACACGGTGCAGTCATTACCAGTAAACTGATAATCGTATTGTAATATATGGATTGTTAAAATAATAGCATCGAAAATAATGCAAAAAAAAATCTTGTAATACACACCACCTTCTCAATAATAATACCACACTTCACTCCCAATAATACCATTGTTTCGTTTTAATGATAGTATTATCACTCCGAAACAAATGCACAAGCGCAGCCTGATGCCTCGCGCTGACGCGATCCGGCTTTTCCAAGAGTCGACACGAAGGATTTCAAAGCCAGCTCCGCAGTAACTGAACAGTACCTTACTTTTCTTTTTCTTTAAAAGAAAAACGAGTAACAGCTACATGTTCCATTGAAGTGTAACTACATTTTCCCTCTTACTGTTAAACTGAACGGTTTCCTGCACTTTGCTGTTCAGCTCACCAGAAAAAAAACCCATACAACTTCCGGATTCCTTGTTGAACATGTCAGCCTGCACGAAGCTCCACCAAGTAAGACCTCGCCAGGTTCTCTCATCCATATATTACAAAAAATGAAAAATAGGTTACAGTGAAATACTCATCTGAAATTCCATCTCGAGGTTCTGGGGCATAGAAACCTCTCGAGCTTCGCTCTTGAGGGTTATCATGTCCCAAGAATTCGATCAGAATTACTGCCTTGTAATTCACTGTAACCATTCTATTTATGTACCGCAGTGGTAGAATTATAGGGGAAACTGAGAAAGGTCTACCAAGTGATTTCAACCTGTTGCAAACTTGGTGTATTGAAACTTTGTTCCCTTGATATTTAATGGGGGAAAAAGAAGGAACATTACAATGACATTTGAATCTAAAGGCAAATTATGCAAGCGTAAACTGGATCTGAAAATCCTCACAAATAGCTATGATCTTTGAATTAGGATCTGGTTGGACTCCTCATTATGTTTTATATGGATTACACGGTAAATAGATCAAATAGAAACTAGGAATTACTAATAAAATCAGATCATGCCTGAAGACCTTGAGCACTGTGATGCTGGCATATGTGTGATATATGCAATGTCAGCACGCACTGCTTCACACCCCTGGTAAATTCCACACATTTTGGAATCCACAGACTTCTCTGCAGCTGTGATACCCGCATGCAGAGGACTGTGTGGTGGCATTCTGGGGGACAGTGGGGCCAGACCCAGGAGAATCCAGCTGGATGCCTCAGTTGGCGCCATAGGGGATTCTGGGTGTCATATCTGGATGTAAACAATTAAATGTTTAAAGTAAAAAGTTAATTTTGTGCCCACCAGCCCTTTTTGCAATTTTGGAGAGCTGGGACAACAGGTGAGGTGGCCATTGTGGCCGCACAAGACACAGTGGTGGAATGTATAAATATTGCTGCAGGGACACCTTGGTGTAACGTTTGCATCTTCCACATTGCACTCTGCACCACCCAGCATGTGCTGTGGGTCAAGTTGATCGCAGCCCCATCCCCCTGCATGACTCCAGCCTTGTGCCACCTGCGTAGAGCCACAGATGGAATGGGATTGGGTGGTGGAGGGCAGATCCCCCAGCTCTTCAGCTGTCAGTGTTCTACATGTAGGAAAGGAGCACTTCATGGCTGTCTGTAGCTTTAGGGCTCTTATGGTTATTTTTCTCATTTAAAGCTTGGTACTCTTTTGATCTTGGTATGTTTTTCACTTTGAGAGTCCAGGACTCTATGTAGAAAAAACTGGGGTCCCAGGAAAATATGTGAGTCCTAGAATGTGCATTTGCAGTAAAAAAAAAAAAAGTACCACATTATGGAAAAACATAATCTCTGTTATGATAAGTTGTCATAATTGTGAGGGAACGTGTTAAATCGTGAAAATCTTTTCCAGAAATGTGATTTTTTTTTTTTTTTGTACTACATTTATGGAAACTTGCTCATCCTGTGGATGCACACAGAGGAAATTACCACATCCTGAACCCACCAGCTTATAGGAACATGGTCGGTGGAGGGGATAGCCAAAATGTGGACATATTGAACAGATACTTCCGTTCCATATTCACAAAGGAGGGGGTAGGAAATGGGCCCATGATAAAAGACAAGGGCATGAAGGGACGGGAGGTAGACACTAGCCCTTTCACAGTGGAAAGAGTCCTAAGAGAGTTGCAACAGTTAAAGGTAGACAAGGCAATGGGTCCAGATGGAATGCACTCCAGGTAACTAAGGGAGCTCAGCGAGGAGCTGGCTGCATCTTTGACAGCCCTGTTCATTCTGTCACTAGAAACTGGGGAGGTACCAGGAACTGGAGGAGGGTGGATGTAGTCCCACTCCACAAAGTACAGATAGGGAGGAGGCAGGAAATTACAGGCCTGTCACCTGACTTCAATAGTAGGCAAAGTAATGGAATCACTACTGAAGGAAAGGATTGGAGGATACCTTGTTACCAGTGGTCCACAAGATTCGAGGCAACATGGATTCACAGGGTGGAGGTCCTGCCACACAAACCTGATCGTGTTCTTCGACTGGGTAACAAAGGAAGTCGATCAGGGAGGGGTGGTTGATGTGGCCTGTCTAGATTTCAGCAAGGCCTTCGACATCGTCCTGCATAGAAGCCTGGTAAACAAACTGAGTAGCCTAGGAGTGGGTCCTAAAATAGTAAGAGTGGTAGAGAACTAGCTTAGTGGCAGGAGCCAAAGAGTAGTGGTAAATGGGGTACAGTCTGGGGAGGGCAGGGTGACTAGTAGGGTCAGTGTTGGGCCTGATCCTCTTCAATGTCTTTTATTAGTGACATTGCAGAAGGACTGGAGAGGAAGGTGTTCCTGTTCATGGAGGACACACAAATCTGCAACAGCATAGACACACGGGGGGGGGGGGCAGTTGAAAGAATAAGGGAGGGTCTAAAATAGTTGGAAGAATAGTTAAGAGCTTGGCAAGTGGAGATTCAGTGCAAAAAAGTGTAAAATCATGCACATAGGGCACAGAAACTCAGGGGCAACAAACCAACTCGAAGGGGAAGTATTAGCAGTCACAAAGCAGGGAAGAGACCTGAGGGTTATCACCTTGGATGACCTGAAGATAGCTAAACAGTGTGACAAGGCAGTGGGAAAGGCTAGCGGAATGTTAGGATGCATAGGGAAGGGGTATCACCAGCAGAACAAGAGAGAGGTAATAATACCCCTGTATAGATTGTTGGTGAGACACCACCTCAAGTACTGTGTACAGTTGTGGAGGTCCCTTCTCCAAAAGGACATAGATAAGGTAGAGGCAGTGCAAAGGATAGCAACCAGCATGGTTCAGGGTCTTCATCAAAAGCACTATGAAGAAAGGCTAAAGGATTTAAATATTTACTCCCTAGAAGAAAGGGGGATTATGTTAGACATAAAAATACCTCATAGGAATAAACAGGGTACAGGAAGGGAGCATTCTGCAAAGAAAAAGGTGCTCAAGAACAAAGGGGCACGCTATGAGCTGGGGGGTGCAGAGAAAATGTGAGGAAGCACTTCTTCACAGGGAAGGTGGTGGACGCTCAGAACAGCCTCTCAGTGGAAGTGGTGGGGGCCAAAACGGACGCAGGATTTAAGAATGTGTAACCCCTAGATGGCGCTATCCCAGGGGCTACTACCCCTGCCTGATTTGCCACTAACAGGTTGAGGGGCCTGGATCCAATGGCGGGTGCCTCCACCCAGAGGTCAGGGTTTGCAATAGTTAAACTTACTTGGTCACAGCCCTCTGGGACACTGCAACCCTCTTCTTCCCACTAGTGGCCCACACAATATATCAAATTACCTTCACAGTATACACTTACCCCAGGACTAGTTCCGGCACTGGGACCTCCTGTGAAATAAGATACAGTGCAACAATCACAGTACAGTACTTTAACATAGACAAATACCTCAGGAAGTATAACTTTGCTGAAACAAGCAGCTCTGATTTATTTAGGGGGATATAACAAGGACAGGGGGAAATCAGGTTAATTAGCTTATCACTTTACTATCTACCTATGGCTCTGTGCACAGGCCTATCCCTACCAGTTACTGTCCCTGGGTACCCAAGCCCTAGTGGCTAGTCCAAACCGTGGCAGCTGGTAGGGGCCCTTTCACACAGTGAAAAGAAAAATTAGTTTAAACAGTCAGCAGTACAGTGATTCCATTTGGATTTAATGTGGCAATTCAACAGGGAGCGACCCTGAATTAGTACTCACGACCTCCAAACAAGATAGGGTCCTTCAACGTCAGCAGGGCTACTCTTGAGCTCCACGAGACTCTTCACACATTTATATGGTAAAAAGAAAGTACTATACCAGGCAGGCTGCTTCTCTATCCCGATCGCATTACTGCACAATACCGGGAGAACACACAGCAGATTCAGTTCCTGACAGACGAGTGCAATTCAACAATTTCTCCAGTCTTCTACAGGGTGAGCCTGGTTTCTACTCTTCAGAGATCCTTTGATTCTTTTCACAGGATGGATTCAGTCCTAACAAGCAGTTACACAAGCTGCAGACCGGAACTCTGGGCCTTACACACGTTTTTTGACTGAAACTGTGCACTGAAGGAGCACAGGGTTTCTTTTCCCTTCACTGCCAGATCTAAACTGAAACTCCAACAGACAAAACCGGGCACTTCCTTTGAGTTCCTCCCAGTTCTTGACTGGATTGGCTGTCACTCACAATAGACTGCTGCTGTTGGTCCAAAAAGGCGCTGAAGTCTAAACTACATCTCCCAGAGTCACTGCCCATACAATCCTCTTGTGGCTGGCTCAGATTATGAGTCCAAGTTCTGATTCGTCCAAGGCACCATTTTAGAGCTAGCTTACCCCACACTGATTGGTCCAGTTCAGCAGTTCAAAACCAGAATGGGGAACTAGGCAGACACAGTTCTGACTGCAAAGAAAGCAGGTTAGACAAACTGTAATTTCATTATTACTGTAAATAATTTCTGGCAAACAGTTACATCTTTCAGATAGGCTCCCTTTGCACTCTAGTGACTGCAAAATGGAGTGAATTGCAGCAGCTCAGGTGGTACTCAAACAGAGAAGCACACAGTCCCCCATACAACTAATTATGTCTGCAAGCAGACAGCTCTTAAAGAGACAGTACCAGAGGCTCTAAAAACACTCACTGATAAATGGCTTAAACGCCAAACACCATTCAGGCTTGGAGCATTCAAGCAAGCTCCTGGAAGTCTTTTGGGAACCCCCATTTGCAGGGGGGTTACAAATGCATGGGATAGGCACAAGGGAATCTTAAAAGCAAGGAGGGGGGTATAAGCTGGAGACTAAGTAGAGTCTGTGGTGGTAATGTAGGTAGGGAAATTAGCGCAGATTAGGTGGACCAAGCGGTCCCTGTTTGCTGTTAACTTCTGTGTTTCTGTGTTTGTTTTTACAGTATGTCTGTCATGGCAGGCATACTCAGCAAGATGCATCTAGTACTGTGCAACAGGGCCACCACTGGATTTACACTAAAATGTGACCAATGTACAAGGCGTAAAGTTGGAGTCATGCAGGGGGGATGGGGGTGCGATCAGTGTGACGCGCATGTTTATGTGATTCTGAAATTTGGGAATCCCTGAGCAATATGGAAAACATTCATTGGTCATTGATAGCACATAGATGCCCCTATGGTCAGAGTTGCTTACTTTTATTTTGCAGTGGGAAAAATTTGGCATTTGGTAGCCTGCTATAACATCCCACCTGAGTATTTGTTCCTTGCAGACTTACATCAGCATAGTCTGTTTTGTTGCTGGCACTGCTGAAGTGCACCACTATTGTCTTACAAAGTCACTGCCTCTGGCAGGCTCCCTCTTCGTTCTTTGCTGACAACTGCTGCCAGCTTATCACACAGCCAGAGCCAGGCAGTGCAAGGACACCTACCTCTGCAAACCAGAGACTGTCACATGCTAGTCATGCCCACATGCACGTCACTCCGCACCCACTCTGGCTGGACGCTGTGGTCAGCCTCCTTGATACTTCTTTCCTGTGCCACTAGAGCTGCCAGCATGTGCATACGTGCACACCTCTGTCATTCCGTGTATCCTGTGCTGTGTACAGATTCTGCTGGCCATGGCAAACTTGTTGACCTGCCTCTGACGTGTTGCACGCACATCATCCAAGTCACTGATGAGCCTTCTGGCAGCAGCAGCAGTAGGCAAGGACACTTTCAGAACCTGAATCCAAGGCGGATTTCTGCACAAACTTGGGGAGAGGAGGCAGGCGCCCTTTATAAACTTGTTGTGAAACTCTGGGGGGCTTGCTGCACTCCACAATGTCCCCATCCCCTGTAGTCGGTGCTCATGTTTGCAGTACTGATCCAAATGGTAACACTTCAGACCATTTATCTCTGAATATCAACTTAGATTTGATGCCAGAAATCGCTTAATTATGCCTACAACATGAAAGGAGATTGGCAAACAGGCTGCATCTTATAGAGGAACATCCATTTGGAATTAGTTACCTGAGGTACTGAAGCAGGAATCCAATTATTGTAGATTCAGAATTGTAATTCACCTGCACTTCAGTGGTGACAGCAACTGTTACAACTGGCTGCTATGTCATGATGTATGACAGAGTGTCTAGTGGCATTGTGAATGTTTATTTATTTGAATTTTGGTAATTGGGTGAGCCCACTGAGACAATACAGTCCCTTTTTCAGGGGTGAATGTGTGGTCGGCTACCTGCTTATGTAACACACCACTGTTGCTGCTGCCTTTTTAGGGTTTTTTAAGCCTTTGTTTATTCCCTTAGGCACACTGATGCTTCCCTTTCTGCTGTCGCCACTGCTCTGACACTAACTTCTCTGGGACTTACCATACCACTTACCCTGAACCAATTAATGGATTAGTACCATGTTTGGTAGTGTGTTGCTGACTAGTGGGTGGGATTCCATGGTTGGTAGTGTGGGGCTTGTGAGGGTCCAGCTAGTGGGTGGGGTGCCATGGTTGTTAGTGCAGGGCCTGGGGGGACCAACTTGTAAGCGGGTGCCATGGTTGGTAGTGAGGGGTCTACAAAGGACCATCTGATGGGTGGGATGCTACGATTGGTATGGCGGGGCCTATGAAGGACCATCTTGTGAGTGGGTGTCATGATTGGTAGTGCAGCACCTACCAAGATCCAAGTAGTGGGTGAGGTTCCATGGTTGGTAGTGTGGACCTTGGGACCAACTAGTAGGTGGTGTGCCACGGCTGGTAGTGAGGAGCCTATTAAGTAGCAACTAATGGATGGGGTAACATGGTTGGTAGTGCAGGACCTACGAGGGACCAACTAATGGGTGGGGTGCCAGGGTTGGCAGTGCGGGGTCTTGGGACCAAGTAGTGGGTGGGGTACCATGGTTGGTAGCGCAGAGCCTACGAAGGATCATCTAATGGGTGGGGTGCTACCTTTGGTAGTGAGGGGGCCTATGAAGGACCAACTTGTGAGTGGATGCCATGATTGGTAGTGTGGGGCCTATAAAGGACCATCTAATGGGTGGGGTGCCACAGTTGTTAGTGCGGGGCCTTGAGGGGACAAACTTGTGGATGGACTCCATGGTTGGTCAGGCAGACCCTACACAGGACCAACTAGAGGGTGGGTGCTATGGTTGATAGTGCGGGGCCTTGGGGGGACCAACTTGTGGGTGGGGTGCCATGGTTGGTAGTAAGGGGCCTGTGAAGGACCAGCTAGTGGGTGGGGTGCCATGGTTGGTAGTGTAGGGCCTATAAAGGACCAACTTGTGGGTAGGGTGCCATGGTTGGTAGTACAGGGCTTTGGGGGGACCAACTTGTGTGTGGGGTTCCATCGTTATTGGTGCAGGGCCTTCAAAGGACCATCTAGTGGGTGGGGTTCCATGGTTCGTACTGCAGAGCCTATGAAGGTTCAGCTAGTGAATGGGATGCCACAGTTGTTAGTGCGGAGCCTAGGAGGGACCAACTTGTGAGTGGGTGCCATGGTTGGTAGTGCAGGGCCTACGATGGACCATTTAATGGGTAGGGTGCTATGGTTGGTAGTGAGGGGCCTGGGGGAGACCAACTTGTGGGTGGGGTTCCATGGTTTTTAGTGCAGGCCTACAAAGGACCATCTAATGGGTGGGGTGCTACAGTTGGTATGGGGGGGCCTATGAAGGACCAACTAGTAGGTGGGTGCTATTATTGGTAGTGCAGGACCTTGGGTAAACCAGCTTGTGGGTGGGGTTCCATGGTTGGTAGTGTGGGGTTTAGGAGGGACCAATTTTTGAGAGGGTGCCATGGTTGGTAGGGTGGGGCCTATGAAGGACCATCTAATGGTGGGGTGCTATGGCTCGTTTGGTAGGGCCTGTGAAGGACCAATTATTTATCATCGCTCTACCTCCATAGGACAGGACGCTTTCTCCTACCGCTTCCCAGAGCTTAGGAACTCACTGCTGCCACCTGTCAGACTTTCCTCTTCCCCATCTTCAATTTCCTTAGCCCTTCACAATTTCTATTCCCCTAACTGCACTTGTTCTTAGCCCCCCTCCAACACTCTCCACCCTGGTGCATTATCCTTTATCCCTACTTTACTTCTGTTCTCCTAACTGTACTTGTTCTTAGCCCCTTCACAACCTTCCCAATCCCTTGCGCACTATCCCCTACTCCTCTATCCCTGAATTACTGCCTGTCTCCTAACCAAACCCTTCCTCTGATTACTTCCTCACATACTACCTCCTATTATACCCCCTCCTCCCACTCCCTACTACAACTTATTGCACCATTTCGAGACACTACTACCATCCACAAGCTACTGTGCTATTTCAGTACTCTGCAGCTGTCCTTCTCCCCCACAACCCCCTCTTCCCCCTACTGGTGCTCTCCCCTTTTTCCATTCATAGTTTACCCCTTTTTTCTCCAGCCTCCCTATTCCTTATCCCTCTTCTCCCCTCCAGTCACCCGCCACACTTTTCTTCTCCTCCCTGCCTCCCCCTTCTCTCGCCTCCTTTTCTGCCTGGTCCTGTCCACCTTGCAGGGTTTCCTGTCATCCTGAAGGGTCTAGATCTTGGCTGTCTTTCTTCTACCCTCTTCCTTTTCCCCGACTTTCTAATTCTGACCCCCTGGTAGGGTACTCTGCATCCTGAAGGGGTATAGATTGGCATGCTCTCTTTTTCCCTCTCCCTTCCCCCCACTTTCAAATCCATCGCCTGCCCACTTCCGTTCTTTATAATCCCTTTCCTCCCCTCCTGTTCCCCTGACCCTCTCTTTTCTACCACCCCGCTCCGTTTCTCTCCCCTCCCTTTCTGCCTGGTCCTGACCCCCTTGCGGGGTTCTCAGCAACCTGGATGGGTATAGATCTTGGCCGTCCCTCTCTCTTCCTCTCCATCCCCCACCCTCTACCCCTTGCCCGTTCACTTCCCCACTTGTCTAACTGCCCTCCCTTGAGCATACAATAGCACTTTGAATCTTGTGCTCAGCCTACTACTTCCAGCACTTCAAATGTGTTATCTATCCTCTAACCTTTACTCTACTGGATCACCTGCTCTTGGGTTGTTGCAATGTATGCTATATCCGAATATGGTTTTGTTTACCCTGGCCGGTTGGTCTGGGTTATTTCTGCTCTGTAATTGTACTACACTTTTGTTTTAGAAATTGTACTTGTATTTCTATGTGTTTGCTTGTTCTCACAACTCTTGTCCCCCCACCCCACCCTGACGCTTCTGGAAATGAGCTGTTTACAACTCGTATTGTCTTTCCTGGTGAAACATTTTCCAGATAGATAAATAAATAAATGAATTAACTGGTATGTGGGTTCCATGGTTAGTAGTGCAGGGCCTACGAAGGACCATCTAATGGGTGGGTGCTACGACTGGTAGTGTGGGGCCTACGAAGGACCAACATGGAGGCAGTATAGCTCATTGGTTTAAGGCTGTGAGCTGCAAACATGGAGACCTGGGTATGAATCCCACAGCCCCCACTTGCATATTATGTGACCCTGAGCAAGTTACTTAACTTCCTTGTGCTCCTAGGTTGCACCTGTAAGCAAACTTTCAGCTTTGTGTGTCTCTCCTGGTAAAACAAAGATTAAACTTGTGAGTGGGTGCCATGGTTGGTAGTGCAGGGCCTTGGGGGGGGGACCAACTAGTGGGTGGGGTTCTATGGTTGGTAGTGCATGGCCTGCGAAGGACCTTCCAATGGGTGGGGTGATGCATTTGGTAATTCAGGGCCTACGAATGACCAGCTAGTGGTGGGGTTCCAGGGTTGGTAGTGCAGGGCCTACAAAGTACCAACTAATGGGTGGAGTACTACGGTTGTAGTGAGGGGCCTGTGAAGGACCAACAAGTTTGTGGGCTTCCATGGTTGGTAGTGCAGGGCCTTGGGGGACCAACTAGTGGATGGGTTCCATGTTTGGTAGTGCGGGGCCTAACAACAGTGGGCTGGCAGTATAACCAAGAGGTTAGAGGAACGAGGTGTGAATGAGCTTGGTAAATCCAGCAGACCAGACTGGAGTTTGATTCTCACAACCTCCACTTGCATACTGTGCGACTCTGAGCAAGTCACTTAACCGCCCAGTGCTCCCAGGTCGCCCCTGAAAACAGGCACTTGTGCCTAGTGGGCCTTAGCCGGTTACCAAAGACTGAAATAAATAAAAATAACAAAGGATCATCTAATGGGTGGGGTTCTGTGGTTGGCAGTGCAGGGCCTATGAAGGACCATCTAATGGGTGGGGTGCTACAGTATGATTGGTAGTGCAAGCCTATGAAGGACTAACTAATGGGTGGGGTTCCATGGTTGGTAGTGCAGGCCTATGAAGGACTAACTAGTAGGTGGGTTTCCATGGTTGGTAGTACAGGGCCTACAAAGGACTATCTAATGGGTGGGGTGCTATGCTTGGTAGTAAGGGGCCTATGAAGGACCAACCAGTGGGTGGGTGCTGTGGCTGATAGTATGGGGCATGTGAAGGACCAACTAGTCAGTGGGGTACCACGGTTGGTAATGCAGGGCCTATGAAAGGACAAACTTATGGGTACGGTGCCACAGTTGGTAGTGCAGAGCCTGCGAAGGATCAGCTAGTGGATGAAATGCTACAGTTGGTAGTGTGGGTTTTATGATGCACCAACTAGTAGGTGGGTGCTACAGCTGGTAGTGCAGGCCCTACAAAGGCCCAACTAGTAGGTGGGGTATCACAGTTGATAGTGTAGGACCTATGAAGGACCAGCTTATGGGTGCATTCCACAGTTGTTAGTGCAGGGTTTATGGAGGACCAACTGGTGGGTGGAGTGCCCTGGTTGGTAGTGCGGGACCTGTGAAGGACCAGCTAGTGGGTGGGTGGGGTGCCATGATTGGTAGTGTGGGACTTAGGAGGGCACAGGTCTCATTTTCCTTGCCAGGGTTTTTTCCTTCAGTTTTTTCCCCTAGGGATGCCAGCATACATGAACTGGGGTCGGTCAGATAATCTGTTATAAAAATGGATATCTCAGATTTCAGCAAAAATTTCAGATTTTCGGATAAAGGTGTTGAAAATCCAAAATCCTATTAGGATACCAAATCAGATGTTTGATATTCCAACATCAATTTATCCTAGCCCCTAACTAACATTCACCCCACCCTGCAACAATGTAAACCCCCCACATATATGCCTATGTACCCCCTACATTACCGCCCCAGTGGTGGGGAAGATCATGGAGACACTGCTGAAAGAAAGGATAGTGGCACATATGGAATCCTGCATTGCTCAGGATCTGAGGCAACATGGATTCACAGCAGGAAGGTCATGTCAAACGAATCTAATAGATTTTTTTGATTGGGTGACTAGGGAACTAAATCAAGGAGGATCAAGGAAGGGCAGTATACGTCACCTACTTAGATTTCAGCAAAGCCTTCGACACCGACCCACATAGAAGGCTGATTAACAAAATGGGTAGTCTGAGCATGGGAGACAAGGTGGTGAACTGGGTTAGGAACTGGTTAACATACAGGAAACAGAGGGTGGTGGTAAATGGGGTACAATCTGGGTGGGGGGTGACCAGTGGGGTACCACAGGGATCAGTACTGGGACCAGTCTTGTTTAGTGTCTTCAGTAGTGACATTGCAGAGGAGCTGGAAGGAAAAATCTGCCTGTTTGCAGATGACACCAAGATCTGCAACAGGGTGGATACCCCAGAAGGGGTGCAGAAAATGAAGAGGGACCTGGAGAAGCTTGAAAGATGATTGGAGATGTGGCAACTGAGGATCAGTGCAAAGAAGTGCAAAATAATGCACCTGGGTAGGGGGAACACTGGGGAGAGCCACAGGGTGGGGGGGAACTGACTGTCACTAAAGAGGAAAGGGACCCAGGGGTTATCATCTCTGATGACTTTAAGGTATCAAAGCAGTGTACAAAGACAGCACAGAGGGCCAGTGGCATGCTGGGGCGCATAGGCAGGGGTATCACTAACAGGAGGCGGGAGGTGGTGATGCCATTGTATAAAACAGTGGTAAGGCCTCACCTAGAGTATTGCATGCAGTTCTGGAGGCCACACCTGCGCAAGGACATAGATAAGGTGGAGACTATCCAGAGAAGGGCAACAAAGATGGTGCAGGGCTTGCACCACAAAACATATGAGAAGAGACATAGGGACCTCAATATTTACTCACAGGAGGAGAGGAGACAGCAGGGGAACATGATTAAAATTTACAAGTACCTCAAGGGCATAAACAAGGTGCAGGTGGGGGACCTTTTCCAATTTAGAAAAAGTACTAGAACAAGGAGGCACAATATGAAATTGGAAGGGGGTAGATTAAGAGGTAATGTGAGGAAGTTTTTCTACACAGAAAGAGTAGTCGACACTTGGAATAGTCTGCCACAGGAGGTAGTGGGGGCAAGCACAGTGGAGGGGTTTAAGCATGCCTGGGACAGGCACAAGGAAAGCCTGAGTGAAGAAGGAGTGATGAAAAGTCATTGATCACATAGGGTCATTGGCTACATACAATGTATAGGGCTTATGGGCAGACTAGATGGGCCTAACGGTCCTTATCTGCCGACAATTTCTATGTTACTCAAACTCCCCATAAGCCCCATTCTCCCTCCTCTGAACCCTTTCAGCACATAAGTAAGAGAAATGCATTTTTCTGCTGCTCCATCCTTATAATAAAAACAAGTTAAAACCCGCCCACCAACCATGCTGAATCAGAAGCCCTCCCCCCACCCTGGCACAGGCCACCGGCCCACACCACCTGGTTTAATATATATATATATTTTTTTAATTTACTGTGCTTTCTCGCCATCTCCTGACCAGTCCACACATCAGTTCGCTGAATTGTCCACCATCCCCGGGACTTACCTTTTGATTCTTGTTCCCCTGTGTATAACCCTCCCATTGGATGGGCTGCCAAGGCTACTCCTTACCCCCAGACAGAGTTGAAAGTTTGGTGTGGGAGTGAGCCCAGCTAGCGGTGCTGGACCTGTGGTGGACAGCATTCTTTGCAGTCAGGTTTTTTTTTCCACTTTTCTCCCCCGACCTTGAACATTGTATAGACAGTGCGTCTGACGCGAGATACATCAGAGCAATGTCATCCCCCTCCCTTACCATTGGCTCCAGCTTTCAGCACCACCCATGGTCATCAGGAACCTTCCCTTCCCCAAGGAGGCGAGTGTCCACTGGGATACTAAGCAATCCTCCCCTGGCCAGCCATCAAGTGACCAGGGCTTATTCCTGAATGTGGGTTGACACACTACGTAGTTTAGTTGAGCACCCCTCCCATCCAACACACCCATCAGCCATCACTCCCCCCAGTAGACTAATAAATGCAGATACTGGTATTGGGGTTGGCTGATCGTAGAGCTCCTCTTTATGCCCTTGTGCAGGCAACTGGTCAGGCCACATCTTGAATATGGAGTCCAGTTCTGGAGACCATACCTCAAAAAGGATGTGGATAGAGTGGAGTGGGTTCAGAGAAGAGCAACAAAAATGGTGAAGGGCCTTGGCCATTTAGTCATACGAGGAACAGCTGAAAGACATAAACATGTACTCCCTAGAGCAGAGAAGGAAGCAGAGGGGACATGATTGAGACCTTCAAATATATCAAGGGTTTAAACAGGGTACAAGTAGGGAACATTTTCCAACTAAAGAGGCAATTGAAAACACAGGGGCACGATATGCAGATAGTATGGGGTGGTTCAGAGGAAATATTAAGAAATTCTGCTTCACAGAGAGGGTAGTAGGTAATTGGAATAAACTCTCAGTGGAGCTGGTGGGAACAAGGACTGGGGGGGGGGATTGAAGGAAGCACGGGATAGACACATGTGTCTCTTGAACCTATGGAGGGGATGGTAGGAAACAGCAAAGACCCAGCAGTTAGCTGGGCACACTGGGCAGACTAGATGGGCCTGGCGGTCCTTTTCTGCCGACACATTCTGTGTTTCTAGGTTTCTTATTACAAGCAGCTCCAGCCTTATAATAAAAAAAACTTCTCCCCTCCCACCCATGCTAAACCTGGAGCCCTTCCCCCACCCTGACACGAGCCACTGTCCTACCCCCCAGTTCAATTGGGTACTGCCACCCAACACACCCACTGTCCCCACTTACCTCCTCCCCATAGCACCCCCCCCAAAAAAATGCTAATATTATCGCTTGGTGCATCACTCACGCAGCCTGAGTCAATAGTTCGGTCCCACGCTGCAGCAGCTTGTGTTCATCTTCAGTCCAGGTAGGTGACTGAATGATGAAGTCCTATTATAGTAACACCTGACTGGCCACTGATGGTTTTAATGTGTTTTATCCTTTTTTCAGAGGTGGGGGAATGTTAGGCGCTAGGATAGTCGGATGTTAGGATATCTGACATCCGGTAGTATCCAGTGCTAGGACTGGATGTCAGATTCAGACACAAGTTATCCTGATATCTGACTATCCTAGCTCGGATCGGATTTGGGAGTACCTGAGCGACTCTAACAAGATACACGTGCTCATGTATGCTCGTAGTGGGCTTGGCATCTGGCAGCGTCCTTGTGCAACTAAACTGTCCATAAGGCACTACCATCAGGCTCCAGCTAGTTGGCAGGCATGTTGTGGAGCACAATGTGCCCCCCCCCGGGCTGGAGAGTGGTCTCTGAGACTCTCAGTCCTTCAGCTCTCAGCTGACATCTGACCAGTCAAGCTCATTTCCAAACTTGCCTTGCTAGCATAGGAAGCAGAAGTGCTACTGCTGTGCCTACTGGCATGTATTGTAGTTTTTTTTTTTGTAATTTAAAGAATCTTGAAAGTATGTTGACTCAATAGTTGGCACTATATGTTAAAGAATCTTGAAATTATGTTGACCTTAATAGATCATACTATATGTTAGAGTATATTAAAGAGAAACATGTATGTACAGAGCCCATCATAGTTAGGAAGCCCATGAAAAGCTTTTTTAAATGATATATTAGGTTCATCTGTAGCTGGCAGCAGTCCAGAGATACTGATGATTTTGTCTGCCTCATATCAATATAGAGCAGACTAACATTGCAATACCTCAGAGCTGCTGGCAGTTGCAGGTAAGCCCAATACCTCATATAAATAACTTTTGAGGGTCTTTCAAACTTTGATGGGTGCTGTTTATAAATGTTCCATTTAAATGTGCGCATGTATTGACTTAACAGTGCTGTGTGTAAGACCCGCTTGTCAGCTTAGCTGTAGCTCTACTGCACTCAACACCGGCAACTGAGGCTTGGCAGCAAGCCTCAGGTGCTGGCAGACAGGCGGGGGGGATTGAATGTCCAAGAGGACATTCTCTTCCCCTGGGGAGAGAGGGTTGTTGACTCTGTTGCAACACTGCCACATTTGTGACAACAAATGGCAGTGCAGCAGGGGTACAGAAGGTGAGGGACTGTGACAGGGTTCAATAGGACCCTAACCCAGTTGTTATGGAGAGTTTGAATGCAGGGTTCTGTTCTGTTCTTTCCTTTCCAGTCTGTTGTCTGTCTGGTTGCACAACCAAATGTTCTCGTGAGACATGGGACTTGATCACCCTGATGGTCTCGCAGGCTCGCAATTCTCTGCCTTTCAATATATCCAATGTTTGGAGAGGGACACAAACACACAGAGATTGAAGGAAAATACAGATGGATCTTCTCTGTTTATTCTGCCTTTGTAAATAAAGTAGTTATTCTGAACAATTTTATTTTTTTATGTTACTGCTAGTACTAATAAACACTTTTTGTGAATTCTACAACTACTCCTGTTTTTTCCTGTGCTTCTTGATCTGTATCTCAACGACATATGAACATATGAAGAAACCAGCAGAAGAAGGCCATTTGGTCTATCAAGTCTGTTCGTATTGCAGGGTCCACAGCTTGAGCTAATGTCCCTGCCCTCCCTCCCCATTCCTCCCATCCTCCCTATCCATGATCCTTACTTTGCCCTTATGCTTATCCTAGCCTCTCTTAAAGCTGCCCACTGTCTTCAATGAGATGACCTCTTCCGGCAGTATATTCCAAGTGTCCACCACCCTCTCTGTGAAAAAGTGCTTCCTGACCTCCATCCTAAATCTCCCACCCTCCAGCTTAAGACTATGCCCCCTAGTGTTATGGTTGCCACTCAGCTTAAAGAGACTCTCCTTATCAACCGTATTTATCTGTGATTATTGGAAATAACGTTACAGGATTTACTGAGTTAGTCAAAGAGTAAATCCTGATGTTTCAGCAGCTGTGGTGACTAGAGCTCAGGCAAAAAAAATTTCAGATGGTGGGGACTCTTTTCCTTTCGCCGATTTTGATTCAGACTTGTTTGAGCACAGCTCCAAGATCTAGAAATCCAGGAAAGAAAGACGATGCCTGAAGAAACTGTGGCAACAAATGACTGATGGGCATAAGGGATTAACATATGAAAATGTGGAAACTAAGCTGATAACGGATTGTGATTTTCTTTCAGAACAAACTAATGATGTTTCTCTCCAGGGTTATTTTAAGCAGCTGGGGGTGAAACCAAAACAGGGTGAACCTATGTTTTAAAAAATGTAATGGGTTACTGTACAGAATGTGGGTTAAACCTCAGACACAGGACCAGATAGAACAACTAGTTATACCACAGAAGTATAGATCTGAGTTGTTACAGATAGCACATGATAGTCCTATGGCTGGTCACTCAGGGAGGGATTGCACCCTTGTAAGATTGCTGTATAGATTTTACTGACCTGGAATTCATGAAGATGTTGCTACCCATTGTAATTCCTGTGTTGAGAGTCAGGAAGTAGCCCCAGTCACTAGAAAAGACAAGGTGCCTCTGGTGCCCCTACCCTTGATAAATGTGCCTTTTGAGAGAATTGCAGTGGATGTGGTTGGTCATTTTAGACAAAAGTAAAAAGAGTAATAGATCTAGCCTGGTAGTATGCAGCCATGCTACTCGATAGCCAGAAGCAGTTCCAATGTGTACTGTCACAGCTTCAAAAGTGGCAGCAGAGCAGATGTCGGCTGTTCTCCACTTTGATGCACTTTGCATGCATGAACATGGCACCCTTAGCATGCTGACGTCCCATGGAGCAGTGCAGTAGAACAAGGGAGGGTAAGCCCGTGGCAGGGGTTGTGAGTCACAGGGTGGTAAGTGCTAGAGATGCAGGGGGATAGGGCCGGTTCTGGTCCGAGGGAAGGGGCCAAGTCAGAGAAAGGGAGCCTAAACAGAGATCGTAACAAACAAACTGCTGTATGTATTTTTTTTGCCTCTGCTGTCCAGGGCATTCTTGGAAATGAGATGTTGCCACCTAACTATGATTTTCCTTCCCCCTGAAATTGCAGCTGAAAACAAGCTTGGCCCATTCAAACGTAAACTCCGCCTGCACCTCACTGACCTCAGCAGTCGTGACTGTTCTGCCTAGGCTTGCAGCTTTGTTTCACCTCTCCCTTCTCTTCTCTTCTCTCCTCCCTTGCTACCCTCCCCACTTCTCTCCACCTTTCCATCCCCTGCTACTCCCTGTCTCTTTCCCATCCCCGCCTACCATTCTACCCCCTCCCACTTACCATTCCACCCCTCTCCTGATCCTCTCCTCCTGTCTCCCCTCCCTATCACCCTATCTCTTTTTGCTCCACCCCAGACTACCTAGCACTTATCTTTCTGTTCTTGCACTTCCAACAATGTCAAATCCTTGACTGCCTACCCCACTTTTCCCTACCCCCTCCCCTTCCCTCTTATCCTCCACCCCTTGCTCCAGTTATGTCGCCCCAGGATGGTTTTTATTTGTATCTGTATCTTGCTATTTATACACACCCGTATTGTTAATTGTGCATTGATATTTGCCACTGGCTGTTTGCTACTGTGCTAGTCTATACACATGTACTGTCTTTTGCTACTAAGTTAACCTCCTGACCTGTATTGTATCTTACCTCTGCTTACTTCTGTGTTAACATCCTGACCTTGTATTGTATCTTACCACTGTTTTGCTTTCACCCATTGCTGACACGGAACCTTTGTAAAAGAACCCTTGGTTCAAAGGTATTTGTAATCCTAGTAATAAATAAAATAAAAAACTCTTTTTTATTTTATTTAAAATTTTAAGCCACTTCTGTTTTCAGCAAAGTCCCTTTTCACAAGAGCAACCTCTTAACTGTGTTTTATTCCTTCCCAGATGTTGGTGTATGGACTCTGGTACATACACACTGTGGGCACCATGCAAACCCATCAACATTTTCTGCTGCCCATGCCATACCTCTCAATCTCTTGCCTCACAAATCAGGGACAAGGCTTAAAAAAAAAAAAAAAAAAAATATCCGAGACAGAGGACCAAACTTAGGGACACATCTTGAAAATTGATGATATCTGCTCAAGAAGTTGGAAGAATTAAGGGGCTTAGTGTAAAATGCATTTTCTGAAGAAAAAGTCTGTAACTTTAATGTTTGACATTATTTTTTGTTCACAATCCCTACTGTTCAGTCGCGGAAACACAAATTGTTGCAGAGACAGAAGAAAATTTTTAGCAAAATCAGTGACATCCCTAAAAATCAAGGACAGTTGAGTGGTATGGCCCAGGTTGCAGGACCACTTGTGGTCTCCCAGGTACCCGTAGGCCTAGGAACCCTCCCTCCTCAGAGGAGTGTGTCCAAACTCCAGTTTCATGTAATATTGGGGTTTTCACACAGTCCCTTGATGAGAACCATTTTTTACCTGGCATTGAACTTTTTACACTGCCCCTAAGGGATCTCTGTTTCTTGGATTGTACAATGCAGTTCTGACGCACTTCCTTAATGAACTCCATTATTCATCGGGTAGCTGCTGTGTTTTTAGAGTCCCTTAATTAACTCCATTTTTCATCTGACGTTGGGAACTGTATGAACTCCATTTCTGATCGGAGATTACACTTCCAATACAGTCCCCAATTTGGCCTTTAAAGTCAGTGAAAGCCACAGTGATAAGACCCAAACGGCACCGTCACACTGGGGTTCAGTGCATTTTTTTGGGGAAGGCAAACACTTCCATAAGTTCAAATTTGAAATCATACAAGGTTATGGGAAGTCAAAATAATTCCCTGGTCCGAAGTCTGGGAAGCGCTCGCCAAGAGACCAGTTGCTGGGAGTTGATGTATATTTAAATGTGATTGTTAAAAAAAGATATATATTTTTAGCATGCTAGAGCTACTGTGTGTTACGAACATTGTATAAAATGCACAGTGAAGGTGAATGGGGTGCCTGTGTTTTAGTGGATGCCCTTGTGTTTTTTGGGGGGTTTTGTTTTGTTTTTATTTTTTATAACTAGACCTTGTTGAGAGGCCTTACACGTAAATTAAATTCTGTATTTAAGCATCTCCCCCCCCAAAAAACATTAGATTTAAAAGGAACTGAAATTTGGCCTCTTTGGGGCGGACTGTTTCCCTTTATTGTTGCAGTACACCAAAGGGGCCTATTAGGATCAAATTGTAACCCAAGCCCCTCTGTTGCCAACTGCTGAATTGTATTATGTACTCGTTTTATTTCCTGTCTGTGCTCATCACTCGGCACCCTCTCGCCAGCTGTCCAGTCTCACCATTGTCCCCCATGGCATAACCCCTGAGATGGGATATCCTGGGTTCCACAAATCATTCTGTGAGGGCACCCAATTCCTCTGTGCAGCTGCCACCTGGGTGGCCAGTGGTAATAATGTAGGTAGAGCTGGAGGGGGGTGTTGTGTGTTTCTCTGCTTGTGCACTGGAACATTTAATGCTGATGACCCATTGGGGGGGATGGGAAATGCCAGTGCCGGTGAGTGAACTTAGCAGTACTCTCAGGAGGTGTAGAATTCAGCCAGTTGAGGGATCTGCTGATTTGGGGGGGAGTGGGGTATGTAGGATTGGGACATGGGTTTACGTGCAGAGGTGACAGGGGTGTGGTTAATGATGTGGGGGTGCAGGTCAGCGAACCAGAGAGAGTGCATTGACAGGGTTTTCATTATGCCAGGATGAGGGCCACAGGACTGAGGACCAGAGCACCATGGAGTGCACAGACAGAGTTTTTATTAATCCAGGGTCAGAATCCCAGGACTGTCGATCAGAGCAGCAGGGAATGTCAGGACAAAGCTATCATTAACCCTGGCAGAACTAAGGGTTCCTGGACTTTCGACCAAAGCACCAGGGTGTGCGAGAACAGAGTTATCATTGACCCTGGCAGAGCTCGGGGTCCCAGGAGGACACACTATCAAAACACCATGGAGTGTGAGGACAAGAGCTTTTATTAACCTAGGGCTCAGGGTCTCAGGATTGTTGATCAGAGCACCGGGGAGTGTCACGACAGAGCTATCATTAACCCTGGCAGAAATCAGGGTTACAGTACACTGTCTCTGGGCACCAGGGAGTGTGAGGACAGAGCTTTCAGTAACCCAGAGCTCAGCGTCCCAGGACGCTTGATCAGAGTGACAGGGAGCGTATGGACATACAGTAGCTTTCAGCAGGACTCAGGGTTCCAGGACTCTTGATCAGAGCACCAGGGAGTGTGAGGACAGAACTTTCATTAACCCAAGACTCAGGATCCTGGGACTCAGTCTTAACCCAGGGCTTAGGGTCCCAGGATAGTCGAGCATAGCACTATGATGTATGTGGGTAGAACTTTCATTAACCCAGGGTTCGGGCCCCAAGACTGTTGATCTGACCAGCAGGGAGTGTGAAGACAGAGCTTTCCTTAACCCAGGGCTCAGGGTCTCAGAATGGTCGATCATAGCACTGTGAAGTATGTGGGCAGAGCTTTCACTGCCCCAGGGCTTAGTCCAAGACTGTTGATCAGACCAGCAGAGAGTGTGGACAGAGCTTTCCTTAATTCAGTGCTCATGGTCCCAGGACTGTTGATCAGACCAGCAGAGAGTGTGGACAGAGCTTTCCTTAATTCAGTGCTCATGGTCCCAGGACTGTTGATCAGAGCACCGGGGGTGTGAGGACAGCTTTCACTAACCCCGAGCTCAGGGTCCCAGAACTCATTTTGCACAGTTTATGTAGAAATGAAACTTACGTTGCCAGAGATTGTTTCTGAAAATCATTTTGTAGATCTTTAAAAATATGAAGGAGGGAGGGGGAGGTTCAGTGCTTGCATTTTGTCCAGTTGTGAACAGTGAATCAGTCATGTTAGGAGCATTCTCGTGACTGATGCTGAAACTTGAGTGTGCATGTGGTACAGGGCTGCTGTATTCTTAATGCAGTCAGCTTGCTGCAGTTGATGTCAGAGACAGCTGGAAGGACACTCTGTCTCTCCTTGCACCAGACACAGAGTGCTGTATCATGGTCACCATGCAGTGCAAAGCAAATCCCAAACCCCATGAAAGGGCTCATACTGACGCAGCCCTAAACCTTTATGACAACGGCATGTTCTTGTCATGCTGGTATCATCTTGCTTGTTAATTTTTCACTATGGTTGATACTGAACGCTGCTCCTTTTTTGCTTCTTGTATGTTTAAAATCAGAACCAGGACTTGTGGCTGGGTAACAATGCAGTGTGTTGCCAAACTGGATTTGTGTGGGAACTGGGATTCCCTGAGGAAGTGCTTTAAATGCCTTTTTATAATGCCTGCTGAGTAAGTACAGTGTGATCCATTTCTACCAGTTGTATGCCTTTTGCCACTGGCCAACTGACCAGCTATTGCTATCCCTTCCCCCACCCTAGTCATCTACAGCCTTCCACCCAAGCAGTATTCTTCAGACACATGTAAAAATGTTGGGCTAGTCTGGGCATTGTACCAGAGTTGTCAATGTTTTTGTCCGTCTAAAGCCCCCTGACCCACCTCCTGAATTTTCAGAGATCCTGTGTTAAAAAATTGCTCTCCCCCCCAGAACCCAGATCTCTGATTTAGAAAGGGCAAAAGTAGTTTGTAGCTATGCTAACTCAGTTGTTTCCCCTTCCCAGAGCATACTTGTGTAATCCTCTTTTAGGGTAATGGGTACCTTATCTGCACATTTGAATGTGCACGTTTGGATTCTGTAGGGACAGCTCATCCCATCAAAGGGTTAATAGTTTTGCCACTTACAGGGAGCTGCTGTACAGGAGCACCCTTGGGGCAGCCTTGGATATAAGGGGAGAGCGTGGGATAGAAGAGTAGAAAGGTGAGTGAGCTGGACCGTGATCGATCGGGGCTACTACCCACTCGAGCGGTGGGATAGTTTTCTGTCTGGGTAAGGGAAAATCACACAGCTGTTGTTGGGACATGGCAGCAGCCACTTAATTTGAAATCCCCATTTCTGGGGAATTGGAGGAGAGCAAACCTCAGCGGCAGGAAGGTGGTCGGGACAATGAGGCTTAAGGGAGAGTGGAGTAGCAGCAGAGATGGGGATGGGTCACTGTGAGGCTCCATTGGCCCATCACCTGAGGAACATTGTGAGCCTGGAACAGAGTGTGCACTGGCTCGAGTGAGAGCTAGAGGACCTCAACCTGAAGAATGACTAGTGGGTGGAGGGAACTGTAGCCCTGAGTTGAGAGGCTAGCTGAACCGCCCCAGTGAGTGAATTGAACTTTTGGGACAGTGAAGCATTGGCTCCAATGTGAGAGGCCGGGCTGAATGGAGGAAATGTGACAAGGCATTCTAGGACTGCGGGGGAGAGTAACCTTGCAGTATTGTGTGTTTTCCTTTGCTACAGGATGAATTGAGCTGCCTGAGTTTGGGGTCATCCAGATCACTCCCCGTGAATGGACTTACTTTGAAGGGACTGAATCAGCTGCGTGACCTCCACGGTCAAGAATAATGTGCTACCCCCTTTGTTAACCTGTGAACTGCTTCATGAAGTGGTTGTACTTTTGTTGAACTATGTTTATTAAATTTGGGATCCCGTTCTTAAGCTAGTGAGAGTGGCCTCATTCTTTTCGATTTGTTGCTGGGGTTTAAGCACCGTCTTCTTCACAGCCCAGCACCTTTGGGGTAGGGTGGCACCCTCTTCCTCCACTGCCATGAACATGGGTGAACGCAGCTGTCTTGGAAGGTGTTCTGCTGCTGTGGCCGCCCCTTCCCAATACAGCATCATGCCCCTAGACATTGGGGAGGGGGTGAGCTTACACTTAATATAGTATTCTGACTGTGTATGGTATTATGGTCTACCCAGATAACAGGCTCCCAGGCTCTCAATGAGAGCAATGAGGAGTGTGAGGATGCAACACTGGGGTCTGTCACGGTGTATTACCAGTGTCAGTGGCTCTGTAGGTAGCATCTTTGCCTCGGGCTGGAAAATCGACAGATCATGGGATCTAGCCCCACACCAGGTACAGTACTTGTGGTAATACCCAGAACTTACACAGCAATGCAGTAAAAGGGGGGGGGGAGCTGCTGCACTGTTGAGGCACCATCCTTTGGATGACACATTAAACCAAGGCTCTTCTGCCCATCTCTGGTCACTGTCCAGGTGGAAGTAAAAGATCCCATGGCACCTGACGAAGAGGAGTAGGGGGAATTTTATTAGAAAAGGAAACAAGATCAAATCCATGTATCTCAAAGAAATTTTTGTGCAAAAATCAAAAGTCAAAGGTAAAATTATAAAGAAAGAGTGGAATATCACAGTCGTAGTTAATGGGGGGGGGGGAGTGCCCTTATACATCTTATCCTCATTCTGTAGGTATCAAATAATTTGCAAATAGTGACCACCAGACATGCTCCAAGGAAATCTTACTTTTTCCATGATATTCTTTTCCATAATTTATCAAAATGCACAGAAGGCATAGCCTGTTTTTCTTTGAAATAAATGTTGTTCAACATAGATTCACACGTTTCAATACTAGTTAAATAAAGTCAGCTTATCTGTTCTAACACCAGCTGGCATCTCACTTGCCACAGATAACATTTTGGGCTGGGAAAAATGATTGTTAGGGTACCCTTATAATATATCCACAGCCGAATTGGAAAACTACGTAAAACCAGGCATTCATAAGTGAGTCTTCTCAACCATGGAAGTCTCCATCTTGCAGCCAGAAAACTCCAGCAACCCATACAAGATCACAAGATTAAAAAAAGTTCTAAAGATTCCATGTCTGCATCATATTTCGGATATGGGCAAGATCTTTCTTCCACCACCCTGTGCTTGTGATACCTATGAACACCCAGTCTTCTGTGGGAACAAAGTCATAAGAAATCTTACATGTACATTTTTGGGGGCACACTTAACAATGGTTAACTGGTCTGTCACCAAAGAGTTCTTATATGACCTGCAGTTTTTGAAAATAAGATCCTGTAGACATACATGTAACAAAATCTCATTGTAGAGTTGTTTCGTAGACATCTGAAGAATTTGCTGCTTGGAAATAGACCACTTCACCAATTTTAGCAAAACTGGAGTAATGTCATAGGCAAGTTGCATGGTCTTGAGAGATTTCAGTGGTATACTAGTCCAAACAGACACACATTTGTCCATAATGCCCCTCACCCATCTACTGACTAAAGAATCAGCAAGTGTTAGGCCTAGTTTAATCGCCCATTAATAAAAGCTGTATAGGAAAATACAATCTGGTGCAGCATCTATGCTCACCTTTATTTTGTGGCAAGTGACCTCTTCTCTGTGTTCTGGACTGAGATGACTCTCCCAGAGCTTATGGAAAAAAGTACTGAAAGTTTTGGCTTCTAATTTTATTGGGGTTGGAAAGACCTAGCCAAGAAATACTAAGACGGGTAATAAGAACTACCAAACATTAAATACTGTTTTTTTCCTTTGCTGGCGACCTAAGTTTTTTATCTTACTGTCTTCACGTGCACAGATCCAGTTTTTCCTCTCAGTTCAGTGTAGCCATGTCCCCTTTGCCAAATTTAATTCCTGAGATAATATTTTGGGTCCTCCCTAAGTGATATACTAGCTACAGACTTCTGGGGAATGGGGTCAGGGCCCGGGTAAATTCCTACATTCTTATTTAAGTTGAGCTTGGAGCCAGATGCCACCGAAAAAGCATCAAAAACTTCCAGTGCTGCTTGCCCCGAGGCTGGGTCTGCCATATACAAACAGATATCATCTGTATATGCAATCACTTTAATAGGCTCACGCCCCAAAAGGTGACTCAGTCCCCTTTATTTTAGGATCTAAAAGAATTTTCCTTCTGAAAGGCTCCAAGGCAAAAGTGTATAATAGAGGGCTTAAGGGGCATCTCTGCCTAACATAGTTTGCTGGTATGGAGCTACCAAAATGGCTGCATAACAGTGGAGAAACTGAAGCTGCTGAATATAATAGCAGCAACTGTGATATAAATACTGGGGGTATCCCATACAAGAGTAAAACAGAAAATATTCCTGGGAAATGGGATCACATTCCTTCATCTAATCCAGGGAAAAAAGAAAACCAGCAACCTTCCTAGAACTAGTATGGTCTATCAGTTAACTAAAACACATACAAATTATCAATAATCCTATCAGGAATGGAGCATGTCTGTACTGGAATAATTAAGGAACCTGCTAGTTTAACAAGCTATGCAGGATTTTAATCAGTATTTTAAAGTCCAGATTTAGTAGACAAACTGACTCCAGTTAGAGAGATCAGTTTGCCTTTTTAAACAGAAAAATTAGAATTCCTTCGTTAAAGGAGAGGAACGTGGCAAATGTAGATAAGATATGATTAAATGAACTAAAATTCTGCAACATAATTGGAAAAGCTTTTCAGCTATACTTTTTCTCCTCCTGAGGCATACCTTGTCTGCTCCCTTCTGCCTGGCAACTCCACCGGGATATCCATCCGCTGTCCATCCTCCTGTACTCCGTCAGGGTCCGCCTTTGTCTCCTGCGGCTTACCCCTGCAGTGGGATGGTGGGGAGCCCCCAGCTCACCCACCTGAACAGATCTAGATCAGGTGCGCCCCCAGAGCCGGAGATCTTCAAACGGCCATCAAGCTGCTCGACAAAGTGCTATCTATTTCCTCTTTCTTTTCCCCTGAGCCAGCGGGCAAGCAGTGACGCCGACGGAGGAGAGCGCACACACATCCGCATGCGCTCCCTCCTGGCGTCTGCCCCCAACTCTCCCCAGAGCACAACATGCATCCTGTCCCCCAGCCTCTGCCAATCATGTGCAGACTTTTGCGGACCCCCCAACCCGGAGAGGGAGAGCAGTCCAAGGAGGCAGTAGCTCCAGTGCCAGATCCTCCTACAGACCCAGGCTTCATGTCCAGGTACTTCCTGGTGCCCAAGCGGATGGGGGGGTTGGCGCCCCATCCTAGATCTCCATGACCTGAATCAATTTATCAGGTCCCGCACCTTCCGTATGGTAATTCTGAATCAGATCATACCATCCCTGGAGCGAAACGTGGCTCTGTTCACTGGATCTACAGGACGCGTTCTTTCACATCCCAATCCGTCCGTCCCATCAGCGGTTCCTCTGCTTCAGGATCAAGGGGACCCTGTACGAATTCCGAGCCATGCTGTTCAGTCTGTCATTGGCCCCACGGGTCTTCACCAAGTGCATTGCAGTGGTGGCAGCCAACGTTCGGCGTCGAGGAGTCCGAATATACCCTTATCTCGACAACTGGCTTTTGGCAGGTTCCTCCCTTCAGGAGGTGGAGAGAGATCTAGGGATCTGGCTCTCTGAACCTGCTCCCAACTCGGCCTCCTGATCAATGAGGCCAAGTCAGAACTCATGCCCTCTCAGGTGATGGGCTTCGTCGGGGCAGAGCTCGACTCTTGTCAAGCCAGAGCTCAGCTCCCGGCAGACAGGGTGGAGGTTCTCTCCTCCTTTGCCCGATCATTTCTGGTTGGGCACTTGCGCCCTGCCCAGGACTTTGTGCACCTTCTTGGTTACATGGCGGCGTGCACCTTGGTGGTCTGTTGGGCCAGGTGGCGCATGCGCTTCCTCCAGTGAGAGCTGGCCGCCCAGTGGACTCAGTGCCATGGTCATTTCGACCAGCTGATCACTGTAACCCAGAAAATGTGGGACGCTCTCCAATGGTGGACCCCCCCAGACCGGTTGCAGGAAGGGATCCCGTTTGTCAGCCCCAAGCCGACGGTCATCCTTACAACCAATGCCTCTCTCATGGGCTGGGGAACCCAAATGAGGGACAACGGGGACCACGGGTTCTGGAACCCCAAGGAGTCCCGATGCCACATCAACCTGTTGGAGCTCAGAGCAGTCAGACTGGCACTGTCAGCTTTCGCTCCTCAGCTCCAGGGCAAAGTGGTTCAAGTCCAGATGGACAATACCACAACCATGTACTACCTCAGCAAGCAGGGCGGCATGCACTCCCGTCTGCTGTGCAAGGAGGCGATCTGCATCTAGACCATCGTAGGCCTGTTGGAAGTAGATCTCCTAGCCATCCATGTGGCAGGGGTCTGAAACCAACTGGCGGATGCTCTCAGACGCATAGGCCAGACATGCCACGAGTGGTCTCTCCATCCAGAGGTAGCTTACAGTCTGTTCTCCCGTTGGGGCAAACCGTTGATGGACCTGTTTTCCTCCAGGGAAAACACCAAGCTGAGGCTGTATCATGCCCGCCCCCTCATCAACGGGGCTCACTGCAGGGGGATGGCTTCTCAAGGCCATGGACCCCAGGCCTCCTCTACACCTGCCCTCCATTTCCCTTGATCAACAAGGTGTTACTCAAGGTGAGGAGGGACAGGACGAAGGTGATCCTGGTAGCCTCAGATTGGCCACGCCAGTTCTGGTATCCAGACCTACTCAGCGTCGGCTGCAGGCCCCCGGAGTGGCTTTGTACACTCCCAGACCTGATATCACTGAACCAGGAGATGGTACTCCATCCGGACCTTCAATCCCTGCACCTCACAGCCTGGTACCTGAGAGGCTAGAGTTCCAGGCTTTGGGTTTTTCCAACGATGTCTACACCGTGTTTGAGGCATCGAGAAAGGAATCGACCAGGAAACGTTACGCCTTCAGATGGAAAAGATTTTCCATTTGGTGTCAGGGTAAGAGTCTGGACCCTTTATCCTGTTCTGTGGCTAATATTCTGGACTACCTTTGGTCTCTCTCCAAAGGGGGTCTACGGTCATCGACCCTTAGGGTGCACCTGGCAGCCATTTCTGCTTACCGGGCGCAGGTCAGTCAGCCAACATTGGCGCAGGAGATAGTGGTTGGGCGCTTCTTCAAAGGCCTGGATCACATATCCCCTCCAGTGTGTGAACCTCCACCTCTGTGGGATCTACTGCTGGTTTTGGCAAAGCTCATGGGCAAGCCATTCGAATCAATGCACAAGTGTGAGTTGTCACATTTGTCGTGGAAGACGGCCTTCCTGGTGGCTATCACGTTTTCCAGAAGGACAGGGGAGCTCCAAGCGCTTTCGGTGGACTCCCCTTATCTGGTCTTTCACAGGGACAAAGTTGTCCTATGCCCCCACGTGAAATTCCTTCCGAAGGTGGTCTCAGAGTTTCACCTTAACCAGCTGTTTACTCTTCCAGTATACTACCCTAACTACACCTCTGATGCCGAGTACAGGCTCCATACTCTGGACCTGAGATGTGCTCTCTCTTATTATATGGAGAGAATGGTGGAAATTCGTGGAGAGGTTCGCCAGCTGTTTGTCACCTACGCTGAAGCCGCTTCTGGCAGACCTGCAACCAAATGGACCATAGCAAGATGGATTACATCATGCATAGGGCTGTGCTGTGAGTTGGCGGGCAAGGAGCCTCCCAGAGGGATAAGAGCTCATTCTACTTGCCATACTGCTGCCTTGGTGGCTGCTTCCAGGGACGTCCCTATCCAGGAAATCTGTCGGGCTGCTACATTCAAGTCAGCAAACACCGTCATTACCCACTACCACATCGACCTTGAGTCACGCTGGGATGCTGGTTTTGGGGCCTCGGTTCTCCAGTCTTTATTTCCTAAGTAGGGGATGTGCGCCTTGCCTCCCTCCTCCCAAAGAACTGCTTGGAGTCTGCCAAACAGTGTGGATGAACAACATATCCACGCTCCCAGAACAACAGATTACTCACCTGTAACATGTAGTTCTAGGAGTGGTATATGTTCATCCACATGCACTCACCCAACCTCCCTGGCTTCGGGCGCACACCTTGCTTCCAGCGGGCTAAGATCTGGCATCATGGGGTGGAGCAGAGGTATATATCAGCTGGGTGGGTGGGTGGGTGGGAGGATCCAGCTTGAAGATTTCCAACAAGATTTAAAGGGAAAGGACATGCCAAACAGTGTAGATGAACAACATATACCACTCCTAGAACTGCTGTTACAGGTGAGTAACCTGTTCTTCCACATCATGTTTTATATAGGAACACATCATTTCAGTTGATGTAAAATTACCTGTTCTCAGACCATGAGATGACTAGGCAGCAGAAATGAGAGATTTAGAGACAGAATGCTATGATTGTTGGGTTAGGTAATAAATGCGGTATAGTTATTTGAATTGAGTGGTAGGGGTGGAGCGAGGCTCAAAATTCACTTTTGTAGGACGAAAACGGTAAGTAGAAACATGGATAAGTTGATGCGTAGTAAAATGTACAGTTGGTCAATGGAGGTCAGTTTACATTTTCTCTTGGTGAAAGTGGTGACTGCTTCAGAACTTTTGTTTATTTTTGAGGCATGAAAATTGTGGTGCTGCATAGAGAAAGAACTCTATTTTGGAAGAACATTTGTGAAATTGTTGGCCCTTTAGAGTCACAAACAGAGGTTATGTTTTAGTTGTGAAGCTCTCCATAACAAAAATTTAAACTCAGTAATTTATCAGTTGGTGATACAAAATCTCCACAAGTTCATAATGGAATTAAGCTTTTCTAATTATAGCACAATCCAGTACTGGGTAAATATTTCACTGAGTTTTTCTTTGGTGAAATTAAAGGGCAGAAGCTTATGCTTTCAAACTTTTAAGGGATTGAGTTTCTCAGTCAAGGTGATTGCACTCGTATGAAAAGTCTTGCGTTGTGTGGATCGCAGTTAACTAACCTGTCTTGATCTGTGTGTTGTGTTTCATTCTGCCATCTGTGAGGTCATGTTCTCATTCGGTTTTGGGCAGGGGTGGAGCCAGCTGGATGGGCCAGTTGGCACTCAAGAGCAGGAATGACGTACATGTGGGGCCTGACCTGACTTTATTTTATTTTGTGTAAGACTGCTCAATGACTGAAGAGGAGGCACTTCAGCAAGTGGAATCTTCTTGAAAACTACAACAAAACTTTTAACTAACTGTATTCATGAGGCGTCTCACAATTCCTCGAGCATGATTAGCACTCTGAAAAACACTCCTTCTGCGCATGCGCGCAGCATCCCAATGCACCCAAAGGTGTATACCCAACTGGTGGCTCTACACTACAGCTCTCCTGGCTCCGCTCTTCAAAAAACAAAGTGGGTGTCGGTGGGAGGATTCAGGACTACCAGGGACACAGAGGGAGCCAGGGCAAAAATGGGGAAATGCCAGGGGAAGGAAAATGGGGAAAACAGCAGCCCCTCCCAAAGAGGGCTACAAGTAAGCCCTGGAGTAGGGGGGTTACACTCCCCCTCCCCTTAAATGTTTGGCATTTGCGCCAAGCCCACATCATAACATGGAACCATCCATAAACAGTAATCACCCTTTTCTCTCATCACCGTGGGATGTGATGAGCGGGGTGCCGCAGGGATCAGTATTGGGAGTAGTGTTGTTCGGGATAGTCATAGCTGACATCTCCCAAGGCGTCCTGAGTAAGATCAGTCTCTTTGCTGATGACTCAAAGATGGGTGCCGTGGTTGATGACATTGAAGGGTGGAGGAGACTGCAGGAGGACCTGATCAAACTGCGTGAGTGGTCAGATGCATGGCAGATGGGGTTTAACACCAAAAAATGCAAGGTCTTGCACTTTGGGGCTAACAACCTTGGGAGGAGCTATCAGCTGGGGGGTGTACAGCTAGAATGCACCGAGGAGGAAAAAGATCTAGAGGTGCTTATAACTGGGAGTATGAACAACTCGGCTCAGTGCAGGAAGGCGGTAACAAAAGTGTAACCCCTAGATGGCGCTATCCCAGGGGCTACTACCCCTGCCTGATTTGCCACTAACAGGTTGAGGGGCCTGGATCCAATGGCAGGTGCCTCCACCCAGAGGTCAGGGTTTGCAATAGTTAAACTTACTTGGTCACAGCCCTCTGGGACACTGCAACCCCCCTTTCTTCCCACTAGTGGCCCACACAATATATCAGAATTACCTTCACAGTATACACTTACCCCAGGACTAGTTCCGCACTGGGGCCTCCTGTGAAATAAGATACAGTGCAACAATCACAGTACAGTACTTTAACATAGACAAATACCTCCAGGAAGTATAACTTTGGTGAAACAAGCAGCTCTGATTTATTTGGGGGATATAACAAGGACGGGAAATCAGGTTAATTAGCTTATCACTTTACTATCTACCTATGGCTCTGTGCACAGGCCTATCCCTACAGTTACTGTCCCTGGGTACCCCAAGCCCTAGTGGCTAGTCCAAACCGTGGCAGCTGGTAGGGGCCCTTTCACACAGTGAAAAGAAAAATTAGTTTAAACAGTCAGCAGTACAGTGATTCCATTTGGATTTAATGTGGCAATTCAACAGGGAGCGACCCTGAATTAGTACTCACGACCTCCAAACAAGATAGGGTCCTTCAGCGTCAGCAGGGCTACTCTTGAGCTCCACGAGACTCTTCACACATTTATATGGTAAAAAAGAAAGTACTATACCAGGCAGGCTGCTTCTCTATCCCGATCGCAATTACTGCACAATACCCGGGAGAACACACAGCAGATTCAGTTCCTGACAGACCGAGTGCAATTCAACAATTTCTCCAGTCTTCTACAGGGTGAGCCTGGTTTCTACTCTTCAGAGATCCTTTGATTCTTTTCACAGGACAGTTCAGTCCCTAACAAGCAGTTACACAAGCTGCAGACCGGAACTCTGGGCCTTACACACGTTTTTGACTGAAACTGTGCACTGAAGGAGCACAGGTTTCTTTCCCTTCACTGCCAGATCTAAACTGAAACTCCAACAGACAAAACCGGGCACTTCCTTTGAGTTCCTCCCAGTTCTTGACTGGATTGGCTGTCACTCACAATAGACTGCTGCTGTTGGTCCAAAAGGCGAAGTCTAAACTACATCTCCCAGAGTCACTGCCCATACAATCCTCTTGTGGCTGGCTCAGATTATGAGTCCAAGTTCTGATTCGTCAAGGCATCATTTTAGAGCTAGCTTACCCCACACTGATTGGTCCAGTTCAGCAGTTCAAAACCAGAATGAGGAACTAGGCAGACCACAGTTCTGACTGCAAAGAAAGCAGGTTAGACAAACTGTAATTTCATTATTACTCTAAATGGTTTCTGGCAAACAGTTACATCTTTCAGATAGGTTCCTTTGCACTCTAGTGACTGCAAAATGGAGTGAATTGGCAGCAGCTGAGTGGTACTCAATCAAAGAAACACACAGTCCCCCATACAAACTAATTATGTCTGCAAGCAGACAGCTCTTAAAGAGACAGTACCAGAGGTTCTAAAACACTCACTGATAAATGGCTTAAGCCAAACACCATTCAGGCTTAGAGCATTCAAGCAAGCTCCTGGAAGTCTTTTGGGAACCCCATTTGCAGGGGGTTACAACCTTCCTGGCCTGGGAAAGCTTGACGTCCGCACAAGCAAGTACCTATAAGTTTTAAACTGCAACCATATACATTTGCATTAGGCTCACCCATGTAATCATCAGTCAATACATCATTTTACCAAGAACACCTTTCTGAAACATTGCAGTACGTCACTCTTTACACAGTATTACACACACATTGTACCATAACTCAAGTTATTACCTCTTGTACATGAAACCTGAAGAGGGGCCCTTCCTATCAGTTACCTTGGGGCTGGATGGGGCAGAGGCACCATACTTAGAGGGCAACACAAGTAACTTGAGTTAGCACTGACGCTCAGTTTGGGCAATGAGCCTGGGACACATACACTCCTTTATGGACAACATTGAGAGGCAATTCCACAGGCCTCCCAAGTGAATCATAACTGAGGTGCACCACAGGCTTTACAGCTCGACCAGTCTTTCTAGGGGAACTGTTACAGTCTCTGCACTCTGAGCCTCATTTTCAGCATTGTCCTCACTTGTCAGGGGAGTCTCCATGGGGTAGAGAGGCTAGAACTTGGGGCACTTTCAGCTCCATGAGTTACAGTTTCTGAGTCCACAACATTTGGCTCGCATGGAGAGCTTTCGGACACTGGCAGTGGACTGTCAGGGCACTCAAAATACTCTTCTTGTTCGGGTGTATCACCAGTCTGCCCCAATCTATCATTTCCTCCCTGAAAGCTCAAACAGTTCAACCATGCACAATGATTCCATTTCATCTGATCTGATGCTTTGCACTTCACTTTCTGGGAGCATTGGCTCAGGGATGAAGCTGGGGCTAGACAGTCCAGAAGGCCAGCTTTGTCTCCAGTATTGACTAGGGATTGCCCGAAACAATTGACTCAGTTCGTAAGAAGGATAGTATTCAAAGTCACTCTCACTTTCTTCTGATATGGACTGACAGTCATGCTCAACTGGGACTTGTGCAGGGGAACACTTTAACTCTGCTTCTGTAGGTGCAGACTTCCTTGATCTTTTCTTAGCAGCAGCTCTAGTCACTGGTCCAGAGGGGGCATCTTCTGGGGGCTCAGACTCAATCAGGATTTGTCCAATGGGCAGTAAATGATTTCTATGCATTGTTTTACATCTTTTGAATTGTTCTCAGGCCTTACTTTGTACACTGGCAGATCATCTAGTTTGCCCACTACAATGTGGGGAGATGGTGCCATCTGTCAGCAATCTTGTGTTTGCCATGCAGTCCCAGATTTCTTAGCAATACCGATCTCCCTCCTGGAGTTCCTGTGCTTTCACCTTTTTATCATACCGTTCTTTGTTGGCCAGAATTTCTTTTGGCAGCCATGGTTTGAGCCAGTTAGTACGCATGAGTTAGCTGGGCCTTTAACTTTTGCACATACTGTAAATAGTTGTCAGCTTGAACCCCATCAGGAGAGACCCCAAAACACACATCTACTGGTAGTCGAGCTCTCTTCCAAACATCAGGCGGTAGGGGAGAACCCAGTGGCATCACTTTTGGTGCAGTTATAGGCATGTACCAGGGTGCTAATTTGTTGGCTCCATCTAGGCTTGTCCTTTGGGTGCAGGTGCCTAGCATATCTAGCAAAGTGCGTTGAAAGCGTTCAGGCTGTGGGTCCCCTGGGAGTGGTAAGAAGTGGTTCTGGACTTTCGCACTCCCCACAGAGAAAGCATCTCTTTGATCAGACTACTCTCAAAGTCTCTCCCTTGATCAGAATGGATTCTTTGTGGAGCCCCATAGTGAACAAAAAAGTTTTCTACAAGTACTTTGGCCACAGTGGATGCTTTCTGGTCTTTGGTGGGGAAAGCTTGGGCATATCTCGTGAAATGGTCAGTGACCACCAGCACATTACTGATATTTCTTTGATCTGACTCCAAACTCAGAAAATCAATACAGACCAGCTCCATGGGTGCACTGGTGGTGATGTTAACAAGGGGGGCAGCCCTCTGGGGCAAAGCTTTCCTCTGTAAGCAGCGACTACAAGTTCGAATGTGTTGCTCCACATCAGCCCCCATCTTAGGCCAATAGAATCTGTATCTCACCAAGTCAAGTGTTCTGTCTATACCAAGGTGCCCCATGTGGTTGTGCAAGGACCTCAGTACTGAGTCTCGAAAGGCAGTGGGCAGCACTAGTTGTTTGTCTACTTGTCCCCCTCTGTCTTCTGTTCTCTGTATAACAGTTTATTGATCAGTTTCAACTTAGGACCTTCTTTGTATAACAGTGCAGTTCTCAAATCAGTGGGCGTAATTTGGACACATCTTTTCCTAAATAGAGGGCTTCTAAAGCTGCTTTGATCATGGGATCACGAGTTGAGCCCGCCTGAATACTATCATTGTCCAGCTGAGGCAGTGCACCAATGTCTATTGCAGAAAAGTGGCAATAAGCAGCAGGTATGCAATTCTCAGAGGTCCCAAGCAATCCACCATGCAGTCCACTGCGTCCGTGGACATTTGTTCCTCCCTGTCAAACTTCGGCAGAGTGCCCGATTGTCAGGTTCTGCTAATCGGACCCAGTCATTCTGGGAAACAGGCCTCGGGAGAGAGCATCAGCATCTATGTGGTTCAGACCTGCTCGGTATTCGAGCATAGTCATATGTAGATAATGCAGAAAGCCACCTATGGCCAGTGGCATCCAACTTAGCTGAGGTCTGCACATAGGTCAAAGGATTATTGTCAGTTTACTAGTATTTTAGCCCCATACAAGTACTCATGGAATTGGTCAACAATAGCCCACTTCAAAGCTAGGAACTCTAACTTATGTACAGGATAGTTCTTTTCGGATGGGGTCAGCTCTACTGGCAAGGCCACTGGTCTCAGGCCATTCTCGTGCTCTTGGTACAACACAGCCCCCAACCCTTGCAAGCTAGCATCAGTGTGCAGGACGTAAGGTTTTCTTGGATCGCATAGGCCAGCACTGGAGCATGGGTAAGTTGATACAGTGGCGTGAAAAAGTATTTGCCCCCTTCCTGATTTTCTCTGTTATTGCATATTTGTCACATTGGATGTTTTCAGGTCTTTAGACAAAATATAATATTAGATAAAGGGAACCTGAGTGAACAAATAACACTTTTTTGGTTTTACTTATTTCATTTATTTAATGAAAAAAGTTAACCAACACCAACTGGCACTGTGTGAAAAAGTAATGCCCCTAGTTAAATCAACACAATTAAAGGGATAATTAGAGTCAGCTGATTGAACACAGCCAGGCTTGATTACAGCCAGCCCTGCTCAATATAAACCTCACTTATTTTGGCCCTTACCATCAGAGTCCGTTGCCAGCACAAAGATTCAACAAGCACATTATGCCATGATCAAAGGAAGTTCCTGAAAAGATCAGAAAAATTTGTTGCCCTCTATCAGTCTGGAAGGGTTACAAAGCTATTTCTAAGGCTCTGGACTCCATCGAACCACAGTGAGAGCCATAATCTCAAATGGAGAACACTTGGAACAGTAGTGAACCTTCCAGGAGTGGGCGGCCTGCCAAAATTACTCCAAAGGCGCAGTGTAAAATCATCCAAGAAGTCTCAAAGGATCCTAAAACAACATCCAAGAACTGCAGGCTTCTCTTGCCTCAGCTAAGGTCAGTGTTCATGACTCCACAATCAGAAAGAGACTGGGCAAAATGGGCTTCATGTGAGAAGCAAGGCGGAAACCACTGCTAACCAAGAAGAACATAAATGCTCATCTCTCATTTGCCTAAGCACCTGGATGATCCACAAGCCTTTTGGAAAAATGCTCTATGGACAGATGAGTCCAAAGTGGAACTTTTTGGACGACATGGATCCCATAATGTCTCGCGTAAAGCAAACACAGCATTCCACAGTAAGAACACCATACCAACAGTCAAACATGGTGGTGGTAGTGTGATGGTGTGGGGATGCTTTGCTGCCTAAGGACCTGGATGACTTGCCATAATTAAAGGAATCATGAATTCTGCTCTGTACCAGAAAATTCTTAAGGAGAATGTCCAGTCATCCTTCCGTCAGCTGAAGCTGAAGTGTAGTTGGGTCATGCAGCAAGACAATGATCTAAAACACAAAAGCAAGTCCACATCAGAGTGGCTAAAAAGAAGTAAAATTAAAGTTTTGGAGTGGCCTAGTCAAAGTCCAGACTTAAACCCAACAGAGATGCTGTGGCAGGACCTGAAACGAGCAGTTCATGCTCGAAAACCTACCAAATGTTACTGAATTAAAGCAGTTCTGTGAGGAAGAGTGGGTTAAATTCCTCCACAGCGATGTGAAAGACTGATATTGAATTATAGGAAGTGTTTGGTTGCAGTCATTGCAGCTAAATGTGGCATAACCAGTTATTAAGTGTAAGGGGGCAATTACTTTTTCACACAGTGCCAGTTGATGTTGGTTAACTTTTTTTCATTAAATAAGTGAAATTAAAAAAAAAACAAGTGTTATTTGTTCACTCAGGTTCCCTTTATCTAATATTACATTTTCTCTAAAGACCTGAAAACATCCAGTGTGACAAATATGCAATAATAGAGAAAATCAGGAAGGGGGCAAATACTTTTTCACGCCACTGTATATGATCTCATGAAAAGCAGTCTCACAATCAGGAGTCCAGCGGGCCCCAAATACTTCACTCGGATGAAAATACACTCTTTCAGTCTTGAGGGACGCTGCCTTTTGGTATTTTTTGTGGGTTGGGGGATACCCTTGAGTAAGGTTAAGTAAAGGGCGGATCACTCTTGAATAGTCCTTGATGAAGCGCCGATAATAACCACAGAATCCAGGAATCTTTGCAGTTCTTTTAGATTTTTGGGCTGTGGCCAGGTGGTCAAGGCCTCAACTTTACTAGGTGGGTCTCTATTCCTCGGGTGATACTATGTCCCCATACTTTACTGATGTTTGAAAAAATTGACACTTATCAATGGACAGTTTAAGGCCAAAGTCCTCCAGTCGGTCCAATACCTTAAATAATCTGCTCTCATGTTCCTCCAGTGAGCTGCCAAACACAATAACATCATCTAGGTATACCAGGCACTCTAGTAAGTTCATGTCCCACTGCACGCTCCATCAATCGTTGAAAAGTGGCTGGGGCACCTGAAATCCTAGAGGCATCCTCATGAATTCATAGAAAAGCGGACAGATAAAGGCTGTCTTCTCCACGGTCCTCTGGGGCCATCGGGATCTGGTAGTACCCACTGCGAGATCCAGCACAGAGAACCACTTGCTCCCGTTTAGGCAGTCCAAAGCATCCTGAATGCGGGCATTGTGTACTGATCAGGATAGTCCGCGGTTTAAGGTGCGATAATCCACACACATCCTTACTGTTCCATTCTTTTCCTCACTACCACAATGGGAAGCATAAGGGCTTCTGGATTCTTGTATTACACCAGCAGCTAACATCTCTTGCAGATGCCGTCTCCACATCATCTATGTCAGCAGGTGCCAGGCGTGAGACCTCTCCACGAAATAGTCTTTCGTCATGCAGCGGATATTGTGCTCAGCTCCTTGCACGCATCCTACATCCCATTCCTTTAAAGAAAACACCTGGTCTCTGAGCAAGCTTCTCACTGATCCTCACTTTCCATTCAGCTGGCAGCGGGAGTCGCCGAAATCAAACAAGTCAGGCGTTACTCTGTCATTCTTCCTTGAACTCTTGCTGCTGGGTAGCACTGCAGTGTCTGCACAATGCACATTAGCCAGGATGCAACCTCTATTTACTCGAATGTCTCTTTCAGACACATTATGAACTTGGACCATTACCCTTCTGGCATAAGCATGGGCTCTAGCGGGCAAAATACTAGGCTGACCAGCAGTCCCTCTGGCAATTTTCCATCGCCTGGTGCATCCAACATATATTTTATTCTTAACATCCTTTCTGATACGGACCTCTCCTGTAAGGTACACTGGGCATTTGGCGCCAGGATCAGAGACTCAGGATCCTTCTTCCATACAATTCACCGGTTCCTCTGGTTCTATTTTTCAGTATCTCTCTGTGCCTCATAGGCCTTCTTAATTAAAGCTGGAACTCTTAAAGCTCTACTAGTTTTTGACCCCTGTTTTCATAACACAACTGTGCCAGCCTTCCGAACATATGAGCATTTGTTCCAATCAACAAAGGGACACCATCATACAGTCCAGTGGGGGACACACTAAGGCTAGAGTCTCCACTTGTTCGGCCACTCCAGCCATACGGAGGTGGGAAAGACAGCCAAATTCGGATATACCGGAATAGGGTAGGCCTTCTCACTTAACCCCCATACATGCAGTCCTTCTAATGGTTGTAAGAACGTCTGACAAATGCTTCTGATACCAATCCTGGAACATAATTGTCACTTGGGAGCCACTGTCTAATACAGCTCTTGTAGACACTCCATTCACCTTTACAGTGGTCTCCATGGAGGGACCCACTATTCTGGACCAGTCTGGAGAGGCGGTAGTGGGGCCTGGGCAACTGACCTTGCCACAAAGGCGTGAGTTAGCATTTTTGGTGCCCTCACTGGGATCATTTCATGCACCTCTTAACCACTGATTTGTTCTCAAGCTCTCCTTGTAGCCTATATGCAACTTTGTCCAGTGTCTTTTGGGGACCGGCATTCCCTTTTCATGTGCCCATCTTTCCACAATTATAGCAAAACATACTTTCTGGAGTTTGAGCTGGCGAGCGCCTACTGGGAGCCAGGGCGGGGTATTACTAACTGGAAACTTTGGTGCCATCTCTGTCTGCGGCGTGATAAGCATTTGGAGACATCTCGTCAGTTTCTCACTTCCATGGTCAAGGAATAGAGTTGGAGCTGTTATCAACAGGAGATACATGGGTGGGTACCCCACCCCATAGCAGATGCGATCGGATATAGGTCAGGGCCCATACTTGCAGGCGTGGCCTTCATAAAGGGACTTTTTGAATTTCCGGATCTCTCTCAACAGTTCGCCCATTGTGGCATATCTTTTTCCTTGTCAGAGCACTCATTTACTGCCAACCTCTGCCCCTGAACTTCACTTGATGGGTCACCCTCAGTCACTCGGTCGTAGCCGCAGCTGTTGGTGAGGTCCCTCGAGTCGCCTTTTCTCAACTCCTCGAATTTCTCTCATTAACTCATCCATAGGAGGTGGGGATTCCAGTCGATTGCCAGGCGTAACTGAAGCAACAGCAGTTCTGAGAAGGGTCAGACTTAAGGATCCTGTCCAGCCTGGTTGGGTCCAGTTCAATCGCTGGCAAACTACCCTTTCTGAGGCATTCTTGCAACAATTTTTCCAGCCGAGATACATACACAGACAACAACTCCCTTGGTACTGTTGTGCATCTCTTACTCTCCACCATAGGTCTTCATCAGAATCTGGGCTCCCATACACATTCTCCAGGGCCTCAAGATGGCATGTGCAGTCTCACTTCAGGGTTACTGGCCCGTTTAGCACGGATGGTAGCCAGGGCAGGACCTCGGAGGCTCTCACTAACCCTCTTTCGCTTTTCGGCTTCCGAGCATTGCCATTCTAGCACTTGGGGGGCAACATAGTCTATCCAGGTCTCCCAGTCATCCTCCCCTTGGGGGTGGGAGGGTGCCAGAGAAGATCCCAACCCGGTAGAGTCGTGACTAATGGCAGGTGCAGAAATAGAGTCTGCATTGATTCAGCCACCATTACGGATACTGGAGCGGGAGAGGGTGTTGGGGAGGAACACCCCAAGTGGCAAGAATAGTTTCTTCAAGTCCTCCACAGTTTTCCCTTCCCCCAGCAACCATTTAGCAAATTTCTCCTCAAAAGTTTCAGATAGTGGTGGGGGCTCATTCCCCCCCAGGTCTTTACTGTCCTTAGTTATCACTCTCCAAGCAGTGAGGGCTTCCTCTGGGGTAATGGTCTGTGGCACTTTGGAGCTATCTATGGGATCCTTAAACTCTACTAGGGCCAGGAAAGTGTGGGTGAGCAGATTAGCATGCCGACCCACCACCACAGGGTTTTGTAAACCTTCCACCTTGGAAAGTACTCCTGCACAGTGTCCATATTGATACCGGGGGATGTCCAGGATAAGCATAGCATTTTGGGGTCAATCTCCTCCCAGTACCCACTCCACCAGCGAGTGCACAGCCACTTCTGTCGGGTACCCATTTATTTATTATTTTTTTCTTAACAGTGGTTTGTAAATATGGCCACTAGGACACACAATCCAGCGGTGAGCCTCAAGATGTAACCCCTAGATGGCGCTATCCCAGGTGCTACTACCCTGCCTGATTTGCCACTAACAGGTTGAGGGCCTGGATCCAATGGCGGTGCCTCCACCCAGAGGTCAGGGTTTGCAATAGTTAAACTTACTTGGTCACAGCCCTCTGGGACACTGCAACCCCTTTCTTCCCACTAGTGGCCCACACAATATATCAGAATTACCTTCACAGTATACACTTACCCCAGGACTAGTTCGGCACTGGGACCTCCTGTGAAATAAGATACAGTGCAACAATCACAGTACAGTACTTTAACATAGACAAATACCTCAGGAAGTATAACTTTTGGTGAAGCAAGCAGCTCTGATTTATTTGGGGGATATAACAAGGACAGAGGGAAATCAGGTTAATTAGCTTATCACTTTACTATCTACCTATGGCTCTGTGCACAGGCCTATCCTACCAGTTACTGTCCCTGGGTACCCAAGCCCTAGTGGCTAGTCAAACCGTGGCAGCTGGTAGGGGCCCTTTCACACAGTGAAAAGAAAAATTAGTTTAAACAGTCAGCAGTACAGTGATTCCATTTGGATTTAATGTGGCAATTCAACAGGGAGCGACCCTGAATTAGTACTCACGACCTCCAAACAAGATAGGGTCCTTCAGCGTCAGCAGGGCTACTCTTGAGCTCCACGAGACTCTTCACACATTTATATGGTAAAAAAAAGAAAGTACTATACCAGGCAGGCTGCTTCTCTATCCCGATCGCAATTACTGCACAATACCCGGGAGAACACACAGCAGAGTCAGTTCCTGACAGACCGAGTGCAATTCAACAATTTCTCCAGTCTTCTACAGGGTGAGCCTGGTTTCTACTCTTCAGAGATCCTTTGATTCTTTTCACAGGACAGATTCAGTCTAACAAGCAGTTACACAAGCTGCAGACCGGAACTCTGGGCCTTACACGTTTTTGACTGAAACTGTGCACTGAAGGGCGCAGGGTTTCTTTCCCTTCACTGCCAGATCTAAACTGAAACTCCAACAGACAAAACGGGCACTTCCTTTGAGTTCCTCCCAGTTCTTGACTGGATTGGCTGTCACTCACAATAGACTGCTGCTGTTGGTCCAAAAAGGCGCGAAGTCTAAACTCATCTCCCAGAGTCACTGCCCATACAATCCTCTTGTGGCTGGCTCAGATTATGAGTCAAGTTCTGATTCGTCCAAGGCACCATTTTAGAGCTAGCTTACCCACACTGATTGGTCCAGTTCAGCAGTTCAAAACCAGAATGGGGAACTAGGCAGACACAGTTCTGACTGCAAAGAAAGCAGGTTAGACAAACTGTAATTTCATTATTACTCTAAATGGTTTCTGGCAAACAGTTACAGCTTTCAGATAGGTTCCCTTTGCACTCCTAGTGACTGCAAAAATGGAGTGAATTGGCAGCAGCTTGAGTGGTACTCAATCAAAGAAACACACAGTCCCCCATACAAACTAATTATGTCTGCAAGCAGACAGCTCTTAAAGAGACAGTACCAGAGGTTCTAAAAACACTCACTGATAAATGGCTTAAACGCCAAACACCATTCAGGCTTGGAGCATTCAAGCAAGCTCCTGGAAGTCTTTTGGGAACCCCCATTTGCAGGGGGGTTACAAAAGCTAACAGGATGTTGGAGTGTATAGCGAGGGGAATCTCCTCCAGAAATAAGGAGGTGATCCTGCCCCTCTACAGGTCGCTGGTCAGGCCGCACCTGGAATACTGTGTGCAGTACTGGCACCCATTCCTGAAGGAAATCAGATTGTTGGAAGGCATACAGCAGAAGGCAACAAAGATGATACAGGGATTAGAGGGATACTCCAATGAGGAGAGGCTGGGTGAGCCGAACATGTATTCCCTGGAGGAGAGGAGGGACAGGGGGAACATGATTGAAACCTTTAAATATTTAAAGGGGATTAACAAGGCTAGTAAATAAGGTATTTTCCAGATTAGAAGGGGGAGGGTCATGAGGGGTCACCAGATGAGATTAGAGGGGGGATTGGAGGCAGCCAGTTTGCCTGCTCATAGAGTGAGCAGGTGTGAGTGAGGCGATTGGCAGCTAGGGTGAGTCTGCACTACTTGCTGAGAGGGCGATTTGTACCCTCTTTAGAGCCGTGTCCGTGGCTGCTCAGCCTGCCTCTCTTCGTCCCCTGTTTTCAAATAAATAACTACAGTATATGTTGGTAGTAAGCATCCACATTGATGCTTCATTTTTTTGTGATTAATCAATTTTTATTAAGAACTTTCAAGGCAAACATAACAAAATACTGTCAAACATATAGAATAGTGTATGGTTGTCCATACACAACAAGGCTATGTTGCCATCGATTGGATATAATGATGTCATACAGACCTCGAGAGCGAAGCTCGAGAGGTCTGTATGATGGCATCATATCCCCGAGATGGCAACAGCCGTGCTGTGTATGGACAACCATACACTGTTTTATATAGTATATGTATGGTCCCCCAAAATATACCAAATTTATAATTTCACAAGGTTTACTTGTAGTTGCTTCTTTATACCTTGTATTCACGCTACCGCTCCTCTGTGCAGTCCCGCTCTACTCCCAAATCCAGTCCTCGCTGCTGTACTGCTCTGCTCCTTCCTGCTATTATTTACGGATGCCAGTGATTTAAAATAAAAAGGCAAAGTGGCAGTTTGGACACACGGAGCTCACTCAGTCCGTGTACAAACTGTCTAATGCGACCGCTTGCCCGTCCGCTCGCTAACCGGCACCACCATTTTAATTTTGTTTGTTTTTTAACTGAGCTGTTTCCACCAATCAAGTGGCAGATGAAGGCTAAAACGTTGTTGTACTATCGATGTGACGTCGGAACGATAGTACAACAACTTTTCTGACCTTTGAACTGTCCTACAGCAAGATTTGGAAAACCTTTGTTTTCCATACACAATAAGCCTTGACCATATACTATAATGTGATTGACTATGGGCAGGCAAAGCTATCAAGTGCAAACATAGGATCAAAAAAAATAGCAGGCCTAGTTTTAGTAGGCAGAACCATGATGGCATAATATATCGGATCAGATGGATTCTAAACTAGTGCAGCTAGCTGGAGTCCACAGCACTTTTGGAAGGTTAAAATCAGAAATATAAAGCACAAAAGAAAGGATGCAGAAACACGACACAACACAACACAAACAAATAACTAACATTGCAGAGTTCCCCACAGCCTGCAAATATAGGGAGGTGGTTGTGGTGATCGGGACCAAAGGTGTATTATTCCTTGGGCCTCCTAAATACATGGTACATGCACATAAGTGGTTTTAAGTAAGATTTAGAGCACTGATAGCAACACAAGGGTAGTAGCGCAATAAAGTGTAACCCCTAGATGGCGCTATCCCAGGGGCTACTACCCCTGCCTGATTTGCCACTAACAGGTTGAGGGGCCTGGATCCAATGGCGGGTGCCTCCACCCAGAGGTCAGGGTTTGCAATAGTTAAACTAACTTGGTCACAGCCCTCTGGGACACTGCAACCCCCCTTTCTTCCCACTAGTGGCCCACACAATATATCAGAATTACCTTCACAGTATACACTTACCCCAGGTCTGGTTCCGGCACTGGGACCTCCTGTGAAATGAGATACAGTGCAACAATCACAGTACAGTACTTTAACATAGACAAATACCTCAGGCAGTATAACTTTGCTGAAACAAGCAGCTCTGATTTATTTGGGGATATAACAAGGACGGGAAATCAGGTTAATTAGCTTATCACTCTAATAATCTACCTATGGCTCTGTGCAAGGCCTATCCTTATCAGTTACTGTCCCTGGGTACCCAAGCCCTAGTGGCTAGTCCAAACCGTGGCAGCTGGTAGGGGCCCTTTCACACAGAAAAGGAGAATTAAACAGTCAGCAGTACAGTAATTCCATTTGGATTTAATGTGGCAATTCAACAGGAGCGACCTGAATTAGTACTCACGACCTCCAAATAAGATAGGGTCCTTCAATGTCAGCAGGGCTCACTTGAGGTACACAAACCTCTTCACATCCATATAAAGAAAGCACTATACCAGGCAGGCTGCATCTGTATCGATCGCAATTACTGCACAATACCGGGAGAACACACAGCAGATTCAGTTCCTGACAGACCAAGTGCAATTTTCAGCAATTCTTCCAGTCTTCTACAGGGTGAGCCTGGTTTCTACTCTTCAGAGATCCTTTGATTCATTTCACAGGGCAGTTCAGTCCTAACAAGCTGTTACACAAGCTGCAGGCCGGAACTCTGGGCCTTACACGTTTTTGACTAAAACTGCACACTGAAAAAGCACAGGGCTCCTTCCTTCTTCACTGCCAAAGCTCAACTCAAACTCCAACCGACAAAACCGGGCACTTCCTTTGAGTTCCTCCCAGTTCTTGACTGGATTGGCTGTCACTCACAATAGACTGCTGCTGTTGGTCCAAAAAGGTGCTGAAGTCTAAACTACATCTCCCAGAGTCACTGCTCATACAATCCTCTTGTGGCTGGCTCAGATTATGAGTCCAAGTTCTGATTCGTCCAAGGCACCATTTTAGAGCTAGCTTACCCCACACTGATTGGTCCAGTTCAGCAGTTCAAAACCAGAATGGGGAACTAGGCAGACACTGTTCTGACTGCAAAAGAAAGTAGGTTAGACAAACTGTAATTTCATTATTACTGTAAATGATTTCTGGCAAACAGTTACATCTTTCAGATAGGTTCCTTTGCACTCCTAGTGACTGCAAAATGGAGTGAATTGGCAGCAGCTTGAGTGGTACTCAATCAAAAAAAACACACAGTCCCCCATACAAACTAATTATGTCTGCAAGCAGACAGCTCTTAAAGAGACAGTACCAGAGGTTCTAAAAACACTCACTGATAAATGGCTTAAACGCCAAACACCATTCAGGCTTGGAGCATTCAAGCAAGCTCCTGGAAGTCTTTTGGGAACCCCCATTTGCAGAGGGGTTACAAAAGGATTGTGGTAAAAGGCAGTTTTGGAAGATTTTATAAAAACAAATTAGGCTGATGGCTACAGTATAGGGTGGTGGTAAATATGTAGAGTGGTGGTACAAAAATTTAGGGTGGTGGCCCACCGCATTAAAATAAAGAACGGGGAACACTGGTAACGTAAAAGAACAAACTGTACCGGCTTGTACCCAGCAGGGATGGAGATGAACAACTGCATCTGCGCTTTATGTTGGGGAAGTAGGACGCTGAGGAATATAGTGGATTAGGCAAACTTTTCAAAGGAAGTTTCGCTAGGTATTTATTTTCATATCGATAATGTTAAATGTAGGCTATTTCTACATATTGATAAATAAATGTATACATCATTATGTAATGCTGCAACAGCCTTTATGTATCGGTATATAAAAACGGGAGATTATTTTTTTATTTTAGAAACGTGTGTGAGAGAACAGAAGAGAATAAAGAGAAGATAGAGGAGAATAAAGAGGTCTGCTGCCAGAACAGGCATACTTGCAGCTCACTGGCTGCCCTAAAAACATAGACAGAAACAGACAATAAACCCATCACGTGTGTCTGTGTCTTTGCCCTAGAATGTATTACTTCCTGCTAATGCCATTTAAGGGATCCAATTGTGTTGTCAACCTAGCTTAGTCCCAGCACTAACACTGTTGCTTGGTAGACTACTCCACCCATCCACCACCCACTCTGCACTAATATACCTCGCAACATATTTGTCTGCACAGTGCCTCTGTATTTTATTCTCTGTTTTTGTCTTTATCATTCTCTGTATTTGACTTCATTTATTGTATGACGTGGAGCCTTTGTAAATGAGTCCCTGACTCAAAGGATTGTAATTCCTAGACCTTAATAAATAAATGAATGAATGAATGAATGAATGAATGAATGAATGAATGAATGAATGAATACATTCCCCCCTTCCATCTTGAGAGATTTCGCCCCCTGGTAGATAAACTGTTAGTTTGAACAGCTCTGTGCAGTTCAGCCTGTTGTACCCTTGTATGTATTTGAATGTTTCCATCATACCTTCTTCTTGCCTTCGCTCTCTCGAAAGTACATACTGAGAGTCTCCAGACTCTCCTCGCACTATAGGGCTGATGCTGCTGACCCTGGATCATTTTTGTTGCCATACTCTGTATGGTTTGCAACCTACCTCTCTTTCCTCGTGTGTGCTCCAGATTTGCATGCAGTACTCCAGATGTTGCTGAACCATTGACCTGTGCAGTGGCAGTACTTCCCTTCTGTAACTGGTGAACCCCTTGTTATGCATCTATGCATCCAGTTAGCTTTCCCATATGCTTAGCTACATTGCGAAGAGGTTTCTGGACTGTTATCACCCAGGTCCCTTTCCTTTTTTGAGTGCACCATTCATACTCCGTTGCTGCAATAATCCAGGTTCAGATTTGTGCTACTAACATGCATTACTTTACAGTTCATGTACTGCATCTGAGCAGAAAGTGGTTGCTGGTTAAAGCTGGGGATTGCAGTTACAGGTGCACAATTGCTGGAGCTAGAATCCGTGCCAGTGGGTCAAACTTACCCTTGTCTCTGGGGCCTGAACTTAACATAGGTGCTTGTATGAGCCTTTCCAAAGTAGTGGCACTCTGAGGGCAGCAGTGGAGCAGAAAGGATTGGGGATGGCACAATATGGGCATCTTCAGTTCATGGGCTGGCAAGTGGGGCACATGAGGAGCAGTGGTTGGGACCTGGTCAATCTGGCACCAAGCTGGGGCCAGAGTAATAATAGTGTGTGTGTGTTTGGGGGGGTTACAAATTTGGCAGCATGAGTGTGTGTGTGTGTGTGTGTGTGTGTGTGCGCGCGCGTGTTGGAGAGGTTAAACATTTGGCAGCATGGCCGGCCCGCCAGTGCAGTACAAAGATTCACCGCTGCAACACTGGCGACCCGGGTTCGGGAACAATCTCGGGTGTTGGAGGGCCAGCCGGTGAGAGAAGGCTTGAGCATCCGATGATGGCTCACCTTCTCTGAGGGGAGGGTGGGGTTAAAAGCCCGGTGTCTGCTGACTCCTGGTGGAGGCCGGGAGAGCAGCAGTGCATCAGGGCTCCACTACCTAAGGGGACGTGTCAGACATCAGCATCTGCCTTGTCATCCTGCACGGCACGCCTCCGTGGGAGGAAACAGGAAAAATGGCGCTGTGGCTGGTCAGATGACGGCCTCCTGGAACCTCGCCACCGGAGCTCCTGGACCACCAATGGCCGCCCCAGCAGCATCCAGGACCACTGGTTGACCGGTAAGGTTAGTTCCCTTTGTAGGAAGGGGACCTGCCCAATGAAGGGATACATTATGGTACACTAGGGTGGCTGCGATGTAGGGCGGCAGGTGGAAGGAGTAGTCCGTGACAAGCACAGGTCCTTGTGGGGACCTGAAGGAGAAATGGCCGGGTGCTGGTGGGAGCAAAAAAATAAATAAATTTTGCAGCACAACACTGAGCTGGCCAGATGCCAGGTAGGAGTGTGGGCTACAGTTGCCTTTTTTAATCCTGACCGCTCAGCGCTGTGCCTTTGTGTTGTGGCATGGACACTTTTTAAAATATTTTTCAAGTTTTATTGAATTTTTGTAATACTACACATGCAGTTTGCAAACTCTCACGCATTCATCATATGCTGTAAATTGTGTTAACGTTTGTTTCCCTTCTAATAACATCTAATCCTCATTGCTTTACCAGGCTTCCCGTGCAAAGTGTCAAAAGATAAATAATAAGCACAGGAAACACAAAATCTTTTACAAACAAGTGCATTTAGACCAAACAGGAAAATCCGTTAAAAAAAAAAAAAAATGTAAAATCTTGAAAAGTTTCACATAGTTGAAGATCAAAAGATTAAGAATCCTAAAATTTAGCTGCTGTATATGCCCCCCAAAAATATACTACAAAAGACTGCTCAAAGTGTGTAAGAGAACCAGGACATGCCTTTGATCAGGTGTGATCCCACATTCATGCGTAGAACAGAAAGAGAGAAAGAAGTGCAGTAGCTGGGATTTGAACCCATGCCGCCCTGAATTCTGTTCTAGTGGCACTACCAGCTGCACCACCAAGGCAGCTGGAAATCTTGGACTTCCAGAAGTGCCTTACTCTTTCTCGAATGCACAGCCTGGTGTTGCACAGATAAAGAACAGTTATGTGCTTACTGTAACAGTAGATCTTTGAGAGAATCTCTTCGTTAACTACACCTTTGGAACTATACCTGTATCAGCACTAGAACCATGCAGAAACTTGTACTAGCTGGGAAGAGAGTCTCTTGAAGATCTACTGTTATAGTACGTATGTAACTGTTCTATCTTCCTTGAGGATATCTCTCCCCTTAGGCCACACACCTTTGGAACAAATCCCAGGCAGTCTCAAAAGCTAATTGGGAGGTTGGTGCGGTCTGTTCATGTCAGCAGGCCCTAGAGAAGAGCAAGGCTGAAACCTGCTGATCTATGAGAAGCAATGTCCAGACTGTAATTTTTAGTAAAGGTGTGGACAGTACTGCTCCATGTGGTTGCAGCGCAAATGTCAGCCGCAGATACATTCCTGAAACAAGCAATAGAAGTGGCCATCCCCTAGTGGAATGACCACGAACTGTACCAGGAAGTTCCGTACCGCATGTCATATAACAGAACATAATATAATGTGCTAGCCATTTGAACAAGCACTGTTTTAACACAGGAGTGCCCTCTATCCTAGTGGCAGATGAAATAAAGGGCTGAGAGACTTTCTGCAGTCCTTGGTGTGAGCAATACAGTATCTTAGGATTCTATGAACATACAAAGTATGGAGCAACACTTCACCCTGATTGGCATGCTCAGGATAATAAACAGGAAGGTGGATGGTTGGATTTCGTGTAAATTCAGACACCGCCTTTGGCAAGAATTTAGGATTAGTGTGCAAATACATTCTGCCTTTGTGGAAAATCAAATAAGGAGGCTCACACGTTAGAGCCTGTAGTTCTGAAATCCTTCAAGCAGAAGTGATTGCAACTAAAAATAATGCTTTCCCATACAGAAAGTTTAAGCCACAACTCGCGGCTGGCTCAAAAGAAATTAATTAAGTTTTTGGAGCATGTAATTCAGGTCCCAAGGTGGGACCGGATTGTGAATGGGAGATTTAACATGCAGAATACCTCTCAAAAAGGTATAGGAGACCTCTAGTTGGGCACTGTATGCGCACCAGTGGGGGCATGGAAAGCTGATACAGCTGTCAGATGCACCTTCAGGGAGGAATACTGTAGAACAGACTCTGACAATGACAGCAGGTATTCTAACACCACACTTACTGGACAGCTGAATGGGTTCATATGTCTGGAAGCGGCCCCTAAAGTGAAGCACTTCTACATCAAAGAATATATATGTCCGGTGGAAGGTTTTCTGGCCACAACCAGCACATTAGCTACTTTAGGTGACACCCCAAACTGTGCAATGGCTATGTGTTCAGCAGCCAGGCATGTAGATGCAGGGACTTTAGGTCCGGACAGACCAGAGATCTCTTGTCCTGCGACAACAGGCCCCTGCAGAGAGGCAGATGTACTGGAGGCTCCACTGCTAGTTGTTGTAGCACTGGATACATAGAAACATAGACTTTGATGGCAGATAAGGACTGCTTGGCCCACTCAGTCTGCCCATTTCCCTACCTACTGGATAAGCTGCAGATCCTAGTTAACCAACAGCCTACTTCTTTCTACCCCCCACCAGAATTGCCTTATGTCTGTCCAATGCATTCTTGAATTCCCACACTGTTTTTGACCCCTCTACCTCCTCAGGAAGGCCATTCCATGCATCCACCACCCTCTGTGTGAAAAAATACTTCCTTACATTCATAATACAGGCTCAGATGCACTTCATATGTTCTGGGGAAATGAGAGGGGCTGTATGCCTGTAATAATGGTGATAACAGACACTGTAGATACATTATGGTATACGTATAGGATGATGAAATTACTGAAAAGGCACTGGTAATTTGGGGTATACTGCATCATGGGGAAGGGGGTGGGTGTGTCTGTACCAAGGAATGATGCTCATAGGCACTGCAGTCATTTTGCCAGCCGACTTGGCAGCCGTCCTTGGGGTATACTTAGTTGTAGGGAAGCAGGTGGGGCTGCCTGCACCTGGTAATGGTGTCCATATGCCGTGCAGAGACATTGTGGGTACACATACAGGGTGATATGTACATCTGTAAAGGTTGTGTACTCTGTGCTATGTCACATGGTTTGCCTGCATACACATGTAATATGTTGCAACATTCAGTATGGTGCACTGTGTGGGTGGGAAGGAGTGTGGGTGTGCCTGCACCATGGAGTGATGCTCATTGGTGCATATGTGTACGTGTGCTATGTTTCATTTGAATGGACTGTACACGTCATACACTGGCACTGATCACATCACAGTGCATCAGAGGTAAGGGATGGTCTGAAGCATTATGAGCACAAGGGACTAAAGTGGTTGTGGAGCGATTCGAACTTGAATAGAACATTGCAGTGCATCTGAGGGTAGTGTTGGAATGAATCTTGATGTGCACAATGGACTACACCATGGTGACTGAGGAGGGATCCATATCAGTAATGCACATCACAGAGTCTCAGAGATAAAGGTTGGACTGAAGACTGATGAACAGATGGACTAAATCAGTGACTCTGGTGGGATTTGAACCTGAACAGCACTTTACAGTGCAGTAGAGGTTGGGGCTGGACTGACACCAGATCAGTCAATGGACAACACCATTGGCTGTGGAGGATCTGAACCTGAAATGCACTTCACTGTTCACTACAGTTTGGGCTCGATGGATGCATGATAAGGAGATAGATTTTACAAGTGGCTGTGGAGGGATTTGAGCCTGAAGAATACTTTACGGTGCATCAGAGATTGGGGCTGAACTGATGTCATATGAATTGATGGGCTACACCAGTGGATGTAGAGGGTTTTGAACATCAAATGAACTTCACAGTGCATTATGGGATTGGTCTGGACTGATACATGGTAAGTCGATGGACAACACCATCAGCTGTGGAGGGATCTGATCCTGAAATGCACTTCAGTATTCACTACAGTTTGGGGCTCGAATGACACATGATAAGGAGACAGATCTTACAAGTGGCTGTGGAGGGATTTGAACCTGAAGAATACTTTACAGTGCATCAGAGGTTGAGTCTAGACTGACGTCATACGAGTCGATGGACAACACCAGTGACTGTGGAGGGATTCAAAACTGATTTGGCCTTTACAATGTATCAGAGATTGGGGCTGGACTGATGCCAGATAAGTTGAAGGCAACACCATTATTCTTTTCATTTTAAACAATCAGCAACTGCATATTAGGGAGAAAACTCAAGTGCAGAGCATGAGACAAACATGCTACTGACCTTACTCACTTATCATCCATAACGCAGGGAGCAACATGCCACATAGATTTTAATATAGCCATAATCCGAACATAAACTCTTTAAAAAGTAACAAAAGGTGCTGAATTCATGTGACCTCATCTAGTACATGCACAAGAAACACTCTCTCCCATTAGGAATGCCAGCCGGATCCATAAGATGTGATCACACAGGATGACCAGAAATTATCCCAAAATGAACAAAGTAACAACTATGAAAACTTTTATCAAAAATAAAAATAAAAACAAATAAAGTAAATACAGATTACAAATCGAGGTTTTGGCACCAACATGAAGTGAGTATTTTAGAGATAGAGCAGCACCTCCATCTTGAAACTAAGTTTCTAGTCACCATGCTCTTCCTGCACCATAATGCGCTCTGACTGGTTAATGGAAATAGTGATGTGTACAATAAGTATAGAGCAAGCATGGCAACAGTGAGGATCAATATGACCAAGTGGTGACGCACTACAAAGCTAGGGCGGGTGTAGGTGAGGGATGTCACCCCTAACTGAAACATCAAAAAAAAAAAATCACTGTACACTCCAGAGCCCAGAGAGCCACTTTCCCTCCAGTGACGGTTGTAAAAAAATACGAGTCCTTGCTTGAATGCTAAATAAGGATTTAGTCTAACGTTTCAGGCACACACATTGAATAGAATAGTGGAAGACACAACAAAAGATCTGTGTGCAGGTTCCCTGGTGCTTCGACAACTAAGGCTTCGTCAGGGGGATGGTGCCTGCATCTAAGACAATCCCTTTATACCAGTTAAATTCAGAATTGATGATGTCAGAAAATCCGACCAATCACAGAGCTCGATTTTTAAATACAGAAATATTCAGCTCACTTAGTGGTATAAATGGACTAATAGTTATAACAATCATGATATCAGTGACAACATGTTATTGTAGAAAAATACCCCAAAAGACAAAAAAATACACCAAAGTGGTGACGGCCAATCGGATTGCTCAAATAAAAAAAAAAAAAAATTATGAAATTAATTATAGTGTAAACCTGATCAGCTTAACATGTTACACTAAAACAAAATGATTTGTTGTTATGATACAAACTAATGGCAGAATGAACATAATACATTTTTCACAGCACATGCAAAAAATAGTAAATTTATTTATTTATGTATTAAGGCTTGTTTTCTCAAAAATAGCCAATGGGAACACATATTATATTAGAATAAAATCAGTAAGGGTACGATGTCCCCTATTAGCTGGTACAACTCAATTCATCAAATGTAAACAAATGCTTGAGCTGCACCAAGAGAAAGATATGGACGCCAATTGGCGTCATCAGGCACTACAGCAAATGATTTAGGACGCCATATGGCGTCATCAGGAAAAAGAGGTATGTTTTTTTTATGACGCCATATGGCGTCATCAGGAAAGAATGAGTTAAGATGTTATGGACACCTGGGAGATCCACGGCTGACAGCTTCAGGCCACGGTCCAGTGCTTAGTACCATACACATATTCCTTCCCGACACGGGATAGGAATGAGTCCCCCTTTGTTTGTTTATGTAATGCATTGCACTTATGTTAATTGTCTATATTGGCAGATGGTCTGGAAAAGCCTGGAGACTGTATAAGACCGCTTTCATCTCCAGGACATTTACAGTATGTGCAATTTAGTTTCCACCTGGGTCCAAGAGCTTTGAGTTTGATAAGGGCCCAGGTGTGCCCACCACCCAGATCTGGATGCATTCAAGGTGAGAATCTGAGATGGAGATGGTATCAAAAATGGAATGCCCCTTAAGAGAGTGCTACAGTCCATCCACCATGTCAGTGTTTTGCATAAGTGGGACACAATGAGCCCCTTCTGGTCCATGCCATCCATCAGTTGGTCCCATTGCACTGCCGGTGTCCATTGTGATACCCACATGTGAAACCGGGCCAGTGGTACAGTAACAATGGCTGATGCCATGAGTCCCAGGAGACATAGAAATGTTCTGGCTAGGACGTGATGACTGCTATATACCAGTTATACTTGTACAGTGATTTGTTCTTCCCTGTCTGGGCAGAAGCGAATGGCACTTCTCAGTGTCTAACACAGTCCCTATGTATTGCAGCCTTTAACAAAAAGTCAGTACTGTCTTGGACACATTCACTGTAATCCCCAGGTCTTCGGACAGTTGCCTTGCTCGGAGCAGTTTGTGCACAAGTTGGCTCCTGGAACTGGCTTTCAAGAGCCAAATACCTGGAAGATATATAGACCTTCCCTGGAGAGGGCTGCTCCCACCCCTGCCAGGCATTTGGTAAAGATTTGTGGAGGAGAAGACAATAAGGGCAACACTCTGAACAGGTGATGCTGCCTTCTAGTACAAATCTCAGATATTGTGTGTGAGTTCTGATCTTGGTATGAAAGTGTGCATCTTTCATATTCAGGGAGCAAATCCAGTCCCTGGTTTGCAGCAGGTGAATCAGAGTTTGCAGGGAGACTATGCAAAACATCTTGTATTCTATGTAGAAGTTTAGGTCTTTCAGATCTAACACAGACCTGAGATCTCCTGTCCATTTGGGGACCTGGAAGTATCTAGAGTAGAACTTGTTACTCTTCTGGCGAGACGGTACAAGTTAACAAAGCTTGTACCTCTTCTTTCAGCAGGGACAGAGATGCTGGGGATAAGTTGAAAGAGACTGAGGATGCTCGGGGGACTGTAAGAGCTCCAGAACATGTTTCTTGGCAATTGTCTCCAGGACCCATTCATCTGTGGTAATCACACTCCATTGTTTCAGATGAAGGGAGAAGCGACCCCCCCCCCCCACCAACATCTCCTGAGGCTGTAGTGTTGTGGGGAGTCCGATATGAGTCATGTTGAGCTGGTCGGTGCAGAACCACTGGCTTTTGAGGCTTTGGAATGGGCTCCTGTGGGTGGGGAGCTGGCAAGGCTCCAACAACCTGCTGGCCTGGTGGCGCTGAGGGTTGAGGCTCTGGATATCACACCTCATGCCACGCCGGCGACCTGGGTTCGGGACCGGACCTGGGGCACCTGGGGTTGGCAGGGGAAGGAGAAGATCGAGCATCTGGAGGACTGCTTTCCTCTTCTGGAGAGGGAAGGTTGTGAATAACCACCTCATAGTGTCTCCTAGTGGAGACTCTGAGCACTACACCAGCAAGAGCGTAAGTTGGGGAGAGGTGACAGCGGATGTCTGCGGGAGGGAACAGGAGCACACACTCCATGCGCTGACATCATTGCAAGTCTGTACCTCGGTGAGGGCAGAACAAGGAAAAACCCTGAGCACTGGGAGGACGATAACAGACACATGGGCTGGTCCACTATGTCCACCGCTGGATCCTGCCTGCACCAGAGCCTCCGATTCCTCCTGCACCACTGACACTATCTGGATTCTGAGAAAGGGCGCCAAAGAGGAGCAGCAGCCCCACCATGGGGTGTGTGCAAGACGTGGAGTCGATAAATCAGGTTGGTGAGGAGCTCTGGAGGGGAGCCTGGTATGGAAGGACCTCAGGCGGGGGAAACGACCAACCCCTCTGGATTAAGCCCGAGGGAGGTCCCAGTGCCTAGTGACCGGAGTGAAAAAGAATTAAAAAAAAAAAAAAAAAAACCTTCACCGCCCTTACCCCTGCCTTGCTGATAGTAGGCTTCACAGCCACCTCTGGCAGCAGGCTGAGGTAGAAGACTTGGTTTGCTGGCCAAGGCACCTAGCTTCACCTGAGCTCTTTCCTTCTAAGACTGCTTGAAAGGCAGAGTAGAGAAACTTACCAGAGCAAGGGAAAAGGATTAAGACTTATTTTGGCTAAGCAGATTTACTGTGTGGTGGTGTTTTTATTTTTTACTCACAGGGATTGCTACTGTTTGTTGCTAACATTTCATTGTTTTATTTTCTCTGTAGCAAAGTGTTTCTTACAGCATATATCTTCTCTGAAATTATTACAGGTGGTGCTTTACAGGTTTTACAGTTTTATCTAACATTAGAATAAGCTTTCAGGGTTACTGCATTTGTTGTTGACTGATTGTTCTGCTCTTACCTCCTTGTTCTTTCGTCAGTGGTTCTTCTTTTCGGCGGGGAAGGCCCAGCCACCCACCCCATCCCCAACCACCCACACTACCTCCTTTTATAGGGTACCACAGTTGTGACATTTCCTGTGGCAGAGCAGGAAGGGTGGATCAGTGGGGCCTCCACATGGTGAGCTCATTTACAGGGGCACTAGTAATTTAACTTGTTATAACAAGTTAAACAAAACACAATCAAACCATTACTTGCATTTTTTTCCCTTTTTTTTTCCTTCTCATTACGCTGACTAGGTTATAAACCCAGCAACTTATCTGGAATGGATATAATTAACTGCAGGTACTGTTGAACAATTTTGAGAAGGACAGTCTTACAGGATTTAGGACACTGTCCTACATGCTGGGCCTTTGGAGATCTTAGGGCTCAGCTCCGGGCAGCATGGGCAGAGATTGCAGCCTCAAATTTCATATTGAAGAGAAATACATTATAAGAACCACCGCCATTTCCCCAGCATCCAACAGAAAAACCTCGACCGCAGAGGGTAGTTGGTCCAGAGAGGTTGGCAGGTGGTTAGGAGGGGCAAATCGGGTGCCCCATCACTCCTGCTCTCCAACATATTACCTCAAAACCATATAAACACTACAAACAGGTATCTGCCTCTATCTCTGAAATCAAACAGAGGCAGAAGACACTGCAGAGCAGGACACTGCAACACAGGAGCTAGCACAACAAAACTCACCCAAATCAGGAACCAAAATAAAAAAAAAGCAAAAGGAAATTCAAAAACTTCTGATCATAGGAGACTCCATGATTCGGGAGTTGATACCCATCTCCAGCCAGGGTAATGGTCAGTTGTCTCCCAGGTACATCAACATGGAGAGACACTGACCGCATTACTAAATTGTTCACAAAGCAGGAGAAAACATTGATGTCCTAGTACATAACGACTAATGATCTCGCCAGCCGGTCAGTTGTGGAGACAAGGAACACCTGACCAGGCTGGGTGACAAACTATCTTCTATTTCATCTGGCATCTCCTTCTCTGAGATCCTGCCAGTCTGGAGAGGGAGCAGATGGGCGGAAGGTCAGAAGAAGGGAGATAGGGGAGCTAAACACGTGGCTCAAGGGCTGGTGCCAGGAAAAGGACACAGATTTGTAGGAACTGGCAACAGTTCTGGGAGCAAATTCTTTAAATTTGATGGACTGCATCTGACTAAGGAGGGAGTCAGTGCATTGGGGCAGAAGTTTGACGTCTTTGCAGAATATTTAAACTAGCAAATGGGAGGGTGCAGCACCCCATATCGAATGGGAAGAACACCCCTCCCCTCAGCTAGTGGTCAAAGAGGATTCAGCATGTTTGCAGTTCATTTGCATCACCAGGTAAGAAAAAGGTTTGTCTCCCCATACGACGCTTTGAGGTAATGCCAAACCTCACCAACAACTAACACACCAAATCTGGCCAATGGAAAATCATGTACACAAATGCTCACAGCCTGAAATAAGATCCCAGACCTGCAGGGCAATAATGTCAGAGGCTAAACTGGACATAGTAGCAATTAATGAGCGTGGTTTACCAGTAACCACACTTGGGAGACTTCAGTACCTGGCCATGTATTGTTCAGAAGAGACCGAGGTGCAAAAGGGAGAGAGTGGCCCTGTATGTCAGTGAAAATATCAAAGCTACAGAAATTCAGAATACACATAGGAGCCAGAAGAACTGTGGGTCACCCTGGAAACAGGAAATGGGACAACCATACAAACTGGGGTTGTCTACAAACCCCCAGACCAGAGGAGGACATAGACACATTACTGTTAGAAGATATACAAAACATGACAGCTAAAGGGAGGTTCTGATAATGGGAGACTTCAACATGCGGATACAGATTGGTCAATACCAGCAGGAACATCTGCCAGAACTAGACACACAGTGGATTCCTGCAGGGGAGGGCCTCAAACAACTGGTACAGCAACCCACAAGAGTCAGGGCTATCCTAGATCTAGTACTGTACTAACAAGGAAGGGATCACAGAATCTCCAGGTAGAAGGTCACCTGGGGGCCAGTGACCATCACATGGTATGGTTCAATTTGGCTACTACATCTAAATCATCCCATTCCAAGGCAAAAAATATGGGACTTCAGAGGAGCTGACTTTGATAAGATGGCCAACAGAGTTAACCTAGCCCTGGCAAAAAGAAACACAGGTGAGGGTACAGGCAAGTGGGCAAGCATTAAGGATGCAATACTTGAAGCAACATCTCATTGTGTTAGACAGAAAAGGAAGTGCAAAAGAAAGAAAAACCACTTTGGTTCTCAAATACAGTAGCAGAAAAGGTCAGGCCAAAAGGCTGGCCTTCAGGAAATATAAGGGAACACAGCGGGATGAAGATAGGGAGGCATACCAAACTGTCCTAAGGAAGCAGGAAGAGCAGTAAGGCAGGCAAAGTCCCAAATTGAGGAAACACTAGCATGAACAGTAAAGAAGGTGACAAGACTTTCTATAGATACATTAGTGAAGGAGAAAGTCCAGAGGTGGTACTGCTAAGCAATGGAGAAAAGGAGCATGTGAGGGAGGAGGACCCTGTAAAGGCATCTATCCTAAGTAGATACTTTTGCTCAGGTATTTACTGAGAGAAGGTAGGTCAGGGCCACAGCTCAGCATCATATGGACACAGGGAAGAGGAGGTGAACACTACTCCCTTCACAACAGAAAGGGTCCTACAAGAGCTTGCTAAGCTCAGGGTGGATAAGGCAATGGGACCTGATGGCATACATCCCAGGGTACATAGGGACTAAAGGTGGAACTAGCAGAGCCATTAGCAGAACTGTTTAGTGAGTCTCTGAGCACAGGAGAGGTCCCAGAAGACTGGAGAAGGGCTCATGTGATCCGCTCCACAAGAGTGGTAGCAGGGAGGAGGCGTGGAACTACAGGACCAGTCAGTCTTACCTAGAAGTAGTGGGCAAGATATGGGCACTCCTTAAGGAAAGGATAGTGCAACACTTGGAATCCATAAGGCACAGGATCCAAGACAGCATGGGTTTACAAAGGAAGGTCCTGTCAAACTAATCTCATAGATTTCTTTGACTGGGTAACCAAGTGGTGGACCAAGGGGAGCATTGATGTACCTACCTTGACTTCAACAAAGCTTTTGACACTGTTCCATAGAAGATTGATAAATAAGCTGGGTAGGCAAGAGTTGGGTCAGAAGTTGGTCAACTGGGTGGCAAACTGGTTGACGGGCAGAAACAGAGAGTGGTGGTAAATGGTATACAGTCAGAAGAGATGCAAGTCACAAGTGGGGTACCTCAGGGATCAGTCCTGGGGCCAGTCCTCTTCAACATCTTCATTAGTGACCTTGCAGATGGACTAGAGGGTAAGGCTTTTCTGTTTGCAGATGACACCAAGATCTGCAACAGAGTTAATGATCCAGATGGGGTGGGCAGAATGAGAAGAGATCATGATAAACTAGCAAAATGGTCAGAAGAGTGGCAACTGGGATTTAATGCAAAGAAGTGCAAGATCATGCACATAGGGAAGACAAACCCTGAAGCCACCTATAGGCTGGGAGGGAAGTTGCTAGCAGTCACAAAGGAAGAAAGAGACTTGGGCATCATCATCACTGATGACCTGAAATCATCAAGCAGACCTCTAAAGCAGTAGGTAAGGCTAGGGGGGTGTTAGGAGTGTAGTAGTAGGGTATCACAAGTCGTAAGAGGAGGTAATAATCCCTCTTTACAAGACACTAGTTAGGCCCCATCTGGAGTACTGCGTGCAGTATTGGGAGCCACACCTTCACAAGGACATTAACAAATTGAGGCAGTCCAGAGAAGGAGACAGCAAAATGGTGCAGGGACTGCATCAGAAGACATATGAGGACAGATTAACAGAGCTCAATATGTATACCCTTGAGCAAAGGAGGAGAGAGGTGATATGATGAGGCATTCAAACACCTTAAGAGCATTAACAAGGTGAAAGTCTAACATGTTTAAATATAAGAAAAAATATCAGGACAAGAGGACACAGCATGAGATTAGAGGGAGCTGATTAGGAATGTGAGGGACATTTTCACAGAAAAGAGTGAGAGTGATGCATGGAATGGCTTACCACAAGAGTAGTCGCTATGAATACAGTGCAGGGCTCCAAACAGGCATGGGTTAGGCATAGAGAGCAATACAAATGACTATGAATAGATAGGCCACTGACAGAGCAAAGGCCGATGGCACATTTATAAGGTAGAAAAAGAAATGGGCAGACTGGATGGCCTGCGGTCCTTATCTGCATATCCTTCTATGTTTCTAAAGGATCCCTTGCTGTTACCTTTGCTTGGTGTTGAATACATGGATTTGACTGACATGAAAGTCATTTTAGAGACACTTGCAGGCCTGTTAAGGCCTCTTCCACATGGTACCCAAACTGTTTGCTTCTGAAAGTGGAATTCAGAAATGTCTGCTGCACATCAGTTGCAAACCCAGCCACCCTAAGCCAATAATACCTTCTCATGCAAATACACAAGGCAGCTACCCTGGCAGATGCTTCAGAAATATCATATGCTGGGTGTAGCAAATGCTTGCCAACCTCGGCTCCAGAATTAAGGTTTTTAAGTAACTCATTCTTGGCATTTTCTTCTGGAAGAGACTGAGTGGCAGTTTTGGCAGCCTTCCACAGGCTATTCTGATACTCGATCATGTGGGCCTGGTAGTTTGCAGTCCAAAAGCCTAGTGAGGCAGAGGCATATGTATGCTGGCCTATCACATCAAGCCTTCTGGATTTCATATTAAGGGGCACAGAACTCAAGTGCTTCGGTGCCCTGGATATATCATGACTGCTGCACCCATTATAACCACAGTCTGTTGAAGGCTTTTTGGCACAATAAGGCTTTCCAGCAGGAGCAGGGTACTGCTTGTCAGTCATTCTGGGTACAGCTGGTATTGAATTTGGCCTGTACTATGCAGCAATGTGGCATCTTCCAAAGCAGGATAAACTGGAGGAACAATGATGGGTGGAGTACATGGCACCTCTAAGAAATCCACCAGGTTCTTTTTAGTGAAATTCTCTTCTACAGCAAAGCCCATTGCATTCTGCATTTGCTGCATCATAGTTTGAAAGGTAGGTCCATCAGGAGAAAGTCTAGGTGTGTATACCACAGAATCCTCACTGCATGAGGATACAGTGGAGCTAGAATGCAGAGCATAATGTTCTTCATAACCCTCCTCCTCATCATAATCCTTCTGCATTATGAGGTCTGGATTATATTCTGCCTCCTCATCAACATCCTTGTCAGCGACGGGAATTTATGAGCTCACTGGCAATGCCGAGACACCACTGCTCAGGAGGTATCTGCTGTGAACCAGCCAGTGATGTCTACAGGGTCTGTGATGCAGGAACACCCATCGAGGCGCAGTACAAAGCTGCATAGGTGAGCCAGGAAGTATGTGTCATGTCATATTAATATCATATATACTGAAAGCGATGCCAGTACTGCTGCACGTTGATAATAACACCCTGGCCAGGGGCCAGGACCGCTGGAGTCAGCGACAGGCCTGAACCCGTCACGCTGGAGCCAAGCCCTGACCTTGGTGTCTGGTCAGTGGTCCCGGGGGCTCACTGCTGCAGGCGTGGACAGTGACACTGCAGGTGCAAAGTACCTGTGGAATGTAGTGGCAACCTGGACCATGCTGGGGAAGCAGATCTGTCCTTTTCATATGTTCGTGCTTGTGTCCTGACACCGATCTTTCACTCGGTCTTTCATTTTACAACCATGAATCTGTTGATGGGGCTGGTGATATTACTTTCTGACCTTCGGCTTTTGCATGGCTGTTGGGTTGTCTGCTAATAAAAACTTCTCCAGTGCATTTTCTTCTGCATCGCCTGGTTGCTTGATTGAAGCCCCGGCAAATTTCACAAGTCCTGGCAGTGTGAGAGAGGCCTTAACAGCAGACACACACTTCGTATGCGTCGTCCTTATAAATCTCTTCTCTGCACTTGCAGTACAGGAACAGTGTCATTGGTATCAGCGGCATGCAGTGGCAGGGGTATCACTAAAAGATTAGTGATTACTTAAATATAAAATAATAAATGACAACAACTAGTTGGTCGGCGTTTCCACAGTAGGTCCGAAGAATATGATAGGTGGGAAAAGAACTGAGGAGAGATGGGGCAGCCATTTATTTATTTATTTATTTGATTTTTGTTTACGGGTAAGTGCACTAGCCATGGCAATGACTATTTTCAGGCACGACCGGAGAGGTACAGTACATCAAAGCATACAGAAAAACATTTCATGACAAGTGCAACATAATTTACAATAGTATACATTACATTTCAAGTATGACAAAAAAAAATATGGACAATGGTATATATTTATTTACAAGTATGACATGCATGTCAATGCCAGACAAGGGGAAAAGAGAAGAAAAACGGTGGCAATAGGCAAGGAAGGAAATAATTACAGTATGAGGAAAGGAAGTATGCAGAAAGAGAGAGAGAGAGAGTGGCTACCTACAGGGTAGAAGCAATATTGCAGTAGTAAAGCAGAAATGTATCCAGAAATACAGATTACCTAATATATATGTTGAGGAAAAGATCAAATGTAAATGCTGTAGTGATAAAATGGGGTTGACAGTTGGGAGAAACTAGGGAGTACAGGAGTAAGGGAGCTAGGAAGACCAGGAAGAGGATAGGGGACAGGTAGGAGTGGGAGGTGGGACAGACGGGTGGAGGGGAAGTGCAATTAAATAGTATAGTGAAAGTTGCAAAGCCGGGAGAGACTAGGCAGGGCAGAGGTGAGAGCTAAGGGGGTTTGAAACAGCTGCACATGCAGGAGGACTCAAGATGGGAGCAGTTTTTCTTAAAGTTTCATGTGATGGTGCTTGGCCTTGCAGCTCGAGGAGGAGTTCCAGTATTGGGGGCATGGCGAAACACTCACACCTTAGAGGTATGGTGCCTAGGTATGAAGATGGGGGCATACTCAGAGGCTCTCAAGCCGTAGGAGGGAGTTCTGATTTGGAAGAAGGCCGCAATGGGTTTGGGTATTTGTAGCCTTACAATATTGTCTTTGACTTAGAGCCATATGTATAAAGCCGTGGCTAGAGTGGAAGGAGCCATTCAGTTGTGAATAAAGGGAGACAGTGGTGTTTCAGCCTATGTGAGGAGGATGCATAGCGACAAATGTTGTTATCGTTATGTCCCACTTCGAAGACTTGTTTTGCGGAGATTATGTAAGCGGCTCCATAGGTAAGTGAGGCAGTACAATGCCATGTGCTACAACAAGCTTTGCCAGGGTAAGCACATAACTGGTACAGTAAGCTATGCCAATTTTAGTGTTTACCTGCTTGCAGGTCAACTGTATGTGGGTCAAGTGTGACATGAAGATATTTGAAAGAGCCACCACCTCGATAGTTAAGCCATTTGGCGAGCAAACTTTAAATTTTGGATGGGCATCCTTGAGTTTGGAGCGTGATCTGAAGAAGAGCATGACTTCTGTAGATGCTGATGCATGATATCGTTGTGAGTGGCCTCCACCTAGGAAAAGTTTCTGTGTGGTCTTAGTGCTGATGCAGATACAGTTACAAAGGTGTGGCCTTAGGGAAGAGGTATCCTCGTGAAAATTTGCATTTTCATACACAAGGGTGCAGTGTGCACGGACAGTGTATGGAACCCAAACAAACAGAAGAAAGAAAGAAATATGTACCTTAGCTGGCATTTGAACCCAGGCCACCTGGAATTCAATCCTGATTGCACTACCAGCTGTACCACCAAGGCAACTGGAAACCTGCGACTCCCAGAAGCACCTTATTCTTTCTCTAATGCACAACCTGGTGCTGCACAGGTAATTACATTTTCATACATAAGGGTGCGGTGTGCAAATAATGGAACCCAAACAAACAGAATATAGAAAGAAATGTGTCATGTGCTATTCCAGCACAATAGCACGGGCAGAAATGCTAAGCTTTTTGTGTAATATTCTGTGTTGGCTTCAGGTAAAGCAGACACTCCAGCTAACACCAAGAAGTTTTTATAAAAAGTTCTTTTACTTCATGTATTCAGTACTTCATAAGGAGTAATGTATGGGTGCCCATACACAACAAGCCTGTGTTTCCAGGGTTGAGATACCAGCATATGGACCTCGACAGTGAAACTCGAGCGGTCCAAGCTGGTATCTGAACCCCAAGATGGAGACACAAGCGAGTTGTGTATGGTTGCTCATATTTTGTTACAGTGTATGGTTTTAAAAATAAAGACAAGACCACTATAGTAGTTTCTAAATGACTTTACTGTAATAACTATATAGCAAAAACAAGAAATGTATTCTTTTTTTTTTCTTCCCGGACCCCCAGTAGGCTCAACCCCCGCACCCCCAGGACTTACCTCAGGTGGTGATCCTCCCAGGCTTGCCCCCAGGGCAGGAACCGCCAGTGGGCATGTTGCCTGATGGAATTCAGAACCAGGTTTGCCTCCATTACTGGGATGCCTCCTGCTTGCCCCAGGGTGGGGCTGCAGAATTGAGTTGTAGCAGACACTAAACTCTTTTGCCAGCCAAGTGCCATGGGCAGGCAGGCCAGGATCAGTGGAGTTGGGTGTCATTCCATGAGGACTGGTATTTTTGCATGCTTAGCCCTATTGGGAGGTGTAGCATGCAATGACACGGTGGCATCGAAGTGCCACTATCTGGCCATACACTCCCTCGCTGCTCCCTCCGGCCTCCATTAGAGGTCAGTCATGCGCCAGACACTCACCCACCCTCTCCTCTGGAGGAGGAGGAGAGCAATCCGTTGGGTGCTTGATCCTCCTCTTCCCTCAGATGGCCCTCCGACGATGCAGGTCCATTCCAGAACCAGAGACGTCACTGTCGCAAGTGGAGGCCCTATGGCTGCACCAGTGGGCTGCCATGAAATTTAAACAGATACGTAAATAGGAACTGTTGAACAGTTAAATAATAAAGTAACTAGCATTTTTTGTGTTTTTTAAGTTTTGTGTCCATGATTAAATAGCTTTTAGCTGTGCATGGAAACAGATTCCCTTGGAATCAGTAAACAATAACGATAAACCGGTATTGTTGCAGTCAGTAAACAGTATGTTTGTCTGCTTGTTGTCTTGTTCGAGGATGAACTTTTCTCGTTCTGACATTTCTTGTAAGTAAACCATGGCTGATGTATTTTTTTGTTGTTGTAAATGTACCACCTGGAGTATTATCATGAGGTAGACTGAGTGACAGAGCTGAAAGCAGTCGACGGGAGTAACAAAAGAATATGCACAGTAAGGGTTTTAGAACATGCACAACAACTTTACAACATGCACAACAAGGTTTTTGACCAGTTTGAATTACATGCACGATAACCCCTAACCATACATTATATCTAGTTAGTTACTGGTCACCATAACACTCGCCAGTGTTTTGCTGTTTTAGGTCACTGCTTCATGAAGGCAGTGGTCCTAAGTTTAATACAAATAAAAGATATTTACACCTTTGCTTAAGCAGATGTAGATGTATTTAATTCTTATATTTTAAACATAAATCATTTTTATTTTAAATTGTCACACTTATCAGCAAAGATGATTATTCTGTTTAGCTCTTTCTGCTGTTTATCTGTAAACCCACACACCTTCTACCCTGCTTTACCTGCAGAGTCCCTTCACGGTCAGACTGACCAATCATCTCTCGTTCTGGGAAGTGGAGCCTTTTTCACATCCCTTCACAATAGAGCCCCTCTGCCATTGATGACTAGATGCAAGAGGAAGGTTTCTTGTGGAACAGCTCCCATCCCCCTGGACTGTTGGGGGCAGTCATTCTGCAAGGGGTGTATGAGACCCTGCTCAAAGAGGAGAGAGCATCCATTAGACTACTTTTTCAACCCTTGCTGTGGATGGCAAGGATTGCAGGCTGGAGACATATCAGGTCCCCGAGCAAAATATAAGCACCTTAACCGCTAGGCCAGTGGAGTGACCCAGAAATGCTTAAAGAGGGATTCTCAGCTCCAAGTTCAGAGGAACAAGATCACTGCTGGCAGAATAGGTGTGAATATCTGTATGTGCTCTTTTATTATATACAGTATAAAGTACTATATGTACATAAAAAAAAAATGTGTGGACGTCCCTAGCAGCTCATCCTGCAGAGCACATTATCCCAGGCTTGACCACATGGACCAGGGAGGAGGTGCTGCAATGATGGCAGTGCTGGGCTGGTGCTACTAAAGAGGGCGGTCAGCCCTTAACACTCGGAACAAGTCCAAAATCAGTAGCACTCAGCAGAACAAACTGGCTTCACTTCAAAAGTTGTGTAAGCAGCTTGCTTTATTTACATGAAACCAAAAGGTGCAAATGTAAACATGCAGCTCGAGCTGCTGCCTGTACCCTGCGCCCGACTCTGCATAGTAGTTTGCATTGCACCTTTTAGTTTCATGTAAATACTTCAGCTACTTACCAGCTTCCCCAGGTAGAACCAGTTTCTCCATGCTATGATTTTGGACAAGTTCTAGGCCACAGGGACTCTAGGAAATGCCATGGTAGCAGTGGTTCACAGGACCAACCAGATAAAAAAAAAAAAAAAAAACTTTCTGAAGATGTGGCAAAAAAGGCTTGCCTTCATTTTATGTTGGCTTGCGCACGCATACGCAAACAACATATTGTGGTAGTAGCACTATACTAGCACCTTCAAAGGTGTGTCAGTGTTGTGGCGAATCGAGGGGATGTTTTAGCCGGTGTGTCCCTCAGCCGCCAACCAGTGAGCATGCTGCCGATGACAGCAGTTTCAGAGAGTGCCACCAACTTGAAAGAAATCCACCGCTGCAATGAGAGACAGGCTCATCATTGCAGCAGCAGATCTGACACACCTCCCCTACGTGCCTTCCTGGTGAAACATTTCAGTAAACATGGCGGCAGCTCTCGCCATCTGCCTCTCACAATCCCTAGGAAGCCAACTTCGGGGGTGCCCAATCCCCATGTCGACACGCCCCTCCCAGTTCAGTTTGTTTGCCGACCAGGTGCCCAATCCTAAGTCAACATAATGTCCCCTAGTTTAATTTGTCTGCTGGTGGGGTGCCCAGTCCCCCTTGACATCATGCCCCCCAAGCATGACACACTTTCTATGCAGGCAGGGTGCCCAATCCCGTTGGCTCCAATCCCCAAAAACTCAGGTGGCTTTCTGGGGCCACCCCAGCATGCCAGTGTGTACTACCTGAAAAAAATGTAAACATTCCCGTGAAGTGTGTGGTTTTTTTTTGTTTTGACCTGTAAACAAGAAACGGTCCCTGCTGATAGTAGGCTTCACAGCCACCTCTGGCAGCAGGCTGAGGTAGAAGACTTGGTTTGCTGGCCAAGGCACCTAGCTTCACCTGAGCTCTTTCCTTCTAAGACTGCTTGAAAGGCAGAGTAGAAACTTACAGAGCAAGGGAAAGGATTAAGACTTATTTTGGCTAAGCAGATTTACTGTGTGGTGGTGTTTTATTTTTTTACTCACAGGGATTGCTACTGTTTGTTGCTAACATTTCATTGTTTTATTTTCTCTGTAGCAAAGTGTTTCTTACAGCATATATCTTCTCTGAAATTATTACAGGTGGTGCTTTACAGGTTTTACAGTTTTATCTAACATTAGGATAAGCTTTCAGGGTTACTGCATTTGTTGTTGACTGATTGTTTCTGCTCTTACCTCCTTGTTCTTTCGTCAGTGGTTCTTCTTTTTAGGCGGGAAGGGGCCAGCCACCCACCCCATCCCTAACCACCCCACACTACACTCCTTTTATAGGGTACCACAGTTGTGACATTTCCTGTGGCAGAGCAGGAAGGGTGGATCAGTGGGGCCTCCACAAGGTGAGTCTCATTTACAGGGCACTAGTAATTTAACTTGTTATAACAAGTTAAACAAAACACAATTAAACCATTACTTGCATTTTTCCTTTTTTTTCTAATTACTCTGACTAGGTTACAAACCCAGCAACTTATTTGGAATGGATTTCATTAACTGCAGGTACTGTGGAACAATTTTCAGAAGGACAGTCTTACAGGATTTAGGACACTGTCCTACATGCTGGGCCTTTGGAGATCTTAGGGCTCAGCTCCGGGCAGCATGGGCAGAGATTGCACGCCTCAAATTTCATATTGAAGAGGAAATACATTATAAGAACCACCCGCCATTTCCCCAGCATCCAACAGAAAAACCTCGACCGCAGAGGGTAGTTGGTCCAGGAGGTTGGCAGGTGGTTAGGAGGAGCAAATCAGGTGCCCCATCACCTCTGCTCTCCAACATATTACCTCCAAACCATATAAACACTACAAACAGGTATCTGCCTCTATCTCTGAAATCAAACAAAGGGCAGAAGACACTGCAGAGCAGGACACTGCAGCACAGGAGCTAGCACAACAAAACTCACCCAAATCAGGAACTACACATCAGCATGGAGAGACACTGACCGCATTGCTAAAATTGTTCACAAAGCAGGAGAAAACATTGATGTCCTAGTACACATAGGGACTAATGATCTCCACCGGTCAGTTGTGGAGACCAAGGAACACCTGACCAGGCTGGGTGACAAACTATCATCTATTTCATCTGGCATCTCCTTCTCTGAGATCCTGCCAGTCTGGGAGAGGGCAGATGGACGGAAGGTCAGAGAAGGGGAGATAGGGGAGCTAAACACGTGGCTCAAGGGCTGGTGCCAGGAAAAGGACACAGATTTGTAGGAACTGGCAACAGTTCTGGGAGTGAAAGTTCTTTAAATTTGATGGACTGCATCTGACTAAGGAGGAGTCAGTGCATTGGGGCAGAAGTTTGGCGTCTTTGCAGAATATTTAAACTAGCAAATGGGGAGAGGGGTGCAGCACCCCATACGTCGAATGGGAAGAACACCCCTCCCCCCTCAGCTAGTGGTCAAACAGGGATTCAGCATGTTTGCAGTTCATTTGCATCACCAGGTAAGAAAAAAGGTTTGTCTCCCCATACGACGCACTGGGGTAATGCCAAACCTCACCCAACAACTAACACACCAAAATCTGGCCAATGGAAAATCATGTACACAAATGCTCACAGCCTGGGAAATAAGATCCCAGACCTGCAGGCAATAATGTCAGAGGCTAAACTGGACATAGTAGCAATTAGTGAGACGTGGTTTACCAGTAACCACACTTGGGAGACTTCAGTACCTGGCTATGTATTGTTCAGAAGAGACCGAGGTGCAAAAAGTGGGGGAGGAGTGGCCCTGTATGTCAATGAAAATATCAAAGCTACAGAAATTCAGAATACACATAAGGAGCCAGAAGAACTGTGGGTCACCCTGGAAACAGGAAATGGGACAGCCATAAGAACTGGGGTTGTCTACAGCCCCCAGACCAGAGGAGGACATAGACACATTACTGTTAGAAGATATACAAAACATGACAGCTAAAGGGAGGTTCTGATAATGGGAGACTTCAACATGCCAGATACAGATTGGTCAATACCAGCAGGAACATCTGCCAGAACTAGACACATAGTGGATTCCCTGCAGGGAGGGCCTCAAACAACTGGTACAGCAACCCACAAGAGACAGGGCTATCCTAGATCTAGTACTGACTAACAAAGAAGGGATCACAGATCTCCAGGTAGAAGGTCACCTGGGGCCAGTGACCATCACATGGTATGGTTCAATTTGGCTACTAATTAAATCATCCCATTCCAAGGCAAAATATGGGACTTCAGAGGAGCTGACTTTGATAAGATGGCCAACAGAGTTAAGCTAGCCCTGGCAAAAAGAAACACAGGTGAGGGTACAGGCAAAGTGGGCAAGCATTAAGGATGCAATACTTGAAGCAACATCCCATTGTGTTAGACAGAAAAGGAAGTGCAAAGAGAGAAACCACTTTGGTTCTCAAATACAGTAGCAGAAAAGGTCAGAGCCAAAAGGCTGGCCTTCAGGAAATATAAGGAACACAGCGGGATGAAGATAGGGAGGCATACCAAACTGCCCTAAGGGAAGCAGGAAAGCAGTAAGGCAGGCAAAGTCCCAAACTGAGGAAACACTAGCATGAACAGTAAAGAAGGTGACAAGACTTTCTATAGATACATTAGTGAAAGGAGAAAGTCCAGAGGTGGTACTGCTAAGCTTAATGGAGAAAAGGGCATGTGAGGAGGAGGACCCTGTAAAGGCATCTATCCTAAATAGATACTTTCTCAGTATTTACTGAAGAGAAGGTAGGGCAGGCCCACAGCTCAGCATCATGGACACAGGGGAGGAGGTGAGCACTACTCCCTTCACAAAAGAAAGGGTCCTACAAGAGCTTGCTAAGCTCAGGGTGGATAAGGCAATGGGACCTGATGGCATACATCCCAGGGTACTTAAGGAGCTAAAGGTGGAACTAGCAGAGCCATTAGCAGAACTGTTTAGTGAGTCTCTGAGCACAGGAGAGGTCCCAGAAGACTGGAGAAGGGCTCATGTGATCCCTCCACAAGAGTGGTAGCAGGGAGGAGGCGGGAACTACAGACCAGTCAGTCTTACCTCAGTAGTGGGCAAGATTATGGAGGCACTCCTTAAGGAAAGGATAGTGCAACACCTGGAATCCATAGGGGCACAGGATCCAAGACAGCATGGGTTTACAAAAGGAAGGTCCTGTCAAACTAATCTCATAGATTTCTTTGACTGGGTAACCAGAGTGGTGGACCAAGGGGAGCAGTTGATGTCGCCTACCTTGACTTCAGCAAAGCTTTTGACACTGTTCCACATAGAAGATTGATAAATAAGCTGGGTAGGCTCGGGGTGGGTCAGAAGTTGGTCAACTGGGTGCAAACTGGTTGACGGGCAGAAAACAGAGAGTGGTGGTAAATGGTATACAGTCAGAAGAGATGCAAGTCACAAGTGGGGTACCTCAGGGATCAGTCCTGGGGCCAGTCCTCCTCAACATCTTCATTAGTGACCTTGCAGATGGACTAGAGGGTAAGGCTTTTCTGTTTGCAGATGACACCAAGATCTGCAACAGAGTAGATGATCCAGATGGGGTGGGCAGAATGAGAAGAGATCTGGATAAACTAGCAAAATGGTCAGAAGAGTGGCAACTGGGATTTAATGCAAAGAAGTGCAAAATCATGCACATAGGGAAGAGAAACCCTGAAGCCACCTATAGGCTGGGAGGGGAGTTGCTAGCAGTCACAAAGGAAGAAAGAGACTTGGGCATCATCATCACTGATGACCTGAAATCATCCAAGCAGACCTCTAAAGCAGTAGGTAAGGCTAGGGGGTGTTAGGGTGTATTAGTAGGGTATCACAAGTCGTAAGAGAGGTAATAATCCCTCTTTACAAGACACTAGTTAGGCCCATCTGGAGTACTGCGTGCAGTATTGGAGCCACACCTTCACAAGGACATTAACAAATTGAGGCAGTCCAGAGAAGGGCAGCAAAATGGTGCAGGGACTGCATCAGAAGACATATGAGGACAGATTAACAGAGCTCAATATGTATACCCTTGAGCAAAGGAGGGAGAGAGGTGATATGATCGAGGCATTCAAACACCTTAAGGGCATTAACAAGGTGAAAGAGTCTAACATGTTTAAATATAAGAAAAATAGCAGGACAAGAGGACACAGCATGAGATTAGAGGGGAGCTGATTAAGGGGGAATGTGAGGAAATTCTTTTTCACAGAAAGGGTGGTGGATGCATGGAATGGCTTACCACAAGAAGTGGTGGCTATGAATACAGTGCAGGGCTTCAAACAGGCATGGGTTAGGCATAAGGGAGCAATACAAATGACTATGAATAGATAGGCCACTGACAGAGCAAAGGCCGATGGCACATTTATAAGGTAGAAAAAGAAATGGGCAGACTGGATGGGCCTTGCGGTCCTTATCTGCCATCAACTTCTATGTTTCTAAAGGATCCCTTGCCGTTACCTTTGCTTGTGTTGAATACATGGATTTGACTGACATGAAAGTCATTTTAGAGACTTGCAGGCCTGTTAAGGCCTCTTCCACATGGTACCCAAACTGTTTGCTTCTGAAAGTGGAATTCAGAAATGTCTGCTGCACATCAGTTGCAAACCCAGCCACCTAAGCCAATATACCTTCTCATGCAAATACACAAGGCAGCTACCCTGGCAGATGCTTCAGAAATATCATATGCTGGGTGTAGCAAATGCTTGCCAACCTCGGCTCCAGAATTAAGGTTTTTAAGTAACTCATTCTTGGCATTTTCTTCTGGAAGAGACTGAGTGGCAGTTTTGGCAGCCTTCCACAGGCTATTCTGATACTCGATCATGTGGGCCTGGTAGTTTGCAGTCCAAAAGCCTAGTGAGGCAGAGGCATATGTATGCTGGCCTATCACATCAAGCCTTCTGGATTTCATATTAAGGGGCACAGAACTCAAGTGCTTCGGTGCCCTGGATATATCATGACTGCTGCACCCATTATAACACAGTCTGTTGAAGGCTTTTGGCACAATAAGGCTTTCCAGCAGGAGCAGGGTACTGCTTGTCAGTCATTCTGGGTACAGCTGGTATTGAATTTGGCCTGTACTATGCAGCAATGTGGCATCTTCAAAAGCAGGATAAACTGGAGGAACAATGATGGGTGGAGTACATGGCACCTCTAAGAAATCCACCAGGTTCTTTTTGTGAAATTCTCTTCTACAGCAAAGCCCATTGCATTCTGCATTTGCTGCATCATAGTTTGAAAGGTAGGTCCATCAGGAGAAAGTCTAGGTGTGTATACCACAGAATCCTCACTGCATGAGGATACAGTGGAGCTAGAATGCAGAGCATAATGTTCTTCATAACCCTCCTCCTCATCATAATCCTTCTGCATTATGAGGTCTGGATTATATTCTGCCTCCTCATCAACATCCTTGTCAGCGACGGGAATTTATGAGCTCACTGGCAATGCCAGAGACCACTGCTCAGGAGGTATCTGCTGTGAACCAGCCAGTGATGTCTACAGGGTCTGTGATGCAGGAACACCCATCGAGCGCAGTACAAGCTGCATAGGTGAGCCAGGAAGTATGTGTCATGTCATATTAATATCATATACCTGAAAACGATGCCAGTACTGCCTGCACGTTGATAACACCCTGGCCAGGGGCCAGGACCGCTGGAGTCAACGACAGGCCTGAACCCAGTAACGTTGGAGCCAAGCCCTGACCTTGGTGTCTGGTCAGTGGTCCCGGGGGGGGGGGCTCACTGCTGCAGACGTGGACAGTGACACTGCAGGTAAAGTACCTGTGGAATGTAGTGGCAACCTGGACCATGCTGGGGAAGCAGATCTGTCCTTTTCCTTATGTTCGTGCTTGTATCCTGACACCCGATCTTTCACTCGGTCTTTCATTTTACAACCATGAATCTGTTGATGGGGCTGGTGATATTACTTTCTGACCTTCGGCTTTTGCATGGCTGTTGGGTTGTCTGCTAATAAAAACTTCTCAGTGCATTTTCTTCTGCATCGCCTGGTTGCTTGATTGAAGTGACAGAATTTCACAAGTCCTGGCAGTGTGAGAGGCCTTAACAGCAGACACACTTACTCAAGATGCTGTCCTTATAATCTCTTCTCTACACTTGCAGTACAGGAACAGTGTCATTGGTATCAGCGGCATGCAGTGGCAGGGTATCACTAAAAGATTAGTGATTACTTAAATATAAAATAATAAATGACAACAACTAGTTGGTCGGCGTTTCCACAGTAGGTCCGAAGAATATGATAGGTGGGAAAAGAACTGAGGAGAGATGGGGCAGCCCATTTATTTATTTATTTATTTAGTTTTTGTTTACCGGGTAAGTGCACTAGCCATGGCAATGACTATTTTCAGGCACGACCCGGGAGGGTACAGTACATCAAAGCATACAGAAAAACATTTCATGACAAGTGCAACATAATTTACAATAGTATACATTACATTTCAAGTATGACAAAAAAAAAAAAAATATGGACAATGGTATATATTTATTTACAAGTATGACATGCATGTCAATGCCAGACAGGGGAAAAGAGAAAGGAAAACGGTGGCAATAGGCAAGGAAGGAAATAATTACAGTATGAGGAAAGGAAGTATGCAGAAAGAGAGAGAGAGAGTGGCTACCTACAGGGTAGAAGCAATATTGCAGTAGTAAAGCAGAAATGTATCCAGAAATACAGATTACCTAATATATATGTTGAGGAAAAGATCAAATGTAAATGCTGTAGTGATAAAATGGGGTTGACAGTTGGGAGAAACTAGGGAGTACAGGAGTAAGGGAGCTAGGAAGACCAGGAAGAGGATGAGGGACAGGTAGGAGTGGGAGGTGGGACAGGCGGGTGGAGGAAGTGCAATTAAATAGTATAGTGAAAGTTGCAAGCAGGAGAACTAGGCAGGCAGAGGTGAAGCTAAGGGGTTGAAACAGCTGCACATCAGGAGGACTCAAGATGGAGGCAGTTTTTCTTAAAGTTTCATGTGATGGTGCTGGCCTTGCAGCTCGAGGGAGGAGTTCCAGTATTGGGGGCATGGGCTGAACACTCACACCTTTAGAGGTATGGTGCCTAGGTATGAAGATGGGGGCATACTCAGAGGCTCTCAAGCCGTAGGAGGGAGTTCTGATTTGGAAGAAGGCACGCAATGGGTTTGGGTATTTGTAGCCTTACAATATTGTCTTTGACTGAGCCATATGTATAAAGCCGTAGCTCGAGTGGAGGAAGCCATTCCAGTTGTGAATAAAGGAGACAGTGGTGTTTCAGCCTATGTGAGGAGGATGCATAGCGACAAATGTTGTTGTACGTTATGTCCCACTTTCGAAGACTTGTTTTGCACGCGGAGATATATGTAGCGGCTCCATAGGTAAGTGAGGGCAGTACAATGCCATGTGCTACAGCAAGCTTTGCCGAGGGGGTAAGCACATAACTGGTACAGTAAGCTATGCCAATTTTAGTGTTTACCTGCTTGCAGGTCAACTGTATGTGTGGGTCAAGTGTGACAGCAAGATATTTGAAAGAGCCCACCACCTCGATAGTTAAGCCATTTGGCGAGCAAACTTTAAATTTTGGATGGGCATCCTTGAGTTTGGAACGTGATCTGAAGAGCATGACTTCTGTAGATGCTGATGCATGATATCGTTGTGAGTGGCCTCCACCTAGGAAAAGTTTCTGTGTGGTCTTAGTGCTGATGCAGATACAGTTACAAAGGTGTGGCCTTAGGGAAGAGGTATCCTCGTAGAAAATTTGCATTTTCATACACAAGGGTGCAGTGTGCACGGACAGTGTATGGAACCCAAACAAACAGAAGAAAGAAAGAAATATGTACCTTAGCTGGCATTTGAACCCAGGCCACCTGGAATTCAATCCTGATTGCACTACCAGCTGTACCACCAAGGCAACTGGAAACCTGCGACTCCCAGAAGCACCTTATTCTTTCTCTAATGCACAACCTGGTGCTGCACAGGTAATTACATTTTCATACATAAGGGTGCGGTGTGCAAATAATGGAACCCAAACAAACAGAATATAGAAAGAAATGTGTCATGTCTATTCCAGCACAATAACCGAGCAGAAATGCTAAGCTTTTTGTGTAATATTCTGTGTTGGCTTCAGGTAAAGCAGACACTCCAGCTAACACCAAGAAGTTTTTATAAAAAGTTCTTTTACTTCATGTATTCAGTACTTCATAAGGAGTAATGTATGGGTGCCCATACACAACAAGCCTGTGTTTCCAGGGTTGAGATACCAGCATATGGACCTCGACAGTGAAACTCGAGCGGTCCAAGCTGGTATCTGAACCCCAAGATGGAGACACAAGCGAGTTGTGTATGGTTGCTCATATTTTGTTACAGTGTATGGTTTTAAAAATAAAGACAAGACCACTATAGTAGTTTCTAAATGACTTTACTGTAATAACTATATAGCAAAAACAAGAAATGTATTCTTTTTTTTCTTCCGGACCCCAGTAGGCTCAACCCCGCACCCCCAGGACTTACCTCAGGTGGTGATCCTCCCAGGCTTGCCCCCAGGGCAGGAACCGCCAGTGGGCATGTTGCCTGATGGAATTCAGAACCAGGTTTGCCTCCATTACTGGGATGCCTCCTGGCTTGCCCCAGGGTGGGGCTGCAGAGTTGAGTTGTAGGAACACTAAACTCTTTTGCCAGCCAAGTGCCATGGGCAGGCAGGCCAGGATCAGTGGAGTTGGGTGTCATTCACGAGGACTGGTATTTTTGCATCTTAGCCCTATGGGGAGGTGTAGCATGCAATAGACGTGATGGCATCAGTGCACTATCTGGCACACCTCCCCGCTGCTCCCTCCGGCCTCCATTAGAGGTCAGTCATGCGCCAGACACTCACCCACCCTCTCCTCTGGAGGAGGAGGAGAGCAATCCGTTGGGTGCTTGATCCTCCTCTTCCCTCAGATGGCCCTCCGACGATGCAGGTCCATTCCAGAACCAGAGACGTCACTGTCGCAAGTGGAGGCCCTATGGCTGCACCAGTGGGCTGCCATGAAATTTAAACAGATACGTAAATAGGAACTGTTGAACAGTTAAATAATAAAGTAACTAGCATTTTTTGTGTTTTTAAGTTTTGTGTCCATGATTAAATAGCTTTTAGCTGTGCATGGAAACAGATTCCTTGGAATCAGTAAACAATAACGATAAACCGGTATATTGCAGTCAGTAAACAGTATGTTTGTCTGCTTGTTGTCTTGTTCGAGGATGAACTTTTCTCGTTCTGACATTTCTTGTAAGTAAACCATGGCTGATGTATTTTTTTTTGTTGTAAATGTACCACCTGGAGTATTATCATAGGTAGACTGGTGACAGAGCTGAAAGCAGTCGTAGGAGTAACAAAGAATATGCACAGTAAAGGTTTTAGAACATGCACAACAACTTTACAACATGCACAACAAGGTTTTGACCAGTTTGAATTACATGCACGATAACCCTAACCATACATTATATCTAGTTAGTTACTGGTCACCATAACACTTCGCCAGTGTTTTGCTGTTTTAGGTCACTGCTTCATGAAGGCAGTGGTCCTAAGTTTAATACAAATAAAAGATATTTACACCTTTGCTTAAGCAGATGTAGATGTATTTAATTCTTATATTTTAAACATAAATCATTTTTTATTTTAAATTGTCACACTTATCAGCAAAAGATGATTATTCTGTTTAGCTCTTTCTGCTGTTTATCTGTAAACCCACACACCTTCTACCCTGCTTTACCTGCAGAGTCCCTTCACGGTCAGACTGACCAATCATCTCTCGTTCTGGGAAGTGGAGCCTTTTTCACATCCCTTCACAATAGAGCCCCTCTGCCATTGATGACTAGATGCAAGAGGAAGGTTTCTTGTGGAACAGCTCCCATCCCCCTGGACTGTTGGGGGCAGTCATTCTGCAAGGGGTGTATGAGACCCTGCTCAAAGAGGAGAGAGCATCCATTAGACTACTTTTTCAACCCTTGCTGTGGATGGCAAGGATTGCAGGCTGGAGACATATCAGGTCCCCGAGCAAAATATAAGCACCTTAACCGCTAGGCCAGTGGAGTGACCCAGAAATGCTTAAAGAGGGATTCTCAGCTCCAAGTTCAGAGGAACAAGATCACTGCTGGCAGAATAGGTGTGAATATCTGTATGTGCTCTTTTATTATATACAGTATAAAGTACTATATGTACATAAAAAAAAAATGTGTGGACGTCCCTAGCAGCTCATCCTGCAGAGCACATTATCCCAGGCTTGACCACATGGACCAGGGAGGAGGTGCTGCAATGATGGCAGTGCTGGGCTGGTGCTACTAAAGAGGGCGGTCAGCCCTTAACACTCGGAACAAGTCCAAAATCAGTAGCACTCAGCAGAACAAACTGGCTTCACTTCAAAAGTTGTGTAAGCAGCTTGCTTTATTTACATGAAACCAAAAGGTGCAAATGTAAACATGCAGCTCGAGCTGCTGCCTGTACCCTGGCACTTCGACTCTGCATAGTAGTTTGCATTGCACCTTTTAGTTTCATGTAAATAATCAGCTACTTACACTTCCCCAGGTAAGCCAGTTCTCAAGTGCTACTGATTTTGGACAAGTTCTAGGCCACAGGGACTCTAGGAAATGCCATGGTAGGCAGTGGTTCACAGGACCAACCAGATAAAAAAAAAAAAAAAAACTTTCTGAAAGATGTGGCAAAAAAAGGCTTGCCTTCATTTTTATGTTGGCTTGCGTACGCATACGCAAGCAACATATTGTGGTAGTAGCACTATACTAGCACCTTCAAAGGTGTGTCAGTGTTGTGGCGAATCGAGGGGATGTTTTAGCCGGTGTGTCCCTCAGCCGCCAACCAGTGAGCATGCTGCCGATGACAGCAGTTTCAGAGAGTGCCACCAACTTGAAAAAATCACGCTGCAATGAGAGACAGGCTCATCATTGCAGCAGCAGATCGACACACCTCCCTCATTGCCTTCCTGGTGAAACATTTCCAGTAAACATGGCGGCAGCTCTGCGCCATCTTCCTCTCACAATCCCTAGGAAGCCAACTCGGGGTGCCCAATCCCCTGTCGACGCCCCTCCCAGTTCAGTTTGTTTGCCGACAGAGGTGCCCAATCCTAATCAACATAATGTCCCCCTAGTTTAATTTGTCTGCTGGTGGGGTGCCCAGTCCCCTTGACATCATGCCCCCCCAAGCAGACACACTTTCTTTGCAGGCAGGGTGCCCAATCCCCGTTGGCTCCAGTCCCCAAAAAACTCAGGTGGCTTTCTGGGGCCCACCCCAGCATGCCAGTGTACTACCTGAAAAAAATGTAAACATTCCGTGAAGTGTGTGGTTTTTTTTTGTTTTGACCTGTAAACAAGAAACGGTCCCTTGCTGTCTGGTGCCCCCTCCCCAACCTGCACCCACCCTCTGCGCAACCCACCTCCCCACACACACACACCCTCACCCCATACTTACCTCCAGATGTTGGTGCAGTGGGAATACATCTGCACTCTTCAAAGCCAACCGCAAACTGAAGAAATGCCGGGAAGCTGTATAATGGCATGGGGGGCAACCTAGGTGGATATCTCTGCAAATTTTTTGACTTTTGGCTCCAAATTTTCCACATGGGGTTCTTGGGATGCCACCTCATGAAATCAGTCACTGTCATTTCGTTATTCGGTCCCGAAAGGTGATTTTGCGGTCACTGCGTGGAATCACCTTTTGGGACTGATTAACGAAACCACAGTACCACTGTTCATGAGGTGGGCTCCCAAAAAGCCTATGTTGGCAGTGTGGTGTAAAAATTCCCAAAAATGACTGTTATGAGCGTGCGTTGCGCAGTTTCCACACATGCTCGTAACTTCGAGAAATTTTATCTTGTCAGTCCAGATTTTCAAGATTGCCATTTTTTCCACACCTCCTTATGAACAGTACAGCTGTCATTTTTCACATCCTGCCCAAAATGTTTTTTTGAACATGTGGCGTACAATGGCGCGATCGCTGTGGGAAATCAATGTTCGGGACAGATTAAGAAAATCACAGTGACACTGTTCATGAGCAGAGGTCCCAAAATACCTGTGTTGAAAATTTGGTCAAAAAAATGACTTTATATCCTGGCGTGTTGTGCAATTTCAGGCATGCTACGTGGCAGTACAATATTTTCACTCAGATTTTCAACATTGCCATTTTTCACACCTCCTTTTGAACAGTAAAGCTGTCATTTTAGCACCTGTGGTGCACAGTGGAACGTCACAAAAGTAAATCAACACTTTTGGGACAGAGCAACAAAATCACAGTGCCAGTGTTCATGAGGCGACGTCCCAAAATGCCCATGGTGAAAATTTGGTAGAAAAAATTCCCATTATGGGCATGCATTGTGCAGTATCTATACACGGTCGTATGTTTGTAAATTTTCCATATTTTCTCTCCTTATTTTCAACATTGCCATTTTTTACACCTCCTCATGAACAGTGCAGCTGTCATTTTTCACATCCTGCCCGAAATGTGCTTCCGCACCGGTGGCTCCTAGTGGCACAGTTGCTGTGCGAAATGATAGCACCACTGTTCATGTGGTGGGGTCCCAAAAAGCCTCTGTTGAAAATTTGGAGTGAAAATACCAACAAACACCCAGGGCATTAAGGTTTCCAACAATACACCCACCCTGTAGATACCGCCAGGCATCGGGGACGTAACTTGGGTTCGTCAGCCATAATGTTCACAGAATTCTACCCTCACCCTGCACCCTACAGCCACTGACAGGCATTGAGGTGTGCCTTGGGTTCTGTTACCCTAACGGTCACCCCATTCTCCTATATTGCACCCATCTCAGCTTATTTCCTTATGGAATGGGGTGAGCATAAGGGCCAAAGACCCGAATGCACACCCTGTCACCTGTTGCTCTCTGCATGGTGGGGCGAGGTGGAATGGCGTAAGCGTTATGGCTGACCCAAAGCCACACTCCCAACACCATTAGGTCCCTGTGGGGGGGGAGGGGGGTTGGCGTTACTTCAGTACTTCACTGCCATTCTTTTTGTGCATTTCTAACTCCTGCATCGCCAGTGCCAGCGAGACAACATGCTTGTTCTTAGTTGAAACCTCTTGGTCCCTGACCATCACTTTAGGGGAGCAGACAATTTCACTTCAATTTTCAAAACCTCATTACTTGGTTCTAATTATTATGCTGTTGTGACCCAGTGTAGCTTCCTGGTGATCAAAACCAAGTAATAAATCAGGTAAGTAGTTTATAATAGTAATAAGACAAGTTCAGGCTGTGTGTAATTGTGGGGTAATGGCACTTGAGTCTGTAGGGCACACATTTTTTTTCTCCTGCTTCCCTTCAATGACCTTACCGTGCGGTGCTATTACTGACTACAAATGCAGTTATGGTTTGTGTAATTTAATTACTTGAAGACTCATAATATGGCCATGAAGTCCTAGATTTGAGCTTTCTGCAATTATTTACAGGGATACAGATATACACTTTATATTAAACAACTTAAGCCATTGTGTCTGTATGTGTACAGGGGTTTAAGGGCTGCATTGAGAGCCTGTGAGTGTCCTAGAAATAACTCGTTGGTTCCCCTTTAGTAGAAGTGTGTGTAAAAAAAAAAAAAAACACTATTGTTACACTGGAGCTGGTCTGTCACTCATTAAAACAAACAGCAGCACACTTTGTCCTTCTGTGTCCGGGGAATATGAATAACTCGGAGCAGTGCAGGAAGGCAGCAGCAAAGGCCAACAGGATGTTAGGATGTATTGAGAGAGGAATCTCCTCCAGGAGCAGGGAGGTGATCCTGCCTCTCTACAGGTCGCTGGTGAGGCCACACCTGGAGTACTGCATGCAGTACTGGCATCCATATTTAAAGAAAGATGTCTGATTACTGGAAGGGGTGCAGCACAGAGTGACAAAGATGATCTAGGGATTGGAGGACAAACCATACGAGAAGAGGCCGAGTGAGCTGAATATGTACTCCCTGGAGGAGAGGAGGGATCGGAGGGGATATGATTGAGATCTTTAAATACTTAACTGGGATAAACAAGACAGGTACTGAAGGAATATTTAAGTTAAGGAGGTGGAGGGGCATGAGAGGTCATGGTCTTAGACTGGAGAGAGGGGAAGATATAGGAGAGAAATGAGGAGACACTTTTTCATGGAGAGGGTTGTGGCTAAATGGAGCAGTCTGCCAGAGGAGGTGGTATCCTATAAGACAGTGGGTAGCTTCAAAAGAGGAGGGGACAGAGTGAGGGGGGGACTAATTTTGAGGGGGATGGGGCAGATGCAAGGTAAGGGTGCTAGCTGCACATTCGAGCAGAGTTGATTGATAATGTGATCTGTTTCCGCTAGCAGATTTGTATGTTTGTATGTTCTTCCAGGGGGCGTGGCCAGGTCCATTGAAGCAGCCATAAACATTCCTATTTCAGAAACTAAACACTTTCTAGACCAAAGGCTTTAAACATCTAGGGAAAGCTACTGTTTGTAAATTGTTCTTCATTCAGAAGTCTGGAGCTCTAATTATTGTGATCCTCTCTTCCCCTCCCCACCTCTTATTACAGGAAAAGGATGTCCGAGTACGAAGCCCTGTTGAGCGAGCTGGCAGCTAACATCACCCTTGAGGACCTGGAGCAGCTCAAGTCAGCCTGCAAGGAGGACATCCCGAGTGAGAAGAGTGAGGAGATCGGGTCCTGCCAAGACTGGCTAAGCTTTTTGGAGAAACATGACAAGCTCTCAAAAGGTTAGTCACGCCCACCCATCTATGGGGGTGAGGTGAAACTTTGACCAAAAGAAGGTGGGGTTTCCAGTAGCAGGCCTGTTTACAGACAGGTCCAGCACCATTCTGTGTAGAGGTCAGTGCAGAAAGGTAGAGAATGGTAGGCAGGTAGAGAGACAGACAAGCAACAAGATAAATGGCTACTAGGACTAGATCGACAGACAGATAGATATTACAGATACATAGAAGAATTAAAGGAAAACACCAGTCTATGTAAAACAGCCACCACCAAAGGAAACCCCCATGATTAGGCTTTTAAGCCATTAATTTTTTCACCACCTGATTGTTGTAATATTTAATTAGGTCTTTCGGCCTGTATCTAAACACTGCCGGAGTGACGCAATGCCATTTCACATTCACAGCGTGACTTTATGCCGCTCCACTGTATAAACTGATACAAGTGAGCAGCATGGAATAAATGCCAGAATAGAAATGCATGCTGCCCTGCTTTGGCATTGACATTCAGCTGATGGACTGCCTGAAATATTGCAACACTCGGTGACAAAAATTTACTTCAGTGGTTTAAAATCAGAGGGTTTCACTTTGAGGCTGGGGGGTTTACAGAGATTGCTGTTATCCTTTAAATAGAAAACAAACTACCAGACTAGAATTAATTCAGTTCAGTTTGTTATAGGGTCTTTTATACAGCATATCACAAATACTTACAAATGAGCAAAAGGAGAATATAGAAACAGAAGTTGTCTGCAGATAAGGACCACTTGGCCCACCTAGTGTGCCCTGTTTTCCCCAACAACAGTGGCACCACAGACCCTACTCGTTCTCTGGTCTTTCCCTGCCTTACCTTATTTCTAAGGTCCCCTTATGTCTATCCCATGTATGCTTGAATCCTGTTACCATTTTAGCACCCACCAACTCTCCTAGGCAGCTGTTCCAGGTGTCCACCACCCCTTCTGTGAAGAAGTATTTTCTCACATCCCCTCAGAGTCCCCCCAGCTTCATAGCATGATCCCATGTCCTTGAGCATCTTTTTCTTTGTAAAATACTACCCTCCTGTACCTTAATACCTGCATGGTATTTGAATGCTTCTATCATGTCCCCTTTTGCTTTCTTCTAGAGAGTACTTATTTAATTCCTTGAGTCTTCCCTCATAGGGCTTTTGATGCAGGTCCTGCACCATTTTGTCTGCCCTCTTCTGTACCGCCTCTACCCTATCTATGTCCTTCCAGAGATGGAGCCTCCAGAACTGGGCACAGTACTCGAGGTGAGGCCTCACTATCAGTCTATGCAAGGGTAACGCTACTTCCCTCTTTCTGTTGATGGTACCCCTCCCTATGCACCCAAGCATCCTGCTACTTTCCTCACTGCCTTATCACACTGCTTTGCTACCTTCAAGTCATCAGTTACCCCTAGGTCCCTTTCCTGTTTTGTGGTTGCCAATACTTCCTCACCCAATTAATATGTTGCCCCCGGGTTTCTATGCCCCAAGTGCATGCTTTTGCATTGAAACCCGGTTGCCAAACCCTTGATCAGTCTTCCATCTTTTTCAGATCATCCCTCATCTTTAACCCGCGATTCCCCCCCCCGGTGTGTCCACTCTGTTGCGGAATTTTGTGTCATCCACGAACAGGCATACTTTCCCATCCAGCCCTCCTGCAATCTCGCCAATAAAGACGTTGAAGAGGACCGGGTCTTGTACTGACCCCTGTGGCACACCGTTGGTCACCTTGCCTTCATCAGATTGAACACCATTTACCACCACCCTCTGAGTCCTGTTGTTTAGCCAACTTCTTACCCATTTTACTACGGTTGGACCCACTCCTATGCTGCCCAGCTTGCTCACCAGTCTTCTGTGTGGGACTGTGTCGAAGGCCTTACTGAAATCCAGGTAGGTGACATCCACCATTCTGCCCTGATCCACTTCCCTAGTCACCCAGTCAAAGGACTAGATCAGGTTTGTCTGGCAGGATCTCCCCACTGTGAAACCGTGCTGCATTGGATCCCGTACTCCACTGGTCACAAAGTATTCTCCAGTCCTTTCCTTTTAGTAGTGATTCCATTACTTTACCCACCACCGAAGTCAGGCTGACAGGTCAGTAATTTCCTACTTCCTCCCTATTACCACATTTATGAAGTGGGACCACATCTGCCCTCCTCCAGTCCCCTGGAACTTCCCCAGTAGTATAGGTTGAACAGGGCTGTCAGAGGTACAGCCTGCACCTCCTTGAGCTCCCTCAGTATACTACAGTGTACCTATTCAAACCCGTTGCCTTGTTCACTTTTAGTTGTGCTAGTTCCTTGAGGACTCTCTCCTCTGTAAAAGGACTAGTGTCCACCTCCCTTTAATACCCTTGTCCCTTATCAGTGGCCCGTCACCTACTCCTTCCTCCATAAATACTGAACAAAAGTATTTGTTCAATATGTCTACTTTGTTGGTCCTCTCTCACACAAACCCCATCCCATTTTAGCCTTACTATCCCTCCTTTGGTCTTCCTCTATTCGCTTACCGTGTATACCTAAAGAATATTTTGTCTCCTTTTTTGCAGACTTGGCAGTATTCTACTCTGTTTGCACCTTTGCGTTTCTAACTGCTTTCCCTGCCTCCCTTTGTTTCTCCTGATATCTCTCTCCATCTTCTTCCTCCTCCTCCTCCTTTGTCATCTTATACATTCTAAATGCTAGCTTTTTTGTCCATACTTTCTCCGCTACTTTTTAGGGAACCATAGCGGTCTCTTTTTTTTTTCTCTTACCCTTTTTGACCTGCCTGACACAGCGGTTTGTTGCCTTCTAAATGCCCTCCTTTATTTTTGCCCACTGTTCCTCAACTCCACCCAGTTTCGCTGTCCCTGCTAGGGTGTCCCTCAGGCATTCTCCCATTTTCTTAAAATTGGCCCTCCTGAAGTCCAGGCCCCTCATTTTAGTGTGATTTGATTTTGGCCCAGTTTTTATACTGAACCACACCACACGATGATTCAGTGGTCCCCAGGAGGCTACCCAGCATGACATCAGCAACACTGTCCCTGTGGTCAGTACCAGGTCCAGTACTGCCCCCTCACAAATGGTTACTTGACTAGTTGCCTGAGGAACACCTCCTGCAGGGAGTCCAGAATGTCCCTACTTCTAACTGTTGCTGCAGCAGAGAGGCTCCAGTTCACATCCGGTAGATTGAAGTCCTCCACTAGCAACACACCCCCTTGCTTGCCATCCTTTGGATTGCTTCCAGCATATCCTTATCCACCTTTCGGAGGTTTACCAAATCTCCTGTGCGAATAGAGGTCCCTTTCCTTTGTCTCAGGGTGACCCACAGTACCTCTCTGCTACTCCTGTTCCCTGTATTTCATGTATTTTTCCTCTCATAAAGAGCCATTGCTCCCCCTTTTACCTACTCTGTCCCTTCTGAATGGAGCATAACCTGATAGGGCTACATCCCAGTCCTGGTTTTCATTGCACCAGTACTCGGTAATTGTGACTATGTCCAGGTTGCTTCTGCCATGGTGGCCTCTAGGTCTGTAATCTTATTGCCCAGACTTCAAGTATTGCACGCATGGCTCTCCAGATTGTACACCCACCCCTCTCATTTTACCATCTTTTATTTCCTCCACTATTCTTCTTACTATCTCCTCTTCCATCTACCCCTTGGATTCTTATGTTCATTGGTTCCTTTTGGGATTTCTCTCCCTCCGGATTCCCACTACTGACCTTGTAAGCCTGTGAGGGGGGTGCAGTTTATGTTTCCCTGCCTCATTCCACCTCCCCTGTCGACTAGTTTAAATGCTCACCAATGCAGGGTTTTAAATAACTGCAAAATTGATTGGGACTTTCACGAGTAAAACTGCTAATCAGTTAGGATAATGCATAGCTCGTGTCTCAATTTGTTTAGCAACGTAAACTACTAGAAAATGCATATACCTACTTTTTCGCAATTGATTACAATGAAAGTGCTAATCAAGTTTGCAGTTATTTAAAACCCTGCAATGTAGCATTTAAACAGTTCACTGAGGGTCACGGTTTCCCTCCTGGATGGATGCAGGCCGTCACCCCTGTACAGGCCTTTGTCCCTCCAGGTGTGGCCTCAGTCGCCAATGAATCTGAATCCCTCCTTTCAGCACCATTCCTTCAACTATGCATTGAAGTTCCTGATGCAGAGAATCCTGCCCTCCCCCCCGCCATAGACAGGTAGCACCACTGAGAAGGTAGCAGATCATGCTAATTGCCAAAGACCCCTCCCCAGTTCCCTGAACTCCTCCTGAACTTTTTCTGGCTCATCCCTAGCCAGGTCATTAGTATCCAGATAGACAACGACATCCAGTTCTCCTTCCTGTCCTGCTGCCCCAGCGATCTCTTAGATCTTCTTTCCATCCTCTGCCACCCCCGTTGGGGTCTCCACTATGGGGACCCCCACTTCCACCCCAGTCACTACTCTGGGTGTCTCTGTGGGACATTCCCGCACAGCCAGTGCAGCGTAGGAGTTTTGTAGTGGTACTGGATAGGGGCTGTACCTGCGGCTCACCACCCTTACCTCCTGAGCCACCATTGTCCAGCGCTTCTTCTACTTGGCATCCTTTGAGGTAGCAGGTGGTGTGCTAGGAGGTCCCTGGGTGGGGGAGTAGGTACTCCGAACCCAAGCCAATTCGACGTTGAGTCTGGAAACCTCCTCCCTCAGCCCAGAGAGGTATGTGCAGATGGGGCAGCAATGTAGCCTTCAGAAGTTCTCCCTGAAGACTGCTGTCCCACAGCAACTGCACTGCACCACACCACTCCTAACATCCTATACTTCCTACTCTGTCTGTAATTTTAGCCCTTTGAATTTCTTTTATTCCCATACCCTGTATAAGGAATTTCACCTACCCCTAGGTCCCTGTGTCTCCTCACTCCAACCCACACCAAACAGTAGCCTGCAGGCTGCCCACCTGTTACCTAAAATGAGTATCTAGCCAGTTTCCACACTCCCTCTTCCTGTACAGCTCTTTCAAGCAAGCCCCCTCACCCTGCTCACTGTCACCCAAAGAGAATGTCTAGCTTGTCTCCTCACCCGCAGTTACTCAGTAAATTTCCAGCATGTACCCACTCTCATTGCTTCCTAGAATGACTCACCAGCAAGTCTGCACCCTTGCACTTATACAACACTTTCCAGCAAACCCCCTAACCCCCAACACTGTTATTATCCAGTCCCTGCACAAGAAGAACAAATAAAAGATATAGTAATCAGATGACTTGTAGAATATTAACTAAGGATTAACCCATGACAGAGTGTGGGTTTACTTGAGAATTAATCCAGTAGGGGTGGGGGGTTGGGGCACTCAACCACCAGCGTGGATTAATTCTCAAGTTAACCCATGCTCCTGGAGTGGGTCAGTTCACTTGTAACATAGCTAAGAAAAAGGGTTCGGCACTGCAGCAAGACTGCGCAGAGCTTCAACTACGGACCTGCAATGCTTTTTCTTAGCCATGTTACAAAGAGGAGTTGGGAAAACGGAGCGATGACACAAAGTGCAGCCAGCAGTAAAGAGAAACGTGAGGCACTATTGTGAAAAATAAGTTGGTTAGTGACAGGGTACGTGTAAGTAGGGCATCTCTGAGACAGAGCGTGAGCATTAGCCAGGCAACATTAAAAGGGGGTGCCAGCCCGGTGGCGCTGAGGGTTGAAGCGCTGGACGCCACACCTCGAGCCATGCTGGTGACTCAAGTTCGGGAGCGAGCTCAGGTGCTAGGGGTGGGCAGGGAAGGGAGAGGATTGAGCTCCCACTGGGCTGCTCTCCTCTCTCGGGGGGGGGGGGTCAGGAGCTGTCCAGCGTTCCAGCGGCCCCGATGCCGGCGCCATGGTGTCGGGGGTGCGCCATGCAATGGGGGGAGAGAGCGAGGAACTACAAGGGGAAAAATACCCTTCTGACCCAGATAGGCGATGGCCTGCAGTGTCCACCCACCACACACCCAATGCTAGACCGCCACCTCCGCCCCCTACGATCTCCTTGCAGGGCTATGGCTAAGGGGGCCCTGTGGGAGAAACGCAATACCTTTGAGGTAGGTGATGGTCACAGCGGGTGGTAGAGTAGGGGACGAGTTGAGGCCTGAGACAGTTCTGATGCCAGAGGAGAAAAGAAGGATTGCAAAAAAACAAAAAAAAAAAAAACACATTAAAAGAGGGAACTAGTACGCATGGACAGGGCACAAGAAAGAACTGCTCACTGACTGATGGAACACTGAGGAGAAGACAGGGGTGAGAAAGTCAAAGAGTGGGATTGTGGAAAGCCAGGTACCAACAGCACTACCCCTTCACACCCTCACTTACTTGGCCAAATAAATCTGAGTTCTGTGAAATTTCAGATGGTGCTTAGTATTACCTGATGCAGGTCAGATTCACACTTGCTACACAGTTGTCCTGCTCCATAAAACCTATCAAGTAGCAAGCACCACTTCAGAATGTTAATGCTGCAGAATTTCTACCGTGTGAAAATGGTAGTAAACGGCAAGGTGAAGAGGGTTATTTATTTGTACAGAACGTTCCTTCCTCACTCGCTCCTTTGGGGCTGTGTTGGAACAGAGCTGATGAGCTGTGCCAATTTCTCCAGGATTTTGAATCAGTGACCCGCCTCTTCACCTTGCCATTTACTACCATTTTCACATGGTAGAAATCTTGCAGCATTAACATTTTGAAAAGTAGCTTGCTGCCCGCTAGGTTTCATGGTGGAGGACAACTGTGTGGCAAATGTGAATCTGACGTGCATCAGGTAATACTAAACACCACCCAAAATGTCATACAGCTCAGATTTGTTCAGCCAAGTAAGTGAGTGAGGGTGTGAACCTTACATAGATACATAGATAGTGTCGGCAGATAAGGGCCTGTGGCCCACCCAGTCTGCCCATTTGAGCTTGTAAGTTCAGTTTGTTTTCCTCGAAGTCTGTTGCCCCTTACCCCTGACCTCCAGAATTCCTTTATGTCTATCCCATACATTCTTAAATCCCGTGATTGTTTCAGCCCCCACCACTTCCTCTGGCAGGGTGTTCCACTTGTCCACCACCCATTCTGTGAAGAAATTCTTCCTCACATTTCCTCTGAATCGTCCTCCCTCCAACTTCATCCCATGCCCTCTAGTTCTGGAACATCTTTTTCGCTTAAAATAGTGCATTCCTGCACCCTGTTCCTCCCTGTAAGATACTTGTATGTCTCTATCATATCCCCTCTCTCCCTCCTCTCCTCCAGGGAGTACATATTCAGTGCCTTCAACCTGTCCTCATAGGACCTGTGATGCAATCCATGTACCATCTTTGTTGTCCTCATCTGAACCTTCTCTACCCTGTCTATGTCCTTACGTAGGTAAGGTCTCCAGAACTGTACACTGTACTCCAGGTGGGGCCTTACTAGTGTCTTGTATAGTGGAATTATGACCTCCCTTTTCCTGCGGGTGATGCCCCTGCCTATGCATCCCAGCATCCTATTTGCTTTACCTGCTGCCTTGTCACACTGTTTCCCTACCTTGAGGTCATCAGAGATGATAACCCCAAGATCCCTTTCCTGCTTGGTGCATGCTATATCCTCACCTCCTACTGATATATTGTGCCAGGGTTTTTGTGCCCCATGTGCATTATCTTGCACTTCTTTGCTTTGGTTTTCAACTGCCAAACCCCTGACCATTCTTCAAGTTTCTGCAGGTCCCTTCTCATTCTGTCTACACCCTCTGGTGTGTCTACTCTGTTACAGAGCTTTGTGTCATCAGTGAACAGTGAAATTCTGCCTTCTAGGTCCTGTGCAATGTCACTGATGAAGATGTTGAATAGGACCGGTCCCAGCACTAATCTCTGTGGTACCCCACTGGTCACTCTTCCCTCTGTGGAGTGACAGCCATTTACCACCACCCTCTGTGTCCTGCTGCCCAGCCAGTTACCTACTCAGCACACTACTGTCCTGCCCACACCCATATTCCCCAGTTTGCGTAATAGTCTTCTGTGTGGCACAGTGTCAGAGGCCTTGCTGAAGTCCAGATAGGCCATGTCCACTGCCCTCCCCTGATCCACCTCCCTAGTCACCCAGTCAAAAAATTCAATGAGGTTGGTCTGACATGACCGGCCCCTGGTGAAACCATGCTGCCTTGGGTCCTGTAGTCCATTGACAACCAGACATTCCACCAGTCTCTCCTTCAGTAGTGCTTCCATGATCTTCCCCACTACCAAGGTGAGGCTGACTGGTCTGTAGTATCCCGCTTCCTCTTTGTTCCCACTTTTGTATAAGGGGACTACATCTGCTGTCCTCCAGTCTTTGGGTACCTCCCTGTTTCCAGTGATCGGCTAAACAGGATAGCCAGAGTGACCACCACCTCTCTTAGTTCTTTAAGGACCCTGGGTGCACCCCATCTGGCCCCATTGCTTTATCAACTCTTATTACTTCCAGTTCCTTCAGGACCCTTTCTCGAGTAAAGGGACTTGTGTCCATTTCTGCACCATTCTCACCCGTTGTACTCCCTTCAGACCCATTACCCTCCTCTTCCTCAGTAAAGACTGAGCAGAAATACCTGTTCAATATGTCAGCTTTACTGTTGTCATCTTCCACGCGGCCCCCATCCTCCCCCTTCAGTCTCACTACCCCTCCCTTTGCCTTTCTTTTTTCACTTATATACCTGTAAAAGGTTTTGTCCCCTCTACCCACTGATTGTGCAATGTGTTCTTCTGTATGAGCTTTGGCTTCCCTTGCTGACTTCCCTGCCTCCCTTTGCTTCTCCTGGTACTTCTCCCTATCCCCTTCTGGCTGTGTCTTTTGTATTGCCTGAATGCAATCTTTTTGGCTTTCACTTTCTTTGCTACCTCTTTGGAAAACCATAATAGTTGCTTTTGTTCAGGTGGACTCTCTGGGTAGGAACCATGGATTAATTGAGAATTAATCCATGGTCAGCTGCTGCAGTTACAGTAGTCAGGGACAGCCCTTTTCCTTAGCCATGTTACAAGTAGTTATAATTTACAGTTCAGTTGTAGTAGAGGATGGGCACGAGTATAATACGGTGGGGAGGCAGTATAGTGGAGTTGAGTACTGAGCTGCCAACCTGGAGAACTGGATTTGAATCCCACAACTGCCACTTGCATACTGTGTGACCATGAGCAAGTCACTTGTCTGCACTCCCAGGACACAAGCCTTGGCATAGTGCATCTTTCGTGGCCAAAATTTGTAAAATAAATAAAAATAAAGATACATTACATATGTCAGCCATTATAAGCTGTGGAATAAAGTTAAGTTTTTAGTAAGGACTTATGGAAAAGGGGGACAGCTGAGTATCACACAAAAAGTCCATTCAATATGGTCTGTGCAGTGTAGGAAAACGCGTGACTGAGCACCAACCATAACGAGACTCAGAACAAGAATGGAAAGCAGGTTATTTCTAGCAGAACAATGGGGGATATTTGGGCACACAGGGTAGAATCAAGTCAGCAAGATAGGCTGGAGCGTGATCACAAAGGGCTTCTGAACTCTGGCATCTTTGTAGTGAATAGGTCGCCTGGCAGAAAGCCAGTGTCTTTACTTATTTATTTTAAAATTGGTGACCGGGGAAGGCACACTGAGCCAAGGTTCATATCCTAGGGTTACCTGGGGGAGAGGAAAAGTGGATATAAAATACATGGCACAGACTCAGACTACAGTTACAGTAAAGTGCAATGAGAGAACATGAGTTACAACAAGAGGAAGTGCAAAATGAGCAGTCAACAAAGTCTGCCATTTTATAGCCACATGTGCACCTGGGCGGGAGGCAACAGTAAGGGGAGTGGTCAGGTATGAGGAAAACAAGAGAACTGGGGAAGGGATGGAGTTTCAGCTGATACCTGTATGAGCCTGGGGAGACAGTGAAGCTGAGTGACAAGGGAAGTCGATTGTAAAGTGGTGGGAGATGAGAGGGAAAAGCTGACTGTCCTGCAGAGGAGTGGGAATGAGAAATGGCAAAGGTGCAAGGATGCTTGGAGCGGAGGAAACAGAAGGCAGAGGGAAGGAGGAAGAGGAGTGATGAGAGGTATGGGGGAAGGAACCCAAATTATTATTGAGATATGAATGAAGCACAGTGGTTCTGGTGATTTGAGGGTAGAGTGAGAATGGATAGGGAGGAATAAAGTGAGCAATGATGAGTATGAGATGGGGAGTTGGTAACAGTGTGGCAGAAGGAGTTGCAGAGAGTGTTCAGTCTGGCCATGGAGGTGGAGGTAGCAGTACCATAGACCACATCTCCATAGTCAAAGACCAGGAGCAAAAATAAAGGCCATGGAATTGCACTCAGGAACAGGCCCAGGCTGGTATGATAAAGGTAGCAAACCATGCAATACGAGAAGAGAAGTCCAGCACTCCAGGAGTATGCTTAATGGAAGTTTTAATCTGAATAGAAAGGTATCAGCATGGAGAACATGCCAACAACTGCAGCCCCAGCACTTCAACCGTTGGGTCTTCATCAGGGGGTTCGTCTAGCCCTCACCACCTTCACTCCGTTTGTACAGAGTCAAGTGGCCCAGACGGACAATACCACAACCATGTACTACCTAAACCACCAGGGTGGGACGCGCTCCATGCCCCTGTGCAGGGAAGCTCTCCACATTTGGTCCCTCTTGCGGAGCCTGGAGGCGGATCTCCTTGCCATCCATGTGGCAGGAGCCTCCAACATTCTGGCCGATGCCCTAAGCCAGATAGGAGCTGAGTACCACGAGTGGTCTCTCCTGCCAGAGGTAGTACAAGATCTGTTCTCCCACTGAGGCATTCCTCAGGTAGACCTGTTTGCCTCCAGGGAGAATGCGAAGCTGAGGCTGTTTCATGCCCGGCCCCCTCAGCAGGGCTCACTGCAGGGGGATGCCTTCTCGAGGCCGTGGACCCCGGGCCTCTTCTATGCCTTTTCCCCCAATTCTCTTGATCCACAAGGTGCTTCTCAAGGTGAGAAGGGACAAGGCGCAGGTGATTCTGGTAGCCCCAGACTGGCCCCGTCAGTTCTGGTATCCAGATCTCCTCAGCCTCAGCTCCAGGCTCCCGAGGCGGCTTCCAGCCCGCCCGGACCTGATCTCAGTCGATCAGGGGAAGATATTCCATCCAGACCTTCAATCCCTGCACCTGACGGCCTTGTTCCTGAGCGGCTAGAGTTCCAGGCCTTGGGTCTTTCCGACGAGGTCCTCAACATTGTTGAGGCTTCCCATAAGGAGTCGACCAGGAAATGCTATGCCTTTAAATGGAAGAGATTCTCCATTTGGTGTCAGGTCAAGAGCCTGGACCCTTCCTCCTGCTCCTTGGCAAGTATTCTGGTCTACCTGTGGTCCCTTTCTCAGCTTGGGCTTTGGTCGACAACCCTTAAGGTGCACCTGGCAGCCATCTCTGCTTACCGGGCGCGGGCCGGGAAGCAGTCGGTGGCACAGGAGAAGGTGGTCGGGCACTTTTTCAAAGGCCTTGGATCATATATCCCCTTCGGTGCGAGAACCTCCACCTCTGTGGGATCTACTGCTGGTATTGGCTAAGCTCATGGGCATACCATTCGAACCGATGTACAGGTGTGACATCTCTCACCTGTCATGGAAGACCGCCTTCTTGCTGGCTATCACGTCAGCCAGAAGGATGGGAGAGCTCCAGGCGCTTTCCATCTATTCTCCTTATCTGGTCTTCCACAGGGACAAGGTTGTCCTGCGCCCCCACTTGAAATTCCTTCCGAAGGTGGTGTCACAGTTTCACCTTAATCAGGTGTTGATTCTGCTGGTGTTCTACCCCAGTCACACCTCGGAGGCCGAATATAGGCTCCATACTCTGGACCCTAGAAGAGCGCTCGCTCATTATAAGGAGCGGACGGCTGAAGTTCGGGGAGAGGTTCGCCAGCTGTTTGTCACCTAGGCTGAAGCCGCACCTAGCAGTCCTGCAGCCAAGCGGACGATAGGCAGGTGGGTCACCTCCTGCGTAGATCTCTGCTATAGGTTGGCAGGCATGGAGCCTCCCAGAGAGATAAGAGCTAATTCTACCCGCCATACCTCTGCATCGGTGGCTGCTTCCAGGGACGTCCCTATCCAGGAAATCTGCAGGGCTGCTACCTGGAAGTCAGCACACACCTTCATTACCCATTACCACATCGACCTTGAGTCATGCCGGGATGTTGGTTTTGGGGCCTCGGTTCTCCAGTCATTATTCCCTAAGTAGGGGTTATGCGCCTTGCCTCCCTCCTCCTGGAGAACTGCTAGGAGTCTGCCAGACAGTGTGGATGAACAACATATCCATGTTCCTAGAAATACAGGTTACTCACCTGTAACAGAAGTTCTAGGAATGGTATATGTTGTTCATCCATATGACCCACCTGGCCTCCCTGGCTTCGACACACAGCCTGGCTTCCAGCGGGCTAGATCTGGTGTCATGGGGTGGAGCCGAGAGTTTTACCACCCGGGTGGGTGAGAGGAGCCAGCTTGAACACCTTCCGGCAAGATTTAAAGCGGTAAGGAACCTGCCAGACAGTGTGGATGAACAACATATACCATTCCTAGAACTCCTGTTACAGGTGAGTAACCTGTATTTCCAGACCTAGAGGCCATCATGACAGAGGCCACCCTGGATATTGTGGCCATTACCGAGTCATAGTGCACTGAAAGCCATAACTGGGGCATAGGCATACCAAGCTATGCTCTGATCAGGAAGGACCAGGTAAGAAGGAAAAGCTGGGGTGTGGTGCTTTATCTGAGAGAAGGCATAAAAGTGACAGTGATACAGGAAATACAGGGGGGCAGAGGTATTGTGGGTCACCCTGGACACTGAGAATGAAGCCCATGTTTGCGCTAGTGTGATCTACAGACCTCCAGTACAGGGGGAAGATTTGGATAAGATACTGGTGAAAGCCATTAGCAAGATGGCAGAAAATAGGGAGGTACTACTGGTGGGGGGACTTCAGTCTGCCAGCTATAGATTGGAGCTTCCCAGCTGCAGCTGCAGCTAGAAGCAGACATATCCTGGACTCCCTGCAGGGGGTATTCCTCAGGTAACTAGTTAATGAACCCACTGGTGATGGGACAAAACTGGACCTGGTACTCACTAACAGGGACGGTGTTACAGATGTCCAGGTGGGAGGCCACCTGGAGACTAGTGATCACTGTACAATATAAGGACGGCTGTTGAATTGAACCACACAAGGGCAAGGGTCCTGAACTTCAGGAGGGGCAGATTTTATAAAGATGAGTGAATGCCTCAGGGATGACCTGGCAGGGGTAGGGTGTGACCTGGGTGGAGTGGAGGCATAGTGGGCAAAGCTAAAAGGGCCATAGTAAAGACAACAGCCCTCTGTGTCAAGCAAGTGAGCAAAAGCAAGAAGAAAAAGAGACCACTGTGGTTCTCAAAAGAGGTGGCAGAAAAGGTAAAGGTCAAAAGGATAATAGTCTGAAGGTACAGTGAGGCACAAAGGGAGGAGTATAGGGAAGTGTATCAAGGGAGACAAAGGGAAGCAAGAAAAGCTATAAGGAGCACAAAGGCACAAACTGAAGAGAGAGTAACCCAGGTGTTAACAAGAGGGGACAACATATTTTTTTAGGTATGGTAGTGAAAAGATGACCATGGGAGGGATTGTAAGGTTACAAATGGAAGGGCGGTGACTGCAGAGGGGGACCAGGAAAAGGCAGATATCGTGAACAAATACTGTTGTTCAGTGTTCACAGAGGAAGGAGAAGGGGAGGGATCACAATAAAGTAACAGGAATGTTGAAGTGGAGGAGGTGGACACTAGTCCTTTTTCACAGGAGAGGGTCCTGAAGGGATTCACAAATCTGAAAGTGGACAAAGCAGTTGGGCAGACCGGGTACATTCGAGGATATTAAGGGAGCTCAAAGGAGGTACTGGCTTCACCTCTGACAGTCCTGTTTAATGATTCTCTAGAAATAGGAGTGGTTCCAGAGGACTGCTGGAGGACCGATGATGTCCCACTTCACAAAAGTGGTAGCAGAGAGGAGGCTGGCAATTATAGGGCAATCAGCCTGACTTTGATGATGGCAAAGTTAATGGAATCACTACTGAAGGAAAGGATTATCTCAAATCCAGTGGATTACACGACCTGAAGCAGCATGGATTCATGGGTGGGAGTGGGGGGCATGTCAAATCTGATGCATTTCTTTGACGGGGTGACCAAGGAATTAGTTGAGGTAGAGCAGTGGTCGTGGCTAACCTAGATTTCAGTAAGGCTTTTTGACACCGTTCAACATACTAGACTAATAAGCAAGCTCGGTAGCTTAGGAGTGGGTCCTAAGATGGTAAACTGGGTAAGAAATTGGTTGGGGGATAGGCTACACAGGGTGGTGGTTAAAAGTTCACTCCAAAGAAGAGAAGGTGACCAGCGTGGTGCCTCAGGGATCAGTGCTGGAACTGGTTCTATTTAATGTCTTTATAAGCAATATTGCAGAGGAACTGAAAGGGAAGATCTTACTTCGAGAGGGCTCTTGCAGTAGATAATTACATATAGGACTGACGCCGGCCGGCGGCAGGACACCACGGAAAAATTTCTAGCTAGCAGTCCCTGGTGGGGACCGCCCCCTTGTCAGGTGACCGGCGTCATACGACGTCGGTATAAAGGGGCGGTCCCGGACGCCCACCTTCCAGTTCTTTCCCGCCATCAGCTCGTGCAGCGCCTCAGTGGAGTTCTTATCGCTCAGTCCTGTTACTTATTCGGTTTTTCGAACAAGTTTCAGTATAAATTTATTCTTCTTCGTCAGGTGAACGTCGGTTTATATCGTCCCCTTCAAAGAATAAATGCGACTCATGCGGCGCCCAACTGCCTCACAAAGATGGTTACTCCCTCTGCCTTTTCTACTTAGGCCCCGACCACGCGGTCGACAAGTGCCCGCACTGCCTTCGATTCAACGCGGCCACCCGCAGACGACGCCAGCAGTCCCACGAAGCCCATCTCCTCAAAAAGAAGATGTCCGCAATGGAGAAGGAGTTGAAGAAACTTCGGCAGTCATCAACCTCCCCTGAAGGGCATAAGAAGCGGGACAAGGAAAGGCACCGGGAGGCCTCCTCCTCCTCCGCAGCGACTCCGGCGGAGTCGCGGCAAGCTTTATCCTCTCGGGGGATCGCCTGACGCCTCAAAGGCTTTGGAGGCGTTGGCCGCCCGTCGGGTTCACGTTCGACCCGCCGGGTGTCTCGAGCAAAGAACTCTAGCCCCAAATACCGCCCGCGGGCCCTCGGCCCTACTGATCGGGCACCTCCCTTAAGCGGACGTCGGCTCCTCCCAGCGTCTCTTGCCGGGAAAGCCGCTAAGATGCTCGACCCTTTGAGGGTGGCGCCACGGCAGTGTCCCCTCGGACGGGCCTACTCCCATACTCGGCCGCCTCGGCGAGGACCCAGATCGAACACCGGCTCCTCTGGCGTCCGCCGGGATTGGCCCATAAGCCACCGTCGGCTCCTCCGGCGTGCGCGAACCTCGAGCCTATGGCAGTCCCTGCATCTGTCATACCAAGCTCCCGCAGCCTTCGCTGCCATCAGAAACCCCAGTCACTCCTGCCCGACCCAGGGATTTTCCCTCCGTCCCGGACAAGGCTCGGGACCTCGGGCTACCGTCCGATCCTCTTCCTGAAGACCGGATCTGGCCGGCTCCCCTGATGCGGTTCCGATACCGGCCCCTCCGACGCCAGCGAGGGATATTCCTCTTCCATCGGGCCTTCCACCCCACGGGCCTATCCCGAATGATCCGCCCATGGAGTACCCGGCTGGGCCATCTGCTCCGGCAGCTCCTCCAGTGCCTGGACATCCGCTGTCATATCCGACGCCGGTTTTCCCAGGTCCGCAGTATCCTGCACCGCAGTACCCAGTGCCGACTCCTTCTATGACGCAGTACCCAGCTCCGGTATACCCGCAGCCGGGTTACAGATACTCCCACTACGGTTTCCTCCATACCTATCCCCTCCTCCACGCCCCTAGGCCGCCGGTGGATCTTCAGGAGACTCTTGCCTCCTGGTGGGCTGAGGCCAGGCTCAGCTCACCAAGGAAATCGAAAGCCGTCTTATAGCAACAGTGCCATCCCGGCTCCTGTCGCCCCAGGCGGCACCTCCCTCTCTCCTCTGGATTCCCGGGCTTTACCCTCGGGATCCAGAGAGGGGCAGGACACGCGTTCTGGGATTCCCCCAAGGAACCCGTTCCTCCCCCTAGTCGAGTCAGGGAGTCTTACTCTGCTTCAGATTCTTCCTCCTCTCTCTCGGACTCCTCGGAGGCTTCCGATGGATGTTCCGAGAAAGACGACGAGCCACGCTCTCCGTCCAAGCCCTGGCCGAGGACTCCTCCACAGTCTCCTCCGGAGGATCCTTCCTTCATGGAGTTGCTCAGGAAGATCCAGGAGGTCCATCAGTGGCACTCCTTAGAGCCAGATCCTCAACGGGTTAAACTCGCCGAACATCTGGACTTACCTCCACGGCTCCTACCCTAGTGCCACCCTGGATGCAGTCTCACGCCCAACTTGTTTCCACGATTTGGAAGCAACCGTGCGGCTTTAGCCCACTTCCCAGGAAGTCGAACAGGCTATACCAGGCTCCGGAGGTGTGGGCACCTTTAGACTCTCACCCCGTGCAGACTCTGTTGTGATTAAGCGCCCGCTCATGGCAGGTCAGCACACCCAAAACACCTGAGCGCGTCTCCCCCGGATAAGGAATCTCACCTTCTGGATCAGTATGGAAGGAAGATCTACGCTTCTTCCACACTGGGGATTAGGGCCCTGAACTATGGAGCACATATGGGGGATTACCAGAAGGCCGTCCTTACGCAGGTGGAATCTAAGATCGACTCTTTGCCTGGCTCCCAAGTCAAGCAGGAGTTGGCTGACCTGGTCCATTCTGCTCGTTCGGCCAGTCGTCATATTTTGAGGACGACCTATGACGCAGTGGACACCGCAGGATGGAGTTCTGCCTTTTCCATCAGTCTTCGGCGTCATGCATGGCTCCGTGTTTCAGGTCTGGTCCGGAGGTGCAGTCAGCGATCCAGAAGCACCTTTCAGGGGTTCTGTCTTTCCGGTGGTGATGTCAAGGACATCATCACTGATTTACAGGAGAGGGGATGGCCCTTAAATCTGTTGATTCATATTACCGTCCCCATCCCTGGCGCCGTCCCTTTACGCAGGCCAGGCGGCCTCAGCGAAACCTCAGGAAGGCGGGCCACTAAACGTTGAGCCCCACAGCGCAGGTCCCGCCACCCAAAAAAGCAACGGATGCTCCAGCTATGGCGCTGCCTCACACCACCTGACTCCTTCCCTCTCCCACAGCCTCCGGCGGCGAGGAACCAGTAGGAGGGAGGTTCTCCCTCCACCTTCCGGGTTGGGAGGGATAACATCAGTTCATGGGTGCTTCAGATCATAACAGGGGCACTCCATAGGTTTCTACAGAAACCTCCACGTCACCCCCTCTGAACTCCGCTTACTCAAGGGGCGATCTTCCTTTGGTCAGGAAGAAATCTCAGCTCCTTGCGAAACAGGCTATAGAACCCGTCCCCTCACCTCTACGGGACGGGTTACTATTCCCACTTCTTCCTTGTACCAAAGAAGACAGGAGATCTCAGACCTATTCTCGATCTCAGCTCTCTGAACCTGTATGTGGAATACAAGAGGTTCAGGATGCTTTCCCTTCAAACCCTTTTGCCCCTGCTTCAGCCGGGCCAGTAGCTTGTGCACTAGATATGCAGGATCTTGCCTGCACATCATTAAGCCCTTCCTCTCGAAAGTACCTCAGGTTTTCGCGTTCCAGGGGTCCACTACTGCAATTCGGGTGCTCCCGTTTGGTCTTTCCTCGGCCCCCAGTCTTAACCAAATGCCTGGCGGTGGTAGCAGCCCACCTGCGTTCTTTGGGAGCTCAGGTTTTTCCCTACCTGGATGACTGGCTCCTGGCGGCCTCATCCAGGGAGGAACTCCTGCATTTTCTCTCCCTCACCCAGCAGGTTTTCACTGGCCTGGGTATTACCATCAACCATTCCAAGTCTCAGCTGGAGCCTTCACAGAGGCTCCAGTTCATCGGGGCAATTCTCGACACTTCACTGTGCAAGGCCTTTCTGCCTCCGGACAGGGGGGCCTCCCTCCAGTCACAGATTTCCCTCCTATCGGAACGCAGGAGGGTCCCGGCGAGGTCAGTGCTTCGTCTACTGGGGCTTATGGCGGTGGCCATCCCGACGGTTCCGCGCGTGCGCCTCCACATGAGAATCTCTCAGTGGACTCTCCGATCTCAGTGGGATCAACGGGTAGACGATCTAGATCATCTAGTTCTGATCTCCTCGCTGATGGTAAGACACTTGCAGTGGTGGATGGTTCGAGAGAACCTATTCCGGGGGCTCCCCTTTTTTTATCCTCCCCCTGATCAGACTCTGACCACGGACGCTTCAGGCGAAGGTTGGGGAGCCCATCTGGGTCCTCACCGAACCCAGGACCTATGGTCAAAGACTGAGATAGTTCTTCATATCAACGTGCTCGAGCTTCGAGCAGTGCTGTATGCTCTCCAGGCCCTTCACCAATTCATCCTTCCCGGTCACCTAGCTGTCCAAACGGACATGTGCGTGGTGTGGTACATCAACAAGCAGGGAGGGACTCGGTCCTACCCGCTGTGCAGGGAAGCGATGAGGGTTTGGGATTGGGCAACGCTTCACAACCTTCACCTCACGGCGATCCATGTTCCGGGAGTCGACAATGTCCTGGCAGACAGACTGAGTCGCTCGTCGGCTCTACCAATGAGTGGGAATTGACGAAAAAGTTCTAAAAGCATCTTCCAGATTTGGGGGACTCCTCAGATAGACCTGTTCGCTTCCTCCTAAAAAGCAAAGCTTCAATCTTTTGCTCGCTCGTTCAAGAGCGAGGCAGCTCTCTGAACGGCGCTCTATCTCTAGCTGGAAGGACAGATTCGTCTATGCTTTTCCCCAATTCCTCTGGTCCTCGTGTGTGTTACAGAAGCTGGCTTTAGAAAGAGCGAGAGTTATTCTGATTGCTCCTTTCTGGCCCAGGCAAATCTGGTTCTCTCTTCTACAACAATACTCAGAGGTTCCTTCTGTTCCTCTTCCTTTATCTCCAGGATTGCTGACCCAGGATCAGGGGACCCTGGTCCATCCGGGACTCAAGTCCCTTCAACTTCATGCACGGCTCCTGCAGACCTAGCTCAATCTCGTTTTGGCGTTTCTCCTAAGGTGGCTGAGATTCTGGTGGAGGCTAGAAAACCCTCCACTAGGTCATGAAATGGAAAAGATTTTCTATCTGGGCTGCAGCCAGGAACGTGGAACCCTTTTCCTGCCCTGTGACCATTCTGCTTGAGTACATGTGTCATCTTTTTGACCTGGGTCTCAGTCACTCCTCTTTGAAAGTCCATATGGCAGCTATTTCAGCCTACCATGTCCCTTTCACTGACAAGGCATTTGCCCAGCTGGAGGTATCAAAACTTTCTCTCAGAGGTCCTTCATCTCAGGCCCCTGTCCAGATTCCAGCTCCCCATGGGACTTGAACTTTGTCCTCAGAAACTTACCCTTCCTCCTTTTGAGCCTGCGGCTTCTGCAGACTTGAAGTTTTATCGTGGAAGGCGCTATTCTTGGTGGCCATTACTTCTGCTCGGCAGAATTTCTGAGCTCAGGCCTGATGTGCAAAATCCCATATCTGATTTTCACAAAACGATAGCTCTTCGCATACGAATCCTAAGTTTCTCCGTAGAGTGGTAGCGGAATCTACCTTGAATCAGTCTATTGAATTACCTGCCTTCTTCCGCAGGACTCCAGTCAAGGAGAATACCTGCTCCATACCATGGATGTTCACAGGATCCTGAGATACTACACGATAGGACTGAAGGATCTCAGAAAACTGATCAGTTGTTTGTCTCTTTGCTCACAAAAGAGAAGGCAATGCTGTCTCTACAATGCCTATAAAAATGGTTGCCCATTGCATCACTTTCTGTTATGACAAGTACAACAAGACCCTACGGGTCAAGTCAGAGGTCACTCCACTCGTGGAGTAGCAGCCTCTGGCTTGTTTCAAGACGTGTCTGCGGCAGACATCTGTGCTGCCGCCACTGGACTTCAGTCCATACCTTTACTAAACATTACAGTTTGGACATTGCCTCTCGCCGTAGAGCAGGCTTGGGTTAGCTGTCTTTGCAAGGCCTCCTTTCTTGAGACCTGCTTGATTATTGGCTACTTTTGGAGTAGTCCTCCTCCGGTGCCTTTCATTTGTTCCAGACTGCTTGGGATTCTGTCCTATATGTATTCCTACTGCAAGAGCCCTCTCGAATGCGATAGTACAGTTACGTAAGAACTTACCGTAACAGTAGATCTTCGAGAGAGGCTCTTGCAGTAGGTAATATCTTCCCCGCCTCCATCCCCTAGGCTTTTTCAGCTCCTTTTCCATTAAGGGAAATGTCTGCTTCTCTCTCATCCGGGCCTTCCGGGCCTGTACGGGAAAGAACTGGAAGGGCGTCCGGGACCGCCCTTTTATACCGACGCCGCATGACGCCGGTCACCTGATTTAGGGGCGGTCCTGCCAGGACCGCTAGCTAGAAATTTTTCTCCGGGTCCTGCCACCGTCAAGGCCAGTCCCATATGTAATTACCCACTGCAAGAGCCTCTCTCGAAGTTCTACTGTTACGGTAAGTTCTTGCGTAACTGTACTTTCTGTCTCTTTGTGGATGACACCAAAATTTACAATAGGGTGTACACTTGGGGTGAAAGGATGAGCGGAGACCTTGATAAACTAGAGGAGTGGTCAGAATTATGGTAGCTGGGTTTCATTGCAAAACTTTGCAAAATAATACCTTTAGGGCACAGAAACCCTGGGACAGAGTACAAAGTGGGTGGAGTGATATTGATCACCACTAAGAAGGAAAGAGACATGGGTATGATCCTATCTGATGACCTAAAGGTGGTAAACAAGTGTGATAATGCAGTTGGGAGGGCAAGTGGGATGCTGGGCGGCTGTACAGGGTAGGGAATCACCAGCAGCGAGAGGGAGGTGGAGTTGCCTCTGTATAGATCGCTGGTAAGACCCCACCTAGAGTGCTTTGTACAGTTCTGGTGAAGACATCTCTGAAAGGATACAGAGTGGAGATGGTCCAGAGAAGGGCAATTGAAATGGTGCAGGGTCTGCACCAAAAGCCCTACGAGGAGAGACTAAAAGACCTCAGTATGTACACCCTGGAAAAGAGGACAGATAGGGGATATGATAGAGACCTTTAAATACCTCATGGGGGTATATAAGGTACAGGAGGGATGAACACGGGTACATGCTATGAAGCTGTTGGGGAGTTGCAGGAAAGATGTGAAGAAGTACTTCACAGAAAGAGCGGTGGATTCCTGCATAGCCTTCCATCAGAGGTGGTGGAGGCAAAAATAGTGGTGGGTTCAAGAATGCCTTGGATATGCATAAGGGAATCTTTGTGGAAAGGAAAGTGGGGAGGGAGAAAGAGCCAGAGATCAAGTAGGGTCTGCAGTGATGCTATAGGTAGGGAAAAATGGGCAGACTGTGTGAGCCAAGAGGTCCTTATCTGATGTCAAATTCTATTTTCTGTATATAACAAAATAAGTGAATTACAGGCACTGTTTTTGAGTAGGAATTTTGCAATACAAAAGCAGAAAGAATAGCTAAATAACAATGTGCAGTGAGCAAACAATACACCAATATGAGGGGTAGGGGGTAGTGACTGATAACTGGGTGACAGGGGGATGTACTAGTGTCAGTGTACAGTGGAGGTTTAGTGGACAGAAGTCCACCCCAATATTAGAAGCTACTGCAGGAAAGGGCAGAGAAATCCTGGAGGAGAGTTTTCAGAGCATGAAGGGAATGAGCAGAGCAAATGGAAAGGCGGAGGGGACTCTGGAGTGGAATGAGAAGCCAGCTTGACCAGTAGTGAATTTTATTTCAGGAAAGCAAGTGAGTGAGAGCGAGTGTTTTGAAGGGAGTAAGAGGTAGAAAGGGAGATAAGAGGAGAGAAGGGAGGCGAACCAAAATTTGGAGATAAAGGAGGCACATGGGTAAGGTGCCTAGCATGAAGAGAGGGGAGGAAGAGGGAGGTGTACAAAGAATCTTGGTGAACGTGTAGGGGTTTTTGGAGGGCAATTCAACAAAAAACATGAAAGGGGGTATAGTCTGAAAGAGCAGTACTGTAAACAAAATCACAATAGTCGAAAATGGGGAGAATCATCTTCTAGAATATCTATCTGCAGGCATTGAGGGAGATGCTTCTCTTATTACTGTAAAGCGCAGGAAGTTTGGAATGGAGCTTCTTGTGGATTGCGTCCACGTGAACAGAGAGCTCCGAGACAGCATAGCCATACGCTAAGGTACCTGCAGCAGGAAAGATCTTCAATTGCTGCACCATCAAGGGTGTGGAAGGAAGAATGAGGAGTGGATCTAGCAAGCCTCCCTCTGGTGTCAGAAGTCAGAGACTGTTTGCTTGGCATTAAGGGACAGTTGGTTTTCGTGGAACCAGTGCTGGATAAAGTCCAGCTAGAGCTGGACCATGAGGTCAAGAACAGATGAGCCATCTGGTTGGCAAATTAAGCCCACCTGGAGTTTATTTTATATTTATGATGGGGGTTAATTGTCAGGGAACAGTTTGTACTGGGCATAATTTACATCGGAGCTAATAGTCCGGAGTGAGTGCTCATGAAGTGGATTGACATAAATGAATTGTCATATAGACTGGATGATATGGGTCTTAACCCTTGCTGTGCCACGGACTGATATCAGTCTAGAATTCCTATACATTCTAATTATGTCAGCAGCCCAAGGGCTGAAGAATAACTTGGGGGTCAAGGTATAACCCAAGATTTTTTTTTTGTATTATTTGTTTATCTCTCCTGCAACTCCCCGACTTCTCCTTCAGGACAGTTGCCAAGGACTCTTACCTCTCGCTGGTCTCCCCGCTGACCCCAACCCCACATTGCAGTCACCTCGGGGTTAGCCGACGTAACCCTTGCATGGGGTGGGTCCTCCTCTTCTGAGGAGAAACGGCCTATTGGCCTAGGCATTAGTCCTGGGTGCTGCTGTGGACAGGTCGGCTGCCGTGGAGCTTGAGGGGGCACTGGTCCGGGCAGCCATCATCCGGTAGGAGGAGACTCCATTTTTTCAGTTTTCCTCTGATTTCCCCTAGTCACGCCGCCTCTGAGCTTCCCCTGGTCTCCATCAGGGGCCGCTACAGGGCGATGCCAATCCCCAACCCACCCCGGGAGAGGAGAGCAATCCTCCAGATGCTCAGTCCTACTCCTTCCCCTGCCGACCCTCCGGCGCCCGAGTCTGTTCCCGAACCTGTGTTGCTGGTGTGGTGTGAGGTAAGGTGCCAGTGCCTCAACCCTCTGTGCCACTGGGCTAGCCTATACCCCAAGATTTTTGGTTGTTTTACTCGGGTAATATTTGGAACCAAGCAGGGAAAATGAAGAGAGGAGATTTCTTTGGAGGACAGAATTCTAAAGATTATGCAGTTAAGTCAACAGGGCATGGGTCATTGTGGAATTTACTCATGCCTCATGTGGAGCCTGGGCCTCAGTTTAAACTGTGTCAGGGTAGCACAGGTAGGAATAAATTATTGAGGAAGAAACCATTGAGCGTGTGCTGTAGATCATTTTTAAATGAGGTCCTTAAATACAGAATGAACTGGTTACAAGGAAGGAAAAACCTACTCAAGTAAAGTTTACAAACAGTGTTGTCATGAATATATATATATTTTTATATTATTTTTTTAGTTTTTTGACCCGGGTAAGTGCACTAGACAAATCCTGCCTATTTTCAGGCACGACCAGAGGATACAGATGAATGCCAACTGACCTTGAACCAGTTTAAGCTGTTGATGGTATTTTAGTGAATGAGGGAAATTTGTCCAGGACACCGGGGAAATTCCTTTACTCTTTTTGATAAGTGCCATGGGATCTTTAACATGCACCTGAACTACCACCAATCCAAGCAGATGGGACCTCGGTTTAACATCTCATCCGAAAGACGGCACCTCAGAAGTGCAGCACCCCTCTCATGTTGCACTACAGTGTTGGTACTGGGATATTAACCAAAGTGCCAGATGTGGGAACTGAACCCACAGCCCTCTGATCTCCTGGCCTCAGAGGCGAGTGTGCTACCTACTGAGCCACTGACACTGTTTTATATAATACACATGAGATGCAATGTAAAAATACATGTTATATTGTTGCAGTAGTACAAATATTTAATAAATAAATGTACATTGCACTTAATGATGTAGGGTATAGGCTATGCTATTTTAAATAGTTTTAATGTACACCAAAACTGTACCAAACAAGCATTTGTCGATGCCGAATGTTTGCTTGCTGTCATTAGCAGTGGAAGTGCAGGAGTTAGACAGATGCAGTATAGGAATGGCAGTGGAGTATTGAACTGACGCCAACTCCATCCCCACCCTGTAGAGATGGACAGGCATTGGGGTGTGCCTTTGGGTCGTCACCCATAACGTTCACGATATTTCACCTCACCCTACCCTGCAGACACTGACAAGTGTCAAGGTGTGTACTAGGATCTTCAGGCTTTACACTCACCTCATTCTATAAGGAAATATGCTGAAATGGGTGCAGTATAGGAGAATGAGGTGAACTCTGGGGCCAAAGAGTCCAAGGCGCACCTCGATGCCTGTCACTGGCTGCATGGTGTGGGTGGGGGTGGGATGGCGTGAGCATGACTGTCGACAATCCCAAGTCACACCCCTGACGCCTGTCAGTCCCTACAGGGTAGGACATTATGGTTGGAAACTCTAACGTCCTGGGCGTTTCTTGGTATTTTTACTCCCAGGTTTTCAACATGGGCTTTTTGTGACCACACCACATGAACAGTGACACTATCAGTTCATTAGCAGAAAGGTGATTTTGCATAGCTACTGTGCCATTTGGCGCCACAGGTGCAAAAACACATTTTGAACTGGTTGTGGAAAATGAGAGCTATACTGTTCATGAGGAGGTGTAAAAAAAAAAAATGGTAATGTTGAAAATCTGGAGTGAAAATATAAAAAAAATGAAATCCTGGCGTGTGCAGAAACTACTAGCACACCCGTAATACAATTATTTTGGGGATTTACACCAGATTTTCAACATAGGCATTTTGGGACCTCTGTTCATGAACACTGTCACTGTGATTTTCTTAATCTATCTCAAACACTGATTTCCCACAGCGATTGTGCTATTCTGCACTGGAAATGCGAAACACATTTCGGCCAGGATATGAAAAATGACAGCTGTACAGTTCATAAGGAGGTGTGGAAAAATGGCAATGTTGAAAATCTGGAGTGAAAATATTACAAATTCATTGGAAATTCACGAAGTGCGTGCCCAATCATATCGGCATGATGTGCCCTATCCCCCATTTGTTGTAGTGCCAAGGGTTCCCAATCCCCTCAGCTGATGCAGTCTCTCCCCCAAGCACACTGTATGGCTGACAGGGTGCCCAATCCCGTCAGCTCCAGCCCCAGCAAGCACCTAGGTATACGCTGGAGCCCACCAACATGCTGATGCGCTCCCTGTACACTGTATGTCCGATGGTGGCCAGTGCCCATCAGCTCCTCTACCCCCCAAACAAACTTCCAGGTGGCACGTTGGAGCCCAGCCCAGCATGCCAAAATCCTCGTTGTCTTTTATTTAGACCTGTAAAAGAAAATGGTCCTTGTTGAGTCTCTTGCCCCGCCCCAACCCACCCACCTCTGCATACCCACCTCCCACACCCCTCACCCTGTACTTACCTCCGGAGCCGGGCACGACGATCTTCGGTGGACCAGTAACAAGTCTGCACCTTTCAAAGCCGACCACAAACTGAAGAAATGCCAGTAAGCTGTGTAATGGAATAAATGTTTTTTGTTTGTTTTTGTTGTTTTTTTCAACTTATGTCGATATCTCTGGCATTTTTTAGACTTTTGACACCAACTTTTCAGCGTGAGGTTCTTGGGACCCCATCTCATGATCAGTCACTGCCATGGCGTTATTCAGTCCTGAAAGATGATTTTACGGTCACTGCGTGGAATCAGCTTTGGGATTGATTAACGAAACAGCAGTGTCACTGTTCATGAGGTGGGCTCTCAAAAAGCCTATGTTGCAAATTTGGTGAAACAATTCCAAAAAATGACTGTGTTACGAGCGTGCGTTGCCCAGTTTCCACGCACACTTGTAACTTTGCGAATTTGTAATGTTTTCACTCTAGATTTTCAACATTGGCATTTCTTCACACCTCCTTATGAACAGTAAAGGTGTCATTTTTTACATCCTGGCCGAAATGTGTTTTGTCACATCCGGCGCAGAATAGCGTGGTTGCTGTGGGAAATCAGTGTTTGGGACAGATTAAGAAAATCACAGTGACACTGTTCATGAGCAGAGGTCCTAAAATCCCTATGTTGAAAATTTGGTGAAAAAATTCCAAAATATGAATACGTTAAGGGTGTGCGTCGTGCAGTTTCTACACAGGCTTGTAACTTTGTGAATTTTTCATATTTTCACTCAAGATTTTCAACATTGCCATTTTTCTACAGCTGTCATTTTTCACATCCTGCCCAAAATGTGTTTCCACACGTGTGGCACCAAATGGCATAGTTGCTGTGTGAAATCACCTTTCAGGACTGAGTAATAAAATAAGTGTTCATGAGGTGGGGTCCCAAAAAGCCCATTTTGAAAATTTGGAGTGAAAATACCAGCAGACACCCAGGGTGTTAAGGTTTCCAACCATAACGCCCATCCTGTAAAGACTGACTGGTGTCAGGTGTGTGACTTGGGTTCATCGGCCGTAATGCTCACGACATTCTACCCCCACCCTACAGCCACTGACAGGCATCAAGGTGTGACTTGGGGTCTTCAGCCTTAAAGTTCAACCCATTCTCTTATATTGCACGCATCTCAGCTTATTTCTTTATGAAATGGATTGAGCATAAGGACAGAAGACCCCCAAAGCACACCGTAACACCTGTCGGTGTCTGCAGGGTGGGGTGAGGTGGAATGGCATAAGCATTATGGCCGTGGACCCAAAGGCACACCCCCAACGCCTTTCAGTCTCTGCATGGTGGGGGTTGGCGTTAGTTCCATACTGCCATTCCTATTATGCATCTCTCCAATGCCAGCAAGCAAACATTCGGTTGGCGTTAGTTCCATACTGCCATTCCTATTATGCATCTCTCCAATGCCAGCAAGCAAACATTCGGCATCGACAAATGCTTGTCACTTTGTTTTGTTCTAGTTATGTCTGCTGTGCATTCTAAACCCCCCATTCCCTCCTTTTAACTGATATCTCTGGTTCAGCTAGCTGCACCATAACATGTGTGACCTCCGCCCCCAACCCCACCTGGCCTGACCTGACTAGACTGACTGTTGCCTGTGCTATGACTAGACCCTGGTAGACAGTGGCATCACACCATGGTGCATGCATCCCTGTTCTTAGCCAGGATCCAAAAGTCAGCACTCCCAGCAAAATGCACAGACACAATCCCTATGAAATACAGTCAGATCAAGTCCTTTATTTGTGTCTGTTAAAGTACGGACCAAACGCCAGCTGCCCCTGTTCTGTGCTTTAACAGACACACAGATGACTTGCATTAGATCTATTTCATACATATTGTGTCTGTTCCTTTTGCTGGGAGTGCTGATTTTCTGATCCTGTGTTCAAGGGCTAGCCACCCTTGTCAAGCACCGCACATCTTGGTTGTTCACGCCAGCTAATTTTCTGGAGACGTTTGAAGTGCCTATTAGGGTAACCACAATGGGGGAGGGGGGGAGACACTGAAGGCAAACACACATTAAATACATAAGTACCTTTAAGGTAATAACATATAAAACATTAAAGTAATACAGTACTAATTAATATGATGTATATGATATAGTAAAAAAATTAAAACAACACTAATATGATTATGTGGAGTCAGAGGAAGTGTTGTGACAGCTGAACTTATGTATTAAAAGTAGTTTGAGGGAGAACTGAACATTTCTACATAAAACAATGGAGAATACATTGTAAAATACCTATCTGACTTATACAATTTTGCCTGCATTTTCTTATATTTCTATCACAACATCAGACAAAATAGGAGCCAAGTTTCCCTTGTGCAGTTTAAGTATAGTGTTTAAAAATGCAACTGTAGATTCAGTATACAGAAAACATAGGCTATGGCTTTAATATGAACTGTATTTTACTGCACGCCCCTCTACCTCATTATGGACTCCAGCAATAAGTATAAATATATAATCAGTTTTTATGGCACTGATCAGCCTTCATTTAGTATAGCATTCTCTTCCTATCCCAAATCAGTTTTAGTGCCAAAAAAAAAGATGTTTATCAACGCCAAGAAGGTTGGAACCTGTGTGAATTGGTTGGAGCAGGGAAGTTGGGCAGACGAAAGATAGGAGGCCATCAAGTCAGAAGCAGGCCTGTGGAAAAACAAAGTGCAGGTGCTGTTCAGATATTTAATCATAAGTGTCCCTGTGGATGTAACTTGACAACTGGCACTGAACTCTTGTAGAGGTTGATTTTTGCTGACTTCATTAAAGAATTTTCGGTTCAGAGGACTGTTTAACACAGGTGAGGATACAGACTTACAAGGCATGTGTGGCTAATCCAAAGTTTACCGATTAAATCGTACTAGACTTTAGTAATTTTAAAAATACTATTATATGCCATCGTATACCATAGTGTAACTGTGAGGGAAAGTGAATGGTTATGCATAAAATAGTGCTTAATGGTGCTCATTGAGCTCGTTTTGGAAATAACATTGTATGCAGCACTCAGTGTAGTTGTGAGTTTTTTACTATGCTTACAAACAAATAAAATATTTTGTTATTTTGGTGTTTTTTTTGTTTTGGCTTTATTAGAATTATTATTGGGGCAATCAGCATACATGTATATGCAAATCAAGTCACCAGTTAAAATTTCAGAATAATATCCCACATGGTTAGTTCTTGCCAATCTGCCCTGGCATTTCTGTTCTCACATTCCAGGGCAAAGCATGCAAAAGAAAGTTCATAAGCACATGGGCAGGGTAGCAGTTTATGGCATACTAACAAAAGGGGGGGGGGGTAGGCACACTTTGAACTGCTACTTCTTGCAAATCTAAAGGTGGAAAAGAGTTCTACTTTTCACACCATTAAGGAGGAGATGCCTTATGCACTGGTAGTTCTACTCTCCCTCGTTTGCAAGCAGTATACACCCTGTTAAACTGAGTTATCTTGCAGCTATGTCCCAGAGCACACTGAAAGCAAGGTTTCCATGAGCTACACAGACTGTGTCCCACTATTTGAATAATAAAGTAAATGCGTAAGTTAAAAACTTGTGTATTTTTTAAGGGAGTGATAGACAAAATAAGCGTAATTGATGTACTGCAGAGACAAATTGTAGCCAGGGTTTGTTTCTGGATCATTGCTTTGTGCTTGCTGGTTTTACCTAGGCCCCTGTGTGCTGTCATTTAATAAAAACACATTTTTGGAATGACACTATAATTGAGAAAAAAGTAAGTATACCTGGACTTCCTATAAATCAAATAGAAAAAAAACTAAGCTCAGAAACGAACGATGTCTGCGTATTACTGTTCAGAGCAGGTGATGTAGGTGAAGGTACAGTAACAGGCTTTCATTGCACAAAGCTAAGTCCATACCGGCAAAATGCTCACACGTGGTGTTGCTAATTCTTCACACTTACAGCATACCAGCCTTCTATTCCCTTTCCACAACGAAAAACGGCAGCTACATCACACACACACACACACACACACACACACACACATCTTTCCATGAGTAGTAATCACTACAGAGCAGTTTTCTAGTACAGACAGCTATACCCAACAAGATATGTGGTACCCTAGCCTCCGGTTAAGACATTCGTCCAAAATCTTTTTTTTTCCAGCTCTAATTCTCGAAATAAGGTCGTAAAACAGTTCCATGGTCACAAAACGTGAATGCGTGGGGTGTGTGGCTCTTGGTTGGGGCATGCCAGCGTTTTGAATAACAGCTCCACAGAGCATTACAAGTTTTATTTTGAGCATTAGAGCTGGAAAAAAAATTGATTTTCAGGCAAGTGTCTTAACAGTAGGTTAAGATACCGCATATCTTTTGGGGGGGTGGGGGAGATAGCTATTCATAAAAAGACCATGGATGCCAAAATAGCTGACTGTGGGGGCAGAGATGTCCTTTTCTGTGTTTAAAAAAACAAAAACAAAAAAAAAACCTCTTCTCTAGGTGGAAAAAAAGATGGTAGTCGACAGAAAACATTTGCTTGTTCCAAGAGTTGTGCCATCTATCCAGAAACAGACGTTCACATTACTTTAAGCGAGTGGCTTGTGGTGCTGTGATGATGAAGGTGGGTGATGGCTGAGAATGAGATATAGTATATGGTAGAACATAATTATGCACAGAACTCTGTTTGCTTTAAAATGTTGTTCTGCTGCAGTAGCAATGCCCGTAGTGCAGCAGAACGATTTTTCGTTCTGCTGTAGTATGGACATCACAGACGTGTCCTCGAGCTTCACAGCTTAAAAAAAAAAAATCTGAATGTTAACTATACATGAGAGCTTTACATAGTGTATGCAGGACACCAGACAATACAGCTGTAATTGGCTGCTGCAGTCAGGGACCATCCTGCAAACACAGCTGATCGTAACGGGGCGCTCCCTGATTGCAGCAGCTAGTTTCTTTGAGCAAAGTGGCATGCTCATTAACTGCCCTACTGAAGCAAGGTGTTTGTTGCACACGCGCAAGCAAACACAAAAATTACTTGGCAAGAAGAATGGAAATTACATTGTTTACCTATTAATGTAACAATATAAAGGCCTTAGAAAGTGCTCAAAAAACACACACATTTTTAGTAAACTAATTGATGACATATTTCTATCATTCGGAGAGGGCAGTGCATTCCAATAATTTGGCTCTAAAGAGCTAATGGAGTTAAGACCAAATGACCCTCTATCTGAAAGATTAGAGAACTGAATACTGTTCAAGTATTGCATGTCATTATATACTTCCCTCAAAGGAAATATTGAAGAAATACATGAGGGGAACTTCTTCCATTACATATTTATACACGAGTGGGCATCTGCCCAACGGGGCGCGATCCTTATCGCAGAGGTGTGTGTCTGTGGGTGCATCCAGGATGCACCGTATAAGAGAATTATAGAGAGCACCTGACGTGGTAATACATCCCACAGAGCCAGTCACTGTGGCACAAGTGATTTCCTGCGCATTGGGGTGCGAAAGCTCATTGTTCTATCAGCCAGCGGACACAATGAAACCGCTCTTATACCACAGTGTGCAACTCCATGGGACGTAGAAATCCATTACAGGTCCAGGAAGCGCTGCCTTTGTAAAATATTTAAACAGATTCATTCCCTAAAAGTACCCATTTCCAGGGCAGCCGCACATGGGACACTGTTTGCTGCATAACTGTGTCTCATATGTAAGGGAGTGAAGCACTCTTGATTGGTTGGCAGCACTCAACTAGAAGCTGAAAACAGGAAGTATTCCTAGCCCTTCTTTCCCAGTCAACAAAAACTAAATTGGTTACTTACTGTTGGTGTGCAGGCAGAAAAAGTCTGATAATAGTCCAACTTTAGACTGGGTGAAACTCAATATCATACTTTAACTCTGGCCCATTCAAAATGAGTCTGTCAGTACTGGATATGAAATTATTCTTGTTTTTACTATCTATAATTTCTTGTGAGAGATAAATACATAAACACATACATATGTAAAACTCTGTTATCCTATAATTTATTCAAGAGAACACCATGGACACCTGAATAATTAGAATCCGTGTATTCAAAACATGGGAGGATCATAGAAAAAGCAATATGGACTCCAATATTCAACAGTGGGCAGAGCGGAGTGCAAAGTTTTGTATGGAGCAGCCATACATACATCCATACAACAGCCGCCCATGGAAGTAAGTGGTGGACTGTGCCCATCACGGTATGTGTCCTGCAACACCAGCTCATCGGGTAAGGAGGGTGGCAGGGTGGGTAGCCGGTGCCCGCCAGCAGGTGCTAAACACCATGGAAGGGTGGTACAGGGATAGGCATCGGTGGGTGGGTGGGTACACTAGATGCCAGGGAATATGTGTGGGTTTCTAAATTGTGCTTATGTTATGCAGACTTCAGGGATCGCCTTCTATCTGTACTGTTGTCATATGGGCCGATGATGGGAGGGCTGGGGGGGGCACAGTGGCTGCCATGGCCTGTCAGTGTTGTTCCGGGGATGGGGATCGGGGATAGCGGAACCACTTGTCTCCTGCGGTATACAGTTTCTTACGGGCCGGGGATCAGACAATGGGATGGACCATGGACCGGGGGCTGGTATTTTGATACGGGATGGTGATCGGACACTGCGAGGGGACCACAGGCCACCATGGATGTCTGTAATTGGTGTCAGGACAGTGATTGGGTGGGGGAACCACTAGAGCACCAGGGACAACCACGGGTTGTATGGGGAGCATGGTCCACCAGGCGCCGGTGTGCTTCCCCACGGACCTCCTTGATTGCTGGCTTCGGCACCTCCAGCAGCCACTAAGGTTGCTGAGAGTAAGTGGGGTTTCATAAGGACCATCCTAAACCTTTGTGCAGTGCAGGTGCACTGAATATGGGGTTGTGTGGATATTCCTGTCCCTGTCCCTACCTTTGCCCTCCTGCATACATTATCATTTTTATTGCAGGCACTAACCCTGTTTGCCCGCACAACTGCCTCTTTTGAATATCACACTCTGGCACAACACTGGGTTTACATGGGCCATCCTGTGCCTGCACAAACTTCTGAATATCCGGCCCATGAAGTCTAACTCCTTCAAGAGGCAGTGACGATGCCTAAGCGGTGATCCAATTTCTGGGCCATTCACTTTGGTCATATAGTTGATTTGAGCTTCCCATTTAAATTTCTCACCTAACCTTAGAACAGAACTCCAAAAAATCAGCACTCCAAGCAAAAGAGACTGCCACAAACTGTGCAAATGGTGCAAAATGCAGAATAATTTATTTGTGACTGTAACAGAGCGCACAGAGGACTCCAGCTAACCCCAGTTTCTGGACCAGTCACTTCGGTCATATGGTTGATTTGAGCTTCCCATTTAAATTCCTCACCTAACCCTAGGCCTGGGTATTTATAGTTGATTGCCAAACCCAGACATCTGGGGCCTGATATTCAAAACTGGGCAAAGTGGAGTGCAAATATCTGCACTGCGCCTTGTGGTTCCCAGGTGTCCAAAAATGCTATATTCAGTGAAAGAGCACACTGGCACTATTCCACTGAATATAGGGCCAATGCAGCCCAGTGCTTAGCCACTTAGCGCTGTGCAGACATGACTTACGAAATAGCGCGTCATAATGGCTTGCACCCATGCCAAATTTCTGATATTCAAACAGACCCATGCAGATGATCTCATTGGGCATGCAAGGTGCTAAGGGGCCATTTGCATGCCCATTATGAGCTCATTTGCATTGGTAGTGTGGCAGTTTAGCAAGGCACCGCCCCCTACCTGCCCGGTCCCAGAGAGCTATCCTTGGTGCTAGTGGTGTTCTCTCCCCACACACACACACACACACGCACAGTGATCACCAGTGGCCCGATGTAAAAACACAAATCCTTCCCTGGTGCTAATGGTCTCTCCCCCCCCACCACACCAGCTGCTGACCCAATGGAAGAAAAACTCTTTTCCTGGTGTCTAGCGGTCCCTTCCCACACCCATGCCTGATGTGTAATTCCCTACACCCTGGTGTCTAGCGGTATCTCACTGCATCCATGCCTGATATGTAATCCTGTAATCTCACTTACATGGTATCTCTTGCAGCAGGCCACACAGGTAGGACTCCTCCATGCAGGTTGTGCCCTCGAACACACGGTGTGGCATGGTGCAAGGAAAAGCAGGCTGGCATACCCGAAATACAAACAAAAGTCCAAGCAACTTCCCAGCACTCCAGTTAAAGAATAAATGGCCACAGATATGGAAAGTAATTATTTGAAGGCTTTAATGCTGATTGTACAATACCATAACTTGCAGTCCCCCTGGGGCCCCCTGACTAAGAGTTTAGATGCCCGAAGCACCAAGACAGGTGGAGGGCATATTGTGTCCAACCGCAGGTTACGGTATTGTAATAATTGGAGAACCATTCCATGTTTTGGGGAGGTCCTTGTCCCGGGCAAGGAGGATGGCCTCCCGAGAGATGCCACTCGAATCAGTTAGCTCTTGCTCAGTGGAGAGCCAGGATGGGATGTAGGGAAATGTATGTAGGGTCTCTACTGGCCACAGCCACCTAAGATATTTACTTAAATAACTGGCCCAATAGTACAGACCAAAATGAGGGAGCCGCAGCCCCCTTCCTTTGGGGTGGCGAGTTTGTGATAAGCATGCCTAGTGGGTTTGCTGCGCCATAGAAAATCTGAAACCAGCCCATGTAGCTTCCTGAACCAGGTGAGAGGCAGCCATAGGTTCAAAATACTCGGGGTAAAATAAACAGGTAAGATGTTCATTTTAATCAAGCTAATCCTACCCCCAAAGGGACAGAGGCATGTCCTTACATCGGGTTAAGTCCTGTTGTGTCTTGGAGAGCAAGGAGTCAAGATTAAGTGTCTTCAACTGGGTAGTACTTCTAGCTAGGATAGTACTTAAGGCTGTCTTGGGACCATTGTAAGCCAGCAAGACTGAGTGATGCCCTATTAGTCCTGTTATTCAAGGGGAAAACCTGAGTCTTGTCAGGGTTAATTTTATAGTTGGAGACCACACTGTACTCCGAAATAGTCTCCAGAGCAGCCTGGATAGAGCAAGAGGGTTGGGTAAGGTGCAACAGAATGTCGTCCGCATAGGCTGAGACTGCTAGCACGCGGGAACCTGTCTCCACCCCATGGATGTTAAGGTTGTTTCTGAGTCTCCATAATAGGGGTTCTAAATATAAATTAAATAGAAGAGGTAATGGGGCCGCATTTCGGCTTCTATTGCACACCGGGCATTTGACAAAATAGCAGCTGCACACATTGACCAGTCTGTAGGTGCCACTAGGTAGAAGAAAAGTGGAGTTAAGACGTTGAAGTAAGTAGTTTGTTAGTCGGAATAGCAGGAGCTCAGCTAGAAGGCTGCTACTGAGACGTCCTCATCACGTGATCTTCCCTCTCTGGGTTTTTTTGTGGTCGCAGGTTCCTCAGGACACAGTACCTCCTGCTTCCCATAGATCTTCTCTGGGGCTGTCCTCTCTGATGCTTCCATGGCCAACCCCACCACCTAGACCAGCTCCCCCCCAACGGTGCCCTACAGATGAGTGGGTTGGGTATCATCCAGACCTGCGTTTGCCTGATGAGGAGGACGATCAGGACTCGGATGAGGGGGACAAAGGTGACGTCAGCAGCTCATCCACCCCTCCATGGGCTCCTCTGAAGGGGAAGGTACCCATAAGTATGTCCCCAAATCCCCCAGATGACCCCTCCTTCTTGGCCATCATGCAACATATTCAGGAGGCTATGGGGTTTGAGACGGAGGAGCAAGAACCGGAGTGGTGCCTGCTCCCTCCTCTCATAGATACCTATGAGGGCGCAACCATGGCCACGTGATGTCGACCCTGCATGGTCCCGGCCATGTCCAGGAAGGCTGATTGGCTGTATCATGCCCCGGCAGGGAAACCATTCCTCGAGGAGTGGGCGCAAGTGGTCTTTGTGGTGATAAACGCTGCTCACGACTGCACTAGGCGGACTAAGCATCGTAGTTTCCTGCCACCCGACAAGGGATCACGTCAGTTGGACCTTCTGGGCGAGAGGACATTCTTCACCACCACCCTGGTTATCCATGCCCTCAGTTACTTGGAGCACGTGTTCCAGTACCAAAATGCCTTGTGCCACCAGACCAGGGGTGCTGTCCAGTCCTTGCCTGATGACCCTGCCAAGCACCACACCCTGGATTCCCTTAAGGTAGCCTCTGACATCATCACCCATTTGCTGTGGGTGGCCTATGATGTGATGAATGCATCAGCCCAGGCGGCTGGCATATGTATGCATTGATACTCTTGGCTCCAGGTATCTGGAGCTTCCTGGTGTGGTTCGTGGCCATTCAACCAGAGGCATGGCCACTTCAGTTGTATGCTTCAGAAACTTTTCAGCTGTGGAGATCTGTGCAGCCACTACTTGGAGCACTGTCCATACCTTTACCAAACACTACAGTCTGGACATCGCCTCTAGGAATAGGGCCAGTTTCGGCCTGGCTGTTCTACAAGGCCTTCTCTCTTAGATCCTTATGGCCATCTACTTGGACTGTCTGTCAGTTGTTGCCAGAACTGCTTGGGACCCGTCCTACCGATGTGGCAGCTGCAAGAGATACCCTTGAAGTAAGATAGTACAGTTACGTAAGAACTAACTGTAACAGTAGATCTTCGAGAGGATCTCTTGCAGCAGGCTATGCTTTCCCTTCCTCCTTCTTTCCTCTTACATGGCCTTCGGGCCTTCTGTCTTGCTCTCTCTTTCCGTAGCGGGGGCTTTCTGCTTTTTCTGCATCTTTTCTTGTCTATACTAAGGATACCATGGCTTCCTCCTCAGTTCTTCTAGTGGCCTCTTGCTTATGGTCTCCAGTGGGAGAACTGAGGAGGGTGTGGGGGCCACCCACTCTTATAAGGTAGGCCGACGTCAGAGAGTGATGTCATTGGCAGGTGGCTCCCTCTGGTAGACTGCTAGCTAGAAAGTTTCCTAGAGGTCCTAGTGCCTTGCGGCTTAGTCCTATCGGCATGGTCTGCTGCAAGAGATCCTCTCAAAAATCTACTGTTAAGAGTAAGTTCTTACATAACTGTACTTTCCCTGGTGTCTAGCGGTCCCCCTTCCCACCCACACCCAATGTGTAATTCCGTATTCCCTGATGTCCAGTGGTCCCTCCCCCACCTGCACTTATGCCCGATATGTAGTCATTTATTCCTGGTGTCTAGCAGACCCCCCCACCCTGACAACTAGTGCCCCACCACCCCACTCCCCCCCACTCGCTACCACTGCTGGCCACCGACTAGCTGTTGATAAGCGTGTACTGTATACAGTATGCACTCATTGATTGACAGCTGAATCAGTGAGAGCACACTATATACAGTATGCGCTCATTAACAGCTCAGTCGGAGGCCAGCCTTGGTGGAGAGTAGAGGGCTGTGCCAGTCACCGGATTTGGGTTGGGGTAGCACTACTGCTTTGCTGGGGTCCGCTGGACACCATGGAATACATGATAACACATCATGCATGGGTGCGGGTGGGGAGACTCACAGACTCGAGGAATAATGCTTATATAGTGGGTGTGGGTGTAGGGAGGGACCGGTAAACACCAAGGAATACAGAATTACTCATCAGGCTTGGTGCGGTGGGGGGGGGGAAGCACCGCTAGATACCAGTGAATACAGAATTACACATCGGGTATGGGTCTGGGTAGGAGGAGGGACCACTGGACACCAAGGAAAGAGTTTTTCTTCCATCAGTCTGGCGATTGGCAGGTGGGGAACCACTAGCACCAGGGAATGACTTTAAATCATACATTGGGCGGGGGGGGTAGTAGCAGTAAGGAATGACTTTAATCAAACATCGGGTCGGTGGGGGGGGTCCACTAGCACCAGGGAATGGTTTTCAGTGGGCTGGAGGGGGGACCACTGGACACCAGGGACTACTGTGTTGGGGGTCGCTCTTCCTCCACCAACTGCTAGGACTGTGTGGGAGTAAGTCGGGATTTTGATTGGCAGTATATTTGTTGTGCAAGGGGACTGAGCCAAATGGCCTTGCTCGGTGCACATGCTGTGAATATTGAACTCCGCCAATATTCAGGTCCCCGCCCCTTCATTTACATTGGGCCCCACTTTGAATATTGCCCGGGTGCAAACCTTGTTTGCCTGTGCTAGCTGGGCTTTTCTATATTGTATATCCATGCAAAACCCAGTTTGCATGGGCAGACTCTGATTTGTGCTTGAGCAGTCTTTTGAATATCGGGCCCTTGTTGACTACAGTTACAGTTGACAGAAGGTCTCCAGTCTACATTATTTTATAATAAGATCCTAAAACCATACTCTATATTCTGTGTTTTGAACACCATTGAGAGCGAGGTGGTTTTCATCAAAGCAAGAGAGCTTTTCCTGGTAAACAAGTAAAGATAGGAAGGGAATTTTTCATGGTGAGCGAGTGAATTCTACAAATTAAAACTATGAATTGTGCTTCCTTTTTTTTTATTTTGTGTACATTTATCACAAGTGGATGATTAATGAATACAACATAAATACGCGTGTATATATATATATATATATATATATTTATATATACAATACATATATATATATATTTTTTAATTAAAAGCACACTGTCAATCCCATTAGGCCTCAAAGTGTCCCTAGTTTAAGAAGACACGTTATGATTGTTCACATTCTGTAGAGACTGCTGATATGCCTCGTAGAATAATTGATTCCTTTTATCTTTTAAAAAGAGAAAAACAGACTACCCATGATATTGGTGTTACCACACAAAAACGGGTTTGTTTACATTCCTTGATCAACTCCCATGACAACTTTCCTGGACTTAGGAACACCTCCAACACAGTCTAGCCACTCATGATACAGTGGGAGGAGAGGAGAGGAGATTATTGCATCATGAGTGGCTTCTCTATGTGGGGTGTTCCTGGTGTTCAGAAAATATGCAAAAAGAGTAGATCAAAGATTTAAAACAAAACATGGTTGGATATAATTATGGCATTAGCATGCCAGTTCAGGCCTACTAAGAAAGAAGGCAGATAAAACAACCAGCAGCATCAGTGCATTGTCAAAAAGGTAAGCACTCATAAATGTAGGTTTTTAACCAGAAATAATATAATGCAAAAAAAGATTGACCATGTCCCTTATTTTCATACCTAGTTGACGAATTTTAGTGAGGGGGGAAAAACAGCTGCCATTTGAAAGTTTTTAAGAGGGTGAAGAAAGTTCAGAGAGGTAGGAGAAAGGATTTTAATGTTGGTAATGAGGCTGGATGGTCCTTTCGCTCTGCGTTTGTTGCAGGATTTATCACAGCTAGGTACTGGTCAGATTCCTAGAATACTCTTGCCTATTTTTTAATTTGGATTTATGCAGTGCAGGTGTTGCGTTCATAGTGTCCGACCTTAATCTAATAGGAAGAACAGTACAAAGGTCACTTCAAGTATAATAGTGCTAAAACATAAACAGTAGGCAAACAGAAAAGCGGAGCACTTGTTCACTAAGCAAGAACTCCAAAATGCTAAGCTGCTGTTAAAAAGCTTTGCTATCAAGCCAGCCAGTGGCGCAGTGGTATCGTTACCACTCGTTACACTGGTGTCCTGGATTCAGGAATGAACTCTGGTGTCTTTGGGGTAGACTGGAGGAGGAAAGATCAAGTGTCTCCAGAACAGCCGTCCTCCCTCAGGGGAGGGGAGATGCTGCGTCCCACTTTTTGACTGTCACCTGATGAAAGCCAGGTGGTGGCACAGTGGGAACAAGGAAAAGGGGTGCAGTGTGGTCACCAGATGCCAGCCATACATAAGCACTGCCACAGACGGAAAAGGCCTTGGTCCTCAGACAGGGGTCGAAATTGGCACTGGTCCGCTTGCCAAATGCTGGTAGATTTTGTGTTAGGCTACTAAAAAACTTTGTGTCATTTTTAGTCTAACTGCAGGGTAGGTAGTCATTAATTACAGGGGTAATTACACTGTAGTTACATGTTTGTTACATGCAGCTGTTTAAATTTCCCAGTTGATAGCCCTGCTGGTCAGTGGCTGCAAAACTTAATTTCCACCCCGGTCATCAGTTGTGCCGACGCCCCCCTCTAGCCTCAAACACAACCCACTTGGCAGGCCACCCACCACTGTCTTGATCCTGGGCAAGTGGTAGATAACGGGTAAGTCCATTAGGAGCTCAGCAGTGACTGGGCAAGCCACGAGACGAGAAAAAGCTTGATGAGAGGGAAAAAAAAGTTTTAATTCGATAAAGTCTGATAAAAAGGGGCACTTGGGTGAAACTCTTCAGGAACACCCAATGTTTTGAGCCTAAAACTAGACTCTCTATCGAGGATGATGTCCCTCACTGTTCAAACAGTTATATCTAGAACAACTTTAAAGTGACAGTACATATAAAAAAAAGTGCCATGGCAGGAGCCATACTAGTAATGTTGTGAATGTGCAAATGTGTACAAGATAAATTAACTACTAACAAAACAAAAACTGCTACCTAAAGTTTCTATAAATAAGTGCAAAGAAAGAAACAACGCTGCAGCGTCTCAGATGTGTCCACTGATAAATAGATGATGCTGTTGATGTGATGTCTGTTGCATGGACTGTGTCAGTCCTTGCAATTGGCCAGTTGGACAGCCTAAAAAAGAGAGAAAGAAGTATATTCAGTACTCAGAACAATGAAATATTAAAGCATTGCACTAGAAAAGGGGTTCATTCAGAATGATCATTCAGACCTACATGCCCAAGTGCCCCAAATGTGTACATCCAAAAAGCTTCACGTTTCAGTAAGGCATTCTCTAAATAGCCAACCTAGAGCCCAGCTGTACTTTAATAATCTCAGTGGACAAGAAGTTTGGGTTGGCCTGATCTTCGTATCTGAAAATATGTGGGGCAACAGAGTCACTAGGATCAAGTCTCTCCATTGCCTGCACATGCTCAGTTGAGAAAGCACTAGGACAGGGTGCAAACCCCATTGGGTTTGGTGGGGGCACCTCTGCACTGCTATCCTTGAGCTGTACGATCTGCATTTTTAGTGTCCACTTAATAAAGGAGTTTTTAATACCAGCAAGCAGTTACATGTTCTTCTATTTAATGAGGGCTGTTTTGTTTTTATACTGTTGTTTCAGTAATGCAAGCACTGCCTGTCACAGAGCAGCCTTTCACCTGTTTACTTATTGACAGCTAGACAGACGGGAGCTCCAGTGCTCACATCCATGGGTTTTAGACCAGTTTATGAAGGACAGGGAGTGCACATTTGAGCCGCGGAAGATAATCTGTTTTATTGCTGTTTTTCTTTTAAAGATGACCTTACATACCTTGAACACATTTTTGAGATCTCCCGGCGTCCCGACCTGCTGACCATGGTGATAGACTACCGGACAAAGGTGTTGAAAATCTCTGAGGATGATGAGATAGACACCAAACTCACCCGGATCCCTAGTGCCAAGAAATACAAAGGTAGGTTCTCTAGGCAACAAATGCAAGGTAGAGGCAATCGATTACAGGCTTACTATAACAGAGGGCTGCAGGCTCCACTGCTCTTGGTCCTTAACCACTTACCAGTACTCAATCCATTGCAGTATGTTAAGAAGCTTTCATTGCTAATATTAACATAAAGTTAATGTAACTGGATTTGTAATATATATGGGCACACTCATGCAATACTGAATGGAATGCTCTAATGAGCTGATCATGTAAATGTCCTTGCCTATACATTATTCTGATATACTGTAATAATAGATGTAATATTGAGTGAACCCTCATGTCCTGAGGAATAAAGTTTACAAAAAAAAAGCTTTCATTGCACCTGCCCTACAATGTACCTGGCCCTGTGGATAGAGAATGTCTTTCTCCAGTGCTTTCAATCCCACCTCTGCTGTCATCTGCACCGTTCGAACGTGATCTCCCTTTCTTTAGTTATGCCCCATGTGGAGTATAATGCACAGTTCTGTTCACAAACCGTACTGTAGAAAAGATGTGGATAAGTTAGAACAAGTAATAGAAGGTAATGAGAACTGAGATTGATGCCTCCACTTACCTGGCATGTACAAGACATATTCCACTGGTATTGGCTGCGGCATGGTCTTTAGGCCTCAGACATGGGGCCTGTGTCAGGGTGTTAGTGTGGGTCTTCATAGATTTACAAAATGGCTGCGTCTCTAACTGGAGAGTCTGTTGATGCACCAGGACAGCAGTCTGGATGATGCCCCTGAAAAAATACTACAGGGAACCCCGTCAGACCGTCCCTGCAATACCCACACAGGACAAAATAACAATAAGAGCAGTAACACAGTATCCAAGAATAGGAACATACGAAGAAGCCAGCAGAAGAAGGCCATTTGGTCTATCAAGTCTGCTCGTATTGCAGGGTCCATAGCTTGAGCTAATGACCCTGCCTCCCTCCATACTCCTCCCATCCTCCCTACCCATGATCCTGACCTTCCCCCATGCCTATCCCATCCTCTCTTAAAGCTGCCCACCGTATTCAACGAGATGACCTCTTCTGGCAGCACATTCCAGGTTTCCACCACCTTCTCTGTGAAGAGGTGCTTCCTGACCTTATTCCTAAACCTCCCACCCTCCAGCTTAAGACTGTGCCCCCTAGTGTTATGGTCGCCACTCAGCTTAAAGAGACTCTCCTTATCCCTTTCAAGTACTTGAAGGTCCCAATCATGTCCCCTCTCTCTCTGTCCTGTCTTCCAGGGAGTACATTCAGTGCCCTCAACCTCTCCTCATATGCCTTACTCTGCTGACCAGCTATCATCTTTGTAGCCCTCCTCTGGACCTTCTCCAGCAGGTTAATGTCCTTTTTGAGGTATGGGCGCCAGTACTGAGCTCCGTACTCTAGACGCAGCCTTACCAGTGACCTGTACAAGGGCAGTATAACCTCCTCTCTCTCCTACTATTGATCCCTTTAGATATGCATCCCAGCATCTTGTTTGCCTTTGCCTCTGCTTTCTTGCACTATGTGGAGTGCTTCAGGTCACTAGTGATCATCACCCCCAGGTTGTTTGTTTGTAAAGGTTTATTCCTAAAAGAAAGAAGTACAAGAGGAATAGGATTGCCCAGATGAGCAAAAATGTTCATTTACAGTGGGGTCCCACTGTCACATAATATAAAATACTGTAGTTTTAACAAATAGAAATACATAGAAAATCCTTTTCCTATTTTCATATAAAAAAATACATTTGAGGTACATAGTAGAAAACACATACATAGGCTTTAACATTCACTGTGAGCAGCATCTTTTTGGTTGTGCAGAAGTTTGAAGCAGCCAGCCCTTGATTCTATTCCATGGAGCTACTTCCTTAGACCTTAAGTAGCAGGGGAAGCTTATGCCAAGCTTTCGGACCTTGAGCAGCTATAGTAGAGTTGCCCTTAGTTGTTCTCATAACAGGGATATTAAATTCTAGGTTTTGAGCTGACCGTAAATCTGACCTTGTAATTCTAATTTCAAATAGAGTATCTAAATAGAGTGGTCTTTTTTCTTCAGATTTTGATAAAGGAATTATATTACGTGTAAATGCCTACGTTCCGTTAGGTCCATCCAGTTTATGGCCCGGTACATTAGACAGTGATGTGTCATCCTGGGGGTGTCCAGGGCAAACGCAAACCTGTTTAAGGCTATATCAAGCCGATCTAATTCCGCCCTGGGTGCTTCCCCCCCCCCCCAAATACCACAGCTCCATAGTCAAATAGTGGAACTATCATGGTGTTAACTATATATTTTCTGGCCAACGTTGGAACGCAATCTTTCAATCTGTGCAAAGCCCCTAATCTCGTGTTTAATTTTTTGATTAGGCTATCTATGTGTTTACCCCATTTCATTTGTGTATCTAACCCTACTCTTAAGTATTTAAAATAATTTACTTGTTCTGATACATCATCTGAGGAGGCTATAATTTGAAGTGTTTGAGGGTATCAATCTGTTTATTCTCAAAAATCATAACCTGAGACTTCTAGTATTTAATATTAATTTATGTAATCTGAAAGAATCCTGTAAAACATCAAAATCTCTTTGAAGAAGAGTCTGGATTTCAGGGATTGATGTTCCTTCTATGTACAGGATCACGTCATCTGCATACAAATGATGCCTGGCTCCCTGAATAAGGGGGGGCCGGCACCATTTATATACAGATTAAATAGCATCAGTCCCAACACTGACCCCCGAGGGAATCCAGTCTTAATATGTTCCAACCGCGATGTGTAAGATCCTAAAGAAACTTGTTGTGTTCTGCCCGGTAAATATTCTTTAAACCAGTTCAGGGCCGCCAGGTTGAGGCCAGTATTCTTCAATTTGTCCAACAGCATCAGATGGTTCCAAGTATCAAACGCTTTGGACAAATCTAGGAATATGGCCCCAACCAGGAGGCCCCTATCCATTGAAGTCTGTGTATCTGTGGTAACCTTTATCAGTGCTGTCACTGTACTATGGCTAGAATGAAATCCAGATTGGTATGGGTTATTTAATTATTTATTGCTTCATTTGGACATAACCTTTGAGCAAAATGCTCTTTTTCAAAGGTTCCACGTCTTGACAGAACAACACAGAAAGGTAGAAAGGTAGTTACAGAGTGTACAAGTACAGGGACAAAAAATACAAGAAATAACAGCAATTAGTCTATTTACAATTGTAAGCTATCTTATTATAGAGGTACATACTGCAGTTAGTACAGCCCAAAGTTCATGGTGAGTGCTGTGGGTTTAATGAACTAATTTAGCAAGAGGTAAAGCACCAGGGTAGGTATTGTCATTATTTTATATAAAGTCAGGTGGGGAGTGACTCAAAATAGGCTTTCACACCCTGTATGTTAATGCAGCCAAGGGGAGGCTTTGTTGTTAATTCAAGTAGGGGGTTGGGGTTAATTTTCTGTGCAGGACTGACCTAGTAGGAATATGCTAGAGAGCAATGTGAGGGAGGGCCGGGCACAGAATAAGCTGGTGGGAAGACAGGTGCTTTGAGACAATCACATTTGTGAAGGGCCGGGGGATTTAAAACAGAGTGCGGAGTTAAGTACAGTAGATAGAAGGCTCTAGTTCGAGGGCTGGCAAGTAGTAGTAGGAAGTAGGAGTTTAAACTCCGGGTTACTGGGCAGTTGAGTAGCAAACTGGAGAATGCATCCCAGGAGCAGGCTGACTCCAAGTTACTGGGTGTCAATGCTACAGGTCACCTGCAGCTACATACTCCGTGCTCCAAATAGTCCTGTAACTGTTTACCTATCAATTTTTCAAAAAGCTTTGAGATCACCTGGAGAAGGGATATTGGTCTGTAGTTCTGCATGTCTTGTTGTGATCCAGATTTGTATATAGGAATTACATTCGCTACTTTCCAAGATTTTGGATATGTGCCAGTGGTTATAGACAGATTAAAAATGTCAATAATTTTGTCCTTGTCCTTGTCCTCCTCCTCCTCCTCCTCCTCTGATGCAGATACTTGGACTCCACTCAGGTAGTACTCTGTCCTGGGAGTCCTGGCTCCAATATATGTAACTTTGCATTTATTGGCATTGAAGCCAAGCTGCCAGATCCTGGACCACCTCCCTAGTTTTTCCAGATCTTCCTGTAGGTCCTGTATCCCTTCAGCTGTGTCCACTCTCCCACAGAGCTTGGTGGCATCCGCAAATAGGCACATTTTGCCCTTAATGCCATCCCCAATGTCATTGATGAAGACATTGAACAACACCGGCCCTAGCACAGAGCCCTGTGGGACCCCACTGGTTACCTCTCTGGTACCAGATAACTCTCCCCCACATCACCCTCTGGGTTCTGTCCCTCAACCAGTTTTCCACCCATCTGGCCATCTTTTCCCCAACCCCAAGATCCACCAACTTCTTGATCAACCTTTTGTGGGGCACAAAGACAAAGGCCTTGCTGAAATCAAGACAGTGTAACAGAACACAGTAAATACAGTCAAAGTTGAGGGTATGTTCTGTTTGGTGAAAGTCGAGATCAGGGTTCTGGACATGGAAAGAGAAGAGTTAATACAAATAAGTAAGAGGCAGTAAACAAGGCAAAACCAATATCTGGCCAACCCTGCAGTCCCCGCTAGCCTCACGCCAAACAGTCCCACACAGAGTCGCTATGCTCCTGTAAACACAGAAAGCTTCCTTATTATAGTTAGTTGGTCGTACTACATAGACTTATTCAATGATAGTGTGGGCCCATTGCAGGATGATGGCATGAAGGCAGTCACAAACAGTGGAGAATATAGGCTAAGCAACTTAAATGTACCGGAAATCCTGGACCAGAGCATCCTTATGCAGGTCTTCTGCCAGAGCTACAGTATGCACCTCCTAATACAGTCCTTACAAAGCTCAAGGCCGACAACAAAGCTACAGGCCCTAATGACCTAACTAGCTATATGCACAGTGTTGCATAGTCTGAGCTCTGATATTTAGTCACGGTTTCACAGATTCAGACTCCACAGAGCAGTGTAGAGCTGGAACACTGCTCTCAGTGTGTAGACAGACAAGTTGAATGCAGGAATACAGAAACACAGACTGCACATTGTGGGCTTGTGCAGAAGTGAGCAGTGTGGGGTCTTTAATCATCACTGTTTAAAAATTGATTGTTTTTTTCTCCTCACTCCTCTTCTGCCCTTGCTGTCTAAGGGAATTCAGGATTGACAGCAGTTGGTGGAATGCAAGGTGCAGAAATTGCCGTTTCAGGCTGTGTCTGGAACTTAAGTCTCTCAGGCAGTTGTCTGCCGTGGGCACCCAGTTTGAAGTTTGGTAGCTCTCTCTCTCTCCATTCAGGAGTTTCGAATGCTGGGTGTCTGTCACAAAGCCAGATCAACAACATGGCCAAGCAGTTCCAAGAGCTGATACCCCTGCCTCTTGCAATGCAGCTCTCAATCTCTTAGCTGCTGCAGCAGCAGACTTTAGCAACTCTGGTGCTGACCAGGCACTCCCAATCACAAACTCGGTTCCTCAGTGGCTCAGTCACAAAGGGGATGAAACTGTATCACAGTATCTCTGTCCAGATTTGCTGGCCTTTGCTTCAGTACTGGCAGTCTTGGCACCCCCTCACCCAGTTGGTTGGCAAATGTACCCTCTGATACCTTATGCAGGGCATCATGGCTCAAACATTTCTACTCCAAAGGTTGTCATTTGCACTGTGTCCTCTGAAATCAGCACTAGCTGTATGAAATAATGTCCACGACCCACTGTGTGTCTGCCCTTGGGTCCACTCACAACAAACAGGTCATTGTCCTGCTGCTGAATGGAGAAAACAGTGAGCTCCCAATCACTAGTCCACACTATAGTGCTGGCGTGCAGCTGGAATGCACAAGCAAGAATCCAACATTAAGCCCCACAAAAGTGAAGATGGTTAGAATACTGGTGAAATGGAGGAACTCCTCTGATATGATAAAACCACTAAGGAAGATCAGAAAACAAGAGGATAGAAATGGGCAAGTAAGGGACAGAGATGTAGAAAGAACATTAGGAAATATTCCACAGAAATAGTGATTGATTTATAGAATATACTCCCCATCTAAAGCAGCATCTGTTAAAATAGAGGCTATACAATGGACAGACTCAAAATATGCAGTTTTTTTTTTTTATTATTGATTTTTGTCCCCAATTATGCCTCTCCCTCATTCTTGGGCATGAGCGTGTGGAGGCATGCACATGTCTCATCCCGAGACTTCCCAGCTTGCTGCCCCTCCTACCTATGTGGCCACTGGATCTCCACCCGGTGGCAGCGGAACTACTGGAGGAGGGTGATGACCTCCCCAGGAGAGGAGAGCTGCCGTAGGTTGCTTGATCCTGCCCCCCCCCATGCCAGCACCCTGACAACCTGAGGTTGTTCTCGAACCCAGGTCGCCGGCACAGCATGAGGTAAGGCATAGTGCCTCAACCCTCTGCGTCACCGGGCCGGCTACCAAAATATGCAGTTTTAGGTGTGAGGAGACAGGACCATATAACTCGTGGGTGGCACCGACATGAGTGAGTTATGAAGGTCCTGCTCCCTCACAATTGATGATAAACTGCATATTTTACATCAGACCATTGCATATTCAATTTATATAATATTAGTTAAATAGCTATAACTTTTAAATCATATATTTGTATGAAGATGTAGCTGTCTCTTTTTGATGTCAGCTGCTAGCTTCAGTACTTCACAGAGCTACTGTGATGTTACCAGCACTGTGCAAACTGCTCTCTGGTTCAGTATTCCATTGTGATATACTCAACTGTGGTAGATTATCAACTGTGACATACTTCAGAATGAAAAAAATATCATGATACAGTATCTTGCAAAGTGGTTCCGGAAATAACAGTTTGATTCTGTGGTATTTCTGTGCACACCTGTTGTATAAATTCTACAGAATGGTTATGGACAGAAAGTTACTGGTCCAGCTAATCTATCGTGATATTCCTACATTGCTTTACTCTTCCCTAAACACAGTTCTCCCCACTTCTGCCTCCCTTTTGTTCCAAATAACCCACTTGAAGATGCCCCATCAGATTTTGAACCCTGAGATAGTCCCAGCAGTGATCCCTTTACTGGGTAGACTGTGCCATCTATATACCACCCTCTCCATGAAGAAGTACTTTGTAATGACTTTCCTGAATTTGAACGCCTTCCAATATTTTATAACTCACTGTAGACCTCCCTATTATAAATCTGCAAGTACAGTGCAGTCTGCCAGGATCAAGCAGAATAGCACTGTTTGTTCTGGGATATCTTGCAGGATACTGCTGGAATTCAGCGTAATCAAGTGGTAATTATTCCAGTTTGTCCCGCAGTAAACTGAAATCTCACACAGGGTGCATGATCCTGTTGAATGGCACTGTTTTTGTCTGCATTATACCCCCCCCCTTTTTTTTTCCTCCATGTAACAACTATGCAATGTAATTTTGGGGTGTGTTTTTTAATTTTATTATTATATATGCCTCTGTAAAGTATGTCAGGAGGTCTGGTGGAAAAAGCATATTGCATTCTTCTGTGCCCCAGATTCAGGGCACTCAGCTGACTGTGGCTTGTGCATAAGAAGTCCTTTGTACTCAGAGTACAAACAGTTTGGGTGGGTGACAACAATAGTTCCTGTCCTGTAAAGGCCCTTTTTGGTGAGTAAATTGCAAAGAGCTGGACCTCATTTCATCCATAAACACATTACCGGTCCAGCAAGATGGCACCCTGTCAAGTAGTCAGCCAGAATAACAAATTGGACCAAACGTCAATCCACAAATCCAGTTTGGACCAGTCTGAGAAGAAGGTGGTCCTCAGATCAGAGGAAGAGACAGGATATGATGTCAGAGAAGCCTCTACAGTGATACAGGTTAGTGGGCCAGCCAGTGGAGAGTATTTCTATTGTATGTTCGTAATGAGAATTCAGGGAAGCACCAAGGGAGGTTGGCAGTGAAAATGTCGACCTCCCCCACAGCAACGGCACAACACCGATGCAGGCATTGTGCCGCCCATGCAGCGAGTTGTTTTCTGTGGGAGGCTGTGCCCCCTGCACCCTCTAGACGTTAGGATTATCAACTCCAGGTCAGAATTGGTCGGGGGCAGAACACTGGCGGAAAGCGAAGCACAAAAAAAGTACCATTACAGCGACTGTCACCGTAATGGTCTTTTTTTGTGTTTTGCCATTGGGGTGTTGACCTGCAGGGGTGCACCAAGAATTCAGGTGTGTCTGAGACTTTTAACTTGTAACATCACATGTCCAGTTGTGCCATAACTCACCAATTCCCAGCTGGGGTAAGCTACTCTACTCAGAAATTTAGTTAGCGTTCAGTTAGGGTTTTCTATGTGATCTCTAGCAGTTAAAAATGCATTTAATCTCTGTAGAATACGGTAGTTCCCATAGTCTTCAGTGTGTGATCCTTGTAACATATGTAAATATTTTAAAGTATTAAATGTTATTCATATGTACTTCATGCTTTCTGTGACAGAGTCTTTTAAGGTATAGTTAACCAGAGGTAAATTGGCAAGTCTGTGGTCCCTTTCTGAAGAGACAGGCTACTGAATTACTATATCTAAAGCAAAGTTTTCTCAGATGTGACAAAAGGGGTGGGTCATTTGTCTTTTGGGAGGGAAAACTGTACTGTTTGAGCAATGGCCTTGTGGAGGACTTGTGGGATAACAGATGGCTCAGACACTGAACTTCAATTTCAACACACAATCTCTGCGTGATGTTTGTTCAAAATACAAGATGTAACCTTCAGCAATGACATATTCCTTTTTCAATACATCAGTAGACTACTTATGTCCTTCCTCTACACTTGTCAGCACCTATTGACTCACTAATCTACTGATTTGACTTAGCAGTTGCGATTCAGCCTCCCCAGTGCAGGCCTTGTTTGCTTGGGCGGTGGAGGCTCAAAAAAAACAAATAAATAATTAAAACAAGCTAAAGGCAAAGAACTTCAGTGCAGAAGCACCGAAACAAGGGTTACCCCAAAGGGCATTGACAGAAAAGCTAAGTTTCAAAGAAACACAACATCACATGTACTTCCATAATGCAAAGCATCATGGGATATATGCAAATCACCCTATTTGTATTTTAAATAGCACAACTAACTTAATTTTTATGATACAGTCCCCTAGTAACTTGTTACCTTTATCAAAAACACCTAGTGCCATGGTATTTTCAACATTTCCAGGTTTCATACACATAAGGTATATACATCAATGTATTTTATGACCTAGTGCCATTGCATACTAAATCCAACAATGAGGAACACAGCCTCTTGTTTTACATACGCTCGGAGGTCACCGCAATAACCTCCCTGTACGAGGACCTGAGAGGGAAAAGGAAAACTAAAGAGGACACTACAGCAGAGTCAAGAATGGGAAGGGGGTGCCCATAGGTGGCCAACCTTATGGACTAGAAATTGTGAGGAATAGATTAGGCTAAGAAGTAGAAGAACTGTTGCAACAGATTTAAGAAAAGGTCAGTCCTCAAGAGTGGCAGGAGCTCCCTGTCACAGGCTCTAGTGGGATTTGGACCTAGAGATACCCAGAGTGAGAGTCCAGCTGGGTGTTTGCATCATACCAAGGTGACCATTCAGGTGTCTGAAGTGTTGTGAAAACAGATAGCAGTGCAGACTGAGTTCTGGGAGAAAACCAGTCTGTGACACTCCTGTTCTGTATATACTGTAGAGTACAGGTTAAAGGTGAAGAGTTAAAAAAAAGGGCCCCACACTGTGCATTTTGCAGACAAAAACATTGTGGTTTACTTACTGTTCACTGTAGTATAGTAGATTATATCAGACTAATTTTGCTTAGTTGTAAGCGGACATCTTCTTTTACTACAAATCCCATAATTCCCTGCAGCTGACATGAGAGCAGTAGGCAGCAGTGGAGATTCAATAGTCTGCAGTGCATGTTAGAGCTTTTATAGTCTCCAGTCAGATGTTTTCCATGATTGCTTTTCTCCAAGGGCTATGTACAGCCCTCTGTGACTCTATGTAGTCTATGGAGACAGTGAGACCAGCACACAAAAGATTAGAGCTTGTAGAAGTCGTACATGCAGTGCAGTGCAGGCTATTGAATCTTCAAACTGCTACCTACTGCTATGATGTCATCTGCAGGGGATTCTGGGATTTGTAGTAACAGAAAACGTCAGCCTACAGCAAAATTAGTCTGATACAACCTACTGTATCACAAGGTAAGTAAACCAAAATGTCTTTGCACACAAAGTGCGCCTTGGGACCATCCACTCTTGAGTGTGAGGGCCCTTTAAGACTGTCCTGACTCTCTGTATAGGTCTTGACCTGCTGCGCCTGCATTGTTTTTGTAACTCTCTGGATAGTCTCTAACCGCTGTCTGTTCTCCTTCAGATGCCGGTTCCAAAATCGTGTGCGGTACTCAAGGTGTGGTCTAACCATTGGAAACCAAAATAAAGGGTTATGCCCTATTAAAGGAAAACACACAGCTTACCCGCTGGTGCTGTCCTGCTGCTGCTGATGCCCCCATTTTTTTTTTCTTTCAATTCTATTTCCTTCCAGTCACTGGACACACTGGGATCTCCCTCAGACATGGCCCAGAGGAGTCTGTCTTTTCTGTCGCTCGCCTGAGATCCTCCCACACTGGCCCCCCTCCGGAGCGCCTCGCCACTCTGACCTGCTGCCCCCCCCCGCCTTGTGCAACCCCTGAGGCAGGGCCGCCACTTCCTCCAGCACCCTTTCTCTAAATCTAGTTGGTGGTCAGGTGGAGGAAGATTCGGGAGCACCATTTGGAGTCTGTGCAGAGATGGGCTACTAAGATTGTACAGGGGCTCCACCATGAACCTTATGGAACAAGGCTCCAGCAGCTTAACTTGTACTCCCTAGAACAAAGGCACAACAGAGGTGACGTGATAGAAGCTTATAAATACCTCAAGGGAATAAACGCAGTACAGGCTCAGAGCCTCTTCCAGGAAAATATGGGTACACAGACAAGCGGTCAGAGCATGCGCTTTAAGGGAGGTAGATTCAGAAGCAACCTCAGGAAGTTCTTCTTCACAGAAAGAGTGGTGAAACCTTGGAACAGCCTGACTGAAGAAGTTGTAGCTGCTAAAACAGTAGGGGAGTTCAAGCGAGCTTGGGACAGGCACATTGGAAACCCAGAATGAAGCGGGGAGGGGGGTAGGAAATTGGGCAGACTAGATAGATTGCACGGTCCCCGTCTGCCGACACATTCTTGTGTTCACTGGTAGGCATGATCCGGTAGTGGGAATGGGGACAAGCCCATGGGTCTGTCATCATCCTCCCAGCGGCCGGGGCTTTTCCTTTGTTCTGACCTCTCCAAGGCACAGACATGCAGTGACATCAGTGCCCGGCGAGCACGCTCCTGCACCTGCTTGCAGATGTTCACCATTGCCTCCACATGGCACACGTGTCCCTGATGAGTGTAGTGCCTTCACTCTGCGCTGGGAGCTGTTATGCGATGCGGATTCCCAGCGCACCCTCCCCAGGAGAGGCTAGCAGTCCTCCGGATGTTCAATCCTCTCCTTTCCCTGCCACCCCCCCAGCTCCCCGAGTATGCTCCTGAACCCAGATCACCAGCATGGCACAAGGTATGGCAGATGGATGCCTCAACCTTCAGAGCTGCCGGGCCGGCCGCGATGCCCCCACTTAGGAGTTGTGAATGAAAAATCATTATTACAACTTCACTTCATTAGTGATACTGTATGTAAGTTTTAATCTGTAAGTCAGAGACTTCGTTTATTAGGACGCCAGCAGCTATCTCATGGGAGCCGCTCGCTCCCTTGCCAAGGATATGCTGATGTATGCCCACCAGCCAGTGCACTGAGTTGGCGGGGACACATCAACATATCCCAGGCGAGGGAGCTAGTGGCTTCCACAAGATGACTGCCAGCATCCTTAGTAAACAGAAGTTTGCAAGCATGGATTAAAACTTAAATGTCATTTCATAGGTGATGTTAGAGAACTTATTTTTTCTGCTAATCAGGGACATGACCAGAAGCATGAAAGTGCCAGCTGAGGGTAGATCAACCCCGATGACTAAAGGTCCTATCCCTGTTCTGTATTTGCATGTATGTTCTTCAGCACTAATTGATCATCTTATTTTATGCCTGTGGCAAGCCTCTAGTATGACCTAGGGCCCTAAATCCATCTGAGTATTTTGGTAGGCCTCATTGTGCTCCCATCTCACTGTACATGGCCTGTAGAAAATAGAAGGTTTCAGTCTCCTCATTGCTGTCAGCCCCTTACCTTTCACTGTCACTAAATACATCACAGTGCGTGAGGGGAGCCTACACTGTTCCTGCCCTACACTGTACCAGACCATTAGGATCAACAGGGGACTTCAGTCCACAGTGTTATGAGTTCCTGATCACCATTCGAACACTACATCAACAAGTTAGTGTAAAAATACAGAATGAAATGTGGTGTTTTGTACAGGCAGAGAGAAAGTTTTTCCCTTTAAAGTAGGCAGGGGCTGGCAGCTTGTGCAGATGAAATTTACATGATATTGAGGCAGTTGAGAGGGTGTTAAGGAGGGACACCAAAATGATCAGTGGCATGGGGCTCCAATGATATGAAGAGGGGCTGCCACCCAGGGACACCAAAATGATCAGCTGCATGGGGCTTCTGTAATATGAAGAGAGGCTGCCACCCAGGAACACTAAAATGATCAGCCGCATGGGGCTCCAATGATATGAAAAGAGGCTGGCACCCAGGGACACCAAAATGATTAGTGGCATGAGGCTCCAATGATATGAAGAGAGGCTGCCACCCAGGAACACTAAAATGATCAGTGGCGTGAGGCTCCAATGATATGAAGAGCGGCTGGCACCCAGGGACACCAAAATGATCAGTGGCATGAGGCTCCAATGATATGAAGAGAGGCTGCCACCCAGGAACACTAAAATGATCAGTGGCATGAGGCTCCAATGATATGAAAAGAGGCTGGCACCCAGGGACACCAAAATGATTAGTGGCATGAGGCTCCAATGATATGAAGAGAGGCTGGTGCCCAGGGACACTAAAATGATCAGTGGCATGTGGCTCCCATGATATGAAGAGAGGCTGGTGCCCAAGGACACCAAAATAATTAGCGACATGGGACTCCAGTGATATGAAGAGACGCTGGTGCCCAGGGACACTAAAATGATCAGCAGCATGGGGTTCCAGTGATATGAAGATAGGCTGGCACCCAGGGACACCAAAATGATCAGCCACATGGTGTTCCAGTGATATGAAGAAAAACTGGTGGCCCTTAAAATGTTTACTCTGGACAAAAGAAGTATGAGAGAGGACCTGATCTCAGTCTTCTACATACTTAAGCAAAAATGACTGAGAAGCCAGTCATTTCCTATGGTTTAATGACTGGTAGGATGGGTGCATGAGGCACACCTGAGGGCTACCTCCCTCCAGCTGGTTGTTAATCTAAGAAAATGATCATCTGTGAGGTTGTTATTGTGATTACACGTATAATTGCAAAATCAATTTCATGTTTTTTGTTTGTTGTTTTTCTTCCTTTTAGGTTTTAGCTGTGTGATGTAAGCCGTGTGTCACACAGTGTCAGCTGGCAGCTGGATCAGTCGTTTTTAAGATGTTAATGACAGATCCAGTAGCCAATCAGAAGCCCTGCTATGCATGAATAATTAATTAGTTTTATAATCAAGTGTGTTGACAAGATTGAACAGACCAAGATGTTTGATTACCCGTCTTTTGACGGGATGCAGTGGCTCACCCCAAAGCTCAAAGGTGGTAAATACAGATGTACTATTAGAAGGCACTTTTCCCAAACAGGTGGTGAGGTTGTGGAACAGCCTACCAATGGAGACAGTGGATATGACACCACAAGAGGTCTTCAGGGTACATAATTTTACCTGTTTTTTTATTTTACAAAGTTTGTCCGAAAAATGCCACACTGGCCCAGAAGCTCATTTCTTGGTGCATCTTGGGAGAGTAAGGAGGTCAATTGACTTGCTCTGGGTCAAGCAGAGGTTGTGGAGATCAAACCCAGGTCTGCTGCATGTACCTAGCTCATTCACAGCTTTTTACTCCAACCTCTAGGCTGTACTGCCAGCCCAAGTGTAAGCCTAGAAATATTTCTGCTAGCAGAGTAGCCTTGGTGTTAGAGTGGGTGAAGAATCTCTAGAAATGAGTACAGCACAGCTTTGCACATCATACAGCACTGATTTCATCCTTGCGTATGTTGGTGGCAGACCTGATGGACCTAGAGTCCCTTATAGCCTAAAATTACTATGTATCTATGACCAGCCCTGTCTTCTGGTTCAGCTGCTTCCAGCATTGCTTAGATGGTTAACACTCCTTATAGCCTGTATCATTGTGCCTTTGTAGAATGGACTGAGCTGGAGGAATCATGAATGTTGTGGACTGTTCCATTTTCTGTACCCTGTCTTTAAAGGCCATCCCAGCAAAGCCCACAGTTATCAGCACAGCTGAATAGAAATCAGAGGCTTACCTGACTTGGTTGAATTATTTTGGAATCCGTAACCTTACAAATACTGAAGCCTAATTCTGCTGTGGGTCAACATGTCTGTTTATCAGGCATTCAGGCTGCTAATCACTGAAACTCTCAAATTCAAGATATCAGAAACATGTACTCTGTATCGGAGTTCAGATTACTTGTGTTTACCTTTTATTAGATCCTGTACTGAATGCAAGCACCATGTTGAAATTTGAAATGTTTATTTAATTGCTCTGTTGAACTGTCTGTATGAATGTCTGAATGTCTTGCAACCTGTATCTTGTTGCCATCTTGCTGGGACCCCCTGTGGGCTACTTTGCCTGGTTAAATAGAATTTAATTGAATTTTATCAGTACTGATTTGCTCACAATATGTGCGGAAGCCAGTGCTGTGTCCGCTGCACACTGTACCAGACCCTGAGGATAAACAGAGCTTCGATCTCCAGTGCTGTCAGTTCTGTGCCTGTGACCACTGCTGAATTCTTCAAACACTCTGCTAAATGTGAAGAGACAGACGCTCTCTCTGACCTTTTGCTGGGCTGTGTTTGCAAGCAGGGCAGGGTGTTTGGCAGTCGGGTGAGCAGAATAGCATGAGTCACTGGGCGAGAGAGTCTTCTTAGTACAGTCTCATCAACATCAGAAAAAAATGTCTTCGGGAGATAAACAACAAGGTCTTTGCCAGCAGGCCAGAGGCCGGAACTGTCACTTATTTTGTGAACGAGATGACTCATGTTCTGTTTAGTCCCTGGTGCATTCTGTCTCAGTTGAGGTGTGAGGTTTTCTGCCAGTGCTAGAAAATAGCTAAGGAACATTCCCCATCTTTCCTTTTATCTCAGCCCCACCACTTCCTTCCCCTGACAGCTAAACAATTCTGCAGCAAAGCCAGTATTAACAGCTGTGAGTCCTTCACAGTAAACGGAATAAGGAACAAATCGGCACATATAGCAGTAACTGGTCTGAGACTGATAATTTATTTTACAAAGTACATAAGCAATCTAACATGCCATTATCCCCCACCCCCCCGTATGCTAGCCCCTCACAGCAAGGCACTGAGCAATTGGTAGGCAGTATGATTGGCACAAAGTCGTGAACCTGGAGATGCAGGTTTGAATCCCGCAATCACTACTTAACTCATTGTGTGACCATGAGGAAGTAACTTAAAAAAAATCAACACTGGACTCAGTGGAACACAGTTCTGCACAATTGCCTAAACATTTACCTATGAACATATGAATGTGCCAAAAGATAAATGCCTTACGGTCTGTCTACTGTGCTGGAATGTGCAGGTCCCACTTGTACGGGTCACTGGTAAGGCTGCATCTAGAGTATGGAGTTCAGTACTGGTGCCCACACCTCAAAAAGGACATTAACCTGCTGGAGAAGGCCCAGAGGAAGGCTACAAAGATGATAGTGGGACAGCAGAGTAAGGCATATGAGGAGAGGTTGAGGGCACTGAACATGTACTCCCTCGAAGACAGGGGGAGAGAGAGAGAGCACGAACATGATTGGGACCTTCAAGTACTAGAAAGGGATAAATAAGGATGATAAGGTGAGTCTCTTTATGCTGAGTGGCAACCATAACACTAGGGGGCACAGTCTTAAGCTGGAGGGTGGGAGGTTTAGGGAGGCGGTCAGGAAGCACTTCTTCACAGAGAGGGTGATGGACACTTGGAATGCACTGCTGGAAGAGGTAATCTCGTTGAAGACAGTGGGCAGCTCTAAGAGAGGCTGGGATAGGTGTAGGGGGAAGTAAGGATCATGGGTAGGGAGGATGGGAGGAGTGGGGAAGGAGGGCAGGGACATTAGCTGAGGCTGTGGACCCTGCAATACAGGCAGACTTGATAGACCAAATGGCCTTCTTCTGCTAGCTTCTTTGTGTGTTCATATGTAATTGTCCCCTTTCCCACATACCCCTTGACTCCTGTCAAATACGCCTCCCCCCTCTACATGTTGCTTTCCCCCTCGCCCTGTCCCAACTTCACTTGAAGCTGTCCACCATTTTTAGGGATACCGCCTCCTCCAACAACTCATGCCACTTAGCCACCACCCTCTCTGTGAAAAAGTACCTCCTCATTTCTCTTCTGAGCCTTCTCTCCCCCCACACCCAACCAGCTTTAGGCTGTTACCTCTAGTGGTCTTGTTTCCACTAAAGCTGAAGAGGCCCTCGGTGCTCATCCTATTTATACCTCTAAGGTACCTGAAGATCAGTCATGTTCCCCCTCTACCTTCTGTCCTCAAGAGAGTACATGTTGAGCCTCCTGGGCTGCTTCTTGTTGGTGTTGCCTTGCTGTTCCTGGATCATCTTAGTTGCCCTTCTCCGAACTGTTTCCAGCAAGTTGATGTCTTGGTAAGATGAGGGCACCAATACAACACACTGTACTGTAGGTGCGGTCTCACTGGAGATGCGTACAGTGGCAAAATGACCTCCGCCTTCCTGCTGGTGCTACCCCTGACTATGCAGCGCAGCATCCGATTTGCATAGGCTGCAGTCTTTCTGCATTGTGCCGAGTGTTTTAGGCAACTCTTGATAATTACGCCCAAGTCCTTTTCTTCCTCTGACCTGGTTACCTGCACATCACCCAGCCAGTATTTGGTCCCTGGTTTTTTCACCCCCGGGTGCATAAACTTTACACATTTTAGTGCTGAACCCCAGTTGCCAAATGCCAGATCACTTCTCTAGCTTAGCTAGGTCTTCAGTGAGTTCCTGTCTCCTCTCTTCCATGTCCTCCTCCCACAGAGCTTTGTTTCATTTGTGAACAGGCATATCTTACCCCTGATCCCATTTGTGAATGAGCATATTTTATCCCTGATCCTATCCATGCTGTCACTTATGAATATGTTAAACCATGTCAGACCAAGCACAGAGCCCTGTGGGACCTCACTGGTCACAGACATAGCTTCTGAGAATCCCCCCTCTGGCTACAAGCTTTTGGCTTCTGTCCCATAGCCAACTTATGACCCAACAAATAAGCTAAGCCCCCACCCCTAGGTCGTGTAGATTTCTGACCAGTCTCCTGTGCAGTACAGAGTTGAAGGCCTTGTTGAAGTCCAGATACAGGATATCAGCCTCTTGGCCCTTGTCCACTTTCCTGGTGACCCAGTCAAAGAAGTCAGTTAGGTTTATCTGGCACGACCTCCCTGTCACAAACCTATGCTGCCTCACATCCTGGAGCCCATTCACTTGCAGAAACTCACCAATCTCTCTTTCAGGATGGTCTCCATCAGCTTACCCACTTTTGAGGTAGGGTGACTGGTCTGTCATTCCCTGGTTCATCCTTCAGCCCACTTTGTAGAGAGGCACCATGTGTCAGGGCTGAATAAGGCCCTGTGAAACTTAGAATCAGAGATTCCCTCAGATGAAGGACTTTGTTTTTTCTTTGTTCTGACTTTGTAAAAAGCTGTCCTGAACAATTTAATTTTTTTATTTTACTGTTATTGGAAATAATAAAATGCTACTTGCAAATTTTATAACTGCTTCTGGTTTTCCTATGAATCCTGACCTATGCCTCAGTGACGCACCTCATGTGCAGTTCTTCAATCCCAGGGGAACAATCCCCTATTTCCGAGAGGTGTTAAACGGGTCCACCAGAGCCCCCATCTGTTCCCTTAGGACACTTGGTTGCATGCCATCTGGTCCTAGGGATTTATCCACTTTCAGGTCCCAAAGGCCCTTAAGTACCACATCAGCATGAATGATGCTGTTTGTGATTCTCTTCCCCACCAAGTTCCCACCCCCCTGTTCTCTTGTGGCACTGGTCTGTCCTGCTGTCTAGTGAAGACTGAATAGAAGTACTTCTTAAGCACCTCGACTTTCTCATCTCTACCTTCTGCCAAACTACCCTCCTATTTTAATCTGTTTCATCCTTGGTGTTCCTTTTCTCCCTTGTACATTGAAAAAGGCCTTCTCCCCTGTTTTTACCCCTTGTGTTAGCTGCACTTCCTTTTTAGTCTTTGCCATTGTAACTGCTCACCTCTCTTGACTTAGCAGTCATCCACCATAGCCTCCTCCTTCAGAGTACTTTGTACTTCTGGAAGGCTGCCCTCTTGTCACCCAGCTTTTAGCACCTACTTTCTGAACCAGCTGGCTTTAGTTTCCTTATTTCTGATTTTGGCACACTCACTAGTGGCCTCCATCAGTCCCTCCTTTATTATTGTCCATTTCTGTTCTACATCCTTCTCCCTCCTAATGCCAGCAAGGTGACCTACTAGAATTTCTTCCATCCTACCAAAGTCAACCCTGTTAAAGTCCAAAACCCTTGTCTTAGTTCTGACCATCTCCCTACCCATGTCCAGGTGGAAGCACACTGTGGTGGTCACTACCTGCAAGTGGTGCTTCCACTTTTACATCCAGAGCAAGCTCACAGTTGGACAGGACCAGGTCCAGTACATCATTCTCCCTAGTGGGATCCAAGACACCCTGGGCCAGGAAACCACCCTGATATCTGCCCAGAAACATCACTGAGAAGGATACTGTCCTCCCTGCCTCGCTGCAAATTCTCCCCATTTCCCTGAACCTCTCTTGTACTTCCTTTACCTCACATCCTGCAGGGTCATTCATCCCCAGGTGCACTATAATGTGAGGTTTCCCTCCCCGGACCCACAGACTGTCCTATCAACAATCCCACTCTTCCTGCTATCATCCCTGGCATACATTCTACCCTCATGGCTTGCCCTTGACCCTTTACCTCCCCATCTCGCTTCATAGTTGAATCCTCCAAGATTATCACCCTTCCTCCTACATCTTGGGACCTCCCTCCTCTGTGTCCTGCTGTGCACTCCTCCTACCTATCCTTTCCCCTCTGTTCTTGTATTCCCCCCTTGACTTGCTACCCCAGCTATCCCCTTCCCCCTCCCATCCTCCCTTGCCTCTCTCCCCCGGCACACCCTTTGTCTTACCTTTTTGCTGTCCCCCTGGCATGCCCTCTACCCTTGCCTTCTGCTTCCTCAGTCATGCGTCCTCGTTCTCCCTTGTCCCACCCCTCCCCTTTTCCATCTGTCCTTCCCCTCTTGCCTGAACTCATTATCTCCCACTCCTCCTCCCTTCTTTCCCTGATGTCCCCCCACCACTACCTCCCTCCCCAACTTACTGTCCCTCCCCATTCCTCCAGGAATCTGTTCCTCATCTGCAACTCTGGTGATGCTCTCACTAGCCCCCCTGTCCAGTCTTACCCTTTCCTTTCACTGTGATCCACTCCCCTCCAGGGCCCTCTCTCCCACTGGGGAAAGGGGGCCCCAAGGACCTGCCTAGGCACCTGTTTCTTCCTACCCCAGCCCCTCCCTCCACTTATGGTCATACCTTCTCCCATCACCTACTAGCCTCCAAACCCTGCATTCCTGCTGCTCCTTCCTTCATCACTTTATAAATCCCCTCTTCATCAGTGCAGCCGTTTCCTGTCTTAGCTTCCATACCCTCCACACTCAGCTGACAGAACTTTCTATAAACCAGGCATCTCCCCATATCCCAGAGTGCTCCCAGAAATGACCACAGCTCCACGTCCTCTACACCCTACAACCCTTCCCACTCCGCTCTGCCCCACGGCATGCCTCCTCCCCACATGTTAAGATTCTAGGCCCTCGTAAAAGTGTACTTGGGTAACCCCGTTAACCTTTTATATCTTTCTCTGGAGCAAAGTGTTTCTTACAGGGTATATCTTCTCTGAAATTATTACAGGTGGTGCTTTACAGGTTTTACAGTTTTATCTAACATTAGGATAAACTTTCAGGGTTACTGCATTTGTTGTTGACTGATTGTTTCTGCTCTTACCTCCTTGTTCTTTCGTCCGTGGTTCTTCTTTTAGACAGGGAAGGGCCCAGCCACCACCCCATCCCCAACCACCCACGCTACACTCCTTTTATAGGGTACCACAGTTGTGACATTTCCTGTGGCAGAGCAGGAAGGCGGATCAGTGGGGCCTCCACAAGGTGATCTCATTTACAGGGAAACTAGTAATTTAACTTGTTATAACAAGTTAAACAAAGCACAATTAAACCATTACTTGCATTTTTTTCTTTCTAATTACTCTGACTAGGTCACAAACCCAGCAACTTATTTGGAATGGATTCATTAACTGCAGGTACTGTGGAACAATTTTCAGAAGGACAGTCTTACAAGATTTAGGACACTGTCCACATGCTGGGCCTTGGAGATCTTAGGTCTCAGCTCCAGGCAGCATGGGCAGAGATTGCACGCTCAAATTTCATATTGAAGAGGAAATACATTATAAGAACCACCCGCCATTTCCCCAGCATCCAACAGAAAAACCTCGACCGCAGAGGGTAGTTGGTCCAGGAGGTTGGCAGGTGGTTGAGGAGGAAGCAAATCAGGTGCCCCATCACTCTCTGCTCTCCAACACATTACCTCCAAAACCATATAAACACTACAAACAGGTATCTGCCTCTATCTCTGAAATCAAATAAAGAGGCAGAAGACACTGCAGAGCAGGACACTGCAGCACAGGAGCTAGCACAACAATACTCACCCAAATCAGGAACCAAAACTAAACAAGCACAAAGGAAACAAAACTTCTGATCATAGGAGACTCCATGATTCGGGAGTTGATACCCATCTCCAGCCAGGGTGATGGTCAGATGTCTCCCAGGTACATCAGCATGGAGAGACACTGACCGCATTACTAAAATTGTTCACAAAGCAGGAGAAAACATTGATGTCCTAGTACACCAGGGACTAATGATCTCGCCAGCCGGTCAGTTGTGGAGACCAAGGAACACCTGACTAGGCTGGGTGACAAACTATCATCTATTTAGTCGGCATCTTCTTCTCTGAGATCCTGCCAGTCTGGGAGAAGGAAGCAGATGGACGGAAGGTCAGAGAAGGGAGATAGGGGAGCTAAACACGTGGCTCAAGGACTGGTGCCAGGAAAGGACACAGATTTGTAGGAACTGGCAACAGTTCTGGGAGCGAAAGTTCTTTAAATTTGATGGACTGCATCTGACTAAAGAGAGTCAGTGCATTGGGGCAGAAGTTTGACGTCTTGCAGAATATTTAAACTAGCAAATGGGGAGGGTGCAGCACCCTATCACGTCGAATGGGAAGAACACCCTCCCCTCAGCTAGTGGTCAAACAGAATTCAGCGTGTTTGCCGTTCATTTGCATCACCAGGTAAGAAAAAAGGTTTGTCTCCCATACGATGCACAGGGTAATGCCAAACTTCACCCAACAACTAACACACCAAAATCTGGCCAATGGAAAATCATGTACACAAATGCTCACAGCCTGGGAAATAAGATCCCAGACCTGCAGGCAATAATGTCAGAGGCTAAACTGGACATAGTAGCAATTAGTGAGGCGTGGTTTACCAGTAACCACACTTGGGAGACTTCAGTACCTGGCTATGTATTGTTCAGAAGAGACCGGGTGCAAAAGGGGAGGGGTGCCTGTATGTTAATGAAAATATCAAAGCTACAGAAATTCAGAATACACATAAGGAGCCAGAAGAACTGTGGGTCACCCTGGAAACAGGAAATGGGACAGCCATAAGAACTGGGGTTGTCTACAGGCCCCCAGACCAGAGGGAGGACATAGACACATTACTGTTAGAAGATATACAAAACATGACAGCTAAAGGGGAGGTTCTGATAATGGGAGACTTCAACATGCCAGATACAGATTGGTCAATACCAGCAGGAACATCTGCCAGAACTAGACTCATAGTGGATTCCCTGCAGGGGGGCCTCAAACAACTGGTACAGCAACCCACAAGAGACAGAGCTATCCTAGATCTAGTACTGACTAACAAAGAAGGATCACAGATCTCCAGGTAGAAGGTCACCTGGGAGCCAGTGACCATCACATGGTATGGTTCAATTTGGCTACTACATCTAAATCATCCCATTCCAAAGCAAAAATATGGGACTTCAGAGGAGCTGACTTTGATAAGATGGCCAACAGAGTTAAGCTAGCCCTGGCAAAAAGAAACACAGGTGAGGAGGTTCAGGCAAAGTGGGCAAGCATTAAGGATACAATACTTGAAGCAACATCCCATTGTGTTAGACAGAAAAGGAAGTGCAAAGAAGAAGGAAACCACTTTGGTTCTCAAATACAGTAGCAGAAAAGGTCAGAGCCAAAAGGCTGGCCTTCAGAAAATATAAAGGAACACAGCGGGATGAAGATAGGAGGCATACCAAACTGCCCTAAGGGAAGCAGGTAAGGCAGTAAGGCAGGCAAAGTCCCAAACTGAGGAAACACTAGCACTAACAGTAAAGAAGGTGACAAGACTTTCTATAGATACATTAGTGAAAGGAGAAAGTCCAGAGGGGGTATTGCTAAGCTTAATGGAGAAAGGGAGCATGTGAGGAGGAGGACCCTGTAAAGGCATCTATCCTAAATAGATACTTTTGCTCAGTATTTACTGAAGAGAAGGTAGGGCAGGGCCCACAGCTCAGCATCATGGACACAGGGAGAGGAGGTGAGCACTACTCCCTTCACAAAAGAAAGGGTCCTACAAGAGCTTGCTAAGCTCAGGGTGGATAAGGCAATGGGACCTGATGGCATACATCCCAGGGTACTTAAGGAGCTAAAGGAGGAACTAGCAGAGCCATTAGCAGAATTGTTTAGTGAGTCTCTGAGCACAGGAGAGGTCCCAGAAGACTGGAGAAGGGCTCATGTGATCCCACTCCACAAGAGTGGTAGCAGGGAGGAGGCAGGGAACTACAGACCGGTCAGTCTTACCTCAGTAGTGGGCAAGATTATGGAGGCACTCCTTAAGGAAAAAGATAGTGCAACACCTGGAATCCATAGGGGCACAGGATCCAAGACAGCATGGGTTTACAAAAGGAAGGTCCTGTCAAACTAATCTCATAGATTTCTTTGACTGGGTAACCAGAGTGGTGGACCAAGGGGAGCAGTTGATGTCGCCTACCTTGACTTCAGCAAAGCTTTTGACACTGTTCCACATAGAAGATTGATAAATAAGCTAGGTAGGCTCGGGGTGGGTCAGAAGTTGGTCAACTGGGTGGCAAACTGGTTGACTGGCAGAAAACAGAGAGTGGTGGTAAATGGTATACAGTCAGAAGAGATGCAAGTCACAAGTGGGGTACCTCAGGGATCAGTCCTGGGGCCAGTCCTATTCAACATCTTCATTAGTGACCTCGCAGATGGACTAGAGGGTAAGGCTTGTCTGTTTGCAGATGACACCAAGATCTGCAACAGAGTAGATGATCCAGATGGGGTGGGCAGAATGAGAAGAGATCTGGATAAACTAGCAGAATGGTCAGAAGAGTGGCAACTGGGATTTAATGCAAAGAAGTGCAAAATCATGCACATAGGGAAGAGAAACCCTGAAGCCACTTATAGGCTGGGAGGGGAGTTGCTAGCAGTCACAAAAGGAAGAAAGAGACTTGGGCATCATCATCACTGATGACCTAAATCATCCAAGCAGACCTCTAAAGCAGTAGGTAAGGCTAGGGGTGTTAGGGTGTATTAGTAGGGGTATCACAAGTCGTAGAGAGGTAATAATCCTCTGTACAAGACATTGGTTAGGCCCCATCTGGAGTACTGCGTGCAGTATTGAGGCCACACTTTCACAAGGACATTAACCAAATTGAGGCAGTCCAGAGAAGGCAACCAAAATGGTGCAGGGACTGCATCAGAAGACATATGAGGACAGATTAACGGAGCTCAATATGTATACCCTTGAGCAAAGGAGGAGAGAGGTGATATGATCGAGACATTTAAACACCTTAAGGGCATAAACAAGGTGAAAGAGTCTAACATGTTTAAATATAAGAAAAATAGCAGGACAAGAGGACACAGCATGAGATTAGAGGGAGGCCGATTAAGGGGAATATGAGGAATTCTTTTCACAGAAAGGGTGGTGGATGCATGGAATGGCTTACCACAAGAAGTGGTGGCTATGAATACAGTGCAGGCTTCAAACAGGCATGGGATAGGCATAAGGGAGCAATACAAATGACTATGAATAGATAGGTCACTGACAGAGCAAAGGCCGATGGCACATTTATGAGGTAGAAAAAGAAATGGGCAGACTGGATGGGCCTTGCGGTCCTTATCTGCCGTCAACTTCTATGTTTCTATGTACTTTGGACTACGTGATGGCCTGCTGTAGGAATGCGCTATATACCTGCCAGCTAGCTTTCCTGTTTGCTAACTCCCCTGCAGGCTGACCCTAGATAGTATCTGAAATCCCCTAATCCCACTGCTACCACCAGCTGCCTACTCCAGAGACCATTCATAGATTAGAAACATCTGCTACCTTTATTGAACCTCTGTTTACTCTCACCTTACCATTTCTTGCCTTACTTGCCCTCTACCGACCAGCGTGGCCTGCAGCATGTGCTCTTCCCTGTGAACATCCTGCCGAAGCCCCAAGAGGCCACTTAGTTACACACTGTTTTGTGTTTTGTGTTACACGCTTTAGGGTTGCATGGAACTGTGGGTATTAAATAGGAGCTACAGCCTTCCTGGGCCCACCACTCAGGCTGGCTTGTCTGACTCCTCACTCTCCCACTGCTGATGTCCTTCTTCCTTCCGTATTTCGCAGTCCCCAACTCCAGCAACAAATTTGACACTGAAGTATTTTTTTTTTTTTATGGTTTTGTTTTTGTTTAAAAGCCCAGCCCAAACAAGCCCCAACTTATGTGGCTGGTCCTGCTCACTGAGCTAAAGAGGTGATTATTTTGGCAGTTACACCTCAGTGGGTGATTCTCCTTCCTCACAGATAAGTATTCCAAAAATATAGGAAACTTTTACGAGTCCCTTACCTCCAGCATTAACCAGGAACATCTGCAGCCTCCAGGCGATGTCTCCTTTTTCCCCTCTCTGCTCGGTCTGACCACCCCACACAGTCTTTCTCCTTGCTCCTGTGACACAAAGCCAGGCCAGCAAGGACCCCTTGAGGGGATCCCACACTCGCACAGGTGCATCTTCTCTAGTGGAAATGATGGGATTCTTGACTGGCATACTGAATTAGCACCCCCCCGCTCTTCTCACTCTCTCTATACCCCTCCTCATAAGGAAAACCCAACCTGCTTGTCCCTGCAGACTCTCCTTCTCCTCAACTCTCTATGCAGACTTACCCTCGAAAATGGCTCATTACCATTTCTGCTGCAGCCCCAATCGCACGACAAGGGTGTTAATTCATTGATGGCATGTGCTACTGCTGGGAACACCCACCTTTGGTGAGGGCATTCCACAAAGAATAGATTGCTCTGAAATTCTGTTACTTTTTATTTTTTGGTAATGTTACAAGGTCAGAGTCCTCCAGATGCCAACTCTTCTTGTTTTGCAGGAAACTAGAAACTCACTGCCCGTCCCTGGTGCTTAACCTTACTCTAATTTTTCTCAAGCGTAACTCTCTACTGTGTGACTCTCCATATGCACCTGAAGTGAGAGAAACACTGCCTCTCCCTCTCCTGGATTGTAAATCACTTTGAGATACAGTTTGTATGAAGATCACCATGTAAAACCAAATTATTTTCCTGTCCTAGCCCTTCTACCTGTGGAGAACCTTCTGGGAGTGAGGACTGACCACTTCTCTTGGAATTACTTTTCCACTGGAAATACACTAGGATGAGTGACCCCCTCTCTCTTATAGTTACCCTACCTTATGGGGTAGGGGGAGTGTAGAGGAATCTCTGGACTGGCATAGGCCTTTCACTTATAACTACCCACATATTAGAATTACCCTTCCTCACAGGGACAACGCCACAATTTAGGAAAGGACCCCTTTCACCTATAGTTACCCACCCCTAGTTACACCCTTTCTTTGGGGGGCACTTTATACCAGAATATGATATGAATCTGAGAAATAATCCACATCACCCTTGCATGACCTTATCACCCATAATTGCCCTCCTAATCTATGTTAACAGCCATGTGTATGCGAGCCATGCTGTAACATGGGTTAAAGCAACCCATTATAGAAACAAAACTCTTTTTTAAAATAATCAGGAATCAATCAAAAATGACTTGGCATATATCGCTGTGCTCCCAGTAAACTCCCAGATTACATGGGGGGTTCAAAGCATGAACTGCTCTGTTGGTTGCTCACAAGTATTCCATCATGCATTGCAGCACCCGCAGTACTTTTGTGCTGGTGCCAAAATTATGGCTGGGAACTTGCTCGGGCAATCATGTTGTCAGAGCACAATGTGGCTGCCCCGACGAATGAGATAAGAACTGGTATATAAAATTGAAAAAAATGTGTTTTTGGTTATCTGCCCAATGTGTACAAGGCCATAATCAGGGGCCCCCCAGTGTTGTCTGAAATAATGTGAGTGGGAAGAGAGGAAAAAGCTGAAAGGAAAGAGGGGTGTGGAACGAGGGAGAGTGTGTGGATTTTCTTTCTCTCTGTAATCAGTTATATTTTTCATTCTTTAATGTTCTTAATTACAGAATATTGAAAGTTGGGGACATTTCCAGTCAATTAAGAAATTGCCCATCCATGAAGTCAAGAGCTTTTAACCCAGTTATTTGTTAATGCCACCAGGAACGCCTCTTAATTATTATAGTACTCAAAATGTACATGGGGGAGTTGTATTTTTTTTTTTTTTGGAAAGTTCTGCCATAGTTTTTAATACTGTTGTTCCCTGGCAACATTGTGGTGCCCTAGACTGGTGACCAACAAATCAGCTGTTAGTTGAACTATGTAATTACGGTAGTGGTTGATACTCCAGACGTTTTTGTTTTTTTGTTCACTGCTATACATACTCATCATATGGTTTCTGTCCCTCTCTTCCAACTGCAAACATGTATTCTAAAACCTCAATCAGTGCAATGCATCATGGGTAGCAGCATGCAGTTCCTTGCATAGGGCAAGGTGTATGCTGCCTCCCATGATGCCTTGCACTGTGTTTGGAGATTGAGTGTATGGATGTGGTTAACAAAGAATGACCTGCAGGAACCAAACAGTTTGGAGGCTTGCTCTGTTCCTGGGTTCCTGCACACTACTCTTCTTGTGAAATATGTCCCATGCATGCTCCCTCCAAGAATACTAAATGTTAGTTTCCCATTGTCCATTCCATTAGAAACATGTAACGGACAAATGTATGGCAGCTTGATTTCAGTGCAGAATCGTGCACTGTGGCTGCAGAAACCTATTGACGGTAAAGATGGTAAAGGAACTGGAATGAACCTAGGATAGTCATAATGGATGATCTTAAGATGGCAAGGCAGTGCGGGAAAGCCACTGGGATGCTGAGGTGCATAGGGAGGGGTATCACCAGCAGCAAAAAGGAGGTGGTGTTGCCACTGTTTTGGTCATTGGTGAGACCACACCTCTGGAGTACTGTGTCCATTTCTGGAGACCACACCTCAGAAAAGACATTGATTGGGTAGGGGGCCATCAAAGATGTGCAACAGAAATGGTGCATTGGCTGCAAGAAATAACCTGTGAGGTGAGTTTGAGGGATCTAAACATGTACACCCTGGAACGAGGGGGATCATGATAGAGATGTTTAATTATAAATACCTCATGGAGGTTAATATGTTACAGTAGGGGAGCATTTTCTCAGAAAGGAAGATGTTACGAGAACTAGAGGGCATACAATGAAGCTGGAAGGGGAAGTTTAGGAGGGATGTGAGGAAGTATTTCTTCACTGAGTGGGTGGTGGGTGCCTGGAACAATTTTCCAGCAAGGTTGGTGGAGACAAAACCAGTGGTGGACTTTAAGCTTGCATGGGATAGTGATAAAGGAATTACTGGTATCGGTGTGTGTGTGTGTGTGTGTGTGTGTGTGTGTGTGTGTGTGTTTGGGGGCCAGAGAACAAGGTAAGGTGTGCGGTGGCAAAGTAGGCAGGGAAAAGAGGGGCAGGCTAGGTGGGCCAAGCATTCCTTATCTGCTGGCAAATTCAGTGTTTCTGTTTGCTGGAAAGACGGTTGCTAAGCAGCATATTGTTTCACTGGTTGCTTTTTACTAAATGGAATACACTCTTTGGCATCAGATTTTTTCTAATTGAAAAAACAGATTTTATGATTGCTTCCCCTCTGTACAATTTGTTGATGTTTCTGGTTATGTTTTATTCACTTCCTTTTTCTTTTGTAAAACAGAAAAATGAGCTGTTGATGTAGTCATACCAAAACATGTCTAGTTTCAAATCCTTTAACTCCTCTTCCCATACATTTCCAGAACTGCACACAGACCGGCAGCCACTCAGGATGTACTGTAGTTGTTTCCTCACACTGCATCATGAGTGGCTAAACTATGCATTGGGTGTTCCCAGTGTTTTGGAAAGATGCAATATGACTAGACCAAGGTCTGTAAAGGAACTCATTTTCGTGTGTTAACACTGATATGGAGGTCAGATCGTTTGTTCAGTTTTTATTTTCAATCTAGTGCATATGTGTCATTTTCTTCCTTGGCTGGCCTTTCCTTTGGACCGTTCCCATGCACCATCCAAATCACCCACCATCCCCAGGATTACCTCATCAGCCCCCCCCAAAATGCCTTACCCCTCATGGCAGGGCTTAAGGGCTGGCCAGACCCCTCCAGAATAGGACTGAGGTTCCAAGGAGCCAGGTTGATGACGCAGGGTCTGCTGGACACAATCCCCCAGGCTGCCACAGCTGAGGAGGTTCTCCTCCGTGTTCGATCCTGGGACATCCGGCATGCAGTGACACAGCCATGTCTGTCAGTATTCCTTCCCTTACTGGAGCCTCCCATCAGCCACATCACCTCGCTATCGCTTTGTGTCAGGTGCATTGCGGGAGGCAGGTCCTTCCCCACCTAAGGGACAAGAGCAATTCATGGCATGGGTGTCGACAGGCATACTCCATGTACTCTGCTGAGTACAGTAAAATCTGGAAAATCTAGGAGCAAAATGAGCCTCAGGCCAGGGCAACAAACAACAGAGCCTGATGTACTACCTGAAGAACTGTTTTTCCCCTTCTTAGATGCTTTAGTGTGAGTTGATGAATGATCTTTGGAAGATGTGTGAGTGCTAAAGTTAGAGGCCATGCTTGTATAAGTGACCCAGTCAAGTAAGTATGCATGAGTGCTGGCATGGATGGACTTCTGTAAGGCGGGCTGCCTTGATGTGGTACAGAGGCTTATCACAGTGTATCATATGCAATGTAACTAAAAGCCAGCCAACTTCTGTCCTACAGGTTGTGTGTGTGTGTGTGTGTGTGTTAGATAAAATACAATGTGGCTATTAGGGTCATTGGCTTACTATATATTGTTCAATTTGGAGTCATCACACGTTTTGGTTTGTGTTTACGGGGCGGGGCGCAACAGTTCCTATCATCTCTCGAGTATGAGTTTAAAATTCCTTTCTATACCACTGATTCATGGGGTGCTCCATCTTCCTTCCTCAGGTCGGCCTGCAGAAACTGCAGCTCGCTTCCAAACCCAAGTTGAGGACATGGCGAGTGGCAGCGCTGCTGCTACATTACCAGGGCCGCTTTGTCTGTTCACTTTAGGAGAGAGAAAACCGAATCAAAACGGCTAGCTGTAATATGTGTCTTTTTTATTTGAGGCCTAAAGGGGGTTGGCAGTATCCCATTAAAGAATACAGTAAGAATAAAGTATGAGAGTTTGGTATATCATGGAAATTGGCATGCTTGGGTGCATTAACCACTCATGAAGGGACAGGATCCTGTGTTATATAACTGGGTGGGATAATCCTGCTTCCTGATTGGTAGAGAAGGTTCCAAGGCAGTGCAGTTCAGTGATCTTAACTGCACTGCTAAATTTGTGATAGGTTTTTTTGTTGTTGTTTTGTTTTCTTTTTTTAATACACGCTTGTAATGGTCACACATTAAAAAAGCTTGGGGGGGGATGGTTTTTGTTCCAGTCATGCAGTTATGGAAAATTCCTGCACAACTACAGTGGTAACCAATCAGATCAATAGAGTTAACTATTTTAGAATTACAGCTGGTGATTGATCAGTGCTTCTGGGTGATAATTAATATGATTTCTTTTTAACACAGATATTATCCGCCAGCCTTCTGAGGATGAGATCATCAAACTAGCACCACCACCCAAGAAAGCCTGAAGAGTGAGAGGCTGAGGGAGGATATGAAAAAGACATAAACTACAGCCAGCGGTCATGACCTTCAACCTAGAATCTCCCCCCCCCCCACCGCTAGCACTGCTGATTACCACCTGCTGCACAGACGGATGAACGGACGCCGGCGCGCAAGAGACAGACGGACAGAGTTAGTGTGTGTGAGCGTGTGTTTGCTTGCATGAAAGGAATGTAAAAAAACAAAATGGAAAAGATTATTAACAAAATCTTGTTACTTTTTCCCTGGATTGGCTTTGATCTGATTATTCGCTGTGCAGACACTGTGTGTTTCCGTAATCCCTTTGCCTAGTGCTGTGAAATATTTCTGAGTTTTTTTCTTTTTAATATTTAAATCATTCCTGTCACTGGGTTTCTGTGACTTTTTTTTTTATTAAATTAATTTTGTAATGTTTTTGAGATTTCTATGCAAGTGGAATTAACTTGTTTTCGTACTCCAAAAGCTGGTGTGCGCTCGTACATTTTTGTGTGTAATATGCGTGCGTGTACGTGGCATTATTGCTGTTTTAACTGGGGAGGGGCCAAAGGATCCGAAATGAACACTTATCTTTTCTGGTCTTTAGGGAGCCAGAGATCCCCTCCTTAGTCACTGTACTTTGCAACCCAAATTATGTAGCTGTACATTGCAGCCAGTACATACGTATGATGACAAGTACTATGTAAATGATAAAAAAACAAACATGTTTTTCCATTGTTATTAATGCAAATGTTAAAAGTACATTTATTTATCTTAAGAATAAATATTCTTCTTCCTACCCATTCCCAAGACTCTTAAAGACTCCCCTTAAAGATGACTGTTGAATTCGGACTGGGTGTCCTCCTTATTTTAATTGCTGTCAGCTCTCAATTTGCCAAGGGACACTAGATAAACTCACTCCTCAGTGCTCAACCGAGGGAAGAGGGGAAACCATTGAAAGCATAGGTGTCCTGCAGTTACCTCTGACAATATGACTCAAAGGCCCCAAGCAGGAGAATGTCTCCCACTTTGGTGTCAGAACAGTCGATTTTGGAATTTTGCTACCTTCTCTGATTTTTTCCAAAAGCCTAGAATAACATATTCACAGTTTGGAAGTTATGACAGATCTCTCTTGAACACCTCCTCTCTCTCTCTCTCTGCTGCCACTTGTATTCCTACTCTCACTTAATCCTGCTGTCTCCATCCTGCCCTCAGGCATGCCCCTTCTGTTTCCTTTCTCATCCCCACACTTCCCTCTTTTGTATTGCTTCCTGCGTACATACCCTGGCTCTCTCCTTTATTCCACTTTACTTTCTCTCGTCTGTCCTCTATCCTCACACTTCCTTATGCTCATTTTTCTTATAGTTTATAGTAGAGCATTGCTCTGCATAGAATTCCATCACTTTCAAAATGCTGTTGTGCCACAATTCAAAGGTCATGGAATGTGATTGTGCCCTTTTGTGGTACAGCAGTATTCTGAAACCTCTAGAGACTGCACAAGTTAGTTTAATTCTGAAAGCAAAAGAACTACCACACTCACATTTCACAATACTATACACTGTAAAAGATACAGGATGAGCAGTTTTGTGCATAACCAGTGTGTTCAACCACCTCGGGGCTCTGATTCCCACAGACCTCTAGAGCTTCACTGTCAGTGTCTGAGGGAATCGGAGCCCCTCTGTGGCAGAGCACTCTGGCTGTGCATAGTTGTCCAGCCGGTATTCTCCATATAGTGTATGACAGAACCCTGTTATATGCTTGTTATGCTGCACTAGTGACATCATAGATAGAATAGTTAATGGGCTCCCGTGCACAGTAAATATAGGATTCCATTGAGGGCTTTTGATGAAATAGATGACCATGAGAGCAAAGCTGAAGTGGTCACAGATTTAATCAAAAGCCCAAGATGGAATCCTATGTGTGTATGCGTATGGGGGAGCCTGTCGACTATTTTTTATAGTATATGGGCAGTGTTTAAATTACAGTTTGGTACATATTTTTACTTATGATTTGTAGCATTAGGAACAAATGGGCTTCAGGAGGGATCTCCTCAGGTCTGTGGAACTCATGGGCAGACTTGATGGACCTTTGGTCTCCTGCCTTCACCTTTCTATGTTTCTAAATCGGGAGCAGTGGCCTCATTGTCACTGTTCAAGACACTGTCTGAATCAAATACCGGAGATCAACTATCATATTTCCATAGTTTGTCTCATTCACTCTGACTGAAAAAAGTGAACACTCATATTTTTTAAATGTGGCACGTGCCTTTGTAGGCAGCTTGCTGTTGTGCTATCCATCTGACATTAGATCAGTGGTACAACACCAGTCTAATGTTAGAACGATGTACAGCAACTTTCAGCTGTCACTAAATTCCATACAGAACAAATGCTGCCCATATACTGTTATGTGGTTGGTGTCACTACTGCTGCCCAACAGCTTAGAATGTTGCCACACAGCTGGTTTCCTCTATCCAGTCGAGCTGTAAGCTTTTGTTTTTAACTTGAACTTACAGAAAAAACTTTAGCACATTAATTCAGTAATTTGAGCTGACCAGCAACCCTCAAGTGCCCCCACCCCCACGTATTCACTGAATGGAAGCAGAGTGTCTGAAATGGGCAATGGTACCTATACACTACAAAAGAGAATGTATGGGCATCCATACACGGACAAGTCTGTGTCTTCATCTCGAGTTTTCTGTGGCAACCAGGGTACATCTTGAGCTTCAGTTTTGAGGTTCCTGGTTGCTATAAAAACCTCTCAATGCAGACGTAACCTTTTTTTGTATGACTGCCCATACATTATCCTCTATGTGTCCTCATCCTCCTCCCCTCACGTTTGCCCTCTTTCTCCCTCTTACCTTCATGCTTCCAAACCTGCCCCTTATACTTTCTCTGATTGATTTCTCTCCTGCCATTCTCCCCATAGCTGGCTGCTTCTCTCTCTCACGCTTACCCTCACTTATCCCTCTGCTTTGATTCCTTCTCTTCCTCTGCCCTCTGTCTTCCCCTCTACTCCCACAGATCTCTTCTGCCCATTCTCACATGTTTCCCTTAGATTTTTCACTCTACTGTGCTTAGAGGGAATAAATAACCATGAGCGGTTCTGAAGATACATTTACATGTACAGACACTAAAAAATGAAATACATTTAGCAGTCGGTTTATCTTAATGAAGGATTGGAACTACAGCATGTGTCCCATACACCCAGGTCTGCCCTGGAAATAAGTGGATGGTGGTCTAAGTTCCTCTGCTTCTCTGTTGAATAAGCCTAAACTATATTGGTGAGATATTGAAAAGGTTTATTAGTTTAAAGGACAGGCACATTTGGAAACACTACACAAGGAGTCAGCCAGCACCACACCTTCTCTGAACCCTTTGGCATGCACACACCATCATCATTATGAGTAGGTGGGGGAGTGGGGGTGGTCACAACATTTGAATTTGGTCAAACCACAGAGAGCAATGGTGAGATGGTTCCAATGTGCACTGTGGGTACAACACCTACTTCATGTAGGACATATGGGACCCGGGGAGGATTGGGAGAATTTACCATTGGGAACAGCTGAGAGATATACTGTAACTGGTATTGTGCATTGTGAGACAGCAAACTCCCAGTACAGGACAGAGCAGTCTTTGGGTGGTAAACATACAGACATCCTACCTAATGAGGGACTGTTGAGCAGTACGAGTCCCTTTGTGCACCGTAGGTCAGCACCTTCTTCATTAGGACAAAATGGACTTTGAGAAACATCCCACCTAATGGACAATTTAGAGATACTGTATGATTCCCACTGTGACATGTGGGACTGAGGGATTTGATGCTATTAAGAGGCACACAAATTACACATTCCCCCATAATGCAAGGCATTGTGGGTAGTATATGCACTTCATCATGCAGGAATTGAGGCTGGCTTGGCTTATGGAGTACCTAGCCACGGTGCTTTCAGTGCTTTTGCATTAAAGTTCTTATAAAGAGGTTTATAAAATGGGTAAGAAAAAACATGACCTGTAATTGATCAGATGTAATTATGTGACCATGCATTATTCCACTGAAACAGCACAGGTCAGACGTACTTAATGATCCAAATCTTATTACTGTGTTTTTAAAATAAAAATCAGGGGAACCATTTTTAAATCATAATGCACTCCAGAGTGTGCGTCACTGGGATAATGACACTTCTCGGGTGAGTAAGGCAGTTGGCATTGCCTCGTGCCTCACTTCTAGGGGAATACCATCATGCCATAATAATGCACAACCTGTCATGCCATACTGGTTAAATAGCCAACCTAATTTGGGAGGTGTGAAAGTATGAATCCTACTGTGCAGTGTGGGCCAACACCATTCTCTGTATGGGCTGGAGGGGACCCTGGGTGGTAGGAAAGGGATACCCCGCCCCATGAGGGGATGTTGAGAAGTCTGAATTTAGTCATGCTGTGTAGAACAGAGGAGGAGGAGGAGGCTTTGGGGTGATCAAACAGGATGCCCCTCCTGATTTGGGGCAGTTGGGAGGATTTAGACAAGAGTGATGGACTCTCTTTTGCTTGGGGGAGGGGGGCAGATAGAAGAGAAAGGTGAGTATTGACTGTGGGATTTACATTGCCCATCTTTTTGCACTCCCTTAGACTCATCGAGTTAGGAATTAGTCTGGAGTAAGGGGAAAAGGAGTACGACACTGGGTGAGAGAAAGGGATGAGACAAAGATATGAGCACTTCTAAGTTACCAAATGTGAAAAACAGAACACAGGAAACACTGTGCAGGAATTTGCTAAGACTGGGTTAATAGCCATCCAGCCTGTCGGATACCAGTGTCCTGGGATTAAAACCAAACTTGGATGCTCAGAGGGTTGACAGGAGAGAGGTGGGTCGGACATCCAAGATGATGCTCTCCTTTTCTGGGGAGGGCAGACACTGTACTCTGCTGCAGCTCTGCAACCTGCGTGATCACAGGCGTTAAGTGTAGGAGGAGAGATGGTGGCAACTGTGCACGTCTGCACGCTGCTGCATGCACAGTTACGCACTGAAGCACTTGTGTCAACATCCTAGGGAAAAAACTTAGAGGAAAAACATTCTGTCCTGCTTGTTAAAACCCAGTACTCTTGGGCTTTGCATAGCCTCCTATACCCCTGTCCCAACCCATATTTGCTCTGGCGAACTTGTCCTCCTCTGGTCCCACCTTGAGGTACAGGTCAGGGGTTTGGAATCGGAGAGGGTCTCTGGCAGGGGTGACAGGGTGGGTTGGTCACCTGTGATGGAAATGGCCAGTAGGGGAAATGGTGCAGATAAAAACACAATGGGTTAACACCCATCTATAAGTAAAACAGTGCCACTTTTATCAGTGGAGGGGAAAGTTCTCTTATGTGACGACCTTCTTCATTAGGACAAAATGGACTTTGAGAAACATCCCACCTAATGGACAATTTAGAGATACTGTATGATTCTGACTGTGACATGTGGGACTGAGGGATTCGATGCTATTAAGAGGTAAACAAATTACACATTCCTCCATAATGCAAGGCATTGTGGGTAATATATGCACTTCATTATGCAGTGTCTTCTGTTGACATCATTTGCAGACTGTGTGAGAGGCCTTTCGGCCCTGTGCATTTCTGCTTAAAGTTGAACCAGCATAATATTCTGTGGTGATTTGCATGTGCAGCCCATGATGCTTTGCATTATGGGGGTTTGTGTGATTTTGTATTTCTTGGAAACTTGGCTTCCTGGCCAATGCCGTTTGGGATAACCATTAGCTCAGTGCTTGCGCACTGAGGTTCTTTATCTTCTACATGCATACTAGCTGTAAACTAGGGACAGGGAAAGGCCATGTTAGCAAGTGAATGTCACGCTTATCACACTGTCATGATCTGGGAGGTAAACAGTCTTGTACTTGCACTGACCTTCTGGAAATTCACAGCAAATTGAAGGGAAGGCAGATCCTTAGGGGCTATCAGACTGGCCTTTGAGGGTCATATTGAAGGGCAGTGCAGAGTGCAGAACTGAAGATAGTATAGCACTGGGCCAAAAAGTTAGTTAGCAGCTTACAGGGCAAGAGCTGCCATACAAGGAGAGATTGGTCATACTCAAATAATTTAGCCTAGCAAAGAGAAGGCTTAAGGACGGGCATAGTCATGGTATTCTGCATATCGAGTACTTGCACTCGAACTGTGGGGAGGAAGGATAAGGGGAAATATGAGAGAGAATTACTGCTGACAGATGGGAGAGGGAGGTTCACTTGTGTAACAGCCTGTTGGTGAGGTCTTGGAAGCTAACACTGTTCAGAGGAGACTAGCATTGAGGCTTACACAGTATGAGTAGTGGGGTATTCTGACTACAGGAATTGGTTCAGAGGAGGCTAGCACTGATGGTTACAGAGGGTGAGTAGTGGTACTATTCTAACTACAGGAATTGGTTCAGAGGAGGCTAGCACTGATGGTTACAGAGGATGAGTAGTGGTACTATTCTAACTACAGGAATTAGTTCAGAGGAGGCTAGCACTGATGGTTACAGAGGGTGAGTAGTGGTACTATTCTAACTACAGGAATTGGTTCAGAGGAGGCTAGCACTGATGGTTACAGAGGATGAGTAGTGGTACTATTCTAACTACAGGAATTAGTTCAGAGGAGACTAGCACTGATGGTTACAGAGGGTGAGTAGTGGTACTATTCTAACTACAGGAATTAGTTCAGAGGAGGCTACCATTGAGGGTTATAGGATGAGCAGTGGTAGCATTCTAACTACAAGATTTAGTTCAGAAAAGGCTAGGATTGAGGGTTACACAGGATAAGTAGTGGTAGCATTCTAACTACAGGAAGTAGTTCAGAGATGGCTACCATTGAGGGTTACAAAGTATGAGTAGGTACCATTCTAATTACAGAAATTGATTAAGAGGAGGCCACCATCGAGAGTTATAGGATGAATAGTGGTAGCATTTTAACTACAGGAATTAGTTCAGAGGAGGCCACCATTGAGGGTTACAGGATGAGTAGTGACACCATTCTAACTACAGGAATTAATTCAGAGGAGACTAGCATTGAGAGTTACACAGTATGAGTAGTGGTAGCATTCTAACTATAGGAATTAAAACAGTCAGTCCAACTCTGTTCATCATCTCCGCATGTGGAATGGTACCCACAGAATGTTTCTCAAAGCTAATAAGCCTACTATAATTATGTTTTATGGGGAATTATAGACAATGTACCCCTGAGATTTAGTCTGTGTTTGTACTTCCTATTTTGCCATGATAAACTCCATTAAGCAATGCTTATTTTCAGGGAAATCCTAGGATGGAATAGCAAAGGACACAGTTACAAAAGTACAAAAAGCATGAAAAAATAGTAATACAGAAAACAGCATTTTAAGACTTTGGTCACAAGGTATGATATTGTGGTGTCTACATGGAATAGAAAACTGAGATTCGCCTAACTGGTCACAATGTGTCACATGGGAAGTCCATGGGGAATACATTTCTGGGGTTTAATTGGCTGGTCACAGGGTGTCACATGGTGAAATCCATATGGAATGTACACCTGAAATTTACCAAAACTGGTCACACTGGAAAATCCATAAGGAACACACCCATGGGTTTTTCCTAAGTGACCACAGGGTGTGACATGGGGAAATCCTTAGGGAATGCACCCCCGAGATTTATCTAACTGGTCACAGGATGTCACATTGGGAAATACCATATGGAATATACAACTGAGATTTATCTACAGTAACTGGTAATGTGGTGTCACATGGGGAAATCCGTAAGAATTAACACACCTGGATTTACCTACCTGATCATATGGTGTCTCATGGGAGAATCCATAGGGAATGCTCACTGGAGTTTTACATCACTTGCCTCAGGGTATCATGTAGGGAATGCATACCAGCATACTTCTCAAGTGTCCCTCATTACAAGGGACATCCCTCATTTTACCCCTCAAAATTGCCCTGTTTCTTATTCGTCCCTCATGGACAAAGCATTGCACACACAGAGATTGGGCTGTAAAGTCAGACTTTGAAACAGAAATCAATAGTATTCTAAGATGCTACAGAAAAAATAAACTTTGTACATATACTGTAAATGCTATGGTTTTCAGTGTCCTGGGCTTGTAGTCCCATGTTTGAGGATTTATCTCTCATTATGGGAATCAGTGTCCCTCTTTTTAAGTGTTCATGTCCCTCATTTCAGTGAGGAAAGGTTTAGAGGTCAGCATGCCAGATTTACCTAACTGGTTACAGTATGTCACATGGGGAATCCCATAGGAAGTACACACCTGAGATTTGCCTAAATGAGCATCAGATATCGCTGCTGATGAAATTCAGATGATTTCAATTAATGAACATTTCCATGGCAGTTTAACGAGAGAGAGAGAGAGAGAGAAAGCCCAATATTTAACCATCATCCATTTGTGGGTGCTATGTTGCAATGTCCTGGAAATCAGACTAGTCTTCAGGGCTTAAACTTCTGAATTGTAGTTATTTACTTTTGTATTTAATTTACACAGGCCTTTACCTGTGAACAGAGCAGCTGCTCTAATGTAAATGTTCCTGTATAAAAATAAACTTGTAATCATTTAAATACTGCAAAGTGTGGAGAAAGAGAAGCAAGGACATGAAGAACTGAGCCCAGTGTCACTCATGCGTGAAATGAGTTTGGGGATCTCTGCTCCGTATGCAGTGTGTCACAGCCTGCTTCACAGGTCCATCACAAACACCAGTATTTTAAGCATTCATCACTGTAAACACTCAGCGCTGAGATGAGGCTGTCAATCAGTTACATGACCACCGGAGAGTAACCCTCTTTATCCCAGTAGGACAGCTCATCTCTCCATGTTAGCAGTAGGAATGTGTGCACTGTATCTGATCCTGTGGATAAGCAGGATTCAGTCTCTAGCGATATCAGTGCTTAATTCATCATCTGTATGTGCAAAGAAGCCTGTATGGTGCCTACCTAACACTCGGGTAAACACAGGACTTCAGTCTCCAGGTGCTGTTATTGGCTCCCCATTAACCAGTGCTTAATTCATAAATTTGAGTGTTTATGAAATTAAAAAAAATAGTCTCTGGATAAAGACCTCTAGGGATGGTGGGCAGTGACTGTTGAAGGTGAAGCTGAATTGTTATTACCAATGTATGGGAGGTTTTTCAATTAACTAAAGGGTTAGAGCTGCTTTTGTTGTTGGGACTCTAGGTCCAAACTCGATTTCCATCTAGGGCTTCTTCTGTGTAACAAAATAAAAAACAAGAATATAGGAAAGTGTATCTATCAGCTGGGTCAAACATAGTATGGGTAGTGAGCAGTTGATGCCCTGCCCCCCCCCCCAAAAGAATGGAAAGTAGATGCTACATATCTGGGGAAAAAAACATAATCGGTGAGAGGAGATCTTTAGCAGCGGTAGACTGAAATTGTGAGGTTAAAAGTTCAGCTCTAACTATTGCGATAAGACGGATCCTCTTTTTTTTATCAGTTTTTTTCTGTACTTGAGGTGGTGACATTTTTTATATTGGTTCTGACAGGCCTCTATGTACTACACCCCCATGGTGAAGCTCCCCCTGCACAATACTGAGGGGAGAGACCACTTCCAGGTTTGTGTATGTGGAGAAGGGTCACCCACCTCTCCACCCCAGCTTCTTATTTTTCCCATCTGTGTCCTGAGAGCCATCAGCGAGGAGTGATCACTCACTTAGCAGGCACACACTCATCTCCTCACCTACCCATCACACTGGTGCTGCAAGCCACCCATATTCCATATGCTTGACGCCCCAAGCCCCCCTTCCCCATTGAAGTGTGGGTGCACACATCTTGGCTTCCTTGGCCCACTGCAGTGATCTTTATGTGAGTGGTACAACAATGCCCCTTCCCTAATGTAGACAGCAGCACTTTTAGCTCTGGGCTGCCTGCCATGCAAGGACCTGGTTTCATTCCCAAATCTGGGTTACCCACATGGTAGTGCAATGCTGGACAATTGGTGAGGAGGAGGTTTCTGTTTGTAGCTTAATTGTTAGTATAATTGCTGCTGCTGAAACTCTTGGTCCAGGATTTGAACTCCATCTAGGGCTCTTTCTGTGTTGCATCCCAGTACACAGAATGCTGGTTTGACTGCTCATTGGCTTCACACAGTGCACAGTATGCGGGTGGGGAAGCTTTTTCTACAGCTACCCTACACTATACCCTTGTCTTAAGGATGAGCAAAAAGCTTCAGTCATAGGCACCAATAACTCTTTACCTTTGTATTGTTCTTGCCATAATCTGAATAAACAGGAATTCTTTGATTTATTTTTGACTGAAACTGGAAATGCTTTCTGGGTTTCCCTTGGTCCCCTTCCCTAATGCCTAGACTAGACCGTCTTAACTGTGTATATAATATATAAATATATATATACTTACAATAATGTACGTTTATATAATTGTGGAATAGTAATTTATTTAATGCAGAATAGTAAAACTACAAAAATTAGTAAGCTTTTTCAAAATGGGGGAAGGATCAGTTTTATAAAGTGTGTAAATGGTAAATAAAAAAATCTGAATACAAAAAAGTTATTTTTGGAAAATTGGTTAGAGGAATCCTTAGGTGGTCTTCTGGTAACTGTTGGACTGATACGCATGCTTTTAAACCGAGCTGTACAGTGTTTTCTAGCAAGATGCTTGTGATTGGCTGGCTTATTCTCAACTCAGACTTACCAGGGATCACCCAAAGACTTTCTTGAAAGTGGTAACATCCATTTGAACCTACCCAATTTCCTCTTTGAGAACTGCAATCAAATTTGTAGTCACATTCATCAATTTTAAACCCACCCTTTCCTCCTTCAGGAACTCTTGTGTGGCTCAGAAAGGGACATTTAACAAGTGGGACCCCACCCATTTCTCCTTCATGGCTTCTGATTGTTTCTAGGTATACTGCATGCCTTTCAAAAGTCAAAATGCCAATTTCTCCCTCATACTTTGGCTCTGAGCAGTGTAAACCCCTGTACATTCCCAGCTTAGAACATTGCAGGTCCAACCAGGAAGAGCAAGCATCCATTGACATTTGATTCAAATATGTTCATAACTAGTTGGTAGTGATTTCTTTTTGCAAACAGTAAACCATTGCTTCAGATATCAAAGTTTTGTTGGTTTGAACCTGCAGCTTTGTTCTGTTCATTGACCCCCAATACAAGATTCACACCCTTGAAGTTGGAGGGGGTTTTCTCTGGGTGTTTGTTTCAGCACTATTCTGCTAGAGTATCTACAGATTCAGACCCCACACATTTCTCTTTCCTGCATTAAGATAAACTCCTTACTCCCCGATTCTTAACTCCACCCTGCCCATCTTTCCATCATGAATACAGATTAAAATTTTAAGACCTGTTGATCAATTCTACCATCATCTCCTGAAAGACTAGCTTCCTGCAATCCCCAAGTGTCAGCTTCTTTGCTGCTTGTGCACAGCCCAGGCTTGCCTGTGCTGTATTCCACTGGCAAGGCCTATCAAATCTTGCATCGGTTCAAATGTTACAGCATAGAAGGGATTCCCAGAAAATCAGTGCTGTTTGATGCTCTATATATGTGTGTGTGTGTGTGTGTGTACGTGTGACTGTGTTATAAGCGGGGCGTTGGACTGTGAACAGTGTTGTCTTGTTTGCACTAATCTATTTTTCTGCATTTCCTTGTCTGCCAGAATCATTTTTGTAAAACCAGGAACAAAGAGAGGAAAAAATTAATATTGAGTAAATAAATGTTATCTTTAAGGCCTAGCTTTTCCATTGAAATCTAAACAAAAAAAATGTAAAAAAAAAAAAAATTGAAAGTGTCCATTTTCTCATTGTGCAAATAATGAAAGAGTTTATCATATTAAATATATTTGCTAACCAGACCACGCCTCCTGATTTGTTTTTATTGACTGACATTAAGTTGAGAAGAGAAATGTTCATACAGGATGTGAGAGGTAAATGGGGTTTAGAACTGGCTATCCTAGGAAATGCTGTGTGTGGGTAGCATGCATCACTGAAAGGACCCCTGATGTCAGAGACATTTTGAAAAAATATAATGTTTGGGCACAGTTCTGCTTCTGTCTCACACATACGCATTTATTTTCCCCTTTTCTTTATAACTATATACAGAAACCAATAAGAGTGCTTCTTTTCCCCTATGCATGAAATTCTGTAAAGAGTATCTCAAGTGCAGGGTCCCAGGAAATGGGGACGTTCAGGGGAGTTTTTAAAATGTTTTAATATATTTTTGTTTTGTTTTTAGCTCTGTTTATAACTCAGGCTCAAGTGGGGATGTACCCTGTGTTCAGCTCTTAGACTACCTACCCAGCATCCCTTTCCAGCCACACAGACTAGGTGGCCAGAAGCTTGCCCTCTGCAACGGGGTTTCCCGGAGGGAGAGACTAAGATCAACCAGAGGCCTCAGCTAAGGCTTCCATCTAAAGTGTCATTCAGGAGGGAGCCCAGGGAGCGTCGTCATGATGCTGTCATTGAAGGTTTTCTACTTGTGATTTCCCCTTGAGGTGCAGACATGCAGTGACTTCGGCGCATGGACATACGTGCTGCCATGCATGTCCTGCAGACATCCACCATTGCCTTCACACCTACTGAATGTGATCCTGGCTGGGGTACACGCAGTCTCCACTGGGTGTCACCTGTGCACCAGGAGCTCTTGACCCCCCACTCCGGGGGAGGAGAGCTGTCTATAGGAAGCACATCCATCCTCCTCTTCCTGGCCGCCTGATGCTCCAAGCTTATTCTCTGACCCGGGTCACCAGCATTGCAAGCAGTAGCACTGCTGCTATGCTGGCAGACCAGCACATGTTTCTATATATTATTGATCAAGCTTGATCAGTATGCATTTATGTAAATACTGAGGCCACTCTCACTGTTGTATTAGTGGCCTCACGTTCTCGAGGCTCTAAAACTCCTCACCTTCAGTTTGCAGTTCTGGTACCATAAGAAGGAATGCAACACTACTCTTACAACCATAAGAGTGGCCTTCATGGCCATATTAGCATACAGATGAAAGCAGGATCATGGTCCCCCAGACTTGATCTGCTCTGGCTGCTTGTCTACACCTAACATCACAGTCCCTTGCTTATGACATTGCAGTATATTACTTTGGAAATTGGGGATAGAAGAGCCAGACAAGCTTCTGAGGCTCTGCAAGGATCTGATAAGCCATGAAAAGATCTAGGATATCTCCTTCAATTGAGCCACATCACTGGAACTGTAAGCTGTTGATGCCTAGACCATCCAGAAATTTTTGGTAGCTGTGGTTGCCCACGTTGGTGCCACTTATATAACATGGGTGGCTCCATCATGCTTCAGTTCTTTCTCCTGCCATCTTCCACTCATCGCACTGACTTGAGGATCAATGCCAAAATTCACCATTGAGTTTTCTTAACTTTTTTATTTTACAACTAAAGTGTATACATTTTATGTCACTGTCGAAAGTCAAGGAACCTTTATTCCATCTTTGTACGTGCAGTGAAGTTAAAATATACAAGGATGATGCCTACTGCTTGTGTATCTGCCTAGGAATTTTACGTGATATTAAGGCCTGCAATATTTGCCTTTGCTTTAACCAGGTCATGAGGAGACATAGTTGGAAAGCATTAGCAGTTTTCCTAGCATATGGAGTCTTCTAAGCATTTGATACTGATTTTGTTGCTTGCTTCCCCTGCTGCATCCATAGTTCTTACTTCGATGGGGCTCTTGTAGCAGGAAAAACCATAAGGCTTCATTCTCTCACCATAAGGACTAAGCCGACAGGTGCTAGGACCACACGGAAGACTTCTAGCTAGCAGTCAAAAGTGGGGGACCGCCCCTGATGTCGGTCATGCCCCAAGGTCTGCCTGTGATATAAAAGAGGTTGTCACCCAGCCTAACCTCAGTTTTTTTTTTTAAAACTTTGTTAATTATCAATGAACATATAGTCATATTCATGATGCAATACATTGAGATGGAATCGCATTATATAATGCCAATAAGGACGCCACTCCTCTTAATACATGTGGTTATAAAATTGTACTGCATCCCATAAGATACATCATTAAGGGGTAATTAGATACATTTGGTAACTGTTTCATAAAAATAAACATACAGTACATGCTGCAATGGTGAGCCCATGAGCTGTATGGAATTATATGACATGTAAGCAAATAATATCCAATGCCAATTTCCTTTGGCAGGAAAATAAATATGACCAAGCTTTATCAAAAGTTACATAACCTATAAACGGTTAAAATCCAGTAATAGGCTGCAGCTCCAAAATTCCCCCAGCACTTAGATTAATAACAGAATCAACCAGGCATAAAGACTGACACCAGACTGTGCCTAAGTCCCCATTTATAAATGGGCATATCTAACACTGACTGCACCATTTATTTTTAAAAGGTGAAACTTTCCATATAACGTGGAATCCTTAAGTCAAATGCATTAGCTTAGTAACTTGTGGAGAAACCCTTTAGCCCTCTCCCCTCCTACTTCATTTAACTCACCAGACTGTAACTTTGCCATTCCCTATAACAAGTCTTTTAAACTAATTAACCAGACTTAATGAAAGTTCAGATAGGGAAAGGACTAAACTTAATAGAGACTGAGAGCAAACCTGAACTCTCTAAAAGTCTCCAAGTGTCCAGGTCTTCTTCATCTTCCGATTCTGACTGGGTAGAGGCCTCTTTCTGATGAGAGGCTGGTGCACGGCATTGGGCCCACTTCAGTGCTTCATTCGGATCTGTGAAAATGAACACTCGGCCTTGGTGAAGGATTCATAGTCAATCGGGGAAAATCGGCCCATGTGAGATGTCTACCTCCTTCAGGATTGCTTGGACCCCATCAAAGCATTTCCTCTGCTGTCTCGTAGCATAACTTGGGTCAGGATATAAACAGACATGTTGACCCTCACAGAGAAGTGTTCTTTTTTGCCATGCCAAGGCCAGGATGTAGTCCTTGGTACCCTTTCCATCAAGAATTACCACAGTAGCTCTGGGGGCTTCAGAGTTATCCTGCCTTCCTCGGTAAGCCACCCTGTAAGCCTTTTGCAGAATAATATGTTATTGTAAGGGCTGGTGAGATTATTGATGGAGACTCTATTATGTCATTCTGGAAAAGTGTGGTTCCTCTGTGGAGGCACCCACAGTGGAGACCAAGGAGGATGCTGGGAACCTCCACAAAGGAGACCCACAGGAGGGTGGCATGGGACCCCACAGGGATAGGAAACAACTCCTGGTGGGGGACTCCATTGTTAGGAAGGTAGAACTGGGGGAGGAAGGGCAGAGGGAGGTAAGGTGCCTGCCTGGCACCATGGCTTGGAGGGACAGGGATCAAATCCTCAGGATCACAGGAACAGCTGCACAGGGGAGGGAGCTGGATGTCACTGTCCACCTAGGGACAAATGACCTGGCTAAGAAAGGGATCAGAGCAGTGCAAGAAGCATTTGTGAAGATGGGGAGGGGCCTTAGACAAATAGCACATACAGTAACCTTCTCAGAGGTGCTGCCTGTCTATGGCACGGATGATGCTAGGGTGCTCCACACCATGGGATTCAATCAGTGGTTGAAAAAGTGGTGCAGAGCTCAGGGATTTGGCTTCATTGGGGACTGGGGGTCCACCTGGATGGATGCAGGCCTATTATGGTGTGATGGTCTGCATCTGTCCAGGAGGGGAACCAGGATCCTAGGTGATAGGTTTAAATACTTCATTGGCAAGCTAGCCAAGGGGGGGAGGCACTGGAAAGGATCAGGGAAATCCTAGCCCCCCCCCCAAAAAAAAATCAGGGTACTAAGTGAGGTAGACACCAACATAGAGATGTCAATAGGGAGAAGCGCTGGGGTAAATGGAGAAAGTGACAAATGCAATAAGGACAGGGATGGGGCAAAAAAGGGTAAGGCCATCAAGAAATGGAGGGTAATGAGTACCAATGCCTATAGTCTGGGCAACAAGCTCCCTGAACTGGTGACATTGATGGAAGAGGGATGCCTGGATATCGTAGCAGTCACAGAAACATGGTACACAGAGAACCATGAATGGAATGTTAACATACCAGGGTAAAACAACCCACAGGAGAGACGGGAGGGGGGGGGAGTAGCTGTCTATGTAAGGGAAGGGATAAAAGCAACTGAACAAAAGAGTAAACAGGCAGGAGAAGAGGCACTGTGGGTCACCTTAGAGACTGGAAAAGGCACCACGATCCGCAAAGGGGTTGTATACAGACCCCCATGTTGGGGAGGAAATATATTTATTTATTTATTTAAGAGATTTACAGAAGGCACACTTAGGATGGCAGAGAAAGGGGAGATACTGTTGATGGGGGACCTTAATATGCCAGATGTTAACTGGAGCACCTTTGCTGCAGCCACATCCAAAAGCAGGGCCATTCTTGATGCCCTTCAGGTGGCATGCCTCAGACAGCTAGTTTTGGAACCTACTCATGAGGGAGCAATCTTAGACCTCATACTCTCAAATGGGCACAGTGAGAGGATCTCAGATCTAGAAGTGGGTAGCCATTTGGGAACAAGTGACCACCAAACAGTGTAGTTCACGATAAACTCAGCTACAGAGTCAAGTCATACAAAAGTGAGGGTTCTGGACTTCAAGAGGGCTGACTTTGGCAAGATGGGAGAGTTCCTGAGAAAAGCACTAGCAAACAGGCTAGAAAGAGGGGTGGAGCAACAATGGGGAAATATCAAAACTGCCATTACAGAGGCAACAAGCCTTTGTGTGAAGCAAATAAACAAATCAAAATGAAAGAAGAAGCCACTATGGTTCTCAAAAGAAGTGGCGGTGACGGTTAGGGAGAAAAAGATAGCGTTTAGGAAGTATAAGGAAACACAGAAGGAGCAGGACAGAGAACTGTACCAGTTAAGGCAGAAGGAAGCAGGGAGGGTAGTCAGAATAGCAAAGGCACAAACTAAGAAAAAGATAGCCAACTCTGTTAAGAAGGGGGATAAAACCTTTTATAGGTATATCAGGGAGTGTAGAAAGACAAAGGGAGGGATAGTGAGGCTGAATAGAATGGATGGTGGGGGCAGAGTGTGACAGTGAAAAAGTTAGGATACTGAATGAATACTTCTGTTCAGTATTCACAAAAGAGGAAGTGGGGAGGTGCCTCATCCACCAACAGAAGCGCCTGGAGAGGGGGTTCATCCCAGTCCTTTCACAGAAGAAAGGGTTCTGAAAGAACTTCTAAAACTGAAGGTGGACAAAGCAATGGGGCCAGATGAATTCACCCCAGAATTCTAAAAGAATTAAGCAGAGAACTAGTGACACCACTGACTACCCTTTATAACAAATCATGGGAGGATGGTGTGGTACCTGAGGACTGGAAGAAGGCTGATGTGATTCCCCTTCACAAAAGTGGGATTAAGACAGAGGCAGGAAACTACAGACATGTCAGTTTGACCTCTGTGGTAGGGAAAGTGATGGAATCACTTCTGAATGAAAGAATTGTTGAGTACCTAGAGGCCAGTGGGGCACAGGACCCAAAGCAGCATGTGTTCACAGTGGGAAGGTCATGTCAGACGAATCTAATTGATATCTTTGACTGGGTGACCAAAATAGTAGACCAGGGAGGGGCTGTGGACATGGCCTGCCTAGACTTTAGCAAGGCATTTGACACAGTCCCACACAAAAGATAAGTAGTCAAATTAACCAGCCTTGGAGTGGGCCCCAGGGTGGTAGCCTGGGTAAAACATTGGCTGAACAACAGGACACAGAAGGTAATTGTAAATAGAGTCCACTCTGAAGAAAGAGGGGTTACTAGTGAGGTGCACCGCAGGAGTTCAGTACTGGGTCCAGTCCTTTTAATGTCTTTATAAGTGGCATTGCAGAGGACTGGAAGGAAAAGTATGTCTCTTTGCAGATACATAAAGATCTGCAACAGGGTTGATACACAAGGAGGCATGGAAAGGATGAGAAGGACTTGGCAAGGTTGGAGGAATGGTCAGAAGTATGGCAGTTTGGATTCAATGCAAAGAAGTAAAGTAATGCACCTGGGAAACAAAACCCAGGGAAGATTACACAATTGGGGTGGGGAGGTAGTAACAACAAAAATGGAAAGGGACCTGGGGGGTATTCATATCAGATGACCTTAAGGTTGGCAAGCAATGTGAGAAGGTGGTAGGGAGGGCTGGGGGGATACTGGGATGTATAGGGAGAGGCATCACCAGCAGAAAACAGGACTTTGTTATCCCCCTGTACAGACAGTTGGTGAGACCCCATCTGCAGTACTGCGTCCAGTTCTGGAGACCCCATCTCCACAAGGACATAGACAGGATGGAGGCAATTCAGAGGAAGGCAACTAAAATGGTGCAGGGTCTGCAAGAGAAGCCATACGAGGAGAGGCTAAACTAGCTTAATATGTATACCCTTGAGGAAAGGAGGGAGAGGGGGGATATGATAGAAACGTTTAAGTACCTCAGTGGAATCAACAAAGTCTAAGATGGTCGCATCTTTCAGAAAAAGAGATGTGCCGCAATTAAGGGGACACAATTTGAAGATAGAGGGGACGGCTCTAGGGCAATGTGAGGAAGTATTTCATACAGAGAGGGTGGTGGACTTATGGAACAGCCTTCCTGAGGAGGTTGTAGGGTCTAAAACTGTGGGAGAATTCAAGAATGCATGGGACAGACATAAGGCAGTTTTTGTAGGGGGTAGGAAGAAATAGGCTGTTGGTTAAATAGAATCTGCAGCTTATCCTCTAGGTAGGGAAATGGGCAGACTAGGTGGGCCAAGCAGTTCTTATCTGCCGTCAAAGTCTATGTTTCTAGTCAGTCTATCAAATTTCCCCGACAGAGTAGCTACGAAGGCAGTTAGGGTGTTTATTCTGTGCCCGATGCTTTAGAGCATTTCAACTCCTGTATCCTCGGGCGGAGTTTCTATGAGGGCTTGCACAGACCTCATAGTCGGAGGGCCTCCAACATTTCTGTTCTTTCTCCATCTTGATGCAACTTATCTTTTTTCAGGTTTCCTATTTCCCCTCTGCAGGTGTTCCGATTTATGGTAAGCACGTTATTTCTGGTACCAATGCCTGCAAAATGACTTTTAAAATATAAAAAAGCTGAGGTCGTAGTAGAGCTCCAGTTTTAAGTTGCTATCTTGCTTAGGCTCCACAGCGCCCCCTCCCTCAACCTCAGTTCTTTTAACGCCATCGACCCATGCAAGTAGCACCTTCATGGACGCCTGCTTCAGTTGACCATTTTTTTGTGATTTATCTGCGCTTCTTTATTTTCTATTCCCAGTACATATAATTTAGATTTTTTTTGACTTTACGTCTTCTTCTCCATCTTCTTCATCTGAGGCAGACGAAGTGTGCTTGCGGCAAGCAGCTTTCTTCTAAGGATGGTCACTCTTCTTGCCTGCTCTGCCTAGGCCCTGACCATGACACCGAGGCCTGCCAGCATTGCCAGGACTTCAACCAGGCCACAAGGAGACACCACCAGAAGACCCTCCAAAATTTCCTGCTGCAGCAGAAACTAGCCACGATGGAGAGACTCCAAGACAAAAGCATATCTTCTTCCCGGCCTCAGAGGCTTTGATTTGTTCCTCCTCCTCCCAAAAAGAGAAGTCCAGCAGCAAGCATAAGCACTGGGACAAGCACAGGGATCTGCTCTCTGTCACCACACAAGTCGGTGGCTGACCATGGGTCTTCCTCCCGCGGGAGGTCAGACCCTCCTCCACCGGCAGCCTTCACTCCTGGGACTCCAGAGTCTCAGCCTTCTGCTCATAACCATCTCGGGTGGTGGCTCTTCGGGGCTTCAGACTTTGTCCCCAGCCCCTGGTGCTCAGGCCCTTAAACCCAGCGGGTCCGCAGCCAGGTGGATAGACTGGTTCTTCGGGTGGTGGGACCCTGCCCATTGCCCTCCCTGGTCTTATCGTTGCCCAAGTCAGTCCCAGGCTCCAGGACTGATGCCTCTAAGAGATGCCAGGGGCATGTGGTCACCTCCCCCAGAAGAGCAACTCCTCTGCCCCCATCGGGAGCTAGCTCCCCCATACAGGCTTCCCCTTTGAGGCCAGCACTGGCTGCTTCATCAGACTGGCATCAGCCTTTGCCTGTCCAGTTAACACCAGCTACCCCAGCATCAACCCCGATAATGCCCCAGCTGTCATCACTTAACCCTTAGCCCACGATGGCTTATCTCTTGGTCATTCCTCAGCTGATGCCTGGGGGACTGACACTTCGTCTTTTGACACCTGTTAGACCAATGCTAGACAAATAAATGGCTAAGGATCTGCTGTCTGGTAACTCGGGTCCTCAAGGACCGACACCCGGGTGTCACAGATTCACTCAGTAGGTCAGGCCCTCTACTCCCAAAGTGCCAGCCTCTGAGTGCAGTCTTGTGAACAGTGTAACAGACAAGGTAACCTCTTGTCTGTTTTGTGAGTTTGGATCAACCTTTGGTCTCAAGTTCTGGAGAGATTCAAACTGTTCACCTCTAGCTACCATACCTAATGCACAGGCTCAGATATATCTGTCTTCGGAAGGCCAGATATCTGCCTACGGGCACCTAACTAGGTATTCAGAGATGAACCCTTAAAACTTTAATAAAGACCTCAGATTTAAAACACTTCTCTTTCCTGTTTGCTACCACCATACAAGCTTATGTCTGCTGTCTGCTACTGTATAATCATTAAATATTTCGTAGCAAAAGAAAGCAATTCAAAGACAGACCAGGTATGCTCTAAAATTAGAGTTTTTACTAAAATATATAATAATATGTCAAACATACAATACAGAACTCTTATATCCCAAGACATACACATCTTTAAACAAAATAAGGTTTAAAACAGTGCAATTCCTACAATATTTAGATTTGTCTAGCTTTCTAAATACCTGTTTTCAGTGCTCAGATATTTTCTTGGTCAGTGTCAGAAAAAAGTGTGTCTGTAGTGAAACAGAATAATCTTTAAAACCTGGTTTTGCCCACCTCTTTTGCATGAGGTCATCTAGCTCCTCCCTGTCAAAATATCTAAAAAATATACATTTCTGTACAACCACAGGATGTAATTTCAAAGTATTCTGCAACCTTAGCATAATTCAATTTCAATGGCACCTCTTTTGATTCATGCTGTATCCTCCTCACGCAGGCTTCATATGAGCATTTACAACCTCTCACCTCTGTGTAATAACCTGTTTTCTCTTCAACATCATAAACCTTTTTTATGATTTCCCTCTTAACAAAGTTAACTTAAACAACTCTGTAATTAACTCAGAGAAACAGGATCCTTGATTAAAGTCTTCCATGTAACACATTGTCTCTAAAAACTGGGTGTGTGTGATGCATGCTGTCAGCATTTCTCCTGGCCTGCATCTGTCAGCTGAAATCTGGTGGGGTGGGGGATGAGTGAACAGAGACATTCAGTGATTATTTTTTATGTGAAAAAGAAATTATACAGCACTCAAAACTGGCTGTCTTTGTCAGACCGGGTACCAGATGCCTCAGCGTCCGACTCCAGGGCTACTTACGCCAAGTCCCCCTATGCCGCCTCCCCCCAATCCCACCACAAAATTCTCCTACGGATTACCTGGTGCTGTTTTCAACACAGTGGGAGTTCATGAAGTCCATGGAACCCCGGGGGAGACCCCCCTCTCCACCTCCAAGTGGTTCTCTTCCAAATTTGGACAAGACTACGGATCCCCCAAGGAGACATCCCATGCCTCCTCCTAGGGATCCCTCTCTGACCCCGAACTGGGAAGGCACTAGCCATCCGTGGTCACCAGATGACCAGACTCACTCTCACAAAGAGGACCAATGCTGGTCCCGGTTTCTGACCCATCAAGTGGAGACTCTATTTCTTCCTCCTCGGATGAATCCAAGAACTCCCTGCTACCTTCAGAGCCTGAGGAACCCAGAGACATCCCTCAGTTTCCCCCTGATAATTCCACCCTCATGAGTGTTATGAGGCACATTTAGTCCATCATGGGTTGGGAAATGAAGGAGTTGGACCCCAAGTGTTGGTGCCTGGCATTCTTTCTCCGCAGGAAGGAGACACTCCCTACTGTGGTTCCTACCCTCATTGATTCATTTGAGGATGCCAACAAGGCCGCCTTGACCCATCCATCCTCAACCCCAGCCTTCTCCAAAAAGACAGACCACCTTTACCATGCCCCCAGAGACAAGATTTTCTATGGGGAGCATCCAGAAGCAGACTCCGTCATGAATGCAGCTCATGATCATACCAAAAAGCCCAGGCATCTTAGTGCCAAGCCTCCAGACAAAGAGTCTTGCCAGGTAGAACAATTCAGTAAAAAGGTCTACGCCTCAGCTACCCTGACAGTTTGGACCCTGAACTTCCTAGCTCACATAGTACAATACCAAAATGCCCTGTGGGACAAGGCTCTGGAGCTGGTATAGGCTCTCCCTGAGGACCCTGCGAGGGCCCAATTGGTCCAACTCCTTAAATCGGGCTCAGACATAAGTAATCACATCTTCACGGCGTCTTATGACACTGCAGACACTACAGGACAGGTAGTGGCCAGAGGAGGATGCATTTGCCATCATTCCTGGCTTTGTCCCAGCTGTGCAAGCCAAAATCCTGGATGCCCCTTTCAGGGGTCTGGTCCTCTTTGACAAAGATACCCAGACCATTATCTCTCACCTACAGAAATCGGGCACGGTATTAAGGTTGGTACACTCAATGTACCGGTCCCAGCCTAAATCCAACCATCAGTACTTTTGCTGCCCCTCCCCCCAGACAGCAGTCACAAGGGCCAGCAGCCCAGGAGTGCCTTCAAGTGCAAGGCTCCTTCTCAGGCAACTGGAGTCTCAGCCTCTAGGGCCACCAGAGTCTCCCTTGCCACTTGCCCAACCCTGGTTCCACACAATGACTCCTTACCAGACCCCCTCCCTCAGCAGAGACCTTGGGGGAAGTGGTTGGGGGTTGCTTTTCCCTATACATAGAAGGATAGTGCAGCATAACCTCAGACCAGTGGGTTCTCCAGCTTGTGGAAAAGGAGCATACGCTTGAATTCTTGGAGATTCCCATAAACAACTCTTATTACTGTCAGGCCCACATTGCCCTCATCCAGGAGGAGATTCAAGTGTTTCTGCACAAAAAGGACATAGAACCCATACCACCAGCTCAAAGAGAGATGAGATTCTGTTCACATTTCTTTCTGGTCCCAAAGAGTACCAGCGACCTACGACCAATTCTCGATCTCAGCCACATGACTTTGTTCATAGAATACAAGCGCTTCAGGATGATCACTCTTCACAGCCTTCTTCATCAAGGGGACTGGCTTTGTTCCGTGGACACGCAGGACGCTTATCTCCACATCCTGGTTTTTCAGCCCCACAGAAGTTCCTTCGCTTTTGCTGCCAATGAAACCATGATCAGTTTTTGGCAGTTCCCTTCAGCCCTTCCTCGGCTCCCTGAGTCTTTACCAAGTGACTGGCAGAACTATCTGCGGCACGCAGGAGACAATGTTACCATGTCTTCCCTTGTCTGCATGACTGGCTATTAACAGCCCTCTCCAGGGATTAGTTGGTTCATACCATGGAGGCCCCCTTCAACTTGTTTCAGACTCTGGGAGTTACTCTCAGTCTACCCAAGTCCTCTCTCTGGCCAAGCCAATGGCTGCAGTATATTGGGGAAATTCTATACTCGGCTCATGGCAAAGCCCTCCTGCCTCCAGACAGGACAGAGCACTTGCAGGCTCAAGCCCGCCTGGTTTCCACATCTCACCAGGTCCCAGCCAGGTCACTCCTCAGACTACTAGGGCACATGGTGGCAGCCATAGCGACAGTTCCTCGTGCCCGTCTGCACAAGAGGGTGTCTTAGTGGAACCTTCGAGTCCAATGGGATCAGTGCACAGCTGACTTGGAGCAGCTGGTTTTAGTCTCCAGCCCTGTGTGGAAGACCCTGAAATGGTGGCAGGAACCCTCCAACCTCTTCAATGGGGTTCATTTTCGGGAAGACTCCCCATGACAGATTCTCATGACGGATGCATCAGGCCAGGGCTGGGGCACCCGTCTGGCAGACTGGCAGATGTCAGACTCGAGGGATCTGGTCACAGCAAGAGTACAGCAAGAGTAGCATCTCCACATCAATGTCCTGGAGATGTGGGTGGTTCTTTATGCCCTGCAGGCCTTCCAAACACACCTGCTCCCGGGGCCTCTCTTGATTCAGACAGACAATACGTCAGTAGTCTTCTACATCGACAAGCAAGAGGGGGACTCACTCCTACCCCGTCTGCAGAGAGGCCATGAGAGTATGGTACTGGGCCATCGAGCACAACCTGAAACTGTTATTCATGTTCCAGGCATCCAAAACGTCTTGGCCAACAGCTTAAGCAGGTCCCGGTCCAAGGCATATGAATGGGAACTTCTTCCCTCTGTGGTTGAGGATCTCTTCGACAGGTAGGTCACCCAGAGCTGGACGTCTTTGTGTTCCCACTCATGCAAACCTGCCGAATTTCTGCTTGCTCGATCCAGGGCCTAGTGGTTTCTGGTGAGACTCATTGTCCCTCTCTTGGACAGAGAGGTTTCTGCATGCCTTCCCTCCCTTTCCACTCTTGCAGAGGGTTCTCCTCAAGCTGCAGTCAGAGGGAGCAATGATGATCCTCATAGCTCCCTACTGACCATGCCAGATATAGTTTCCTCTACTGCAGTAACTAGCAGTTTAGCCTCTACTTCCCTTGCCTCTTTGCTCTGAACTGCTCTCCCAGGAGCAGGGCACCCTGGTCCACCCAGACCTCGGGTCACTCCACCTCCATGTGTGGCTCCTGCAGACTTAGCCATTGCCTGCTTCAGAGTTTCCTCTCAAGTGGCAGACATCTTAGTGGCTGCTAGGGAACCTTCCACTAGAGCCACCTATGCCATGAAGTGGAAAAAGTTCTCCTTCTGGGCCACCGCTTGGCACCTAGACCCCTTCACCTGTCCAGTGAACCTTATTCTGGAGTATCTCCTTTCTCTTTCAGACTCAGGTCTGGGTTACTCCTCACTTAAGGTGCACCTTTCCACCATCTGTGCATACCATGCACCTATTGAGGGCAAAACCATTGCCCAATTTGATCTTTGCCGCACCATTCTGTGGGGTATCCTCCCTTTGAAGCCTCCCATTAGGGACCCTGTTCCGCCATGGAATACTTTATTTTAGAGAAGCTTACTTTACCTTCCTTTGAGCCAGCCACAAGCTGCAAACTATGCTTCCTGTCGTGGAAAACATTGTTTTTAGTTGCCATTACTTTCACTCTGAGGATTTCTGAGCTCCAGGCTCTGATGTGCAAAGAGCCTTATTTGGTCTTTCACAAAGACAGGGTGTCTTTGGACCATCTTAAGTTTCTTCCTAAGGTGGTGTCTGAGTTTACACTGAATCAGTCCATCCACCTTCCTGTTTATTTTCCTGAGTATTCTAATCGGGGAGGGCTTACTTCATACTCTGGATGTTCATCAGGTGCTCCCTTACTATTTGGACTGCACCCGTGTTATTAGGAAAACTGATCAGTTGTTTGTTTCACTTGTCCCCAGGAGAGAAGGGGCTCCTGTTTCCAAACAGTGTTCATCTAAGTACTTAGCTAACTGTATTGTTTATTGCTACCACAAGTACGATAAGGCTTTTTTAGGACCGGTCAAAGGCCAGTCTACCAGATGCATGGCTACTTCTGTTACTTCCTTTAGGAATGTGTCAGCTGCAGACATTTGCACAGCTGCCACTTGGTGTTCTGTCCTTACTTTCATCTGGCACTACAATTTGAACATTGCCTCTAGGTGTAGGGCAGGCTTCGGACTTGCAGTCCTTTAGGGTCTCCTTTCCTGAATGCCTTCTGCGGCTTCCTTCCTCTTCCCAGCTGACCAGTTCAGTTCCTGTACTGCTTGGGACTCTGTCCTTATGGTGTAGCCTGTTGCAAGAACCCCATCAAAGTTAGATACTACAGTTACGTAAGAACTTACTGTAACAGTAGATCTTTGAGAGGAGCTCTTGCAGCAGGTGCTGCTTTCCCTCCCTCCATCCCCCAGTGACTGCTTCTCCATCACAGTTACTCTGCTTTCCTTGGTTTTGAGAAACCACCTCCGTTCTCCAAATTTCTGAGCATGCCGGGTCTCCAGCAGGAAAACTAAGGTTAGGCTGGGGGATTGCACCTTGTATACAATAGGTGGATTTCAGGCATGGTCCCCCCCAAGGATGGCTAGCTAGACATTTTCCATGTGGTCCTAGCACCTAGCAGCTTAGTCTTTATGGTGAGAGGACTAAGCCTTATGGTGTCACCTGCTGCAAGAGCTCCTCTCAAAGATCTACTGTTACAGTAGGTTCTTACATAACTGTACTATGCTGGGTTGCCATGGTTCCACTGTGCACCTTGACAGGCAGTGGTGCCAGAAAAATCTTCATAAACAATGAATTCAGGCAAGCCAAAGGAGAAGTCCTCGAAGGATACGGATAAACACAGTAATTTTGGGAAATATGAAGACTCTCGGTCAGGGGTTTCTCCTGTCCATTTCTGGTCATTCTTGAAAGAAAAGGCGAGTCTAAAGAGGTTGCCACCCTCTCTCACAGACTATCTCTGTGACAACAAGGTTAGGGTCCATCACTGGCTTGTTTAGCTTTATAAGGGTTTCACAGCCTGTACCACTGGCAGACTCTGTTTCATTGACAGTGCCGTCATTGACGCCTGTTCTGGGTACTGCCAATGCCTAGGTTTTACTTCAGATCGTTAGCTCTGTTCTTTCAATTCCTGCTGCAGCACCTGCTGTCACTGTCTCTGCCATCAATGCTGCTAGTTGGCCCCTCAACAGCTCTGAATGGTTATCAGCTCTCTGCATCCTCCATCCACACCGATGCAGTCAGTTCCTTGTGGGATTTTGCAACTTTTGCCTCCCATTACTGTATCAGATACTGAGGAGGAGTATAATCCAGACCTCATGGAGGAGGATTATGAACAGAAAGAAGGTAACCTGTCACTACCTGAGGTGTTGGATTCTAGTTCTACCCTCTCATCTTGTAGACAGGAGAGTGCTGCATTATACAGTACCTCTTACATAGATACATAGACAGTGTCGGCAAATAAGGGCCTATGGCCCACCTAGTCTGCCCATTTAAGCTTGTAAGTTCAGTTTGTTTTCCTAGAAGTCTGTTGCCCCTTACCCCTGACCTCCAGAATTCCTTTATGTCTATCCCATGCATTCTTAAATCCCATGATTGTTTCAGCCCCCACCACTTTCTCAGGCAGGGTGTTCCACTTGTCCACCACCCGTTCTGTGAAGAAATTCTTCCTCACATTTCCTCTGAATCGCCCTCCCTCCAACTTCATCCCATGCCCTCTAGTCCTGGAACATCTTTTTTGCTTAAAAATAGTGTATTCTTGCACCCTGTTTCCCCCTGTAAGATACTTGTATGTCTCTATCATGTCCCCTCTCTCCCTCTTCTCCTCCAGAGAGTACATATTCAGTTCCTTCAATCTGTCCTCAAAGGACTTGTGATGCAATCCATATACCATCTTTGTTGCCCTCTTCTGAACCTTCTCTACCCTGTCTATATCCTTACGTAGGTAAGGTCTCCAGAACTGTACACTGTACTCCAGGTAGGGCCTCACTAGTGTCTTGTATAGTGGAATGATGACCTCCCTTTTCCTGCTGGTGATGCCCCTGCCTATGCATCCCAGCATCCTATTTGCTTTACCTGCTGCCTTGTCACACTGTTTCCCTACCTTGAGGTCATCACAGATGATAACCCCAATATCCCTTTTCTGCTTGGTGCATGCTATATCCTCACCCCCCTTGTTCTCCTCTTGATGATCCCTCTTTTCAGGCTTTCCTCTGGAACATGCAGGATGCCCTTGGATTTACTGCGAAGCAGGAGGATTCATTTAAAAGGATGAATTCCTAGAAGTCTTTTCTGTGCCTGCAGTGATCATTCTTCCTGTACATTTGGCTTTGGAGGGTCTCACCATGGCTGCTTGACATAGGCCTAGTGCCCTCCCTACTGCACCTCACAATGCTGATAAGCAGGATCCTACTCCATCCACAACACCATTGTATTTCTCTCCACCTGAGATGGATTCAGTGGTTATAATGGTGGCTCATGATTGATAAAGGAATAATGCATGACTGGGTGTGTGTCATGCTGGGACAACGCCCCGCCTGGGGTTGGGCATGGGGCCACAGGCCGAGTGTGTCCAACGTCTCAGGTGTGGCATTATCCCAGCACGACACACACCCTGAAGGGCATTATTCCTATTCTACAATGTCTTGTTATATGCAGAATTAACAAAACTTATTTTAAAGAATGTTTTTGTTTGTGTGGAAAAATATTTTTTTTTTTTAAGAGAAGATGCAAACAAAGCAACTCCAAATCCGAACAATCAGTCTAGAGGTTCACAGTGAGGTTGAGACTAAACCCATGGTGTTATGCTGGGATAACACCATGGGTCCAGTCCCAAACTGACTAATCACAGTCCAAGATTCATTCTTGCCATTGTATAATCTAAGATGTGCCATCATAAATGCCCTGCCTCCAGATGAAGAATAGGAGGTTTGATATGATGGGCAAGTGGACTTCTGCTTCAGCATTCCTTGGCCTGCATATTTGCCAGCTGTCAGGCTTACATGACAAAATATCAGACTAGCCTTCAAAAGTCCATCTTGGCTGTGACATAGAAACATAGACTTTGATGGCAGATAAGGACCGCTTGGCCCACCTAGTCTGCCCATTTCCCTACCTAGAAGATAAGCTGCAGATCCTATTTAACCAACAGCCTATTTCTTCCTACCCCCCACAAAAATTGTCTTATGTCTGCCCTATGCATTCTTGAATTCTCCCACAGTTTTAGACCCCACAACCTCCTCAGGAAGGTTGTTCCATGCGTCCACCACCCTCTCTGTGAAAAAATACTTCCTCACATTGCCCCTGAGCTGTCCCCCCTCTATCTTCAAATTGTGTCCCCTTGTTCTTGCACATCTCTTTTTCTGAAAGATGCTACCCTCTTGGACTTTGTTGATTCCACTGAGGTACTTAAATGTTTCTATCATGTCCCTCCATCCCTCCTTTCATCAAGGATATACATATTAAGCTCCTTTAGTCTCTCCTCATATGACTTTTCTTGCAGACCCTGCACCATTTTAGTTGCCCTCCTCTGAATTGCCTCCATCCTGTCTATGTCCTTGCAGAGATGGAGTCTCCAGAACTGGATGCAGTACTCCAGATGGGGTCTCACCAGCTGTCTTTACAGAGGGATAACAACTTTCTGTTTTCTGCTGGTGATGCCTCTCCCTATACGTCCCAGTATCCCCCCAGCCCTCCCTACTGCCTTCTCACATTGCTTGCCAACCTTAATGTCATCTGATACGATTACCCCCAGGTCTCTTTCCATTTTTGTTGTTGTTGTTACTACCTTCTCCCACCATTGTCTAATCTTCCTCTGGGTTTCTGTTTCCCAGGTGCATTATTTTGCACTTCTTTGCATTGAATCCAAGCTGCCATACTTCTGACCATTCCTCCAACCTTGCCAAGTCCCTTCTCATCCTTTCCACACCTCCTTGTGTATCAACCCTGTTGCAGATCTTTGTGTCATCTGCAAAGAGGCATACTTTTCCTTCAGTCCCTCTGCAATGTCACTTATAGAGACATTAAAAAGGACTGGACCCAATACTGAACCCTGCGGTACCCCACTAGTAACCCCTGTTTCTTCAGAGTGGACTCCATTTACAATTGCCTTCTGTGTCCTGTTGTCCAGCCAATGTTTTATCCAGGCTACCACCCTGGGATCCACTCCCAGGCTGGTTAATTTGACTATTAATCTTTTGTGTGGGACTGTGTCAAATTGAGACAAGTTGCCTTAGGGGACCATGGAAGTGAAGTCCTGCAGGCTGTCGCCCATGGCTTTGATGCTGGGAACTGGGGAAGCATATTTTATGCTCACCCTTTGATGTCCCTGATGCTTCAGCTCAGGCTGCTGCCTCTGAAATTTGCCTCAGGAGAAATACCTAGCTGCGAATGGCTGGACTCACCAGCGATTACTGATGTGCAATATTTGATTCTGTTTGGCATGGATGTTGAGACCATGCTAACAGAAATCTAGTCTTCAAAAATGACTCTTCTGTCTCTACATGCTCTTAACGTGAAGTCTCATGCCTATGGGGGCCCTTTCACAAACCCTGCTTCCTTCCTGGCTGAGGCTATTCCCATGGTCCAGCATGTGGATCCCTGCTGTCCCTGGCACCCATCAGGCTCCTCTGCCTCCTATTGCCCATGCCAGGGTCACCCAGAGTGCAGGTGCTGGCTGTGCTCTGGCACCCCCTGAGCCTTCTGCCACCCTTGCACCTACCCTGATCCCTTCCAAAGAACCCAGAATCATAGAGGGAGGTGGCATACCCCTCTTTCTGACAAAATGAAGGGAGATTTCCTCGGATTTTTGGGTGCCAGACATTGAGAAGCAGGGGTATGCCTTGGAAATGATATTGGTTCCAGCATTGCATCCTCCCTCTCCCAGTCGGTACTCCCCAGGTCATCTTTCTGGTCTCCTGGACAAAGTCCAAACACTCCTCTGCAAGCAGACCATAGAACCCTTTACTATACTGAAATTGAACTAGGATCATTATTTCCACTATTTCTTGGTTTCCAAATGGACAGGCAATTTAAAGCAGCAGTGTAAGTTAAATGATACCTCCATTTTTGACTCCCTGTTCCTGGTCTCAGTCCCCGAAGCACTGTTTCATGTTTTTTTTCTTTCTGGAACAGATGTTTTTAATGTTAAAAATGCTTGTTTTCTGACAGTCTTTGTTTACCTTCTTGTCACGATTATCTGCCTGCTTTATTTGTCGCAAACCACAGGGAACAGCATTCTGGGTACCACACCCCTACCCCTCAACCCTCTTCTTCCATTTTCACAGTGTGGTCCTGAGAAGGAAGTATGTGCCACTGCACAAAATACTGACAGCTACACAACATGGAACAATTCAACCAATGTAATGGGGGGGGATGACTCTTGTCTGTGCCTGCTGACACCCTGAAATGTACTCCATCAGAATGGATGCTTTCATTGCAAGTCCCTTACAGTGGGTCCCCTAATTTCAAGTGCCATGAGAGGAATAACTGGAACAGCATGGTACCAACTTGGGGTGAGCACTGCATAGACTGCTGATATGTGTGCTACACTACACAGCACAATTCAGGAAATGTAATGGGTCAGGGGAATATATGTATTTGGCTGGACTTCAGATTGTAAGCCCCTTACAGTACTGACAGTTCAACAGAGGTACTGTGCCAGCAATACCAGAACAGCATGGCACCAGGCTGCAATGATCACTACCGTATGCACCAACTCGCCAGTTTGACAACGCAGCAACATTCAGCACAATGTAAAGAAAATCAAAAAAAAAGTAATAAAACCAGTTGGTAGGGTGCAAGAACATTGAACAACTGAAGGATCGCACAACCTCAGGCAGAAAAAAAGTTTTAAGTTTAATATAAGGACGCCAACATAACAAAAAGCTCACAGATCAAGCTACAAAGAAGCCTCGACTGCTTTCGTACTAATCGTGCGTCATCAGGAGGGTATGTGTCTAAGATACTAACAAAACCTTAAATAATGGACATCTTAAAGGCACAGTATTCATTTAGCATTATAGACATGTAAAAAACATGTTTTAGTGACAAAAATTCCAATGTATTCATTTATGTATTTATAAATGGCTAATACATACAGAGAGGTGATATGATCGAGGCATTCAAACACCTTAAGGGCATAAACAAGGTGAAAGAGTCTAACATGTTTAAATATAAGAAAAATAGCAGGACAAGAGGACACAGCATGAGATTAGAGGGAGGCCGATTAAGGGGGAATGTGAGGAAATTCTTTTTCACAGAAAGGGTGGTGGATGCATGGAATGGCTTACCACAAGAAGTGGCTATGAATACAGTGCAGGGCTTCAAACAGGCATGGGATAGGCATAAGGGAGCAATACAAATGACCATGAATAGATAGGTCACTGACAGAGCAAAGGCCGAAGGCACATTTATAAGGTAGAAAAATAAATGGGCAGACTGGATGGGCCTTGCGGTCCTTATCTGCCATCAACTTCTATGTTTCTATGTTAATACATATATAATCATTTAGAAACCAATGGTTTGAAATGTAGTAAAACACCATGTGAAACCACAAAAGGGAGGTAGAATATAAATGTAGAGCACTCATGTAACACTTATCACTACATAGTAACAAGTCCACTACTGCAGCAAAAATTCTGTGTCATTTATCTTTATAAATACCATCACCAAATGGCTCCCCTTACGATGGATTGCCTTTATGGGAGAAGGACACAAGTCGAACATTTAGATACTGCAATAGTTAGGTGTAGTGCTTCTGAAAAAAAGACACAGATATCAAATAAATAGGTATAAATTGAAAGATACAGATGCATATATAAACATACATACAATTATATGCATATGTATGTATGTTGTATGCATACAACAATATACACATATAAACATACACAGAGAACCGAACATAATATCACAAAAATGACTCAATATACCATGAACCAATACAAGTAAATAGGGCAAAATTCATTAATCTGCATATAGTTATAGGTACTTACTAACCCCTGTTCTATGGTATGATGAATAATTCATCGTTACATCTTTCTCTTATTTTGAATGCATGGTAGCAACTCAAAGCGATCATTCAATCCAGGTGATTGTAGGTCCCCAAGGGTGTAGATCCAAAAAGTTTCCCTAGCTCGCAGCTTTCTGTCAAAGTCCCCTCCTCTAGGGCCTAAACATACTACTTCTAGGCCACAAAAATCAAATTTATGTTCCACATTATTCTTATTGTTGGAATGAATAGCTAATGCACTTCTCGTGTCATTATTGCTGACTGAGCTCAGTTGTTTCCCATTCTTAACTTCAGTGCTCTTTTGGTTTTACCCACATAGAAAGCTCCACGTAGGCATGTAAATCACATTGCATGTTATGCAGTTTATGAAGTCCTTAATGGGGAAATTTCTCTCACAGTTACAACTGGTGAAAGTGTTACACTCAAGAACTGAGACACAGAATTTATATGCCCCACATTTATGCATGCCACCTGGCAGTGGCCTTCTTTGTCGTGCATTTATGTTACTACTCTGATAGTTGTGGACTAATCGGTCCTTGATGTTAGGTCCTCTTTTATACACCATCCTTGGTTTTTGTTTAGCTATATTCTCCAAATCTGGTTCACCTTCCAATATATTCCAATTATGGTGTATAATTCTTTGGACCTCACCAGAGTTTCTAGTATATGTAGTAACAAATTCATTCTACTAGCATCACTTTCTCTTTTGCTTGAGGTAAACAAACTTTCCCTATCCAATGTATTAACCTCTCTTCAAGCATGATCTACTGTAATCCCAGAGTATCCTCTATTGATAAATCTATTGCACATATATGCTCAATTCAGTGCATACTCATTCTCCTCACTGCAGTTTCTATGTTCTCTGAGTAATTGGGCCTTAGGGATGTTGGAAATCAAATGGCAAGGGTGGCAACCAGAAGCATGTAGAAGCGAATTTCTGTCAGTTTCCTTCCTGAACAAACTGGTACTCAAAGTGCCATCCATTTTTTTAGTTATTTTAACATCCAGAAACTAAACCGAATCAAGACTGCCTTGCACAGAAAATTTCAAATTACAATTGCTAGCTTCCAGAAACTTAATAAAATCTCCTAGTTCATCAAGTGTGCCACACCATACCAAAAAAATGTGGTCTATAAAGCGACGCCAGATATCAATCCTATCATAATAAGGATTCCGCTGGACATCATAGACAGTTGTTTTCTCCCAAAGTCCCAAGTACAAATTAGCATAATTGGGTGCAGAAGTTGCACCCACAGCAGTACCTTTCAGTTGTAGAAAAAACTGATCCCGAAACAGAAAATAGTTCTTAGTGAGGACATGTTCTGCACACTGTATCAAAAATTCCTCCTGCCATCTGGAATACTAACATCCTGATCAAACCAATATCTCAGGGCCTCAAGTCCTCCTTCATGGGGGATGTTGGTATAAAATCATGTGATATCCATGGATACCAGAAACCATGATTGTTCTATCTGCATGTCCCCCAAGATTTCCAAAATATGCGTTGTATCCCGTATAAATGAGGAAAGTCCTATCATATAGTTCTTAATGTCTGCATCAACAAATATTGACAAGGGTTCTACAAGTGACCCTATGCCTGACACAATTGGACGTCCAGGGATCATGCAGATTTTTATGTATTTTTGGTAATGCATACATTACAGCCCTAACTAGATGATCAACAGAAAGAAATAACATTTCATCATGTGTTATAAGGCCCTCACATTCTGATTCGTAAAATGAGTCCACAGAAGTTTCAAATCATAACAGTAGGATCGAAGGTCAGAGATGAGTAAACTTTGACATTATCCAGCTGCTTTTCAATTTCCTTGATGTGTTTACTGGTGGACATCACCACCACTGACCCTCCTTTGTCTACTGGTTTAGTAGTGAATTCTAAATCTCCTTCTAAGCCTTTTAATGCATCAGCCTCTACTCTGGATAAATTAACAAAGTCAGGCCTACTGTTATTTCTTAACAATTCTGTGAATTGTTTCTCACCTCTCTGTTTAAAAATCTTTACAGAGTCATTATACGGTGGCATAAAAGATGACTGTGGTTTAAAGCATCTTACCTCTGATGTCCCTGCAGTTATATCATCTTGGAATATATCCATGTCTTCAGTAATCAATCTGATGTTAACGTCTCGACCCATAGTGTCTCTCTTAAAAAAGGCTTTTAAATTTAAATTACGTGTAAAGCAATGTAAATCAATGAATAGATCAAATTTTCTTGTATCAAGGGTCGGAACAAAGGATAATCCTTTCTTCAGTACTTTAGTTTTAGCATCATTTAATTCTCTACACAAGATATTGATAATTTGATCTACAGTTTCATCCCCACAGTTCACCGTTTGTTCCTTTTGCCATGACCGCTGATGTTTCCGACCACCTCTGTGTGTCCATCTGAAGGGCAGTTGGTCCTATTGGTTTGTCTCTGTCCTTCCTGAGTATACTCGTCCTGTTCCTGGAATCGCACTGCTCTCCTCCGGTCCAGTTGTTGCCGTTCCTCCTCTAAGAAAAGCTCCTCAGTGTCAGATTCACTGTTAGGTGTATTATAGTTAGGAGAGTTACTTCTATTCTTTAAAATTGTTCTCCACTGGGAAGTAGATTGAGTTTCACCAGTTTTTTTTTATAATTTCCACTTCAAAAACGAATTTTTCTATTCCAGTCCCAAACACGATTACTCAAGTAATCTCTCCTATCTCTCTCCCATTTGGTTAGTTTAATTTTCTTAATCTTGCTTTCTTCTCTCTGTATTGTATCTCTCAGCTTTTTTCAAGATTGTTATAATTTGGGTGGTCTTTAAATTAGGGTGCTTTAATTTATTTTTCAGTGATGTCAGTGGTCACTTGCTCCCTTTGAGCGTCATAATTTTTAATGACTGTCTTAATCCATCAGTCCCAGTTTGCAATGATTGGTGCCAATCTGAAATGAAAGCATCTCTATCCCAGCCATGACCTGGTTTATTTGATCACTCGCAGGCCCTGAGGTGAACAACCAACTTTAAGATATGCCTCAAGTGTTAATTTACCCCAACTGTGTCTTCAGCCCCTCAGTAGTACCCTTTCCAATTCAGTAAATGCACTCTTGATATTTAATTCTCTATCACATTTGTTTAATTCTCTATCAGGACCACCAGTTGCTCCTTGAGTGGTATCTATATCCGTATCTGTGTCTTTAAATACATTCTCTTCTCCATTTGTGGTAAACACATAAGTAGCAAAAGAACTAGATGCTTCCCCTATACGTGCATGGTCCAACCCCCTTGACATATTAATGGTGTCTCCTTTATCTTCTTTATCTTTTTATTTGTTTGTATCTTTATGTCTCTTTTACAAAGGATATAAGCAACTTACTAATATTCATATAAATCCAATATTGAATACTTTTGAGTTTCAGCATAGTCTTAAAGAATATATCAAGTAATCTTCCTAGAATTCTCATAAGGATGTCAGTGTTATTTTATACCACCTCCTCCATCAGCAAATCGCTGCTACCACTGCTGCTTCAGAAATTAAAGACGGCTAACCACTGTAAGTAAGAACCAAACAGACAGTCAAAATGCAAACAGGCACCTAGATGAAGTCATTCATATTCTACTGTTGTTGGTACTAGTAGACCTCTGTACTTTTCACAACTTGAAAAGGATATATCGAGAAGTCGTCCTGGAATCCTCATGCAAATGTCAGCATTATATTATGCTGTCTCCTCCGTCAGCAAATCGCCACTACTGCTGCTGATTCAGAAAATAAAGACGGCTAACTGCTGTAAATAATAGCCAAAATAGACAGAATGCAAATATCCAGCTGGCACCAAGATGAAATTGTCAGCACTCCACTGCTATCAACAACAACAGACCTCTCAGCTTTTCACAACTTGAAAAAGTAAACAAAAGTTATTTTACCGATATCGTTCAGTACCGTCTTCTCAGTCAGCTTTCACACACATCAGCATGCTCCATATAGCTTCTATTAGAGAAACGGAACTTCTGGTGATTCGAAAAACAAGGACTGGTTGTCTCTCACTGCGTTCTAACAGATTCTCGAAATGCTGCCAACATTCATAACAGGCTTCCACAGATAATCACTTGAATTTTAAGAACTTCTGTAGACTCAACATGCCATGTCGCTTACACTTGATGTAATTAGAAGAGATATCCTTTGTATTCCAGGGGTTAGTACTACACAAGAAAAGGGGGTTTGGCGTCTGGCGTTCAATAGGTAAAAGAAACGCCAAAGCCTCACCGGCATTTTTCCGCCCTGCTGTGAGCATGAAACCACGATATATAACAAAAAAGCAAATTCAGCTACACAAGCACAAGGGTGCAATACTCAAAAAATGATTATTGAACAACTGAAAGATTGCACAACCTCAGGCAGAAAAAAAGTTTTCAGTTTAATATAAAAATGCCAACATAACAAAAAGCTCACAGATCAAGCTACAAAGAAGCCTCAACCGCTTTCATACTAACGGTACGTTATCAGGAGGGTGTATGTGTGAGACACTAACAAACCTTAAATAATGGTCATCTTAAAGGCACAGTATTCATTTAGCATTATACACATATAAAAACATTTTTTAGTGACAGAAATTCCAATATATTCATTTATATATTTATAAATGGCTAATACATATATAATCATTTAGAAACCAATGGCTTAAATTGTAGTAAAACACCATGTGAAACCACAAAAGGGAGGTAGAATATAAATTTAGAGCACTCATGTAACACTTATCACTACATAGTAACAAGTCCACTACTGCAGCAAAAATTCAATGTCATTTATCTTTATAAATACCAGCTCCAAATGGCTCTCCTTATGATGGATTGCCTTTATGGGAGAAGGACACAAGTTGAACATTTAGATACTGCAATAGTTAGGTGTTGTGCTTCTGAAAAAAAGACACAGATATCAAATAAATAGGTATAAATTGAAAGATACGAATACAGATGCATATTTAAACATACATACAATTATATGCATATGTATGTATGTATGTATGCATACAACAATATACACATATAAACAAACACACATATATAACCAGCGAACTGAACATAATAACACAAAAAGGACTCAATATACCTTGAACCAATATAAGTAAATAGGGCAAAATTCATTAATCTGCATATATGCAAGAACAGCATACCGCTACAGAGGAGGATATCCACTGCTGCAATATCAGGAAGACGCATTCGGAAGCATACATTCTAATGAGTGGGAGCGTGCACCATGCAGAAAAAACGGAAGTAAACCGTGCACGTACAAGCCGATGTACAGGACCAAAACAAAGCAAAATATGGCAGCAGCTGTCTTTCTTCTAGCACCACAGAAAAGGTAAACTTTAATTTATTTCTCAAAAAGTACAGATCGTGGGACATAGAAAGAAACAAGATTCTTAAATCAGAATTATCGCTGAAGCAATTCAGCTGAAAATGACAATTTCGATAACCACTTCCTGATTATCCAGTGTTGCTGCATTAAGTCCTGTCCTAGACCTCCAGGGCCTGAATCTGCTCATAGAATACAAATGGTGTTCTGTATGGTCTCCCTTCAGTCTTTGCTGCCTCTGCTGCTACAGGGTGACTGTCTCTGCATCCTCGATATGAAGGATGCATACCTTTGTATCAAGGTGCTTCACAGTCATACTCTGCACCTGTGCTTTAGGAAGCAGGGCTCTCACCACCAGTTTTGTGTGTTGCCATTGTACTTATTTTTGGCACTATGTGTCTTCATGAAGAGTTTTGCAATAGTTCAGAATAACAAAGGCACAAACTGAGGAAAAGATAGCCACCTCTGTTAGGAAGAGGGATAAAACCTTTTATAGGTACATTAGGGAGCAAAGAAAGACCAAGGGAGGTATACAGAGACTTAATAAAGGGGAGGGAATGTGGGCAGATGGTGACAGTGAAAAGCAGGGATACTGAATGAATATGTCTGCTCAGTATTCGCAACGGAAGAGGAGGGGGAGGTACCTAAACCAAACAAGAGAAACACTCTGGATGGGGGGGGTCAATACTAGTCCATTCACAGAAGAAAGGGTTTTGAAAGAACTCTTGAAACTGAGGGTGGATGGAGCAATGGGGCGTGATGGGATTCACCCCAGGATTCTAAAAGAACTAAGGGTAGAACTAGTAACACCACTGACTACTCTCTTTAACAAATCATAGGGGGATGGGGAGGCACCTGAGGACTGGAGGAGGGTGGATGTGATTCCACTTCACAAAAGTGGGAGCAGGGCAGAGGCAGGAAACTACAGACCAGTTAGTTTGACCTCAGTGGTAGGGAAAATGATGGAATCACTTCTGAAGGAAAGAATTGTTGAGTACCTAGAGGCCAGTGGGGCACAGGACCCAAGGCAGCATGGTTTCACAGCAGGAAGGTCATGACAGACAAACCTAATAGATTTATTTGACTGGGTGACCAAAGTAGTAGACCAGGGAGGGGCTGTGGATATGGCCTACCTAGATTTTATCAAGGTATTTGACACAGTCCCACACAAAAGGTTATTATACAAGTTAGCCAGTCTTGGAGTAGGTCCCAAGGTGGTAGCCTGGATAAAAAAAACTGACTGGACAACAGGACACAAAAGGTAATAGTAAACGGAGTCCTCAGTGAAGAAAGGAGGATAACTAGTGGGGTACCACAGGGTTCGGTACTGGGACCGGTCCTCTTTAATGTCATTATAAGTGACACTGGAGAGCACCCGGAAGGAAAAGTATGTCTCTTTGCAGACAACACAAAGATCTGCAACAGGGTTGATACACAAGGTGGGCTGGAAAGGATGAAAAGAGACTTAGCAAGGTTGGAGGAATGGTCAAATATATGACCGCTCAGATTCAATGCAAAGAAGTGCAAGGTAATGCACCTGGGAAACAACAAACCCAGGGGAAGAGTACACGATGGGGGCTGAGATAATAACAAAAATTGACAGAGACCTAGGAGTAATTATATCAGATGACCTAAATGTAGGCAAGCAATGTGAGAAGGCAGTAAGGAGGGCTGGGGGATACTGGGATGCATAGGGAGAGGCATCAACAGTAGAAAACAGGAAGTTGTTATCCCTCTGTACAGACAGTTGGTGAGACCCCATCTGAAGTACTGCGTGCAGTTCTGGAGACCCCATCTCCACAAAGACATAGAGTGGAGGCTGTTCAGAGGAGGGCAACCAAAATGGTGCAGGGTCTGCACCAGAAGACATACAAGGAGAGACTAAAGCTGCTTAATATGTATGCCCTTGAGGAAAGGAGGGAGACATGATAGAAACTTTCAAGTATCTCAAGGGAATTAACAAAGTAAAAGAGGGTAGCATCTTTCAGAAAAAGAGATGTGCAAGAACAAGGGGGCACAATTTGAAGATAGAGGGGGGATGGCTCAGAGGTAATGTTAGAAAGTATTTTTTCACAGAAAGGGTTGTGGATGCATGAAACAGCCTTCCTGAGGAGGTTGTGGAGTCAGGAACAGTGGGAGAATTCAAGAATGCATGGGACAGACATAAGGCAATTCTAGTGGGAAGGGGTACGAGGAAGTAAGCTGTTGATTAACTAGAATCTGCAGCTTATCCATCAGTTGGGGAAATGGGCAGACTAGGTAGGCCAAGCGGTCCTTATCTGCCATTAAATTCTACGTTTCTGTTAGCCATGGCAGTCCAGAGAGTGGATCTGTATGTGTTCTTGTATCTGGATTATTGGGTCTTAAAGGCCCCATCCAGGGATGTGATCGTATACACCCTGTTTCTGACATGCAAGCTGTTTGACCAGCTAAGCATCCTGGTCAATATACCAAAGTCCATTCTGACTTCTTGTCAGCACGTGCAATACACTGGCACTGTCCTGGACACTTTTGGTTGGCTGGGCTTTCCTCACTGTGTCCTGAGCTTCTTCCCTGATTGCCCATGCTCAGCTAGTATCACCCAGTCACTACATGTCAGACTTACAGGCACGATGGCCACAGCCATCTTCATTTTCTCTGTGTCATGTCTGCCCATGATGATTCCACAATGGTTCCTCCATGCCCAATGGGCTCACCACTTTGACCTGGAGTGTCTTATTTTGGTGACTGCTCTGCTTTGTTGCACCCTGCTGTGGTGGTTGAACTGCTCCAACCTTTACGCAGGTATTTTTATGCTTGTTTGCGTGTCCAACACACAAGAAACAGATTGAGATAATAGAGCATTGCAGAGGTGAGGCAGTGTTGTGACCAATGCAGCGGATGCTTTAATGGGCGCCCCTCAGCCACCAATTAGTGCTGAAGCTGTGAGTGATGGCAGTTTCAGAGTGAGCACTGCACTTGAAAGAAATCTGCCGCTGCAGTCAGGGGCAGTTTCATCATTGCAGCGGTAGTCCCCCTTCCCTCCCAACCAGTCACACAACAGGACAACAAATTTAAAAGTTAACTCCTTCCCACTGCTGCTGCCCACCCTGCACCATCCGTTCTCCATCCCTTGCTGACATCAGGGTGCTCAGTCCCTGTGTCAGCATGTATCTCCCCCCCCCAATTAATGTGGCACACTGGAAGCCCACCCCAGTGTGCCAAAAAATACTTCTTTGATATTTCTGACACTGGGATGCCCACTCCTTTTGTTGGATGCGCACCCCCCCAAATGCCCTGATGTTCTCAGCTGACCTCGGGTTGCCTAATCCCTGGGTAGGCATTGATCCTCCCCCCAGTACTCTGGCACACTGGGAGCCCACCCCAGTGAGCCAAAATCCATTTTGTTAATATTTCACTTATAAAAAAGAAAACAGTCCCAAGATGTTTTTTTTTTTAAACCTGAAAAAAAAAAGAAAACGGTCCGTTGTCATTCCCACTGGCCCACCTCCACCAACCCGCACCCTCCCTCTGTGCACCACACCTACCCGCACCCCTCCTCACCCATAATTACCTCCAGAGGTTGGGAGCACCGATCTGTAGACCGGGAACACATTTGCACTCTTCAAAGATGAACCAGGAACTGAAGAAATGATGGTAAGCTCTATCATGGCAGTTAGGGGGGGGTTCAGCTTAGGTTGATATCTCAGTCAATTTTTGGAGTTTTGGTCCCAAAGTTTCAACATGGGGTTCTTGGGACCCCACCTCATGATCACTGGCACTGCCATTTTGTTTCTCAGACTCAAAAGGTGATTTCACGGTCACTGCGTGGAATCACCTTTTGGGACCAATTAATGAAATGACATTGCCACTGTTCATGAGGTGGGTCCCAAAAAGCCCTTCTTGCAAATTTGGTGAAAAAAATCCAAATAATGACTGCATTACGAACGTCCGTTGAGCAATTTCTATGCACGCTCATAACGTCATCAGTTTTTAATATTTTCACTTCAAATTTCCAACATTGCCATTTTTACACACCATCTGATGAACAGTACAGCTGTCATTTTTTGGATCTTTCCCGAAATGTGTTTTTGCACCTGTGGTGCAGAATGGTGCTGTCATTGTGCAAAATCAACCTTCAGGACAGATTAATGAAATCACAGTACCACTCTTCATGTCTTCATGAGGGGAGGTCCCAAAAAGGCCATGTTGAAAATTAGGTGAAAACATTCCAAAAAATGACTGCGTTATGAGTATACGTTGCACAGTTTCTACGCACACTCGTAACTTTGCCGCTTTTTCATATTTTCACTCCAGATTTTCAACATTGCCATTTATTCACACCTCCTCATGAACAGTATAGCTGTCATTTTCACATCCTGCCCAAAATGTGTTTTCGTACCTGTGGTGCTGAATTGCACACTCGCTGTACAAAATCACCTTTTGGAATTGAGTAACAAAATGATACTGCCACTGTTCATGAGGTGGGGTCCCAAAAAGCCCATGTTGAAAATTTGGAGCAAAAATACTAACAAACGCCCAGGGTGTTAGGGTTTCTAACCGTAACGCCCACCCTGTACTGACTGATAGGTGTTGGGAGTGTGACTTGGGATAGTCAGCTGTAATGCTCATGCCCTTGTGCCCCAGTATACACCTCTGACATCAAAACTTTAACATCGACCGACACTACAACGCCAGGTCACTGTAGTGTCGGCGCTGGACTCCAGCACTGTATTTGGGGTGTAAGGAGGTCTAAACCTCACTCTCAGGTTCTTGGCAATATTGGGAATGCAAGTAATCACAGACACATTGCATTAGAGTAATAAACTTGTTTATTACTACCAAAAGGATAAAATCACAGTTGCCCTAAGCAGTTCTTACCAGTACAAACCGGAGCCAGTGCTAAGCATTCCCTATACCTTGAGGTTTCTTTGTGTCTCTTGGGATCTCTGAGGTACAAGACTTAGTGTCTCACATTATATACCTATGATAATGACTATGGTTACTGTAAGATAAAAACATTTCTAGTTACAGAGATAAGCCCTATTGGCTAAATTAGAGGAGGCTCCACGGTCCAAGATAACATTATACAATTTTGTAGTAGTTATCAGTTTGTGAAACAAAAAAGTACTTATACAGAGTCTTACATAACTCAGTGTAATAGTACAAATCACCGAAAGGGGGCAATGCCGACTTATATATCATAATTATTCCAAGGACACAGGTGTCCTAACATCTTATAAGTAAGAAGTACACAGAAAATACATAGAAGATTATATTTGTATTAGCAAACAAAGTGTATTACAATAACATGCATACATATCCTGACATCTACTCTTATACGGTAGATGCCCTTAGCCCTATATGTTAGTACAACATATACCTAAGCATTAGCTGTCTACGATGTACCTCTGAGGGTACCAATAAGGGTGCAGGGACCTTGTGTAACATTTCCCCCCCTTGTTGCCTTGAAGGGCAACACAGGCAAATCTAGGGAAAGGTCAGGGAGCAGTGGTTGTTTACAAACCCGACGCACAACCTTTGTAAAGCAACTTAAGCTGCTCACGGTGTTGGCGCATTGTGCGCCATAGGCAGCATAGCATAATAATCAAGAAAAATAGCAAAAATGCTTGTATAATAACAAAACCTTTAAAAGTAATTTCCAACCAGGTGTTAGTTAATGCATCATTCATATCACCATCATTAATTAATGAAAGGATAGCTTCATTGGCCTTGGTCATATTATTGCTGATGTGGATGAGGTGTGTGTCTTTCCTGTCTAAAAGTGATTTTAATGTAAGTGTAAGTGGATCTATGTGTACATTAAAATATGGTAAATATTCAGAAAGTGTGATCAGATAATCAGGGTTACTATCAATGATGTCTGCATCAATAAGGGGGACTGAGGTTATAACGGTATGTCCAATTACAGTTTTCTGGTGTGGGACAAAACAGAAATTGGGGGTATCAACAACACATGTTTCAGATCCATAAGTATAGCTTTTGAGATTAGTAACCATGCAATACTCTCCATCAGAATTATACTGAGATCGAACAGTGGAGAGTCTCCAGTTTTGCAACTGTACCGGGCAGGTGTAGGTCATCTTGGAAATTCGTGTTGACAGGTGATGAACCTCCTCACGATAAGATCAGTAGAGTTTATCCGGAGCCAATGTTGAGTCTGAGAAATCTGTGCCATTTGTGCTGATGTCATCATCCATAGAAAAAGTCCAATCAATGCTATCTGGAGAATAACCACATACAAGTTGAATAACATCAAATATATCACATTGACACAAGTAAATATATTGTTTCTTCTCACAGCAGTCTGTGTGCAGAGCGACCCAGGCTTCCTGGAAAGGATGGAAAACCAGTAGAGGAGGTAGATCCAGGCATTTTCTGTAAATGTCTTCATCAAGGAGCCCAATGGAGTGTACCCATGCCAGCTTGTCAAACAAAGCTGTAGTGGGATCAAAGCGTGGTAAACAGACAGTAAAAGAAACAAACATAGTATCTCTTATAGAACATTTCTTAGAAGTAAAACAAGGACCAGTATTAGGGTGTCTGGTCATAAAACCCAGGTTTCTAGCTGTAGAGAGAGGAATAGTTAGAGATTGTTGCATACACATAGCAATACAGCCAGGGGTTTTACATTGTGGACAATACCATTTGGAAATGCATCTGTCATGTATGATATCAGGGATTCTTCCAGATTCTAGATCACGGAAGAGATTGTTGATGGTAGTGATAATGTATGAGCAGAGAATTTCTCTAGCAATGTATTGTTTATCTGCTTCTTTGTTATTCTGTGCAATGAGTGCGTTAATCTTCTCTTTAGAGTCTGTAAATGCCTTAGCAATGTCATGCATATTGAATACAGTGTATCTTTCTTCCTGATTAAGGCCATCCACACCATGCAATAATGGGGGTAGTATATTATTCACCAAACCAGTCTGAAATTTGGCAGAATGAGATTTGATAGCAGCAATGTCTGCCTTATTCCAAATAGACATGACTGTACCAAAGAGACCTGTGATAGCACCTGTTGCACCAGTGACAACAGAACTGTCAACTTCACGTGCATTACATTTATGACTTTGATCATCAGGACTGGGTTTTCTCCTGAAGTTGCCTCTATGTTCAGTAGTATGGTCCTGAGTACGAATCTGAAATGCAGCTAAACTATCAAGCAATAACGTACTATAAAATGCTGACGTATTAGTATTGTGACGCATACCAAATTCTTTCATATTCCAGTAAGTAAGATTAAACAACACAGGTATGTGCATAAATTGTAAATTGTTAATCAATGAACCAGGGAGGGCAGTAGCTGTTAGACTACTGTGGGGACCAGGAGTGTGCTTTGGACATTCCAAAAGCTGTTTATCAGTGGGTGGTAACACAGAGGGGTACATAGCAGTAGAAGCCATGTTGTGTACAGCACAACATTTTCTAGCAGAATCCTTAGACAGAGAATTGCAATACGATGGATCAATTAAGGCAGTAACATTGTATAAACCAGAATGCCTGAGAGCAGTTTGTAGCAAGGACAGAGAAACATTTGGGGATAATTTAGCATTGGGCCAACCCTGGAAAGTTCCTTTGGAGAGTTTGGCCACAGGGAGAATTTGTCCTTGCGATGTGGTTTGCCACTCAATTTGTAGGGTAGATTGATCAGGAGTGACAACCGAGGCAGTGAGGTAAGCATCGGAACCTTCCTGGACAGTAATCAGACTATCGGGTATTTTGATGGATACTCCCTCTGAAGGAGATGCTGGACGATCAAGGTGTGGTAAGAGGTTCTGTACCATGCCTTGGATGCAGGGGATAACTTCTGAGATGAGGAGATAATGGAACAAGATAGCCATCTTGTTAGTGTATCTGAAAAACAAAATCGAACATTAGTAAGTCAGTACTATTCCGCCCAATGGGGTGAGGAACAGTAATTAAACTCCTTTATACAATTTCAGTTGGTTTGCATGTAACCATTTGTCAGTCAGTTTATTATTTTGCAGGAGTCTAACTTGATAGACTGCCGGACTGAGCTTATTGACAATGGGATATGGGCCTTCCCATTTATTGGAGAAGGAATGTGTGGAATGTGCAAATCGGAGGACCATTACCTGATCTCCAACCTGCCAATCCACTTCTTGCATGTACTTGTCAAACTGTATTTTGGATTGTTGCTGGGCCTTACCCACGCAGTTAGCAGCATACAAGGTTGTGTGTATAAGGTATTTTCTGAGTTTTTCCACATATTGATCTACAGACACATGGTCTGCAGTGGGAGTGTGCAGATCAAACAACAGGTGTTCAGGTAATCTCATCTGTCTTCCAGTCATCACCTCAAAGGGTGTGAGCTGGGTAGTGGCTGAGGGTGTGCCCCTAATTGCCATAAGGAGTAACGGCAGTAGGGAATCCCAGGTTTTGGGATTGTCCTCAATGAATTTGGAAAGCATTTGCTTAATCTGTCTGTTGGCTTTCTCTACTTGACCTGAAGATTGGGGGTGATAGGGTATGTGGAACATTTGTTGAACTCCAAGGAGTTCAAGAGATTCTTTCATTAACTCAACTATAAAACTGGTTGCTTTGTCAGAGTCCACCTTAAGAGGTAGGTCCCACCTGGAGAAAATTTGTTCCACCAGGATTTTGGCAGTGGTTTTAGCGGTGCATGTTTTAGTGGGGAAAGCTTCAACCCACTTGGAGAAGAGGTCAGTTACCACAAGAGCATTCTTGTTATTTCTGCTGGTATTGGTTAAGGGACCAATAAAATCAATCTGTATGGCATTCCAAGGGCCAGAGTGTCATTGTGGTAAAAGTTTGGCATTTCGTTTGGTGGGGATGGGTTTTTTTTGTGCACAAACAAGGCAGTTACTATATCTATGTACTGTTTGACCTCTTTGGTGACACCAGGCCACCAGGTGGTGGTCTTAAGCCTCTGGAGGGTATTTTCCACTCCCTGGTGCCCACCAGTGGGTGTATCATGCACTTGGTGCAAAAATTCAGACCTAAGGTGTCTGGGGACCACCCACAACTTGGTGGTGGAATCATCTGGCTGGTACCAGATGAGCTTGACATCAGGTGATGAGCGTAACTTACCTTCATGCCTCCGGTAGGGGTTACGTGTAGGAAGTTTCTCTTCAGTACTCTTGTCAAGGAATCTGAACACTTCTTTAAGTTCAGTATCAACTTGTTGGGCTGCTGAGAGGTCCAAGGGGGAAAAGGGTTCAGTTTTTTTCCTGAGTGCTGCAATATGTACGGCTGCATTGGCCTCTGGATAATCCATCATCCATGTTTCCCCCTCGGGCCCCTTCCTTGGCAAGGGTATCTGCTGTATCACTGAAGGCATGATAGGGATCAAGGAGGGAATGAGCTTTAACTTTGTGCATAGAGTTTGTGTGCAAATGTTTGTGCCAGTGAATGTATGTATATTACCAGTTCTTTGTACTTCACTGGGCTGCCGTCAGAAGAGAGGAAGGAGTTCTTCTGCCAGAAAGGAAGGAATTCTGAAAGAGAACAACAAACCCAATTAGAGTCTGTAAAAATGATGGTTTCTTTGGTCCCATGCTGGATGAACTCGAGGGCACAGGCCACCGCTGCCATCTCTGCATACTGTGATGATGCTACACAGCAACGCTTAGAGATCTTAACAGTGTTACCATAAGGGTAAATTACTAGAATGCCCATCCCTTTGATTTGTTCTCCCTGATAGTAGGATGCTGAACCATCAGTAAAGATACGACACAAAGAGGTGTTGTCACGTATTTGTGGCATGGCAGGGAGAAAAGGACCTGGATCTGGAAGATCAGATGACTGCAGTATACAGTCATGGGGTTCTCCTTGGAAAAGGAGTCCATGAGCCAACATAGATGGAATTTTTGTTGGGTGCACCTGTATGTCTCTATCCTGGAGAAGAAGTGACCAGTGTGTCCGCCTGGTATTAGAGACTGACCTGTCCTTCACTCTGAGAGCAGAAAGGTAGTTGGTGTGTGGTTGGTGTTAATAATCAGTGGAGAGTACCCAATGATATACAGAAAGTGCTTGACAGCCCAGTAGGTGGCCAGAAGGTTCCTTTCGCAAAGGCTGTACTTCTGTTCCACTGGGGTCAACAGCTGTGATATATGCAGTAGGTCTCAGGGTGCCATGAACCTTCTGGGCTAGCACTGCTGACATGGCAATGTCAGAGGTGGCACATTCCAGGTGGAACGGTAGTGATGGATTGGGGCTAACCAGAGCTGGGGCAGAGGCCGAGGCCTGCTTCAGTGATGTCACAGCCTGGGTATGTATAGGTCCCCCAAGTCCATGGAATGTCCTTTTTTAATAGCTCATACAGAGGAGCAGATTTCTGAGCAAAATCATAGATAAAATCTCTAGAATAGTTCACCATACCTAGAAACTGTCGAAGAGTTGCCACGCTGGTAGGCAATGGCAAGTCTTGCAGTCCTTGTATCTTCTTCCAGGTAGGGCTTCGGCCTTGGTCAGTTATTTTTAGACCCAGAAAGAGTACTTCTTTCTGACATAGCTGTGCTTTTGCTGGATTGCATTTTAGGCCTGCTTTCTGAGTGAGAGTCGGTAGTTCATCCAAGAAATCCAAGTGTTGTTCCTCTGTGGTGGTTGCCAGCAACAGGTCGTCCACATACTGCAAGAGACATTGGGGAGTAGAAAAAACCCTCAAGGGTGTCCATCATATGCAGATGGAATAGGGACGGGCTGTTATGGAATCCCTGTGGTAAGCAAGTCCACGTATACTGTCTTCCTTCAAAGGTGAAGGCGAACTTATATTGACTCTTGGGAGCCAATGATAGTGACCAAAAACCATTGGAGATATCCAGGGCACTGAACCATTTTAGGTCAGAGGTCAAAAGTCATAGCACATCAGGTGCGGATGCCACAGTTAGAGTACAACTGGGGGTGACCTGGTTCAATTTCCTGTAGTCAACAGTAAGTCTCCAGGCACCTGTGGATTTTTTTTACGGGCCACACTGGGGAGTTAGCAGTAGAAATGCATGTTCTGATTACCCCTTGCTTGAGAAGTGACTTTATTGTTTCTCTGAGAGAAGACAAGTCCTCAGCTGGAAAAGGATACTGCCTTTGCCTCTCATGTGCTGAACCTGGCACTTCGATGACAGTGTGCATTCTACCACAGTCATGTTTGTTGATTGCAAACACTTCCAGATGCTGTTGCAAAAGTTTTGGGAAAATCTCATGGTCTTTGAACAAATCTATGATGTCATACTCTTTGTTGTTAGCAGGTATTGTTGCCACAACATGTGAATCAGGGATCAAAATAGTGTGGTATTGACCCTGAATTTGTTTTTATAGCATGCTAGCTAAATCCACCACACAGCCGTGTGGTGCAAGAAAATCATTTCCTATGATACTAGGATGATCATGCAATACCATCAGTTGGAAGGTGTGTGAGGCCTTTAAGTGGCCTAACTCTACCTGCAAGGGTAGTGACCGATATGCAGGTAATCTAGTACCATCAACTCCTGACATGTTGGTCCTCCGTCCAGTGGACCAAGGAGATGTGTCCAGGTGGTCATCATGTAATACAGACACAGCCGCACCTGTATCTAGTAACACTATAAGTAGGCAGCCCCCGACCTCGGCCTCAGTGTAGGGCCTTCCGTTTGTATCCAAGACCAGCTTGTTTACAATCCAGACTGGGGCCTGTAATTGTCAATCTGTACTGCTGGGAGCATGGAGAGGTTGGGCCTGGCTCCTTTGAACCACTTCACTATGCTGCACTGAAGCTATATAGGGAGGAGTTTCTGGGTTCAGGCCAGTATGGGCCTGAAGGCTTGTACTTCCAGTGTCGCCATGGCCCATCGGGGTTTGGGTCACTGGTTGTACAGCCACAAGGGACTGAGCAGGAACAGCATCTGCCACAGAGCGCACTTGCCCCAGGAGCTCTCGGAATTTCTGATTTTCTTGGCTATCTCCCTATATGAAGGGCCTGTTCTTTGTTGCTGTTGTCTACCCTTATTCTTGTGCTTCTTATTCTTATGATAGTTTTGGTTCCCTCCCCATTGCTGCTGTTGCTGTTGTGGTTGTTGCTGTTGTTGTTGGGCCTGTTGGGGGTGTTGGTTTTCTGAGGGGAGGGGCTGTTTGTGTTGGGCCTGCCCTTCCACCATGTAGTGTATCGTGGCCTCTTGAGTAGGCTCCACGGCGGCTACTTTCTTGGAACCGGAGCCCAGATCATGGATGTAGAGTTGGTAGACTCTCTCGGTTTTCTGAAGGATGTCAGCAAAGCTGTCCGTGTTGGAATAAGTGGTTGGCTCTACCTTTTCTCGTACTGCAGGAATCATGTTCCTAAGGAAAAGGGTCTTGTACTCAATAAGATCTACATCTGCAGCTGCTTGTGCAAAGTGCTTTCCTGCTCGGTAGGCCATCCAGAGTCTCTGGTGGTAAGTTCCTGGACTTTCCTTTGCATTTTATTTTACAGGGTATGCAAGTATCACTCCTACTACACCTGGGCTGTGTGCAGAAATGAGCTCAGCTGCAACCTCATCAAAGGTAGTGTTGTCATCCTGGAGGATGGCATTGGGGAGTTTGGCCCACAGACTAGGATCGATGGTCTGGCATAGTATCTGGACCTGATATTCTGCAGCGAGGCTAAGCATCTCGCATTTAGAATGCACCTTTTCCAAGTGGCAGCTGAGGTTGTCGGACGGGTTCATCCGACCGATACTGTCAGCTATTTGCTGAACAGAGTAGGCCATTTGTAGGGGATTATTGGACCAATCAGGTGGAGGTAGGTTATCTCGGGCGCCGTCTAGAGCAGCCCAGGCTGCAGCCTCAGCCGCAGTATGAAAAATGCCATCTTGAGTGCCAGCCTCTTGTAGAAGCTGCCTGATTTGGGTTTTAATGGCCCGTTTACTTCTCTCAGTAATAGGTATATTATCGATTGCATTTTTAATCATTGTTTCTATCTCCTGCCTGTCTTCCACATTAATAATGGCTATCGGTGGTGCCGTCGGGACCAGGCCTGGGCCTGCTCCCCCCCATCATGGGGGCCGCCATGTTGGCACCTCCAATAATGGGCGTCACGATGTCGATGAAGTATGACATGGTGTGGGTGGAGTGGGGACCCGCCATGTTGTGAATGGCTGGGTGGGTTTTCTGGGCCATAGTAGGGGTGTGACTGGGTGTTGTACTGATAGATGTTGTCGTCTGATACCCCCCTCAGATGACGTGTGAAAGGCAGGGGCTACACCTCCCATCGTCTTAGCATGTCCAGCCAGATCCTCCCGCTGATGGCGCAGTTTCACCATCTTGGTTTTACATTCAGCATGACTCACAGTTGCAAGATTCATATCAACCTCATCTTGCATTTGCTTTTGCAACACTCTATACGCGGCGCTCAATTCGCGATGGTCCCTAGTTGCCACTTCTAAGTCATTACGTATCTGGTTTAACTCGTCCTGTAGCTCTCCCATCTCCTCACTCAACTGTGCGTTCGCTGTGCTTAACAAGTCATTCATATGCAATGCCTGTCCCTTATCCTGTCTCAAACTTTCACACTCCTGCTTCAACATACAAGGTTCCTGTTCTCCATCCTGAGCTGAATGATGCAAAAGTGAATCCTTTTCATTTCACAGTGTTTGAAGTTTAGACTCCAAATTCTGCTGCAGTCTAATACATTCCATTTCCTGCAAACCCATCTCTTGCTTAAGAGATGAAATATGCAGATCAAGGGTTCGAAACCTCACCTTGGAGGCTTCCAGAGCAGCCTAGACAGCCGCGACCACCAGCCCTTTGGCATGATGCTTATTGGTTGATTGTCTTGTCTCTGTGTACTGGGTTGAAATCCCCAGTATAGGGTTTTTGGATTGACTTGCGTCCCACGCGAAGTCAGCCCATCCTCCATGAGAGGCAAGGAAGTTAGAGACATCGAGTCTCAGTTCTGCGCAGATATTTGATACGGTGGCCATTGTGTGGGAGGGAATGAAACATCAAACTGAAAAAGGCACCGTGCTATGTATCGATCCACAGCAGGAGCACGTTATACACAGTCGGGTCTACTGTAAAATCTGTAGGTTACACCAAAGCCAAGTGTGGAGGCTTGTGCCGCATCGTAATTCATCCGAGAAAACAGCCAGACTTTGTAAGTGACTACAAACTGGTTTGAAAATGGGAGAGGTGATACGGAAATGTACACCTACTGTCCCCGTTAGGAAGGGAAAAGCTGAGCAGCTAGTGAAAGCTTACAAACACCAAATATTGCCTGCACACGGTCGTCAATTGTCGGGAGGTCTAAACCTCACTCTCAGGTTCTTGGCAATATTGAGAATGCAAGTAATCACAGACACGTTGCATCAGAGTAATAAACTTGTTTATTACTACCAAAAGGATAAAATCACAGTTGCCCTAAGCAGTTGTTACCAATACGAACCATGAGCCAGTGCTAAGTGTTCCCTATACCTTGAGGTTTCTTTGTGTCTCTTGGGATCTCCGAGGTACAAGACTTAGTGTCTCACATTATATACCTATGATAATGACTATGGTTACTGTAAGATAAAAACATTTCTAGTTACAGAGATGAGCCCTATTGGCTAAATTAGAGGAGGCTCCACGGTCCAAGATAACATTATACAATTTTGTAGTAGTTATCAGTTTGTGAAACAAAAAGTACTTATACAGAGTCTTACATAACTCAGTGTAGTAGTACAAATCACCGAAAGGTGGCAATGCTAACTTATATATCATAATTATTTCAAGGACACACGTGACCTAACATCGTATAAGTAAGAAATACACAGAAAATACATAGAAGAATATATATATATATATATATATATACAGTATATATATATATATATATTAGCAAGCAAAGTGTAATACAATAACATGCGTACATATCCTGACATCTACTCTTATACGGTAGATGCCCTTAGCCCTATATGTTAGTACAACATATACCTAAGCACTGACTGTCTACGGTGTACCTCTGAGGGCACCAATAAGGGTGCAGGGACCTCGTGTAACAAGGGGGTGTGCAGTTCCTCCCCTAATCAGCTCTGACTCGGAGTTGATTATCGGGTGTCAGCGTGGCTCAGTTGGTAGCACATCTGCCTCTGGACCAGAAGGTCGTGGCTTCTCGTCCCACACCAGGATTGGACTTGCACCTAAAAATTGCTGGCATCCGAGTGCAGTATTGGGGGGTGCTGTACTGCTGGGGTGTGCCGTCCTTCGGATGAGACGTTAAACCGAGGCCCCTTCTGCCCATCCTGGTGTTGTCCTGGTGGGTGTACAGGTGGAAGTAAAAGAACCCAGGGCACTCTTTGCAAAGAGTAGGGAACATTCCCGGTGTCCTGGCCAACATTCCCCTTCCCATAAACCGGTTCATGCAATTATCCAGGCTGTGTGTGGATGATGATGTGCGATATGGCCGCCACCACACATTCAGTCACTTCACTACCAGTCTAGCATTGCTTGTAAAGTGCTTTGGGATGCATGAAAAGCACTATATAAATGCTGATTCTTCTTCTTCTTCTTCTTTAGTGGCGGGGGCTGCGGGGGGCAAAGCACCCCAAAGAAAACATGTTAGGGAGTTAGAAACTGTATGCCGACTGCAAAAAGTGGTCGACATGACAGTTTCACTGTCCGGTCATTCAACACATTTTTTGTAGAAGACCGGTCAGAAATACTTCCACCCTCACCCCCACCTTGCAGCCACTAACAGGCATCGAGGTGTGCCTTGGGGTCTTCGGACCAAACGTTCACCCTATTCTTCTATACTGCTCCCATCTTGGCTTATTTCCATATGGAATGAGGTGAGCATAAGGGCTGAAGACATCCAGGCACACTGCGACACCTGTCAGTGTCTGCAGGGTGGGGTGAAGTGGAATGGCGTTAGTGTTATTGCCGACGACCCAAAGGCACATCCCCAACACCTGTTAGTCTCTGCAGGGTGGGGGTGGGGGTTGGTGTTACTTCAGTACTTCACTGCCATTCCTATTATGCATCTCTCTAACTTCTGCACTACTAATGCCAATACCAGCAAGCAAATATTCGGCATTGACAAATGCTTGTTTTACTAGTGATGGCAACAGGGCTCTGGTTGGGGTATCTGTCTCAGGCTGTTCTGGACCCAGGGTCTCCCTAGACCATTCTCGCCACAGCAATACTGGGCTGTCCTACTTAGCCTACAGGCCTTTGCTGTCCTCCAGGATCAGCCTCTCTTCATCAGGATGGACAGTATGTCTATGATGTATTATATTAACAGGTAAGAAGGAGTTCACTCCTGTTCCCTCTGTTGGGAAGCAATGAGGGTATAGCATTGGGCTGTGAAGCATGATATGTTCCTCAAGGCAGTCTTTCTGTCCAGCACCCTCACCACCCTGGTTGATCACCTCAGCCAGTTCCGGGTGCTATCCCATGAATGGGAACTTCTGAAGTCCATTATGGATGACTTCCTTGACCACTGGGGCCATCTGAAGCTGGACCTTTTTGCATCCCCATCCAGTGCAAAACTGCAGCATTTTTGTTCACTCCATCAAGAGCCTGTCATTTTTTTATGAGAAGCATTGTCCTTCTGCAAGGAGAGGTTATGTACACCTTCCTTTTCAGTCAGAGGGTTCCGTTCAAGTTGAGATCGGAACTAGCCACCATAGTTCTGGTAGTGTGTTCTGGCTCAGACAGATTTGCAGTGAAACTTCTGGTCCTGCTACCTAGCAGTGAAACCTTTGGTCCTGCTCTTTCTACGAGCGGGGCTCCTGTCACAAGGGCAGGACTCTGTGGTGCACCCAGATCTTCGATCTCTGCATCGCCATGCCTGGCTTCTAAGGATGTAGAACTCTCCTACTTTGGGGTTTGCCCTGCAGTTGTGGATGTTCTATTGGCAGCTGTTAAGCCATCGACTAGGCAAGGCAAATTTTATTTTTAGGCCCCCAATCCCAGAGGCTCTGGGTGCCGTACAAAACAAATGTACAAATAATAAATAAAATCACAAAAAATAATAAATAAAAGCACAGCAAAATTAAATACGAGCAGGCCAAAACAAGGCGGAAGGATAGCCTGAAACAAACAATTCCTAAAACAGGGCAATCATTAAAACAGTATCTAAAAGACAAATCTAAGAAGCACTGTTTAAAACCTGGGGTCTAAAAACAGTGGGAATGCCTGATTAAACAGAAAGGTCTTGAGGCGGGCTTTAAATATCTCAACTAAACAGGTGTACTATGTGTACCTATTCCCAGAAATTAAGATGTTTCACTGCCTGGTGTGCCTCTCTTGGCCTGGACCGTTTTATTTGTCCAGTGAGTTATGTTCTGGATTACTTCCTCTCTGTCAGTACAATCTCCTCCATGAAGGTGCATTTAGCTGTGGTTTCCACTTTTCATGCCCTCTTTGGTGGTTAGACAGTTGTCTAGCTTGAGGGTGTCCCTCAGGTTCCTTAGATGTATCCTGCATATTTGTCCCCCGGTCCACAGATCGGTATCAGTGTGTGACCATACCATGGTTGTGGAGACCCATACGGTGCCTCCTTGTGAACACACCACTACCTGTGACATGCCACACTACCTGTCACGGAAGAGGCTGTTTCTGATGACCATTACTTCTGCAAGAAGAATGTCTGAATCGCAGGCTTTGGTTGTGGAGCCTCCATATCTTGTTATCCAACAGGATTGGGTTGTTTTCTCCCGAAGGCTGTTTCTGAATTCATGCTGAATCAGACTATTCAACTTCTGGTTTATTTTTCTACCCTCACTAATATAGGGGGAAGGCTGTTACATATGCTGGATGTCCGTTGGACTCTCTGTTATTTGTAACTTTTGCCCCTGAGATGGTGGGCTCCCGTTTCTAAGTAGTGCCTTTCCACATGTTTGACATCTTACATTATTTTTTTTTATCCAAAGTGCAGTAAGCAACTTCGGGGTCTTGTCCATGCCCACTCTACTTGTGGCATGGCTACTTCTGTGGCTTATTTCCACATTGTGTCCATTACCGACATACATGCTGCCACCTGGAGTGCTGTTCACACGTTCACTAAACATTACAGTCTGGACATGGTCTCTTATAGACATGCCAGCTTTTGCCTTACTGTTTTGCAAGGCTTCCTGTCTTGGGATCATATTGATCCTTCCTACCTCCCACAGTGCTTAAGGTACTGCTTGGGATCATTCCAATGGTGTGGCTCAGTGGAGAGAGAATCTTCAAAAAAAATAGTTTCTTACTGTAGATCTTAGGTAGAATCTCCTCCAATGAGCCACAATTCACCCTCCCACCTTCCCCCTTTTCTTCTCAGGTGTGATTCTAAGGGTCCAGCCTGCTGTCATACACATGGCACACCTCATCACCCCATGATGTCCATTTTATTATCCAGTCCCATGCCCTCTCACATATGCCTGGTTATGGTCCTGGTTTGCTCGGTCCTTGCCAAGCTGGTAATCCTGCAAGCTTGTCTCTGGTGCGAAAGTGAAGCAGGGACTGCCCATGTTATATAGAAACATAGAAACATAGACTTTGATGGCAGATAAGGACCGCTTGGCCCACCTAGTCTGCCCATTTCTCTACCTACAGGATAGGCCACAGATCCTAGTTAACCAACAGCCTATTTCTTCCTACCCCCCACAAGAACTGCCTTATGTCTGTCCCATGCATTCTTGAATCCTCCCACAGTTTTAGACCCCACAACCTCCTCAGGAAGGCTATTCCATGCATCCACTACCCTCTCTGTGAAAAAAATACTTCCTCACATTGCCCCGGAACCGGCCCCTCTCTATCTTCAAATTGTGACCCCTTGTTCTTGCACGTCTCTTTTTCTGAAAGATGCCTCTTGGACTTTGTTCATTCCACTGAAGTACTTAAAAGTTTCTATATGGTGTATCAATGGCAATGGCGGCCCCAGCTAGCAAATATTTCGAAGTGGTCCTGATGCCAGTTGGCTCACAGTTCCAATGGTATAGGTCAGTGGAAATGATTCTACTGTTATGGTATGTAACATCTCTTTTTGGTTGTTCTCTGAGCTTTAATCAGAACATTAAAATGCACAAAAACTGTTTTTTACCGTCATTTTCCACCCATAAGCTACTGCCAGTGAAGAGAAAGGAATTTAAAAATAACTTGGAGTGGCACTTTAGTAAATAGTCAAAAAAGCAGTCGAACTGCCGGTGCAGTGGTAGCGCTACCACTTGCAGTGCCAGTGAACCGGGTTTCGGTAGCAATCCCAGGCTGCTGGAAGGCAGGCCGGGGGTGGGGAGGATAGAATGCCCAGATGGCTGCTCTCCTCTGGGGAGGGTGGGATGCATGTCTCAATGCAATACCGCCACCTGGGTGATCATGGGTGGAGGTACATGTGGGGCAGCAGAGTGAAGGGAAGGGAGGACGTCAGCAGAGGTCAGAGCAGCAGCACATCTCACTGTGCCCCCACCCTATGACCTCCCAGCATGCCACCATCATTTGGGAGAGAGACACCAGAAAAAACAGCAAAACAAATGTAGCTGTGCTGGGAGATGGCCCCTGGTGCCTCAGCCGCATGACCAAGATCCAGAGGGGAGCTCCGGTGGACCACTCGATCCAGTGGAACTGACTGGGAGGGATGATCCGAAGGTCCCCTTCCTATCCCGCCCAGGGGAGTTATCCAAAGCAAGATGGGGGTCAGTCCTCGGAAGAAGCCCCTGCATGCCTAGGGAGTCCCAGACAAGAGGTACAGGTATGGTGAGGAGGGGTCTTAAATAGCAAGTTAAAGAGTAAATAGTTAAAAAGCTAGTTAGTACCCCTTTCATTATGGTGAGCCTGTAAGTAGGTTTATGATCAGTGATTCTTACCTTGTATAAAGATCAATAAATTTGATGTGGCCATTGTATGACCACTTAATTCAGATGTGGCTCACTGGGCCCTTTTTACCTTCACCTTTTTCTTTGGTTTTCCAGTTTCCAGTGGAGCGCAATGAACCCAGAACCAGCCCTGGTTTTAAGCAGTGCATCATCACATGCAACCAAAAGACATCACGTACTGACCTACACACCTCGTGCATTTATTCCCTAGGGGCAGAGCACGAGCCACAGGCTTGTGGCATCTGTAAGACTCTGCTCACCTCCTCTCTCAAGGACCGGTATGCCCGCCTCCTCCTATTCCACCCATATGAATGGGACCCTCTGGTCCGGTGGAGGGACAACCGCAAGGCCATTTTGGCGGCAGTGGGTTCTGCCTCTCAGCTAGCCACTCTTGAAGATGTGGCAGCCCAGGCTGCAATGTTCTCTTCTTCGACTCCAGTGCTGCTTCCAGTGGGCAGCAGTGTATGGGGCTTTCTTTTCCAGATCATAGAAGGACATCTGTCAGTCCTTACAGACCCTTGGGGAGGGCCCTTCCTGAGGGGACAGATCTATGAAATTAAAGAATCATCACAGGTTGTGGGATCAGGAACAGGCACGCTTTTCCCATTCTTGTGACTCCTTTGGTCACTCGACAGCTGCCAAGCTTTCAGCTTAGGATGATTGTCCCAGTGCTGAAGAGCAGGCCGCTAGCTCCACTGTTTTTTTTCCCCCATTGTTTAACCAAGAGTAGCACGCTAAGCTGAAAGCTTGTTTACAGGTGTAACCTGGGAGCACAGGGAAGTTAAGTGACTTGCTCAGGATCACACAGTATGCAAGTGGGGGCTGTGGGATTCAAACCCAGGTCTCCAGATTTGCATCTCAGAGCCTTAAACCACTGCGCTATACTGTCCAGCTTGTTTGCTGAGATGCAGGCTGACCAGCCGGCTGAGATTTTTCTCAACATGGTCAACCCATTGTTGGATGACTTGGGAATGACTCACTCTCCTGGACTTTGGTCCTCTTGTCCCTCTCCCAGGAGGGACAGGAATAGTCAGATGAGCAGGCTGTCTTCCCCTAGGACATTCATCCTTTGGGGTCCCGTGGCAGAACCTGATCTGTGTGGAATACATGGCCCCTCCTCCAATGTCTCCCCAATGCTGACACACTCATTGCTGGTAGAGATCCATTTCAAGGACCAGGTCCCGATCCCAGTCTCGGGACCCAGGGTGTTCTTGCTCTCCACCTTCCAGGAAGCACCACTGATGTTCCTCTTCCTCCTCATCCTCATAAGATGAGAGGCTGCACTGCAAGTTGCAGTGGCACTATGAGGAGCTCGTGGAAGCAGTGGGTCCTTGGGCAAGGTTGGTCTCTTCTGCAGGCCCCAGCGCTCCTCAGGTCACCTCCGATGAGGCCCATTCTGGTTCCACCCAATTTGGTACAGGTTACCCAAACATCTTCTCTGATCCTGGTGGAACCTCCACCCAAGCAACCCTAGTATGGAGCACTGTCCAGTGCTGCTCACCTGGCTACCAGCCTTCCTGGCTGTCTGTCAGATAACCCACTCCAATGAATCAAGAATGGTCCATGGGGACAGAGGGCCGAGGATGGTGTTCGAGGAGTCATTGGACACTGAAGGCTTTTCCATGTATTCCTCTAGAACCTCTGTTTTTTTTTGTTTTTTTTTTAAACTCAAGTTTGTTTTGAAAATATGTCTTAAAATACAGTACAATCACATGACATGACTTCATAAAATACAAACAACTTAATCGGTGTGATTTTTAGAATTCTGTGCTTCTGTTTAGAATCCCAAGAATGCATTTTCTGATCCCCTCGGTTAACTATATCCCTCCAGCTTCTTATAGTCCTTCAGTATGGCAGTTAACTGTGTAAACAGGGACACCCATGATTCCACTACCTACATGTCTGAGATCTAGTTTATCACCTGGAGTCCAGGAATAATTTACATTCAGCTTCAGAAGATGAAGTCTCGTATTACATATCAATGACAATGGAAGAAAAGAAAAAATAAAGAACAACAACTGGGTAACCTTTAAACTAGACAACTATTGCACTGCGTGTATGGGTTCTCTAATGGGGAAGGAAGATTTATAATTCTGTCATTTCCTAACTTAACTAGTGAGAAGGGGATGGTTAACAACCAGTTTATTTATTGAGGAGGCTTGGGGGGATCACCCCCACTCTCGAGCCAAATTCATTCTCTGTCTAGATCCGCCTCCCATGCTATCCATTTGGTCCAAATACAGTATTCCTAAACTCATCTTCTTGGAGATGCAGTTTTGCCGTGATTGACTCCATGTCCATGATCTGGTTCACCCTGTTAATCCATTCCCTCCATGTTGGTGGATCTTGTTTCAACCATAATACATTTTACGCCCCTGCTGTAAGGGCTAAGGCTAGTTTTCTCTCTGATGGGGGGAGAGAGACCACCTTCAGGAGACCCAGTACCATGTCTGTAGGTTGCAGTGGTGTCTCTAATGAAAATATCCTCTGGATTGAGGTGCCCACCTCCCCCCAAAACAGAGAGAGCTCCGTGCAACTCCAGAACATGTGCCAATGTGACCCAATAGAACCACATTTTCTCCAGCATTGCCTGGAGCTCGACTGCTGGACATGCCTGCTTATACTGGGGGTCCTGAAGAATTTGATTAGGATGCACCAATAAAATTCTCTCCAGGTCTGCGACAAGGTGACCCGCCATCCCAGTTTTAATCTTTTGTGCCAGTCCTGTTGGCTGAGTTGTGCCACGGCTTCCTTTTCCCATGCTTGTTTAATGCTGTCCAAGGGGCCCAAGTCTTGTGGTCACAGCCTATCATACAGTTGGGAGATGCGTAGAACCCTGGGCCCTAATGTAAGTATATCCTGTATGTGTGTTTCCCATGTGTTAAGTTGTCTGCCCAGTAATGCTTTGTTGTCTCCCAATCCTAGGAAGTGCCTAACTTTTAAATATCTGTGGAAATCTGTATTTTCCAGGCTATACCTGTCCTTCAAATACTGAAAAGAGACACAGATGTCCCCTTCCAAGAATTGTGCAAAATGAGTTAGTCCTTTGTCATCCCATCTCTCATAGCCTGGGTGAATTCTAGGGGGGGAGAAAAGATTCCTGATATCTTATAAGGGGGAGTGGACCCAACCCTCCCCCCAAGCCCATATGACGCCTGGCTCCCCCTGAGGACTCGTAGTGTGTGCTGGGTCCAGGGATTTCGGAAGAGTTTGGTTACCAGGCCCACCTGATCCTCCCTTGCCAAAGAGAAGAGTGGAAGTCCAAGGCAATCTGCCTCCTCTATTTGGTACCAGCCCGAGGCAGTGCATTCTTGCACCAAGGTCCCTATGGTCTGCAGCTGACCTGCCATAAAATACACCTGAAAATCAGGCCTCCCCAGTCTCTTGGAAGGGAGAGAATCTCTCATGAGATCCTTGCCTACTTCTCGCGCAGATACACTGAGATACCCCTAGGTCAGGTCCCTCCAATAATCACGAGGGATTGGGAGAGGCAGGCAAGTGAACAGGAATAAGTATCTCGGGAGTAGGGTCATCTTTACTGCATTGATTCTGCCCACTGTGGACAGAGGCAACACAGTTCAACCAGCCAGCTCTCCCTTAGTCTGTTCCCACAGTTTTTGTTGGCTTCAAACAATTTGGAGAGATCCACTGTGACTTGTATACCCAGGTACCTAAATTGATTATTTCTAGCCCAGCTGAAGGGAACTGTTGCCATAAAGGCGTGGGAGGGCCTACCCGACAGCCTCACAGCTTCTGATTTCTCTTTATTTTATAACCGGAAAGCTCTTCAAAGGAGTCTAGCAGGGCCAGCAGTTTTGGAACTGAGGTTTCAGAAGGTTTGGGAAGATGGAATCATCCACATATAAGGCTAGTTTCTGCTCTCTGCCAACACCACCCCCTTTATCTCCGGGTCTCTATGGACCGCCACAGCTAACGGCTCCAAGGCAATCACAAACAGCAATGGAGACAGAGGCAGCCCTAGCGGGTACCCCTCCCCATGGGGAAAAACCTAGAACTGACCCCATTCACCCTTACCTGTGCTTGTGGGGAAGTATATAGATTCGCAATGAGGTTTAAGAATTTAGGGCCAAATTGCATCTTTTCTAAGGTGTAATTTAGAAACTGCCAATTGACGTGATCAAACGCTTTCTCTGCATCCATCGTTATCGCAAGTTGGAAGTTATCTTTTCCTTGCTGAGAGGCAATGATGTTGAGTCTCCTAAGGTTATCCAAGAGATGCCTCCCATCCACAAAGCCAGTTTGGTCCAGGTGGATTATCTTCGCAACCACCGACTGCAGATGGTCCGCCAAAATCCCAGTAAATATTTTCATATCTACATTTAATAATGAGATCGGGCAGTATGAGGAACACAGCTCAGGGTTCTTCCCCTCCTTTGGTACCACTATCTGGGCTGAGTTTCATGACTGTGGTACCTCCCTTCCCTCCTGCACATACTGGTAGCAGGCCATTAACGGTGGCAGCAGGATCTCCTCAAAGTATTTATAAAAATTCCAAGGGTAGGCCATCTAACCCAGGAGATTTTCCGGGTTTCACTTTTTGTAGTATACCCTGTATTTCCTCTTCCCGGATCGGCCTATTAATCCTCTGTTTATCTTCCTCCTCCACCCTCTGGAGATCCACCCTCTGTGTGAATTCCCAAAGTTTTGTCTTCTGTGGCTCCTGTGAATACAGACTTGCACAGAACTCAGCAACGGCTTCTGAAATCTCCAGCGGGTCCACCAGCTTTGGCTCCTCCTCCTCACCAGTCAGAATCTGAGTAACCACTCTAGTGGCTATCTGCTTCCTAAGAGCCAATGCAAGCAGCTGTCCCACCCTATTGCCACCCTCATAGTACTTTTGGTTTGTTCACCTCAAGAGACCGTCCATCTGCTTGGCCCGTAGGGCCTCCAGCCTCTTCTCTTTCCCCAACCAAAAGACCTTATCCTCCAGATGGAGCTATTCTTCTATTTCCCTTTGTAACTGAAGGTTTTGTTGTTTTTGTCTGGAGCTATACGCGATGTTTGCCCCCCTGACCACCGCCTTCAAGGCGTCCCATCTCACAGATGGAAAGATATCTCCCTCCGGGTTCATGCACAGGTAATTGGCCACAGCTAGCCTCACCTCCTCCTGTAATTGTTCCTGGTTCAGCAAGCTGACATTCTTCCTCCATACTGAGTTACAGGGTGAGGGAGCAAATCCCAACTGCAACTCAACCGGGGCATGATCCGACCACATCACTGGGAGCACATCACATGTCCTGACCATTGCCCTTTTCTCTGTTGGCACAAAAAACATGTCAATTCTGGAAAAATGTGCCTATGAGAGAAAAAGGTGTAATCATCCAATTTTGTATGCATCAAACACCAAGTGTCCATCAATCCCACCTGCCTCATCAGTCTCCTCAAAAATCCCACAGAATTGGAGGGTCCCAATGCAGTCTCTGAGTTCTTTCTACCCCTTTGGGGTTGCAGTACCATGTTGAAATCCCCTACAATGACATAGAAAGCCTTCAGGTCCGATATGGTCTGCAGGATTACTTTTTTAAGGAAAAGACGGTTGTCTCTCTGGTCATTGGGAGCATATATATTCAATGACATACATTTGTGAGCCAGGTAAATAACTTTCATTTTAACATATCTCCCCAGTTTGTCTGTTTCTACATTCACTACCTGGATTGGGGAGTCTCTCTGCAGCAAAATGGTCGTTCCTCGCCTGTGCGGATGCTCTGGCCAGTGGGACACATATAAACACCCCCCCCACCCACAGCCTCCGAAGCTTACCATGCTTGTGCTCTGACATGTACATTTCTTGCAGGAAGGCAACTGCTAGTTTTTGCTTGCCCAATTCTTGTAGTATCCTTGCCCTTTTCACCGGGCTATTGAAACCCTTAACATTATATGTTATCAGAGAGAGAACCATGTTATCCCCTGTCTAAACACACCTGCCCCATCTCTATCTGGCCTACCGACCTGTCAGAGGTCCCTCCTCCCCAAACCCCCTCAAGTGCTACAATACATCTAGATTATAATTAACATGTAATCGGAACTGATTACCCCCATTGAAATACCAACAATAACTAGACTAGAACTTGTAACATGTTTTAGGAACAGCACTTCCAAAAGTGCCTCTCATCCCACTCTTCTTGATCTGGAGGTGTGGCAGTGTGGATATCAATTAGCACCAACACAAAAGCCTAGCCTTGACCATTTGTTGTGGAGTGTACGTCACCTATAGCTCATGGCTCCCCAAATCACAAAGTTAATTGAGAGACAACCAGAGACAAGAAAAACAGTTCTGTGCTAAATCATCTCCTTCATTCCCGCCCTCTCCCCTCCTCAGCGCCCAACAACGTGCTGCCCAGGTCACAGCATGTTGGAATTTTTACACAGTTTGTGGAGCAATGCATCATTTCTTTCATTTGCTGTTCCCCTCTGAAGCACCTTAAATTTTACTAGATTTTCTCCGTTCTCCCCCGGCCAGATGATCCCCAGATTAACATCTATACCCCCCAGTCTATTGACAGAAAGCTCTAACATGTGACTATATGGCAGTTTAGAGGAGGGAGGTGGGGGGGGGACACAATCCTGCCCCCGCCCCCCCCACATCATTTTACTTTTTTCTTAGCTTCCCTTATATCCCCCCAGGCAGCTGTATCTCCTCTGAGAGAGGTCAAAGGAAGAAAAAATTATGGGCAAACACATGTTAACACCTGTGTACAATACTTTCAGTGTCCAGTTCAGGTTTGAGTCCCCGAGTTGGCGGGGAGCTCATCTGCATCAGGTATTGTCTTATGCTGGTTTTGGGTCTGCCGGTTTCCTTTTCCTCCCTCCACCTGCACATCTCTGCGGGAGTGTGGGAGCACAGTCCAGGCTCTTCTCACGAGTCTCTCTTAGATGATCCAGAGGTGTAAGGCTCCCATCGGGCCAAAAATCCACTTCTTTCCTCATCCAGCTCCCTCCGTGGGGTACCATCACTGCTGATCAATTTTTTGTGCCTACATTTAAGATTTTATCCACCATAATAATGTTCCATTGGGCCCAAAACTTTTTAGCCCCTGAAATAGTGGAGAATAAGTGCACCCCCTTGTCCATAGTAATCCGCAGTGTGGCTGGGTAGTCTAACTGGACTTTTAGTCCTTTTCCCTCAGCTTCTTCAGGACTGGAAACAGCTTCCTCCGCCGGTCCATTGTGAAGTTAGCATAATCATGCTCAAAGTAAAGCCTTGTGTCTCCGAACACCACTCCTTTTTTCTGCCAGGCCTTTTGCAGTACATCAGATTTGGTATGATAGTCCAGAAAGGCGAGGATTATCGAGTGGAGGCGTGCTTTGGAGTCAGTAGGATGTGGACCCAGTGATCGGCGCACTCTAATGATGTTTAACTGGTAGGCCTCTCCTAGATTCAGAATCTCTCATAGGAAGCTCTCCATGTCCCCTGATTCCATCCCTTCCGGGAGACCGTGGATTCGGATATTTGTTCTTCTCGAGCAGTTTTCTATATCTATTTTATGCTGCAGCCAACTTTCTCTGTCATGCAGTTGTAGAATTGCACCGTTGAGTAAGTCCACTGTGGCTGACAGTTTCAATGTATGCTGTTCCAAGTCTGCTATTTGTGACTGTTACAACTGTTGATCTTTTTTCAGGTCACGCAGATCCTGATGAAAACTGCAGACTTTTTTATTTAGACATAGTTGATGGGAGGTTATTGTGATTTCTTCATCCTCCTCCAAGCTGGTATCTGGGGTCAGCGATCGAGGTGGGAAGGGCCCCATCCACTTGAGATCTCTTTGGCCGGGCCTTCCGTGCCTGTGCACTGCTGCACCACCTTCTGTACGTGTATTCCTTCCATTGTTGCAGCAAAATCATTCAGCCTACTGCGAGTATTTGTCATGATGATTTCGATTCTCCTCTTTTTTAGGATGTCGACCAGGGTTTTGCTCTTAGATGGCACTGGATTGTTAGGAGATGCGAGGGAGCTCTCTAGGTTTAGTCCACCATGATCGGTGACGTCACCGGAAGTCCAGGACCTCTGGTTTTGACAAGGAGTCCTCCGATAACTTCAGTTTTGACCACAGACCTGTCTCCTTTGGGGCCTTGCTCTGTCTTTTCTGTGAGTCCATGGGATTCCTCTGGAGCTGGTCAAGAAGCAGGCCAAGTAGTCGACCTGGTGGCATTGAGGATTAAGGTGCTAGATGCCTCACATCACGCCACACCGGTGAGCCGGGTTTGGGAATGAGCCCAGGCTGTTGGAGTCAGCAGGGGTGGGAAGGGATTGAGCATCCGACGGACAGTTCTCCTTTCCCAGGGAGGGTGTAGGGCAATGAATCGCTCCTGAATGACCCCTGGTGGCTGTCAGGGGTAGCCAGGAAATGCATCGCTGCCATATGGCACTGGGGGTTGAGCTCGGCGGACGCTGGCTATCATTGCAAGTCCGAGCTCTGCGGGGGAAGGGACAAGAAAATGGAAAAATGCCCTGATACTTGATAGGCAAAGGTAGGGACCAGTGATCATCCCCCACGCTCAATGTCGGGCCTCCCAGCTCCGGCTCAGGCACTTTCTCCACCCCCTGGTCACTCAACTGGATTGTAGATAGAGTGCCAGAAGAGTCGGCGGTCCCGCCCGGGGGGCTTAGAGCCTGGGGGGTCGATGGCCAGGAGGTGTGGTAGAGAGATGGGCCCATGCCTGGGTGGAGTCTGAGAGAGGCTTCAGGTGGGCAGGAACAGGCCGAACCATGAGTCCCTGCTGGAGAGAGTTCAGGTGCTGGTGCTGAGGGGCCATAAAGAGAAAAAAAAAAAAAAAAAAAAGAAGCAGACCAAGTACCCCCTGATTGACATCCTTGACCAGGACGATTTCCCAGGAGTGGCCTTTCCAGTGGCAGAAGCTATCCTGGGTCCTGCCTTGGAGTCCATCAGTATGCGGTCCCAACTGGGTCTGTCCTCGGTTTCTCAGAGTACCCCTCAGCCGAGGGGTTAGTGACAGATTCTATCTTCTGTAGGATAGCAGTTGTGTCAAGGATGTCAACAAGCCCCCCCAACAAGCAATCTAAGAAGCTAGACCATGCAGAAAAGAAAGTTTATGCCATATCCTCCCTGGGTTTCAGGCAGGCAAGCTCCGCCATTATGATGGCCAACTTCAGCCATGCTCTAATGAGGGTCTGGGACCACATCATTCCCCACCTTTCTGTGTACTTGTAGTCAGCTGTTAAAGTGGTCTGAGACCATAGAGACATAGACTTTAATGGCAAGTAAGGACCGCTTGGCTCACCTAGTCTGCCCATTTCTCTACCTATTGGATAAGCTGCAGATCCTATTTAATCAACAACCTACTTCCTCATAACCCCCTCTAGAATTGCCTTATGTCTGTCCCATGCATTCTTGAATTACCCCACTGTTTTGACCCCCATGACCCCTTCAAGAAGGCTCTTCCATGTGTCCACCACCATCTCCATGAAAAAATACTTCCTCACGTTGCCCCTGAGCCATCCCCCTGTATCTTCAAATTGTACGCCTTTCTTCTTGCACATCTTTCTTTTTTTTTCCCCTAAAGTTTTTTATCCCTGGGAGCCCCTGGCAGATGGCTATGGTCCCTCCTGGCAGAGTTTCAGTCTCCGACTTCAAGCAACCCCATACTGCTGGCTTGGGTAGTCCCCCGTGGATTGCCCATGGTGGGGTCAGGAGAGAGGGGGGCCAGCACCTCCCCCCCCAGAAACCCAATCTAGATTTCTGAGCTGACCCCCGCGGTCGCAGGAGCCATCATGGACCCTGCCAGGCTCTGATTTTCTTGTTGTTTTCCCATCCCTCCCCACCGATGTAATGATGTTGACACATCCTCCCTACTCATACTGCCCTCCAGCTATCGCCAGAGGGCAGGTAACGAGCGGGATGACAAGTCTCTGTCCACTGGGAGAGGAGAGGAGAGCAGTCCTCCAGATGCTTGATCCTCTCTCCCTCTGCTCTCCCCCAATGGTTCGAGCTCATTCCTGAACCCGGGTCACCACGTGGCGCAAGGTGTGGCATTCAGCGCCTCAACCTGCAGTGCCACCGGTCCAGCCCACATCTCTTTTTCTGAAAGATGCTACCTTCTTGGACTTTGTCAATTACTTTGAGGTACTTGAAAGTTTAGATCATGTCCCCCTCCTCCCTCCCTTCTTTCCTCAAGGGTATACATATTAAGCTCCTTTAGTCTGTCTTCGTATGACTTCTGGTGCAGACTCTGCACCATTTTAGTTGCCCTCCTCTGGACCGCCTCCATCCTGTCAATGTCCTTGTGGAGATGGGGTCTCCAGAACTGCACGCAGTACTCCAGATCGGGTCTCACCAACTGTCTGTACAGAGGGATAACAACTTCCTGTTTTCTACTGGTGATGCCTCTCTCTATGCATCCCAGTATCCCCCAGCCCTCCTTACTGCTTTCTCACATTGCTTGCCTACCTTTAGGTCGTCTGATATGACTACCTCAGGTTTCTTTCCATTTTTATTGTTATTAGTATCCCCTCCCCCCATTTTGTACTCTTCCCCTGGGTTTTTGTTTCCCAGGTGCATTACTGTACTTCTTCGCATTGAATCTAAGCTGCCATACTTTTGACCATTCCTCCAACCTTGCCAAGTCCATTCTCATCCTTTCCATCCCACTTGTGTATCAACCCTGTTGGAGATCTTTGTGTCATCTACAAAGAGGCATACGTTTCCTTCCAGTCCCTCAGCAATGTCGCCTATAAAGACTTTAAAAAGGACCGGTCCCAGTACTGAACCCTGTGGTACCCCGCTAGTAACCCCCCTTTCTTCAGAGTGGACTCCGTTTACTATTACCCTCTGCATCCTGTTGTCCAGTCAATTTTTTTACCCAGGCTACTGCCCTGGGACCCACTCCCAGGCTGGCTAACTTGTTTATTAATCTTTTGTGTGGGACTGTGTCAAATGCCTTGCTTAAGTTTAGATAGGCCATGTCCATAGTCCCTTCATGGTCTACTGCTTTGGTCACCCAGTCAAGAAATCTATTAGGTTCATCTGGTCCAAACACTTTAGCCCCCTTCCTCCGGGCAAGGAATTCCATAACACTGACCTTTGAGAAAGGAGGGTTTTTGCCTCCTCTACCTTAGGCTTGAGGATCACCAGTTACCTGTCACACATGGTTAAATACCAGAATATCAACTGGAGAAAGGGCAAGGATGCTGCCCAAGCCCTTCCAGAGGGTGCGCAGAAGCAGAAGTTGTTTCAATGCCTCCAAACAGCTGAAGACATTTGCAGGCATCTCCTGAGGGCCATTTATGACTTGTCTGACACTGTTGCTGGAGCAGCTGTCACTGGCATATGCCTTCATAGGCACTCCTGGCTCCGTGTATCTGGGTTTGCAGCTGACATGCAAAACAAGGTGCTCAGTGACCCTTTTAATGGCACCAAGCTTTTTGGTCCAGATGTCCAGGATCTTATCAATGATCTGCATGCATCGGGCATGGTTTTAAAGTCTGTCCCCTTCCTCTACTACACTTAGCAGTGTGGTAGGGGATGTTTTACTTTCCGTAGACAAGCCAGTAGACCTGCCTCAGGCTCCCGTCCACAGGGTAAATGGAGAGCTCATTCCTCTGCCTGCCTTTTCCCATGCTGGAGTGGCAGCCAAGCACCCCAGAACTGAGGGACCAGCTTCCCCAGCTGAACCCACCTCAGCTTGACTCTTTGCTAGACCGGCCCTCCGGTTCCAGCCCAGGAGTTGGAGATCAGAGGTTGGTTCTCCCTCCATCTGACTCAGTGGAGAACCATAACTTTGGACACTTGGATAGTGCAGATCATAGAATGCAGTTATACCCTGGAGCTTATCCAACAACCTCCAGACAACCCTCTCCCCCACACCCTCAAACTATCCTCCGGTCCACCTGTTGGTTATCCGGAAGAAGTACAGTACCTCCTGCACAAGTAGGCCATAGAGCTGTGCCAAAGCATCAAAGAAACCAGGGATTCTATTCCAGGTTTTTCCTGGTTCCCCAAAAGACCTGAGATCTTAGGCCCAACTTAGATCTTAAGGACCTCAGTCTCTTTGTCCAGTACAAAAAGTTCTGGATGGTAACTTTGCCAGGCCTCTTGTCCCTCCTCAATACCAGGGATTGGCTCTGCCCACTGGACATGCAGGACACCTACCTGCACATCTTGATCGTTCCTCCTCACAGGAGGTTTCTGCGCTTTGCCTTCCAAGGGGATCCACTACCAGTTCAAAGTGCTGCCCTTTGGATTATCCTCTGTGCCGTGTGTCTTTACCAAGTGCTTGGCAGCAGTTGCAGCAGCCCTAAGAAGGGAGGGACTGTATATTTTCCCGTACCTAGATGACTGTCTCCTTAACGTCCCATCCAGGGAACAGCTGTTACTGACTCTGGAGTGCACTCTCCAGCTTTTTCAGTCTCTGGGCATCACAGTCAACTTGCCCAAGTCAGTTCTGGTACCAGCCCAAAGACTGCAGTACATTGGGGTGGTACTGGATTCTGGACAAAGGAAGGCCTTCTTACCCCAAAACAGGGCAGAAAGCCTTATAGCCTAGGCTCAGGAAGTCGCTCGCATTTGCTAAATCCCTGCCAGACTGTACCTCAGGCTACTTGGTCTGATGGCCGCAGCCATCCCTACTGTTCTACTGGCCAAGCTTCACATATGCACCCTTCAGTAAACCTTCTGGATGCAGTGGGACCAGCGAACAGATGAGTTGGACCAACTAGTCCTTGTCTCCTCCCTGGTATGCAAAGTGTTACAATGGTGGATGGACCCCTCCAACCTTCTTTAAGGGATACCCTTCCAGATTTCTTCTCTGCACCAGATCCTAACCACAGACACTTTGGTTCTAGGCTGGGGGTGCATCTTGGTCCCTTTCAAACTCAGGGCTCCTGGTTCCAGCAGGAGTCCACCCTGCATATCAGTGTCCTGGAAATGAGGGCAGTGCTCGATGCCATGTAGGCCTTTCAGTAGCACCTGGCCCCAGGCCAACTGTTGGTGCAGTCGGAAAATTTGAGTGTAGTCTACTACATCAACAAGCAGGGGTGGACTCACTTGTATCCCTTCTGCAGGGAGGCAATGCGAGTGTGGTACTGGGCCCTGAACCATAGTCTGACACTCTCTGCAGTCCATGTGCCAGGCGTTCTAAACACTCTGGCAGACAGTCTCAACAGGACTTAGTCCGGTATGCATGAATGGGAGCTTCTCTAATCTGTAGCAAAAAATCTGTTTGACAGATGGAATCATCCAATGTTGTACCTTTTTGTATCCCTACACAACGCAAAACTGCCAATTTTTATTCACTAGGTCCAGGGCCTGGAGTTTTTTGGTGAGACGCATTGTCCCTCTCTTGGAGCGGGAGGTTTCTGTACACATTCTGTCTCTTTCCACTAATACAGAGGGTGCTGCTTGAGCTACAAATGGAGGGGGCCAGCATGATCCTGGTAGCTCCGTTCTGGCCCTGCCATATATGATTCTCTCTGCTTCAACAGCTGGCGGAGGAACCTCTGGTTGCCCTGCCTCTCTGCATGAATCTGCTGACCCAGGATCAGGGTACTCCGGTCCATCCAAACCTCAGGTCCCTCCATCTGCATGCATGGCTCCTGAGGGCATAGCCATAGCCAGGTTTGGGGTATCTAATAGTGTAGCAGACGTACTGGTGGCCACCCGCAAGCCTTCCACCCTTACTACTTATGTCATGAAGTGGAAGCGGTTTGCCATCTGGGCTGCCAACCATTCCTTAGACCCTTTCACCTGTCACGTGAAGCATGTCCTGGACTATCTGATTTCTTGGTCTGACTCAGGTCTCCAGTATTGCTCCCTCAAGGTCCATCTTTTGGCCATTTCTGCTTTCCATGAGCCCATGGGTGACCGCACGGTTGCTCAGCAGGATGTCTCCCACACCTTCCTAAGGGGCATCCTGCATCTGAAACCCCCAATCTGTTCCCCTGTCCTGGCTTGGGACTTGAATTTTATTTTGGAGAAGTTGAGTGTCTCCTTTTGAAACAATCGTGACTTGTGATTTGCGCTATCTCTCTTGGAAAGCATTCTTTTTAGTCACCATCACTTCTGCTCAAAGAATTTCAGAGTTTCAGGCCCTCTGTTGTGAGTACCCTTATTTAATTTTTCACAAAGACAGACTATCTTTGATTACAAATTCTAAGTTTCTTCCTAAGGTGGTCTCTGAGTTCACAATCAGTCTATCCACCTTCCTGTTTATTTTCCTGAGCATGCCAATCCAGGGGAAGCACTGCTCTATAAGCTAGATGTGCGCAGAACTTAGAAATATTATCTGCTCCAGACTAAGAAGTCCAGAAAGTCTAACCAGTTGTTTATTTCTTTTGCCCCAGGTAGAGAAGGTGCTTCAGTTTCTAAGCAGTGTTTATCCAAATGATTGGCTAACTGCATTGTGTTCTGCTACAAGTACGGCAAAGAATTGTGTGGTGCTGTTAAAGCTCATTCCACCAGAAGCATGGCTACCTCAGTGGCTTGTTTCAAAGGAGTCTCAGCCACTAATATTTGCACTGCTGCCACGTGGAGTACAGTTCACACTTTCACCAAGTATTACATTCTGGACATTGCTTCAGGAGCCTGTGCAGGTTTTGGCAAGGCTGTGCTACAAGGATTCTCGTGTTATGTTTATGGAGATCCAGTCTCCCAGACTGTCTGTATACTCTTGTCACTGCTTGGTACTCATTCCTATGGTGTAACCTGATGACTAAGATAACCCCCGAAGGAAGAAGACAGAACAGTTACGTAAGAACTTACCATAACAGTAAATCTTTTAGGTGATTTCAGTCATCAGGTATGATTTCCCTCCCACTGTCCCCCTTTTTGAGGCTCCTGTTCAGGACCTGGCTATCTGCTGTTTCCATCATTTCTATCTAGAGCTGGGTCCCTCTGTCTCTCCTCAGTTTCCCAGGGTGTGAGCCTTGCTCCTTTCATCACCGGAGGGAAAGAACTAAGGAGGGAGCAGGGACACCCACACCTATATAGGGTTGGTGATGTCAGGGGAAGCAGACAGCGTGAGCGTTCCCAGTTGTACTGCTGAAAATCTTCCATGTGGATTCCCATTCACCAATGGTGAAGTTTCTATGGTGTAACCTGATGACTGAGATCCCCTCGAAGATCTACTGTTACGGTAAGTTCTTACATAACTGTTCTTTCCACATAGATGGGGTGTGCTATATGAGCTCTGGGTCATGCCTTTCGGCATTTCCTCAGCAACCAGGGTCTTCACCAAGTGCATTGCAGTGGTGGCAGCTTTTCTGAGGTGCTGTGGGGTCTGGGTATATCTGTACCTGGATGACTGGCTGATTGCCAGTCCAACCCACGAGGTGGTGGAGCAGTCCAGGGATCTGTGCTCAGCGATGGGTCTGCTCATTGACCCAGCTAAGTTGGAATTCAACCCCTCAGAGGTCATCCACTTCATCAGGGCAGAACTTGATTCCATCCAGGCCAAGGCCTAACTCCCAGCAGACTGGGTAGCAGACCTTACTTCCTTTGCCCGATTATTTTTGGTTGGGCACTTGCACCCTGCCTGGGACTTCCTGCAGCTGCTAGAGTACATGGCTGGGATACATGGCATCCTGCACCAACGTGGTCTCATGGGCCTACTGGTGAATGTACCCCCTGCAGTGGGAGCTGGCCCTTCATTGTCTCAGTGCCTCAGTCACCTGGACCAGTCGGTCATGGTGACGCAGTCGATGTGGGATGCCATCCAGTGATGGCTTTTCCTGGAACACCTGCACGAAGGAGTCCTAGTCATCTGCCCAAAGCCAATGGTCTTTCTGATGACTGATGCATCTCTGTAGGTTGGGGAGCCTATTTGGGGACCCACAGGGCCCACAGGTCTCTGGACTCCCAAGGAGTCCCAATGCCTCATCAACCTGTTGGAGCTCAGTGCAGTGCATCTGGCTCTGACCACATTTGCTCCATCAGTTCGGGGACAAGATATGCAGGTCCAGAGAGACAGTACTACGACCATGTACCTCAACTGGCAGCATGGAACACATTCCCTCTGGCTATGTTGGGAAGCCCTCTGCACCAGGACCCTCATGTGCAGCTTGGATGCTAATCTTCTGGTGATTCATGTAGCCGGAGCTTCCAACCAGCTAGTGGACACCCTCAGCAGGGTGGGGGAAGCATCTCATGAGTGGTCACTTCATCAGCAGGTGGTCACCTGTTCTCCCAGTGGGGCATGCCCCTGCTCGACCTGTTCACCTCCTGGGAGAATGCAAAGCTGAGGCTATTCTGTGCCATCCTCTGCCAGTGTGGGACACTGATGGGGGATGCCTTCATGAGACCCTGGACCCTGGGCTTCTTTTAAGCCTTCCTTCCTTCCCTTACTTCTGATCCACCAGCTGCTGGTCATGGTGTGGAGGGACAAGGCACAGGAGACCCTGGTGGCCCCAGATTGGCCATGTCAGTTGTGGTACCCAGATCTCCTCAGCCTCTGCAGCAGCAGACCTCTGGCTCTTGCCTCTATGCCCAGACCTGCTCTCCTTTCACAAGAGAAGGTCTTACACCTGGAGCTTCAGTCCCTGCACATGACAGCCTGGTTCCTGAGTGGCTAGATTTCCAGGCTTTGGGTTTCCCCGAAGAGGTTCTCTAGGTTGTGGAAGCCTCCTGGAAGGGGTCAGCCCACCAATGCTACACCTTCAAATGGAAGTGCTTTTCCATTTGGTGCCAGGCAGGGAACTAGACCCCCTGACCTGTCCTTACCTGGTTAGCATTCTGGACTACTTGTGGTCTCTCTCCCAGTCGGGCCCGTGGTAAGTGACCTTCAAGATGCACCTGGCAGCCATCTCGGCATACCGGGCGTGGGCTGGTATGCTGATGGTGGTGCAGGAAAAGGTGGTTGGATGCTTCTGTAAAGGCCTTGACCACTTGTCCCTGCCAGTGCATGAACCACCACCACCATGAGTCTTGTTACTGGTTTTGGCAATGCTCATCGGCAGCCCATTCGAACCAATGCATAAGTGGGACATCTCTCATCCGTCATGGAAGACTGCCTTCTTAGTGGCCATTACCTCCATCAGATGGATCAGTGAGCTCGAGGTGCTCTTGGGGGAGTCTCCATACTTGGTGCTCCACAGGGACAAGGCTGTCCTTCGCTGCAACTCAAAGTTCTTTTCAAAGGTTGTTTTAGAGCTTCAACTGAACCAGGTAATCAATCTCCTGGTGTACTTCACCAATCCAACCTCGGAGACTGAGCACAGCTCCATATGTTGGACCTGATGTGAGTGCTGGCTTATTATATGTAATGCATGGCTGGAGTTCAGGGAGAGCTTTGCGAGCTCTTTGTCACCTATGTTGAAGCTGCACCTGGCTGACCAGCAGCTAAGCACATGATTGGCAGGTGGATTATCCTCTGCATCAACCTCTGCTATAAGGTTGGCTGGTAGGGAGCCTCCCGTACGATTAAGGGCTCATTCCGCAAGGCATAACACTGCCTCAGTGGCTGCTTCTAGGGATGTCCCTAGCCAGGAAAGGCATGGGGTCATTCTGCCTAAAACAAAAACCATGCGGCAAGCAATGCCACAAGAAAAAGGGTGCGCGCTGCAATATCGTTGGGTAAAACACAGAGCTGACTCAAACAGCGCCTCCCTTTAAAATAAAGAGCTTCTCTTTTTTATGGGGCTACACACTGCACCCCTGATGTGGCAGGCTTTTGCCTCATACCACCCAGGACTAATATAACAAACTCCGGGGAGGGGTAAACTGGCATGGGAAGTAACTTGGGAGGGGGAAACATTTGTTTTTACAAAAAAAAAAAGGCATAAAACTTTGCAGCACAGGAAACCTGGGGAACCGAACCGCAGTCCCAGGTCTCCCATTCCACCATGTGCTGGTGCCTTAGCCACTCCGCCATCAGAGTGGCTCAACCAGGCACCCGGCACATGGCAACTTGATCCTTTTCTAGAAATGTGTACAGCAACAGGGGTACTAGTAATTCCCTACTGCTGTTCTACCCCTGTCACTGTAAAGCCTTGCGCTCTCTACATCAGTATCGCACTGTCTTTCTTGTGCGGTATTGACCCGGTACCTCCAGGAAATCTGCAGGGCTGCTAACTGGAAGTCAACACACTCCTTCATTTCCCATTACCACTTCGCCTTGAGTCACGCCGGGATGCTGGTTTGGGGGCCTCAGTTCTCTGCTCCCTATTTCCAAAGTAGGTGTGTATGCCTTGCCCATTCTCCCAGAGAACTGCTAGGAGTCTGCCAAAGTGTGGATAGGGTACCATATCCACCACTCTAGAAATTAGGGTTTCTCATCTGTAACCATAGATCTTCCATGGGGTGATCTCTTGCAGCAGGTGCTACACTTGGGTCATCGCCAGAGGGCGCTATGATGCCCGGCAGTTCTCTTCTAGCAGTCTTTTTCCAGGAGCCGCCCTCACATGACATCATCTTCCTGTTTCCTATATAAGAGTGGGTGGTCCCTGGTAGCCTCAGTTCATTTTCCCACCACCTTCAGCCTGCATGCAGCAGCTAGTGCAGAGAGCAGGCGTCATTGATGAGAATTTGAGTTAGGAGTGGAATTTTTCCATTTCACTTACTACATTGACATATTTCCGTGGGATCTGAATTTTCTTTTAGAGAAACTGACCCTTGAACCTTTTGAACCGGCAGCCACTTGTGACCTCAATTTCCTTTCTTGGAAGACATTATTTCTAGTGGCCGTTGGTTCAGCTCGGTGTATCTCCTAGCTTCATGCCCTCATGTGTAAAGAGCCTTACTTAATCTTTCACAAAGACAGAGTGGCACTTAGGACAAATCCTTCCTTTTTACCTGAGGTGGTCTCAGAACACACCTTAAATCAGTTCTTAGTGATCCCAGTATAGAAACATAGAATTTGATGGCAGATAAGGACCGCTTGGCCTACCCAGTCTGCCCATTTCCCTACCTGATGGATAAGCTGCAGATTCTAGTTAATCAACAGCTTACACCTCAGTCAGGGAGAATACCTCCTGCATACCCTAGCTGTCCATCGTATATTATGATATTATACTAATCATACTAAATCAATTAGAAAGATCTCTCAACATTTTGTTACCTTCACCTCAACCAGGGAAGATCTCCCAGTCATAAACGGACCCTCTCCAATTGGCTAGCACACTGTGTCGTCTTTTGCTATAAGGAATATAACACACCTTTACCAGGACCTGTCCAGGCCTGTTCTACTAGAGCTATGGCCACCACAGCAGCCAGCTTCAAGGGGGTGTCTATCACAGATATCTGCAATGCTGCCACATGGTCCACAATACATACCTTCACATAGCACTACAACTTAGGCGTTGCTTCATGCCGTGGGGCGTCCTTTAGCGAGCTGTCCTACAAGGCCTTCTGTCATAATTCCACCATTCTTGGGCTCACTGCTTGGGAATCATCCCAGGTGTCATCTGCTGCAAAGAGATCACCCGTGGAAGATAGTACAGTAACATAAGAACTTACTGTAACAGTAGAATCTTTGAGGGGCTCTTGTGGCAAATAACTACTGGTCATCGTGACTTACTTTCCACACAACCCACCTGACCTCCTTGCAAGTGGCACACAGATCTCTGCTTCTAGCATGCAAGGTCTGACATCACGGGCAGAGCCAAGGAGGATATCACCCGGGTGGGTGGGAGGAGCTTAGCTTGAAAACATTCTATCTGGAATTAAAGGGGAAGGAAGACTGTCAAAGTGTGGATGTGCACCATGTACCATTCCCAGAACTATGGTTACAGGCGAGTAACCCTCATAAGCATTCCACTTCCTCTTGAACCCATCAACTTTGCTTGCCTCTACAACCTTTTCAAGAAGTTTGTTCCAACCATCCATCATGATGAAGTAAAACTTCATAGTGTCCTTTTTGACCCCCAAGTTTAAGATCAAGACCTCTGGTGGATGCACTGCTTCATAGTGTGAACAAACTTACTGAGTCCACTCTGTTGAACCCTCTCATGAACTGGAAAGTCTTTATCTTGTCCTCCCCTCTCCCTTCTGTTCTACAGTGAACACATGTTCAGACATATCAGTCTACCATCATACGCCTTGCCATGGATCACTTTCATGGCCTTAATCTTTGAGTGTTTTTCTATAGGTGCAGGCCCCAAAATTGGACACAGAATTCCACATGCAGTCTCACCAGTGATCTATACAGAGAAAATATCACCTCTGTCCTGCTAGTAATCCCTCTCTGAATGCATCAAACTATTCTGTTAGCACTTCTGTAGGTATAACTTGTTGCACAGTCTTCTTTGAGGATATCTCCCTCCATAAAGCCACACTTGTTCTACTTTAAGCCGCTAGCACCTGCTCAGATATTTTGTCTCTACTGGGACAGCCCACATTGATTTATCCTGTGTGTGTATGTCCACCTATATTTTTTAACTTTTTGTTTTTCAAATGTAATATTTGTTTATGGTTATATATTGCATTCATATATAGTATGTCTTCTATAGTTGTAGATGGTATAATATATAGAAATCATTTGTTATATAAACATATATCCCTCCATTCTCTCCTGCTCCTCCCTCTCTCAATTTCAGTCACATTGTCTGCCTTTCTGTCCTTGCAGGGCCTTTGGCAGACCTATTTAGTGCCTCATTACATTCAGGGTGTGTACCTCAGGACTGGAGGATGGCTCATGTGGTGCCCCTCCACAAGAGTGGCCCCAAGGATGAACTGGGGAACTACAGACCGGTGAGCCTCACATCCATCGTGGGTAAGCTAATGGAGACTATCCTGAAAGAGAGGCTGGTGGCCCTCCTAGAGGCCAAAGGACTACAGGACAGCAGACAGTATGGCTTCATATGGGGCAGATCCTGCCAAACCAACCTGGTGGAGTTCTATGACTGGGTAACTAGGTAAATGGACAGGGGCCATGCAGTGGATGTCCTGTATCTGGACTTCAGTAAGGCATTCGACTCAGTGCCGCATGGAAGGCTGGGAAGTAAGTTAGTAGGCACAGGGGCAGGTGCAAAGCTGGTGAGAGGGGTAGGAAACTGGCTTCAGGGAAGGCAACAGAGGGTGGTGATGGGTGGGGAGCTCTCACACCCAAGAGTAGTGACAAGCAGTGTCCCACAGGGCTCGGTGTTGGGACCAGTGTTGTTTGGGATATTCATTACAGACATATCATTGGACATCAAGAGCAAGATCAGTCTGTTTGCTGATGATACCAAGGTAGGAGCGGTGGTGGATGACCTAGGGGGATGACAGGGGTTACAGGATGATCTGGCAAAGCTTGAAACCTGGTCAGACACTCTGGCAACTGGGTTTAATGCCAAAAGTGCAAGGTGCTGCATTTTGGGATAAAGAACCCAAGGAGGAGTTACCAGTTGGGGAGTGCAGCTAGCCCAGACAGAGGAGGAGGAGAAGGATCTGGGGCTGCTCATTACAGGGTCAATGAATAACTCGGCACAATGTAGGAAGGCAGCTGCAAGGCCAACAAAATGCTGGGTTGCATTGCAGAGGTATATCTTCCAGGAGGGAGGAGGTGATTCTGCCACTGTATAGGTCATTAGTTAGACCACACCTGGAGTACTGCGTGCAGTACTGGCGCCTGTACCTGAAGAGGGACATTAAGTTGCTGGAGGGGGTGCAGCACGGGGTGACAAAGAGGATCAAGGGGCTGGGGACTTATCATACGAGAGGAGACTGAGGGAGTTGAACATGTACTCACTGGGGGAGAAGAGGGAGGGGGGGACATGATTGAAACCTTTAAGCACATCAAAGGAATAAACAAGACAGGTACAGAGGGGCTGTTCAAAGTAAGGAGGGAGGGACACCAGGGGCCATGATATGAGACTGGAGTGAGGAAGGTTCAGGAGGGGGATGAGGAGACACTTTTTTACAGAGAGGGTGGTGGCTGGGTGGAATCGTTACCTGCAGAAGTGGTATCTAGTAGAACAGTGGACTGCTTCAAAAGGGGATGGGACAGGACAGCAGGGAGGGGCCAATGAGAGGGAAGGGTGGAAGGAGGGGCAGCCTGCAGAGATAAGGGGTGCTAGCTGCACATTCGAGCAGACTTGATAGACCTCTAGACCTTTATCTGCTGGCAAATTTCGTATGTTCGTATGTCTACCTCTGCTACCTGCTCTTGCTTTCACTGAAGGGTGTCCACCCACAATCTCCTCCACCTTACCCACAGCTGCCTCCTCATGCCTTATCCTTCCTCCCACTCCACTACTGCTCCTCCTAGCATAATATGAGAGAAGTGCATCCATTCCCATGTTATATTACTACTGTTTAATATGAAGTTTTGTACTATAACTGCCCTGTATATAGCCTCCTCCTCTATCTAGGCTTGCATCGCTACCAGAAAAAGTCTGTAGTAGATTATTTGTGTACTTGCAATATTTTATCTCGACATGTACTCTGCCTAATGCCAACTTTGTAACTTGAGAACTGCATTGCTGATTTCACTTGTAACTTCATGGTTGATTCTCAACCCCGGGTCGACCCTGAAAAAGGGACTGTAATTGTCTCAGTGAACTTACCCGGTTACCAAAACTCAAATAAATATGTAAAAGCCAGCAGAAGAAGGCCATTTGGTCTATCTAGTCTGCTCATACTGCAGGCTCCACAGCTTGAGCTACTGTCACTGCCCCCTTCCCACTCCTCATATCCTCCCTACCTATGATCCTTACCTTCTCCATGCCTATCCCAGCCTCTCTTGAAGCTGCCCTCTGTATTCAACAAGACCACCTGTTCTGGCAGTGCATTCCAAGTGTCCACCACTCCCTCTGTGAAGAAATGCTTCTTGACCTCCCTCCTAAACCTTCCCCCCTCCAGCTTAAGACTGTGTCCCCTTGTGTTATGGTTGTCACTCAGCTTAAAGAGATCCTCCTATCCACCTTATTTATGCCTTTGAAGTACTTGAAGTTCCCAATGATGCCCCCCCCCTTTCCTCCAGTGAGTGCATGTTCAGTGCCCTCAACCTCTCCTCATATACCTTACCCTCCTGATCCACTATCATCTTTGTAGCCCTCCTCTGGACCTTCTTCAGCAGGTTAATGTCCTTTTTGAGGTGTGGGCACCAGTACTGAACTCCATACTCTAGATGTGGCGTTATGACTTTGTAAGTTATAGAAAACTAGGAAAAAAGAAAATAAAGCATTTTGGACTAGGGCAATCCAACAGGTGGAAGGCACACAGTAATTACCACACAAAAGATTTTGTATGCCCCCTGTCCCCATTACTTTTCCTTATTGCAGTGGAACCACTACTGTACAAACTTAGGCATTGCCCAGACGTGCAGGGTTATCAAGTGTGGCACAACTCTATGCAAAACCTTAGCCTTTGCAGATGACTTTCTACTAGCAATAGCAAACCTGACACCCTCCCTACTGGCTTTTCTTCAGATCCTTAATGACTTCAACAACTTTCATGATTAAAAGAGAATTGGTCTAAAACTGAGGCCCTCTCTTTGAACCTCTATATCCAGGAAGCCCCAATAAAGAATCTAGGCCTCAAATGGGTGTTCCAGCATATAAAATACCTTGAGGTTATCCTACTGGCAAAACTCATCTCCTTAGTGGACCTGAACCTAAAGCCCCTCATAGCTTCCCTAGAAGCAAAGTTCTGCAGATGGTGAAAGCTCAGACTCACTTTTGGAGGTAACATTGTAGCCTACAGGATGTTGGCATTCTCCATGATTCTGTTCTACCTAAATAACCTCCCAGTACCTCTTCCAAAAAGAACCTTCTAGAGGGTTGAAAAGCTCTTTGCCTCTTTTGGAGGAAAAAAAAACACTCTTCAACATGCAGAAGCTCAGAGCGCCTGGTAAACAAGGAGGGATGGGCCTTATCTGGGTTATGGGCCTACCGTTAAGTGGCAAGGATTTGGCATAACTTATTCTGGCTATCCTCAAATAGACAAGAAGGCCCACTCTGGCTGCAAGTAGAAGCAGGCCTCTTATCAAACCCACAGTGGGCAGCCAAAAAGGCTTCAACTTTACTCAGGTCTTACATGGACCATACTTACTAAACACCACAACTGGAAAGCTTTACTCCTGGGAAGGTGGGAACCACTGTGACACAACCCCTATTTAAAGACAGAGAATACGCCAATATATTGGCCTCCCAGAAAACTAAAGCAATACACACAACTGGGCACATATCAGATCCTAAGACTGGTACACTAGAATTTTGACTTTATAACCACTCAATTCAACATACTCAAGTCAGATTTCTGGCAGCTACTTCAGATCATGGTTGCGATTGTTTCTAGGACAGGGGACAGTAAGAAGATAACTACAAACGGATTAGTTATACAAGACCAAAACTCACAATGCCAAGTATTAGGATCCCAAGACTGATTTGGAATCCCGACACTCGGCACTTGCCCATAGTAAAGGTTTTTGGGAGGCTTTTCCCCCTGCATCCCCCCCCCTTATTTAGTATAACAAACTCCGACACAGACAAATACCAAGTGTTGGGATTTCAAGTTTTGTGATATCCTTCTCAGGATCCTGACACTCGGTATTGTGAGTTTTGGTCCTTCGTAATACTACTGTACAAAAGTCCTGCTGGACATGATCACAAAATGTGAGGACTATCACAGAGAATTTAGAGGTAAGATTTATGGTTTCCTGCTGTCCCCTTACAACCCTTACAGATACATTGTAGAGATGCCTGGGGAGCAGAGTTAAATACTGCTATCCCTCTGGCACAGTGGACAACTATGCTTCGGAATGCCCACTCTGAGTACAGGGACATGCGATACTAACTGATCTAAAAGAAAATACTCCATAGGTGGTACTGCACCTGAAAGGCCCTTAAACAAAAAGGACTTACAACCCTCAACCAATGCTGGCAATGCCACAAGGAAGTGGAAACTCTTACTCATATTCTGTGGTCATGTCCAGTACTTACACAATTCTGGACCCAAGTGAGGCAGTTCAACTTATGGCTAAGAATAACCCTGCAGCTGGACCCTGTGTTCTGGCTTCTAGGTGGCCCGACTGCAGAGCAGCATATCTCACATCACCAAAGACATTGGCTCCCACTAACAGCACCGAAGTCAACAGATCCTCCTCAGGTGGAGAACCCATTTTCACCCCATGCCTTCAAGAATGGCTTACCACCCTAAACAAGTTAGTTGGAGTATGAGTGGTTAACCCAATTTGGAAAACCATAATTTGTACAGATTTTATGCAATTTGGGATCCTTTTCTTAAACATCAAATAAAATGACATTTGATGCTGACATATAGTCCCTTTTACTTTAATCTCCACATGGATTCTAACTTGATGTTTCTAAATATTAGGAGTTTCACTGTATTAGTTATAATTCACTATTTACCAGAGTACCTCAAAACAAACAAGCATTTGTCAATGCCGAGAGTTTGCTGTTGGTATTGCTCTTGTACATGCCTCCCATATTTTTCTCTGTATATTCCTCTGTCTTGCATGTTAAGGGTGGGCATTATGGTTGGAACCCCTATCCCCTGGGTGTTTGTTGGTATTTTTGTTCCAAATTTTCAACATGTACTTTTTGGGACATCACCTCATGAACAGTTCCAGTATCATTTTGTTACTCAATCCCAAAAGGTGATTTCACACAGTGAGTAGGCCGTTCATGAGGAGGTGTGAAGAAGTGGCAATGTTGAAAATGTGGAGTGGAAATATGAAAAAGTGGAGAAGTTACAAGTGTGCATAGACACTGTGCAATGCACGCTCATAATTCAGTCATTTTCTGGAATGTTTTCATCAAATTTTCAACATGGTCTTTTTGAGACCTCCCCTCATGAACAGTGGCACTGCAATTCCATTATTCTGTCTCGAAAGTTGATTTTGCACAGCGACCATGTCATTCTGTGCTACAGGTGCAAAAACACATTTTGGGAAGGATACAAAAAATGACAGCTGTACTGTTCATAAGTGGGTATGAAAAAATTACAATGTTGGAAATTTGAAGTAAAATCTTAACATTTGATAGTCGTTACTAGTGTATAGAAACTGCACAATGGACACTTATAACACAGTCATTTTTGAGTTTTCACTAAATTTGCAACAAGGGCTTTTGGGGACTCCGCTTCATGAACAGTGGCATTGTCATTTTGATAATTGGTCCCGAAAGGTGATTCCACGCAGTGACTGCAAAATCATCTTTTGGGACTGAGAAATGAAAGGACAGTGACTGTGTTCATAAGGTGGGCTCCCAAGAACCCCGTGTTGAAAATTTGGGACCGCAACTCTCAAAAATGACTGAGTTATCAATCTAAATTGCCCCCTCTCCCATTCACTGCCATTATAGAACTTACCGGCATTTCTTCAGTTTGCAGTCGGCTTTTGAAGTGTGCAGACATGTTCCCGGTCCATTAGATCGCTGCTCCTGACCTCGGAAGTAAGTATGGGTGAGGGGTGCAGGAGGTGGGGTGCACAGAGGAGGGTGTGGGTTGGGGAGGGCTGGCGGCATTACAGGGACCATTTTATGTCTTTTCAGGTTTAAAATAAAACAGAAGATGCCAAGGGTCTGTTTTCTGTTTTTTTGCAGGGAAACCATGGATTTTGTCACACTGGGGTGGGCTCCAGTGTGTCAGAGTATGGGGGAGTTCAAGAGTGATCAATGCCAACCCAAGGACTGGGCACCCCGAGGTCAGAGGAAATGTGGTGGTGGTGGTGGGGGGTGGCGCATTTGACACTGGGAGTGGACATCCCAGTGTCGGAAAACACCACAGCAGGTTTTGGCACACTGGGATGGGCTCCCAATGTGTCACATTAAAGGATGAGGGAGAATACAAGCCACATAGGGATTGAGCACCCTGATATTGGCAGGTGGGGGAGGGGGGTCCGCCACCGCAGACTGAGAGACATGGAGGAGGCAGGTGAGGAAAGCGCCTTCTCCCAGCCAGCGCAATCAGATCGCACTTAGAACAGAGATGTCATATGCCAATCAGCTGTTTGTTTTGTGGTGACCTGCAGATGAAAGGAAAAGCGGCTCCTGATTGATGCAGCTTTTTTCAAATGCAGACCACTGCAGGCAAAACAGCATCAGAACCTGCCTGGCTGAGGATTGGTGCGATACTGGCGAGCTCCATGCAGAGCACTCTGCATTGGACAGACAGTGTCACACCCCTCAAAGCCTACTCTCCCAAGGAGTTCAAACTCAAAAACGGAAGAGGAAAAGTTTGTTCTAGCCAGCTTTGTGATGTTTATGTTCTATTACTGGAACTGGTTGCAATGTAACTTTGTTCTGTGCATCTTTTCCTCAATAAAAATATTAATAAAAAAAAGATTTGATATTATATACAGTATGTGGTCTAGCATTGCCAATTAAACTTAACCTGACTGACTGTGGACAGCTTTAAAGCTGCTTTGAAGACACACTTATTTGAACTTGCTTTGATTGCTCTGTAGTATTGTTCTGTGTGATTCATAGCTCAGTGCTTGTGCTACACAAGTAGAGCTGAATGATGTGGTTATGCTTGGATACATAGCCCAGACCAGTAAGTAGGACAATGCCTACGGTATATGAGTTACACAAATGATTAGTGCTTAGATACTTCAGCATAGATATAAAGCAAGTCAGTGATTGTAGCATATGAACTGGATCGTGATATGCATAGTGCTTAGGTGCTTGAAATGATGAATAACAACTTGTTAAGACTTGATATTTTGGCCTATCTCTGTATCCCACCTTAGGAAGGATGCTTAGTTGAGTAGGATGAGACCCCTAAAAGAAATAATGATTGCAGGTGTGATTATCTCCTCCAACTCCAGAGAGTGTGGCCAGTAGCATGCAGGAGAGGAAAAAAAACCCTTGGGGGGAATCTCTGAGGACCCATGGCTACTGACCTGCCCATCCTTCTAGGCATACTAAAGGAGAGTAATCCTAAATGAGCAATATATATTATCAGATAGTCTGAAACCCCAAGAGATGAAGATCCGAAGGTCAGGAAGAGCAAAGGGAATCCAGTAACAATGTTGAATGTGCAGTGAGAAGATGGTAGCAGATCCTGAGCAAAGTCCCAGTCCGATGACAATGTCCAGGGTGAAATATTTATAGAAGGTCGGTTTGAATCCAGTTGAATGCAGGCAATCTTGAAGTGATGGCCTGAGTTCCAGTATACGAGTTCATGGAGCAAAGAGTCATTGAAGGTGAGGCGGATAAGCTGGATGCAAGTCGGGAAGCTGAAGAAAGCAGAGAAAAGGAACCCCCTGATCCTGAGTGGGTGAAGCAGCAATTGGATAGTAGGCTAGAAGGCCCAGAAAGCCTCCAACCCATCTGGTGAAGTAAGTATGGTAAGAAACAGAACCTCCACGCACTGAGCTAGGTGGGCAGGTCACAGGTACTATGAAAACTTCCACACCTTGAGCTGGGTGAGGCAGGTGTAGAGTAGAAATAGTTGAACCTCTAGGCCCCGATGCTGGGTGAGTCAGGTATAAAGTAGAAATATTCGAACCTCCAGGCCCCGATGTTGGGCGAGGCAGGTGTAGAGTAGAAATAGTCGAACCTCCAGGCTCTGATGCTGGGCGAGGCAGGTATAGGGTAAAACAGCCAAACGTCCAGGCTCTGATGCTGGGTGAGGCAGATAAAGGGCAGAAATAGTCAAACTCCAGGTCTGATGCTGGGCAAGGCAGGTATAGAATAGAAATAGTCGAACCTCCAGGCCCTGATGCTGGGTGAGGCAGGTGGAGTAGAAGAGCTAAAAGCAGGTGAGCAGCTGAATGAGCACTGAAGTGCTGAGATCGTAATGAGCATTGAGTGCTGGGACCTTGGAAGGTTGAATGCTGTACTGAGTGCAGCAGAATCTCAGAGGCTGAAGCCAAGGGGATGTCAGTAGGAATGAAGCGATGAGTTGCGTAAGCAATAAGCAACAATTTCGTAAGTAAGCGTGGACCTGCACGCAGGTCGGTAAACAGAGTAGTAATAAGTGGACCTACACGTAGGTCTGCATAACATAGTATCAATAATATCCGAACCTCCATGCCCTGAAATGGACAAGGCAGGCAAAGATGCCAAGGCAGACTTATGAGAGCAGTAAGATGGTCTTGCAGAGACGTTGTTTCCTGATGATCAAGGATGGCAGCAGAATGCAGTAAAGAACTAAGTAGGATGAGCAGGCAGCTTGGCCAGATTTAGTAAGCCTCATATCATTAGAGTATGTCAATGTCTGAGGCCTAAACTATGAGATGGAATAGTACTATGGAATAAAGCTCTGCTGAGAGTCCTGGCAGGAAGTGGTAGTAGTAGTAAATCCAAACAAACTGAAGCAACATGGCAAGAGACATCCAAGGGAAGTGACTGCGACTGTCCAGAGATGTAGTCCAGATGTAAGTCCACGATGGAGTGAAAAAGGATATCCTGACAAGCGTAGCAGGTGCAAGCAGGTGAAGGTGAGAGCTGCAGCGTCCAGAACTCTAGTAGTATGACTGAATGTGACACATCCTGGCAATGCGTCTGATCCTGAGGGAAAAGTTGGAGATGAGTAAGTGACATGGAATGAAGGCTTCTGGTCAGACGAAGATCCAATGAAATGCCCAAAAGGAGAAAACAATCCAAAATAAGCAGACAAAGAGCAGCAGGAGCAGACCAGTTCCAGTTCAGGCAAAGGAGACACGGAAAGGCACTGGGACAAGGCAGGCAGATGGATGAATGAATGTCCAGGTGCAGTCCAGATCCAGCAGACAAACAGCAAAAGACGTGACTGAAGCAGATATCCGCAGAAGGAGATCCAATATGCTGCAAGGATGGAAAGGAATGAACCTGCTGAGCCAGGTCAAAGAAAGCTGCAGGTGAGGGAAGCATGCAAGAGCCAAATTCCAGTGCTCAAGGGAAGCACAAGGCTGGGGAATGAGCATCCAGAGCCAGGAACAGCGGACCACAGGAAAGTCTTGGCAGAGACCAATGCTAGAGGGACATTAGAAGGCAGGAACGAAAGATGCAGTATATAAGCTCAGGTGACGGCCAGCAGGAAGGATCCAAAGCAGGGTGCTGAATGTCAGGATAGAGCGCAAGGCTACAGTGCAAGGCAGGAGGCCAAAGGACAAAAGCAAAGCAACCAGCTAGGCCCCCGTGAGGGGTAGGATGAGTGGCTGGACCAGATGTAGGTCAACCAGAGGAAGAAGTAGAGAGTGGCAGCTAGGCCCCATGAAGGCTAGCACATCGCAAAACCCTCATAGGAGGCAGCAAGGAGCAAATAAAAGTGTGCCAGGCGAGGCCCTCGCATGGCTAGTGAGTACAGACAGACCCCATGTAAGTCAGGCAGAAGGAGAGAGTGAGTCCAGCTAGACCCCACAGAGGCTAGATGACCGGAATGCTGCCACGGAGGGCAACCCAGCATAGCAGACATCCCAGAGGCAGAAGCCGAGGGGACGGTGGTAGGCAAAGCAATGATTGCATAAGCAGTCGTGGAACAGCATGTAGGTCAGTTGCAGGATAGCAGTATTGGGGCCGACACGTAGGTCAACAAAATGGGAGCAAGAAAGCATAATCAGATGGCAGCATCATGGCCTTGTCCAGCCAGATGGAAAGAATGCCAGGAGGAGCACCAGGAGCAGCAAACGAGAAACAGGCAGCTAGCAGTATGGCAGGTAGGTCAGAGTTTGGAGGAGCAGGCATGCCACAAGGGGCAGAATAGGGTTCATGCAGTGAGTAGATATGGTGTGCACATAGCGTAGTGGGGAAGATCATGGAAGCACTACTGAAGGAGAGATTGGTGGAACATCTGGTTGTCAATGGACTACAGGACCCAAGGCATCATGGTTTCACCAGGGGGAGGTCATGTCAGACCAACCTCATTGAATTTTTTGACTGGGTGACTAGGGAAGTGGATCAGGGGAGGGCAGTAGACATGGCCTATCTGGACTTCAGCAAGGCCTTTGACACTGTGCCACATAGAAGACTATTACACAAACTGGGGAATATGGGTGTGTCAAGAAAAAAAGGCAATTCCACAGGAAATGGATAGTATCTTCATTCACGAAGCTGCCTCTCCCGATGTGTTAATAATACAAGGATAGTCTCTGTTAGAGTATGAGTGTGAGGGCGCTTCAAAAGATCATATCTGTAGACAGTCTTTTTTGTTCCCAAATTCCATTTTTATTTGAAATATGGCAGTCCTCAACGTTTCACCAAGTGTCTTGGCTTTATCAAGAGATGCCTTCATAAAATTTCACTCACACAAAATCATGTCCTTTCACATGTGTATAAATTCCCGAACATGTCTGAAAATTTTGTAGGTTCTAATATCTGCCATTTAAATATGACCTCATTCATTTTTAGAACTTCATTATATGTTTCTTCACATGTCATTCAATGCTGCCATTCTCGAAAAACCATCCACAAGTTTATTTTGATAGGTTCTAGCCCTTATCTCACGAGCCTTCTCTCGCAGAAGACGCTGTATTAGATCTCTTAGGATTAGAATATGGGCGGGCAGGACAGTAGTGTGGTGGGTAGGTAACTGGCTGGGCGGCAGGACAGAGAGGGTGGTGGTAAATGGCTGTCACTCCACAGAGGAAGAGTGACCAGTGGGGCACCACAGGATCAGTGCTGGGACCGTCCTATTCAACATCTTCATCAGTGACATTGCGCGGGACCTAAATGGCAGAATTTCACTGTTCACTGATGACACAAAGCTCTGTAACAGAGTAGATACACCAGAGGGTGTAGACAGAGTGAGAAGGGACCTGCAGAAACTTGAAGAATGGTCAGGGTTTGGCAGTTGAAATTCAATGCAAAGAAGTGCAAGATAATGCATATGGGGCACAAAAACCCTGGCACAATATATCAGTTGGGGGGTGAGGATATAGCATGCACCAAGCAGGAAAGGGATCTTGGGGTTATCATCTCTGATGACCTCAAGGTAGGGAAACAGTGTGACAAGGCAGTAGGTAAAGCAAATAGGATGCTGGGATGCATAGGCAGGGGCATCACCAGCAGGAAAAGGGAGGTCATAATTCCACTATACAAGACACTAGTGAGGTCCCACCTGGAGTACAGCGTACAGTTCTGGAGACCTTAGCTACATAAGGACATAGACAGGGTAGAGAAGGTTCAGAGGAGGACAACAAAGATGGTACATGGATTGCATCACAAGTCCTATGAGGACAGGTTGAAGGAACTGAACATGTACTCCCTGGAGGAGAGGAGGGAGAGAGGGGATATGATAGAGACGTACAAGTATCTTACAGGGAGGGACATGGTGCAGGAATACACTATTTTTAAGTGAAAAAAATGTTACAGGACTAGAGGGCATGGGATGAAGTTGGAGGGAGGATGATTCAGAGGAAATGTGAGGAAGAATTTCTTTACAGAACGGGTGGTGGGCAAGTGGAACACCCTGCCAGAGGAAGTGGTGGGGGCTGAAACAATCATGGGATTTAAGAATGCATGGGATAGACATAAAGGAATTCTGGAGGTCAGGGGTAAGGGGCAACAGACTTCTAGGAAAACATAAACTGAACTTACAAGCTCAAATGGACAGACTGGGTGGGCCATAGGCCCTTATCTGCTGACACTGTCTATGTATCTAAGTATCTATGTAACTCAGCAGCTGGAGATGATTGAGCTGGTACTGGCAGGTATCGAACAACAGACCAGATGTCCCAGGCCGTATGCAGCCGGGCAGTATGAGGAGGCACATGAAAGGTCTGTGAAAAGAGCACTCACAGATCTTGAATGTCAGAATGGCAGTAAAGCATCCATGGAATCCCATTCCTCCAAAGGAGCAGAAGAGGTCCTGAAAGGCCGAACTTGTGATAATCAGAAGCTGCCATCCACATGAGAGGCAGGAAAAGGGATGCGCCAGCTGAATTATCTGAGGAGCAGGAGGGAGAGGCAATACAGGCTCCAGGTGGCAGCAGCAGGTGCGTGCAGGCACCAGGTGGGAGGTACAGGGCCTCCACCCGCAGACGCTGAATGGAAGGGGTGGGGAAGCAGCACAGTGATGGCGGTGGTCCAGCTGTGATAGAATCGCTGAGCGGTGTGCAGAGGAGCAGCAAATCCGAGGCACTAACAAACAGAGGATGGCAGACAGCAGGAGGTGTGACTTAAGTAGTTGGAAACTGAACTGGAGCCAGAATGGTGGCTGCCAAAGAAGAAAAGAGGTAGCAGGAAGGAAGAACAGGTAAGCAGCAGCTGGAGGCAGCACACAAGGACGCGGGGAAGAAGTGAGTGGCTGCTAGTACAGGCATAGCACAACGGAAGGAGCCACAGGAAAAACCCAAAGAAAGGATGAGGATGGAGGACAGAGGGCAGTGGGAGCAGGGGAAACAAACACGAAACGAGCAGACAAAGCACCAAATGGGGGGGGGCAAGGCAAAATGGGGAAGCCAGACAAGGATGAAGAGAACAAAAGGAAGCCGCAGCCCAGCAGCAGAATGGCAGCGAGTGCAACTCGCTCTAAGCAGAGTGGCGGAGCCTGATGACTTATGTAGGATGTGGGGGAAGAGCTCTTCCCCCACAGAACTACAGGCATGCGCCTTACAATTATTTGGTATTGATTGTTTTTATTGTTTTTTGTTTTAATTGTAAAGCGCTATGCTATTTTGGAATAGCGCGGTTTTATAAATAAAGTGAATTGAAAATTGAATTGAATTAACAATCTATTTATGTTATATGATAGTGTCCTCCGGAAAACCAAAAATATAAAGATGACTTAAGGGTAAATTATATAGAAATTTGTAAAGATTCTTCAAACTGCATCTTACCTACAGAAGCAAACATATTAACTTAGGCTAGTTGAGTGAGCCAGAGGTTTCTTGTCTAGAATAATGTTCATGCAGGAATGATACCAACTGATCCACATAAAAAGATGACCCACCTATTTAATGTGGGAGTATCCCTCAATCCTTTCCCTTCCACCATCATCCACATGTCGAACAAAGGAAATTTGGGTCACTCAAAGTTGCTGAAGTGACTTTCTTTTTAACTAAATACTGTTGTGCTGGCCAGCACACTGACTTGTGGTAGCACTACCACTGGCCATCCTGGTGACCTGGTTCGCAGTGGACTTGTGTTGCTGGGGCGGCCGGGGTGGGAAATGACTGACTAGCCATTGGAATGCTCACCTCTCAAGGGAGGAGAGCTTGTTGGCTTGGTCCTTGACTGCCATCAGGAGGAGGCCTAGTGGTAGTGCAGGTGTGAGCAGCATGAAGGAGGGGCCATGGTTGATGTGGTGCATGTGCACTTCCACAGGGCATGCACCAGGAGGAACAGGGACAAAAACAGAAAATGGCAGCTGAGGATTGGTGAAGCTATTCTGCCTTCCTGCTCCAGGCCCGTGATATTGCCCGGGCACCTGATGCAGCTCTGGATGTGTGTCTTGGGGTGGCCTCCCTACCCCCCTTAGCCAGTCATTTGGGGAGGAAGTCTGTGGGGGAGTCTTGGGTTCAGATAAGTTCCATGGTAGGTGTTTGCTGGTTCAGGGTGTAGCCCCCCACAAATTTGGGGCTTACCTTAAGTGTCTCCCAGGGCTCCAGCAATGCCCACTGCCAGGCGGACGTCCATTAGAAACAATAAATCCATGGTTGTTTGGTGACTCTATTGATCTGCGTGGGGGTGCCATAATGTGCCTCCGTGCCTGTCCCTTTAAGTGACACTGCCAGTGTGTTGTGAATTGCCTAGGCTAGGGGTCTGAGTGCTTCAGAGCTTGCAACCGGCCGGGCATCACCCCATTTGCTCCACTCTCCTGTCGCTGTTAGAGCAGAGGAGCCCTAACTGGTATTGTAAATATTTATTTATTTAGTGATTTGGAAAAGATCTTTGAGCGCAAACACTTTTATAAAGGTTCCACATCATAGATTGCAAAACAAAGTACAATAGGAGAAAGCAAAGGTACATCACAATGAACGATACAGCTTGGATTCAGAACTTACAGAATAACTCAAAACATAGGTACAAGTTAAAATAACAAGAAAAACACTTTGTAAGGGTGGGAGTGGGGGGAGTAAGCAGCTGCAAAGTGCCTTGTCAGTAGTTCAGAGGCAGGGATAGCTGGCAGTGGGGTGAACAAAGGAGGTACGAGAGACAGGTATGTACTGCGGTGGAGGTAAAGGGTGGGGGAAGAAGGGCGATAAGGTATAGGGAGAAATGGGGGAGTGATGGGAGGCTGAGCGGAGAAGACATGCTAGAGTAAATGGTGGGGTGAGAGGGGGCAAGGTCAGGCAGCTTGCACTAGTAGTGACTGTTAAGGAAACTCATGGGACTGGGAGTTGGGGTGAAGGTGGGGTGGCGGGTACCGAAGGAGCATGATGCAAACTGATTGCTGAGGCAAGTTATGAGAAGGGACAGAGGAAGGGATACCTGAGGTCTGCCTAGTCCTCTACAGGGAGAACAGAGCAGGTGTGGCTGACTTAGGTCAAGTTTTGAATTGGGCCAGACAATTGATGGCCAAGAGGTGCCCGGGAGTTCATTCATCCAAGGGGCCTGATAGGCAAATGCCGCTGCCCAAGGAGATGTGACTTCTATTTACTTCTAATTTGTTGTTGTATTTAAATTATAGTGCTTGTTTTAACCTGCCTTCTTGCAGCTTATACACTCAAATGGGAGCCACCATGTTTGGTCTGGGACTTCTAGCAACTGGACCAGTTGGGACACAGGAGACCTTGAGGGGATCTTAGTTCAGGTGCCTTTTGGGAGAAACTGTGAACTCTAAGGTTTGGCGCCTAAAGGAATCAATGTGAATACATGACTGTGACTGACCACTCCCCCTGACCAATTGGAATGCAAGAAAAACAGACTAGTCCAAGAACTGATTTCAAACTGGAGGAGTTAGTTCCAAGACTCAGGAGAGTGCAACTTGAGCTCTTTGGACTGAAAGGAGTTCTGTGAAGTAGTTTGTCCTGAGACTCCATGAAGCAAGGAGCCCTGTTCAAACTTGCGGAGTTCTGGCCTAGGAAAGGCATAGTTTCCTCCAACATGTGTCTGCAGTCCCAAGTTTGGGAATTGGTCACCAGAGACTGCCTTCTGCAGGTTGAAAGGTCTGTGCAGCAGAGCGGCTATAATTCTTGAACTTGCCTGGAAGCCAAACCGAGAGAGTGGATGAGTGGATGCAGTTGCCATCTAATGTGCTGAATGCTTGAGGTGGGCTGAGGCCTGCTTGCTGCTGGAGACAGTTGCCTTGTAGGCCAAGTTGTCAGCCAGCTGGAGGTTTTCACCAGCCAAATGAACTAAACATTGCCAAAAGTGTTATCTGACCTTGAGCTCCTGCCAAATCCAGCCCAAGCCATCTATTTCTACACGGTTACAGTTTTCCCAGCAAGAGACCAGTTTGGTATTCACCCCTGCACAGCAAGGTATCACAGGTTGTGGCCACCTGGATGGAAAGGCTGTGAAGTGGAGGTGAGTTATGTTGGCTCCAGCTTCCCATGCTTTCAGCGTTCTATAACAGGTCTCCATTTCGCCAAGCCATCTTCTACCTACTGGTGTCCGAGTAAACTCAGGGTAGCTCCCTGCAGCAAGCTCTTCAATTATTCTGTGGTACCATCTGATTTCACACAGTGTGTTGTACAAGGTTTCAGTGAACTAAACCAACTGGATGAGGATACAATTAGTCAAGGTCTTATCTGTGCATGTTTAACCATCTTTCCTTCTAATCAAGGGCCCCAATGACAGCTGCAACCCTGGGCACAATTTTGGCTAGCCAGCATCACCATCTGGGTACCCAGCAGTTGCAAGACTGCGCATAAGGGACTAAATAAATTACATGCAAAAGTACCCTGACTAATACCAGTTTAATAATCATTTATCCAGATTTGCACCCCTCTCTTGTTCATATCCCTCAATAATGAAATTTGTTGTTTCACTGTTAAGCAGACTCGAGCAAATTATTGTCTGGTTAACCTGCACTGCAACTGGATAAAAGCATTTTGTAAGTGTATGCTTGCATGTGATATTGCTTTACAGGGGCTCTAGCGCTTTGCCAGAAAACCCGACCCTGGTGGTAAGTGCAAGGGATGTGAGCATATTATTAATGTACATTGCTAATTGTGTGTCCCTTGCTGCAAAGGATTGTATCCATTGCAAGGTATTTGGTCACTAGGAGGACTGGTGGGAGGTTATAGCTTCCCAGAGGGCTATACCAGGTTGATAAGACACCCCCACATACCTTATTCTGGGTGGAGACAACAAATCATTGTGTTTACTGAGCGTAGGGGAACCCTGGTAATTGTCAGTTTAGGCCCCAGGCCCCTCAACCTTGTCATAGAAGGACAGGCAGGGGTAGTAGCCCTTGGAATAGCGCTGCCTAGGGGGTTACAAGGGTGATAGGGACAGGGCTGATGTAGTCCCCCACCTGCCACAGGAGAAAACTTTATGGCAAAAAATAAATACTGTTGTGTGTTCAAGTCATTGCCTAAAAAGCTACAGTATTTTTTATTGCTGCTGTTGTGGTAAGGCTCTGCCACGAAGATGCTCCCAATCTTGGTGTGTTTTATTTAGAAATTTCCAGGGACGTGAGCAATTGCTCTGTTTGCCAAGGTTTCAAGGAAGCCTTAAGGAGGCACCAAAAAAAAAGTTGTTGGAAGCTTTCCTAGCTAAAATGGAGAAAGTTGATTGTGCAACTGTAGCCCGCTCTCTTGACTCTGGGGCATCAGAAAGCCTACTTCCAGGATTAGTCTCTACATCAGTCCCGAATGAAATCACCTTCTGCAAAAAAGAGCTACTTGTCCAGCAGGAAGTCATCTATGCCTCAATGCCATAGAAGCCACTCCTGTTCTAGGTCCCTCTCTTCATAACTGAAGCACTGTGAGAGTAAGGTCAGGTCACTTAATTGGCCTCCACTACAACTCCCTAGGGTCCACCTTGCTGTATAGGTGTTTCTTCAGTTCAGATTTTAATAAGGATACAACAGAAACCCTGATACACTTCCTCCAATTCTTATACTCCCACTGCTTAGAAACAGAATTTATCAGCGTAAAAGAACTGCTTGGCCTACCTAGTCTGCCCAGATGGTCTCTGCCTAGCCCATCCCCGCAGACCCTAACTGGTCTCCGGCACCCTCCCTCCTCCCTGCCCTTTCCTAATATTTCTCTGTGTCTAGCCTATGCATGCTTTAAGACCCCACTGTTTTCACCTCAACCACTTCTGCTTTGGAAGTCTAGTCCAGGCTCCCACCACTCTTCCACTGAAGTAATACTTTCTCACATCCCTCCTAAACACTCCCTTTGGCTTCATCACATGCCTCTGGTTCGGGTGCTCTTCCTTATTTGAAAGACTCCCTTCTGCACCCTGTTCACTCCTGTTAGGTACTTGTAGGTCTCTATCATGTCCCCGCTCACTCTCCTATCTTCCAGGGTGTACATGTTGAGATCCCTTGATCTTTCTTCATGGGGTTTTTGGTGCAATCCCTGCACCATTTTAGTTGCCCTCCTCTGGACTGCTTTCACCATGTCTTTGTCCTTTCTGAGGTGTGGGCTCCAGAACTGGATATAATACTCCAGGTGGGGTCTCACCAGCAAGCAATATAGTGGCAACACCACCTTCATTCTCCTGCTGGAGATACCGCTACCTATGCATTCCAGCATCCCACAGCCCAACCCACTGCTTTGTCATACTGTCCTGTCACTTTGAGGTCTTCAGATATAATAAGCCCAAGGTCCTTTTCCTTCCAAGTGACTGACGATGCCTCCCAGCTTCCTATGCTCAGTTCTTGGGTTTCTATGCCCTAGATGCATTATATTGCACTTTTTTTGGCATTGAACCCCAGCTGCCATACTCTTGACCACTCCTCAAGTTCCCAAGATCACTACACATTCTTTCACGCCTTCCATGTTGTCCATCCTATTGCAGAATTTGTTATCATCTGCAAAAAGGCATACATTCCTTTCCAGTTCATCTGCAGTGTCAGTTATGAAGACATTGAAGAGAACTGGTCCCAGTGCTGAGGTCTGTGGCACCCCACTGGCCACATTCCCATCATTAGAGTGAGTACCATTAAGCCCCATCTCCTGTTGCCTATCCATTAACCAGTTTCTAACCCAGTTCACCACTTTGGATCCCAGCCCCATGTTGTTCAATTTCTTTATCAGTTTTCTTTGCAGCACAGTATTGAAGGCCTTGCTAAAGTCCAGATAGGCCATGTTCACTGTCCCCCCTTCCCCAATCTAGTCCCCTGGTCACCAAGTCAAAGAACTCAAGTCTGATTCATTTAGCATGATCTTCCTCCATGAATCCATACTGTCTTTGGCCGTTTAGCCCATTGGATTCAACATACTCTACTAACCTTCCGTTTAACAGTGTTTCCATCAATTTTCCCACAACTGAGGTGAAGCTTACTTGCCTATGGTTACTAGCCTCTTCCCTGTGGCTGGCTATATATAGAGGGACCACATCTGCTGTCCTTCAGCTCTTTGGAACTATGTCTGATTCCAGCGAGCTCTTAAATAAGGCCATCAGCAGGCTAGCCTGCAGCCCCTTGAGTTCTTTCAGTATCCTTGAGTGTATCTTGTTCACTTTCAGAGCTGCAAGTTTTTTTCAGGACAGGAAAATGGATTTGAGTACCCAGGCTGTTAGTGACAATGGCAGGCCAGGGACTGAAGGACCCTTCTGCCACCAGGAGCTGAACAGAAGAGGTGGAAGACAGGGATCAGCAGCTCGGTGGAGCTCCATGAGGGAGCCTATCCATACAAAGATGTGCCCCCTCCCCAGAGGCAATCAATAGCAGCAGCTGCGTGCCATAACAAGGAAGTCAGGAAGGAGCTTTAAATAGTCTAGTGAAAACAGGAGCAACCAGAACACAGACTGTTAGTGGCAATGGCAGGCAGGGATCGGAAGACTCTGCAGCCACCAGGAGCTGAACAGAAGAGGCAGCAGGGGTGGGGATCTATGGCTCAGTGCAGCTCCATGAGGGAGCCTATCAACCAAAAGCCACTCATCCCTCTCCCAGTGGCAGGCAATGGCAGCAGCTGCTTGCCATAACAAGGAAGTCAGGAAGGGGTTTTAAATAGCCTAGTGAAAACAGGTGTAGCCAGAGCAGAGTCTGTTAGTGCCAACAGCGGGCAGGGGATGGGAAGACCCTGCTGCCACCAGGAGCTGAACAGAAGAAGAGGCAGGAGCAGGGATCAGTGGCTTGGTGGAGCTCTGTGAAGGAGCATATCCACACAAAACCATGCCCCCTCCCATGGAAGAAGCTAATAGCAGCGGCTGCTTTTTTTAAACATATTTAATTGAAAAACTTCATGCTTACATTACATCACAGTCATAACAGCATTGTTTATACAAATTTACAATAGATCATTCAAACATCCTGGCCATTTGCTTATCATGGTTGTTGAACATTTCTTATTACATCCATATCCATAACAAGGATGTCCAGGCACCTACACAAGGAGTTGGCTATCAAGCGGCCCTCTGTTTGTGGCCCTTGCACTAAGGACCCATGCCAAGGACAGCAATGAGTGGAGTCTCCCCCTGAGTCAGCCCAGGAGACAGCCAACAGCCAGGGACCCCATCCAGTGGACCTCAGGACAGGAAACAGGAAAGAAGACCAGAGCACCAGAAACAATCCATCAGATAAGTACAACACTGTATATCCAAAGCACTAGGGGGAATATCCTGAGGGTGTGAAACTGATATATCTTTACAGGGGTTATTTTCCTGGGATTGTGAGTTAATGTTGCATCTGTTACAGGGGTTATTATCCTGGGGGTGTGATTATTAACATGTGGTTGTGAGATTAAAAGTACATCTACTTCAAAGGGATAATATCCTGAGTTTGTGTGTGTGGGGAGGGAAAGGGAGAGGGAGAGAGAGAGAGAGGAAGAGAGAGAGAGAGAGAGAGAGAGAGAGATAGGCAGTGGCTAAGGTAATGGGTAAAGTCTAGCAATAGGTGGTAGTTATGCTAGGAGTGGTTGCAGTACAGCGACCGTGGGGCAGCAGTCTTCAGAAAGACTTTTGGGAGGCTGCGTTGCTGCCTATCTGCATGTACCTCACTGATCTGAGGGAGGAGGTGACCAGAATCAAGGCCGAGTTGGCTTGGGGACAGAGGACCTTCTTCCCCACCCAAGGACCACCTAGTCCCCTGCCACTACCTCAGAGGATGCCCAGTAGAAGGAACGGCTGAACAACAGTGGGCTTAGGGAGTGTTAGATGGTGGAACATAGGAACATCCCACAACCAGTTCCACTACAATACTCCTATGTCACCCTGGTTCAGCGAAAATGTCCCACTGAGGCACCTGTAGTAGTGACTGGGGTGGATGTGGGGATTCTTCACGGTGGAGACCCAAGGAGGGTGACAGAGGACCCCAGAGGAGGAGGAGGAGGAGGAGGAGGAAGTGAATCCTGGTGGGGGACTCCATAGTAAAGGGGATAGAGCTGGGGTAGGCAGCGATGAGGAGAGGGATTACGGTGCCTTCCCGGTGACATGGCATGCAGGGATGGAAAGAGGATCCAAGGGATCACTGGTGCAGCAGGAAAGGAGGGAGAGCTAGGCATCATTGGCCATCTGGGGAAAAATGACCTGGCTAAGGATGAGCCAGCAGCAGTGCAGAAAGAGTTTAGGGAGTTGGGGAGGGGTCTTAGGCAAGTAGCATGATCTGTGACCTTTTCAGAACTGCTACCTGTCTATGAGAGGGAGGCTGACAGGATTCTTCTCATCAGGAACTTCAATGCATGGCTGATGAAATGCTGCAGAGAAGAGGGTTTTGATTTCATTGGGGACTGGGGTCCCACCTGGAGGGAGAAGGTCCTGTACAGGGGTGACAGCCTGAATCCATCCAGTAGAGGAACCATAGTTCTCAGTGAGTGGTTTAAATGCTACTTTGGCAAGCATTTATACTAGCTGAGGGGGGAGGTGGAATGAGGCAGGGAGAAATAAACTGTCCCTACCCATTTGGGAATCTGAGAGAGAGAGAGAAAAGAAACCAAAAAATAATGAAATCCAGGGGGTAGAAGAAAATATTGAAGCCAAGATAATGAGTGAGTGAAATAAGGGAAGGCAAATGGAAAGGAGATAGGGTGGGGAGCACATCCTGGAAAGCCAAGTGTGCGAATGCTCGTAGTCTGGCCAATAAGGTTGTGGACCTAGATGCCACCATGGCAGAAGTGAACCTGGATTTAGTCACCATTACAGACATCTGGTGTAGTGAAAACCAGGACTGGGATATGGCCATACCAGGTTATGTTCTTTTCAGAAGGGACAGGGCAGGTAGAAAAGGGGAGGAGTAGCTCTTTATGTCAGGGACAACATAAAGGCTACGAAATACAAGGGTCCAGGGTGAGCGGAGGTGCTGGTCAATCAATCAACTTTTATTTACAGAGTGCAATTCTCATTATGATCCAATGTGCTTTACATTAAAACATTTAAAAACTACACAAATCAGTAGCACAGTAAGTAATCATTATTAAAACAGTAAATACTATTTCTACTCTTGGAAGGCTAAGCTAAACAAGTAAGTTTTCAGCTCCCTCTTAAAATGCTCTACATTCCTCTTGAACAGGTGAGCAGAAGTCAAACCACATATGTAATACAAGCCCCAAATGACATTAAACAACTCTAGAACCTCAACATCCCTTTTCCACACCCACCACCTTCAGCCTGCATGCAGCAGCTAGTGCAGAGAGCAGGCGTCATTGATGAGAATTTGAGTTAAGTGGAATTTTTCCATTTCACTTACTACATTGACATATTTCCGTGGATCTGAATTTTCTTTTAGAGAAACTGACCCTTGAACCTTTTGAACCGCAGCCACTTGTGACCTCATTTCCTTTCTTGAAGACATTATTTCTAGTGGCGTTGGTTCAGCTCGTGTATCTCCTAGCTTCATGCCTCATGTGTAAAGAGCCTTACTTAATCTTTCACAAAGACAGAGTGGCACTTAGGACAAATCCTTCCTTTTACCTGAGGTGGTCTCAGAACACACCTTAAATCAGTTCTTAGTGATCCCATATAGAAACATAGAATTTGATGGTAGATATGGACTGCATGGTTTACCTAGTCTGCTCCATTTCCTACCTGATGGATAAGCTGCAGATTCTAGTTAATCAACAGCTTACACCTCAGTCAGGGAGAATACTTCCTGCATACCCTAGCTGTCCATCGATATTATGATATTATACTAATCATACTAAATCAATTAGAAAGATCTTCAACATTTTGTTACCTTCACCTCAACCAGGAAGATCTCCAGTCACTAAACGGACCCTTCCAATTGGCTAGCACACTGTGTCGTCTTTTGCTATAAGGAATATAACACACCTTTACCAGGACCTGTCCAGGCCTGTTCTATCAGAGCTATGGCCACACAGCAGCCAGCTTCAAGGGGTGTCTATCACAGATATCTGCAATGCTGCCACATGGTCCACAATACATACCTTCACATAGCACTACAACTTAGGCGTTGCTTCATGCCGTGGGGCGTCCTTTAGCGAGCTGTCCTACAAGGCCTTCTGTCATAATTCCACCATTCTTGGGCTCACTGCTTGGGAATCATCCCAGTGTCATCTCTGCAAGAGATCACCCGTGGAAGATAGTACAGTAACATAAGAACTTACTGTAACAGTAGATCTTTGAGGGGCATCTTGTAGCAGGTAATACACTTGGGTCATCGTGAATCACTTTCCACACAACCCACCTGACCTCCTTGCAAGTGGCACACAGATCTCGCTTCTAGCATGCAAGGTCTGACATCACGGGGCAGAGCCAAGGAGGATATCACCGGTGGGTGGGAGGAGCTTAGCTTGAAAACATTCTATCTGGAATTAAAGGGAAGGAAGACTGTCAAAGTGTGGATGTGCACCATGTACCATTCCCAGAACTATGGTTACAGGCGAGTAACCCTCATAAGCATTCCACTTCCTCTTGAACCCATCAACTTTGCTTGCCTCTACAACCTTTTCAAGAAGTTTGTTCCAACCATCCATCATGATGAAGTAAAACTTCATAGTGTCCTTTGACCCCCAAGTTTAAGATCAAGACCTCTGGTGGATGCACTGCTTCATAGTGTGAACAAACTTACTGAGTCCACTCTGTTGAACCCTCTCATGAACTGGAAAGTCTTTATCTTGTCCTCCTCTCCTTCTGTTCTACAGTGAACACATGTTCAGACATATCAGTCTACCATCATACGCTTGCCATGGATCACTTTCATGGCCTTAATCTTGAGTGTTTTTCTATAGGTGCAGGCCCCAAATTGACACAGAATTCCACATGCAGTCTCACCAGTGATCTATACAGAGAAAATATCACCTCTGTCCTGCTAGTAATCCCTCTCTGAATGCATCAAACTATTCTGTTAGCACTTCTGTAGGTATAACTTGTTGCACAGTCTTCTTTGAGGATATCTCCTCCATAAAGCCACACTTGTTCTACTTTGCCGCTAGCACCTGCTCAGATATTTTGTCTCTACTGGGACAGCCCACATTGATTTATCCTGTGTGTGTATGTCCACCTATATTTTTAACTTTTGTTTTTCAAATGTAATATATGTTTATGGTATATATAGCATTCATATATAGTATGTCTTCTATAGTTGTAGATGGTATAATATATAGAAATCATTTGTTATATAAACATATATCCCTCCATTCTCTCCTGCTCCTCCCTCTCTCAATTTCAGTCACATTGTCTGCCTTTTCTGTCCTTGCAGGGCCTTTGGCAGACCTATTTAATGCCTCATTACATCTGTGGTGTGTACCTCAGACTGGAGGATGGCTCATGTGGTGCCTTCCTCCACAAGAGTGGCCCCAAGGATGAACTGGGAACTACAGACCGGTGAGCCTCACATCCATCGTGGGTAAGCTAATGGAGACTATCCTGAAAGAGAGGCTGGTGGCCCTCCTAGAGGCCAAGGACTACAGGACAGCAGACAGTATGGCTTCTTATGGGGCAGATCCTGCAAACCAACCTGGTGAGTTCTATGACTGGGTAACTAGGTAATGGACAGGGCCATGCAGTGGATGTCCTGTATCTGGACTTCAGTAAGGCATTCGACTCAGTGACGCATGGAAGGCTGGGAAGTAAGTTAGTAGGCATAGGGGCAGGTGCAAAGCTGGTGAGAGGGGTAGGAAACTGGCTTCAGGGAAGGCAACAGAGGGTGGTGATGGGTGGGGAGCTCACACCCAAGAGTAGTGACAAGCAGTGTCCCACAGGGCTCGGTGTTGGGACCAGTGTTGTTTGGGATATTCATTACAGACATATCATTGGACATCAAGAGCAAGATCAGTCTGTTTGCTGATGATACCAAGGTAGGAGCGGTGGTGGATGACCTAGGGGATGGCAGGGTTGCAGGATGATCTGGCAAAGCTTGAAACCTGGTCAGACACCTGGCAACTGGGGTTTAATGCCAAAAGTGCAAGGTGCTGCATTTTGGGATAAAGAACCCAGGAGGAGTTACCAGTTGGGGAGTGCAGCTAGCCCAGACAGAGGAGGAGGAGAAGGATCTGGGGCTGCTCATTACAGGGTCAATGAATAACTCGGCACAATGTAGAAGGCAGCTGCAAAGGCCAACAAAATGCTGGGTTGCATTGCAAGGTATATCTTCAGAGGGAGGAGGTGATTCTGCCACTGTATAGGTCATTAGTTAGACCACACCTGGAGTACTGCGTGCAGTACTGGCGCCTGTACCTGAAGAGGGACATTAAGTTGCTGGAGGGGTGCAGCACGGGGTGACAAAGAGGATCAAGGGGCTGGGGACTTATCATACGAGAGGAGACTGAGGAGTTGAACATGTACTCACTGGGGAGAAGAGGACTGGGGGACATGATTGAAACCTTTAAGTCACATCAAAGGAATAAACAAGACAGGTACAGAGGGGCTGTTCAAAGTAAGGAGGGAGGGACACCAGGGCCATGATATGAGACTGGAGTGAGGAAGGTTCAGGAGGGATGAGGAGACACTTTTACAGAGAGGGTGGTGGCTGGGTGGAATGCGTTACCTGCAGAAGTGGTATCCTAGTAGAACAGTGGACTGCTTCAAAAGGGATGGGACAGGACAGCGGAGGGTCAATGAAGGGAAGGGTGGAAGGAGGGGCAGCTGCAGAATAAGGGTGCTAGCTGCACATTCGAGCAGACTTGATAGAACCTCTAGACCTTTATCTGCTGGCAAATTTCAGATGTTCAGATGTCTCACCTCTGCTACCTGCTCTTGCTTTCACTGAAGGGTGTCCACCCACAATCTCCTCCACCTTACCACAGCTGCCTCCTCATGCCTTATCCTTCCTCCCACTCCACTACTGCTCCTCCTAGCATAATATGAGAGAAGTGCATCCATTCCCATGTTATATTACTACTGTTTAATATGAAGTTTTGTACTATAACTGCCCTGTATATAGCCTCCTCCTCTATCTAGGCTTGCATCGCTTACCAAGAAAAGTCTGTAGTAGATTATTTGTGTACTTGCAATATTTTATCTCGACATGTACTCTGCCTAATGCCAACTTTGTAACTTGAGAACTGCATTGCTGATTTCACTTGTAACTTCATGGTTGATTCTCAACCCGGTCGACTTCCTGAAAAGGGACTGTAATTGTCTCAGTGAACTTACCCGGTTACCAAACTCAAATAAATATGTAGAAGAGCAGAAGAAGGCCATTTGGTCTATCTAGTCTGCTCATACTGCAGGCTCCACAGCTTGAGCTACTGTCCCTGCCCCTCCCACTCCTCATATCCTCCCTACCATGATCCTTACCTTCCCATGCCTATCCCAGCCTCTCTTGAACTGCCCTCTGTATTCAACAAGACCACCTGTTCTGGCAGTGCATTCCAAGTGTCTACCACTCCTCTGTGAAGAAATGCTTCTTGACCTCCCTCCTAAACCTTCCCCTCCAGCTTAAGACTGTGTCCCCTTGTGTTTATGGTTGTCCTCAGCAAAAAGAGACTCTTCATCCACCTTATTTATCCCTTTGAAGTACTTGAAGTTCCCAATGATGCCCCCTTTCCTCCAGTGAGTGCATGTTCAGTGCCCTCAACCTCTCCTCATATACCTTACCCTCCTGATCCACTATCATCTTTGTAGCCCTCCTCTGGACCTTCTTCAGCAGGTTAATGTCCTTTTGAGGTGTGGGCACCAGTACTGAACTCCATACTCTAGATGTGGTGCTATGACTTTGTAAGTTATAGAAAACTAGGAAAAAGAAAATAAAGCATTTTGGACTAGGGCAATCCAACAGGTGGAAGGCACACAGTAATTACCACACAAAAGATTTTGTATGCCCCTGTCCCCATTACTTTTCCTTATTGCAGTGGAACCACTACTGTACAAACTTAGGCATTGCCCAGATGTGCAGGGTTATCAAGTGTGGCACAACTCTATGCAAAACCTTAGCCTTTGCAGATGACTTTCTACTAGCAATAGCAAACCTGACACCCTCCTACTGGCTTTTCTTCAGATCCTTAATGATCAACAACTTTCATGATTAAAAGAGAATTGGTCTAAAACTGAGGCCCTCTCTTGAACCTCTATATCCAGGAAGCCCCAATAAAGAATCTAGGCCTCAAATGGGTGTTCCAGCATATAAAATACCTTGAGGTTATCCTACTGGCAAAACTCATCTCCTTAGTGGACCTGAACCTAAAGCCCTCATAGCTTCCCTAGAAGCAAAGTTCTGCAGATGGTGAAAGCTCAGACTCACTTTTGAGGTAACATTGTAGCCTCACAGGATGTTGGCATTCTCCATGATTCTGTTCTACCTAAATAACCTCCCAGTACCTCTTCCAAAAGAACCTTCTAGAGGGTTGAAAAGCTCTTTGCCTCTTTTGGAGGAAAAAAACACTCTTCAACATGCATGAAGCTCAGGCCTGGTAAACAAGGAGGGATGGGCCTTATCTAAGCTAGTGGCCTACCGTTATGGGCAAGGATTTGCATAACTTATTCTGGCTATCCTCAAATAGACAAGAAGGCCCACTCTGGCTGCAAGTAGAAGCAGGCCTCTTATCAAACCCACAGTGGGCAGCCAAAAGGCTTCAACTTTACTCAGGTCTTACATGGACCATACTTACTAAACACCACAACTGGAAAGCTTTACTCCTGGAAGGTGGGAACCACTGTGACACAACCCTATTTAAAGACAGAGAATACGCCAATATATTGGCCTCCCAGAAAACTAAAGCAATACACACAACTGGGCACATATCAGATCCTAAGACTGGTACACTAGAATTTTGACTTTATAACCACTCAATTCAACATACTCAAGTCAGATTTCTGGCAGCTACTTCAGATCATGGTTGCGATTGTTTCTAGAACAGGGGACAGTAAGAAGATAACTACAAACGGATTAGTTATACAAGACCAAACTCACAATGCCAAGTATTAGGATCCCAAGACTGATTCGAATCCCGACACTGCACTTGCCCATAGTAAAGGTTTTGGGAGGCTTTTCCCTGCATCCCCCTTATTTAGTATAACAAACTCCATACAGACAAATGCCAAGTGTTGGGATTTCAAGTTTTGTGATATCCTTCTCAGGATCCTGACACTCGGTATTGTGAGTTTTGGTCCTTCGTAATACTACTGTCAAAAAGTCCTGCTGGACATGATCACAAATGTGAGGACTATCACAGAGAATTTAGAGGTAAGATTTATGGTTTCCTGCTGTCCCCTTACAACCCTTACAGATACATTGTAGAGATGCCTGGGGAGCAGAGTTAAATACTGTATCCCTCTGGCACAGTGGACAACTATGCTCGAATGCCCACTCTGAGTACAGGGACATGCATACTAACTGATCTAAAAGAAAATACTCCATAGGTGGTACTGCACCTGAAAGGCCTTAAACAAAAGGACTTACAACCTCAACCAATGCTGGCAATGCCACAAGGAAGTGGAAACTCTACCATATTCTGTGGTCATGTCCAGTACTTACACAATTCTGGACCCAAGTGAGGCAGTTCAACTTATGGTTAAGAATAACCCTGCAGCTGGACCCTGTGTTCTGGCTTCTAGGTGGCCCGACTGCCAGAGCAGCATATCTCCACATCACCAAAGACATTGGCTCCCACTAACAGCACTGAAGTCAACAGATCCTCCTCAGGTGGAGAACCCATTTTCACCCCATGCCTTCAAGAATGGCTTACCACCCTAAACAAGTTAGTTGAGTATGAGTGGTTAACCCACTTGGAAAACCATAATTTGTACAGATTTATGCAATTTGGGATCCTTTTCTTAAACATCAAATAAAATGACATTTGATGCTGACATATAGTCCCTTTACTTTAATCTCCACATGGATTCTAACTTTGATGTTTCTAAATATTAGGAGTTTCACTGTATTAGTTATAATTCACTATTTACCAGAGTACCTCAAAACAAACAAGCATTTGTCAATGCTGAGAGTTTGCTGTTGGTATTGCTCTTGTACATGCCTCCCATATTTTTCTCTGTATATTCCTCTGTCTTGCATGTTAAGGGTGGGCATTATGGTTGGAACCCCTATCCCTGGGTGTTTGTTGGTATTTTGTTCCAAATTTTCAACATGTACTTTTTGGACATCACCTCATGAACAGTTCCAGTATCATTTTGTTACTCAATCCAAAGGTGATTTCACACAGTGAGTAGGCGCTCATGAGGAGGTGTGAAGAAGTGGCAATGTTGAAAATGTGGAGGGAAATATGAAAAGTGGAGAAGTTACAAGTGTGATAGACACTGTGCAATGCACGCCATAATTCAGTCATTTTCTGAATGTTTTCATCAAATTTTCAACATGGTCTTTTGAGACCTCCCTCATGAACAGTGGCACTGCAATTCCATTATTCTGTCTCGAAGTTGATTTTGCACAGCGACCATGTCATTCTGTGCTACAGGTGCAAAACACATTTTGGGAAGGATACAAAAATGACAGCTGTACTGTTCATAAGGGGTATGAAAAAATTACAATGTTGGAAATTTGAAGTGAAAATCTTAACATTTGATGACGTTACTAGTGTGCATAGAAACTGCACAATGGACACTTATAGACAGTCATTTTGAGAGTTTTCACTAAATTTGCAACAAGGGCTTTTTGGGACTCCGCTTCATGAACAGTGGCATTGTCATTTTGATAATTGGTCCCGAAAGGTGATTCCACGCAGTGACTGCAAAATCATCTTTGGGACTGAGAAATGAAAAGGACAGTGACTGTGTTCATAAGGTGGGCTCCCAAGAACTCGATGTTGAAAATTTGGGACACAACTCTCAAAAATGACTGAGTTATCAATCTAAATTGCCCCTCTCCCATTCACTGCCATTATAGAACTTACCGGCATTTCTTCAGTTTGCAGTCGGCTTTTGAAGTGTGCAGACATGTTCCCGGTCCATTAGATCGCTGCTCCTGACCTCGGAAGTAAGTATGGGTGAGGGGTGCAGGGAGGTGGGGTGCACAGAGGAGGGTGTGGGTTGGGGAGGGCTGGCGGCAGTTACAGGGACCATTTTATGTCTTTCAGGTTTAAAATAAAACAGAAGATGCCAAGGGTCTGTTTTCTGTTTTTGCAGGAAACCATGGATTTTGTCACACTGGGGTGGGCTCCAGTGTGTCAGAGTATGGGGAGTTCAAGAGTGATCAATGCCAACCCAAGGACTGGGCACCCCGAGGTCAGAGGAAATGTGGTGGTGGTGGTGGGGTGGCGCATTTGACACTGGAAGTGGACATCCCAGTGTCGAAAACACCACAGCAGGTTTTGCTAACACTGGGATGGGCTCCCAATGTGTCACATTAAAGGATGAGGGAGAATACAAGCCACATAGGGATTGAGCACCCTGATATTGGCAGGTGGGGGAGGGGGGTCCGCCACCGCAGAATTGGAGACATGGAGGAGGCAGGTGAGGAAAGTGCCTTCTCCCAGCCAGCGCAATCAGATCGCACTTAGAACAGAGATGTCATAACGCAATCAGCTGTTTGTTTTGTGGTGACCTGCAGATGAAAGGAAAAGCCGCTGATTGATGCAGCTTTTTCTTTTCAAATGCAGACCACTGCAGGCAAAACAGCATCAGAACCTGCCTGGCTGAGGATTGGTGCGATACTGATGAGCTCCATGCAGAGCACTCTGCATTGACAGACAGTGTCACACCCTCAAAGCCTACTCTCCCAAGGAGTTCAAACTCAAAACGGAAGAGGAAAAGTTTGTTCTAGCCAGCTTTGTGATGTTTATGTTCTATTACTGGAACTGGTTGCAATGTAACTTTGTTCTGTGCATCTTTTCCTCAATAAAAATATTAATAAAAAAAGATTTGATATTATATACAGTATGTGGTCTAGCATTGCCAATTAAAACTTAACCTGACTGACTGTGGACAGCTTTAAAGCTGCTTTGAAGACACACTTATTTGAACTTGCTTTTGATTGCTCTGTATAGTATTGTTCTGTGTGATTCATAGCTCAGTGCTTGTGCTACAACAGTAGAGCTGAATGATGTGGTTATGCTTGGATACATAGCCCAGACCAGTAAGTAGGACAATGCCTACGGTATATGAGTTACACAAAATGATTAGTGCTTAGATACTTCAGCATAGATATGAGCAAGTCAGTGATTGTAGCACGTATGAACTGGATCGTGATATGCATAGTGCTTAGGTGCTTGAAATGATGAATAACAACTTGTTAAGACTTGATATTTTGGCTCATCTCTGTATCCCACCTTAGGAAGGATGCTTAGTTGAGTAGATGAGACCCCTAAAAGAAATAATGATTGCAGGTGTGATTATCTCCTCCAACTCCAGAGAGTGTGGCCAGTAGCATGCAGGAGAGGAAAAACCCTTGGGGAATCTCTGAGGACCCATGGCTACTGACCTGCCCATCCTTCTAGGCATACTAAAGGAGAGTAATCCTAAATGAGCAATATATATTATCAGATAGTCTGAAACCCCAAGAGATGAAGATCCGAAGGTCAGGAAGAGCAAAGGAATCCAGTAACAATGTTGAATGTGCAGTGAGAAGATGGTAGCAGATCCTGAGCAAAGTCCCAGTCCGATGACAATGTCCAGGGTGAAATATTTATAGAAGGTCGGTTTGAATCTAGTTGAATGCACAGGCAATCTTGAAGTGATGGCCTGAGTTCCAGTATACGAGTTCATGGAGCAAAGAGTCATTGAAGGTGAGGCGGATAAGCTGGATGCAAGTCGGAAGCTGAAGAAAGCAGAGAAAAGGAACCCTGATCCTGAGTGGGTGAAGCAGCATTGGATAGTAGGCTAGAAGGCCCAGAAAGCCTCCAACCCATCTGGTGAAGTAAGTATGGTAAGAAACAGAACCTCCACGCACTGAGCTAGGTGGGCAGGTCACAGGTACTATGAAAACTTCCACACCTTGAGCTGGGTGAGGCAGGTGTAGAGTAGAAATAGTTGAACCTCTAGGCCCTGATGTTGGGCGAGGCAGGTGTAGAGTAGAAATAGTCGAACCTCCAGGCTCTGATGCTGAGGCGAGGCAGTATAGGGTAAAACAGCCAAACCTCCAGGCTCTGATGCTGGGTGAGGCAGATAAAGGGTAGAAATAGTCAAACTCCAGGTCTGATGCTGGGCAAGGCAGGTATAGAATAGAAATAGTCGAACCTCCAGGCCCTGATGCTGGGCGAGGCAGGTGGAGTAGAAGAGCTAAAAGCAGGTGAGCAGCTGAATGAGCACTGAAGTGCTGAGATGTAATGAGCATTGAGTGCTGGGACCTTGGAGGTTGAATGCAGTACTGAGTGCAGCAGAATCTCAGAGGCTGAAGCCAAGGGGATGTCAGTAGGAATGAAGCGATGAGTTTGCGTAGCAATAAGCAATAATTTAGTATGAGCGTGGACCTGCCCAGGGGTCGGTAAACAGAGTAGTATTGTGGACCTACACGTAGGTCTGCATAACATAGTATCAATAATATCCGAACCTCCATGCCCTGAAATGGACAAGGCAGGCAAAGATGCCAAGGCAGACTTATGAGAGCAGTAAGATGGTCTTGCAGAGACGCGTTGTTTCCTGATGATCAAGGATGGCAGCAGAATGCAGTAAAGAACTAAGTAGGATGAGCAGGCAGCTTGGCTGATTTAGTAAGCCTCATATCATTAGAGTATGTCAATGTCTGAGGCCTAAACTATGAGATGGAATAGTACTATGGAATAAAGCTCTGCTGAGAGTCCTGGCAGGAAGTGGTAGTAGTAAATCCAAACAAACTGAAGCAACATGGCAAGAGACATCCAGGGAAGTGACTGCACTGTCCAGAGATGTAGTCCAGATGTAAGTCCACGATGGAGTGAAAAGGATATCCTGACAGAGCGTAGCAGGTGCAAGCAGGTGAAGGTGAGAGCTGCAGCGTCCAGAACTCTAGTAGTATGACTGAATGTGACACATCCTGGCAAGGCGTCTGATCCTGAGGAAAAGTTGGAGATGAGTAAGTGACATGGAATGAAGGCTTCTGGCAGACGAAGATCCAATGAAATGCCCAAAAGGAGGAAACAATCCAAAATAAGCAGACAAAGAGCAGCAGGAGCAGACCAGTTCCAGTTCAGGGCAAAGGGAGACACGGCAAAGGCACTGGGACAAGGCAGGCAGATGGATGAATGAATGTCCAGGTGCAGTCCAGATCCAGCAGACAAACAGCAAAAGACGTGACTGAAGCAGATATCCCGCAGAAGGAGATCCAATATGCTGCAAGGATGGAAAGGAATGAACCTGCTGAGCCAGGTCAAAGAAAGCTGCAGGTGAGGGAAGCATGCAAGGAGCCAAATTCCAGTGCTCAAGGGAAGCACAAGGCTGGGGAATGAGCATCCAGAGCCAGGAACAGCGGATCACAGGAAAGTCTTGGCAGAGACCAATGCTAGAGGGACATTAGAAGGCAGGAACGAAAGATGCAGTATATAAGCTCAGGTGACGGCCAGCAGGAAGGATCCAAAGCAGGTGCTGAATGTCAGGATAGAGCGAGGATACAGTGCAAGGCAGGAGGCCAAAGGACAAAAGCAAAGCAACTAGCTAGGCCCCTGTGAGGGGTAGGATGAGGCTGGACCAGATGTAGGTCAACCAGAGGAAGAAGTAGAGAGGGCAGCTAGGCCCCATGAAGGCTAGCACATCGCAAAACCCTCATAGGGGGCAGCAGGAGCAATAAAAACAGCCAGGCAGGGGAGCCCTCGCATGGCTAGTGAGTACAGAGACCCTATGTAAGTCAGGGGCAGAAGGAGAGAGTGAGTCCAGCTAGACCTCACAGAGGCTAGATGACCGAATGCTGCCACGGAGGGCAACCCAGCATAGCAGACATCCCAGAGGCAGAAGCCGGGGACGGTAGGTGCAAAGTAATGATTGCATAAGCAGTCGTGGAAATGCTATTGTAGGTCAGTTGCAGGATAGCAGTATTGGGCCAACACGTAGGTCAACAAAATGGGAGCAAGAAAGCATAATCAGATGGCAGCATCATGGCTCTTGTCCAGCCAGATGGAAAGAATGCCAGGAGGAGCACCAGGAGCAGCAAACGAGAAACAGGCAGCTAGCAGTATGGCAGGTAGGTCAGAGCTTGGAGGAGCAGGCATGCCACAAGGGGCAGAATAGGGTTCATGCAGTGAGTAGATATGGTGTGCACATAGCGTAGTGGGGAAGATCATGGAGCACTACTGAAGGAGAGATTGGTGGAACATCTGGTTGTCAACGGACCACAGGACCCAAGGCATCATGGTTTCACCAGGGGAGGTCAGTCAGACCAACCTCATGAATTTTTGACTGGGTGACTAGGAAGTGGATCAGGGAGGGCAGTAGACATGGCCTATCTGGACTTCAGCAAGGCCTTGACACTGTGCCACATAGAAGACTATTACACAAACTGGGGAATATGGGTGTCAAGAAAAAGGCAATTCCACAGGAAATGGATAGTATCTTCATTCACGAAGCTGCCTCCCGATGTGTTAATAATACAAAGATAGTCTCTGTTAGAGTATGAGTGTGAGGCGCTTAAAAGATCATATCTGTAGACAGTCTTTTTTGTTCCCAAATTCCATTTTATTTGAAATATGGCAGTCCTCAACGTTTCACCAAGTGTCTTGGCTTTATCAAGAGATGCTTCATATAAATTTCACTCACACAAAATCATTCTTTCACATGTGTATAAATTCCTCGAACATGTCTGAAAATTTGTAGGTTCTAATATCTGCCATTTAAATATGACCTCATTCATTTTAGAACTTCATTATATGTTTCTTCACATGTCATTCAATGCTGCCATTCTCGAAAAACCATCCACAAGTTTATTTTGATAGGTTCTAGCCCTTATCTCACGAGCCTTCTCTGCGCAAGACGCTGTATTAGATCTCTTAGGATTAGAATATGGGCGGCAGGACAGTAGTGTGGTGGGTGGTAACTGGCTGGGCGGCAGGACAGAGAGGGTGGTGGTAATGGCTGTCACTCCACAGAGGGAAGAGTGACCAGTGGGGCACCACAGGATCAGTGCTGGGACCGTCCTATCTCAACATCTTCATCAGTGACATTGCGCGAGGACCTAATGGCAGAATTTCACTGTTCACTGATGACACAAGCTCTGTAACAGAGTAGATACACCAGAGGGTGTAGACAGAGTGAGAAGGGACCTGCAGAAACTTGAAGAATGGTCAGGGTTTGCAGTTGAAATTCAATGCAAAGAAGTGCAAGATAATGCATATGGGCACAAAACCTGGCACAATATATCAGTTGGGGGTGAGGATATAGCATGCACCAAGCAGGAAAGGGATCTTGGGGTTATCATCTCTGATGACCTCAAGTAGGGAAACAGTGTGACAAGGCAGTAGGTAAAGCAAATAGGATGCTGGGATGCATAGGCAGGGCATCACCAGCAGGAAAAGGAGGTCATAATTCCACCTATACAAGACACTAGTGAGGTCCCACCTGGAGTACAGCGACAGTTCTGGAGACCTTAGCTACATAAGGACATAGACAGGGTAGAGAAGGTTCAGAGGAGGACAACAAAGATGGTACATGGATTGCATCACAAGTCCTATGAGGACAGGTTGAAGGAACTGAACATGTACTCCTGGAGGAGAGGAGGGAGAGAGGGATATGATAGAGACGCATAAGTATCTTACAGGGAGGGACATGGTGCAGGAATACACTATTTTAAGTGAAAATGTTACAGGACTAGAGGTCATGGGATGAAGTTGGAGGAGGATGATTCAGAGGAAATGAGGAAGAATTTCTTTACAGAACGGGTGGTGGGCAAGTGGAACACCCTGCCAGAGGAAGTGGTGGGGGCTGAAACAATCATGGGATTTAAGAATGCATGGGATAGACATAAAGGAATTCTGGAGGTCAGGGGTAAGGGCAACAGACTTCTAGGAAAACATAAACTGAACTTACAAGCTCAAATGGGCAGACTGGGTGGCCTTAGGCCTTATCTGCTGACACTGTCTATGTATCTAAGTATCTATGTAACTCAGCAGCTGGAGATGATTGAGCTGGTACTGGCAGGTATCGAACAACAGACCAGATGTCCCAGGCCGTAATGCAGCCGGGCAGTATGAGGAGGCACATGAAAGGTCTGTGAAAAGAGCACTCACAGATCTTGAATGTCAGAATGGCAGTAAAAGCATCCATGGAATCCCATTCCTCCAAAGGAGCAGAAGAGGTCCTGAAAGGCCCGAAGCTTGTGATAGTCAGAAGCTGCCATCCACATGAGAGGCAGGAAAAGGGATGCGCGCAGCTGAATTATCTGAGGAGCAGGAGGGAAGGCAATACAGGCTCCAGGTGGCAGCAGCAGGTGCGTGAGGCACCGGTGGAGAAGTCCAGGGCCTCCCACCGCAGACGCTGAATGGAAGGGGTGGGGAAGCAGCACAGGATGGCGGTGGTCCAGCTGTGATAGAATCGCTGAGCGGTGCTACAGAGGAGCAGCAGCAAACCGAGGCACTAACAAACAGAGGATGGCAGACAGCAGGAGGTGTGACTTAAGTAGTTGGAAACTGAACTGGAGCCAGAATGGTGGCTGCCAAAGAAGAAAGAGGTAGCAGGAAGGAAGAACAGGTAAGCAGCAGCTGGAGGCAGCACACAAGGATGCGGGGAAGAAGTGAGTGGCTGCTAGTACAGGCATAGCACAACGGAAGGAGCCACAGGAAAACCCAAAAGAAAGGATGAGGATGGAGGACAGAGGGCAGTGGGAGCAGGGGAAACAAACACGAAACGAAGCAGACAAAGCACCAAATGGGGGCAAGGCAAAATGGGGAAGCCAGACAAGGATGAAGAGAACAAAGGACAGCCGCAGCCCAGCAGCAGAATGGCAGCGAGTGCAACTCACTTAAGCAGAGCGTTGGAGCCTGATGACTATGTAGGATGTGGGGAGAGCTCTCCACAGAACTACAGGCATGCGCCTTACAATTATTTGGTATTGATTGTTTTTATTGTTTTTTGTTTTAATTGTAAAGGCGCTATGCTATTTTGGAATAGCGCCGTTTTATAAATAAAGTGAATTGAAAATTGAATTGAATTAACAATCTATTTATGTTATATGATAGTGTCCCTCCGGGAGAAAACCAAAATATAAAGATGACTTAAGGGTAAATTATGTATAGAAATTTGTAAAGATTCTTCAAACTGCATCTTACCTACAGAAGCAATCATATTAACTTCTGAGCTAGTTACAGAGCCAGAGGTTTCTTGTCTAGAATAATGTTCATGCAGGAATGATACCAACTGATCCACATAAAAAGATGACCCACCTATTTAATGTGGGAGTATCCCTCAATCCTTTCCCCTTCCACCATCATCCACATGTCGAACCAAAGGAAATTTGGGTCACTACCAAAGTTGCTGAAGTGACTTTCTTTTTAACTAAATACTGTTGTGCTGGCCAGCACACTGACTTGGCGGTAGCACTACCACTGGCCATCCTGGTGACCTGGGTTCGCAGTGGACTTGTGTTGCTGGGGCGGCCGGGGTGGGAAATGACTGACTAGCCATTGGAATGCTCACCTCTCAAGGGAGGAGAGGCTTGTTGGCTTGGTCCTTGACTGCCATCAGGAGGAGGCCTAGTGGTAGGCAGGTGTGAGCAGCATGAAGGGAGGGGCCATGGTTGATGTGGTGCATGTGCACTTCCACAGGGCATGCACCAGAGGAACAGGGGACAAAAACAGAAAATGGCAGCTGAGGATTGGTGGCTATTCCTGCCTTCCTGCTCCAGGCCCGTGATATTGCCCGGGCACCTGATGCAGCTCTGGATGTGTGTCTTGGGGTGGTCTCCTCACCCCTTAGCCAGTCATTTGGGGAGAAGTCTGTGGGGAGTCTTGGGTTCAGATAAGTTCCATGGTAGGTGTTTGCTGGTTCAGGGTGTAGCCCCTCACAAATTTGGGGCTTACCTTAAGTGTCTCCCAGGGCTCCAGCAATGCCCACTGCCAGGCGGGCGTCCATTAGAAACAATAAATCCATGGTTGTTTGGTGACTCTATTGATCTCGTGGGGTGCCATAATGTGCCTCCGTGCCTGTCCCTTTAAGTGACACTGCCAGTGTGTTGTGAATTGCCTAGGCTAGGGGTCTGAGTGCTTCAGAGCTTGCAACCGGCCGGCATCACCCCGATTTGCTCCACTCTCCTGTCGCTGTTAGAGCAGAGGAGCCCTAACTGGTATTGTAAATATTTATTTATTTAGTGATTTGGAAAAGATCTTTGAGCGCAAACACTTTTATAAAGGTTCCACATCATAGATTGCAAAACAAAGTACAATAGGAGAAAGCAAAGGTACATCACAATGAACGATACAGCTTGGATTCAGAACTTACAGAATAACTCAAAACATAGGTACAAGTTAAAATAACAAGAAAAACACTTTGTAAGGGTGGGGTGGGGGAGTAAGCAGCTGCAAAGTGCCTTGTCAGTAGTTCAGAGGAACGGGATAGCTGGCAGTGGGGTGAACAAAGGAGGCACGAGACAGGTATGTACTGCGGTGGAGGTAAAGGGTGGGGAAGAAGGGCGTATAAGGTATAGGAGAAATGGGGAGTGATGGGAGGCTGGAGGAGAAGACATGCTAGAGTAAATGGTGGGGTGAGAGGGGCAAGGTCAGGCAGCTTGCACTAGTAGTGACTGTTAAGGAAACTCATGGGACTGGGAGTTGGGGTGAAGGTGGGGTGTAGGCACCAAGGAGCATGATGCAAACTGATTGCTGAGGCAAGTTATGAGAAGGGACAGAGGAAGGGATACCTGAGGTCTGCCTAGTCCTTACGGGGGAACAGAGCAGGTGTGGCTGACTTAGGTCAAGTTTGAATTGGGCCAGACAATTGATGGCCAAGAGGTGCCCGGGAGTTCATTCATCCAAGGGGCCTGATAGGCAAATGCACGCTGCCCAAGCGAGATGTGACTTCTATTTACTTTAATTTGTTGTTGTATTTAAATTATAGTGCTTGTTTTAACCTGCCTTCTTGCAGCTTATACACTCAAATGGGAGCCACCATGTTTGGTCTGGGACTTCTAGCAACTGGACCAGTTGGGACACAGGAGACCTGAGGGGATCTTAGTTCAGGTGCCTTTGGGAGAAACTGTGAACTCTAAGGTTTGCTCTAAAGGAATCAATGTGAATACATGACTGTGACTGACCACTCCCTGACCAATTGGAATGCAAGAAAACAGACTAGTCCAAGAACTGATTTCAAACTGGAGGAGTTAGTTCTAAGACTCAGGAGAGTGCAACTTGAGCTCTTTGACTGAAAGGAGTTCTGTGAAGTAGTTTGTCCTGAGACTCCATGAAGCAAGGAGCCCTGTTCAAACTTATGGAGTTCTGGCCTAGGAAAGGCATAGTTTCCTCCAACATGTGTCTGCAGTCCCAAGTTTGGGAATTGGTCACCAGAGACTGCCTTCTGCAGGTTGAAAGGTCTGTGCAGCAGAGAGCGGCTATAATTCTTGAACTTGCCTGGAAGCCAAACCGAGAAGTGGATGAGTGGATGCAGTTGCCATCTAATGTGCTGAATGCTTGAGGTGGGCTGAGGCCTGCTCTGCTGGGAGACAGTTGCCTTGTAGGGCCAAGTTGTCAGCCAGCTGGAGGTTTTCACCAGCCAAATGAACTAAACATTGCCAAAAGTGTTATCTGACCTTGAGCTCCTGCCAAATCCAGCCCAAGCCATCTATTTCTACACCGGTTACAGTTTTCCCAGCAAGAGACCAGTTTGGGTATTCACCCCTGCACAGCAAGGTATCACAGGTTGTGGCCACCTGGATGGAAAGGCTGTGAAGTGGAGGTGAGTTATGTTGGCCCAGCTTCCCATGCTTTCAGCTTCTATAACAGGTCTCCATTTCGCCAAGCCATCTTCTACCTACTGGTGTCCTAGTAGAACTCAGGGTAGCTCCCTGCAGCAAGCTCTTCAATTATTCTTGTGGTACCATCTGATTTCACACAGTGTGTTGTACAAGGTTTCAGTGAACTAAACCAACTGGATGAGGATACAATTAGTCAAGGTCTTATCTGTGCATGTTTAACCATCTTTCCTTCTAATCAAGGGCCCCAATGACAGCTGCAACCCTGGGTACAATTTTGGCTAGCCAGCATCACCATCTGGGTACCCAGCAGTTGCAAGACTCAAGATAAGGGACTAAATAAATTACATGCAAAAGTACCCTGACTAATACCAGTTTAATAATCATTTATCCAGATTTGCACCCCTCTCTTGTTCATATCCCCTCAATAAATGAAATTTGTTGTTTCACTGTTAAGCAGACTCGAGCAAATTATTGTCTGGTTAACCTGCACTGCAACTTGGATAAAAGCATTTTGTAAGTGTATGCTTGCATGTGATATTGCTTTACAGGGGCTCTAGCGCTTTTGCCAGAAAACCGACCCTGGTGGTAAGTGCAAGGGATGTGAGCATATTATTAATGTACATTGCTAATTGTGTGTCCCTTGCTGCAAAGGATTGTATCCATTGCAAAGGTATTTGGTCACTAGGAGGACTGGTGGGAGGTTATAGCTTCCCAGAGGGCTATACCAGGTTGATAAGACACCCCCACATACCTTATTCTGGGTGGAGACAACAAATCATTGTGTTTACTGAGCGTAGGGGAACCCTGGTAATTGTCAGTTTAGGCCCCAGGCCCTCAACCTTGTCATAGAAGGACAGGCAGGGGTAGTAGCCCTTGGAATAGCTGCCTAGGGTTACAAGGGGTGATAGGGACAGGGCTGATGTAGTCCCCACCTGCCACAGGAGAAAACTTTATGGCAAAAATAAATACTGTTGTGTGTTCAAGTCATTGCCTAAAAGCTACGATGTTTTTTATTGCTGCTGTTGTGGTAAGGCTCTGCACTGAAGATGCTCCCAATCTTGGTGTGTTTTATTTAGAAATTTCCGAGGACGTGAGCAATTGCTCTGTTTGCCAATGGTTTCAAGGAAGCCTTAAGGAGGCACCAAAAAGTTGTTGGAAGCTTTCCTAGCTAAAATGGAGAAAGTTGATTGTGCAACTGTAGCCCGCTCTCTTGACTCTGGGGCATCAGAAAGCCTACTTCCAGGATTAGTCTCTACATCAGTCCCTAATGAAATCACCTTCTGCAAAAGAGCTACTTGTCCAGCAGGAAGTCATCTATGCCTCAATGCCATAGAAGCCACTCCTGTTCTAGGTCCCTCTCTTCATAACTGAAGCACTGTGAGAGTAAGGTCAGGTCACTTAATTGGCCTCCACTACAACTCCTAGGGTCCACCTTTGCTGTATAGGTGTTTCTTCAGTTCAGATTTTAATAAGGATACAACAGAAACCCTGATACACTTCCTCCAATTCTTATACTCCCACTGCTTAGAAACAGAATTTATCAGTAAAAGAACTGGCTTGGCCTACCTAGTCTGCCCAGATGGTCTCTGCCTAGCCCATCCCCGCAGACCCTAACTGGTCTCCGCACCCTCCCTCCTCCCTGCCCTTTCCTAATATTTCTGTGTCTAGCCTATGCATGCTTTAAGACCCCCACTGTTTTCACCTCAACCACTTCTGCTTTGGAAGTCTAGTCCAGGCTCCCACCACTCTTCCACTGAAGTAATACTTTCTCACATCCCTCCTAAACACTCCCTTTGGCTTCATCACATGCCTCTGGTTCGGGTGCTCTTCCTTATTTGAAAGAGACTCCCTTCTGCACCCTGTTCACTCCTGTTAGGTACTTGTAGGTCTCTATCATGTCCCGCCACTCTCCTATCTTCCAGGGTGTACATGTTGAGATCCCTTGATCTTTCTTCATGGGGTTTTGGTGCAACTCCCGCACCATTTTAGTTGCTCTCCTCTGGACTGCTTTCACCATGTCTTTGTCCTTTCTGAGGTGTGGCTCCAGAACTGGATATAATACTCCAGGTGGGGTCTCACCAGCAAGCAATATAGTGGCAACACCACCTTCATTCTCCTGCTGGAGATACCGCTACCTATGCATTCCAGCATCCCACAGCCCAACCCACTGCTTTGTCATACTGTCCTGTCACTTTGAGGTCTTCAGATATAATAAGCCCAAGGTCCTTTTCCTGCCAAGTGACTGACGATGCCTCCCAGCTTCCTATGCTCAGTTCTTGGGTTTCTATGCCCAGATGCATTATATTGCACTTTTTTGGCATTGAACCCCAGCTGCCATACTCTGACCACCCTCAAGTTCCCAAGATCACTACACATTCTTTCACGCCTTCCATGTTGTCCATCCTATTGCAGAATTTGTTATCATCTGCAAAAGGCATACATTCCTTTCCAGTTCATCTGCAGTGTCAGTTATGAAGACATTGAAGAGAACTGGTCCAGTGTCTGAGGTCTGTGGCACCCCACTGGCCACATTCCCATCATTAGAGTGAGTACCATTAAGCCCCATCTCCTGTTGCCTATCCATTAACCAGTTTCTAACCCAGTTCACCACTTTGGATCCCAGCCCCATGTTGTTCAATTTCTTTATCAGTTTCTTTGCAGCACAGTATTGAAGGCCTTGCTAAAGTCCAGATAGGCCATGTTCACTGTCCCCTCCCCAATCTAGTCCCCTGGTCACCAAGTCAAAGAACTCAAGTCTGATTCATTTAGCATGATCTTCCTCCATGAATCCATACTGTCTTTGGCCGTTGAGCCATTGGATTCAACATACTCTACTAACCTTCCGCTTAACAGTGTTTCCATCAATTTTCCCACAACTGAGGTGAAGCTTACTTGCCTATGGTTACTAGCCTCTTCCTGTGGCTGGCTATATATAGAGGGACCACATCTGCTGTCCTTCAGCTCTTGGAGCTATGTCTGATTCCAGCGAGCTCTTAAAAGGCCATCAGCAGGCTAGCCTGCAGCCCCTTGAGTTCTTTCAGTATCCTTGAGTGTATCTTGTTCACTTTCAGAGCTGCAAGTTTTTTCAGGACAGGAAAATGGATTTGAGTACCCAGGCTGTTAGTGACAATGGCAGGCCAGGGACTGAAGGACCCTTCTGCCACCAGGAGCTGAACAGAAGAGGTGGTAGAGCAGGGATCAGCAGCTCGGTGGAGCTCCATGAGGGAGCCTATCCATACAAAGATGTGCCCCTCCCAGAGGCAATCAATAGCAGCAGCTGCGTGCATAACAAGGAAGTCAGGAAGGAGCTTAAATAGTCTAGTGAAAACAGGAGCAACCAGAACACAGACTGTTAGTGGCAATGGCAGGCAGGGATCGAAGACTCTGCAGCCACCAGGAGCTGAACAGAAGAGGCAGCAGGGGTGGGATCTATGGCTCAGTGCAGCTCCATGAGGGAGCCTATCAACCAAAAGCCACTCATCCCTCTCCCAGTGGCAGGCAATGGCAGCAGCTGCTTGCCATAACAAGGAAGTCAGGAAGGGGTTTTAAATAGCCTAGTGAAAACAGGTGTAGCCAGAGCAGAGTCTGTTAGTGCCAACAGCGGCAGGGGATGGAAGACCCTGCTGCCACCAGGAGCTGAACAGAAGAAGAGGCAGGAGCAGGGATCAGTGGTTTGGTGGAGCTCTGTGAAGGAGCATATCCACACAAAACCATGCCCCTCCCATGGAAGAAGCTATAGCAGCGGCTGCTTTTTTTAAACATATTTAATTGAAAACTTCATGCTTACGTTACATCACAGTCATAACAGCATTGTTTATACAAATTTACAATAGATCATTCAAACATCCTGGCCATTTGCTTATCATGGTTGTTGAACATTTCTTATTACATCCATATCCATAACAAGGATGTCCAGGCACCTACACAAGGAGTTGGCTATCAAGCGCCCTCTGTTTGTGGCCCTTGCACTAAGGACCCATGCCAAGGACAGCAATGAGTGGAGTCTCCCCTGAGTCAGCCCAGGAGACAGCCAACAGCCAGGGACCCCATCCAGTGGACCTCAGGACAGGAAACAGGAAAGAAGACCAGAGCACCAGAAACAATCCATCAGATAAGTACAACACTGTATATCCAAAGCACTAGGGAATATCCTGAGGGTGTGAAACTGATATATCTTTACAGGGGTTATTTTCCTGGGATTGTGAGTTAATGTTGCATCTGTTACAGGGTTATTATCCTGGGGTGTGATTATTAACATGTGGTTGTGAGATTAAAAGTACATCTACTTCAAAGGGATAATATCCTGAGTTTGTGTGTGGGGAGGGAAGGAGAGGGAGAGGAGAGAGAGAGAGAGAAGAGAGAGAGAGAGAGAGAGAGAGAGAGAGAGATAGGCAGTGGGCTAAGGTAATGGGTAAAGTCTAGCAATAGGTGGGTAGTTATGCTAGGAGTGGTTGCAGTACAGCGACGTGGGGCAGCAGTCTTCAGAAAGACTTTTGGGAGGCTGCGTTGCTGCCTATCTGCATGTACCTCACTGATCTGAGGGAGGAGGTGACCAGAATCAAGGCCGAGTTGGCTTGGGGACAGAGGACCTTCTTCCCACCCAAGGACCACCTAGTCCCCTGCCACTACCTCAGAGGATGCCCAGTAGAAGGAACGGCTGAACAACAGTGGGCTTAGGGAGGGTTAGATGGTGGAACATAGGAACATCCCACAACCAGTTCCACTACAATACTCCTATGTCACCCTGGTTCAGCGAAATGTCCCACTGAGGCACCTGTAGTAGTGACTGGGGTGGATGTGGGGATTCTTCACGGTGGAGACCCAAGGAGGGTGACAGAGGACCCCAGGAGGAGGGAGGAGGAGGAAGTGAATCCTGGTGGGGGACTCCATAGTAAAGGGATAGAGCTGGGGTAGGCAGCCAAGGAGGAGAGGGATTACGGTGCCTTCCCGGTGACATGGCATGCAGGGATGGAAAGAGGATCCAAGGGATCACTGGTGCAGCAGGAAAGGAGGGAGAGCTAGGCATCATTGGCCATCTGGGAAAATGACCTGGCTAAGGATGAGCCAGCAGCAGTGCAGAAAGAGTTTAGGGAGTTGGGGAGGGGTCTTAGGCAAGTAGCATGATCTGTGACCTTTCAGAAGTGCTACCTGTCTATGAGAGGGAGGTTGACAGGATTCTTCTCATCAGGAACTTCAATGCATGGCTGATGAAATGCTGCAGAGAAGAGGGTTTTGATTTCATTGGGGACTGGGGTCCCACGTGGAGGGAGAAGGGCCTGTACAGGGTGACAGCCTGAATCCATCCAGTAGAGGAACCATAGTTCTCAGTGAGTGGTTTAAATGCTACTTTGGCAAGCATTTATACTAGCTGAGGGGAGGTGGAATGAGGCAGGAGAAATAAACTGTCCCTACCCATTTGGGAATCTGGGAGAGAGAGAGAAAAGAAACCAAAAATAATGAAATCCAGGGGTAGAAGAAAATATTGAAGCCAAGATAATGAGTGAGGAAATAAGGGAAGGCAAATGGAAAGGAGATAGGGTGGGAGCACATCCTGAAAGCCAAGTGTTAATGCTCGTAGTCTGGCCAATAAGGTTGTGGACCTAGATGCCACCATGGCAGAAGTGAACCTGGATTTAGTCACCATTACAGACATCTGGTGTAGTGAAAACCAGGACTGGGATATGGCCATACCAGGTTATGTTCTTTTCAGAAGGGACAGGGCAGGTAGAAAAGGGGAGGAGTAGCTCTTTATGTCAGGGACAACATAAAGGCTACGGAAATACAAGGGTCCAGGGTGAGCGGAGGTGCTGTCGGTCAATCAATCAACTTTTATTTACAGAGTGCAATTCTCATTATGATCCAATGTGCTTTACATTAAAACATTTAAAAACTACACAAATCAGTAGCACAGTAAGTAATCATTATTAAAACAGTAAAATACTATTTCTACTCTTGGAAGGCTAAGCTAAACAAGTAAGTTTTCAGCTCCCTCTTAAAATGCTCTACATTCTGGCTGTCTTGAACAGGGTGAGGCAGAGAGGTCAGGCCACATATGTGAAAGTACAGGCCCCAGATGACGTTAAACAAACTCCTGAACCTCCAGCAATCCCTTTTCCATGGAGCGGAGGGGGCGCAAAGAGTGGTAAGGCCGGGAGGAGGACTTGCAGATAGCTTGCCCTTGCCTGTGTAGAGCCTTGTAGGCAAGGCCCCTGTTCTCTCAAGTGCAAACTGATGTAACTTCTGCAGGGACTCTGAACTTCTGCAGCAATGTTAGGTCAAGTTCTGCATGGCAAAGGCTTAAAGTTCTGTGGCACATTTATATATGAGTAATACAGAGCCAGCTTTACAGTTTTTGGGTACCCTAGCAAGGATGGCCTGTAAGGAGGATCTGTGGTTCCACCAGATAAATGTAAATTACATAATTTCTTAAACCTTCAGTTTTGTTCTTTTGCTTTTCAGAAGCTATTCTGGCTTTCCATATTTATCTAAATGTATTTAGGGCTTAGTGCTATGTCATGCAATATTAATGGCTACTGGCAGGCACCCCTCAATGTACTGGCAACAAAGCAAATAGCTGAATAGTTGTTCTCTATGAGACAGCATGACGTACTCCTAACCATGGAGCATGCAAGACTCCCTACTCTGTGAACACCTATCAGAAGCCCCTGACCCAGTCGTAGTTAGAGTGGTAGGCTATTGGTGCATACAGAGACTGCATTGCCACGCTGAAACTGCCATATATTAAAAATATAAATATTAAACATCAGCTGTTTTGCATGACTATTTCTTTTTCTGTTTGTTTCACTCTTTCCTTGTTTAGTTGTTACATTTTTAATTAATAATCTTTAGCTTGATTGTCCTCTTTCTTACACTGGCTTTTTTAAATTTTCTTTCATGCACCTCACTCCCCTAGCCTGAAAGCCCTGGCATCTGCAACACCCTCTGACCATGGGCTGTCCTAGAGCAGGTAATCTCAGGCTCGCACCTAATCATGGGTTGCCCTCGTGGAACCTCAGTGCACTACAACTGGCCTAGTATGGTGGCTCAGCTAGCTTTTGTATTCCCCCCCTTTTGTCTTCTGCCTCTGTGGTCTCATTGTCTGTGTTTTTAAGTCAGACAAAGAACCCCCAGGAGGAGGAAAAAATGGCAGCAGTGCTCCCACCTCCACTCCAGACAAAAAGGCTGCAGTGCTCTCTGCTATTTTCCTCTCCAAAACCTAGTAAAAGAAAAGCTTTCTACTCTTCCACCTCCCACCTCCTAATGGCAGTAGTGCTGTCTCCTCCCTCAATCTACATAATGGCAGCAATCATCTGTCCTCTCCTGTCTTCCCAAACCTAACTGCAATACCCTCTTTCTCCCCTTCCCCATAATGGTAGTAATGCTCTCTGCAACCTCCCCCACCCTAGACCTAATGGCAGCAATATATTTCTCCTCTCCTAACATGATCCTGCCCCCAAAAGCCTTGCCTGATCCCACTTTTTAAAATCCAGTGTAGCCCACCTCTGCCCATCTCAGCACCACTACCCACCCAGGAAGGAAAAGGATGGCATTTGCAATGCTCTCAAACAATTTTATCACAGAATGTTAACACACTGGGGCTGGCTGTCAGACTAGGGAAGTAGAAGAGACAGGGCTCCAAGTTAAACAGAGCCAACATTTGAGTCATCCAAATTAGGCGTGGCTACACTGGATTTATCCTTTGGTAACCTTACCTTGTTACCAAAGAATAGAAAAAAGGATTACTGTATTGAACGGTCAAGCTATTTGTGCTTTAAAAAACTTAGAAGCTGTACTGATGCTGTGTGTAAATGTACTTGTCCCTTAGTGGCATTTTTAATTGTGATGCAGTGAGCTTGGAATCTGTCTTACCCACCCTTGCATATTGTCCTGATGCAACACATAAATGTAAAACATTATTTATTTATTGATTGTTCGAAATAACCTTTGAGCCAAGGCTCTTTTACAAAGGCTCCACATCATGGGACAGATCATAGACATGCAAACAGTAAAGATACAGAGTACTGGACATAGGAAACACTACACATTACTTTGAGACCATCTTGAAGTGTTATAAATACCGCTGGAGAGAACAGTTGAAGAGGCCCAACAGAGGGCATGGGGCCAGGATTAGAGGGGTGAGGAAAGGAGCCCCTGGGAAAAGCGGGCACAGAGGCAACAACTGAGTTCAGGGAAGGTGATGTCCCTTTCCTGTGGTGAAGCAGGAGAGGGAGCACGGGCGGAGAGGGAGGAGACAGAAACAGGAAGCTGCTCCTGGCAGTGATCAAGAGGCATTGTCATGGCACATGGTGGTGAGAGGGCTGCTGGACAGAGTGAGAGGAGGAAGAGGGCTGGGAGTGGTAGCAGAGGGCTGGAGGCAGCACCTCCTGGGGTGGGGTGGGGTGGTGGGACAGCAGTGAGCAGTCTCTAGCTAGAGGCTTTGTCAAGATACTGAAGGTCAGGCGGAGGCCAGGAGGGCAGGCAGTACAGACTGGGGATGGGTGGTCTTCAAGTAGGGAGCTGGAGGAGGCGGGACCAGTGGGCTGGGTAGGAGGAGGAGGGCAGTGGAGGGAGGGGAGTAGAAGGCGGGTGGGAGATGTTGGAGAGTAGAGGAGGGTTAAGTATGGGAGGTAGTCAAGGCTGTGTAATGGGGACTGAGGTACAGTCCTGTATTAATTTATAGTAGCAGACAGCAGAGCTGGGCTAGGGCAACCAGTGGGTGGTGAATCAAACTTTGGGAAACAGCGCAACACAGAGCTTGAGGTCAGGTAGTGCTTGAGATTGTATTTGAAGCTGGAAAGGCTGCTGGAATTACGAATGACCTTGGGGACCTCATTGAGTCATTGTGGGGCTCTGTAGAAGAAAGCTCACTGCCCAAGAGCTGTTCATCGAAATGGCACCAAAAGAGCCCCTGCATTCTACCTCTGGTGCTATACTCAGAACCTGACCAGGAGAAGATGCCAGATATGCATAGGGGCACCTTCCTACCAGTGCTTTTTGCCTAGCAGGCAGGTGAGGAATTTAATTCTACACCCTAGAAACAAGAGGTTGGTCTGTTTATAGAGTGAGCAAATATGAGTCAATCGATTGGCATTTAGGATGAGCCTGCAGGCCTTGTTGACTGCTGTTTGTGCCCTCTTGAGCCTGGAGTCCATGGCTGCACCATAGCTAACCATGCCATAATCAATGATGGATAGGATGGAGCTTGTGACCAGAGGTGGAGGGCTGCCGGGTAAGGTATTTTCTGTGCCTGCATAGCACTCCCAGCTTGAGTTTACTGCCTTGACCAACAGGTCAGTGTGTTTAGCAAAGGATAGGGTGTCATCCAGGGTGATCCCAGGTATTTGATGGAGTGAACCTGTTCCAGGGGATCTAGGACATTGTTGGAGATGGCAATGGAGATGAACCTTTTCTTGAGCTGGGGCTGGATAGGAGCATGGTCTTGATCTTTTGTAATTGAGCAGCAGCTTGTGCTCACAGAACCAGTCCTCTGCTTTGCTGAAGGAGTGCTGAAGTGCCAATTGTAGCGACTCAAGTTGTGAGTTGCTGTTGAGGATGACTGCATCATCTGCATAAAGGATTATCTTGGAGTCACAGGCTTCAGGGAGATTATTTAGAAACAGACTGAAGAGAAGGGGTCCCAGGATAGACCCCTGGGGACATCCAGTGAGACTTCCTGGGTCCTGACAGAGTTTGTCCTACTTTAACACATTGGGATCTGAGAGACAGGTAGTCCTGAAACCAGCGTGTTGCATTGGCAACCACCTCTAGACTCTGTAGCTGGGCCAATAGAAGGGTGTGGTTCATGGTATTGAAGGCTTTTGTTAAGTATATGAACACCGACCCAACCAATTTGCCTTCATCCATAGCTCTGTGTACTAGCCAGTGTACTCCACCAGAGCAGTAGTAATAGTACTATGCCTCTGCCTGAACCCATGCTGGTTGGGGCACTGCAGTTGGTTTTTGTTGATGTAGTCAGTGAGTTGGTCTGCAACAATCTTAACAAGCATTTGTCAATGCTGAATGTTTGTTTGGTGACATTGGCATTGCTAGTGCAGGAGTTAGAGAGATGCATAATAGGAATGGTAATATTGAACTAATGCCAACCCCACCATGCAGAGACTGAAAGGCATTGGGGTGTGCCTTTGGGTCATCAGCCATGACGCTTATGCCATTCCACCTCACCCCACCCTGCAGACATCGACAGGTGTCGTGGTGTGCTTTGGGGTCCTCGGACTTTATGCTCAACCCATTTCATAAGGAAATAAGCTGAGATGGGTGCAGTATAAGAGAATGGGGTGAACTTTAGGGCTGAAGACCCGAGGCACACCTTGATGCCTGTCAGTGGCTGTAGGGTGGGGGTAGAATGCTGTGAGCATTATGGCCGATGAACCCAAGTCACACCCTGATGCCAGTCAGTCTCTACAGGGTGGGCATTATGGTTGCAAACCTTAATGCCCGGGAGTTTGTTGGTATTTTCACCCAAATTTTCAAAAGGGTTTTGGGACCCCACCTCGTGAATAGTGGCATTATCATTTCATTACTCAATCCTGAAAGGTGATTTCTACAGCAACTACACCATTTGGTGCCACAGGTGCGGAAACACATTTTGAGCAGAAAGTGAAAATGGCAGCTGTACTGTTCTTGAGGAGATGTGGAAAATGGCAATGTTGAAAATTTGAAAGGAAGTATGAAAAATTCACGAAGTTCGAAGCGCATGAAAATGCACAACACACGCCTGTAACATGGTCATTTTTGGATTTTTCACCAAATTTTCAACACAGGCATTTTAGGACCTCTGCTCATGAACAATGTCTGTGTGATTTTCTCAATTGTCCCAAACACTGATTTCCCACAGCAGCTGTGCTATTCTGCGCGGACGTGTGAAAAGATATTTTGGCCAGGATGTGAAAAATAACAGCTGTACTATTCATAAGGAGGTGTGAAAAATGCCTATGTTTAAATTTGGAGTGAAAATATTATTAAATTCGGTTATAAGTGTGGAACTGCGAATGTACAATTGCACGTGGGTCATTTTTTTTTACCAGATTTTTAACATAGGCATTTTAGGACCTCTGCTCATGAACAGAATAACTGTGATTTTCTTAATCTGTCCCAGACACTGATTTCCCACAGCGATCTGCTATTCTGCACCGGACGATGTGAAAACACATTTTGGCCAGGATATGAAAAATGACAGCTGTACTGTTCATAAGGAAATGTGAAAAATGCCAATGTTGAAAATCTGGAGTGAAAATATTAAAAATCGCAAAGTTGCAAGTGTGCATGGAAACCGCACAATGCACGCCTACAACACAGTTGCTTTTTTGATTTACTGAATTTGCAACATAGGTTTTGAGAGCCCACCTCATGAACAGTGACAATGTTGTTTCATTAATCAGTCCTAAAAGGTGATTCCATGTAGTGACCATGAAATCACTTTCTGGACGAATAATGCCATGACAGTGATTGAATTCATGAGGCGGGTCCCAAGAACCCCATGTTGAAAATTTGGTGCCAGAAGTAAAAAAATGGCTGAGATATCCACATAATTTGAAAAAAACATTTATGCCATTATATAGCTTACCAGCATTTCTTCAGTTCACGGTCGGCTTTGAAGAGTACAGACATGTTCCCGGTCCACCAAAGATCATCGCACCAGGCTCTGGAGGTAAGTATAGGGTGAGGGGGGTGGGAGGCGCAGTGCACAGAGGGTGGCTGCGGGTTGGGGAGGGACCATTTCCTTTTTTACAGGTTTTTTGTTTGTTTTAAAGGACTCGGGACTTTTGGTATGCTGGGGTGGGCTCCCAGCATGCCACCTGAAGTTTGTTTGTTTGGGGAGGAGTGAAACTGACGGGGATTGGGCACTCAGTGGCCATACAATGTGCTTTGGGGAGAGTGCATCAACCGAGGGATTGGGCACCTCTTGGCACACAACAAATGGGGTGGAGGGTGCATCATGCTGATGGGGATTGGGCTACCCTGTCAGCAAAAGAAGTGGAGAGGGGCATGCAAAGAGGTGGATTGGGCACCCCGCCGAGCTTCCCAGGAACTGTGAAAGCAGCAGCTATCTATCGGCCTTTGGGACTGTGAGAGGCCAATGGAGAAGCCATCACCATGTTAATTGAAAGGAGATACCACCAGACAATGCAGCTGTAATTGACTGCTGCAGTCAGGGACCGCCCCAAACACAGCTGATTGTGATGGGGCACTCCTGATTGCAGCAGATCAATTTCTTTGAGCATAGTGGCATGCTTATTAACTGCCTGCTAGTAAAGCAAGGTGTTTGTTGTGCATGTGCAAGCAAACACAAAAGGGGTTTGTCTTGGCAAATCACTTGTGTTATGTTTCCTTCTTTTTTTATCATGTCACTATTTTTCCACCTTGCTGTGGCAACTTTACTGGCTGGGGCATCCTGCCACTGGCTCTGCCTGCCAGGAGAGCACCAGGCTTATTCATATGATGAGGGATCCGGCACGGCCGTCGCAAGTCCATCGTAGGGTTTCCCTGTACCCTGTTGATCTGGACTGGCTCCAGACCCTCCCAGCACGATTCCATGAGAGTCCTCTTGGTGAGGCAGGGTGCAGCTATCAAGCTGTATGGTCACATCCAGCCATTTTCCTCAGTAAGGTCCCCTGATGGGCGTGGGCATGCAATGATCTCCATGCACTTACATGCCGATGTCCACGTGCTCCCCTCTGCTAGCACCCATGTCTGCAGTACCCCTGGCATCCCCAGGGCTGCTGCAGTGTGGTGTGCTTCTCCAGCCCACCCCAGAACTAAGAGAGCTGTCGGTGGATGCACAGTCCTAGTCCTCCCTGCTGACCCCGATGACTCGGGCTCTTACCAAACCCAGGTCACCGGCGTGGTGCGAGGTGTGGCGTCCAGCGCCTCAACCCTATGCACCACCAGGCCTGCTGTGTTGTGTTTCTTAGGGTTGCCAACCTTAATGTCCACCCTAACCCCTAGCCCTTAGCCTCCTGTCTGAAGCACAAGGTACAGCTCCAAGCCTGTACCTCATAGGCAACTTCTCTTAAGGAAAAGAAGTATGGTTCAGCACATGTGGCTAACAGAATCACCATAGCTTTCTTCCCACAGGGTCCTGTGTGATGCATAAGATCATGATTGCTTGGGGAGGGGCATTGGGCTCGACAACCCAAGGAGCACCATACCACTGATTCATCAAGACTCCTAGGACTCAAAACCCTAATGTTTTATTTGTGTACTTTGTGTGCTTTGCATTCTTCCACCCTAATGTCTGCATGAACATAGTTTTTGCAGTATATCCCTCCTTTTGTAATAGTGGAATCTTATTAGAATAGTGGAGATATTCCAAACCCTGCATCACCAACCATGTAAGTAAAAGCCTAGTGTCATAATACTTGGGGTTGCACCATTACAGGTGAACATCCTAGCACAGATAAGAGATCTCTTACCTGGTTCCTGTGGGGCCTGGGATAAGGGTCAGGGAACAGTCATACCTGTAAAACAAAGAACAGCAATGGGGTCACAAAGGATCTGCAGCTCTTTGTGAATGAATTATGACAAACAATGTGGGGAAACAAAAAATAATACTTATCTGATATGTATGGTCAATGTCCTCCAACACCTGGTCAACGCCGTGTCAGACCTGTAGACATAAAGGAAATATTCATATTCAGGAATATATGGGACAGACATAAGGCAATTCTTGTGGGGGTAGGAAGAAATAGGCTGTTGGTTAACTAGGATCTGCAGCTTATCCAGTAGGTAGGAAATGGGCAGACTAGGTGGACCAAGCAGTCCTTATCTGCAGTCAAAGTCTATGTTTCTATGTTTAAATGGGTCAGTAAGAATAAAAATACTGATCAGCTGGGTTGGTTGGAAGGTCCTGTAGAGGACAGAAAAAAGTGTTGTGGGGGGCTGATATTGAACTGGTACTGAAATAGTACTACCCCATCAACCTCGGTTTTAGAATGGACTCAGGCACTCAAGGGTCATCATGGTGGTGGTTGGGGGGTCAGTGTCCTAGGACTGCTCTCTCATGGGGTGGGGGACCATGCTGCTCCAACCTTTGATCAGCACAGGGCAGGATGAAGATACCTGGGGCCCAGATATTAAAAACTTTGCCTGGCCAAAACCTGAGTTACCTGCACAAACCAGGTTTTATGCAGAGGAGCAATACTGAAAAGCCCTGTTAGCATGGACAAATTCAGTATGCGCCTGGCAAAGGACCAGCAGGAGGGAGTGCATGTAAATGAAAGGGCGGGGATCTGAATGTTGGCACAGTCCAATATTAAGAGTATGTGCTCTGCACAAGGACATTTTGCTTGGTCCCCTTGAGCAGCGTACATACCGACTGAAACCCTACTTACTACTGTGCAACCCTAGTGGTTGGCAGAGAGGTGAGTGCCTTCCCCAATACAGTGGTCTCTGGTGGCTATTGGTCCCACCCTTAATGATTGCCATACTGGCATTAAAAATAACAGTTTCCTTGCTTTAATTATTATCAGGATGGAGATCGACTGGGGAGGCCACTAGCATAGAACATAGAAACAAATTTGACGGCAGATAAGGACCACTGGCCCACCTAGTCTGCCCATTTCCCTACCTGATGGATAAGCTGCAGATTCTAGTTAATCAACAGCTTACTTTCTCCCCCACTAGAATTGCCTTATGCCTGTCCCATGCATTCTGAATTCTCCACTGTTTCTGACTCCACAACCTCGCCAGGAAAGCTGTTCCATGCATCCAAACCCTTTCTGTGAAACAATACTTTGTAACATTACCTCTGAGCCATCCCCTCTATATTCAAATGTGCCCCTTGTTCTTGCACATTTCTTCTTCTGAAAGATACTACCTTCTTGTACTACTTTGTTAATTCCTTGAGATACTAGAAAGTTTCTATCATGTCCCTCCTCTCCCTCCTTTCCTCAAGGGTATACATATTAAGCTGCTTTAGTCTCTCCTCGTATGTCTTCTGGTGCAGACCCTGCACCATTTTTAGTCCCCTCCTCTGAACAGCCTCCACTCTGTCTATGTCTTTGCGGAGATGGGGTCTCCAGAATTGAGCATGAGTACTCAGATGGGGTCTCACTAACTGTCTGTACAGAGGGACAACAACTTCCGGTTTTCTACTGTTGATGCCTCTCCCTATGCATCCCAGTATCCCCCAGCCTTACTGCCTTCTCACATTGCTTTCCCACCTTTAGGTTATCTGATATAATTATTCCTAGGTCTCTTTCGAGTTTTGTTGTTATTAACTCACCCCCATTGTGTACTCTTCCCTGGGTTTTTGTTTCCCAGATGCATTACCTTGCACTTCTTTGCTTTGAATCTGAACTGCCACATATTTGACCATTCCTCCAACCTTGCCAAGTCCCTTTTCTTTCTTTCCACCCACTTTGTGTATCAACCTTGTTGCAGATCTTTGTGTCATCTGCAGAGACATACCTTTCCTCCCAGGTGCTCTCCAATGTCACTTATAAAAGACATTAAAGAGGACCGGTCCCAGCTCTGAACCCTATGAATTTCGCTGGTTACCTCCTTTCTTCACTGTGTACCCATTTACTATTACCTTGCATCCTGTTGTCAAGCCAGTTTTTATCCAGGCTACCACCTTGGGACCCACTCAAGGCTGGCTAACTTGTATATTAATCTTTTGTGGAGATGAGACTGTGTCAAATGCCTTGCTAAAATCTAGGTAGGCCATTTCCACAGCCCTTCTCTGGTCTACTACTTTGGTCACCCAGTCAAAGAAATCTATTAGGTTCATCTGACATGACCTTCCTGCTGTGAAATCATGCTGCCTTGGGTCCTGTGCCCCACTGACCTCTAGGTACTCAACAATTATTTCCTTCAGAAGTGATTCCATCATTTTCCCTATCACTGAAGTCAAACTAACTGGTCTGTAGTTTCCTGCCTCTGTCCTGCTCCCACTTTTGTGAAGTGGAATCACATTTGCCCTCCTCCAGTCCTCAGGTACCACCCCATCCTCCCATGATTTGTTAAAGAGAGTAGTCAGTGGTGTCACTAGTTCTACCCTTAGTTCTTTTAGAATTCTTGGGTGAATCATATCAGGCCCCATTGCTTTGTCCATCTTCAATTTTATTAGTTCTTTCAGAACTCTTTCTTCTGTACTGTAAATGGACTGGTATCGACCCCGTCTTCAGAGTGTTTCTCTTGTTTGGTTTAGGTACCTCCCCTCCTCTTCTGTTGTGAATACTGAGCAGAAATATTTGTTCAGTATCCCTGCTTTTTCACTGTCACCCTCTGCCCACATTCCTCCCTTTATAAGTCTCTGTATCCCTCCTTTGGTCTTTCTTCGCTCCCTAATGTACCTATAAAGTTTTATCCCCTTCTTAACAGAGTTGGATATCTTTTCCTCAGTTTGTGCCTTTGCTATTCTGACTGCCTTCCCTGCCTCCTTCTACTTTAACTGATAAAGTTCTCTTTCTTGCTCCTTCTGTGTTTCCTTATATTTCCTGAATGCTATCATTTTCTTCTTAACCATCCCTCTCTCCTCTTTTGAGAACCATAGTAGTTTTTTCCTTCATTTTGTTTTGTTGATTTGCTTTACACAAAGGCTTGTTGCTTCTCGATGGCTGATCTGATTATTCCCCATTGTTCCTCCACCAACCCTTCTTGCCCATTTGCTAGTGCTTTCTGAGGCACTCTCTCATTTTCCCAAAGTCAACCTTCCTAAAATCCAATATGCTTGTTTTTGTATGGCTTGACACTCTGGCTGTGTTTATTGTGAACCACACTGGTTGTCACTTGTTCCCAGATGGCTACTCACTCTAAATCTGAGATCCTTTCTCCTTCCCATTTGAGAGTACCAGGTCTAAGATTGCTCCCTCCTGAGTGGGTTCCAACACTAGCTGTCTGGGGCATACCCCTGTAGGGCATCAAGAATGACCCTGCTCTTGGATTTGCCTGCAGAAAAGGTACTCCAGTAAACATCTGGCATATTCAGGTCCCCACCAACAATATCTCCCCTTTTCTGCCATTTTAAGGATGCCTTCTATCTTTTCCTTGTCCATTTCCTCCCATGAGATGGGGGTCTGTATACAACCCCATGTGGATTGTGGTGCCATTTCCTGTCTCCAGGGTGACCCACAGTGAATCATCAACGTCCTGTTTACTCTTTAGTTCTGTTGCTTTAATTTCTTCCTTTTATAGAGACTAGTCCTCTTCCTCCTCTTTTACCCACCCTGTCCCTCCTGTAGACTGTATCCTGGTATGTTGACATCCAGCGGTTCAGTTAATTAATTTTTGTGAAGTCAGATACTTCCATGAGTCAAAATCAGGAAGTCATTCCAATTTTTGGAAGTCAAAATACTTCTCAGATCCCACAATTTGAAAGCCAGTATTCTAAGAAGGATCAATTTATGGATGTTAAGACAAATATTAGTAGTAAAATACAATTTGTTTTAGAAAAATCCATAATTTTTAGCTTCTGTGCCTTCAGTTTTGGAAGTCATATGATTTTTGTTTTTACACTTGGAAGTCAAATACTTCCTTCCCTTTATTTGGAAGTTTTGCCTTATTTTTGGGAGTCAAATACTCCCAAAATGGAGTTAACTGAAGCCCTGTTGACATCCCAGTCATGGTTCTCTGAGTACCATGTTTCAGTGACTGCCACAATATTCAGCCATCCCGCTTCCATCAAGGCCACTAGTTCAGGGAGCTTGTTGCACAGACTCGAGGCATTGGTACTCATCCCTTCCATTTATTTTTTAAAGCCTTACCCCATTTGCCCCTTCCCTATCCTTACTACCTTTTCTGCATTTATCCTGTCCTGCTCTCACAGACTTCTCTACCTTGGTGTTTACCTCTCTAACTACTGTGTTTTGTTGGGAGGCTGGGATTTCCTGCTGCTTTTCAGTGCCTCCCCTTGGCTAGTTTAAATGCTTGCCAATTATTCATTTAAACCTGTCACCTAGGATCCTGGTTCCCCCTGGACAGATGCAGACCATCGCACCAGTATAAGTCTGCATCCTCCAGGTGGCTCCCAGTCCCCAATGAAACCAAAACCTGAGCTCCACACCAGTTTTTCAACCATTCACTGAATCCCATGGTGCGGAATATCCTAGCATCATCCTTGCCATAGACAGGCAGCACCTCTGAGAAGGTTACCGTACATGCTACTTGTCTAAGGCCCCTCCCAACTCCACAAACTCCTCTTGCACTGCTCTGATCCCATTCACAGCCAGATAATTTGTCCCTAGGTGGACAATGACATCCAGCTCCTCCCTCATGCAGCTGCTCCGCAATCCTGAGGATTAAGCTCCTGTCCCTCCCGAGTCACTTGCGCCTGGCAAGCTCCTTACCTCTCTATCCCCTCCTCCCCCACTTCTACCTTCCTTAATGATCAAGTCCCCACCAGGAGTTGTTTCCTTCTCCCATGGGGTCTCATGCCACCCTCCTGTGGGTCTCCTTTGTGGAGGTTCCCAGCATCCTCCTTGGTTTCCACTGCAGGTGCTTCCATAGAGGAACCACTCTGCCAGAACAGCATATGAATTGTGGAAAGGTACAACTGGAGGGAAGCACTCTGTTCCTACCACTCTCCCTCCCTGAGCCCACCTTGGTCCAACCACTCTTCTTTCTTGGCAACCTCTGAGGTAACGGTGGTGGTGCTGGTGGTCCCTGGGTGGGGAAGAGGTTTCACAAATCCTAGCCAGGTCAGCCTGGAGATGGGCAACCACCTCCCTCAGATGAGAGAGGTGCCTGCAAGCAGGGCAGCATCGCAGCCTCCAGAATGTCTCCCGGAAAACTGCTGCCCCACAGCCATTACATTGCACCACTCCCATCTTGACTTATTTTGTGTCTCCTATCCTGTTGCTTTGTATGCTTACTATCTCCTACCTCTATATATTTTAAACTTACTTTCCTACTGCCTATGTGCCCTTACAACTCTCGCCCTTCCTGTTCTGGGGCAGGAACTTCATGTAGTCTTCAATATTCTCCTTCTTCCATGCTTGGATTCAGACCTCCAGCAGCCGGGGTGTGGAGAAAGATTTCTTTTTAGGTTCCTTCAAGGTTGATGAAACTAATGTGTCTCAGTGATCCTTCCTTCCTACTGCCAAACAGGAAGTTCCTGTTGTCAGTCAAATCAGAGGCTATAAAACTAGAATTGGCTTTGGGTGGGAAGGAGGACAATTAGTAAAAAATCTGTAGATCTAGACTGCTGTTTCTTGCTCTGAAAACAAAGTTCTCCTCTGTCAAAACAGTGGAAGCTGTAATTGAAGGCATCTGCTTTGTGCTCCTAAGCTGCTCGATACACCCCCAATTAGATTCACCCTCTGCTCTGACTCAGTAAATTAAGCTGTATGAGCCCCTTCCTCAGAGAAACACACAGTGACTTTCTTCTTTTTTACTTAAATGAGACCCCTTCTTCTAAAACAGTATCCATTTGCTTAATCCAAACAGGTACTGACTCTTACTGAGAGAGAAGTGATTTATCAATAAAAATCTGTAGTTCTAGACTGCTGTTTCTTGCTCTGAAAACAAAGTTCTCCTGTGTCAAAAACAGCAGGAAACTGTAATTGAAGACACCTGCTTTTGTACTCCCAAGCTGCTAAGCCACACCCCAATTAGATTCACCCTCTTGCTCAGACTCAGTAAATTAAGCTGATACAGCCCCTTCCTCAGAGAAACACAAAGTGACTTTCTTTTTTTGCTTAAATGAGACCCCTTCTTCTAAAAAGTATCTGTTTGCTTAACCCAAACAGGTACTGACTCCTGCTGAGATAAGTGATTTATCAGTAAAAATCTGTAGTTCTAGACTGCTATTTCTTGCTCTGAAACCAAAGTTCTCCTCTGTCAAAAACAGCAGGAAGCTGTAATTGGAGACACCTGCTTTTGTACTCCTAAGCTGCTAAGACACCCCCGATTAGATTTACCTTCTGTTCTGACTCAGTAAATTAAGCTGATACAGCCCCTTTCCTCAGAGAAACACACAGTGACTTGTTTTACTTAAATGAGCCCCTTCTTCTAAAAAGTATCTCTTTGCTTAATCCAAACAGGTACTGACTCCTGCTGAGATAGAAGTGATTTATCAGCAAAAATCTGTAGTTCTAGACTGCTGTTTCTTGCTCTGAAACCAAAGTTCTCCTCTGTCAAAAACAGCAGCTCCAGGGATAGCTTTCAGGAAACATGTAATGTTGGGGGCACACTGTACAGCCTTGCTCAACAGGCCCTCTGACACTAGCCCCATCCCTCCATAGCACCTGACACTAGCATGTTTCCCTTACAGCCCCCCATGACATTAGCCCTTGACAATACACCCTCCACAGTCCCCAACATTACCCTGGCTCACCATTGCCCAGACACCAACCCTTCCTTTGCTCCCAACACAACCACCCACACCACCACCCCTTCTACAACACTCTCTATGAACACTGCTCCTCGCTAGGCACCCTCTTTTCTAAGCCCATGGATACCACCTCCTCCTGGGCACCCTGACTCTCAGAAACCACACTCCTTCCTCTATAGCCATTTGAGAATAACCCACATCCTTTTGCACACCTTTCCTGCAAGGCCCCCTGGACACCATCTCCTCAAACACCTGAAGTGCACATACACCCTCCCTCAAACTCTCCATGACTCCAACACTAGCTCCCCTCCTTCACCAGACACTAGTGCTCCCCCACACTAGCCCCACCTCCTTCCTTGGCAGACATTAGCTCCACCTTCTTCACTGGTGTCAAAACTGGTGCCATCCCACCTTGCCAAAAGCTGGTAGATTTTGTTTCTAGCTAGCTCTGCAGGCCACTCCAACACAGGAGCCATGCCCCTCACCCCCAGACAGGAACCATGCTCCTCCGACAGGAGCTGTGCACCTCCACCCCAGCCATGATCTGTGCTCCACTCCAAACAGAAGTGCTCCTCCCAAGACAGGAACTGTGCATTGCACCCCAGACAGGAGCTGTGTCTCCTCCCAACAGAAGTGCTCCTGCACCCCAGCAAACACACAGGAGCAATGCCAATCAGATTACCAGACTGTCAACTTTACAGAACAATCCAATTTCTTCACCAGAAGAAAGATGGGCTGAATAAAAATAGTAAAATAATTAAAATTAATATTATTTCCTGCACATTTCTTGATTTCCATGCATCCTCAAGTCATGGCTTTCATGTGCTTTACTAATGACTTCTAAAGACCTATGGGGGACAGGGACACTTGGTACATCCAAAATTAATTATAATACACTTGAGAAAGATTTTAATGGTGTTCACATAAATGTTTTCCTTGACTGTAATGTAACAATTAACTTCACACCACATCCTATATTTTCAATAAATATTGCTGCTTCTGTCCATTTTGCATATGGCTACTGTCCCAGATTGCTTCGTTTTTGCTTTATACCCCCGCTGTATTTTCTGCTTTGTGCTTTACTTTTCACAGTTCTCAGGTAAAATATCTGCCCCTATATGTAGATTTCAGTAGGCTTAGCAGACTCAACACTGATCAGTACTTGACTTGCAAGCAGCCACTCGTCACGTACATTACCATAATGTAGCCAACAGATTCCCATCTCAACTGCAGCTGCTCTGAACACCAATTTAAAGCTCACACAATCCAACACACAAAAGATAATTGATTTTTCAGAGCTCGTCTTTGTAAAATGTCTTTCCCTTTCCTTCTATCAGTAGTTCATCGCTAAAGTTTCTGGGTCAGATGAGATTTTTAAACAGATGGTCTCTGCCATCCAACTTCTAATCCTCTACCTTTTATGAACTGTTTGGGCACCCACTTCATGATTATAATTCAAATAAAGCTTTTACTGCTGCCACTGATATTTTAAACAGTCTTCCCGCCGATTAGCCAAAGCCACCACAAACTCTACTTCCTTTCTTCGGAAGTAGAACAGCGGAGTCTGGGTCATCAGCGTGGCTTGGCTGCTATGTCACTAAGTGACTACGTTACCACTGCTGATTGTAGCAGTCATTTACTTTCAAGTGTACACCACTGCATCTGAACTGCTGTCAGACAGCTCAGACATTCATTGGTATGGTGTGGCTGCACCTGCGTAAAGGAGCAGGGCATTGGAAGCGAGGGGTAGCACACCTGGAAATTTATGGTGGCACTATGCTTCTTCACATGCGTGCAAGCAAACATAAAATATTTCACCTGCAATGTCATTATGACTTTCTCTATTTTCTCAGTTTGTTTTTCTCTTCCCTTATTTAGTTTCCACATTTCACATAAATAATCTTTAGCTTTTCACTTTTCTTACCTTGATTTCATCTTTTTAATTTCTTTAGTATATTCAGCATTCTCTCATTCTTTTCCTGCCCCAATAGTTTTTTATTTACTTAGCTGTCCCTTGCATTTTATAATTTAGTTTTTTTTCCCTAGACACCAGAGTTGACCCATCACGATAGCAACCTCACAGCCCCATGCACAGCAACCTCTTGTGGTCTAAACCCCATAAGGATGGCAAATCCCCACCCGACAGCACTTTACCCTCTCATGGTTTTAGAACAGGCAAAACCCACCACTGCTCATCTCAACCTCACCACTTTCCTAAGAAGTCTTGAGAATGCCATTGAATGATCTTGTAGATTTAAATGTATGTCATTATCCAGCCCAGTACAGTGATCCTCTGCCTCTTCCTGCCTCAAAAGTATTGTAAAGTCTCCTCTTAGACATTACTCTGCCCCTCCTAAAACAAGAAATACCAGTCAAAGCCCTACATATCAAAGCCAAAAGTCATTCCACCCAGAGCCTCATTGAGTCACTTTGTTTTTATATTGGCACCCTTTTTGGTCCAACAGAACAGGACAATCCTTTACCTCTTCCTATTACTGCTGTGCCAAAATATTGGATTCATGCCCTAGTATTCTTTGTGTGGACCCTACAAAGCACTACTGGGGCAAGAAAGAAGCATTCTGGCCCACTAGCAGTGATAAAAAAGGCAATGTATCTTCATGCAGCCTTGGACCAAAAATGGGGTGCCAATAAAAAAAAGGAGGCGACTCAAGGGGGCTCTCAGGGCTGGTTTGGGATGGTTTGAGGGATTGAGATGGTTGGGGTGAATTTTAGTTCTTGTAAAACTTCAAGCAGGCAGAGGATTGCTTGAAAGCAGTGGTGCCAGTCTCCATCTAACTTACTGGGGCAATTTCTATCAATTTCTGCAGTCAATCCCAAGTTCTGAGGCCAGCCTTAGACTCTGCAGCAGGTCATGATTTCTGCAGCAGTCACCATGTGCCACAGAACCACAATAAACAAGAGACCTTGCTTATAGATCAGCAAACTGACCTTGAAGGAGATCTGCCACCTAACTGGCAACCAGTGCAGACAGCAGAGCACAGGAGTAATATGACACAGCCTAGACAGGCCAGTCAACTACCTGGCTTCTGTATTCTGCACTAAGCTGCAGGTGGTGAAGATCTGCTCCCAACAACCCAGGTATAGGGCATTGCAGTAATCAAGGTGAAGCGTCACAAAGGAATGGACCAGGTGCTGGCAGATCACCAGGGTGAATCAGGTGCTTAATCCTAGCAATGTTCCTCAGATGGTAAAATGAGGTTACATACTAACATACTAAAATACCAGCAGAATAGGCCTAATGGTTTTCGCGTCTGCTCATTTGGTCAGCCCCACCCTGGGAGCTGGAAATTACTGCTCCCTCACCTTCTCTGACTTCTCCTTCCCAGTTCTGGATATTCTCGCTGCATTGGTTTGCTTCCAGAACCCTTCCCTAGTACCTGTCCCATCCCATCTTGAACCCCTCCACCATCTCTGCCTCCACCAGCCCCCTAGGCAGCGCATTCCATGGCTCCACCACCCTCTCAGTGAAGTAGCACCTCCTCCTTTCTCTCCTGAATCTCCTCCTCCAGCTTCCACCCATGCCCTCTAGTGGCCCTCTCCTCCATCCTTTGAAGCACCCTGACTATTCCTCCCTATTTACCCCCTTCATGTACCTGAAGACCTCTATCATGTCCCCCAGTCCCTTCTCTCTTCCAATGTGTACATATTTAGCCCTTCGAGCATCTCCTCATAGGTCCTGTCCCCAAGCCCCAAATCATTTTGTTGCCCTCCTCTGGACCTTCTCCAGGAGGTTAATGTCCCTCTTTAAGTGTGGCCTGCAAAACTGCATGCAGTACATGAGTGCAGCCTCACCAAGCAGTTATACAGAGGGAGTATCACTTCCTCCTTCTGGAGGTGATCCCCTAGCGATGCATCCCAGCATCCTGTTGGCCTTGGCTGCTGCCCTCCTACAAGTCTCTGAGTTGTTCATCTTGACATCCAACACCACCCCAGGTCCCTTTCAGCCATTGAGACTTGTAGCATTCCCCCAGGTGTGCACTTGGCCGGGTTTCTGGCCCCAGGTGCAGTACCTTGCATTTCCTGTATTGAACCTGAGTTTCACTTTCTAGACCATCTTCCAGAGCCTCAGGTTCCCCCTGCAGGGCCACCCTCCTCCTCCCCATCCACCAATCGCCCCCAGTCTTTGAGTCATCCGCAAAGAGACTCATCTCATTCCGGACACCTGTCCTTATGTCAGAGACATAGGCGTTGAACAGGAGGGCCCATGGACCAATCCCTGTAGGACCCCACTAATCACTCTCCTTTGAGGATGAGACTATCCTCCAACCCACCAACTATGACCCTCTGGGTCCAGTCCTGGAGCCAATTGCCTATCCATTGATCATCATCTGGTTCTCCTCCCCATTTCTCCCAGCTTATCCAACAGGCCCACATGAGGAACAGAGTCAAATGCCTTGCTGGTCTAGAAGGAGGATGTACACTGGTCTATCCAGGTCCAAGGCACTCATCACCCAGTCATAGAACTCCACAAGGTTTGTCTGACATGATTTCCCGGGACGAATCCATGCTGTCTATCGTCCAGGCACCCTGACTTTTCCAGGTCCCCCAGTCTCTCCTTGACAATGCCCTCCATCACCTTGCCCACCACCAATGACAGGCTGACAGGCCTGTACTTCCCTGCCACCTCCCTTGATCCCCCTTGTGGATGGGCACTATGTGCCACCTTCCAGTCCTGGGACACCCACCTGTCCTCAGAGATGGGGAAAGCTCCTCTAGGGGTTTCGCCAGGACATCCACAAGTTCCTTCAGCTCTCTGGGATGTAATTTATCCGCCCTGTGCTTTCTCCATCTTAAGGGTCCCAAGGGCTTCCCTCCTCTCTCTGCTGTGATTTCCACTTCCACTACCTCTTCTCCCTGCTTAGCCTTCCCCTCCTGCCAGTGATCCTCCCCTCTCCCCAGACCCACCGATCAGTAGGGTCCCTCTTCCCTCAGTATCACTGTCTCCTCCCATGTATGATGCAGCACCCCATTTTCCTTGGTGAAAACTGGGTGAAGTACTCATTTAGTACCTCAGCCTGCTCCCCCGGTCTTGTGCCCATCTCTCCCCTGTTTTAATCCTGCTAATCTGCCCCTTCACTGTTAGTTTTTCCACAATGTTTCTAAAGAACTCCTTGTTTCCTCTTCTAATTTCCCTGGCCAGGTTCTGCTTCTTCCTTGCCTTAGCCGCCTCACCACCCTAGTGGCCTTTCTAGCCATCAGCTTGTACCCCCTCGATCCCTTTCACTCCTTGAGCACTTGAATCGCTTCCATAGGCTGCCTCCTTTCCCTGCACCACCTCCTGGACCTCCCTGGTCCACCAGTAGGGTTCTCAGGCCCTACTGCATTTTTGTCTTACACTTGCACAGGTGCTGGTAGCATCCTGCACCCCTCTCCTGATGATTTCCCACCTACTATCAGCATCCATGTCTGACCCAATCCCATCCAAATGCTCCTTAAGGATCCTTCCCATTTCCTTAAAATCCACCCCTGGAGTCAGTTACCTCCGTCTTTGTGCAGCCTTGACCCTCCTAGGTCCAGGCAGAACCAGACTGTGGCATGGTCACTCCCGTAATGGGTCCCTTACCTCCAGGCCCTCAATCTGGTCGCTGTCTCCAGCAAACTCAGCCCATGCCATCTTATAATGTCTCTAACAGTATCATACACCTCAAACAACATGGGGACAAAACAGAGCCCTGCATTACCCCACATGGCTGGGAAACTGGTGCTGAGAAAAAATCCCCAACAGCACCGCTGCAACCTGCCAGTGGGAATGATTTAAACCAGTTGTGAATCGAACCAGCCAGTCCACAAAATCTGTAAGTGCCCCATCAGCTCACCATGGACCACAATCTCAAACGCTGCCGAGAGATAGAGGAGAATCAAGATGGTGTGTCTTCCCTGTTTCTGTGCATCAAGAAATCATTCAGCACCCAAGCAAGGGCAGTCTCGGTACTATGACTTTTCCAGATTGGAGAGCATTGTAGATGCTGTGAGTTGTTAAATAGTTCTCCGGTTGAGCGGCCACCACCTTCTCAGTAACCTTACCCATGAAGGCAGGTTACAGATGGGTCTGTAGTTATCCAGGCAGTCAGGGTCCAGTGAAGATTTTTTCAGGAGTGGTTTTACAACCGCCTTTTCAGGGTTCTGGAAAACCCTTGTCACTAAAGAACTCTGAACTATCCTGGCTAGGACCAGGCCAATAACATCAGCGCATCTTCTGGAGGTGCGTTGGTCCTCGGTCCATACTACAGCAGGTTGGTCACAACCCCTGGATGACCTTTACAACACCCTTAACATCCAATTGGCCAAAATCAGATCAGACAGCCTGTCTGCCTGTGACCTCAAGACCATCACCACAAGTCCCATTTGAGGGCAATGACTGGATTTCACCCTGATGGTGGCAGTCTTGTCGGCAAAGAACAGAGCAAACTCATCACACCTTGATTGTGATAAAGCTCCTCGGACTGGAGACAAGCTGGATTGGGATTAGGAGGCAGTATAGTGCAGTGGTTTAAGGCTCTGAGCTGCAAATCTGGAGACCTGGATTTAAATCCCCAGCCCCCACTTGCATACTGTGTGACCCTGAACAAGCCACAACTTCCCTGTGTCCCAGGTCGCACCTGTAAACAACTGCAAAAAAAAAAAACCTGGATTGCACATCATATCAGCAGTGCAGAAGAGCTGAGCTGGTCTGTTAGTTGCTGCAGCAATCTCCTTGGACAGGAACTCTGCCTTCTTACAGGAGATTATTCATTGATAGTCTCTATAATGGAACATCAATATAAGCATGACCTCCTCCAGACCAGCCCTCCGGCAACACCAATCCAACCTTTGACCCTCCTCCTGATCTTCCTGAGTGTTCTATCAAACCGGGGGACCTCTGGTGTGAGGTGAGGGGTCAAACACAGACAGGTGTGATGGAGTCAGGGCCTCAACCACGCCCCATTAAAGGTCAGTACCAATTCCCCCGGATCCTCACACGCACTCATCAAACCTGATAGGTCAAACACTGCCATTAGACCATCTGAGTCACTCTGGAAAAAGGAAAGGGTTTGTTATTCATACAGGAGTGATCTACAGACCTCCAGTACAAGGGGAAGAATTGGACTGGAAAATGATGGAAGCAATCCATGGGATGACTCACAAGGGGAAGTAATGCTAGTACGGGACTTCAATCTACAGGACATGGATTAGAGCATCCCAGCTGTGCCAACAGCCAGGGTAGGGACATCAGAACTTGTTGCAGGGGCGTTCCTCAGGCAACATGTAATGGAACTGTTACACGAGGTCCCTGCACCCTAATTGGTACCTCAGAGCTACACGTGAGACAGATAGCACTTAAGTATAATGTTATACTAACATATAGGGCTAAGGGCATCTACTGTACAAGAGCAGATGTCAGGATATGAATGCATATTGTTGTAATACACTGCCTGCTAATACATATATTCTGCTATGTATTTTCTATGTATTTATTACTTGTAAGATGCCAAGGCACCTATGCCCTTGGAATAATTATAATATGTAAGACGGCATTGCCAATTTTTGGTGATTTGTACTACTACATTGAGTTATGTAAGACTCTGTATAAGAACACTTTTGTTCTCAAACTGATGACTTTACAGAATTATATAATGTTATCTTGGACCGTGGAGCCACCTCTAATTTTGCCAATAGGACTCATCTCTGTAACTAGAAATGTTTCTATCTTACAGTAACCATAGTAATTATCATAGGTATATAATGTAATGCACAAGTCTTATACCTCAGAGACCTCAGGAGAGTCCCCAGGAGACACAGAGAAACCTTGAAGGTATAGGGAATGTTAGCACTGGCTCCCGGTTTGTATTGGTAAGAACTGCTTAGGGCAACTGTGATTTATCCTTTGTAGTAATAAACTTGTTTATTACTCTAATGCAATGCATCTGTGATTACTTGCATTCCCAATATTGTCAAGAACCTGAAAGTGGTTTAGACCTCCTAACAAATTGGCAACCGTGTGCAGGCGATATTTGGTGTTTGTAAGTTTTCACTTGTTGCTAAAATTTTCCCTTTCCCGGGGACAGTAGGTGTACATTCCAGTATCACCTCTCCCATTTTAAAACCAGTTTGTAGTAACTTGCAAAGTCTGGCTGTCTTTTCGGGTGTGGTCGATGCTGTCTCGACACTCCATAGCAGCTTTGAATTGCAAGTCTACAGCTATCTGAGTAGCCCAGCTGTGCATAAAGTGCTCCTGCTGTGGATCAATATGCAGCACAGTGCCCTTTTCACAGTTTGAATTTTGTTCCCTCCCACACAATGGCCACCGTATCAAATATCTGCACAGAACTGAGACTCAATGTCTCGAACTTCCTTGCCTCCCATGGAGGATGGGCTGACTTCGCGCGGGATGCAAGTCAATATGAAAACCCTATACTGAGGGTTTCAACCCAGTACATGGAGACAAGACAATCAGCCAATAAACGACAAGCTAAAGGGTTGATGGTGCGGCTCTCTATGTTGCTCTGGAAGAGAGAGATGCTTGCATACCCTGTAAAACAGAATGCAAAGGAAAGTCCAGTGACTTACCATCAGAGACTCTGGATGACCTACCGTGCAGGAAAACACTTGGCACAAGAAGCTTCAGATGTAGATCTTATTGAATATAAGACCCTGTTCCTTAGGAACATGATTCCAGCAATACGAGAAAGAGGTAGAGCCGACCACCTACCCCAATACGGATGGGTTTGCTGACATCCTCAGAAAACGAGAGTGTACCAACTCTATATCCATGATCTGGGCTCTGGTTTCAAAGAGGTAGCTGCCGTGGAGCCTATTCCGGAGGCCACGATGCACTACACAGTGGAAGGGCAGGCCCAACACCAACAGGCCCAACATCAGCAAGCCCTCCAGCTGATAACCAACACCCCCAACAGGCTCATCAACAACAACCGCAACAGCAACAACAATGGGGTGGGAACCGATTGACATAAGTATAAAAGCATAAGGGTAAGGTAAACCACAACAGCAAAGAACAGGCCCTTCATATAGGGAGATAGCTGAAGAGAATCGAAAATTCTGAGAGCTCTTGGCAGAAAAATGCTCTGTGGCGGATGCTGTTCCACAAGACCCTTGTGCAGTACAACTGGCAACCCAGGCATTAACTGGTCATGGGGACACTGGCGGTACAGGCCCTCAGGCCCATTCAGGCCTGAACCCAGATCTCCTCCTATAGCATCAGTAAAGCATGGTGAAGTTATTCACAAGTCGAGGCCAACCTCTCCATGCTTTCAGCAGTATAGACTGACAATTACAGGCCCCAGTCTGAATTGTGAACAAGCTAGTCTTAGGATACAAACGGAAGGCCCTGCACTGAGGCGAGGTGGGGGCCTACTATTAGTCCTGTTAGATACAGGTGCAGCTCTATCTGTGTTACATGATGAACACCCAGACACATCCCCTTGGTCCACCGGATGGAGGAACAACATGTCAGGAGTTGATGGTACTAGGCTACCTGCATGCCGTTCTCTACCCCTACCCGGTGAGAGCTAGGCCATTTAAAGACCTCACACACCTTCCAACTAATGGTATTGCATGACCATCCTAGCATCATGGGATTGACTTCCTCGCACCACTGCGGCTGTGTGGTGGACCTAGCTAACATGTTATTGATACAGATTCAGGTCAGTATCATGCCATTTTGATTCCAGATTCATACGTCGTGGCAACAATATCTGCCATTGACAAGGAGTAAGGACGTCATAGATTTGTTCAAGAATCATGAACTTCCCAAAGCTCCTCCCTATTTTGCAATGACATCTGGAAGCATTTGCATTCAATAAGCATGACTCGTGTAGAATGCACTCTGTCATCAAAGTGCCAGGCCCAGCAATGAGGCAAAGGCAATATCCTTTCCTAACTGAGACCCTTTGCCTTCCCTTAGCGAGATGATCAAGTCACTCCTCAAGCAAGAAGCTTATCAGAACTGTGTCTCCACTGCCAACTCCCCAGTATGGCCCATGAAGAAACCCACAGGCACCTGGAGACTTACTATTGACTACAGGAAACTGAATCAGGTCACCCCAGTTGTTCTCCAACTGTGGCATCAGCAACAGATGTGCTACGTTTCTGATCCCTGATTTGAAATGGTTCAGTGCCCTGGACATTTCCAACGGTTTTGGTCACTACCATTGGCCCTGAAGAGTCAATATAAATTTGCCTTCACCTTTGAAGGAAGACAGTACACGTGGACTTGCTTGTTGCAAGGATTCCATAACAGTCCATCCCTGTTCCAACTCCACATGATGGATGCCCTTGAGAGTTTCTCTACTCCCAATGTCTCTTGCAATATGTGGATGACCTGTTGCTGGCAACAGCCACAGGATCAACATTTGGATCTCTTGGACGAACTACTGACTCTCATTCAGAAAACAGGCCTGAAAAGAAAGTACGCCAGCAAAAGCACAACTGTGTCAGAAAAGTACTCTTTCTAGGTCTGAAAATAACTGACTATGGTCAAGCCCTACCTGGAAAAAGGTACAGGGATTGAAAGACTTGCCATTGCCCACCAGTGTAGCAACTCTTCGAAGATTTCTAGGTATAGTGAATTATTGAGAGATTTTATTTGTTATTTGCTCGAAGCTGCTCCTCTGTATGAGTTACTCAAAAGGACATGCCATGGACTTGGGGTCCCATACACACCAGGCTGTGATGTCACTGAAGCAGGCCTTGGCCTCCACCCCAGCTCTGGTCAACCCCCAATCCAGCACTTCCATTCCATCTGGAATGTGCCACCTCTGACATTGCCATGTCAGCAGTGCTGGTCCAGAAGGTGTATGGCACCTGAGACCCACTGCATATGCATCACAGCTCTTGGACCCGTGGAACAGAAGCGGCCTTTGCAAAAGGGACCATCTGGCCACTTACTGGGCTGTCAGGCACTTCCTGCTGTCATTGAGTACCCACCACTGATCATTAACACCAACCACACTGCGAACTACCTTCTGCTTTCAGACAGAGTGAAGGATGGGTCAGTCTCTAACACCAGACTGACACACTGGTCACTTTTCTACAGGACAGAGACATACAGGTACAACCAACTAAAGTTCCATCTATGTTGACTCATGGCCTCCTTTTCCAGGAGAACCCCATGACTGTATACTACAGTCACCTGATCTTCAGATCCAGGCCCTTTCCTCCCTGCCACTACAAATACTTGATAACACCTCTTTGTGTCGTGTCTTTATTGATGGTTCAGCATCCTACTATCAGGAGAACAAATTGCAGGGATGGGCATTCTAGTGATCTACCATTATGGGAACACTGTCAAAATATCTAAGCACTGTAGTGTACATCATCACAATATGCAGAGATGGCAGTGGTGGCCTGTGCCCTTGAGTTCATAGAGCATGGAACCGAGATACCATTATTTTGCAGACTCCAACTGAGTTTGTTGTTCTCTTACAGAATTTCTTCCTTTCTGGCAGAAGAACTCCTTCCTCTCCTATGACTGGCAGCCCAGTGAAGTACAAGGAATGGTAATATACATACATTCACTGGCACCAAAATTTGCACAAAAACTCTATGTACACAAAGTCAAAGCTCATTCTCTCCATGACCCCTGCCATGCCTTCAATGACACAGCAGACACCCTTGCTAAGGAAGGGGCCAAGGGGACATCTGGATGATGGATCATCCAAAGGCCAATGCAGCTGTACAGATTGCAGCACTCAGGAAGAAACCTGAACCTTTTCCCCTAGGACCTCTCAGCATCCTAGCATTTTGACACTGAACTTAAAGAAGTGTTCAGATTCCTAGACAAGTGTACAAGAGAAACTTCCCACACACAACCTCTATCGGAGGCATGAAGGTAGCTACGCTTGTCACCAGATGACAAGCTCATCTGTTCAACCAGATAACTCCCACCACAAAGCTGTGAGTGGTCCCCAGACACTTAAGATCTGAATTCTTGCACCAAGTATATAGACACCCCACTGGTGGACACTAGGCATGGAAAATACCCTCAAAGGCTCAAGACCACCACCTGGTGGCCTGGTATCACCAAAGATGTTAAACAATACATAGACAACTATTGTTTGTGCAACAAAACAACCCCATCCCTACCAAATGAAATGCCAAACTCTTACCACAACAACATTCTGGTCCTTGGCATGCCATACAGATTGATTTCATTGGTCTCTGACCAACACCAGCAGAAATAGCAAGTATGCTCTTGTGGTAACTGATCTCTTCTCTAAGTGGGTTGAAGCTTTCCCCACTAAGACATGCACTCGCGAAAACTACTGCCAAAATCCTGGTGGAACAGATTTTCTCGCAGGTGGAATTGACCCCTAAAGTAGACTCTGACAAAGGAACCAGTTTTACAGGTGAGTTGAAAGAATCCCTTGAACTCCTTGGAGTTCAGCAGAATTCCACATACCCTACCACCCCAATCCTAACTATCCCAGTCCTGCTACACTGTCTGCTCAAAACAACCTTGCTAGTATTTACTATTACCAATCCTAACCCCACTTGCACTGCTTGATTGTTGGCTGTCTAAACTCTATCTCGTGTAACTGCCGACAAGGTGGTAAGAGTGCTCACAAAGCGAGGCAGGAACTCCTTCCCAGAAATAAACCTCAGCCCCTCGGCCCATAGCTGGTAGCCTTGAATTGCACTGTGCATACCTTATTTTATTTACTTGGCACATACCAATAACAAATCTCACTAACTTCCTTCCAGCCTTAGTACATCCATCTCTCCTTCCTTCACAGCAGTTCTTGTTAGCTGACTGATAATTATCTCACAGGCTAGTGCTATGCCTCCAGCTAAGATGTGGACGTGGTTCACCTCCCATCCATCTAGTGAGGATAGGGATACTCAAATATTAAAAGTAGGGAGGGTGCTGGCTGTCATCATGAGGATATAGGCCTTGTAGGTCTTATAGTAGGACTCTCCTTGTTGCAATATGGTCACCTCCCTCCCATTAACACTGGGTGACAACTGAGGATGGTAGTCCACCTACGAGGTCCCCGACTACACCTTTTCCAATATCTTGTGATCTCCAAAGCACACTGCAGTGTTACTTGCTGTCTAGATCTTTGGTGCCTTATGTATACAAGCAGGGTAAAAGCATGCCGTGCTAAAAAACTCCCAGGTTGTCAAAGCGCATGGGAGGGTGGTATCTCCCCTGGCTCCTCCTACTTGCACTACTACTGGCCAGTGATATTGAAACCAACCCTGGCCCATTAAATCTGACTCACAAAATCCCTCCCATATAGGGCATGGTAGGGCTAAAATAGCTCATCTTAACATTAGAAGCCTGCTACCTAATCGTGATGAGCTATTAGCATGGGTGCATCCAACAAACCCAACATCCTAGGAGTGACGAGACCTGGCTGAAACCTCTGTCCCTGACTCTGCCTGTGAACTCACTAGGTATGAATTCACCCAACTGGACAGAGCTGGGGGCAAGGGGGTGATATTAATCCACCATAAGAGCCACTTAAAAATCTCCCAAATTGCCCACCAGGATTCAAACGTGTCCCCTGTGAGTTGCTACATGCGCTACTGCTACTTGGGATGCAAAGAACTGCACCTGGTGTGCACCTGTAATCCTCCAAGAGGTGGGCTACCTGGATTAACTCATCTCATGGACAAAATTGATCCCAGAGTCGTGGATAATGAACTCATAATCCTGGGGATGTAAACCTTAACTGGGATAGTGGTATTGTTAAGCAGTTTGAACCTCCCGCTGCTAACCTTGCCTGACCCAGCTCATCCAGGAACCAACTAGTCGGACAGCAAATGGATCCTCCAGCACCTTACTGGACTGGATCATGTCTAATCATCCTGACAGGATCTCATCAGCTGGTACATTATCTGACTCCGTCTGACCACTCACGGTTTTCTATGTATGGAAAATTCCACCCCAAAATTCCACACAAAATTATGCATGTCAGAAACTACTCCTAGATTCGATACTGAGGAGTTCCTGGAGGACCTAAGAGTTACTGACTGGTCTGGGGTGTATGGTGCCCACTGACCCCTCGGCAGCAACCTCTTACTTCCTTTCCACCTTTGAGGCCTTACAGATAAGCATGCTCCCAAGGTCACCCGTGAGGAGTGAGGGGTCATACCCTCTGGTTAAATAGAATTTCTAGCCCAGATACGGGAGGAGATAAGTGTTGGGCTTGTTCCAAAGGTACCAGTGATCCCATGATTATTCAAAGTACAGACACCTCAGGAACAAGTGCAAATAGGCCATCAGGGCAGCAAAGAATGACTTTGCAAGTCCGCCCTACTAAGCTCTGCCAGTAATCCCAGGAGGTTCTGGAGAGATATTAAATCCCTTGTCAGTGGATCCTCTCATCTGGAGGTTACAGACATGGTCACAAATGGAGTCTCCTGCAATAATCCCCATACTATTGCCAACTCCCTAAATAATCACTTCTCTGACCTCTCTGCCTTCACAACCTCTTCTCACCTGATGAGGCTCTGTCCCACCCCTTCCTTTCACTCTGCTGGAGGGTCACCCTCCTCATCAAATGTTCCACCTCAGGGCTGTATCAGTTCAGGACTTGCAGAAATGCCTAGCTGGCCTCTCCCAGTACTCCAGTCCTGGCCTAGACAACCTGGAGCCTAAACTCCTTAAGCTTGGTGCTGCACACATTGCCTCACCAGTAGCCTTTATCTTCAACCTATCCCTTGGTCTGGGGACCACCCCAGACATCTGGAAAAGGTGAGGATTGTCCCTGTACTGAAGCAAGGAAATCCCAAACTGCCTGACAATTATTGACCGATTGCCATTCTCCCAACCCTTAGCAAGCTCCTTGAAAAGGTAGTGGATGAGCAGCTTTGGAATATATCCACTCTCATGAACTTCTGTCCCCAGCCCAGCACGGCTTTCATAAGGGACACAGAACCACCACAGCCTTAATCTCGGTTACATCAAGTATCCGGACAGCCATGAACCAGGGCAAACTCTCTGTGCAATATTTATCAACCTGTCCAAAGCCTTTGACCTTGTTGACCACAAACTGCTTGGTGCACAGTTGTGGTCACTTGGCCTCCGCCATGCCATGAAATGGCTAATGGGTTATTTACATAGCATAAAGCAGTGTACTTACTTCAATAAAGTCCTCTGAGCCCTTACTGGTGACCTCTGGAGTGCCTCAAGGCTCGGTACTGGGTCCCTCCTCTTCTCCCTCTTCTTCAATCAACTACCCATGGTTACTACCAGCTGTAGCGCCACCATGTATGCAGATGATCTGGCAATCCTGGCTCACTCCCAGAATGCCACTACCTAAACCAGAACCTGACCGATGACTTTAACAGGGTATTGTCATGGGTTACTAGTCCAAGCTGGTCCTGAAACTGAAAAGACACAGGCTATGGTCTTTGGCTCAATGACTAAAATCAAAGCCTCATTGGCCTGCTTACACGTCACTAGCGCAGATGGATCCTCACACCCATAGTGAGCTCCATCAAACATCTGGGTTAACACTGACCCCTATCTTGACATGGGTAATCATATCCTTAACATTTGCAGGGGCGGAAAACTGCAAACTGGGTCTGGTCTATAGGGCCAAGTATAACCTTACACCAGCAGCCAGGCTTGCCCTAGTGAAGGGTGTGCTCCTTCCCTGCCTCAGCTATGGGCTGCACCTATTTGCTCACTCTCCAAGACACATCTCACCGTGGTACACTGCTTACAATAACATTTGTCATTTTGCCCTGGCTGCCCCCGACTCACCCACTGTTGTGAGCTATATGAGAAACTCTGCTGGCTCTCACCAGCTAGATACCGTTGATTTTGGTTTGGGATACTCTCTGGGAAAGTGATCAGAACTAGAACCCCTCAGGGCTGGTCCGGCTTCTGCCTAAATATGAATCCCACCCCATACCAACTTAGGTCTCTACATCAGGGATGCTCAAAGTTCCTCCTACCCAGACCCTCATGGGGATTGGGACTTTGCCATAAGTGCATCCAGACTCTGGAATTCACTGCCTGTGGATATCTGAGCTGCCCCTCCTATCTGAGTTTTCAAAATTCCCTGTGGGTTTCCTAAAACTAGCATCAGAGTGTGACTGCCCCAAATCTCCCTAGAGTAAAGTGTCAAATTGTTTTGTCTGAACCTCCCAGGGTTTCTCCATTGAATTCCTGGAGATATTTTCCCCACTGTATCAATGACTTCTGACTACTCCTGCCTAAAAAGCCTTGGGCATTTTACACCATTATTGCTCCACGGTCATAGGCTAACCATGACATATGGCACCTTGGTCACTTGGTGGAAACTTGTACTACCAAGTGTTTCTGTTTCTGTCTAACATGTGCATATTTAGAAAATGTGATGAGCTGTATATACATGTCACGAATCAACTAGCCTAGGGGTGTATCGACAATGTTATAAGTTATATTATGACCAATCCAGTCCTTGAGCTATGCTCCACTCCTATGTATGATGACCTGTTTATATATCTGTCAGTTGAACTAGCTAGTTTAGAGTGTATAATCTGAAATGTGCTTACTACTATATGTTTCCCCAGCATCAAATGATGTATTTCCACACGTTTGTTTACTGTGACAAAAACTGTACTCTCTTTGCCATGTCTCCTTGACTGTTTTTCCTCATGTTGTATTCTCCGGTCATTCCTGAAAATAGGCATAATACTTGTCTAGTGTACTTACCCAGTAAACAAAAGCTAAATAAATAAATAAATAAATAAGCAGAGACAGCCAACAGATGGATTAAGCAAATGCTTTCCAAATTCACTGAGGATAATCCCAAAACTTGGGAACTCCTACTGCCGCTACTCCTATGGCAATTAGGGGACACCCTCCACCACCACCCAGCTTACACCCTTTGAGGTGATGACTGGTAGACAGATGAGATTACCTGAACACCTGTTGTTTGACCTGCACACCCCACTGCAGACCGTGTGTCTGTGGACCAATATGTGAAAAAACTCAGAAAAGACCTCATACACACACACACATGTATGTTGCCAACTGCATGTGCAAGGCCCAGTAACAATCCAAAATACAGTTTGACAAACATGCACAAGAAGTGGATTGGCAAGTTGAGATCAGGTAATGGTACTTTGATTTGCATATCCCACCCAATCCTTCTCCAACAAATGGGAAGGCCCATACCCCATTGTCAACAAGCTCAGTCCAGCAGTCTATCAAGTTAGTCTCCTGCATAACAACAAGATGACTAACAGATGATTACATGCAAACCAGCTGAAACTGTATAAAGGAGCTTAAATTACTTTTTCTCACCCCATCGGGGAATAGTACTAACATACTAATCTTTGATTTTCATTTTCAGATACACTGACAAGATGGTTATCTTGTTCCATTATCTTCTCATCTCAGAAGTTATCTCCTGCATCCAAGGCATGGTACCGGACGTCCACTTAATCTTGAACCTACTGCACTCCTCCAGAGGGAGTATCTATCAATATACCAGATAGTATGATCACTGTCCAGGAAGGTTCCGATGCTTACCTCACTGCCTCGGTTATTGCTCCTGATAAATCTACCTTCAATTGAGTGGCAAACCACATCGCAAGGACAAATTCTCCTGTGGCCAAACTCTCCAAAGGAACTTTCCGAGGTTGGTCCAGTGCTAAATTATCCCCAAGTGGTTAGCTGTACTTGTTACAAACTGCATTAAGACATTCTGGTTTGTACAAAATAACTGCCTTAATTGATCCTTCATACTGCAATTCTTGTCCAGAGATTCTGCTCAAAAATGTTTTGTTATACACCACATGGCTTCTGCAGCCATGTACCTTTCTGTGTTACCACCACTGATAAACAGCTTTTGAATGTCCAAAGCATACCCTGGTCCCCATAGTGGTCTAACAGCCACTGCCCTTCCAGGTTCTTTGATTAATAACTTATAGTTTATGCATATACCTGTTTTGTTTAATCTTACTTACTGGAATATGAAAGAATTTGGTATGTGCCACAATACTAACACTTCAGCATTTTATATTACATTACTGCTTGATAGTTTAGCTGCATTTCAGATTCATACTCAAGACCCTATTGCTGGGGCCCATTCTACTGAACATAGAGGCAACTTCAGAGAAAGCCCTCTCCTGATGATGTAACTCATAAACGAAGACACATGAAGTTGACAGTTCTGATGTCACAGGTGCAACAGGTACTGTCACAGGCCTTTTGTACAGCTATGTCTATTTGGAATAAAGCAGACATTGCTGCTATCAAAGCTCATTGTGCCAAATTCTCCACTGGTTTGGTCAGTAACATACTACCCCATTATTGCAAGGTGTGGATGGCCTTAGTCAAGAAGAGAGATACACTGTATACAACATGCATGACATTGCTAAGATATTCACTGATTCAAGAGATAAGACCAATGCACTCATACAACAGAACAACAAAGAAGCAGATAAACAATACATTGCTAAAGAAATACTTTGCTCTGCCTATGGCTCATACATTATCACTACCATCAGCAACCTCTTCCATGATCTAGAATCTGGAAGAATCCCTGACATTATGCACGGCAGACACATCTCCAAATGGTATTGTCCATGATGTAAAACCCTAGCTGTGTTTCTATGTGTATGCAACAAACTTTAATTATTCTTCTTTCTACAGCTAGGAATTTGGGGTTTGTGACCAGACACCCTAATACTGGTCCTTGCTTTGTTGCTAAGAAATGTTCCATTACAGATGCCATGTTTGTTTCTTTTACTGTCTCTTTACCACGCTTTTATCCCACTACTGCTTTGATCTACAAGCTTGCACTGGTTCATTCGATTGGGCATTTGGATGAAGACATCTACAGAGAATGCCTGGATCTACCGCCTCTACTGGTTTACCATCCTTTCCTGATGCCTGGGTGGCTCCGCACACGGACTGCTGTGTGAAAAGCAATACATTTACTTGTGCTGATGTGATGTATTTGATGTTAGTCAACGTGTTTGTGGTTATTCTCCAGACAGCATTGATTGGACTTTCACCATGGATGATGATGACATCACAGCAAATGGCACTGACTCCTTCGACTCAAGTCTGGCTCCTGATAAACTCTACCAATCATATTGTGAGGAAGTTCATCACCTGTCAACATGGATTTTGAAGGTGACCTACACCTGCCCTGTTCAGTTGCAAAAGTGGAGACTCCTACTGTTCGCTCTCAGTATAATTCTGATGGAGAATACTGTGTGGTAACTAACTACAAATCATATACTTATGGATCTGTTAAATGTGCTGTTGATTACCCCAATTTCTGTTTTGTCCCTCACCAGAAGACTGTCATTGGACATAACGTTATAACCCCCGCATTCTCCTGGATGCAGATATCACTGATGGTAACCTCGATTATCTGCTCATACTGTCTGAATACTTGCCATATTTTAATGTACACATAGACCCACTCATACTTACATTAAAATCACTTTTAGACAGGAAAGACACATACCTCATCCACATCAGCAATAATATGACCAAAGCCAATGAAGCTGTCCTCTCATTGATTAATGATGGTGACATGAATGACGATTGACTAACACCTGGTTAGAGATTACTTTTAAAGGTTTTGTTGTTATAAAAGCATTTTTAATCTTTATTTTGATTATTATGCTCTGCTGCCTACGGTGCACACTGCACCAACAATGGGAGCAGCTCGAGTTCCTTTGCAAAGCTCACACGCCAGGTTTGTAAATGACCACTGCTCCTGTCCTTTCTCTAGACATTTGTCTGTGTTGCCCTTGGATGCAACAAGGGGAATGTTACATGAGGTCCCTGTACCCTAATTGGTACCCTCAGAGGTACGCCATAGACAGCTAGCTCTTAAGTATAATGTTTTACTACATATAGGGCTAAGGGCATCTATCAATCAAGAGTAGATGTCAGGATATGAATGCATATTGTTGTAATACACTTTGCTTGCTAATACATATATTCTGCTATGTATTTTCTGTGCATTTCTTACTTTTAAGATGCCAAGGCACCTGTGTCCTTGAATAATTATAATATGTAAGATGGCATTGCCACCTTTTGGTGATTTGTACTACTACACTGAGTTATGTAAGACTCTGTATAAGAACTCTTTGTTCTCAAACTGATGACTTTACAGAATTATATAATGTTATCTTGGAACGTGAGCCACCCTAATTTAGCCAATAGGGCTCATCTCTGTAACTAGAAATGTTTCTATCTTACAGTAACCATAGTAATTATCATAGGTATATAATGTAATGCACAAGTCTATACCTTGGTAACCTCAGGAGAGACCCCAGGAGGCACAGAGAAAACCCGAGTAGGAACGCTTAGCATCAGCCCCGTTCATATTGGAAGAACGCTTAGGCAACTGTGATTTATCCTTTGTAGTAATAAACTTGTTTATTACTCTAATGCAATGTATCTGTGATTACTTGCATCCCAACATTGTCAAGAACCTGAAAGTGAGGTTTAGACCTCTAACAGAACCCACTTGTGAGGGGCATTGCTGGACCTGGTACTGACAAACATGGACAGTATTGCTGATGTCACAGTGGGGGACCACCTGGGGACTAGTGACTATAGAACAGTGTGGTTTAATATTAGAACTGGGTTAGAACTGAACCACATGAGGATGAGGGTCATGGACTTCTGAGACGATTTTAAGAAAATGGGGAAATGCCTCGGAAGCCCTGGCTGGATAGGGAAACTAGGGGGAGTTGAGGATCCATGGGTGAACATAAAAGAGGGCATTGACAAAGCTACAAATCTATGTGTCAGGCAGGTTAGCAAGGGCAAGAGAAAAAGAAACCACTATGGTTCTCTAGTGAGGTAGTGGAAAAAGTAAGATCAAAAACCTGACATTTAGAAAGTATAAAAACATGGAAAGAGAAGGAAAGGGAGACTTATCAGGAATGAGAGGCAGGAAAACAGGAGCACAAAAGTGCAAACAGAGGAGAATATTATAAATCAGTAAAAAATGGGGACAAGACATTTTTATATACATAAGGAAAAAGAGAAAGACCGGAGGGATAGTAAAGCTGAAAGGGGAAGAGAGTAGTGGGTGGAGGAGGACCACTAAAGAGCAGACATACTGAACAAATACTTCTGTTCAGTATTTACGGAGGATGGGGTAGGTATCAGGCCAATGATAAAAGACAGGGGCATTTAGGAAAGGAAGGTGGACATTAGCCATTTTACAGTGGAAAGAGTCTTAAGGAATTGTCACAGTTAAAATAGACAATGCAATGGGACCAGATGGTGTACATCCCAGGTTATGAAGGAACTCAAGGAGGAGTTGGCTGTACCTCTGACAGCCCTTTTCAGCCTGCTACTAGAAACAGGAACGATCCCGGAGACTGGAGGAGGACTGATGTAGTCCCACCTCACAAAAAGTGGAAACATAGAGGAGGCTGGAATTACAGGCTTGTCAGTCTGACTTTGGTAGTGGGCAAAGTAATGGAATCACTACTAAAGGAAAGAATGGGGAATACCTTATTTCCAGTGGTATTTAAGATCTGAGACAACATGGGTTCACGGGGAGGTCTTGCCAGACAAACCTGATTGAGTTCTTGACTGGGTGACCACAGAAGTGGATCAGGAAGGAGCAGTTGATGTAGCCTACTTGGACTCTCAGTAAGGCCTTCTACACCATTCCACACAGAAGACTGGTGAGCAAGCTGAGAAGCCTGGGAGTGGGCCCTAAAGTAGCAGAATAGGTAGAGAACTGGCTGGACAATAGGAGTCAGAGGGGGTGGTAAATGACGATACTCTGAGAGGGAAAGACCAGTGGGTGCCACAAAGGGTCAGTACTAGGCCCAGTGCTCTTCAATGTATTTATGAGTGACATTCGAAGGACTGGAAGGGAAGGTATGCCTGTTTGCAGATAATACAAAAATCTGCAATGGAGTAGACGTATCAGGGTGGCAGAAAGAATGAGAGAGGATCTAAAAAGCTGAAAGAATGGTCGTGGGTTTGGCAGCTGGTCTTCAATGCAAAAGTGCAAAATAAAGCACTAGCAGTCACAAAACAGGAAAAGGACAGGGACTTCTGGTGGCTATGGAGCAGTGAAGACGGGTTATGATGAGCTCCCTCGATTACAGAATTAAACTAATAAAATAATTATTTCAAACACGCTATTTTAGAAAAAGAAGCTCCCAACTAATAAAGAAACTTCAACTTGCATTACATTGATGTCCAGACACACCAGAAATAGATACCAAGTGCTGTCAGACCATGAAGAAATGGCAGTGAGCGGCCTGTCGGATTCAGAACTCTCAATGGCATCTTCCAAAGAGGGAAAGAAAAGTCGCTAAATAAACAGCACCACCAACACAATAAAACTTCTACTGACCCAAATTCAGGGCTGAAGTAAAGGAGTCAATTAGAGAGCTCTGTTCAGATCTGGGGACACTTCAGGAGCATATAGATGAAGTGGTAGTCAGATTACGGTGAACCCGCGGCCTGCCTTGACTCTGCTGAGTCCTCGGTGCTCTCTTTAGCCCATACTCAGCTTCAAAGAGTACTTAGGCAGGAGGACTCTAAAAATAGAAGTTGACGTAAAAACTTGAGAATCTACGGGATTCCTGAAATGAGGAAGGTAGAGATATATCTGCCTTCTCAGACCAATTTCTGTGTTCTACATTATATCTAATAGATATTGAAAGGGCCCATAGAGCACTGAGCCCAAAGCCTACGCTCTCCTGAGGCAAACCCGATACCTATAATGGCTAGATTCCTGAACTTTGCAGTGAAAGATTTCCTGCTATAAAAGGCCTGGGAAAATAAAATTATAATGTATGGCAACAAGAGAGTATTTATTAATAATGACTGCTCCAACTATGGAAAAACTAAGAAGGGAGTATATTCCATTATTTCCTTGCTTAAGATATAATAACCTAAAATTCAAACTCCCTACCCTGTTAAGTTGGTTGTACAGTTTCCTCTGACTCCAGGTGTATGCAGCCAAACGGGACATACAGGCTAGAGGACTCTATGTTGAGAGGGAGGCTCAGAGCTCGGCTTGGCAAGATCAAACTGCTTGTGAGAGAAGGGCGGAAACGTGAACAGGAAAGAAATCTGGGACCCTGGAATGCCTCTTTCTGATTTTATGGTGCAGCTTCAGAAATTTTAAACCCAAGCTGTGTTTCCTGAAGGATTACATTACTATGCCTGAACTTTGGGACCTAGAGGCAACTGAGGCTACAGGTAGGTTGGGGCTGGGTTGTGCTGGGGGGCGGGCTGGGACTGTGCAAAGTGTTCCCAGGATTCCCAGTGAATTCAAATAATACATTGACTCTAGTTCTCCAGGTGGTAGAGCAGTCATGCTTGGCCAGGAGAGCTGGGACTTACCTGGAGTCCAAGGGCATTGCTGCATTGTGGGCCTTCGTGTGACTTCCCCCACCCCACCTCCTCTGCCTCGGCCAGGCCTGTTTCCTGTTGCCTCCTAAGACATTGGATGGGGCAGGACAATCAGAGAACAGTACCCTTCTTTGGAAAGAACTGCTGCACGGAATATAGTCTAATTTATTTGATTTCTGAGGGCTTTGCTGCTAATGAAAAACAGTGAGAGTTCCATGGGGATACAGAACATCTAATCCCCATTTGCTTTTAGTGGATAGCCCTGGTAATGCCTTTTGAGACCACAGCTGAAAGGGGAAAGCGTCTAGATATACTGTGTGGATATAACAACACTGCAGTGTATACTCTCTCTCCGATGGGTGCTGCGAGGCACTTCAACTTTCAGCTTCACCCCTTATAGGCTTATGCTATTAACTTTCCAGTAGTGCCTCACATGTGGAGGGACTGGGGAAGGGTGATGGTTCTTGTTAATACTACCATTAAATTGAGTGCTCCTTATTTGCTACTTGGTTTCAAGCTCTTGTTCAGGATGATGGGGACCTCGGTAATGGTCCAGCTCCTTACAAAGCCATATAAATTTATTTTGATTCAATGATGATCGGGGCTACAACTTTTATGAACCCTTCTTCTCCTGAATTCCTGATAATATTTAAAGAGGCACAGGGCATAACTTTTACACTTGAGCATCTTATTGAGGGAAGCAGTATTGAAATGTCCAGCGGTTAGTAATAAGCAGCTCAATAGTAACGTAGCCCCTTGCCCTTTGGTCAATGAATGTGATCTGGGGTTTAATTTGATTGAAGATCTGGTGCTAAGTATTGGGGCCCTTTGAATTTTAGACTGCCTTATTAATAATTATCTTTAAGTTCTTATCAGGAGGAAAACTAAAATGAGGGAAACAATGCACTCATGGTACCCTAAGTGGAGGAAAGGGGGTACAGTTGAAAAATAGTTGGTAACACCCTCGTTGTAACAGGTTGTGCAATCAGTTCATATAAGATGAGCTTGGAACTGTACCCTGTATATGTTTTAAAAGAACATTGGTAGGACCTTATGCGGTATTGGAGGAGTCAGGAGGTTGATTTGTTGCTGGTAGATTTTTAATTGCAGTAACCCCAACACCTGGCTCCTCTAACTTGAGTATGGAGTCACGACTTGGGCCCCTGGTATTTCTTTTGGGCTGGGTTTGGTCCCTCCAGGATCCATATACCTGTACTGAACTCTGTGAGGGATCCCTGCAAAAGTCAGGTATTTCCATTGTTCCGGGCTTATGTCAACTAGGCAAGGCAAGACAAGGCAAATTTTATTTTTGGGCACCCAGTCCCAGAGGCTCTGGGCACTGTACAATCAAAACATCAAAATATTAAAACACAATAAATAAAATATAAACATTCCAATAAATACTTAAAATCCAAACACTAAACAAGGTTCTAAATAGTCAGCAGAATTCTAAGGTGCTATAATACAAATATCTCAAGACATTGTCTAAAGAACAGCGCCTGGGAATGCCTGGCTGAATAAAAGGTCTTGAGGCGGGCTTTAAATGCCTCAACTGATGGGGCCTCCATTACTGATGGAGGAAGCAATTCCACAGGACGGGCCAATGACACTAAAGGCTCTGTCACTGGCAGTTTTTAATCTTGTCCTGGAAATCATGAGGAGGCCCCTAGAGGAGGATTGGAGGGAGTGGACCGGGTCCAAAGGTAGCTAGGCCCAGTCCATGGCCTTAAAGGTGAGCAAGCCCACCTTAAAGAGAACCCTCCATTGAACAGGCAGCCAGTGCAATTCATGCAGCATCAGGGTAACGTGACAATATTTAGGCTGTCCTGTCAACAGGCTGGCAGCTGCATTCTGCACTAGCTGCAATCGATGGAGGGTACCTCCAGAGACCCAGCGGTAGAACACATTACAAAAGTCAAGCCTAGATGTCACAGATGCATGTACCAAGATGGGGAGGCCCAGTATGGAACCAGGTGTTTGATCCTAGCAATATTCCTAAAATGGAAAAGCTGGACTAGACAACGGATGATAACTGAAATTCAAATGTCAATCCGCTGTTGAGGAAAACACCAAGACTGCGCACCCTAGAGGAGGCCTTCAATGGCACAGATCCCAGAAACAATCCAGTCTCTGCACCAGAGGCCATCCTATCATGTCTCCTGTTCGCCTTCATCACCAGTACCTCCATCTTATCGGGGTTGTCACAACCAGCTAGAGGCCATTATGTCATTAATCTTGCCCAGGCAGTTGCTCAGTATGTCCACCGCATTGATGTCCCAGGGCAAAGGATAGATACAGCTGGGTATCATTGGCATATTAACGAAACTCCAAACTACTTCCTAATGATCCCACCCAGGGCAGCATATACATGGCAAACAACATTGACAACAAGACCAAACCCTGAGGTACTCCACAAGACAAAAGGCTAGGGAGGAGGAGAAATACCCCATCACAACCCTGCCTCCTGTTTGTGATATAGGACTCAAACCAGTGGATGACAGTGCCGGCAAGTCCACAAAATTCCCTCAGGCTGTTGAGTAACACACAATGGTCCACTGTGTCGAAGCTGAGGAGAGATCAAGGAGAACTAGAATTGTCCTCTCTCCTGATCTCTCTCGCCCTGAGGAGATCATTATGCACCTGAACTAATGTGGTTTCCAGACAATGCCTGGTGCAAAACCCAGACTGGAGTGGCTTGTAGATATCAAAGGCCACAAGGTGTTCTCCTACCTGCTGCCACATCTTCTCTACAACCTTTCCCAAAAATGGAAGGTTGAGACAGGACAGTAATTAGCCTTGATGTCAGGGTCTAAAGGTGGTTTCTTCAGAAGGGTCTCTACCAGTGCCTCTTTCAAGACATCTGGGAAGACCCTCCAACAAAGAGCACCAGACAATCATGGTGAACACTGGACCAACAGTGTCAACACATCCAATTAAGAAATGAGTTGGCACTGGGTCCAGTTCACAGTATGTGTGCTTCAACCTCAAGACAACCTCAATGACTTTAGCCACCTCCACTAGTTTAAACTCCTCCAGCCAGGCAGAGTGCACCTCGGCAATCCAGGTGACCACTGTCAGCCATAATGTGGCTCACTGGTGAAATTCCTGCTTGATGGCGGACAATCTGTCCAAGAAGAACTGAGCAAACTCATTGCATAAAGCATCTGAAATGCTTTTTATTGGCTGTAGACAAGCTGGATGTAATAGTCTGTCCACAGTCCGAAAAGCCAGCTGGTCAGTTCTTCCCAGCAGCAATCTCCCGGACAGGAAGAAAACATTACTTACCATAGTAATGTTGTTTCTTCTAATGGAGTCTTGCTGTATTCTGACTAAATGCAGTTAGCCCCAGCACTTGAACTGCCCCAGAGAAGGAGTTAACTCTATGCAGAAGCATAGAATGTTGAGCTCGAGCTCAGTTTTCAAACCTCTGTCTCTAGCACTCTGAAGTGTAACCATCAGATTATTATGAGCACTAACTAATAAAAGTAATAGGTGGAAACTATTTCAACTTTTGCAAGCCAAATGGTTGCACAAATTGTTTTTAGGATCAATAGACTCAAGTCGAGAACCCCAAAAGAAAGCTAAATTTAAAACCAAAGTAGATAGAGAGCTAAAACATAACTAAAACCCATAAGATAGGGTGCCAAGCACACCTCTGGGTGCAGCACTGTGCCTGCCCACCCACATCCCAAAACTACTGAGTTCTAGGAGGGAGGTGGAGGGAGGTCAGAATACAGCAAGACTCCATTAGAAGAAACAACATGACTATGGTAAGTCATTTTTCTTCAAACAACATGAAGTCTTGCTGTATTCTGACTAAATTCAGACTACCAAGCAGTACCCCTGGAGGAGGGAGTCACAGAACCTATTTTGGGAACAAGCTCTAGTGCCAAACCTAGCATCACTTCTAGACTGTCAGTCCAGAGAATAATGCTTGGTAAATGTGTGAACAGTTTTCCAGGTGGCTGCATTACAAATTTCCGCCTAAAGGTATACCCTCAGCTGCCATGAGCTGAAACAGCAGTACCCTGGTAGAATGAGCCCTCAGGCCTGAGGAAGGTTCCTTCCCAAGTTTTGAATAGCAGAACTGGATACAGGAGACAATCCACCTGGCAATAGTTCTCTTGGTGGCTGGTTTTCCTTCCCACCTCACCATAGGTGAGAAATAACTGAGAACATCCATTCCTATAGGCCTTAGTATGCTCCACATAGTAACTAAGGGCCCTTTTCACATCAAGACTGTGTAATCTTCGTCCTCAGAGGAAGAATGCTCAGTAAAAAACACAGGCAATGTCATAGATTGGTTCAGATGAAAGTCTGAGACCACTTTGGGAAGAAACTTTCTGTTAGTTTGAAGGACCACCTTATTCCTGTGAAAAGAAATAAAATCAGGTTCCACTGATAAAGCCTGTAACTCACTGATCCTCCTGGCAGAGGTAATGGCTACCAGGAATACAGTTTTCCATGTCAAGTATTTCAGCTCTGTTAAAGATAGAGGCTCAAAGGGGCTGCATAAGCTGTGCTATACAAATGTTCAGATCCCAAGAAGGGGTAGGGGCTTGAAAGGAGGATTAACATGCATCAGACCTCTGAAGAATTTCTGGAAAACTGGATGAGAGGCTAAGGAAGAGCCCTTCCCAGTTGAAATGAAGGCAGACACAGCTGCCAAATGCACCTTAAGAGTAGTGGGCCTAAGGCCTAAACTATTAAGATGCACCAAATAGTCCAGTACAGTAGCAATGTCAGCTAATTCTGGCTGAATAGGTATTTGAGAACACCAAAAGCCAAATCTTGTCTCTTGATGATCAGTGAGTTACAGGCTTTATCAGTGGAACCTGATTTTATTTCTTTCACAGGAATAAGGTGGTCCTTCAAACTAACAGAAAGTTTCTTCCCAAAGTGGTCTCCAGACTCAGTAAAGTTTTCCTGGTAGCAGGTTTCTGCTAACCTTCAGAATATCCAAAACCAATTGAGAAAGGTTTAAATGTGCATAGTCTGACTTCTTCAAGAGCCAGGCCTTGAGCCTGAGAGTCTGAAGATTGGTATAGAGGATCCTCTCCTGAGAGGATGTCAGCAGATTGAACTGTCTGGGAAGACACAGAAGCCTTGTCACTGACAATGACAGTAGTAGAGGATACCACGGCTGTCTGGCCCAGTCTGGTGCCACTAGGATCACTCTGCAAGGCTGAGATCTGGCCTTGATCAGAACCCTGATGATCAAAGGAAAGGAGGAAATGGCACAGGAACATGCTTGTCCAATCCAATAGGAGCCTCCTGTTGTACAAAGCCCAGTAGAGGAGGCCTGCAACAAAAAGAGGAAGTTGATGATTGTCTGGGGCTGCAAAAAGATCTATCTCTGGAGTCCCCTAACTGTTGAAGATAACCTGAAGGATCAGGGATCTAGAGTCCATCTGTGATTGACCCTGAGAAATTTCTGCTGAGAGCATCTGCTAAGATGCTGTCCTTCCCTGGTAGGTATACAGCCACCAAGGAGGCGCATGAAGGAATAAACCAGAGACCATATCTTCATGGCCTCCATGCACAAGGCTAAGGACCGGAGTTCCTCCTTGCTTGTTGATGTACCATGGCTGTGGTATTGTCTGTCCTGATTTGTGCTACTTTCCCTGAACCACAGTTGAGAATGTCTGCAGAGCTAGAAAGACAGCCCTCAACTCCAGAAGGTTTATGTGAAGAAGGGACTCCTGGTGAGACCAGGTTCCTGAGCTGTAAGCTGGTCCAGATGGGACCCCAAACCTAGGAGGGAAGTGTCTGTGGTGAGAATCACTGAAGGAGCCTGACTGATGAATGGGACACCTTGTCAAGGTTGTCCTCCTCCAGCCACCACTGGAGTGCCTGAACTAGAGTCTGAGACACTGGAACCAATTTGGAGAGAAGGTTCTTTTCTGAGACCAGTAAGATCTGAGATGAAATTGAATATCTCTCATCTGAAATCCTTGCTCCCTGGACCACAGCTGTGGAGGCTGCCATGTGGCCCAGTAACTGAAGAAAATGCCTGGCTGGATGAGAAACTAGAGGTTGAAAGGAGGAAGCCAGAGTGACTAGAGACTGAACTTTGAAACAGGAAGGAATGCTCTTTGCTGCGCAGTGTCCATGTCCACCCCTATGAAAGTGAGCAGTTGAGTTGGTTCCAGAACTGACTTTTCAGGTTTAGAATGAAGCTCAAGGACCCAGGAGCCTTTGGGTGACCGATAAAGGCTGACTTGACTGGCCTGGGGACTGACCGACTAGGAGCCAGTTGTCAAAGGTATGGGGAACAGAAGGATACCCTGTCTCTTGAAGAATGCCACCACTACTGCCAGGCACTTGGTAAACACCCTGGAGCTGATGTTAGGCCCTAAGGCATGGTTCTGAACTGACAATCACCTGAGGGTAATTTGAACCTGTGGTACTTTCTGTGGGAATGTCTGATGGGTGGGGAAATAGGCATCCTGAGATCCAGGGAGGCTAGCCAGTCTTCTGGTCTCCAGAGAGGAAGAATTACTCCCAGAGTCACCATCTTGAACTTTGGTTTTGTTAAGTGTTTGTTGAGGTACCTTAAGTCTAGGATGGATTGCCACTCCTGTCTTTTTGGGTAAGGAAGTATGTGGACTAAAGTCCTTTCCCTGTGACAAATAGGTAACTTCCTACTGGCTCACATGAGCAGAAGAGAGGAGACTTCTGCCTCAAGGCCTATGTCTGCAAGGGGAGGGGGAAAGATCTTGCTGTCATCTTTGGGAACCTTTGAAGCTGAGAACAAGTCCCTGGCTCACTACTTCCAGGACCCATTTGTCCGAGGTAATAGAATCCCAGGCCTGGGTATAGTGGAGTCAGCCTGCCCTACTACTGGAATTGTGAGGCGACTCTGGCTGATTCCCTCAGGGTGTCTGTTTGGCAGGGGGCTTGGACTGAGTGGATGTTGGGGTCCTGGTCATTCCAAGTCTGCCTCTTCCGCTGAAGAACCCCTCTGCTGGAAAGAAGAGGAAGCCTGGGCTTGGTAAAAGGTTTTATTAAAAAGGCCTGCCCCACCAGACCTAAACTGCTGCTTCTGAGGAGTGGTCTGCTTCTCTTTGCTGCAGCACTCCTATAAGTGGTCCTATACTCATCCATCTTCTTCATGTAAGTCTCTGTTTGCCAAACAGAGAGTTACCAGCAACAGGAAAATCCATGGCCTTAGTCTGGGTATCCTGTGATAGAGTGGTATATCTGAGCCAAGCTAATCTCTTCATGGAGACAGATGAAGCCATGACCCTGGAATGCACATCATTCGAGTCAACAGCAGTGTGAAATTGGACCTGATGCCCATACCATCTGCAGCCACCTTCTCCAGCTCCTTGGCTAGCTGGGGAGCGGCATTTTAGCTAGTTCCAGAACCGTATTCCACTTTGATTTCTGGTTCCTGGCTGTATGCTTACATATAATTCTTGTCTGAGTCCCAAAGAGGACGCCAAGTATTGTTTCTTGCCATGGCATCCACTTTCCTAGAATCTCATCTGGGGGTGAGATGCCAGGGAATATTAGCCTTATCACAGGCTGTAGCCTGCACTCACCCCAACATTGCTGCAATGAGTCGTAAGAAATTCTGTTCCAGGACTCGACAAGGTATACCTCCTGTCCATCTTTTTATCCACAGGAGGTATAGAAATTGAAACTGCAACATTTTTGTTTCTGTTTTCAGGGATTTATGCAAGGGATAGACCTCTCTTTGACTCTGGGACATCCATCATCTCCACAAAGTCAGGTTCCTCCTGATCCTGTTCAGTTTCTTCCACTGGGAGCTGAAGAGTATCAGCCACTTTCTTGTAAAACAAGAAATGGAGGGGGACTCAGAAAGTCTAGGAGGAGACACATTGGAAGACCTGTCTGGGGAGATGTCAGGCTCTACAGGCTCATCTATGCCTTCATCTTCCTCTTCATCATACTCTCTCTTCTCCATCCCAATCACCTCATAGAAAGCCTCTGTATCAGTGTCAGAAGTTTATTATGTCCAACCAACCGAACCTCTATGAACTGTTGTCAGTTTGGTCGGAACCGGCAAAGCGACTGAACAATAGAAATCGCTTTAGCAATCTCCTCAGCGGACGGAACATGGGAAGTAGGATCCAAACTGGCTGTTTTTCATTTCTTCTAGGAACTGATTCCACAGAATCGCTCTCCTTTCAACTGAGGAGGTATCGCCCAGGTCAGTGGGCACCCCTCAGGTGCGAACTGCTAAACTGTGCTGGCCATCTGGGTCAGCAGACTTCGGCCTCACTGTCCTTTAGCCTACTCAAACATTTTTCCAGAGTGGCTTTGGGAAAGTTTCTGCTGATTTGGCAGTCTTCTTTGAGGTGGTCAAACCCTCAGACAGCAAACACAGACGAGTGTGAGGGTCAGCCTAGGCAAAGGCCTTGTTACACTCGGTACAGTGCTGAAACCCAGTGGGGACTGGTTTTCTTTTGGGTTTCAGACATGCTAGGATACTGAAAAGACACCCTTACCAGCTATTACACTCAGGCAACTAGAAACTGATCGGTTCCAACCATGTCACGGTCAGTTAAAAAAAAAACTGAAATCATAATTTATTTAGGGAACCGATGAGCACCCGAAACCACAGTAATATTTAGAAACAAAACAGGAATAGAATGGGGTTTGGTTCCAAACTGGACTGACTGGAGAAGAACTGAAGCAAAAACAATTTCCACAATAATACAATAACTACCTACTACTACCACTTACTGTTACCGAGACAGAGGTAAGAAGACCAAATAAAGAAACGGTTGGGGGTCACGCGGATGGCTGCTTAGCTGATGGTCACGCCCTCATCACTTCCTCATATCGCAAGTAAAATCGCCAACTCCGGTTATTTAATTTTGAAGTATTGCAGTGGAAAGCCTTTTATAATAGTCAGGAGCAATAAACGAATGGAGGCAGAGATGTGGAAGAACCCCCGCTGCATACGCCTCACCTCGCCTGAAAAGAACAAGGCCGAAAGAGGCCTGAAGGCACAGGCACTTGCTGTTACCACCTCCACTGCGCTCCTGCAGCGCTGACCAAGGAGAAATTCATGGAATTCATGCTGCCTTTGAAGGAGTCAATAGCCACCATCTCAATGCAATTGCAGCAAATTAAAGCTAATTTGCACCGCTTCCACTCAAGTGGGGATATGGATGCTCGTTTAGTATCGGTAGAGAAATGGAGGGACAAATCGAATTGGATTCTTCCTCGATGAGACAAAAATTAAGAAAGTTAGAGGATAAACTAGAAGATCTAGAAGGGAGCTTGCCGTGAATAACCTGATCCTTTCGGATTGCCAGAGGAGGCAGGAGGGCACTAATCCTGTCTTATTTGTGCAAAGGTTTTGCAGAAGATTGTGGGTCCTCCCAATAATGGAGTGTATGTGGTAGAAAGAGCACATCGCTCCTGCATCCCCTCTCACTACCTGGAGCTTCACCCAGACCTCTGATATTCAAGTTTTAAATTATCTTGCAAAATGCACATCTTAAGCAAGGTCAGAGAAGTGCAAGAGATTCAATGGGAGGGAATAAACTAAGGCTGGCTCAGGATCTGCCACAGTCAGTTCAGCTCAAGAGGCAGAATTTTCACCCTCTGGTGTCTCATTTGTAGCTTGCGAGTGCCCTTCTGAATGAAATATCCTGCAACCCTTACGTGTTAAATCTAAGGACAATGGGTAGTATCGACTCGCCCAAACAAGCAGCGGAAGATCTCCAGTGCATTTTCCAGATCTCTTCAAAATGAATAAGACCCAGAGAGAAGGAAGGATGGAGATGTGCTTTACTGATGTGGCTGTTTCTGTATTATTCTGCACTCTGCCACTCAGTGACCATACAAAGTGGAGTTCTGGAACTTTTGAAGGACAGCAATTTATGGACAGAGGGCAATCGGAGGACACTAATAATCTTTCATTTTGCAGTTCTGATAGCTCCTAAGGTTATATTGGCTTGATTGGCATGACTTTGAAACAGAGAACCCTGATTGTATAGCTGGGTCATATGCTGTGCACTTGATTGAAAATGTTTTTTTTTTTTTTGCACATGGAGTAAAAGAAGGGATGGCAATTTATCATGAGTGTTAAACCTAGAAATGGGGGAGGGGAACTGAGCATTGAGAGTAATAATTAGTGCCATACTGTACAGTTAGAGTGCGGTTTTGTTAGAATAGGGGGTAACTTGATGCGTCAGAATAGTGTTGGGGAGGGGTGTCTCTTGTTATCTTTTCCACTGGAGAGAGTTTTCTCTCAGTATTACTGGGTTGTTAAAGTTGGGGAGAGTGAGGGGTTATCTCCTCAGTACTAATTGCAATGTTCTTGTTGCTGTGGGGTTTTGGGGTTGGGTCAGTCTGGCGCCATCATTGGGGTTCTCCTTAATTGTATATATCTTAGGCCAATCTGGCAAACAGGGATCATGACAGAGGATGAGTGGTTCTTATTTCATAAGTTGGAACATTAAAGGGCCCAAAGTAAAAGAAATGGAACATGATTTTAAAGCATCTCTCTCAGCTGCGAACGGGGATTGCTCTGTTTACAAGAGACTCACCTCTTGAGGGATAACGTCTCCTTTAAGAGAAGTTGGTGGGTCAGGTGTTTGTGCTGGTAACTCCATCTAAACGTAATGGCACCATCATATTGGTGGCTAAAACTGTGCCATTTACCATGTGTAGGGAATGGTGGGATCCTGGAGGGTTACATTATAGTACAGGGTAGATTAGAGTCCCATCCGATAATATTGGTGTCAATATATGGCCCTACTACAGATTACCCTCTGTTTTTCACTCAGCTAACACTTATTAGACTCCAGTCCCACCCCCAACATTCCTGGGTGAAGACTGGAACCTAGTCCTTAATTCTGAGATCGATCGCTCAGATTGTAGAAGAGTGGGGTTGTCACCTGCACAGAGGGCCCTAAAGGAACTTATGTCTGGGGTAGGCGTTGTTGATGTGTGGTGGAATCTAATCCCTTGGAGTGGCAATACACCTACTACTCCTCACCACACGCCTACTCTTTCCCGGATTGATTTTTGGCAGTAAGTGCCTCTGGTCTGTCGGGAGTGGTAGATGCACCTATCTTCCCGAGGGTGCTGTCAGATCACTCCCAGTGGGGTTACCTACATGTTGGGTTTGGGACGAGGGAAGGGAAACGGTGGTGCCTGAATACTCAACTCCTCAAATGTACCAAAACATTGAAACATATTCAGGAATTTATAACTAATTTTATCAACATTAATCTGGGGACAGTCGATAGAGTTTATTCGGTATGGGCAGCTCTTAAATGTGCCATGCGGGAGAGTTTATCATATTTCAGCTACCCGAGTCGAGGGATAGATGTACACTGACCAATTAATGGGTGATATCCAGCAACTGGAAACCGATTAAGCAGTAGGTCCCCATGCAGGACTGGGCAAGGCTCCAGCAACTGCGGTCAAATTATTACGATCTGATGGCAGAAAAGCAGAGTTGGCTATTCAGCGCACTCAAAGTAAGGTACTTAGAGGCAGGGAAGAGGGAGGGAAGCTCCTTGCCTTAAGATTAAGACAAGTGGAATGTCCAAATTTATTTTGGGGTTAAGGTCCCCTGCAAGTAATAATATGTTTCTCACCCCCAAGACATTACTAATATTTTCGGGAATTTTATAAGACCCTTTATTCCTCAGCAGACTGGATAGGGCGAAGGATCAGGAGATCCTAACTTATTTATATTCGGTCAACCTTCCCACTCTATCCTCGAGGCAGAGAACTTAGGGGCTTTTATCACCTTATCTGAAGTAGAGCAGGCCATTAGGCAGCTGCCACTGGATAAAGCTCCCGGCCAGCCGGGCACCCAATAACCTTTTAAAAGTTGCTCTTCTCAATTGACCTCACTGCTAAAGGACATATTTAACCTATGGTTTCAAAAGGGAATAAAGGATCCCCAGTTTTGACGGCTTGATTACCCTAATTCAAACCGACAAGGATCCACTATGTCCTGGGAGCTACCGCCTATATCGCTTATTAACTCGGATGTTAAAATTCTGCTAAAATATTAGCTAACCGGTTGGTCCAGTTATTGGAGGGATTATTGGCAAGAACAGGTCGGCTTTATGCAAGGTTGTGTTCTGGCAGACCACATGAGGAAGCAAGCATACTTAATGTCGGCCTCGAGGGATGCCGAGTCCCTGCTGCCCTGGTATCCCTTGATGCAGAAAAGCCTTTGACTGGGTGTCTTGGTGCTTCCTGTTCATGACCATTCGACAATTTGGAATGCCTGATAGCTTTGTACAGTGGGTCAAAGTATTATACTCCTCCCCAAGGACTAGGGTCTGGTGCAATGGCTGTATATCTGAGCCATTTACTTCGAGAGGGCACCCATCAAGGATGCCCACTCTCCCACTCTTGTTCAATTGTTATTTGGAGCCCTCGATACGTAAATTAGTAGCTTCTCCCTTGCTGAAGGGTATCCCAATCCAAGGGAGAGGTATGTGAGATCTAGGCATATGCTGATGATCTACTTTACAATTAGAGGATTTTGAGAATTTGCTACCAGTTTTGCTGGAGGAGTTGAATAAATTCTCAGTGGTATCATCCTATAAGTTGAACCTCTCCAAACAAAAGTATTTCCACTAAATCACCTTTGTACAAAAGGAGCATGTACCTCCCTGGGACTGTCATGGGATCCAGGGCCCTGACATACCTGGGAATTAAAATAGCCAAGAGTGCCTCCTGATGGTCAACCTGAATTTGTCCAGCCTTAGTGCTTGGTGCAGTCTGATTTAGAGAGGTGGAGTCCTTCCATTGTCACTTTTGGGTCGGTTAAACATTCTCAAAATGAATGTCTTACCAAGACTGCTATACCTTAAATATGATGGGCAGTTTCCTGCCCAAATCTTGGTTTTTTGCACATACACAAAGTGTTCAATAAATTTTATGGAAGGGTAAGGCAGTAAGAAGGGCATACCTGAAGCTAACTGCACCTAAACTTAAAGGTGGCCTTGCCCTCCCTTCCCTTTTCTTTATTATGGGGCCCAGCACCTAAGTAAGATAACTCACTGGATTAAGGAGGGCTTACCCTGTGAGGAGCATGCATAATGTCCCAATTTGGCTCAATATTGAATGCAGATTAGCTCGAGCATGGGAAGTACTTTATATGCCCTGGTCTTCTAAACCTTCCCATCTTCCCGCCTGATCAAAACAACTCCAATAACCTGGTCCCTGAAAGCTCTTCACAAATGCAGCTATATTTTTCAGAAAATTGGTCCACCTCTCAAGCCCAACCACTCTTTAACAACTGGCACTTTCAGATCAGGACGGCGTCCTATACCACCTCGCTCTGTCCTCAACTCAAGATTGTAAGCTGGAGGATGTCCTCCAGGATACAGAGGTAGCATCGCTCCAGGTGTTGCAGAGTCACTTTCAACTGAGACCCCAGGAATTTTTAAATACCTGCAAATTAAATCGCCATATATGCATTTAAAGGTATCAAGAATGGGCAACACAGTTGCCTGACAGTCTCTTTAAGACCCTTCAGAATGCAGATCAATCCCATGCAGTCTCTAAAATTTATAAACACCTTCAAGGCTTAGACATATTCCTCCTAAAGGGCTCGTTATTATTGGTGCAGGAGCTATCCTGCCCATGGACACCGATTATTGGGAGAAAGCATGGAGAGGGATGTATAAAATATTAAACAGGATAGACTCGATTAATTCAGTTTAATGTTCTGCATAATATTTATTATTCTCGGACAAATTGTATAACATGGGTTTTATTCCTCCTCTAGTTGTCCCCGAGGTTGTTCGTCCCTGGGTCGTTGTATCATATGTTGTGGCTGTGCCGCATACTCAGAAGTTCTGAGTGCGATACAACGGGTTCTTGACCCTATACTGGGACTGAATCCTCTTCACACCGAAATATTGTCTGCTGGTGATCTTTCCATCGGTACTGCCCAAATACGTAGGTACATATAATCTTAATATCAACTGTGACAAAATTAGTTATGCTACGACACTGGAAAGATGAATCCTTCCCAACTATTGTTGAATGGTACCATGAAATATTACTGGAAATCCAGGTAGAAAGGCATATAGCAAATTTAGTGCATGTATATCATCATTTTAAAAGATCTGGGAGCCCCTTTTGTCCCTGTTAATGTTACTGAAGTTTTAATAGTTTTTATTGAGCTGGTGAAGCAAGGTCATCCTCTTTATTATATAGCATTGGACATATACTCCGATCAACAAGTTAGATTTCTATATGAGTGCAGACTTAGGGTGGGTATGTTGGGGGTAGTATATTAACCCCTTTCAGTTTTCACCGCTGTATGTTCTTTGAATGTATTGTTGAAAATGTTAATAAAGTACACTAAATTAGAAAAAAAGAAATGGTTAGGTAAACCGACTGATTTCAACTGATACTGAACTGAAGTGCAGGAGGAATTCCAGAGCAAACTTCACAGTTAGGTGGAGTAAAACTGACAGTTACACTTCAGAGTGCTAGAGACAGAGGTTTGAAAACTGGCCTGCTTAACGTTCTATGCTTCTGCATAGAGTTAACTCCTTACCTCCGGGCAGTTCAGTGCTGGGCTAACTGTATATAGTCACAATACAGCAAGACTTCATGTTGTTTGAACACTGCCTTCTTATGGTTGATTGCCCCACGACATAGTAGGCACGCAGGACCAGTCTGTCTGTCTCCAGTCTGGTCCTCTCGCCAGCAGCACTCTAACCTCTGACCCTTGATCTTCATTGCCTTGAGCTCCTCATCAAACCACGGGACATCAAGTGAGAGGATCTGGGTCATACAGGACCGTGCAAAGGAGTTGAGTGCCCCAGACATTGCCTCATTATAGGCGGCGGCTGGTTCACCCACACCCCTATGCATTCACTGCCCACACTAGATAGGTCAACCACTGCCAGAAAACCCTCCGGGTGAAACCCTCAAAGGGCAGTAGCTCACCATCTCTGTGGGGAGGGAGCAAGAACTCCACCGAACAATGATCGGACTAAATGACCTAGCCTCAGTCTTGAGAGTATCACCTCAAGCTCCAGCGAGAAGACCAAGTCCAACATGTGACCACTCTGGTGGGTCACGGTAAAAACCTCTTGCAACAGGCCCAGAGATCCCATCATCTGGAGGAAGAGATAACCCAGCCTAGATGATTCATTATTGGCCCAAACATTGAAGTCCCTCAGAAGTAAGCACCCAGGGGCCTCCAATGTTTCATCGATGACAAAGTCGGCTGCTTCCTCCAGGAACTCTTCTGCCGCTGCAGGGGTGGTAAATTAGAGAATCCTGCAACTGCACCTGACCACCACGGATGGCCACACATTCAAAAGAACTCGTGTTCTTACTGGGTGCATGGTGAAGCTGCAAATAAATCTTAGCAAGGGTTCATATTTAACACTAAGAACAGTATAAGAATGCATAGTGTTGAACCGGACTCCATGTGGGATGTGGGGCCTTTCAGGTGATTTATGTTTTTCTGCCTACACAAATTGTGCATATCAGAAGGGGAAGGGGAGTCGGGATTTCGGTGGTGACAGATAAACATGGCACCACCACTAAAACCTTTCTTTTTGTTTTTCTCTGCCATTTTGGTAGGGATATTTATTACTGGGATGGTTTTCATCTGTCAGAGGGCCCCTTACACAAAGTTTGTGACACAGGCCCTCTGCCTCAGGGGATATCAAATCTATGATCCTGTACCTTTGAGGATATGGAAGTGGAGGTTATTTCCCACTTCTGTTGTGGAAGTCAACTTGTATGTAGATTTTCATTTCTGTGGGATATTGGTTCTCATCCCATATAGGGGTTTGGAAAAATTTTGACTGGAAGAAATAGGAAATGATGCTTATTCTCATCTCCACTTTGGAGGGCAATATTTATACTTATTTTGGTTTTCTGGGGAAGAGGTCACGGCCACCATTGGGTGGCTTATGCACCCATACTGGGGGAGGGATTGTGACCAGTTATTTGGTGGGGTAGTTAAACTGGGTGGCTCTTTAAGTTGGGGCCATGGATTAGGCCCATATCATAGAATCATAGAAATCTGACGGCAGAAAAGGACCCTTGGCCCATCCAGTCTGCTCGAATCGCCTCAGGAAGACACCCTGTGTTTTTGGGTTCTTAACTGTTAAGTTCATGGTTTTGGTAAACATTTGTCTTTCTTTACAAGAAAATATGATGCACACAAGTTTAGAATTGGTAGCAGTACAGTTTTATTGATGTCAAAGATGGAGAATGTTCAGAGATAACAGTCAGGGATTCCGGTATGTTACTCTTTCTCCTAGGCTCGGTCTGCTGCATCAGATTCTTCGGGATGGCTGGGATGGGGGGCTCCCACTGGGTTCTTCTTCTTCTGGCGTGGAGTTTGACATGATGGAAGAGAGGTTTCTGGATGGTAGGGGCAGCTGCCCCTCTTGGATGATGAGATGGCGACTCAACCTGTAAAAATATTTTGCAGAATATTTATGGTTTGCACAATCCCATTAAAAGATCTTGTTTCATGCAATATCTCAAAAACAGACAGCAGATGTGTATTGTGTTCAGGAGATACACCTTTCAGAGGCAGAACATCTGAGATTACTTTGGGGACAAAGGTATGCTGTATATGCAGCCTCACACCCTAGTGGACGTGAGGGGGTAACCATTTTTGTTCCCTGTACAGCTCCCTAGAAGTGCATACTACTTACCATATATGGATAAACAAGGTAGATACATAATACTGCAAGGCAAACTTTACTCTCAGGAAGTTACATTGGTCAGTGTTTATATGTCGCACAAACTAAGGTACCAGTAATAAGAACCTTTTGCATAAGGTCATGAATTTGTTGCAGGGCTGTCTTATCTTGGGGCAGATCTTAATATGACTCTTTCTGCCACTTTGGATTCCTCCAACCTCTGGTGTATACAGTAGCACTTCAAATGCAGTCCGTCATTTAAAAGTGATACTGGAACATCTGGGAGTGGTGGATGTATGGAGAAAATTGTTCCCTATGAGAAGTGGTTATACATATTACTCTGGGCACCACCATACATACTTGAGTGTAGACAATTTTTTATGATTTACAAACACTTCTTGCTCATTCAGGATATTTCAATCAGCCCAAGATTGCCATCGGATCATCACCCACTTCTTTTGAAAATTAATTTGGGAAAGGTTAAGAAACACTCTTTCTGGTGCTTCAGTACTTTTCTTTAAAGGATCTACAGTACATAGAATATATTAAACAGCGGATCCCTAATTTATGGCAGAGAACATCCCCAAGTGCCAGATACTATGGTATGGGACTCCTTGAAAGCAACGCTATTTAGGGTAAACCATTGCTTGTTCCATAAGGAAGAAGCAGAATCTATGGGCGAGATATGGGCTGGCAGTACAGCCTAGAGTTTAGAGTAATGAGCTGTGAACAAACTTGGTACATCCAGCAGACCAGACCTGGGTTTGATTCTTACAACCTCCACTAGCATACTGTGTGACTCTGAGCAAGTCACTTAACTGCCCAGTGCTCCCAGGTCACCTCTGAAAACAGGCACTTGTGCCTAGTGGGCCTTACCTGGTTACCAAAGACTAAAATAAAAAATAAATAAAAGGCCCTATTTAATCAACTTCAGAATTACCAACTATTGTATACAGAGGGAGACAAGGTGTTGCAAACTAAAATTAGGGAGGCCAAAGCTGAATTACAAAAAATCATTGACTTGAAAATACAGCAAGCCCTTTTATATCTCAAACAATCTAATTATGAGGGGAACTTGCATATTAGCACAGAAGCTTAGGTGTGGAAAAGAGCTTCAATTATTTTAGAAATAAAACACCTGCACACAGAACAGGTGGTGCATGGGAGGATGAGATGAGATATACCTTGCCACCTATTACCAAAATTTAAATTGGGAAGGCCCTCATTAGTTCACTTTACAGGAAACAATTTCTTGAAAAGGTACACCTCTCGCAACTTATAGAAGGACAAATAAGAACTTTAGAGGTCCCAATAAGGGTGGAAGAGGTTATTACACAAATTCAAGAAACAGTCACACAAAATGTCCTGCCTCAGATGGGTTCCCAGTGGAATGGTACCAGAAATTTGGTGAAGAACTTTTCCTGAATATGCTGTCAACATATAGGAAGGTAGCAGAGGGTAATCCCCACCTCCATCCTGGGCATATCACGGTTTTGAGCCCTTCAAAACCTGATAAAGATATAACAAGCGTGGCATCATATCATCCAATATCCATCTTAAACATGGATTATAAAGTTTTTATGGCAATATGGGCCTCCAGATTGGAAACAATACGGCCATCACTCATTCACCCTGACCAGGCAAGTTTTATTAAACAAAGGAACACCATGGATAATATCCATCGTACTCTATTACTAATGGAATATATCCAAATCAGATGTATCCCTGCAGTCATCCTGAATCTTGATGCTGAAAGCTTTTGGCAGGGAGTCCTGGCCCTTTTGTGGGACACCCTGTCAAATTTCCATTTTCCTGATTCTTTTTAAGATAGATCAAAATATTTACTGTGTCCCATAGGCCTACGCCCACATTAATGGAGCCCTTTCTCCCCATCCCCATTAGGCGAGGTATGAGACAGGGATGTCCTTTTTCCCACTTTTGTTTGCACTTTATATGGAACCTTTAGCAGTGGCCCTACAGGGTGAAGAGGGGTGGAGGGTATTTCTTTGGGACAGCATGTGTACAAGGTTTCCTTATTTGCAGATGATGTTATGCTGACTGCTCTGTCTCTGGAATCATCTATCCCACATATTTGGGAAATACTGGTAATTTTGAGACAGACTTTAAATTCAATGTCTCCAAAACAGAAGTTTTCCTGTTAAATTTTACCCCTACATAGGCCTTGAAACGAACATACCATTTAAAGGGGCACTATTAAGATTAAGTATTTAGGTACACATATTCCCAAAGACTTAAATACCCTTGATATAATAAATGTTGAGCCTTTAATGCTTCATATCCAGGTGGACCTTAACAAATGAGATAAACTTAGTCTTATCTTTTTCAACGTATAGAAATAATTCACATGAATATACTTCTCTGGCTGTTATACCCTTTTCAAAATTTTCTGGCTCATTTTTATTTTCAATCCTGGAATAGAATGATTTCTAATTTTGTTTGGGGTGGGGTTGAGTGGTGGTCAGAGACCCAGGGTCCATCTTTTGATTCCTAAGTTGTCTCTAGCTCAAGGCAGAGCCAGTTTATGGATTTGGAATTTTATGCTAGGTGGCTTACCTTAGAATACTGTTTCTGTGGCTAACCACCACTTATACAGCCCCTTGGAAAACTATTGAATTTAGTATTAATGAGTTATATTCACAGAAAAGATTTTATTTGCTACAAGGTAAATCCTTGCTGAATGATTAAATGGCATTCTAAGTTTATGGAGACTGTCTTTGTTGTAGGATACTCTCAGAGGATGAGCATTTCATCAGTTTATGCCAATTTAGCTTTCAGTCAGTGGAGGCAGTTGGGGTTGACATATATTTAACAATTTGTGGGACAGATGGGTATTCTCCCTTTGATAAATGACATAAGATTATGGGCTCCAGCAAGGAATTTTTACGGTGCCTGCAGGTTAGAAATTATATATTAAGGCAATGTTCAGAAGTATCTCATTACCCTCACCTCTATGCCCTCTTTCAAAAATGCTTATGGACTATCTGACAGGTAACTCTTAGAGTCATCTGATTGGTTTAATATATAAAATTTTAAAAGGGATCCTGGGGATTCCACTTTTGATTTTAGAGAGATGGAATACAGACCTGCATCTAGAAGTGTCGAGCATCTCCTGGACTGAGGCTACCCTCCCAGCTGTCAAACTTACTTCTTCTAATATTTGGGGAATTTGCATGGAAATGCAGGAATAGGTTCTTTGCTCCCCAGCAGTCTTGGCAAAATACCTCCCAGAATCTTATGTCTATCGGAAAGACTGCAAATGTGGGTTGGTGGATTTGGGTCACATTTTCTGGCTGTGTCCAATGTTAATGCCATTCTGGTGTTCCTACAATAGGAGTTGTGGGACTGTTTGGGAGAGTGAATAGAACTTACAGGGAAATGGCCCTATTATCTATTTACCCAGAACATCGCTTCCTTTTCTTTAATCTTTGCTGCTGGTGTACTTGTTAGCAACTAAAAGGCCATTACATGCAAATGGATGTCTAAGGAGATACCTGCAGTGATTCAATATGCCTGTGCAACTAGTTTTATGCTTGTGTAATGCGAATAATCTTTGGCTGTTCGCCTCTCTATCCATGGGATGTACCACCCTGTAGGGGTATGAAGGCAAGGAACCCTAGCAGAGGGTTCAACTCCTTGAGGTGCCACAGGAATGATTTCCTTGGCTAAAGGTACCTTAAGAAGAAGCCCTAAAGAGGGTTAGGCAAAGCATACAAGGTAGTGAACACTTATCAGGGTCAACGACCTGTACATAGGTTGGTTAGTAGTATGGGTTCAGTTGGTAGCATGGGTCAGTTAGTCATATTGTTTGAGTAGAGTAGGCAGGAAAGAACAGGTGAATAGTGACCCACTTGGAGGTCTGACTGTAAGGCATGGAGACCTAGCTTCCTAAGGAGAGAGATAACAGCCAAAGGGGAGAAGGGGCAATTACAGGGCAGCCATCCAACTCCATCCAACAGGGAACCCCAACTAAGTGATCTAGATACTACAGCTATGCCTATCTAGTATTAATGACCATTGGCATGGAGGAGAGGAAAACCCCTTTGAGGAGGAAACCTCTGGGGATCCAAGGCCTAGGTCCCTTCCTCAGGCTTTGGGACAGTTTTCTATAGTGATGACTCTGCTACTGCAATTTAGTAGACTGATCCAGGGAATTGCAATTGTGGGGAACACTCTGTAGTTTGGGTAATAAATCACCTCTCTTAGGTTCTTGGGTGGAATTGCATGAAAGAGAAGAAACACAGATGAGTGGGGTCCACTGAAAATAATTTATTACTGGTACTAAGCAGGCTTATGACCAAAATAAACACAGTGGAAAAATCACACTGAGGGAGAATATCTGCAATCTCTGGCAACCAGCAAAAAAAAAAATAAAATAAAATAAATAAAACATACTATTGGACAATTATACATAGCCTGGTGTCTGGCTAGTCTGGGAACACCTGCTGATCTAGCACAAAACTTAGATATCACAAACAAAGACATGTCTTATAGTCAAGGTCATCTTACATAATTACTTGGTAACAGCGATTCTGCACTAAATCTAAAGATGGCAGTGTTGCCTAATTAATAATTATACAATAATCCAAACATATATATATCCCCAGTGTGCATTGGCATTACAAAATAACAAAGCATAATGATTCTCAGTAAAACATAACTGTAGAAGCATGGTAATTGTATATAAGGCATTTTAATACTTATATAAAGCATTGTGATGATATAGCAAAAATACAGTAATATGCATTATAATTTTTAACAGCAATGCCAATAGAACAGTAGAACTCAGATCCTGACACTCATGCTTATACGATAAGTGCCTGTGCCCTAAATATTACTGTCTGCTAAGTAGGGGCCAAATCAGGGGTACTGGTCCATGGATAACAACTCTCATGCCATCCCTCTAACAGGAACACTGTGGAGGGTTGCAAACAAACTCTGTAACACCAGGGCATCATGGTGCCAACCTCCAAGGCAGGAGGAGGAGGAGGAGAGTAACAACCACTGAGGAGCTCAGCCGCCTCTGATCTAAGAACAAACCAGGTGAACCAGAGGCAGTTGTAGGAGAATACCTTAAACTGAGCCTCCAAACCTGCTCAGGCAGCTAAAGGACCTCTTTCTGTGACAGCCCCACCCCTTTGCAACTGAAGTATTCAGTGCTACATCAAGAGGTGCTGTCGGTATAGTTGATGACTGAAGGTCCACCTGGAGTGAGCACATTCTCAGCTATGGGCCAGGTAAGAAGGACCCAGCTCCAAGTTTTGCATGCTCAAGATGTGGAATTCAGGATGTAGAGAGAGACCATTGGCCACAGGGCTAGCCCTGAGTCCTCAAAGTAATGGATATGGTCGGCATGTCTTCAAAATGGAAGAGTGAGTTGTAATGAGCATGGGACCTACACGTGGGTCATGATGGAGGATAGCAAACATTGGGAGACCTATATGTAGGTCAGACTGAGCACTATGGACTCTCTCATGGGTCTTGACTGGATGACAACTGACAGGAAAAGACCTGTATGTAGGTCAGGCTGAGCAATATGGACCTCTAGTGGGTCTGGGCATGGCAAATAGCATTTGTCAACCAGAGGAATGCAGCCAACCAAGTCCATTAGGAAGCCAAATTGGGAGTGAATTGAATTGTATGTTATGAGTAAGAGAACAGAGAGGCCAGGTGGAGCCTAGGACAATCGGTTGGAGAGGAGGAAGCTGTGAAGCCAATTACTGTAGGTAGTAGGAGGCTGCAAAGCCAGTATGGTTGGAGCTGCAGTTCAAAGCAAGTAAACATGATATGCTGCCAGACTTGGAAAGGGATAATCATTGCTGGTAGTGCAAGGGACAGGAGGCTGGGATGATTTTGTAAACCTGGTGCATAATATTAGGGAAGGAATGGTAGAAGGCTGGATAGAGCCAGAAGCCCTTAGGTAGAGAGCTGGCTGGAATCACTGTTGCATAGTGCCATTAACTCTATGCACAGCAGCAGGAGGAGGCTGGATAAGCCACGGATTATGCAATACACAACAAATAGGAGCTGCTCCCACTGCCTGGGGCCACGATGCCCACTGTGACTCCTCAGTCCCTGCTGTACAAAAACAAAGAAGCCATGACACCAAGCAGCTAATGAAATAAGTTAAATACATGCCAGCCATTAAAGCAGGATTAGGTTATCATCAGAAACAGACTGCTGTGGGCTTGGTATATGGAGGTTTGATAAAAGTGGGAGTAGCAATAAATGAGCCTAAATAACACAAACATAGAATTGAGGAGTGATGCAGTAGGGCAGAACACTGCTGGGGCAGGCAGGGAATGAGACAGAGTGATAGCTGCTAGGGGAGCCAGCACTAAAGGCAGGTGCAAACAATAAAGGTGATGACAAGTAAAGTAAAGTAAAGGCATACATCCTAATGATTTTGTTAGTAATGATAATTTAATTTTAATATCTTTTCTAGTGATTTCTAATCAGGAGTTTATTATGCACTAGTGTGTACTGTAGCATTCATAACACTAATAGTAATGTAGTACACAAAACATATCTACAATAAGAATAATTATATGTTTGGTGTGCTAGAGTATATGACTCAGAATGATGACATCATAGCTATGTGACTATATAAACACCTGTAATTGTTTTCATAGTCAGCCCTGATGAAGCCTCATTTAAGAGGCTAAGCGCTGGGGTGGAAGACAACTTTATCTCATGTTGATGACTTGGCTAGCAATCTTTGGCACTAGCCGACTAAATTTTTTGAATTGAAAAATGTTGACTCTAGTCAGTTTGATACTTTGGAGTGCAGCCTGCCTGAAAACTATACGTTGTTTGGGACTGGCCATCCCTCTGGCTGCACCCTGGAAGTTGTTGGGGCACTGTGGCACTGTAGAAGAGGATTTGTACAATATCAGTAAAGGACAACTGGGTGGGTAACTGGCTAAAGGGAGGCAGAAGAGGGTGGTGGTCAATGGGATTAATAGACTAAGGGATGTTATGAGTAGGGTTCTACAGGGATCAGTCCTGGGTCCTGTCCTCTTCAACATGTTCATTAGTGACATTTGAGAAGGAATCCAGGGCAGGTTGTGTCTCTTCATAGATGATACAAAACTATGTGTGAGGGTGGATAGTGATAAAGGAACAAGGGAAATGCAGAGAGACCTACAAAAGCTAGTGGGGTGGTCAAAGGTCTGGCAGTTACAATTCAATGCAAAAATTGTAAGGTAATGCACCTACAGAAAAGATCCCTAAGACAGAGTACTGATGGGAGGAGAGAGACGAAGCACCACAGACAAGGAACACAATCTGGGGTTATCATTAGCAACTCATTTAAGCAATCAAGTCAGTGCAACAAAGCCTATAGAAGGCTAACAGGTTGCTGGGATGTATCAGGAGGGGTATTGCTGGTAGAAAAAGAGGTACTACGTCACCTGTCACAGAAAACAAGACTCAGCACTCAAAACATGGCGTAGAAAACTGGCATATTTAATCAAGCAGATGCCACAAAAGCCTAGAAGGCTAAAGAGTACACAGCAATGCAAACTCCCGACCGGTTTTGTGCTAACTGCATGTCATCAGTGGTGGTGTCAAGTGTAAGTAACATCTACATATATAGGAGAATTTAAAGACACATACATTATGTTATGAATAATCACATTATACAAAAAACACACTCATTATGCAGAAAATGCTATCTGTGTGCTCCATTCCTTAAATCATATAAACATCCACAGAATTTTTATGTATAAGACAAGCACTACAGAATTCTATAGCAATGTAAACTAAAATGTTAAAAATCAACTAAAAAGGAATAAACCCTATCTATATTGACATACTCTTAAATAAAATTAAAATGCAGCAAAACTGAAGATGACAAATTCTCTAACTCAGGGCTCAAAATGTAGTGAACTACAAAAGAAAATATACAATACTAGACAGAAATCAGCTCCCAGCCATCGGACACACTGATATGTTCCTTGTCCAGGCATTATTACTCATCAACTTTTATCTGTAGAGATCGACAAACAAAGTGTTAACATAAACATCTACACATCAAATAATGAAAAATCAATAATTATCATGTAAAAAGAAAAAGAAGAAAGAAGGGTAAAACAAGGAGGAGAGAAAGGGGAAGGGAAGGAAGGAGGGAAAAGGAGGGGAAGGGAAGTAAGGAAGGGAGGAAAAGAAAGAGAAGGAAGAGAAGGAAGGAATGGGAGGGGAAAGAAAGAAGGGAAAAAGGGAGGGAAGGGAGGGGAAGGGAGAGGAGAGGGAAAAAGGGAGGGGAAGGAGGAAAGGGAGAGGAGGGGAAAAGGAGGGGAAGGAGGAAAAGGAGGGGAAAAGGGAAGGGGAAAGGAAAAGGAAATAGTGACATCATTATCTAGACTTACAGGTTAACACTAACATAACATTCAGACCTGGGGCCACAAGGGCCCCACGTGTAATCCAAAAGGATTCTCTGTACTCAGTTTAGCATCCAGATCTCCTCCTCAAGTACAGAGAATCTTTAGGATCTATACATTAGGGCCCTTACAGCCCCAGGTCTGAAATGACAAGATTGAATTGTTAACTTGTCTTAAGTCTAGATAATTATGTCACTATTTTCTTTCCTTTCCTTCCCTTCCCTTATCCCTCCCTTCCCTCCCTCCCTCCCTAATTTCCCTTTCTTTCCCTGCCTCCTCTTCCTCCTTCTTCCTTCCTCCCATTCCCTTCCTTCCTCTTCCTTCTTTCTTTTCTCCCTTCCTTCCTTCCCTTCCTCCTTCTCCCTTCCCTCCCTTTCTCTCCTCCCTTGCTTTACCTCTTCTTTTCTTCTTTTTCTTTTAACATGATAATTATTGATTTTTCATTATTTGATGTGTAGATGTTTATGTTAACACTTTGTTTGTCGATTTCTTACAGATAAAAGTCGATTGAGTAATAATGCCTGGACATGGAACATATCGGTGTGTTCCATGGCTGGGAGCTGATTTCCTGTCTAGTATTGTATATTTTCTTTTGTAGTTCACTACATTTTGAGCCCTGAGTTAGGAATTTGTCATCTTCAGTTTTGCTGCATTTTAATTTTAGTTAAGAATTTGTCAATATGGATAGGGATTATTCAGTCTTTTAGCTGATTTTAACGCTTTAGTTTACATTGCTTATGAATTCTGTAGTGTTTGTCCTTATACATAAAAAATTCTGTGAATGTTTATGTGATTTAAGGAATGAGTACAGCACAATAGCATTTTCTGCATAATGAGTGTATTTTTTTGTATAATGTGATTATTCATAACATATGTGTTCTTAAATTCTCCTATGTATGTGAATGTTACTCACAAGACACCACCCCTGATGACATGCAGTTAGCTGAAACCGGGTCGGGAATTTGCATTGCTGTGTACTCTTTAACCTTCTAGGCTTTTTTTTTGGTGTCTGCTTGATTAAATATGCCAGTTTCTATGCCATGTTTTGAGTGCTGAGTCTTGTTTTCTGTGGCTATTGTGTGGACTCGAGCACCTTTATTTGTGGAGGAGCTGTTTTCATTGTGCTTATTTTGTCTTTTTAAGCATGCTTTCCTGAGCTTGTCATTTTATGCTCTTGCTGCAGGCCATGCCATACTTGAACTACCCAGGTTGGAACCATCGCTTTTTGAATTTACTATATGGATACAGCTTTTGAACTCTGAGCATATAGCATACGTCTGACTTTTGCCCATTTGAAGTGTTTTTTGCTCTGCCAACACACATTTGGGTCATAAAGATCTGTGTACATTTTGGGAATGACTTCAGGAGTTTTGGGGATATCCTATCGGGTAGTTCTACAGGTACATATGTGAGCTTTGTGTTTTCAGTAGCAGGTGAAGCTGATCTTTCCAGGACTCTGAGAGTGAAGTAGTAAACTAACGCTGATATAGTAGTAGGTAATGCACTGCTACCAATACCTGACATCAAAAAGGCTTTTGTAGATCTAGAGAGAGCCATTGTAAGAGGTCGCTGACATTATTGGAGTAAAACAACGTTGGAGGCTTATTTAAAGGTAATGCATTCCCCAGAGGTTTACAAGTCCTTAACAAGCCTGGTTATGGATGGGACAGGGCTACCTTTGTCTCTGATTGGCAAAATTGCTATAACTTGGGACTAATGCTTTAATTAATTCTATTATTCGAGATTATGATGCGTAGAGAGAAGAAGTAACCTCTGATATTACAAACACGGAGGAAGTTGTTACTCGCTTTAAGGATCACTCTGACTTTAGTATATTTGACAAAAACTTAACGACAACATCCAGAAGGAAGCAAATAAAATTTGACGAATTAAGTTACATAAATTCAAAAGGGACAGGCTTGATTATTTAAATAATAGAGTTTGGGACTGGAATCAACACAAGTCACCACACCTGAGGCATAAGGGGCTGCTGGTCAGAGAAGGGATAGGAGTACAGCTCTCAATCAGCCCAAGTCTATATTATGAAACAGAGGTAATTCACCGTATTATACCTCAGTTAGTGAATCAGAACAGGAGGACTTTTCAAGGAGGACTTAGTACCTTTGGACAAATGACGGTCAGTACAATTCTGGGACCCTGTTCTGGAGCCAAGAAATTAGAGGACTAAACACTCAGCACAAGTGACCATCGCTGTTGAAGTAAATCCACCAGAAGGGGTGGAGGAAACACAGGAGTCATAATGAGGGGCAGAAAGGGCAGATAATCTCCACAGAATAATGTTATTAATATTTCTGATGTTATTTTGAATATGGATCCACTTGCAGTCTTACAGAAGGGACTTTTTTTTGTGCCAACGAAAGACGCTAAGCATTTTGAATTATACTTGGATTTACATCGGTTTACCAGGAATTTGAATTTACGGGCATTTTTAATAAAAGCAACAAGGGTTTAGGACTGATTGATACAATTGGGGATGTCCAGATATACCATCGGCTACAGTGGAGGTAAGCCAGTTTAACCCCCATCTACTTTTATGCCACCTTGTAGTGATGCAGTTAAAGTATTCGAAAGCATCTGTGAAAGACAATTTAGAGCCTGCCTTGATCAAGACTCTCTATCCACCTTTATTAACATCTCAAAAGTGGAATCTGAGGCACTTAAGAGTTTGGAGCAAAATGTGAATTTGACTATTAAGCCTGCAGATAAAGGTGGGTCAGTGGTGGTGATGAAGACATCAAATTACATTTTGGAAGCAAAGAGACAACTAGAGGATGTGATTTTTACCAACCACTGAACACTGACCCTACTATGGCTTTTAAACAACAAATTGACATTTTTCTTTTTCATCTGAATGTGAAGGGTTAATTCAATATAGTGAGATGTTGTTTTTGGATGTAGTGAATCCTGTATTAGTGAGTTTTTATATGTTACCTAAAATCCATAAAATTTGTGGGATCCCCGGCATCCTATAGTGGCAGGCATGGACTCTCTTTTAGAGCCTTTATCTCAATATGTGGATTTTCATATAAAAACTATGTTACATCTTTACCATCATTTATTAGGGACACAGGCCAGTTTCTGGATGTCTTAAATGATATGCAGATAGAACCTGAATGGTTTTGGTGTCCATGGATATTGCTTTTCTGTACACGATATACCTCATGATGGTGGCCTTAGTGCATTAGATTATTTCTGGTCTCAGGATGCACAATTAACCCATGGCAAAAAGAACTTTCTCTTGGAATGTGCTGAACATGTTTTGACTAAGAATTATTTTCTGTTTCAGGATAACTTTTATTTACAGATTAAAGGAACAGCTATGGGTGCTACATTTGCACCCAACTATGCTAATCTGTATTTGGGTTTGTAGGAGAAGAACACCATTTATGATAGAGACATTAATCCTTTCTATGACAATATTGACATTTGGCACTGTTATATTGATGATATCTTTATGGTGTGGTGTGGCACTCTTGATGAGCTTCAGAAGTTCGTCATTTATTTAGAGACTAGCAATGAGAATTTGAAATTTTCGCTACAACAGGATCTCTTTCGTGTCTTTTCTGGATGTTAGTATTTCTAAGGAAGAGGATGGTAGTCTTAGTACCAGATTGTACCGTAAGGAGACTGATAGAATTCTCTATTGCAAGTTCTAGTTGCCACCCACAACATTTGGTATCTAATATACCTAAGGCTCAAATGTTAAGGGTTAGATGCAATTGCAGTAAAGATGTGGATTTTATTACTTATGGTTTGGATTTGTGTGACAGATTTCTAGAAAGGGATACTCATATGATGTGTATGAAATGCCTTTAGAGAAGTGGCTTGTATGAGAGACTAGACCTTTTAAAACCAAAGACTAAATCACAGAAGGAACAGAGAACTAATTTCGCCACCACTCTATACTAGACATTCTAAAGCAATTGAGAATATTATTCAGACTAATTGGAATGTTTTGTTAGGGATCCCTCGTTGATGGAAGTTACCCGATATAAACCTAGAATGGTTTATAGTAGAGGCCATAATTTGTGGGATAAATTAGTACATTGCTATACTGGACCTTAAAGTGTTAGTGGTGACAGAAGTTGTTCCTCTTGCCTTTGGTATGTATAGTTGTGGTAACTGTAAATTTTGTAGATCTACATTTAAATGCAACACCTTTACTAGTTGTAATTGTGTTAAAACTTATGAAATTAGGATTTTATCACCTGTAGTACTGCTAATGTAGTTTATTTAGCTACATGTCAATGTGGTGCTTTTATGTAGGCAAAACCACACGACCATTGAAAGTACAGATGGGTGAAAATTTAAGATCTATTACTAACAATGATTCCAGAAGTGCACTTACCATTCATGTGACAATAATAGAACCAAACATCTGGAACATATTTTCAGATTTTGTGGCATAGAGATTGTGAAATTGGGTCCTCGAGGAGGAGATCTGGATGCTAAACTGAAGTACAGAGAATCCTTTTGATTTACACATTAGGGCCCTTACGGCCCCAGGTCTGAAATGACAAGATTGAATTGTTAACTTGTCTTAAGTCTAGATATTTATGTCACTATTTTTCCTTTCCTTTCCTTTCCTTCCCCTCCCCTTCCTCCTCCCTAATTTTCCCCTTTTCTTTCCCTCCTCCCTCTTTCCTCCTTCTTCCTTCCCCTCCCCATTCCCTTCCTTCCTCTTCCTTCTCTTTCCTTTCCTCCTTCCTTCCTTTCCCTTCCCTGCCTTCTCCCTTCCTTCCCCTCCTCTACCCCTTCCCTTTCTCCTCCCTTGTTTTACCTCTTTCTTTTCTTTTTCTTTTTATGTGATAATTATTGATTTTTCATTAGTTGATGTGTAGATGTTTATGTTAACACTTTGCTTGTTGTATTCTTACAGATAAAAGTCGATGAGTAATAATGCCTGGACATGGAACATATCGGTGTGTCCCGATGGCTGGGAGCTGATTTCTGTCTAGTAGTGTATATTTTCTTTTTGTAGTTCACTACATTTTGAGCCCTGAGCTAGAGAATTTGTCATCTTCAGTTTTGCTGCATTTTAATTTTATTTAAGAGTATGTCAATATAGATAGGGATTATTCAGCTGTTTTAGCTGATTTTTAACGTTTTAGTTTACATTGCTTATGAATTTGTAGTGCTTGTCCATATACATAAAAAATTCTGTGGATGTTTATGTGATTTAAGGAATGGGTACAGCACAATAGCATTTTCTGCATAATAAGTGTGTTTTTTGTATAATGTGATTATTCATAACATAATATATGTGTGTTTAAATTCTCCTATATATGGAATGTTACTCACAAGACACCACCCCTGATGACGTGCAGTTAGCATGAAACCAGTTGGGAATTTGCACTGCTGTGTACTTTTTAGCCTTCTAGGCTTTTTGTGGCATCTGCTTGATCAAATATGCCAGTTTTCTATGCCATGTTTTGAGTGCTGAGTCTTGTTTTCTGTGGCTATTGTGTGGACTTGAGCACCTTTATTTGTGGAGGAGCTGTTTTTTTTGTGCCTTACTACTTCCCTGTACAGATTCCTGGTGAGCCCTTGCCTAGAGTACTGCGCCCAGTTCTGGAGTCCTCACCTCAGAAAGGATGATAGGTTGAGACAGTGGAATGCAGAGTAACAAAATGATTAGGAGCCAGCAGAGCAGATCCTATGGAGAGTGCCTCAAAGCACTAAATATGTACTCACTGGAGGTTAGAAGAGAAAGGAGAGATACAGGTATTACAGAGACCTTCAAGTTCCTTAAAGGAATTAAGCAGTGAAATGTGGGAAACTACTTAGCCTGAATACCAATTTATGGACTCGTGTGGAAATTAACAGGTCCTGATTGATTACTGATTTTCAAGCAGACTTGATAGATCATGAGTGCAAAACAGTCAGCATTCAGGCAGAGCAGGGACATAATGAAGGGAATAGTGGTTACTGGGGAGGCAGGACCAGGGAGGAGAATAGAGAGATGACAGGGAGGGTTTGTACCCTGGAGGAAGAGTAGGATCCAGGGATTAGAGGGAACTTGGGCAGACTGGATGGATCTCTGGTCTTTTCTGCCATCATTTTCTATGTTTCTATTTCTCCTGAAGTCACTGATGATGAAGAGATAGGTTCCCCGATGTCTGCAGAAAGATTATTCCTCATATTATGCCTTCCTTGGTGCATGGCAGCAATGATTATGGCAGCAATGATCAATATTCCTGTTGTAGTCAGATTGCTTAAGCATATAGGGACCAACGCCTACATAACAAGTCAATATTCCCATGTGACAATTTTAAATAGATGAGTAAAAGATTTTATAATTGCCAGCATCAGCAACAACAATTGATTATGAAGTGGAGAAATTATATATGGTAACCAGTACTTGGTCTGAATATCATTACCAGCATCCAGCTGTGAAGGTCTAATTGAGGCTGTTATATGTGAAAGGCAAAATAAAACCTTTTTACAGCACCATCAGAAAGGAGTCCAGAAAAGTGACACACTTGGCAAAAATCATCCTCTTCTGCCACCCTCATCATGAGGGAGACAGTGGACTAGATTTTCAAAGTGTGGCAAAGGGTTAGCGCCAAGCCCTGTGCCATGACAGGCTCTGGAGGTGTGCTGAACTGTTTTGTTAACAATTGCACCCAAATTCATAATTTCAGGTGCAGTTATGACAGTTTCCATGTTTTATGGCAGCTGGCACCAAATATCTGGCACAAGCTCTGTAAAAAGGCCCCTGGGTTGTGGCAAGCTAGACCACAAAAAGCTGGTCTAACCTGTGGCAGTTGGTGCATGGGATAGAAAATCCCATCACCGGCCAGAGAATGTCACAAGCCTGGTGAGTGATATCTTTAGTGCACCTTGGGCTTGTGTCATTCTCTCCATTTGAAGTTTACCCCAGCATTGTTACATTACACAGTGCATAAGCAGGAAGCACTTTGAAAGATATGCTGCCTTTTTGTGATAGTCTGCCCTCTATTGACAGGTCACAGTACTGCAGCCCTTGAAGCAGAGGTCTGGATACAGCCAAACACTAATTAATGCAATATCTACCAAAAGGTATGCATGGTTAAGAACCACAGGTGTATCTGTAGAACTATAGAACAGAACTACAGAATAAAGATGCTGACTTTCCTTTGAAAGTACACCTCTCTTGGAGGTCAGACAGAGAGCTACAGGAATATAACAAGGTACAGAAAGGGGTCCTATCACAGGCAGTACCGACTACTGTACAGTGCACTCAGAGGTTTAAACAGAAGTAGTTGCAGAAGAGGCAAGAGACAAGCAGCAGTCCCAGCTCATCTGCCACAAACAAAATCTAACCCCTGATGAGTTACAAGTCACCATATCGCAACTCCCAGTGTGTGTTGGGGTGCGCTTTCATCATTTATAGCACTGACAACAGACAAATGGGTGCTATCCAGGGGATTGTGAGAGAAGACTCAGTCTATCTTTTGTCGCCAATTCAAAACAAAAGAAATTCAAATCTTTCAAGTCAAATTCATCACATGAGGTGCAACAATTAAAACTGAAAGTTCTTCTTAAAGCAAGAGTGGAATGGATAACCATGATTTTGGTTGCACCAGTCTAGTCAAACAGACATGGTACTCCGTGTTACTCCAGATGTTCCCAAGGACACACACTGTTTCTGTGTTGGCACCTTCTGACAATCTTGAAAAGCCAGGTGGACCATAAACGTGGTATCCCTTTGAACTGAAAGCATGGTTCTTGAAGGGCTAGTGTTTTCACAACTAATCACTCTAAATTGTGGAGGTCCTTAAGGTAGTCAGAAAGCCATCCAGTAGGAAAACTTATGGTTCAAAATGGAAAAGATTCTCTAACTGGTGTGGAAACAATTCCTGTTCAGCTGGAATACAGAAATCACATTTTTCTGGGCTACTTGTCACATTTAGTTTGGGCTTAAGACTAGGATTTTTAAAGGTGTGTTTGTCAGCCAAATCTGCATTTAGGTCCAAGTCTTCAGCAAAACCTTTTTTTTTTTTTTTTGCACATCCAGTGTTTCAGATATTATTTAAAGGTTTCTCACATATGCATCCCCTATAAAGAAGTCTGTATCAGTTTTTGGACCTGAACCTGGCCTCACTTGTTTAATGACCTCTCCTTTGAACCAATGCCCACTACTGAATTAATATGCCTTACCAGAAAAACATTATTCCTGGTGACTTACGTCAGCATGGAGTGTCAGCGAAGTTACAGGTTATCTGCATTGATCCATCAGAGCTGATGTTCCATAAGAAAAAGCAGCAGTAAGAACAAATGCAAAATTCCTCCCTATGGTGATGTCAGAACTCCACTCAAAGCAGACTAATGCCGTATACTGTATTTCCCAAGGCCACATGATAATAAAGGGGAGGAAAACTTTGCACCTAGATGGCAGGAGGGCCTCCGCTTCTACAAGTTTAGAACGGATAACATTAAGAATTACAGCAAACAGCTGCTTGCTATATACGGTGAAGTGTCAAATGACACTCAGCATCTAAGCAGACTATATTAAGGTGGATAGAATCCACAATAAATTTCTGCTATACCAGCAGGGAAAGTACTCAAGCTGGCATTAAAGCACACTCCACTGGAAGAACAGTAGCATTAGTGACAACAAGGAAGAGGAGTATGCCACTGGCTGAAATTTGTAAAGATGCTACCTGGTCCACAGTCCACACATTCACAGCTCATTATTGCTTGGACACACAGACAAATGAGGATGTTAGAGTTGGATTTCTGAACTTCAGAACCTAGTACCAACCTTTTCTCCCAACCTTCCAACCCATGGTACTGCTTGGAGTTTGCTTAGTTGGACTGGCTGTTGTGGGCACATCCACCAGGGGGATGAGGGGACACATCCTCTAAATGTTTTAAGTGACTATTGATGTCCTCGAAGATTTTTGGCAGCTGTAATCAAAGAAAAGATACAGATACATTTTCCTTTTAAAGCAGAATCAATCCATGGCTGTGAACTGGCAGTAAATCACTGGCATGATAAGTTTTACTTTCTGGCTCCTTCTTATCTTGCCCAACTCAAAGCTCCCAAGGTCTTTGCTAGAAATGTGTGAGTTCTGAGAGTGTCAGTCCTTGGTGCAGCTGGTCTTTATGAAAAGGCAACTTGTACTCATTTTTCAAAGTACTCATTTCATTGTCTGGCCATGCAGTCATGCTGGGTTTCATGTACTGCCACTGCCAATATGTTGTATGTGGTAAAGGCTGACCTGGACCCACATCTGCCTGGACAATTGCTTCTGGAGAACTTAATACCAGGATTTCTGGGCAGGTCCAGTATTTATTTGTTGTGTCAGGTATCTGTTACATCCAGCAGTGATGTACAACCAATAATGTTGCCAGATTACTTGCTGGGACCTGCAGAGCAGATCCAGGTTCTATAGGAGTTTGGGGCATTTCAGTTTTTTTTTTTTTTTTTGTGTGTGTGCTGAAATTCTTTCAACTTTGGGTGTTGTTCTTGAGTCTGCAGAAGACTGATCGTGTTTGGCAAAGTAGGCATTATATAGTACAGGAACTGTTACATTTCTGCTTCATTTTCATATTGGCTTGCATGCATGTGCAAGAAACATAGTGCCACCATATTTAGTAGTGGTAGGTGTGCCTCCCACTTCCAATGCCCTGCTCCTTTTGTAGGTGTGCCTGCACCACACCAATGAATGTCGGAGCTGTCTATGACAGCCATTCAGATGCAGTGGCATACAGCTGAAGAGAGAAAAACTGCTGCAATCAGCGGTGATAGCGTGTAAGTAATTTGCATACTGCCATTGGCAGGCAATTTACAAGTCAAAGAACCTCGTGCGAACACTGAGGCAAGGGTTACCCCAAAAGGTATCGCTGGGAAGCCAAGTTTCAAGAAAATAAAATCACACATGCCCCCACAATGCAAAGCATCATGGGCTGCATATGCAAATCACCACAGAATGTTATGCTAGTCCAACTATAAGCAAAATTGCATGGTGCCGAAGGCCCTCACACAGTTTGCGAAAGGTGCTAACAGAAGACATAGACACGTGTTTCATCCTACCAGGACTCATCAGTATGCCTCGCCTGTTTGACACCACAGTGGAATGGACCAGCTACCCTATAGGCAGTGTGCCTTGATATATTGTTGAACCCATTAAAATAAAAAAACATTTAAAGACAAAGAACCCTGAGCGCAAACACTGAGGCAAGGGTTACCCTAGCGGGCATTTGGCTGGGAAGAAGTTTCATAGGGTCATAAAACATTGATGCTTTTCATTAATGTAAAGTTGCATATGCAAAATCACCACAGAATGTTATGTTGGACTAGTTGAACAGCTGTTATGCTGAACAAGTTGGACCAGCATAACATTCTGTGGTGATTTGCATATGCAGCCCATGATGCTTTGCATTGTGGGGCATGTGTGATTTTGTATTTTCTAATTTACAAAGTGCCTACACCTGCACTGCATCTGTACAGCTGTCATAGACAGCTCTTGTTTTGTCTAGTCTCCCCCAACAAACACTGAAGTAGCATGCTGGGAGCCCACCCCAGCTTACTCATGCACCCCGTGCACACCATATGGCTGTACTCCCCAACAAACATGGAAGTAGCATGCTGGGAGCCCAGCCTAATGTGCTCAGATGCTTCCCCTGTGCACACCGTATGGCCAACAGGGTGCCCATCCCCGCCGACTTCACTGCCCTCCCAAACAGACTGCCAGGTGCCATGCTGGGAGCCTACACCAGCATGGTTAAAATCCATACGGCTGATGGGGAGCCAAATCCTCATCGGCTCCACTGTACCCCAAAACCAGACTTCCACGTGCCATGCTGGGAGCTCCACCCAGCATGGCAGAAGTCCATAGGTGGACGGGGTGCCCAATCCCCATTGGCTCCACTGCCCCCCAAAAACTTCCAACTGCCATGCTGGGAGCCCACCCCAGTGTGGCAAAAGTCCCGCAGTGAAAAACACCTAAAAAAAAAGAAAATGTCCATCATTGACTGTCTCACCCGCTCACCCAACCCGCGCCACCCTCTGCACACCCACCTCCCCACCCCCTGACCCCATATTTACCTCTGGAGGTTGACGTGATGATCTTTGGTGGACTGGGATCACGCCGGCACTCTTCAAACCGACCATGAACGGAAGAAATGTAGGCAAGTTGTATAATGGCATAACTGTTTTTTTTTCAACTTTGGTGCATATCTCGCTATTTTGGGAATTGTTTCACTAAATTTTCAACATGGGTTCTTAGGCTCACCACATGAACTCAGTCACTGTCATTTTGTTATTTGATCCCAAAAGGTGATTTCACACTCACTGCAACGGAACCACCTTTTGGGACTGAGTAACAAAATGACAGTGTCACAGTTCATGAGGTAGACCCCAAAACCCTATGTTGAAAATTTAGTGGAAAAATCCTCATTCCCAAAATGACTGTTTTACGAGAGTGCATTGGCAGTTCCTACGCACGCCATAACTTTGAGAATTTTTATAATTTCATGCCAGATTTTCCATATTGCCATTTTATCACATCTCCTTATGAACAGTTCAGCTGTCATTTTTCATATCTTGCCCAAAATGCATTTTGTACTCATGTAGCGCACATTAGTCACAACCGATACAAAATCAATGTTCAAGACATACTAAGAAAATGCAGTGACACTGGTCATGAGCAGAGGTGTAAATGGCTGTGTTGAAAATTTGGTGACAAAAGTCCATAAAATGACTCTGTTATGAGCGTGCATTGCGCACTTCATGCATCCTCGTAAGTTCACAAATTTGTAATATTTTCAGTCCAGATTTTCAACATTCACATTTTTCCACACCTCCCTATGAACAGTGCAGCTGTCATTTTCACACCATGGCAGAAATGTGTTTTAGCACTTCCTGTGGGAAATTAGTGTTCGGGACAGGTTACAAAATCACAGTGACACTGTTCATGAGCGGAAGTCCCAAAATGCCTATGTTGAAAATCTTGATTCAAAATTTAAACTACTTACATTATGGGTGTACATTGCACAGTTTCTATGCACGCCATGACTACACCAGTTTTGTATATTTTCACGCCAGATTTTTAACAATTCCATTTTTACACCTCCTCATGAAGAGTACAGCTGTCACTTTTCATATCTTGTTTGAAATGTGTTTTCACACTTGTGGTGCTACATGGCACAGTCACTCTGCAAAATCACCTTTCCTGTAATGAACTGATAGTGTCACTGTTCATGCAGTGGGTCACAAAACCCATGTGGAAAACTTGGAGTAAAAACACCAAGAAACTCTCAGGGCATTGGGTTCTCAACCATAACGCCCTACAGGCGTCAGGGGTGTGACTTGGGATTGTCGACAGTAATGCTTATGACATTTCACCCTCCCACCCTGCAGCCATTGACAGGCATTGAGGTGGACCTTTGCCCCCAGAGTTCACCCCATTCACTAAAAATACCACCAACAGCTTAATCTGGTTCAAGGTAACTTGGCATTCATCTGTATCCTCCTCCCTGGGTCGTGCCTGAAATTAGGGGATTTGTCTAGTGCACTCACCCAGTCAACAAAAACTAAATAAATAAATACAATTCTCCCATACTGTGCCCATGTCAGTGTATTTCCTTATGGAATGAGGTGAATGTAAAGCCCAAACACTCCAATGACACCTCGACACTTGTCAGTGTCTGAAGGGTAGGGTGAGGGCAAATGTTGTGACCATAATGGGTGACGACCCAAAGGCACACCCCAATGTCTGTTCATCTCTGCAGAGTGAGGGTGGAGTTGGTGTCAGTTCAAAACTTCACTGCCATTCTATACTACATCTGTCTAACTCCTGCACTTCCACTGCTAATGCCAGCAAGCCAAAATTCAGCATTGACAAATGCTTGTTTTTATTGAAACAAACAAAAATAAAGTGACAAAAACAAAGCAGAAGAATGCATGTATGTATGTTTGTATCTATGAATGCATGTATGTGCATCTCTGGGTTTTGTGTGTGCATGCTTGTTTATTCCCTTGTCTCTGACCTAACTGATTGCTATATGCACTGTAACAAGAATGTTGGCTCAGTTAGGAAACATTTTGGGTTTCCATGTCATAGCCTCCTCTGCTATATGATATCACTGTTGTTTTGCTTTCTGTTTATTATATTTATGTACTATTCGATGACTACTGTTTTTCAACTTGTGTTTTGAATTGTGTGTACTGTACTACTGTTGTTTGCTGTCCCTACCCAGGACCTCCTTGCAAATGAGCTGTGCTCAATGGAATGTTTACTGGTAAAATAAATAAATAGATAAATATTAGCTGGTAACTAATGGGACAAGTATTGACTTAAACAACTTTTATCTCGTGGTTGCCAGTAGAAAACTAAATTCTTACTGCACCACAATGGCCTCTATTGGTTTCCCAGACCTCTAGGTCAAAACCTTGCACAGCTGGTAGAAATCAGCACAGTGTCGCTATAGTAAAGTGCCATTGATTTTTATAAAATGCCATTTTATGTTTGTTTGCAGAATGCAAGTAAGAACTGTTGGGATCATCAGAAAGAAAAATAGCTTTTGTTAATGTGCCTGCTGTGAGTCAGTGATGTGCTTGGAAATGACCCTACAGATAATCTATGCTGGACCTTTCTGATTACACATGATTTCCTTATGCCAAGCACTTTTGCAAAGGCTGTGCTGCACCATCACTCTGCAGATGTCTGCCATTCTGATGGCACTTTATGTGCACCAATGTCTTATGTTAATGATATTTTATTGACTGACACTCTCCCAGCCCCCGTTATCAATGAAATTGGCCTTGCTGGTGCAGCAGCTCCTGTGCCTCTCCATTCTGCCTCTGAACATCAGTGAAGGAAGCCTGCCTTGCCGATACAGCTCATCCTATTGTATCTCCCCAACATCAAATAAACTGGCCTTGCCAGTACTGTCACGCCTATTAGTCATTCCCACCAGAGCAACACAGAAATCACACTAGTTGGTAGTGCTGGTCTGATAAAAGCTATCAAATCATCTTTTTCTGGATCACAGTGGCTCCTGTAATGCTTCTGTATCAGTATTATACAGCACAGGATGCGTATACAGTTGATTAAGTAATGCCAAATAGAAACTAACAATTTTAGCTTAAAAATGTTTGGCTTTGCCTTAAATAATATAATGCAATAAGGTACCGTAGAAATATTTAGACATTTGGTTAATAAGAGTCTCTTTACAGCATAACACCATCAATTCTTGAAACAGAAAATATTTACTAGGCTGTTTTTTTTTAAATACACTTGACACTGTCAATGTTTACCTACAGCTACGGCCCTACTGCCTTATGGTACAATAAAGCCATGGCACTTGAATTACCGATTGTAAGCCAGTGATGGCATAGACCTTAATTAAGGATGGTGCAGTTAACAGATCATATTGCTCAGTACATGTCAGAACTCCTCATTTAACTTATTGGGGACAAGGAAACATAGTGAATATTAGGAGCAAGAGGGCAGACAGAGGCTTTTCTTTAAAACATTTAACAACCACTCCTTGTTTTCTGTGTTAATGAGATCCATTTCTCTGAGTGCATCTGTAGCATGGAATAGTGCCATGTTGTGCAGCTCTCTCTTGAAGCCTTTGAATTCAAACTAGTTTGCTGAGTTGAGTTTATCTTTTGATTGCCTATCTGGCTGGTCTCCTGAGTATTTAATTAATTTTCAGTCTATGCACAAGGCTACTAACATACTAACATACTAAAAGCCAGCAGAATAGGCCTAACGGTCTTCATGTCTGCTCGGTAGTCAGCCCCTATTGGGCACTCACTCCTCCACCCCCAGCCCCTGAGAGGGTCTATCTTCAGCTCTCATACCCATGCACCTGTCCCACCCCTCTCAAAGCCCTGCACTGTGCCCTCCTCCACTAGACTCCCGGCAGAGCATTCCATGGTCTCACCACCCTCTTAATGAAGTAATGCCTTCTATGTTCTCCCTGTAGTTTCTCCTCCAGCTTCCACTCATGCCCCTGGTTGTGCCCCCTTTCTTTAGCCTGAAAATTCTTTGGTTCTGCCCTGTTAATCCCTTTCACATATTTGAAGACCTCTATCATGTCCCCCTGCTCTCCTCTCCACCAGTGAATACAGCCCAAGGACTTCCAGCCTTTCCTCATAGGTCCTTTCACTCATGCCCAGAATCATCCTGGTTGCCCTCCTCTGAACCCTCTCCAGCAATGTTATGTCCTTCCTAAGCTGGGGTCTCCAGAACTGCACTCAGTACTCAAGATGTGGCCTGACCAAAGCATTATACAGAGGGAGGATCACCTCCCTCATCCTGGACATAATTCCTGCATATGCAGCCCAGAATCCTGTTTGCCTTTCCGCAGATCTTCTGCAGTTTTCAGTGTTATTCATTTTGGTGTCTACCACCACCCCCAGATCTCTTTCACTCATTGTGGCTTGCAGTGAGACCTCCTCCCAGTGTGTATACATGACCAGGGTTCCTGACCCCAGCTACAGCAACCTACACTTCCCTGGATTAAACCTCAGTCCCCACCTTCTTGACCAACCTCCAGTGTATCCAAATCCTTCTGGACTGTCTCTCTCTCTCCCTTCCTCCCATCTGCCAGTGCTCCCAGTTTTGAGTCATCCGCAAAGAGGCTCATCCTACTCCTAACCCCTTCCCTATATCAGAGACATGGGCATTGAACAGGAGTGGCCCCAGTACCAAACCTTGGGGAATCCCACTGAAGACCTTCCTGGGGGAGACTATCCCACCAACCACTACCCTCTGTGTTCTTTCTGTTAGCCAATTTTCTACCCATCTAAGCAACTGTCCTCCCACCCCCATCCCCCCAACTTTGTCAACAACCTGATGTAGGGTACCAAGTCAAATGCCCTACTGAAATCCAGATATGGGGACGTCCACCAGTCTTTTGTCGGTCCAGGGTCCCGTCACCCGTCGAAAATCTATGAGGTTGGTCTGACATGATCTCCTGGGACAAAAACCATACTGTTTGTCATCCATGTGCCCCAACCTTTCCAGTTGCCTCCCAGCTTCTCCTTGATGAAGCCTCAATTAGTTTGCCTACCACAGACATTTGGCTGACAGGCCTGTAATTTCCCATCTCCTCCCAAGACCTTACTTTGTAGATAGGCACCACATAAGCCACCCTCCAGTCTTGAGTCACCCATCCTGTCTGTAGAGATGCATTGAAAGTACAGCTAGCGGAGCTGTTAGTTCATCTGCCAATTCCTTCAGAACCCTCAGATGCAGCCCATCTGTTCCTGGTGCCTTATCAGTTTTCAGAGCCTGAAGGGCCTCCCTCATGCTGTCCTCTGTGATTTCTCCCTCCCAAACTCCCACCTCAACTAAAACACCCATCACCTTCTAGGCCTGGCCCACCCAGTGCCCCAGCTTCTTCGATCCTCTCAACTCCATCTGCCTCTCTGCTCAGCTGTCTCCCTCTCCCTCCCTTCTGGCTAAATGGATCCTCTGTCCCCTTCCATAAGTATCGAGGCAAAGTACTCATTTTATATCTCTGCCTGCTCCCCACCTCCTGAGCCCATCCTCCCCAGTCCTAATCCTGGAGATCTGTGCTATCCTTTCTTCTTCCTATGTATCTATAAAACCTTCCACCCCTCCTGGATATCCCTAGACAGGTTTTGCTCCCTCCTTGCCTTGGCTCCCTCACCACTCTGGTGACTCTCCTTGCTGTCATTTCATAGACTCCTCTCCCTTGTCCCCTGGAACACTTAAAACATGCAGAGGCAGCCTTTTATCCCTCACTGCCTTTTGCACCTCCCTGGTCCACCAGCATGGCTTGTTGTCTCTACCATTTTTATGCCTTACCTTTGCACATGAGCTAGTAGCTCCTGCACCCCTTTCTTAATGGTCTTCCAGAAGCTACCAACATCCATGTCTGTCTAATCTTGTTCAAGCCCCCTTAGAACCCTGCCCATGCCCACAAAGTCTGCTCCCTGAAGTCCACTACTACTGTATTTGAGCGGTTATCCTCCCCCAGACACAGCAGAAACTAGACCATGGCATGGTTCCACCTGCCAGCAGACTACACACCTCCAGACCCCTTAGGTGGTCGCTGTCTGCAAGGACAATGTCCAGTACCCTCCTCCCTGGTAGGTACCCCCACCTGTTGGACAAGAAGGCATCCTGAAACACATCCATCACTTTCTGCTCCCTGGCCACTGCTGATGTCATAGTGTTCCAGTCCGCCCGGCATATTTAGGTCCCCCATGACCACCACCCTACCTTTCCACGGTCACAGTGCCACTTGATGTTCTCAAATAATTTTTCCTCCAGGGCCTTATCCATTGTCGGGGTCTGTACAGCACCCCTATTTTCAGTCTTTGCTTTCATCTTTGCAGAGTTACCCAAATCGCTCCACTCCCCCATCAGCCTCCTCCACTCCACTAACCACTATGCCATTCTTGACTATCAGCGCTCACCCCTCCTCTACCCTCATCTCTATCCTCCTGAATATTGTGTAGCCCTCCAAGTTTAGGTCCCATTCATTCTTCTGGGTGGTGCATGTCTCCTGTTGCCACCACATCCACTGATCCCTCTGCCAGCATCGCCTGGAGTTTTGACATTTTGTTGCCCATGCTCTGGCATTGATCAGGACCATCCTTCACCCCATCCCTCCTCCCCTTCCCAATTGTCTCAGCCCTGTGCAATTCATATTCACCCTTTCCTGCACAGCTCTGGCTTTATTTACATTGCAGTCATCTGCCCTCTTTGTGTCCTAGACCTGAAACCTCGAGCAGCCCTCCTGATTTCACTTCTTCACTTATCCTCCCCTTACAAGTTTAAACTCCACTCTCGACTATGAATCTAGTGAGTTTTAGTTTTAAGATCTCCCTCCCCTCAGGTTAAGATGTATCCTATCCCTGGCATATAACCCTTGTCCTCCCATGTGACTCCCAGTCCCCCACCAGCCCATACCCTTCTGTTCCTGCACCAGTCCCTGAGCCACTGGTTCACCCTCTGAGTTTGTGCTTGGTCTCCCCAGATGCCCTAGGTACTGGTAGAATTCTGAGATGGAGATTGAACTTCCTATAGAGTGGCAGACCCTGGCCATTTCCGAAACCTCACCTGGATTTCAGATTGCTGTTCTCCTCCAAATCATTTGTACCCAGATGTACTAGGAAATCTGGAATCCTCATTCAATGCTAATGAGTATAGCTGGAATTTGGCCTTGTGAATGGATAGGCCTGGGATACATTTAACCTGATGGGCTGCTTTTTCTCTCCCTACCCTCCCACTTAATGCCCTGGTCATGGAGTCTCCCAGAGGATCACCTTCACCCCAACTTACTGGCCCTTTGCTCCTTCCAGGCTATTCCTTCTTTCATTGACCCCCAGCTTACTCCTCCCACCCCTTCAGTTTGGGGATCACTAGTCTGTCGGTATCCTACCATACTCTTTCTTCTGCTTGCAGCTTCCAGTTTACTCCTTGCCCCTCCCAACCTCCTGGATGGCACTGATTGCCCTCGATCTCCCCAGGCACACTTTCTGGGCCAGAACCACAGGTTCCCCACCCAGACACCCTTCTACTGCTTCCTCCCTGCCTCCAACCCTCCGGGCTTGCCTCCCCACCCCATCTGGCATATTTCCTCCTACCTCCCTTTCTCCCCTCTACCTCATCCGATTTCTCCAGCCCTGATGCTGACTTTTCTAAAGTACCCCTACTACTACCCACTCTCTTGACTGACTTCCCCAGCCTGCCTGCCTGCTACTCGCTATTATTTTAAATGATAGTTTTGTAAAATAGACAATAATAACTTTATGACTCACAAGACTTTCCTTGTTCTATCCTTTGTCTTGTAATGAATTAACTATAAAGTAATGAAGTCTTCTGTCAATCTCTGTGCTCCATAGCCATTAGCATTGCTGTTGGCACAAATGACTTGTACGTGTCCTGTCCCCCCAACCTTTTAGCTGTGGTTGCACTCCTGTGTTCTAATTTATGTAGTTTGAAAGAAAAGTTACTCACCACAGTAACAGTTTTTTTCTAATGGATTAGTGCATCCAGTACAATTACCTTTCCCTGCCTCCCTTTTAGGAGAAGTTAATTAGGTTCTTCAGAATCATTTCTTTTAGAGCTTGAGCTATTAGTGATTGTTGATGCTTGTGCTGTGTCATTAACCCCTTTCAAATCTGAAATCCATATTGCTATAATTGTAGTATTTTTTTCTAATTAGGCCTCAAGCCTCCTAGCAGCCGAGTTGCACAAAGATGCTGAGTCTTTATTAAGACCAGTTTATTGGCTTAGTCCTTCATTTCAGTCTTACATGTTTTAAGTCTGTAGTACAAAAGTCTAACTTTGTTTGGTCATAAAAACAGACTAACTTTTAAGATTGCTTTCTAGTAGTCTTACCACATGTAAGACTGATTTTGTTGCCATGGTCACACAACTGTATATCGCTTGAAATGGCTTCTCGGACAGTGACAGGAAATTTTCTGCTGCAGAGAGCAATGAGAAGGGAAAGGGTATTCATGGATCGTTGTAATCCACTTGAGAACTACTCTGACATTACTGTGTATGAGAGGTTATGATTCAGAAAATCTAATATATTGAAATTGTACATTTATTTGGGCAAGAAATTGAACCGCCTACCAGGAGGAGGCACAGTACAGCTGCATTCCACCAAGTCTGTCTAGCTCTGCGTTTTTGCAATTGATGATTTTGTAACCTTGTTGGTGATTTCATAGGGATGCATAAGTCATCTGCTAGCAGGATAGTAAGTCGTATTGCCTTTGCAATTTCTCATAAGCTGGACAACTTTATTATTTTCCCATCAGATCCTGCAAGGCTACACCAGATGAAAGGTTCATTTTTGAAATTGCTGGGTTCCCCAGTGTAATAGGTGCCATAGATGGCATGCATGTTAGGTTGCAGTCACATCGCATGAAGAAGGGCATTTATGTGAATAGAAACGAATACCATTCTATCAATGTACAGATTATATGTGATGCTGACCTACTCATAACTAATATTGTTGCAATGTTGCCTGGGAGTACCCATGATTCAAGAATTATGCATAACAGTGAAATAGGCAGGGAGTGTTAGAATGTGGACAATGTCAAGGCTTTCTTCTTGGGGATTAGGGATGGTGTAGGTGCCACAGGGGGTAGTGGGAGGGTTTCATGCCCACAGGGCAGGGCTGAAATGGGGGCATTGCACAGACAGGGACATGGCACCAGTGTTTGGTGCAGGGGAGCCACTGCAGTCTGGACAGGAAGGGCATCTGCTGTGATTGTTTCTGCGGGGAGCATGCAGGATGTTGTTGCTGTCACGTGGTGCTGCCACTGCCATCCTGGATGGGCAGGGTCTTGAGTGCATGCTGGTGCATATAGGGGTTATGGTAGGGTCCCCCTACCGTAACCTGTGTCCTCTTCTTCACCCCTTGGGCAGCACTACACACCTTAGCGCATGGCACATAGTGCTGGCATGCCCTGTCCACCCTTGGCATGCTGCTGTCTGTGTGGCTGGGGAATCAGGTGCATAGGAGGCTGTGTGCCCTGGTCATGCATCCTGGTGGGATGCAATGGGTGTGGAGTGGCTAGCCACTCTGCACATTAGCACATTGGGCCCATTGTTAGTGGAGGTGTTGGAGATAACCCTGTCTCATACTTATTACCATGTCAACTTTTGCAGCTGGAGTATAGATTTGCCATTCATTGTGTAAAGAAATGCTTTTATTTTGCTTTGAGTCGTAGGAGAGGAATGGCACATTTTCTGTTTTGCTGTTAGCTTGGTGAGTGGGGGAGCTATGGTGGCTGGAGCATCTGAACAGTCAGGGTGTCCAAGGATACACTGAAAAATGGGGCACCCAGAAGAGGCACTCATTTTGATGTGGTCTTTATCGGAAAATAAATACATCTATATTCATCCATTTCAACCAATAATAATTTATTTCCGTGATCATTTCTAACACCTTCTAGGACCTCTAGATACTGTACTAGTCAGTTTTATTCTGAAAGAAAGAGAACCACAATGCACACATTTCACATAATACTATACTGTTTATACGCTATAAAAATGACATGATGTGCTGTTTATGATAGTTAATGTGTCCTGCCACCTTGATGTTCTGATTCTGATGTACATCTCGAGCTTTGCTCTCGAGATCATATGGAATCAGATCACTGAGGTTGCCGGACACACTGGTTGTGCATATCTGTCCTTTCAGTATTCTCCATGTGGTACCATTATGTTGCATCTTTGGGGAATACCATTCAATATCTTCTGTAGATAACACCTTCACACACAGATCAAAATGAAAGCAACACAAAATAAAAAGTTGCCAATTACTGGCATTATGTATAATTTCACTGCACTCAAACCATTTTCATGTTATCATTGGGCCTGTTAACTTAGTTTACACTCAGTCAGTCTGGCAATGGACCCTGATTGCCATGTTGTTCTGAGTTGGCAGTTTTTGTACAACAGTTTCATGTTGTTTTTAACATTGCTGTAAAGGAATGTTCAGTGCATTCCTGTATCGGTGAGTTTTTATCACATAGATATAAACTCAGTAGTTATATGCCTTGGCAGAACTGACACTTAACCAGTCTAACTTACAGTTAATTTTATCTATGTTTTATAATGATTATAGTTAGACTTTTCATCAAACAGGAAGAAAAATGACTGGACCCAAATGAATGTATTCAAGTTGAAGACAGTGTGCAAATGAACAGCCGCATGGTCAGCTTGGAGGAGAGCACCACACAAGGACAATGGTCATCAATACATACTTTTCTTGAAAAATTGGAATGTTTGTGTAGAAGCAATATATGTCCAGAAGAAGTCAAACTGAATAGTGTATGAATCATAATTATATTATCCATCTTGTTAAGTTATCAATGGTAAACAAAATAATTATTAAACAACATATATTTTTGGTTCTTTATATAGCATTTATATTTAAAGAATGTTTGATAATTTTGTTATTTTGTACAGCTAAATCTGTGAATAATAATATTTAGAGTTATATATAGTTCTCTCAGTTGTTTCAATTTTACACAGATTTTGAAGTTATTTTTGATGATATTCCTTCATAAACTAATCTTAATATAGACAAAACCCATACTATGTTGTTTGGTTCAACAGTCAAATTAATTAACAATTGTGATCTATTTAAAGTATCTGGTCATGAAGGCATGGTCCTTAAACCTGTATGCTCTTTCAAGTATCTTGGAGTACTCTTGATGAAAACCTCAGTTTTGATAAGCATGTAACATCTTCTTGTATATCAGTCAATGCTAAAATTGAAGCTGCCTACAAAACCAGCTACGTCCTTACAAAATCAGCTAGATTAGCCACAGCCTATGGGATCTTGCCCTGTCATTATTCTATGAGGTAGCCACTTATCTTAGCTCATCCACTACTCTCATTAGAAAGTGGGATACTCTTATAACAACATCCTGTAAGTATGCCTTGGCCTCACCCTGGTCTAAACACCATTGTCAGCTCTATGCTGACTTAAATTAGCTATCCTGCATCGGCTCGAACCTTTGCCTTGGTTTCCTGACTGACGATATTATAAACAGGGATCGCCTTGTCGCTGCCTCCTACTAACTCCTCTGTCCCCTCCCATGCTCCCTCAGATCATCAGACAACTGCTGCTGAAAATACTGAGATGTAAATCTAACAAAGGAACCTCTTGCTTTCTCTCACTCAGTGGCTAAACTCTGGAACTCTCTGCCTCTGAATGTTTGCCTAGCCCAGCCATGCCCAGTTTAAAACTGTCACAACTTCCTCTTCAGTCAGATCTCCTGTGCCTGCTTCAAACCCCTGAATCTTTTGCTTTCAGGTTTCACCTCACTTTTCCAATGCTAAAACTGTTATCCACCCACTTGGTTATATTATTAGCAGTTATGTCTCTATTGGTTATGTTTTAGCTGCTCTTAACCCAGTTTTGCTTGCCACACATTGTTTGTAATTTTTGAATTATGTTAGTGAACTACTGACCCATCCTGATACCCAGTCATGTAATTTGTCTAATCTTGTTCCTACTTATGCTTTGTTCAAATACTGTCTGCTCTGTATCTTGTTCCTCCTGATGTCAAATGTCATTCTCTGCCTACCTATTGTAATGTCCTTGAGTCGTTCTGAAAATAGTCATGCCTTGGCTATGGTACTCACCAGTAAACAAAAACTAAATAAATAAAAATAAATATTGTGTAAATTAGTAATAAATTCTATAATATTTCGATCCTTGTGATGATTTGGCCGCAGGACAAATCAAAGTATAAGTAATACCTGAAAACTAGTACAATGAACAAACACATTTACCGCATTTGTTGCTAAATTTTAAATGTCTTGCCAACCTTCATACAATTATCATAGGTGGGTGAAAGATACAGGTATTCTCTAGTTCATTTGATTATGGGTAGATAAATTGGCAGGCTAACTTATAGCATGAATCAGTGATAAATTATTATAGACAATTTGCATGGATGCATCTTGGAAGTATCCAGTTGTAGTTGTACTTTCTGTGGTTCCAATTAACATAAAATGGCCAAGGAAATCCATGTTACACAGTGTCATGAATATCCTGATCAGCATGGTACATGGATTCTTAATGTCAGCATACCATACTCTACCACTGCTGAAGAAACTGAAAGATGCAGTCTTATTTTGAACCAGCATTATGAAATTATAGGTGTAAATATTTTCTAAATAAGTCTCTCTAAATTCAGATAACATTCCAAAGGTTATTAACCCAAGACCATACATTAACTCTATAATAATGCATATTTTGAACTGTATATTTAATCAAACAAAACATTTGGAACACAGAACACTTACCTGTATAACTGTCATAACTTGTGTCTGCTCCATAAGAGACGTCTATGTTGGTATCTCATTCTCTAAGTCTTGTTCTAGGAATAATATATCAGGTTAGTGTAATACATGCACTATAATATATACATATTACTCAGATTCATTTAGTAGTAAAATCTATGTCCTCAAACATGGTATGGGGGTTGGAGGTTGACAAGTAGCTCATCAACACAGGCACATCCTTGCTGTCTCCCAGTGGGTGTCTCAGTGCCTGTCCACTCTAGACCTGTTATGTGCCACAACATCCACTGACTGGTATTGATATGCCAATCACTCTGTCTCCTGTCCTCCAAGGAGTACATGTTCTGTGCCCCAACCTCTCATATGTCTTACCCTTCTGACCCACTGTCATCTTTGTAGCCCACCTATGGACCTTCTCCAGCAGGTTAATGTCAGTTTTATGTGTGGAAACCTGTACTGAACTGCATACTTTAGATGCAGCCTTACCAGTGACCTGTACATGGGCAGTATAACCTATTCTGTCCTACTACTGATCCTCTAGCATGTATAATAAAGGTAAGATCTGTTCGCATGCTACTGCATAGATGTGCAATGCAAAGGTGTGTGTATTGGGGTGAGGGCCATCAAATTTGAAAAAGTTCAATATATACATGCATCACATTACTTTTTGCACCAAATGGGTTTAATTATAGAATTTCAGTTAAAATTACAACATATTAATCTGGTAAACTGTATTTTTTCAACCATCCTATGCAATTATCATTATGGAGATACTAATTTATGTTGATTTTGCACCAAACTAAGCTAAATTTTTTTAAAAACTATTCATACTAAAACAACTCATAACAAAATTTATAATAATAGCAATAATGAACTTCGGGGTTATGTCAATGTCCTAGTTAATCACCCCGGGAAGCTGGCACTGTCAGACTTGTGCCACATCCCCCACACAGGGTGGGATGAACTAGAATTTTAATGTAACCCTGTTGTTCATTATTGCATAATAATCACCTCAATAGTAGCAATATAGCTGCTAGAAATGATAATATAGCTTCTAGAATGGTCAACATGAAGAGCAAATAATTCTGAGGTGGGCTGAAACATTTATTTTATCACAAAAGATGCAGTGAGATATGAAATTCTGTTTATATGATTTGGTGTCTAGAGACATCCAAGAAGAGCCTGGATATGCACATGCAGGAGCTGAATCTAAAATGTCTAGCTCATGTAAAACAGATTAAGATACTGATGAGTATCAAGGCCTTCTTTAGGGAGAGGGGATATACTGTCATATGATAGTTGAGCGACTACGCATCACGAGTGACTCAGTCTCAGTATCTGTAATGAGCTACCCTGAAAGGGTAGTGATGGGCAAAGAACCAGGTGACCAGACAGACAGGAGGGGAATGGAACAAGATAGCAGGTATATGGGAGGTAGTGCAGTGAGAGGCTGCTGAGCTGGCCATGTGGTATGGTGGTGAGGGTGGCTGGCTATGGGGAGAGTGCAGGGTTTGGGGGCGAGGAAGGTGCACAGTATTTTTGCATTTGTGATGGGAGTTATTTATTTTTTACAATTTTCACCCCTCCTGACATGCCTCCCCGAGTTGAGAATCTTTCATAAGGGGTTGGGGGCAGCAACCCCCCACATAAAAGTACATTTGTTTTACCTGCATGTCTTTGCTGGGAGTGTACATTGCTGTTCTGTTTTTTGGCAATGTATATTCACTATAATGGCACCGCTATTTGGCATTGCCATTATGACATGGAACGCCTTCGGTAAGATTCTTATTTGCATATGGTGACCTACCACCATCTCCCCATCATGTTGCAAATACTCTGATGTACAATTGTATGTCCTGCCTGTCTTTTCATATTTCAAACACTATCAGGTTTCCAGTGATACCAAATCCTGTTTCTAATACTCAGTGGTGTTCAGAAAGATCCTCGATGTCCCATTTAAACACCCCTCATGTACAGTGACACCACTTCATCTCACCATCAGATTTAAACTCATCTTGGTGTTGTGAGGGAAGCTGGCCCTGTCCTAATCCTATCATAAAACTCTCTAGAGACCACTGCCCCCCATTCACCGTATCCCAAACCAAGCGCAATATTCATTTGAATTGCAGCCACCTTCTGCTCCCTCTCAGTCTAAGAATTGTTCTGCATCCAGTGGCACCTCCTCTCACTTTACCTGTCCCACTTCAAGTGTTCCTGGTATCCAATAACATCTCATCTGAATTTCATTCCAATAATTTCCTGTACCCGTGGCAATGAAAGTTGCACACCTGCTGCATGTACTGCACCCTGGTTATCTCCCCCAGTTGGCCAGTGTCAGGTAAAATAGTGCCAAGCCTTATCTTGTGAAAGGCTTGACACTGATGGTCTGATTCTGAAGAGTCCTTAGATCATTGCAATCTACAATGATCTGGGGCTTTGTGCACTCTAGCATCAGGGACCATGCACCTGATTCTGTAAGATTGGGGTCCCTGTGACAAAGAACCAGGATTTTCCACAAAAGGCAAGCTAGCGCTGAACATTAGGTTTGAAAGTGGCAATTGCTGCACAGATCCACCCACCCACCACCCAGCACAAGAAAGTAAACAATGCTAGTAGGGGTCCTGGGGCAGAAGTGGCACAGGGATGAAATAAGGGGTGTTAGGAATGAGTTGGTATGACAGGGGTGCTCGGGTACCCGGCAGGGTGCCATTGTCAGCACCAGTCACATAATGGAGTTTGCTGTGCTATAATATTTTCATCCCCACTGGGTACCCATCAACCCTGGCAAACCCACTTGCTGCAAACACCCCTATGGTACTCCCCTGTCCCTTCTGCCATCGGACCCCAACATAGATAGCCCCTGGCCAGTTCCCCACTTTGTAGGGGCAATTCTCAAGTGGTGTATGTCACCATGACTGGTCTAAAGTGACCCCATTTCTACAGCTACAGTGTGACTTTTGGAATCCCAATGAAGGGAATGTTTCAGGCCCACCATTGTGCAAGCCCCATTTCAACATGGTGTACCCTGATGCTGGTTGCAAGTGTGGCACAGTGACCCTTTGCCACAGTGGTATCACATTCGAGCACAGACCACATTATGGGTAGGGATTGCGCAATTTAAGATGCAATGTGCATATTGTGTCATTGTTGTCTGATGCAAGCACCTTGTGTCAGCTAAAGTACTTTCAGAATCGGGTCAACGAGTCTTTAATTAGTACAGTGTTTTAGCACTATTCACTTCAGACAGTTATAAAGTAAAGTAAATTAAAGTAAATCTTTATTTATAAAGCGCTTTCCACAACTGAGGTGCTTCACATTTAAAATATGATATACAGACTTGAAATTTACACCAAAAGAATGAATATAACAATGGATTTAAAATTTGTCTGGGAATGGTATCCTTGTACTGGATTCCAAGATGGCCACCTGAGGGCATGGATGTATGTAAGCAAGCTCTGTACCTCTCCAGCCTAAATGAAATTAGTTAATCATGCGAGCAGCTCTCTGCATATGCCTAGAGTTTAAAAGGTTTTAAGAGATGCTGACATGTCGAAAATATCAAGAAGGGCAAATTGCTAACTGAAGCACCCGAAAAAAAGAAGGCTAGACCACGCCTAAAAAATTCAAAACAACCCGAACCAGGAACAGAACCTTGTCAGATCACGACTTGGCATCAGGCTTATCAGGTTCTATTACATATCCTGGTGGGAGAACAAGGTTTCAGCAAAAATGCTTCAATTTTTACTAACTTCAGATCAAGGACTATTAAAAATTCTGAGTTTGCTGTCTCCACTGGATACAACCCCAGTGCAGTCCTGGATTAATATGCTTAAGGAAACGGTGAACCCCAGGGATATCTAATGAGATATTACAATTTTTTGCATGAAGAAAGGTTTTCTCCCTCGACAGCGACATTTCACCAGCGAGGTCCCCCACAGTGACTACAGCACCATGCCACTGTGGGAAACCTGCTGGAACCCAACTTACTGTCTGATGGGTACTGCACCCCCAAATCAGCTCCAACTCAGAGTTGATAATCTTTGAGTTCGGGTTCAAGAGGTGTAGCCCCTGAAAAACTAGGACGGACAGGTGAACCGCAGCCGACTGCAGAATGCGGTCGACCTGCCGGTGTCGCTGATGGGGTGTTTGACAAATGCTTTTGTCGAGCCCTGTCATGGATTCACCACTAACATACCAGCTTACTCTGGATCCGAAGCAGTAAGACAACCTATTTTCCTACCTAATGCCACACCTGTCCAACAACTTAGTGGCAGTAATAGTAATAATTTACTAAATATGGCCAGTGTCCTGTTGAAATGGGAAACAGTACAGGCAAGGAAGAGTCGCTTATGCAACAGAACTTATCAACACAACGAATGGAAAAGTGACAATGAAAGAGGGCACAAGATCTATAGCAAACACAACTGTAACCCTGCAGAATCCCTTAGAATGTGAGGCTTTTGTTAAATTTAAAGAAGAAATTAAAGCTGACATCAAAAGGGATTCAATCAGATAACTGCAGCATTGTCAGTGCTTACTTTATCTATTAAAGACATCAGTACAAAATGGATTCTTTATCTAAATGTACGACTGAAGCAGAAAATAGAATCAGTTTGTTGGAAGATACAGTGTCCCAATTGCAAAAACAATTAATAGACTGTAAATCTCAGTTAGAATCTCTTCAACAAAAATTGTGAATCAAGAAGATAGGTCTAGATGAAATAACCTTAGACTAATTAACATCATGGAAGGGCTGAAGGCGAAGGGAACCCTACTCAATTTTGGAAAACTCTTAACTAATGCCTTGGGACTAAAATACCCAGAGGAGAAAATTGTGCTAGAGAGGGCACATAGAGCGGGCCCCAATCCTCTAAGACTTCAGAATGGCTCATCTCAGTGACACATGGCTAGGCCTGTATATGTTAGAATTCTAACTACCAGGATCGAGGGAGACTACTCGAAAAAGAGTGGATAAGACTTAGTGGCAGAGTGTATGAAATTCTCTGCCTTCCAGACTTTAGCTCTGAAACTCTCTGCAAGAAAAGTTTTGATAAAGTAAAATAATTTTGAAAGAAAAAGGGATCCGTTTTCGATTTTACCACCAGCTAAATTGAAATTCTTTGGCATGGGAAAATGCACTATTTTACTGATCATAAAAAGTAGAAAATTATCTGAATTCCCATATAGCTAATAATATGTCAATGTAACCACACCCTTTGGGGGTAGAAACATCAAACAGCTAAATTTCTAAGGTTTAAAGTGGTTTGCAAAATATACCATTGAAGAGAAATGTTGTGATTATGTAAAATGTATAAGTCAATTTTTCATCTATAGGATCTCGTAATTCTTCTAACTCCTCCTGCCCCTCATTTTATTTTTTTCAGGTGATTTAGGGACATCTATGAAAATACAGTGCACATTTATTGATGGGACTAGGTTCTAGTAGTGGCCTGACTATGCTCACATGATTAAAAGTTATTTTACTATAAACAGGAAATGGAGGAGCGAAGCTTCTTGCTTCTGTATGCACACTGATACATCTCATTCATGGCTATCAAGATAGGCGCACAAGGGTGGGTACCGAGGTCTTTCTTGTTTTGTATATTATAAAAATAAGGTGTATTTTATGGTTTAGATCAATGGTAAGGGTACAGGGTGGGATGGGGTGGGGCATGGTACACACAGGATGGTGAAGGGCAACAAATAAAAATAATATACAATCATCTGAATAAACAGGATATAGTACTAAGTATAATATAATGGATGACAGCTAGACTATTGGTACAGATTAAGATGATTACTAAACATGTAGTTACATTGGTTAGCTTAAGGGCTTTTATGTTTGAATTTCCATTACAAATCAATGAAAAATAGTAACATGGAATGTCAAGGGTATGAGAGAAAGAGTGAATGGTAGAAAAATATTCAGGTACAGGGTTTTAAATAATTGATTAGCAGTTTTTTCTTGGGACAATGCTAACTGTACAGAAAATTTATATAGGTTTTCTAGAAGTGTTATGTTTGTTAAATACAGTGAGGCAAGTGCTGTGCATTTTCACAATGTTTTAGCACTTTTATGAGCAAACGCTAATCAATATTTGGAGTTAAAATAAAACCCTGAACTATATTAATATGTCAACCAATGTTTTAATGGTGCAAGAATCACACCTCTTACCAGTGGATTTTCAATTTACGCTAATAAATGGGGATCAGGAATTAATGCCCCATACCAGGCAAACACTAGAGGGTGGCCATTTTCTTTAAAGGAATAAAGTATCTCAGTTTTAAAGGAAAATATCAATCCTAAAGGTCAATTTATATTTTGTGAAGTTCTGGTGAAAGGTGTGACTCTCATGTTACTTAATGTTTATGGACCTAATGAAATGTACCTGATTTCTTTACTCAGCTATTTTAACGGCAGCAACATTCAAATCACCACTTATTATGGGGAGATTTCAATATGGTTCTTAACCCAGCTTTAGATAAATCTAATATGATGGTTCCCCAATACAATTGGCTGCCAAAAAATCCTGCAGTTTATGGATGATCTTAAATTACTTGACCCTGGCAACATACATTTCCTCATTAAAATAATATTCATTCTTTTCCTCAGTGCATCAGTCTTACTCTAGAATTGATTTTTTCTTAATTTCAGAAAGCATATTCTATTTAGTTACAAAAACTGAATACAGAACTATTCATATTTCGGACCACGCTCCAGTAATCTTAACACTGCAGCTTAAAGTACCTAAACAATACAAGTACTTTAGATTTAACAACCTTCTTCTTAAGGATTCACAATTTGTGGCAAAAATCACACAAGAGATAGATGCTTTTTTCTTTGAATAAATATGAAGAAGTAGCAGAAACAATAATATGGATTCATTTAAGGCTCTTATTAGAGGAATAACTATTTTGAATAATGCTAGAAAACATAAGGATAAAAACAAAAGCTCTTGTCATTAGAAGAAAATATATCTCAAAAGAAAACTTATTCCATATTAATAAGAATCCATTAATGTTACAAGAAATTTTAGAACTAAAAATCAGTATAATAAGATAGCAACCTCTGAAGCTGAACAACAATTATTAAACACTAGAACAAAATATTACGCCTTGGTGACAAACCAGATAAAATTTTAAGCTGGGAACTAAAAAAAGAAAGCAAACAATATGATAACTAAAATAAGGGATAAAATGTGACATTAATATGGATCCTGAACAAATCAATAAAATATTTGAACTCTATTATAAGAAGCTCTATACTTATGAACTCTCCTCAGAGAGCATTGACACTGAACAATACTTATTAAGTATTGATATACCTCCTATTAGTGAAACTCATTGCAATATACTGATCAACATATAACTATTGTAGAACTCGAGGCAGCAATTAAATCATTATCCCCAGGTAAATCACTCAGCCCAGATGGGATACCAATTGATTTTATAAATCATTTTGCAGTCTAATTAGCCCTCATTTAAAAACTCTGTATGATCATATGATTATCAATCAAACAATAAACCCTTTGGCATGCGAGGCAATTATACTCTTATTTAGAAAGAAGGATAAAGATCCTACTCATACAGCTTCATAACGTCCTATCTCACTAATTAATACAGATGCTAGATATTAACTAAAATCTTAGCAGACTAAATAAAATATTGTCTCAAATCATACATACGGATCAAAATGGGTTTATACAAAACAGACAACTTAAAACCAATGTTAGAAAACCCTTAATTTAATTTACAAATTCAAAGAAAATAATTTTCAATATTATCCCTAGATGCTGAAAAGTGTTTGATCGGGTTGAATGGAGGTATATTGAAATACTTATTAAAATTATGAATTTCAGACCAAGATATCAGTCATGGATAGAAATACTCTATAATAACATTTCAGCTAAAGTTAAAACTAATAATGATATCTCAAATAGTTTTTACTTACAGAGGGAGTTAGGCAATGATGCCCTTTATCCTTTAATATTTGCATTAGCTATAGAACCATTAGCAATATTAATTAGGAAAATGATAAAATTAAAGGATTATGGTGGGCCAAGTAGACCATAAGATTAGTCTGTATGCAGACAATGCTTTGATTTATTTAGATAACTTAACAATACATGTGAAGAGCTTAACTATGTGTTACATACATTTGGTAAACACTCAGGTTATAAAGTCAATTGAGATAAGACTGAGCTATGTGAATCAAGAAATCATTTAGATCCTTTTAAGGACAGCATCAATCCAATATCAAAAAAGTTTCTGAACTAAAATATATAAGTGTACAGTTGGATAATTATAATGAGCGCATCTTCAGAATAATTTTGAACCACTGTTATGTAAAACACAACAACTTAATAAATGGGAATCCTTTCCTTTGTCACTGATAGGTAGGATTAATGTTATTAAAATGAATACAATTCTAAATTTTTATTCTTATTCCAATCACTCCCTATTCTTACCAATAATATTTTCTTTAAAAAATGGAAAAAGTAATAAAAGTTTTTATAGAAAGGCAAAAGACCAAGGCTTAAGATAAACAAATTATATCTTTCCAAAATGGAGGGTGCTCATCCCTACCTAATCTTTTACAATTATTATTTAGCAGCAAACTTCTCAATAATATACTCAATGGTGCCAACATGCAAATTGGCAACTCGAATTATCCCAAATACCATTTAAATATTTAAAACATGTTTTATATTCTGCAAAAGCATGCTTCAGGGTAACTCGATTCTATTCACTGCATAAACTACTTGTAAACTATGGGATGTTATTATGGAGAAATGGTTTCAGACTAATATGACCTAACATCCCAATAATTTTAATAGAGAGTTTACACCTTCCATAGAAGACAATGGCTATAGAATGTGGTATAAAAATGGATTATGTGAGATTAATTGCTTATATAGGATGAGGGTTTGATCTCCTTTACGGAAATCAAACAGTGTTATAATATACCAAATCATAATTTTTTTAGATATCTTCAAATAAAGACTATTTGGAAAAAAAGACTTCTCTATACTAAACCAATTTTTAATAATCAGAAATTCAGCTATGCTGAAGAATAATACCAAAATGATATCAAAGATATACTCCCTGCTTTTAAACAATATGGGAAACCCATTGAATGCATTAAACCAAAATGGGAAGGCAAACTAAGTCTCAAATAATGGATACTAAATGGCACGGATTATAAATCTCAAAATGTGGGATTGTTATCTACAAGATTGATTCAGATCTATTTTAATATCATACATATGATTTATTACACACCTCATAGGTTAAATCTGATGAACCCTCAGGGCGGATATTCAAACTGCGCCCAAAAAGTGCGCAACAGCAGGAGCAAGCACAAGTCAATTGCGACATGCAATGAGCAGCGATATTCAAACATAATGGAGCAAGCCAAATTGCTAACCAGCCAACTGTCTGAATATCAGACAACCTGGCGCCTATAGCGCAACCAGGAAGGGGAAGCTGAGCAGAGATGATACTACATAGCTTAACAAAGGCAGCCCAGCTGAGCAGTCCAGAGGCACCATAGTGCAAGAGAGACCCCAGCAGCAGAGCAATGGAACTGCACAACCAGGGAGGTAGGCAGGGGCCCACCACCCATGCCACAGATGGGCACAGGGACACACTGCAGAACCAACAATGTACCCCCACACCACAAGCACAGCATAACTGGGGAGGGACGGAATATCCACTGGACCATGGGGACAAGCAAACAAAGCACATCCCGGCCGTGTTACCTCCAGCACACCCACTGGCAAGCTGACTGCCACACAAAGGGCGACCACCCAGTGTACAGCAGCCCCTTGTGCACAGCACACCCTGCACTGTGACCCCAAGACACTACCCATGAGCAGTGACCAGCACTGCAGGAATCCCCATGTATCCCCCGCACACTGCAACCTCGTACCACAGAACTATACAAGCCAGACTCACCATGAGCACCCAGCAGTGGTGGCAGCACATGGCAATACTGACTGAAAGCCACACCCACACCAGAGACACCACCCCACACACACGCACACACATACCCATGACCATACCACCCCAGATGCCAGCTACACCACTGCAACTGAGCACCTATAGCCAGCTGCAAATCAGAGACCACCACAGTATTCATATCAAAATATATAATTGTAATAAACAAGAATAAGAAGAACAACAAAGAACTATGTACATATAATATACAAAGCAGGGTGGGGTATGGGTATAAGGTAGGGGTGGGTAAGGCAGGGTGAACAACCGGGAGAGGGAAGGTGAGGTGAGGTGATGGCAGCTACCGCCTGCCAGCCTGCCCTCCTGCCACCTGGTGCTGGTCTGGGGCCTCCCTCCGCGCCTCACTCCATGATGTTGAAGGTCCAATAGGATGGCGAGTGAATCAATGGCCACCTGTGTCAGCCACTGCAGTGACCGCTCCATGCGTCACAGGATCTGGATACCTAGGACAAGGGATCAGAGTCAATGGCTGTGACTGTCCATATCCCTGAATCCCACCCATCATGCATGGCATACAGCCAAGTGCCCGCTCCTGTGATGGATTGCACCCACCCACAGTGACCGTGCACAAGACATGCCCAACCAGGGCAGCAACAGCCATGTGTACCACTGCACACACACACCACCATGTCCATCACAGCACAAACAAGGCTGTCCAGTGAGGTGGCTACGGTGGGATGCTAGTGCCACAGCCATGTGCCCAGTGCATGCATGGACCACCAGTGATGCACACACAGACATGCAGTGCCACTGACAGTGATGACTGTCACATGTGCTTGCATGGTAGTGTTGTCCATGGATGGCAGTGTCCCAGCCAGCATGCAATAGCATCCATGATGTAATGACACTCACCCCTCACTGTGCTCGCTGCTGCTGTGGCCCAGCACCTATGCCACCTCTGCCAGCCACCCTGCACCGCCATTCCTTGCCTCAGCCCGGGCCTGCCTCCGCTCCTCCACGCCTGTGGGAGACAAATGATGAGAAACACATCAGTGAGATCCCAAAGCAGACAGCCCCTCTGCCCCATTGAGTGTGCCTGCCCACACAGCCAGACCCATACAGCACACCACCTGCAAACACCTTCACAGCAAACCATAGCCCAACCCACCCCATGTGCAGGTCACATTACACAGTGTCACCCATGCGGACAATACAGGTGCATAGACAGCACACCCACCTGGCCTAGGCACAATGCCCCTCCTGGCATGTGACCTGAGGCGCTCCAGCAGTTCCTGCTCCCTCCGCTGAGGTCACCATACCGTGCCTGCACTGCTCTGGAGTCCTCCGCTGCCCAGTGGCCTGCTCCAGATTGGTCGCCACCTGCTGCCACACATGGTGCGGGCCATGTGCAGGGTTCTCCCAAACAGTGACCCATGGTGGGCTCCACCACAGCCACCAGGTTGGCCAACTCCAACGCACTCCACTGTGGAGCTCTCCTGCGTGCCATCCCTGCAGTTGTATAGTAGGCAATATGGCTCCGTAGCGCTGCAACCCCATGGAAATGTTGCGCAATACAACTCCATCAGTCCCTATCGCGCTGTTCAGATAGTGCCGTCGGTCCACATCGCTGTTACCGAACAGCGGATAGAAAGGTAGACATGCCAGACTACGCGCCAGGGGCAAAGGTCGGCACAAGGTCATGGGTCTGTGGCGCAAGGCACGCACAGCGCCATCGGACGTCTACATGTCCAGCGATCGGTCACCTGCGTGCCAGTGCCACAGTGTACTATTGCAGGTGTGCCACAGCGCTATGTGGTGCCCAGGCTGTAGCACCACTGGCACAATGGTGGCCGTGTCCTGAATTGCTGATCGCACAGCACGTCATCAGCGCGGCAGATGCCTGTATAAGCTACCTGGGCATGCGCAATGCGGTGTACTACGCAGTCACAGAACTGCGCCATTGGCTCAGCCGGCTCAACCGTATTGCAAAGCGCAAAAGCGATATTCAGCCGACATATGCAAATCATCTGATCAGCCATTCAAAGGTGCAGTGGCGTGATTTGCATCTCATTAAAGTTGCTCCACTCTAATTTGCATGCATTGCGCTATAAATGTGCGACAGTGATCTGCGCTGGCCAGAGTCGGTTACTGCAGGTGAGAGGTGAGTTGCATGCTGTGTGATGTTCTGGGCAATGGTCATGGGATAATGCTGTAGACTGCACAGTGACAGGTGTCCACTTCACCCATACAGACCGACATGGCCGAGCAAGGACTGGGTGAGGAGGATGATGGTGGGTGAAGGAGGAGGCCCAACTTCACTGAAGTCCGAGACAGAGGCACTCTTCCAGGCCTACCTGGATGAGGAGCCACTACTGAGTGGATGGCGGGGCACCCCTCAGGCCGTGCTGCTGCATGGGAGGGGGTAGCTCAGCAGTGAACCTGCACGGAAGCCACCAGGCTCCATGCAGGAATGTAAGAAAAAGATTGGGACCGACAGGAGAGGGTGAAAGAGAAGGTGGCAGCCCTCAGGGCGGCACGCTGCCACAGGCGGGGCCAGCCAGAGGTGGTGCAGCTGACCCCTGGAGGACCGTCTGGCTGCATCCATGCAGTGCAGTGCCATCTGAGGCGATTCAGGAGGTGGCTTCCAGACAGGTGGAAGCCCATCACTGCATGGTATGACATGGTGGTGGGGGGAGGTTGATCCCATGCACTAACATGTTCTCACTTTCTGTTACAGATCCTGTGCATCTGCAGGGACAGTGGTGGTGGGACCATGCAGTGTGGACATCCAGCCAGAGTTGGAGGAGGTCCATCACCTCTGCTGCCAGCCGGCATGCATTGCACCAGTGTGCACGCCTGGCTGCCATCTCCGTGTCGGTGAGTCAGGTGTGGGGGTGCCATCCTGTGTCACAGCAGTCTGGCATGCAAGCATGCCAGCACGCTGTGACTGTGGCTGTTGCGAACCTGCACCATTGATGATGCAAGGACTGCAATGGGCAGTGACACGTGTGTGTCTCATTGCGGACACACAGCAGGACAGCACGTGCCCTGGACCTAGCTGGTTCCAACGTGTGTGCCAGCATGTCAGCACAGTCCCAGGCTGTGCCTGTCAGCACCGGTGGGCAGCACCAGTGGCTGTGCAGGTCTCTGGCACTGTTGCGGACACAGCAGTGGAACGACTGGTCCCTGGGGCACAGCAGTTGGAGGGGCAGCAGCAGCAGTCACCCACCAGGTCTGGGGTACAGGGTTCAGCGGTGGCACATGCACACCGCCTGTTGACTTGCCCATACCTGGTCCTGGTGAACAGCGCCCACCCTCAAGGGTGTGAGCATCAGGCCTTCCATCACCCTGGGGGACAGGTGCTGAAGTGGCAGACTACCCGTTAGATGAGCACACCCGCCTGCTGCGGGCATCAGTACAGCAGCAGATGTGGGTTGCAACGTCCGTGGAGGCACTGTGTGTGGCTGTGGAGGCAGCACAGCAGGGACAATGCAATGATCCTTGCAGAGATGGTCCAGATGCGGATGGATGTGACCGCCGCCATTGACAGGCAGACCCAGGCATTGGTCGCTGTCGTGGCCGCATTGGGCACACAGTCAGGTGCCCTGTACAGCACCCCACGCAGTATGCTCTCCACTCCCATTCCGGCGTCGTGCGACACCCAGCCTGTCGACGCCGGGTTCTGCTGTGGGCATCCCGAGCACCCCTGGTGCAGGTATGTTCGGCATGCTGCAGACCCTGTGCGGACAGGTCGCTGTCGAGTGGGACCCTGGTGGTCCATCGGTGCCACCCATGTGGCCCTGCTCAGCCTGCCAGTGCTGCTGGGTCATGGCGGGGCCACCCACGCATCCGCGGTGGCCGTGGCACAGTGCCACCTGACTGACCTGTCTCCCAGTGCGGGCCCTGTCTGGTGCTGCCCTGTGTGCAATGTGTGTCGTGGTGGGCAGTGCACTGGTGGGTGCCCTGCCCAACACGCCGACACATGGACCACCTGCACACCACCCGACTGCTGTCCACAGGTGCGTGTGCATGATGATGCCTGCATTGTACTGTACACCAAGGTGCAAGGTGCCCAGCATCTGACACACGTACTTGGACAGTACAGGTGGTGGGGTGGTCTGTGGATCTGTGTGTTTGCATGTCTGTTCCTGCTCTGCTGTGCACCTGCCCATGTACGCTTTGTGCCTGGTGGTGTGTGTGTGTGTGTGTGTGTCCATATAGCATGTAACTATTCACCCTCCCTGATGGTGTGTTTGTGTGCCTGGACCCTTCCACCCCTTGCCGTCATGCACCCTGGTGTGTTACCCTGTGTGCCTGTGGGTTGGCCTAGACAGTGTTGGTTGCACATGGCCCCATGACTTACCTGTGTTGTGTGAAATGCTCCTCTGTGATGGTGTCCTGGTGCAGCTGGGCCTGCCGGATCAGTCGGGGTCCCGCCCGTCCAGGGGTGCTCATCCCCATCATCACGCGTCACTGGCGTCCCCATCGCTGTCCCCTCCTCGACCTGTATGGCTATCCCACAGTCTTTGGCCATGTTGTGCAGGATACAACAGGCCAGGAATATCCCACAGGCCTTTGAGGGGCTGTACTGTAGGGCACTGCCGGAGGTGTCTAGGCATCGGAAGCATGCCTTAAGCATCCCAAACACCCGCTTGATGATGTGCGTGTGGTGGCATGTGCCTCATTATAGCGTTGCTGCGATGGGGTCAAGGCGCTGTAGGTGTGAGCAGCCAGGGACGGAGTGGGTATCCACTGTCACCTGTGTGGAGATAGTGGAGATAAGTATCATGTTCAGGTCCATATTGCCCATAGCCCTGTGTGCCACTACCATGGCACCTGTGGCATTTCCACCCTTGCCCCAACTTTGCCACTCCTACATGCATACTCACCCACTAGATGTCCTGTGGGGATGTCCCCACTCTCAAATCGATGGCACAGTGCAGATTGGTACCATATGAAGGCATCATGTGCTCCACCAGGGTGTGGCACAGACATTGATGATGCGCCCACTGGCATCACACACCACCTGGCAGTTGACACTGGTGAACCCTTCCGGTTTTGTATGTGGCCCCATCGGGCCAGGTGCGTGCGAATAGCCACATGGGTGCAGTCTATCACCCCTAGCATGCCAGGCATACTGCTACCCTGTGGAACTCCTGCATGTTTGCTGTATGCTCTGCCGCGTTGCTGGGAAATGGATGTACTCCGCAGCATGTGGCAGCAGTGCGCTGAGGAATTGGGTGAGGATGCATGGCGTGCTGACTGTGTTATGCCTGTGGTGTCCCCTGTTGGCCTCTGGAAGGTACCCGTGGTGAGCAGGCACATGCAGGCTGTTACCTTTGTCTCCACTGACAGGCGTGACTCCGTCGTGAGGGTGCCTGCATCACATCACTGCACAGCTCACAGAGCCGCCTCAGTATTGCCCTGTTCAGGTGGTACCAGCCCACAATCTCAACATCCGTGTACAGCTCAAAGCTGATGCGGGCACGGTACTGCCTGTTGGGGCGTCCACCGACGGGCCCTTCCACGGCCATGTCCCCCTGCAGCATGCCTTCTCACCCCCTCATTACAGCTTCCATGTGGAAGCTGGCACTGTCCATGTCCCTGGCTTGTGTTCCCCTGGCTGTTGTTGCTCTGTTACCCCGCTGTCCTGACTGCTACCTCCACTGCACCAGGTCACCTACTGGCCTCTGCAGTCTGTGGCCCCACACACCTTCCCTTGCCCCTATTTTGTCCTGGGATCTCCCTGGCCTGCCCTCTTTGTCCCTCTTGCCTTGTCTGTCTCCTGCCTCATGTGGCTTCCTGTAGCGTTCTTGCACCTCTTCCTTGAGCCTTTTATTTTAGCTCATTTTCCATCGTCGGCGCACCTTCCGGCTGATCCACTGTTGGCGCGTAAGCCTTTAAATATCGCATTAAGCTCTTTATGCATGGTTCCACCCCTTCGGTTTGCATGCCTTCATTTGCATTGCGCTGTTGCTCAGCATGTTTTCGTGGCGCAACTGCCTCCTACTGGAATATCGCAGAAGGGCACATTTGACTTGCGCTAGGTGTAACCCTATTGCGCATGCGCAACCCTTTGAATATATCTGGCCCTCAATATCCAAATCACTGCCCTCAGTGTAAAAATCCAAATGCCACCCTGGAGCACATGCTTATTGATTGTGTAATTTTAAATTTCTTTTGGGAAAAAATTCTGGAGGTAATTTTCAAAATCCTGGCCGTGAAACTCAATAACAATATTGAATGTTTGTTTTGATATTAGGTTACTTATCTGAACAAATGAATGATTGTCAACAAAGTCTAATAATGCTGGCTATCATTAATGCTCATAAATGCTTACTAATAAAGTGGAAAGATTCTCTCCTGCCAGATCATCAGATGTGGTTTAACCTTATGGTTGATGTTTATAAGATTGAAAAAATACATTATTGCCTACAAGATAACTTTATATAATTTGACAAAATTTGGCAACCATTTGATAAGTTTATAACATCTAGTAATAGTTTATAAACTATTTGTTAGAATCTATGTAAATAAATTATGAGGCCAAAATGGCTAGCTAAGACAACTGGATAGTATTTGTTTGATGCATTCTATTTACTGTACTAATCCTGTTGGTTGATATGTAATATGTATCTTTATACTTTAATAAAAAAAAAAAAAAAATGTGTCTGGGAGGCTAAATTAAAAGATATGTCTTCAATTCAGTTTTAAATCTGTTGACGGTCAGGCATTCTCTTAACTGATGAGGTAGAGAATTCCACAGGGTAGGTGCCACAAAAGAAAAAGCATGGGCACCAGATGTTTTAAATCGAACCCTGGGAATCTCTAGCAATCCCTCATCAGTGGATCAGGAGGATGGAGGAGGCAGTAGGGAGTCAGGAGATATTGTGGGTAGCTGGGTCCCTGTTTGTGTAGGGCTTTAAGGTTAGCAAGCCAACCTTAAAGGTGATCCGCCACTGAACAGGTAGCCAGTGCACAGTCCACGCAGCATTGCGCCGCACATGACTGGCTCTCAATGTACCAGTCAGAAACCTTGCCACAGCATTCTGCACTAGCAGCAGGCAGCGGATATCAAACCCAGGGACGCTCCTAGGTAGAGGGCATTGCAGTAGACAAGGTGGGTGGTGATGCAGCATGGACCAATTTTGAAGGTCATCTGGGGAACCAGGTGTTTCATCTAGGCGATATTCCTCAGATGGTAAAATGAGGATTTAACCATGGCTGAGACCTGAAATTTCAGGGTCAGGCCATCATAAAAATAATGACCAGTTTACGCACCGGTCTGAGGTGGTGAGCTGAACACCATCAAGCCATAAGCTTGACACCTGTCCAGCCTCCATACCCACCCCAGATGACCTGGGTCCACAACCAACACTGGTCTTGTCTGGATTCAGTCTCAGCTAGCTGGTGCTCATCCAGTTCTTGATCTCAGTGAGACAGTTGTTTAGCACAGTGACTGCATCAACCTGCCTGGGTACAAAGGATATATACAGTTGAGTGTCATCTATGTAGCAGTGACAACTCAAACTATATCACCTGATGATATCTCCCAATGGTAGCATTTACACTGCAAACAACATGGGTGCCAATATGGAGCCTTGGCACCCTACCAGCGGAGGGAAAGTCAGAGGATAATTCCAGTGACCACCATCTGAGACCTGTCCACAAGGAAAGATCAAAACTATTCAAGTGACTGTACCTGACAAACCACAAAGAAGCCGCAAGTATCTAAAAGCACGCCATGGTCCACAGTGTCAAACGCTGCTGAGAGATCAAGAAGGACCAAGATGGTAACGAGCTTTTCAATATCTCGCTATTAGGAGGTCATTCAATACTCAGACAAGTGCAGTCTCCATCCTGTGTCTCTTCCTAAATCCAGACTGGAGAGCTTCATAGACATTGTGGGTCACAAGGTGATTGTCCAGTTGCAATGCAATCACCTTCTCAATAACCTTACCCACAAATGGCAGGTTAGAGACAGGCTGGTAGTTAGCTGTACAATCTGGATCCAAGGAGGATTTTTAGGGAGTGGTTGTATGACCACCTCCTTGAGGATCAGGAACACCCTCCCAAGGAACTCCAGACAATTTCCACTAGGATTAGGTATATAACATCTGCACAACCCACTAATAGTGGTGTAGGGCCTGGATCCAAACTACAGCTGGTTGGGAGCAGAATGTGGGTGATATTCACAATGTCTGTGAATTCCAGCCAGCTAAAGTCCATCCAGACAGACTGAGTGCTCTCCACCTCCCACTGATCTCCACAATCCCTCACAGGGAGAGCTGGGCTGATGCGGACCTGATGAGGCAACCTTATCCACGAAGAATCAAGCAAACTTCTCACATTTAAGATGAGAAAAAGCTCCCCTGGGCTGGAGACAGATTGGACTGCACAATCTGTCAACTGTCAGGAACAGCCGAACCAGTCAATTCTGCATAGCAGAAATCTCCTGACAGGAATTCTGCCTTCTTATGGGTGATTGATTGATAGTCCTTGTAATGTTCCATCAGTCTTCTAAGCCTGTCAGCATCCAGGCCAGACCTCTGCCATGCTTTCTCCATTATTCAACCAACTCACCTCAACTCCTTTAAGGAACCATCGAACCAAGGGGTTCTTGGGTGAAGAGTGAGTGGTCAACGTGAACAGGAGCAAACATGTCCAGGGCATCTCCCACTGCCTTATTATAGGCCAGTACAAGATCCTCTGGACTCTTGCATTCACCCAACAATCCCGATAGGTCCAGCATCACTGATAGACTATCTGGGGTAACACCCCTTAAAGGGTGGCACTGGACCATCTCCATAGGGGCAGACCCATTGGGAGGAGCCCGAAACTGAACCTTATGGTGTAATGGTCAGACCAACTGACTAGTTCCACCCCCAAATCTGAGATCTCCATCCCCAGGAGGAACACCAGATCCAACAAGTGATCCCCTATATGGGTAGTGGAGGTAACCACCTGTGTAAGGCCCAGCATCGTCATTAGCTGGAGTAGATTTTGACCAAACTGCAGAGTTTATCGTTGATCCAGGCATTGAAGTCCCCCAGAGCTATCCATCTGAGGGACCTCAACACCATGTCGATAATGAAGTCTGCTATCTCCACCAGCAGAGAGAATGTGGATAAGGCAGTGCCTGTCACATCTGTAAAGGTATCCTGGGAATGAGGAGTGCCTATCAACACCAGGAAAATCTCAGAATAGGATGTGAGGATAAATGTCCAAAAGATACTGTTTGGAATGGGACTGGAGTGACACTGGACACAGAGGCAACAACTTTTGGACAGAGGGTGCTAAATTGATATTAAGACAGCAGGAATTGTTTTGGTTCCAAGCAGGATGGATAAAACTGAACTTATATTTAAAGACATTTTTTGTTGGAGAGTGGGAGTGAATGGAGAGACACTGGGATGGAGGCGCGACCAATTTTATAAGCAGCAGTCATTTATGGAAACTTTGAATGATTAAAATGAAGGATAAAGGGAATGCAAGTTCATTATTTACAAGGGTATTAAGTCTGGAAGAGGAGGGTCTGATGAAACAATTAAGAAGTAACTGTTTTCCAACCAGTGTGGAGGGATTGGGAACAAGTATGATGATGGTAAGGGTATTTACATTATTGATAGAGGTCTGGAAAACTGAAGTAGCTAATGATTTTAATGGGAAATGGTTTATGGTAAATTGGAAGACCATATCAAGCAGGGGTCAACAGGAGATGGGTAACTGATTCATTTAAGGTGTCCAAATGCTGGAAAGTGAGCGTAAGGAGGAGCTTAGGATACAGTGGAATGAAACAAGTAGAAGACAATATATTGCCTGCTTGGCGACACCTTCCCAATGCGGATAAACATTAGAATGCAGAATTCCCAGCAGTATGGATGAGCTGCAGCTCCAAACAATATGTATGTGTCTGTAAGAGATACTTTTTCAGGAGGGGGTCTTAATTTCTGATTTATTTTTTCTGCATCTGTTCCCAGTCCACCCCACACCCAGACAATACACAGACAGCGGATTGTGTCTCTCACAGACCACCACTGGCAAACACTGACCTACTTCTCCCTTGACTAGTCCCATCACATTTTCCAAACACTTGGCTACAATCCTCCAGTTAGAATCACAACAGAAAAAAAAGTGACAGCTGACCAGCATTCACTTTATGCAAGGCATGCATTGTGTGCCTATAAAATACTGTTCTCATTTTTATTTTTGAGTACAATCAGTTCTAGTAGTCCAATCTGTCTTTCAGTATGATTCACTAATGGGAACAGGGAGTGGCAGTGGTGTTGATTTCAGATGTTCACTACTGGCAGTGACTTGCAACCCTCCAGGTTGTATCCCGTTGCATAGGAAATGGTGACGTGCAGCTGTCCATCTCCAGCAGTAGGGACAGTGGTAGTTTTAATGCAAAAGTTTCTGTCCCGGTGGAGCAGTGACATCTGGCAACAGTGCGGCAATCTGAATGTGATGGTTAGAGCACAATAGTCTTGGAAATCTGATTTACAGCAATTTGAAGGAACTGCACAGATGTTGGGCTAAGAAGACACTACCACATTCAAAGAGGTGAGAGGGACAACAGGCAGCATGGATGCCAATTTTCTCAAAACTAAGATTATAATGTAAGCAAACATCTGCCTTCAACCCTCCCACCCTGCCGTCCACATGCAGACCATGGCTTCAAAGCAAACTTCTCAGTTTCAACTCTGCTGACACCATCCCAGCCTCGGAAGCGTCTGTCTGCATTGACACCCCCACTTCATGCAGACCACAGCTACTGGAGAGAACTGGCCGTATCATATCAGCATCATCTGCCAAAATCGTGACCAGAAGCACATTAAATTGAAAATGAATGCCCTCTTCTATGGAGCAATCGGTGACAGTGATTGGCCAGTGATAAGTGAGTTTGGCTAATGGTCATAACAAAATGAGAACCCGGCTGTAATGCTGAGTGGCCAATGACACCATCACCAACCTCTTTCAATGAATAAAACCTCATCCCACATTTGTCACTGCATATCGATAAAACCTACCCATGTGGTGAACACTTTCCTGTTTCAATAAGCGTAGTAAATGACACCCACCAACAAAACAAGACGAAACCCCCATCCATTTCTCACAGGGTTCCAACCCACCCCGACCCTTAGAGGAATAAAGGCAAAAAGCAAATAAAAATTGGAAGAAACACATTTGGGATGCTACAGATATGATGCCATGATCCCTTGAAAAAAACAATAGTAAAATGGTAACAAGACTTGAAGCAATGGATGATTTCCTGGTGTACATGGTTGCCACCCTCTAGCTTGGTTGTTATTTGGATCAAATTTAACTTTATTCAAGGCTAAACAGACACTGAAACCAGTGAATGTCGATGTGCAGCTTTAGGCAAAAGAACATCAACAACATTAGGAGCGTCATAGGTGATAACCTTTGATCTTTACTTAATCTAATCACTCTTGCATTGCACAATTCGTCACCGTGTAGGGTGTCACAAAAAGAGGAAAATGGAGGCAATGACTTGTGGAAATGTAATAGTACTGGCAGTAAAAAAAAATGTTACAGCATAACAAAATGAGCAAACAGAACATAATGTATTGAACATCACAACAGCATATTTATGGAAGGAAAGGAGATCTGAAAGGATGGAAACACCATGCACTAAACTAAGTGATATTAAAATGGAATAAAATATGGAGATTTATTTTGTAGAACAAGTTTGAAATAGGGTCAACATGAAGAGTGCGACTGGTGAGGGTAATTTATGTAATCACAACACAACTGACCAACTGGTATCATGAGGCACCATGACGAAACATGCCATGTCCTGCTCATCAATACATCTAACTAAAACTCAAGGGTACAGAACAAAAACATAGGGGCATATTTTGCACATGCCTCAATGATGACAAAGCATCTCAAATAATATCTGATTTAAATACCAACACAAGCAGTGCTGCTGTAGCCCATGCTCTCATCTCCTATAATCACTGGCGTCACAGAGCAGAACAGCATGTGATTTTTGATTTACAAGTGAACTGTAACTGTCAAAATCATTTCTAAGGAAAAACACTTTCATAAAACAAGTCATGACAAAAGTAGGAGTTTGACATTGGAAGAAACAAATATATTCACCTTCTGTCACAGTAGAGAATCCAGTATTTCACTACACAGCTGTTGAGAATACTGATGGCATTTTCAGCAGATGCAACAGCTGTCTCTGTCCACCATCAATACTATAAAATATTTCAGATGAGTTACCATAAATGTCAAGAATCACTGTTGTCTGAGTAATAAGTGGCTCAAATGGACCACCTCATGTTTTTGGTTTCTTTTTTGTCACATCTTCTTGCCACCTGAAGCATGTTTTCCATTCTTTCACGTTTCCTTGCGCTCGTGCAGAAAGCGTCTTAGAACTGTACCACAGGGGCGTGTCCAATGCAGAGCACTGTATGGTGGGCTTGACCTTGACACCGATGACCACTGAAGCCAAGTGTGATGGCAGTTGGAATTTCACAGCAGGGAGCCTGCTGCACTTGAAAGAAAGAAACCTCACCAGTCGCTTCATTCCTCTCATTTACATAGCTGCCATTGCAACTCTGCAGACCCTCCACTTCCTCCACTGCTGCAGTCTGCCCGCACTCTCCGTTCCCCACTGGCTCAACATCTTTCATTAAACCCTCCCGCTCCTTCCACTGCTGCTGTCCTCCCAGCTCCCATCCCAGCCCTTGGCATCTAATCAAACCCTCCCTCTCCCTCCACTGTGTGCTGTCCACCCCATATCCTCTGTTCCGATGCTGATATTGGGGAGCATAATCCCTTGTCGACATCATGTACCCCCCAACTCATGTGACACACAGGAACCCACCACAGTGTGACCCAATTTATTTTTTTTGTACCTGTAAATAAAGAAAACCGTCCCCAACCTCTTTTTTAACCTGCAAAATGAAAATGGTCCTTCATCGTCTCCCCATTCCCCCACTGAGCACCCACATCCCCACCCCTTACCCCATACTTATTTAACTCCTAGGTGGCGCTATCCCAAGGCTACTACCTGCCTGCTTAGCCACCAACAGGTTAAGGGTCTGAGTTCTGAAGCAGGTGCCTCCACCCAAAGGTCAGGGGTTGGTTTGGGTCAAGCTAACCAGGCCACAGCCCTCTGGGACACTGTGATGCCCACTTTTCCACTAGTGGCCCACCTACACAATATACCTTTAACCTCCAGATATACTTTGTACATACACTTACATTTGGCACTTACCTCCAGGACTGATTCCTTCAGCTTGACTTTGGGGACCCCTGTAAAATAAGGTGATGCAGTACAACAGCAACAATACAATACCTTCAACATAAACTGACACCACAGTCAATGTAAATTGCAGAAAAACAGATCTGATTTATTCAGGGGACTATAACAAGGATGGGGATAATCAGGTTAATTTGCTTAATCCTCACGAATCACACTGTAGTGCATGCAATCAGAGTCCCATTCAGTCACACACTCTGTGTACCCAGGATGGGGAAAAGGCTAGCCAGGACTGTTGCCTGGGGTAGGCCAGTGTCACAGCTGGTTGGGGCCCTGTGATGAGAAATAACATGTACACACAACCAATTTGTAATCCGGAGCGGAGGGCTCAGTTCAGTGAAAACAACACTACAAGAATCAGATGACACACTTTTGATTTAAGAAAGGTTCCAGGAGCTACCCTGATAATTACTCATGGTACCCAGGCTGAACACAGGATGGATGATGGACAGACATTCTGGATTGCCAGAGGAAGCAGGACCCACAAGAGTTGCTTCAGCGTTATTCCCGTGCAGGCAAGGAGCAGGGGCGACCCTGGCGGGTACCTCGTCGATGGTTCTTCTCTGTGCCGCAGGGTAGGGAGATAAGGCCAGCGTGGCAGGGCCTATCTGCGATTAGGCAACAATGGGTTCAGTCTGATTTTAGCTGGGAAACAAGCTTCCAGCAACTAGCCACAATTCACAGCAAGAGGAATTATCGGGATCCTCAATCAGCACATAGCACATTCATATGTACAAGCTCAACAGCACACAGCCGAACTAAATCGCTTCTCTTTCAGTTCACGGTATATTTATATGCCAAATTCTACCAGTACCAGGCCAAATGCTCCCCAGTTACAATCGCAAGTCTCTGCACACACTGGAGCTCAGAGTGACTGAAATTCCTGACAGTCTGATCGCATTCAGAAAAATCCTCAGTCTTCTACAGGTCAAGCCTAGTCCCAAATCAGCAACTTGCTTCATTCTCACAAAATTCAGTTTAGTCTGACAAAAGTCCTCTTCTCCCTCTTAGGGAAGAAAGCAGGCTAGCAGGCCAGAAGTCAGGCCTTTCACGGTTCTCCTGCACAAACTACTGCTCAGAGCGGCCGCTCGAGCGGCTCCGGGCTGTTGCTCTCTCAGCTTCAACAGATCTCCTCTTTCTGCCCAAAATTCAGGGTGCATCAGCAATCAATTCGGAGGCACAGTCTGAAAATGAAGTTCCCTCTTTTTCTTTTGCAAGGCAGGAGGCTGAAGGCAGGCATGCCAGACTAGCCTTCCCAACAAATCTCCACGCTACCCCGTGGGGCAGCAGCTCCACAAGCTGGAGCTTCTCTCTCAAGCTCCCACTCACTTCTGACCTCCTGCTGCAGGCAGCTGGGAATTTCTCTCTGATACAAAACATCCAGTTGGCTGATTCTCTTGTCCAGTCAACAGAGGCTCCCTCTATAGGTGCAAAAAGTGCTAACAGTCCAAAACTACAATTCCCAGAGTCTGGCACCACACAGTGCCACATTAACAGAGCTCCATTTAGAGTCCTAAAGTACTGATTGGTCCAATTCAGCAGTTCAGGACCAAAATGATGGAGCTACACTGAATGTCCTTGCTGCAAGAAAGGCAGGTTAGAACAAACTACAGTTTCATCGCTGTTCTACCAAATGCTCAGCAAATAATTACATCTTTCTGCAGTACTCCCTCTGCACAAGTAGCGATGGCAGAAACTGAGCGATTCTTCACCAACCTTGGTGGGACTTGGGCATAGAAACACACAGTCCCCATTCAGATTAATTACACTGCAAAATGGGCAGCCCTTAAGGGACAGTACACGGAGGCTTTAAAGCACTCCTGACAACAACATTTAAGCGGCTTTACGCCGAACACCAACCAGGCTGTGAGCAATTAAGGCGAGCTCTTGGAAGTCTTTTGGGAACCCCATTTGCAGGGGTTGCACCTATCTCTGGAGTTGGCGCTGTCATCTTCTCAGGACTGGGACACGTCTGCACTCTTCAAAGCCAACTGGCAAACTGAAGAATCAAAGGTAATGGCAGTCAATGGGGTTTTCAACTTAGGTTGATATCTCAACTATTTTAGGAATTTTGGCCCAAAATTTTCCAACATGGGGTTCTTGGGACCCACCTCATCTGTCCCTAAAGGTGATTTTGCGGTTGCTGTATGGAATCACCTTTCGGATCGTTAACAAATTATAGTGCCACTATTCATGAGGTGGGGTCCATAAAGCCCATGTTGCAATTTAGTGAAAAAATTCCCAAAAACTACTGCGTTCTGGCGTGTGTTATGCAGTTGTTATGCACTCCAAATGTTGCCAATTTGTAATATTTCACTCCAGATTTTCAACATTGCCATTTTTCCTCCTCCTCCTTATGAACAGTATAGCTATCATTTTTCACATCCTGCCCAAAATATGTTTTGCACCAGTGACACAGAAAGGCACGGTCACTCTGAAATCACCTTTCGAGTAGTGAATGAAATGACAGTGGCACTCTTCATGAGGTGGGGTCCCAAAGGCCATGTTGAAAACTTGGTGAAACAACTCCCAAAAGTGGCTGATTTACACCCAGTTGTTCAAAATTTTGTAAGTACGCATGTAACTTTGGTCAGTTTAAATGTTTTCACTCCAAATTTTCAATATAGCCTTTTTATCACACCACCTCATGACTAGTACAGCTGTCATTTTCCACATCCTGCCCATACTGTGATTTCACACCTGTGGCATGGAATGCTGTTTCCCACAGATTTGAACATTTTCACCTACAGGATTCATGAGGTGGGGTGATAAGGAGATTATGTTCAAAACTAAAATGGGTGAAAATGCTTTCTCGGTCTGTGCTCCAAAATTAAGGGATTCTCTCCACTGAATCTCAGAAAGTTCCCTTCTCTCGTTGTTTCAAGCATGACCTCCGTAAGGCCCTTTACAGCTCTGCACCCTGCTGCTGTTGAGGTCAACCCACTCATTTGTTGGACCCTCCTACTTACTTAACTGGCACCTACAGTATCTCTCCTACTCTTTGAATCTGCCTGTGAACTCCTGTTATCCCATCCCAGCACTTACCCACTAGTTGTGGTTCAAAGACTGCAAAATATTTGCACTGTAATCTTGTACCTGTTTTACATATTGCTCTTTCAACTGTACTGTTATTGCTGTATTCAGTTGTATTTGCTGTACTGTAACATCTCCAGCCTGTTTATTCCTTACCATTCCATGCTAACTGATTTGTCTCTTTGTTTTTGCTGTAGCCTTCATGCCTCTGTTTGTAACCTTCCAGGTGGTACCTGAAAATAGGCAGTCTTGATGTCTAGTGTACCTACCAGTTAACAAAAACTAAAGAAATAAATAAACATTTATATGAAAAAATGACAAAGTTATGCTCACTCGTTTGCAATTTCAGTATGCATCTAGTAACTGTGAAAATCTTAAATATTTGACCCACTTTTTTAAATTATTTGTACTCCTGCTCCATGGTCCTCTCTATCTGGAGGAGCTACAGCCCTGCCTCCGACATCCACCAGCCGACATCGATTTGCTACTCCCAGGGTTTACCTCCCCAGTGGGGTCAGCGGGGGCCCACCCCCAAGACTGGATACAGTACAGAGGTGCGTGCCATGACTAATCGAGGCAGGACCTGCCAGCTCCTCCATCATCCGTCATGATCTTTTTCCTCCTGGTTTCTCCCCTTCAGGGATGGAGTGTACAAGGATGCGGCGATGGTGCTGCACATGCTCCTGTGCATATGCCCCATCAGGCATCTGACCTGCCTCTGACCGATGTCTGCAGCATCAGTATGCCGGCTCTCAGCTGCTGCTGGGGGCCTAGGCATGCACCAACTGGTTGCCCTCTCCCCAGGAGGAGAGCTGTCCTGGGACTCCATCCTTCCCTTCCCTGCCAATCCCCAGCAGCCTGTGTTCACTCCTGAACATGGGTCACCAGTATAGCATGAGGTGTGGCGTCCAGGCGCCTCAACCTTCAGTGCCACTGGCGGCAATGCACCCACATTTTCAACATAGTCTTCTTACTACCCAAGCTTCTGTATTCAAATGCTGTCCAACATATGACAGCTTGTCAAAACATAGTTCAGGCAGGCTTTTCCTTCCACCAGAGTTCAACTAACACAATACAAACCTGCCATATAAACCTTGCAAGGAAACATTCGGCATTGACAAATACTTGTTTTATCTCATCAACAGTCCTTAAAATGATAGAATTAGCAGCATTAGCTCTGTCTGCTAATTCCTTCCATCCTTTTCTTGTCAGTATTCTTCATATTTGCCCGAACTTTCCAATAATTATATCTTTCTTAATCAAAATCTCTTTAATTATGGTAAGCTTTTCATCCTCTGTAAAATTAATTTTCTTTGATTAGGCAGTCATCTTGTTTTCCCCAAAGGCTAGTAAGACCAACATTTAAGACCAGTAGTAAGTTGCATAGCAACAGCATGATAACCAGTCTAACATAACACCATTCAGTTTTTTACTGTGTGCAACAGTCTTGTCTTGCTGTCGTATGCTAGCATAACTTAATGGTTTTAAAACAAACTTAAGCTTAAAGATAAAGCCATCTCTGTACACTGCTGCTGCTGGGCTCTTTATTACAGATCGAGGCACTCCTGACCAATCAGAACTCCTTTCCCTGCCACGAGATGCTCTTATTCTATGAAGAGTATCTCTGCAGCATGAATGCCAAATGGCCACATTCTAGAATTTTTTTATATATATTATTGATTGCTCTTGATCAATAATATATTAATATGTCTCCGTTGCTGAAAATGAGTGGTTTCATTGCCTTCAACTGAGCCAGAACAGCTTGGTTTTTGCTTCGTAGCTCGGGGGCTGTATTAACACATAGCTTAAGTTCTACAGCTGGAATGCTGGGAGGCTTGAGACCAGCGCAGTGAGAGACAGCATCTTTGAAAAAGATTATAAGTTCTAAGGCACAATTCCTTGTGAAGATAATGCATAAGTTTTGCTGGCTGTTTCAATTTATTAGAGAAAAACTGTTACTACAGTAACTTTTCTATTCTCTCCATCCTCCTTGCCTCCATGTATCATAAGTCATATTTCCTAAACATATAAATAAAGGCAAATTTAAAATAACTAATAATAGTTGCATTAACATAAAAGCAAAGAAGCCCACTGGTTCTGAAAGAATACACCTATTCATACTCAACACACTCCTCCCTCCATCACAAATCACATTTTTAGCATATAAGGCAAAATGTATGATTAATAATAAATGAAAATAATTATATTAAAATAAAACCATAGAAGCTGACTGGTCCTGAAAACAATGCATCCTCTTCATCATCTTTCTTCTTCCTCCATCTTGAATCATGTTTTCCTTGCCATGTGTCACTTCAGTGTGGGTGATCCTTCTTAGAAACATAAAACATAGACTTTGATGGCAGATAAGGACCACCTGGCCCACCTAGTCTGCCCATTTCCTACCTATTAGATAAGCTGCAGATTCTGGTTAACCAACAGCCTATTTCTTCCTACCTCTCCACCAGAATTGCCTTATGTCTGTTCCATGCATTCTTGAATTCCCCACTGTTTTTGATATCACAACCTCCTCAAGAAGGCCGTTCCATGCGTCCACCACCCTGTCTGAGAAAAATACTTCCTCACATTGCCCTTGAGCTGTCCCCTCTATCTTCAATTGTGTCCCCTTGTTCTTGCAAATCTCTTTTTCTGAAAGATGCTACCCTCTTGGACTTTGTTGACTCCTTGAGGTTCTTGACAGTTTCTATCATGTCCCCTTCTCCCTCCTTTCCTCAGGTTATACATATTAAGCTCCTGTGGTCTCTCTTTGTATAGCTTCTGTTGCAGACCCTGCACCATTGTAGTTGTCCTCCTCTGGACTGCCTCCATCCTGTCTATGTCCTTGCAGAGATGGGGTCTCCAGAACTGCACACAATGCTCAGATGGGGTCTCACCACCTGTCTGTACAGAGAGTAACAACTTCCTGTTTTCTACTGGTGATGTCTCTCCTATACATCCCAGTATTCTCCCAGCCATCCTTACTGCCTTCTCACATTGCTTGCTTACCTTTAGGTTATCTGATATAGCTATTCCCAGGTGCCTTTCCATTTTGTTGTTATTAATACCCCCATTGTGTACTCTTCCCCTGGGTTTTGTTTCCAGGTGCATTACTTTGCACTTCTCTGCATTGAATCTAAGCTGCCATACTTTTGACCATTCCTCCAATCTTGCCAAGTCCTTCTCATCCTTTCCACCCCTTCTGTATCAACCCTGTTGCAGATCTTTGTGTCTACTGTAAAGAGGCACACTTTTCCTTCCAGTCCCTCTGCAATGTCACTTCTAAAGACATTAAAAGGACCAGACCAGAACTGAACCCTGTGGTACCCCACTAGTAACCCCCTTTCTTTGGAGTGGACTCTGTTTACTAGTACCCTCTGTGTCCTATTGGCCAGCCAATTCTTTACACAGGCTACCACCCTAGGACCCACTCACAGGCTGGATAATTTGTTTATTAATCTTTTGTATGGGACTGTGTCAAATGCCTTGCTAAGGTCTAGGTAGACCATGACCACAGTCCCTCCCTGGTCTACTACTTTGGCCACTCAGTCAAATAAATCTATTAGAGTCATCTAACATGACCTTCTCTCTGTGAATCCATGCTGCCTTGGGTCCTGTGCCCTGCTGTACCTAACAGTTCTTTCTTTCAGAAGTGATTCCATAATGTTCCCTACCACTGAGGTCAAGCTAATAGACCTGTAGTTTATAACCTCTGCTTTACTCCCACTTTTGTGAAGGAATCACATCCATCCTCCTCCAGTCCTTAGGTACCACACCATCCTCCCATGATTTGTTAAAAGGGTAGTCAGTGGTGTCACTAGTTCTCCCTTTATTCTTTTAGAATTCTGGGGTGAATCCTGTCAAGAATCATTGCTTTGTCCACCTTCAGTTTTAGGAGTTCTTTCCTGCCCACTGCACAGCATTTGGTACAGTAGGACTGGTATCTATTACAATAGGAGGTGATGAGGGTGACACACTATTTAAGGCTCCATGTAATAACAGTGATCATGGAAAGGCAATTGCCATTAGGGTGAGTGTACATCACTGAAAATCAATTTCTGCAATGTGCACTCCTGGCGACAGTGAAAGGGCACTGGAGACTTGGATTTTTTATGTAGAAGGCTGTGCCCTCGCACCCCCTACTAAAGGATTATCAACTTCAGTGAGGTGCATGTTAGGGATGTGTGCAAAAGATGTAAAAAAATGTCAAGACTGCAACACAAAATGAGCGTGTACCCAGAACCAAACCGGTACCCTCCCAACCCTAGCCTGCTACCAACCCACCATGCCACACAGCCAGCTTGGTAGCCCACCACCTCACTAGACCCCACAAACCCTACCTCCCCTGCCGCCCACTGCACGGAGTGGTCCCTCCCCCATGCATGTATATATAGTGACATCTTGTCACTATATTCACCAACCCCCATCCGTCACCCTCCTGCCCAGTAGTCTTGTGCACAGGTGGTGTGATTGAGTCACCCTTTGAAGCACTCAGTCATGGTAGCCATCATCACAGGCTACCCTATTTAATTGGAGTTATCACAGCAGCAGCAAGAAATACTTATTAAGTAGGTGGCAGAGATGTTTCAAACACAACTTGCTGACAGATTTGACAGTATTAGAGGAAGCACACACTCTGGTATGACAATACTTCTGGATCCCAGATACAGGTGTGTACATTTCACATGGATGCATAGACTGGTAATTACCACCATTGTCTGCTCTAACTGATCTTTATTTTCAGCTGTGCATCATTGGAGTTGCTTGGAGATGCAACATAGGGTTGTGGGTGACCCCAGCTATGCGTTCACTATATAGTACTTAGTCAGAAACAACACAGACACAGCCAGGAGAGTTAGCAGATTTAATCAGTGCCTTGCCTTGTGTTTCAAATTGATGTTGGATCTCTCTCGCTGTGTCTTGAGAGCACCACTTATATACATGCCATGTTATAGAAACATAGAAAAGTCATTGGTAGCCTTTATTTATCAAAGCAGAAGCTTATTTACTTGCTAGCATTTGAATAGGCAGTTACAGATATACACCTGTGTTGGATCTCTCCCTGTACTTTTAGCATGGGGAGTCTTGACCCATACACTGCCGTGTCTGTCCATGAACAAACTGGTGATTTAAGGTCATATCATCTGTATGTTGTCATAGCTCCCTATGGCATATGTATACTGACTGACCTTTCCTGTTAGTTTTATTTAACTCAGTTACAGCATTTATTAAGTTTACTGTATTAGTGCATGTAGCTACATGTAACTACCAACATTTATATATTATAAAGCTTAGAGTACAGCTACTGAGATACAGCACAGAGTACTAAGTATACCTTTAGATTAAATTTGATATATAGAGAGAGGCAAAGCAGAATTATATTATAATAGACTGACATTTTAAATAAATGCAAACATGGCTAACTTTCTATTACTATCTAGGCTGACAGTTGCAAACAGGTCACAAGACCCTTTAGCTAACAGTTGTAACATAAGCACACTTATGGAAATACTCTTGAAAAGGGCAGAAGTGGCGACTATTGCAGTATACAATTTAATATGCTATTTTACCAGTATTACATAAGCGTAAAGGCCAATGGGACAGTCCCATTGGGGTGTTCCTGACTATATAATCTAAAACATATATTGTCAACAACTTTTTTGGTACTTAGTAGATAGCAAGTATAGCAGCACATGATTATATTATGGTTTGTAATAAAGAACAAAGAATATAAAACAGTTTGTTACAATGGTCATGTTATGCCACACACTAAAAATTATTTTATGGTTATAATCCCCTTGTGACCACAGCACTAACATTATGTTGTCCCCCCTTGTCATTATTTTGTTTAGATTAGCATTTGACTTTCTCCTCTTTGAGCAATTTTAGTTGTTACCCTTTGTTGCCAACTGTGAGCATACTAATTCTACATATGTTTCATTAGCTTGTTTAGGTATGGTGGTGTTTAACATATGCACCATCTTAGCCACAATTTTAAAATTAGATTCACAATCTGTTCTTTGATCACAGTATGTTTCACTGGTAGGGAAGGTCTTAGTCAAAGTGCAGTTTATTTTTATGATGCTGATTAAAACTCATGCATCTCTCCACAACTGCTCATCTTCCTCTCCCTGTGGGTCCTGCCATTTCTTACCCTGTTTTGTCACCATGTTGTTATTCATTTTGTGAACCTCAGTGGCATTTTCCTGATGTGCTTTATGTAGGAGTCCATATCAAGTTTGAACTGGTAGTAACATAACATTTTAAACACATGGAGGTCAAGTTAACTTGCCAAAGGTCACACAGTGTGCAAGCAAATGTTGCTGGGACTCAAACCTGGCTGGTTTTGCAGTGCCTTTGAACACTACTCATACTGAAGTGTTTTTAAATATGTTGGCTGAGGCAGTACACTTAATAATAATAAAAGAAATAAATGCTTTACACAACTTGTACGATTAGATATGCTTATTATTTTATACCAATTTGCTGAAATGATGCGTATACTTTCATTAGAAAGCTGTAAAATGGTTTTAGATTTGATAATGTGCTTGCTGTCTATCTTGCAACAAACTACAACTTAAGCCAACACATTTATATATCTCCATGCCACAGTTTTCCAAAAGAAAACTTTTAAACACCTTTAACTACTTTATTAAATGAAACTTCCTTATTTTTGTTTATTTGAAGCCAAACAAGATTTTATTTGAAAATACAGTACAACACACCATCTGTAAGTGAAGACACATCTAGGAGACCATGGTTATGCCCTTTGGTGCATAGCCAAATATAGCACTCCGCCATTTTGAAATCTTTGTGATGAACATTTTATTGTTCCTTAACAAAGAGTTTCTGGTTTTAACTAACAGTATGATAAAACCATTCATAGCTGTTAACACATTACATTTTACCTAGTAGTTCCTTGGCACATTGTCTGCAAACTACAAATCTTTTACACATTACAATGTTTGATGTCATGTCTCTTCACGCTCAAAATAACCTTCTTTAGCCAACAACCAACATACAAAGTCCTTCACTGACCCTATCTAGGCAGCATGAATCTTTTATTAAAAAAAAAAACACTAATTAAAACAGTCAGATATGAGTAGCAAAGCCTCTTTTTTCCGTTTTTATTGTAACATACTCTACTCCAGAGCAACCTTGAAAACAGAACATAACCACAGAACACAGATATACACTGGAAAAATGAGAGAGGCAGAGAGAGAGCATTACTTTGTTTAATGTGTATATACAGAAATAAAGCAGACAGACAATTAAAAGCAAAATTTTAGGACGAGATCGCTGTATCTCATTTCCACATTACTTCGGCCTTTTAGGATAAGACACACAAACTTATCCCGTGCCAAGGTATTTCTTTTCTTTTTCTGCCCTGATACTCCAGTCTGGGAGAATGACTGCAAAACCTTGACAATTATCTCTAACTGCTGCAGATGTTAACCCGAGTGCTGCAGTGTTGACTCTTTTAAATCAGTTTTTTTGGTCATTTTAGAAACTGCCAAACTAGCTATGGTTTTAGTTTAACAGTACATTTGGGATTGGAATGCTTTAAAAGTAGTGAAGGAAGTAGCATACAGTACTCTGACAAACAGACCCTGTGAAGGTGGGGTCTATGCAGTCTGTGGAAACAACGCACCGAGTGCTGGGTTGAAATTCAACTGGTGGAGGTCCCTAGTACCTGGGTTTGGGATAAAATCTTGTACCCCCATAGGAGGCAAGGAACTTGGAATTGAGACAACAAGCCTCAAAGCTGCACAGATAGTGAACATCGGGGGTAAACTCTCAAATCAACCCATGTGTAGTCACACCTACTGTGTATGCATCCACAGTGGTTAAACAGGCGAGACAGTTGGGCAGTCTGTACTCAACACAGTCCTGGAATTCAAAACTGTGATTTGTGGACCAGCTTTTGTGCAGTCACCTCATGTTGCTGCACATTTTACTTAGTTCTTTAATTTGTTGTCTCAATTCTAGGAGATTTGGCACTGTAACTGTGCCTCCACCTGTAATGTATACAAGGACTGTTTCTTATATGAGAGGTCTTGGGCATGCTCTTGAATTGCCTAGTCAGTTCATTAATTTGTGACTGACTCTGTTTATTTACAAATTTAAGATTCTCTTCTAACTGATTATTTTGATTTTTAACCCACAACCTCCCTTGTGTCACACTTAATTTATACTCCATTTTGGTATCAATGGCACATTTTGCATCTCTTTCACTAATTTATCTTTCACATCTCTTATTACAGTAACCATTTTCCTGACTCCTTTTCTTGAGAGCTAAACCTTCAGTACATTTCTCGTCATTTTCTAACATCTGTCTTTGTATATTACACACCCTAGTTGTCATTTCACACTGATATTGTACATACAGTTGACAGATGTTGGCTAACTTGATTTTATCTAGTTTAACTTTTCATTTCTGTCTGTACATTGCTTAGTAAAACATAAGAACGCATCTTCCTGTTGTTCAGGAGAGTGGTACAGACCTTCCTTTAATTTATAATTTATTCTCCTTTTTCTTCTGCATCTTCTTGATTTTGGTGATCTAATTTTGTTTTTAAAAGTGCTATGTCTATCTTCGAGGTGCTGTCCCCTTTCAGTTTAGAAACTAAATTCTCTAAAACTCAGATTGGCTTCTTTCTTTTATTCACGTTATGCTGGCGCATGCACGGAATATTTTGGGAGAAGTAGCATGCTTTGAGGTGTGCCTCTCCTTGCAATCCACTGCTCAGTTTAGCAGGCATGGCGGTCCTGCACCAATGGGTGTGGGAGCTGTGTGACAGCGGTGGTCTTGCTCAAAGAAAACACTGCTGTCACATACAGCAGCAGCGTCAAGCTGCTCCACCTGGCCACGCTACCCCGTGTCATGCCACCCCCAAGCTTTGGTGCCATGTTGGAGCCCACCCCAAGCATGGCAAACATCCCATGTTGTTTGCTGGCCAGGGGTGCCCAATCCCCGTTGGCTCCTCAGCCCCCCAGCCATCTTCTGCAACGCTGGGGGCCCACCCCAGCGTGGCAAATGTCCCGCATTGTCAATAGCGAGGTGTCAATTCCCCGTCGGCTCCTCGGCCACCCCAGCCATCTTCTGCCACACTGGGAGCCCACCCCATCGTGGCAAGCGTCACGCATTGTCAGCCGACGGGGTGCCCAATCCCCGTCGGCTCCTCGGCCCTCCTAGCCATCTTCTGCCATGTTGGAAGCCCACCCCAGCATGGCAAATGTCCTCATCATCAAAGTAAAAAAAAAAAACATAGTGAAAGCGGTCCCACGCGATCTCCCACCCCTCCATAACCCGCACCCACCCACTGCACCCAGCCTCCCCACCCCCTCACTCCATACTTACCTCCGGAGCTCGTGGACGATCTTTGGTGGACCGGAAAGCGTCTGCACTCTTCAAATCCGACCGCGAACTGAGGAAATGCTGGTAAGCTGTATAATGGGCTAGATAGGGGTTTCAACTTTGTGCATATCTCAGGCATTTTTGGAATTTTGCACCTAATTTTCAACATGGGGTTTTTGGGCCCCTTCTCATGAATGATTCACTGTCATGGTGTTTTCGGGCCCGAAGGGTGATTTCGCCGTGACTGCACACTGACTGTGAAATCACCCTTTGGGCCTGAATAACACCATGACAGTGACATCATTCGCCGAAGGGGTCCCAAAACCCCATGTTGAAAATTTGGTGCAAAATTCAAAAAATAACTGTTCTGGCGTGCGTTGCGCGAGTTCCTACACAGGCTCGTAAGTTCAGTAATTTTCAATATTTTCATCCAGATTTTCAACATTGCCATTTTACCACACCTCCTTATGAGCAGTACAGCTGCCATTTTTCACATCCTGCCCAAAATGTGTTTCCACCCATGTAGCGCACAATGGCACAGTCGGTGTGCGAAATCAATGTATGGGACACATTAAGAATATCACAGTGACACTATCATGAGTAGAGGTCTTAAAATGGCTGTGTTGAAAATTTGGTGACAAAATTCCTAAAAATTACTGTTTTACGAGTGTTCTTTGCGCAGTTCCTATGCGCGCTCATATGTTTGTGAATTTTCAATATTTTCACTCCAGATTTTCAACATTGCCATTTTACCACATCTCCTCATGAGCAGTGCAGCTATCATTTTTCACATCTTGCCCAAAGCGTGTTTCCGCCCATGTAGCACACAATGGCACAGTCGCTGTGCGAACTCAGTGTATGGGACACATTAAGAAAATCACAGTGTCACTGTTCATGAGCAGAGATCTTAAAATGGCTATGTTGAAAATTTGGTGAACAAATTCTTAAAATAACTGTTTTACGAGCATGCGTTGTGCAGTTCTTACGCACACTCGTAAGTTTGCAATTTTCAATATTTTCACTCCAGATTTTCAACATTGCCATTTTACCACACTTCCTCATGAGCAGTACAGCTGTCATTTTCACATCCTGCCCAAAATGTGTTTCCGCCTATATAGCGCACAATGGGGGTAACAAAAAGGTCATGCTAAAATTTATTGTGCAAATACCAGCAATACACAGGGCATTAGGGTAAAGCACCACACATGCCAAACACCACTGCAAATACCTGCAAGTGTCGTTCGGCATTGACAGAATGCTTGTTTGGTCCTTTTCGCTTCTTCTTTTGTTTGGTCAAGGCTATAATAGTTTCATGATGATCTTTTATGTGAGTATGCAGCCTGTGTATTATTTCTTGGCTGTATTGCCATATTTCCTGTATGGCATTGGCTATTTTCTTTACTATCTTTGGTGTTCAAATTTCTGTCTACCACTGCTTTGCTAAAATGTTTCCTTGCTGATGTTTCTAGGGGTGCCTTCATAGGCTCCTAGTTTACAATATTTGTCTAAGTGGTTATGTATTTAATTTTCCATGACTCCTGTCACGCAACTGGCACTATCTGCCCGTCTTAACTTTTAAGTGCTAGATTCCCTATTTTGGGACTTACCTTTGTCTGCTTGTTCTGGCTATTACTCACCCTCTCATGCACTAGTGGTGAGGCTCACTTGGACAAGTCTTATGACTCTTCTAGGGTCCTGCCTTGCAAGTTCCTACAGTGTCCCTAGCAACAACTTATGCTACATAGCTTTTTCTAACAATACAACCATACCTAAGTCTATTTTATATCTCTTGTTCCTTTGAACAAGTCTGAGGAAACTGTTGCTCTTTCCTTAGATTCATTATACTTTGAACAAAACATATGTTACCTGATCCGTAACACTTTACGGTTGAGGTGATCAGTCTTTCCCGGTCGTGCTAAGCAAACCAATGCAGCGTGAGGCTTGGACAATTTGCTTATTCGGCACGGCAATAATGGTTGTGTCTCTTTGGTGTCACTGACAATTGGTCTCATTTGGAGAGTTTTGGCAGTCCAGATCTACAGTTTAAAAGGTTTTTAAACATACCACACCAATTGATCTGAGTCACAACACCAGTTGTAACATAGGGTTGTAAATGACCCCCAGCTTCGACATTCACTATATAGTACTTAGTCAGAGACAACATGGACGCAGCCAGAGAGTTAGCAGATTTAATCAGTAACTTGCCTTGTGTTACAAATTGATGTTGGATCTCTCTCACAGTGGCTTGAGAGCACCCACTTATATACATACCACTACTAGATATGCAAGTCTCGCAGGCAGCCAATCATAAAACAGAATAACAAGTTGATACCAAGGTGTGGCATACTTTTCCACAGCTTACTTAATTTTTACACAATATTTTTTATACATATACAAGTGGGTCAATTTGACCTAGGTGAAACAATGAGTTTCACTTACACTATAGCAACATACAACAACTTAAGGCTTGCCCTTAATGCCTAAACATGTAAGCTAAATGTTATAATTTTTATCTTGAAAAATCAGTTAGTACTGTTAGTACAAAACATATCAATAGCTGCTATCTTAAAACCTCCTTCCTAATACATTGATAGCTACCTTCTCATTTATATTGTCTATGTACTGCAACATTCTCAATGACCAGTAAATGGTGGCATTGTATAACTAATGATTTAAATACTATGCCTTAACTGTTAGTGGCGAATAACGGTATGCAGTATAGATTGATAGCCTAGTTTGTGTGTTGGTTACATAAAATACACATACTCTATTATGCATTGTGTTTTGCATCTGCTGTTATAGAAACATAGAAGTCGTCGTTGGTAGCCTTTATTTATCAAAGCTGAAGCTTATTTACTTGCTAGCATTTGAATAGGCAGTTACAAATATATACACCGGTGTTGGTCTCTCCTTGACTGTTTAGTGGAAGTCTTGACCCATACACTGCTGTGTCTCCATGAACTAACTGGTGATTTAAGGTCATATAATCTGTACGTTGTCATAGCTCCCTATTGCATCGTATACTGACTGAACTTTCCTGTTAGTTTTAATTAACTCAGTTACAGCATTTATTATGTTTACTGTATTAGTGCATGTAACTACATATAACTACCAACATTTATATATTATAAAGCTTAGAGTACAGCTACTGAGATACAGCACAGAGTAGTAAGTATATCTTTACATTAAATTTGCTATATAGAGAGGGCAAAGCAGAATTATAATAGACTGACATTTAAAATAAATGCAAACATGGCTAACTTTCTATTAATATCTAGGCTGACAGTTGCAAACAGGTCACAAGATCCTTTAGCTAACAGTTGTAACATAAGCACACATGTGGAAATACTCTTGAAAATGGTAGAAGTGGTGACTCTAGCAGTATACATTTTATATGCTATTTTACCAGTATTACATATCGAGCGGCCAATGGAGCAGTCCCATTGGGGTGTTCCTGACATATAATCTAAAACATATATTGTCAACAACTTTGCTTTGGTACTTAGTAGATAGCAAGTATAGCAGCACACATGATTATATTATGGTTTGTAATAAAGAACAAAGAATATAAAACAGTTTGTTACAATGGTGTGTATTGCGCCACACACTAAAATTATTTTATGGTTATAGGAGCCATTTCACTGTCAGTCCAAGCTAGTGCTAAATACAATTTAAGTGCTGACTGTACAACATTTCATGTTGGTTAAAGTAATTTCTTCAATATACTGAATGCTCACCTACATTCAAGTTTAAAACAAGTGCTAAGTTTTGAAGGGAAGCTCTAAATGGGGTCAGTATTATATCTCTTTTTCTCTGTACCTGTTATAACAGGTTAAATAGCAGGTGCTGGCTGTGTTTCTCCCTTAGATATGAGTCTCCTAAATGAAAATACCTACCGCTGCTGAAGAGGCTAACACTGTATTGGTAACCTTACTAGATGTACAAGTAATGTGGCTGCTCCTACTCCTACTCCTACTAAAGCAGAGTATGTGGTTACTTACTTTTGTATATCAACTTTGTGTAGTTGCAATTTTTATGGTTGCACATTGATTCCTAATGCCATGTATGAGAACTGGATGGTTAGTCTACCGTTTAACTGAAATCAATAAAATAAAAAGTAACTGTTGCATACACTTGTGGGAGAGTAGCAATGGCCATCTGAAGAAACCAACAAGAATGTGCATAAACAACTTTCTAACCATACTACTCCTGCTGACTCACATCAAGGCTAGATCCAGAGAATCTTGAATGCCTAGCCTTTCTCAAACTCATCTTATCAAGGATCAGATTTAAAGAGCATCAGTTTCTGTGCTTTTACCCCTCTGGTATCTTATCTTGTAAGAACTTAAACAGTGTTATAACATGGCAAGAAATACAAGATGAAAATCGAGCAATCACACTGGATTGAAACAGCACATGTGGCACAAAATGAGCCAGGCATTAATTCCCGAGTAATGCCCATCTCATAGCGTAGTACTGTCTCTAACCACATTAAAATTACAGCACAAAAATATAAAACTGGAATAATATCCACACCTGCCCAGTGCTACTTATACAGTCACTGCAAACTTGCAGGAAGCCTACAAAATCAAAGACATGAGTGCTGTTAGTAAATCACGGCGTTACCTTCTTGATTTGTGGGACAATGGGCATAACGTCCTGGGTTGACCAAGATTATGGGAAAGGATGTGGTGTTGCAGCATGTAATGATGTCTGAAGCACTGTCTACATGCGGTGTTTTACAGACCCTATTCCTACTGATAGTGCTGCAGTTGTAAAGTGTCCTCAGGAGTCGCTAAAAGCGAAAAGAAAGAAATGAATTTTGGGCCAGCTGCAGTTGTAAAGCATTCTCAGAGTCGCTAATAAAGAAAAAAAAAGACAAGAATATTGAGCCAGATGCAGATACTTTGGGAGTAGTGCACGACATATCACAGTGTCAATGGCAGAGCTAGATGACTTGGAATGCCTGAAATGTGAGCAGAATACCCATAAAAATACCTTATGGGCCTGTAATGTTTTTTGGACTGGCTCACATCTGTATAATAAACTATCTGTAGATATTAGCACTGCAGCTCTCCAAGCTAGCAACTATACTGAGAAGAGTGTTATGGCTCCAGTCAGAACAGAAGGAGAAGACAAATGTGCTGGGCTAAACCGCTATATTAATAGCGTGAAGGTGAAACAGAAAAGTCAATATAGCAGCTGACCCAGAATTTCAACCAGCCAACAATATCTTTCTGGCAGTCCTCAAAGAATATTGAACAGCGGAAAATACACCACATCTCATCACCCTGTATCTCAGACAGCGATCTGAATAAAATTTGCATGTCTGAAAAGCTAAACCCCATAACAACCTATGGCTAATAAGGAGGCTGTGGTTTGAAATGCAATTGGGGTTAACCAGAAGAGGAGAGAGGGGCATCAGAGTTAAAACATGATTAGATTTAGTATACATGTTGATGAAAGCAGTGTTGAGTACATTGTGATTGCATTTAATGAAAGCAGTAAAAATCATAACAAAGGCACAGAAAGCAATAGGCAAGCTCTTAGAGGGTCTGTATTCCACAGCCTGACAGTAGTAATTGCCCTGTAGCTCTTTTTAAGAGCACATTGCTAGAGTGCCCTAATACCCTACATTTTATTTGCACCCATTAAGACTGCCCCAAGCTCTGGACAATAAAAAACACTGGTATTCAGCAAGCTCATGGGAAAGAACTACTTGGACGGAATGATGGTCCAGATATCTGCTGATGCCCAATTGAGTGCCAGGTATATGAATCACTCCATTAGGGGCACCACCATACAAATGCTGTCTGATGCTGGCCTCGCATCTAGAGAGATCATGTCAGTTACAGGACCTCACTACCCACTGCATGCTAATGTGGGCTTTGTCTGTTCTTTCCCATATTGGCCCTCCCTGCAAGCCCCCACCCAGTACTGCTCCAGCTGCAAAGCAGCACACAATGCAACCAGGGGAACCACTGAGAGGCACCAAGAGGTAATTGACCCCATCTTCCTGCACCATCTCTGCTAGGGGTGTTTTGACTACTGGAACTGCTAATTTCAGACCTCTGAAGTGTACAGATAGGATTTGCCTGCAGCTAGAGTTGTTTACTTCACTGCTTTACGGAGTTCCTCCATTACCTTAAAGGGTAATCTGAGTCATTTATACTGTATTCTTAGGCTGTTTTTACCTGTATTGCTCCAGGTATTGCTGTGTTCAGTCGGGTATCCTGCAGATTGCTCCTCTCTGTGAACAGGGCTGCCAGGCATCCTAGACACCATTGCTGTCTGTTTCTTCATCACGATAATGATACAGGACTCACACATGCATAATAGTGCTCCAGGCTACTCCACAGAGCATCAGTCTGTGCTACCGACCTTGTTACCGCTGCATACTAATGGGGCTCTGTCTGTTCTCTCCCATACAAGCCTCCTTGTAAGCCCTCCCACCCCAGTACTCTTTTCAGCTGCCTGAAGCAGCACACAACATACTAGGGGAACTATCAGAAAGGCACCAAGAGGTAATTGATGCACTCTTCCTTCACCATCTCTGCTAGTGGTGTTAGCTCATCTATGCTAAGTGTCAACTTCCCCAACAGCCCAGCCACCCTCCACCCAAGCCTGGCCTTAATTTATAGCCCTCCCTAGTCAAGTGACTTCCTGTGCAGTTTTTAACAAAGTCCCCAATTCCCCATTTGCAGATATGCTCTCCTTACCTGAGCACGTCTCTTCCATTCCAGCTAAGCACCACTGCCTCTCCTCTCTCCCCCATCTTTGTCCTCCCTACCACTCTAGTTCACTGATCTCACCTCTAATATCCCCCTCCCTTCTTGAAACTTGCCCTTTCTCCTCCATACCTAACTCCCTGTCCTCACCCTACCCTCCACTCACTGACACCACCACCAGCCACCACTAGGAGTTACTACTGCACCCCTCATTCCCTCTTTTCCCACAGTATTTTCTGCAATGAATGTCTCCTTTCTTGGTACCTGGCCAGGCCTCTTTCATGTACTCCATGCACATACTGGGGGATGGGAGAAAACTAAATAACAAAGTATATATGGAAAGTATTATCTAAAGGCATAAAGTTAATATTACCAGTTGTATTTTTAACAAGCTGGATTATTATAGAACATAACCATCCTCCACATAGTAAGATCAAATTTAGCCATAGTATAGGCATTGTGAACATAATTGTGTTAAAATAACCAAATAAAATTAAATGATACAGCTTTACAGACAAACATGATGACAAATTAAATACAGCTAAATGAATAAACTTTTTAATGCAGCTTTCCATTGCAGACTCCACTGGTCACTCCTGCCACTCCAGTCAGAAACCACTCACATGGAAAGCTTCTCCACAGAGAGCAGCTTGTGGCTCAGCTTTTGATGTAGCCATGCCCCACCCCTGCATCTTGTCACAACCTCACCCCCGACCACTGCCACCAGCCAGGAGAAGGGAGGAGGTGGAACAAAAGATGTCAATGAGTCTATTGGGACAGGCAAGCTGGAATTCACCCTCGCAACAGCACAGTACTTGAGTCAGACAGATGGATTCAGGTGCAGGTGCAGTCTTTTAATTTTGTGATGTGAATGTGTTAGGGTGCTGTTTCACACCTGGAATAGTCCTTCACAATGATGTTTTATAGTTGTAAGTATCTAAGAAATTCAGTGGTGTTAAGTTTGTAATGTTGTCTTCAAACTTCCCATTTCAGTAATGTATTATCTTCCATAACACGTGACCATCTGCAAATGCCTTTTCTCTTCCAGGCTGTGAAATGTATTGTTTAATCCTAAACTCTTATATTCAGATTACCTCACAGTATGCTGGTGCCAAATTGTTTATTCTCTATTTTTATTTATTTAAATAAAGTTTAACCATTATTTAAATAAAAATAAAATGTAACCTTTATTTAAATAAAGTTGTACTATTTTACTAATGCAGCTGTATGATTAGGCATTTGCTTTTTGGTACTGAGAAGTTGCACACCAGATATTGAAAGACAACAGGCCTAAATCTGAATCTAAGTTAGGAAGAGTGTCTCCTAATTCATATTCTTGCCATTTAGCATATGCTGATAAGATTGCATATTTTGATATATATCCCAGATAACCTTTAGGGTCCTGGCAGGTGACCCCCATCACCTGGCAGATACAGCTTTGCCATGCTAGTCTAGCTTTCTTGGAATTCCATATAACATCCTGAAAGTATTTGTCACCTTTTTAAACCAACTGTTTGGAATTGTTGTGAAAACTGCTTATAGAATATAGAAATATATGAAGCACTACCATTTCAGTATTTCAGTTTCCCATAGGGACAGAGGATCCCCACCAAACATGAATTTTAAGTTTTATCTCCTCCAGTAATGGTTGATGATTGTAAATGTAAAAACATTCAATGTTATTGTGATGTTACACCTAAATACAACATATAATCTGCTTTCAATGTGGCCCTAAAGGCCATGAGAAATATCAACATAAATTGTAAAGTTAAAAGGTAAAATTTCAGATTTACTTTCATTAATTGAATAACCTGGTACTTTAGAAAAATGTGTGAATATGGTTTTAATTTCATTGAGACTATCCACAGATTCTTGTAACAGTAATAGTACATCATCTGCATATGCTCATAATTTAAAGGCTTATGAACCCATTTCAATTCCCTTAACTGATTTGTTTGACTGTATCTCATTCAATAAGAGTTCAATTGCAGTAATAAATAATGTGTTGGTGACAGGGGCAATCCTCCTGACTCCTGATAACACGATCTATCTGAAAGACAGCCAATGATTTTCCAATGTGAACAGGGATGGTCGTAGAGAGCTTTAATATAATCAATCATAAGATCTGGTAAACCAAACCTATTTGACACATAAAAATATAATGCCATTCATGCACATTTAATGCTTAGTGGCAGCCAAACTAAACAAAATTACTTGTATTTTCTGTTTTTGTAAATATTCAGTAATATACTGTGCTTTATGTATAGCTGCATGTATTTGTTTTGATGGAATAAAGCTTCTCTGATCTTGATATATTAGTTCTTGCAATACTGGTAACATTGTGTTATTGAGAATTTTAGTAAATATTTTATAATCATTGTTTAAAATAGCAATGAGTCTGTAGTTTTCACCCTATATTTTTTCATGTTTTGGAATTAGTGTTATGATAGCAGATTTGAAAGAATCTGGGATGTTTTTAACTGACTGTATAGTTCTGAATGCATTTTGTAATACTGGGGCTAATACATCTACGAAATCCAAAGTGAACTAATAGTAAAGCCATCATCGTGGAGTTTTTTTTGCCATGCTTTTAATAGTCTCTTTAGCTCAGTTAATGAGACAGGTGCCATCATTAGCTCTTTATCAGAATCTGTTAATAATCATGAGTGTGTAAATTGATTATAGTATTCAAAATGTTCTATCATATAAATTTTATCGGAAAATTATACATTTTATAATAATCAATAAAGCAATCTATCTTACAGGATTTTTGTACAATATCATTTTTATCATAAACTAAAATTATTTCTGTCATTTGTACTTATTTTGGCTAGACATTTGCTGGAAACTTCACTTGAAATATGCAATTTCTTGGATTTTCTGAGTCAATTGTGTTTAATTTTATGGACTCTGTATTATTAACCAGTTTCTTCAGATTTTCATATTCTGTTTTTTCAGATGTGTCCTCTCTTGACAGCATTCTCTAAATTTTGCAATGCTATTTCCATGTCTTTCTGAGCCTTTTATTCACTCTGTTCCACCAAGCTGTTTCAGAAATAATAACTCTTAGTGTGGCTTTAACAGCATCCCAAATTGTAATAACGTTGTCTTCATTCATCCTGTTATGTATAATGAAATCTCTGATGCACTTATCCATCTTGTTTTTAAATGTAATATCTCTTAACAGAGTGCAATTCATTATCCATAAACCTTTCTTATTCCATGTTTCTTCCCAACAATCACATTTAAAGAATATTAGATTATAGTCAAAATACAAGAAGTTTCTATTTTACAGTGATGACATGAACTATCAAGATAGAATGGATGGGTTACAGGAATATAATCTAACCTTGAAGTAATTTGTACTTATAAGAAAAGTAAGTAAATTGTGTCAGAGCCTCATTTACTTGTCTACAAATGTCTATTAATGCATTATCTGACATAAAATTATTCAACATCCTTGATTTATACTTCTTCCATCCTTTTCCCTGGTTTGATTTATTCAAGTCCAAATCCACTAGACAGTTCATGTCTCTATCTAGTACTACATGTTCACATTCCCATTTACACATCTGTTTGTTAATTTAAGTCAGAAGATTGATAGCATTGGAAAGGAGCACATACTAAACCACTATGTGTTACCAATAGAGAAAATATCTAGGAATTGTTGTCTCTGATAACTTTCTTGCACACAACCATTGAACGCTGCTATCCACAAGTCCAATAGCATTTTTTTCCATAAAATGTAATATCAACACTAGGCAGACAAATGTTTTAATACCTTTGTTCAGAACTTATGTTAGACCACATTGAGTACACAACACAGGCCTGGTGCCCTTTAAAATTCTGAAATCAACTATCTAGAAAAATCCAGAGACAGTTTACAAAAAGCAATTTGATCTTAAAGATAAAGCATATCCAGAAAGATTAGAACAACTAGTTTGTTGCCTCTGGAAATAAAAATTCAAAGTAACCTACTCTTGATGTATGATATTATTCATGATCCTTATCTCTTTAATGTGCTAGGTTTGAGTTCCAAGATAAAAGTTATAGCCTGAGAGGTCATCCATTACGAGTTGCAAGTAGAAAATATTACTCAAAGTCAAGAAAATATTTTTCACTATGAGAGTTATCAGTCCATGGAAGAGACTGCCTTCAAATGTTGTCATTAGTAAAACTAAGGAAGGATTTAAGCAGAAACAGGGTAGATATATCCTTAATGGTGGAGACCTTAAGTATTATTCTTACTAGTATAGGAACATGTATTGGCAGTATTGCCCCAAATAGCTCTTTTTAAACCTTAGTATGAACCTTAGTATGAGCCAAAACAGTTGAAACATTACCCAACAGTACTTTTACGGGAACCATTCTGCCTGCTTCTAATCTTATACCATCCTGATTGTGTGGGTGATTGGGACAACTAGGCACCCACAGTGATCTTGTTTTGGTCCCTGTTCACTATTGCAGTCCTCCCACACATCTAGCTTAAACTACTAATAAAAACATCTAATGTCTGCCCCAGTACACTGTTTCCCCTCTGGTCAGATGCAGACGCTCCTTCTGAACATCCTGTAATTGTTATCCCAGAAGGAGCCAAGTCCTTGTAACAGTGTAATAGTAAGCAAGACTTTCAGGGAAAAGATGTAGAAATGAGACTCAAATACATTAAGTTCAATGAAACAAAAGTGGCTTCACTTGAACATAAAACAAAGGTTTAAAAGCAGCTTACTCTGGCACAGCAAAAACAAAACAAACTACTTGCGTTGCTGTTTGTGCATGCATTCTACATTAATTTTAATTTAACTTTGGGCACCAAACCAATGGACTCCCATTGCATTGTTTGCACATTACCACCAACCTCCCCTGCTTGCTTCTACTTAAATATTTATTTAAATCTTTAGTTTTAGTCCCAGACCCCCTTGTGGCTACAGACAGCCCCTTGGCAACTCGGATTAATCCTAGGCATCAACCAGCGGTCACCCGTTAAACTGTTTGAGCCACCTTCTCTCCCTCTGTCAGTCTATCTCGCTAATCCACTTATCCCTGCCCAGCCATCAAGTGCCCCAGCTAAGCCTTTTGTCTTCAGGCTATAACTATAACCTTCCCTCTCTCACTTCGAGTGTAGCCCCACTGGGCCATCTCTGCTCCCGTGACTGGCAGAAGGAAGCCTCTGGCCAGACCCCAGACTTCAGCCACATCCACAAGGATACCCCCTGACCAGAAGCACCAAGTAATGGCATCTCAGTACCGGCTCTAAAGCTGGGGAATACCATTGACTCACAGCCGCTGAAAACAACAGCCCATTTGGTGTACTGCAGCAGCCAGGCTTGGATTGGCTACTGCACTAGATGGCTGTCTTGGGCTGCCTCTCTATGGCTTCTAAACTGAAGGGTCTCTGGCAGCTGTTGGACCAACCACTTTAACTCTGTTTTTGGCCAACCTCCCACCCCTCCCTAGGCCACCTTAAATACACATTAACCCCTCCTACTCCCTAGGAAGAGCTCTCCATTGGGTAGTTCTTCTTGCGCTATCTGTACATTTATGCTTAAAGATCCATGCCTCTATTTTTTCCAGCCTGTTGGCCTGTGGAACCTGCAAGGCTTCCTTCGTCTACCTTTCTGTGACTTTCTCTTCCTGCACTGAATCAGGCATCAGTAAATGTTATAACCAATTCTCTGACAGACCTAAAATGCAGGCAGTCTATTTCCTTTGCTGTCTAACTCTACTATGCTCCCTTCATATCTTAATCTTACACCACGGTCATCAAGCAAGCGAACAAATCTAGCACTACAGTGGACGAATGGGTACACCTGGCTCTTTAAAATACTGTACTCAAGTATTTCAATTACTCACTTTGGAACCTTCAGTGTAGCTACCCTGGTGGTTGGAACCTTGTTAGGGAGGACCATAGAGCATACACCTCCTCTTCATCTTTAGTCCCCAGCTATCCCTACCTTATTTGGCCAGGGTGCTTGTCTACATAGAAACACAGACTTTGCTGGCAGATAAGGAATGCTCAGCCCACTTAGTCTACTCATTTTCCTACCTACTGGATAAGTTGCAGATCCTAGTTAGCCAACAGCATATATGATGTTAGGCTCCCTAGTGTCCTCCTCAGTGACCCCCAAACTTACCTGATTATCTGTGCAAACATGAACAGATTAGAGCCCATAGGCTGCTCCTAGGGGTGACAAAGAAACTGTTGTTGCTTTTATTATTGTGCTCTGGAAAATGTCGAGCTGAACTCTGGTCCTTCTGCGGCTATGCCGTCACCTGATGACCATGCCCATATTAAAGGTGTGAGTTTCATGCACGTCAATGCATGCAGCCTACTAAAGAAGTTTGCATCAATACAGGCCAGGATCTTTCATACTAAGCCTGATGTCGTGGTGGTCTCAGAGTCCTGGCTCAGACCTGGTACCACAGACTTTGAGTGAACATCCCACCCTAGACTGTTTTCAGAACAGAGAGGCAAACAAGAGGTGGAGGAGTGGCCTTCAATGTCCATACAAATTCTCAGCCACTGTTATTAATTCAACTTCAATTTCCAAAGAATTTGAAAGCCTGACTCTCAAAGTCGAGCTTTCCTCTTCAATCTCTTTCTCTGTTGTAGGATGCTATAGGCCCTTCAGCTGGACTACAGATATTAGATCATTTAAACAGTTTGGGGTCCCTGTCCCCAGAATTTATCATACTGGGTAATCTTAACCTGGACTAGTGTTCTAGTATCTCCAAACCCCTCAAAACCTTTGTGACTCCTTAGGACTATCCCAACTCATAACTCAAGAAACACTCCCAGATAGGAAGAACCCAAATAATAGCACACTGTTGGATCTTATTTTAGTAAGTAAACCACACCTGTTCTATAATGCTGGTGTGTTCTTCTCTGACATCAGTGACTACTGCTTCATGGCCTGTGTGAGGTCTGCCACAAAATCAGTATCTTCATTCAGATCTGCTGTCAAGAGGAATCACCATAGACAGGCCGGTGGTGATGAGGGTTGAGGTGCTGGACCAACACCCGCTGCCACGCTGGTGACCCGAGTTTAGGAGCGAGCTTGGGCACTGGGGCTCGGCAGGGGTGGGTGAGGATTGAGTGCCTGAAGGGCTTCTCTCTCCTGAGGGGGTGGTTAGGGATCACCCGCGTGCCAGCAGCTCCTAATGGAGACCGGAGGCAGTGCAGAATGCTTGGCTGCACATATTCAGCATGCCCTGATGCAGACAAGGGTTGCCGTGTGCCTAGCATTGGGGATGTGCACAGGCATGGAGGAGAGATCACCAGAACAAAGGAAAACCTGGTCTGAGGGGTAGGCAATGGCACCTGCTCCCATGCCAATGGCTGGGTCCATCTTGCCTGGCCTTCCAGGTTCCTCCACCCAGGTGTTCTCCCATGTTGGAGTCTGTCTCTAAGTGCACCCAAAGAGGAGGGGCCCCACCCCAGGGGTGCTGATCATGGACATAGGAGGAATGAGAGATGTAGCACAGGTAGGAGGACTTCAGGCAGGGCAGGAGCAGGCAGGATGCCTGAGAGAGGACCCCAGACCATAACCGGAGGGAAAAGAGATTGGAAAAAAAAGGAATCACCATAACTTCAACCCCTGTGCATTTCTTTCTGACCTGTAGGACTCCTGAGATGGCAGAATTTCTATCTTGCTAAAACTGTAAACACGGCTTATTACATTTTTAGAAATTGTGCTTGGAGCTCTAGACAAGCATGCACCCCTGTTTAAAAACCACACTAAGAAAAACTCATGCCCATGGTTTATGGCAGAATTGAAGGCACGTCCTACTTAATAGGAATCTGCTTTGGAAAAAGCTCAACGAACCACGCCCGTGGACTAGACATCATTTAGAAGGGCTAGGAACCATTGTACTAAGATGGTCAGAGAAACCAAGTAAACTCTTTTAGGGCTGAAGTTGGCGCTCCTTCTGGTATTTGGCCAATTTCTGAAAACCCTTATGGATATTGAAGGTCATGTGTCTTCCAACTCTTTACCCGTAAAAGTCACCAATGGTGGTATCAAAGTTACAGATAAACAGATAATTCTTGATGATCTTTCAAGGTTTCAAAGCTTCAAAGTTTACTGGCAGGAAATAAACTCAGTTGAGCAAGTTCATTTACAAGGAGGTCCTGACAGATAAGTACTGTACAATGCATGTACAATAAGCCAAGGCCAAGCATATAACGGGAATACACAGGGCAATATACATTACAGCTTTCTAAGGAAAGATATACTTGGAGTAAGATAATTTACATGGTTAAGACATTGTGGAGCAACAGTCAGGCATACAGCTTCACAAGGAAAATATATACATGGAGCAGGGTAATTTACAAGGTTATGACATTCATGTACATAGTCAGGCATAAACAGTCAGGTAGATGGCACGGTTAGCAGCAGGCAGCAATTAAAACTTCCAATGATAAAAGCAGTGATGGAAACCTGGAAATGAGGGTATGGGATTATAGAGAGAGAAGAGAGGAGTCAGCTGTGAATAATAGGCAGGAGGTGGAGAGGAAGGTAGGCCAGGTAGGGATAATAGTCGAAGAAGGAGAGCCTGTGTTGTCAAGAAGATTGGGGGTGGGGAGAACAGCCTGAATGGTGGAGAGGAGGTGGAGTGGGTAGGTAGGTAGGGTAGCTGTGGTAAGGGTGGATAGGGAAGAATGGTGTGGAAGGCAAGTAGGGTAGTGGTCAGGTAAGTAGAGATCGAGGCATGGGGTGTAGTTTTAGTAAGATGGGGATGAGAAAAGGGGAGGGTAGATGAGTCAAAGTATATGAGGAGGGACCTTAAGTGAGGTAACCCATGACAATGATGAGAGAGGGTGATGGCAAACTGACAGTGTAGAGCATAATGATCAGTAGCATTGACAGGAGTCACATAACTTGCTAACAAGTAATTTTTGAAGTTGCCCAGGGGAGTAGCTGATGCAGCTTGAGGATAGACTGGGCTTTGTTCCAGGCCACTGGTAGGGCATGACTTGTGGCTGAGCCCCAATGTGGGTGCAGATGCTAGGAACCTCCAGCTTAATGTAAGTGGTACTACGTATGTAAAAGGAGGTAGTTCATCGGAAGAGTTTGTTTATGTATGGGAGCTTTAGCAAGAGGGCTTTATATAGTCAGGTGAGGGAGTGAGAGACCCATCTAGTAGCTAATGAGTCCAGCCCAATGAGGCATAAAGGTTGCAGTGGCAGGTGCGATAATGAGCATTTGAAATTAAACGTATTGCTCTGTGGTATAGTGCATCCAACTGGTGAAGAAGGGAGCCTGAACAACAGCCATAAAGGATGTACACATAGTCAAGGAGCAGCACAAAGTTGTCTGAACCAGTTGAAGTCTGGTATCAATGGTAAACAGAGATTTATTTTACAGAAAAATCCAAGTCTCTGCTATAATTTCTTAGCAAGAGAGGTGATATCAGCAGAGAGTGTTAGATGTTGGTCTTGATTGCAGCCTAAATATTTGAAATTGCTAACTGCCTCCAGGTTGTCTTCAAGAAGGGTCTTTATAGGGGCAGGGATAATAGATCCTTTGAATGGCAGTTTGAAAGTTGGAAAGGAAATACATGACCTTCATTTTAATCTTAATAATCATTTCATTTTACATCTTAATAATCATTTCGCTACTGCAGGGCTTGACTTGATACTTCCAGCCAATAATCTCGTTCGCAACTCGGTGCACAAGACCTAGCAGCCCTGATCACTAATGCAGGTTTTCTTATTGTCTGCATCCTTGAAGGAAGTTGAAGATCTAATTTTACACCTGAATACCAGGAAGAGCACTGCAGCAGACCTTATAGACCCTATTTCTTAAAAATTTGTATCCACATCCAGGCTGTGTCAATGGTGCATCTCTTTAACCTCTCTCTCTCTCTTGCATGGCAACATTCTACCCATTTGGAAAACCACCAACATGATCCCTTTATTCAGAGCTGGAGACCATTGTGATCTCAATAACTATAGACCAGTTTTGTTACTTCCTATTCTGTCCAAAATGTTAAGAGAAAATAGTGAGTGCACAGCTCAGGAATTACTTAGAATCATAAATCTGCTAAACCTTCCACCATCAGGATTTAGGCAATGCCATTTCACAATTTCAGCCTTGTGAAGGTGGCTAATCGACTGGCAGGGGCTCTGGACACAAAGAACTTCATGTGTGCAGTTTTTCTGGACCTAAGCAAGGCATTCAACACTGTTGAGCCCAACTTGCTGTTGGTATCCCTCTGCAATATTGGCATGAACTCCACATCCCTGAGATGGTTCTCAAACTACCTCTCAGGATGCCAACAGTAGGTAAAAGCTGAAGAGGAGTTCTCACCGCTGAAACTCCTGCTGAGGGGCTGAACCACAAGACTCCATACTGAGTCTGCTGCTCTTAAAATTTATATAAATGGTACTGACTTAGGAATCAAATCTGCCAATATTCATTTCTTTGCTGATTGTATGATACTATACATTGGCAGACCTACTCCTAAAGCAGCATGTACAGATCTACAACAGGAATTTACTCAACTGCAAGCATAACTACTGAATCAGAAACTTCCATTGAATGCAAAAGAAACAAAGGCTATGCTTTTTCACCCTTTATTAATGTTAACAACCCTGCAACACTAGGAACCATACCCCAGATTACCACACTTCATGGTGAACCATTAGAATTCATATCCAAATTCAAATACCTGGGGTGTGGATCAATCAGAAACTTTCCTTCCTCGATCATATTGAGGAACTGATGAAAAGGTCAGGCAGAGGCTTGGCCTCTTTACAGTATCAAACATCTGCTCACCCAGGAGGCCAAAAGGAGGTTGGTACAAACCACATTCCTATCTTTGCTGGATTATGCAGACTTTTGTATTGCCGAGTCCCTGATTCTGCACTAGCCAAATTTGATACACTCTACCGAGAGCCATAAGGCTCATCACTGGGGTCCGTATTCCACTCATCACTGCTCCTTATATTCTGCATTAGGGTGGCCTTCCTCAAGTGTAGAAGGCAGAGAAATGCTGTGTACTGGACTTACAGGGCTATTACTAAAAACTACCTCAATACATATCAGACTGTCTTCTACTAAGTGTGGTAGGTAATTATGCCCTAAGAAATGTCTCCTGTATCTCCCTTACTGTACCCAGAGTAAAATCACGCTTTGGTAGATCATCCATAAGCTATCGCTACCCCAAATGTGGAACAACTTGCAAAACAACTTGAAATTGGTCCTCCCTATCAATTTCTCAGCATTCAAAATGCTTTATGCTTGCTCCATTAAGGAATATTGTAGTTGTTTCCTGGGTAGTGATTTGTCACCTGCCACAGAGTAACAGAATCACCCTGGCACCTGCTAGCTATCATACCCTCTTACCTTCTCCCTCTCCATCGGTTCCCATAATGTTAAATGGGTGTTCAGTCATGGAGCCATTTAATTATTTCCTAGTGATTGTTGCCACTTATTCCTTGCCTTCCAAGTCTCTCCATACTTCCTAGCTTCCTTATCAAGCTTTTCATTCCTGCCTACCCTTTCTCCACTCTGGTATTGTTTCAGGCCTGCTTTACACAATATCCTCCCCATTCTTACCTTAGTTCCCATCATACATGGCTATCAATCAACCCCATGTATACTCTGTACATATGGTATCTGCCTTTTTTATTCTACCTGCATATTGCATATAGACCCTGGCTATAATCCCCCATTAGATATTGCTCTGGTGTAAACTGATTTGAGCATAATCTACCCTGGGCTCAGAACATGTATACTGTATGTAAAACTTACTCTGTGTACTGAACATGTATACTGAATGCATAATTTACTCTGTGTTTTGAACATGTGTACTGTGAGTATAATTTATTCTGTGTATTGGACATTTATACTAGTATATATCTTACTCTGTGAATGGAACTTATATGTTGTGTAAAGAACTGTCTTTGTGTATTGCATTTATTTGCTGTTTGCGTAATTTGCACTGTGTACTGAATATGGCTATTGTCCAGGTCATCTTGAAAATGAGCTTTCTGCTCAACATTGTTCCGTCTGGTTGAATAAAGATTTTGATTGATTGATTGATTGACTTTCAGTTTAGCTTGTTTCAGCCTACCAGTTCACAACTGCACTTCTCTCTCTCTCTCTCTCTCTCTCCCAAAACCTCCTTCTCATTCTGCTTAATTTCCTTTTATGCCTCCCAGGTGAGAATAATTTGTGCCCATCCACAATAAGGATTTCCAGGCCAGTATACAGCCAAATGCACATGGCTTTTAAAGGGCTTGGCCAGAAATCGGCAGGGCTAAGTTTCAAGTCACGATTCTCCTGTTAGTACCTTAGTGGAGATGGGGTCCAGGGTGAAGGATGTATAGATTCCTTTACATACTTACCCCTCAGTGCTGTGCCTGCTGCATGGTTGGTACTGCTACCATTGAGCTGCCCTTCCATGACAGAAAGTGAGCATCAGCATGCAGGAAACTCACCCTGTGACACACCTGGAATGAAAATGGCTGTAGAGCCAGGTACTACTGGGTGACTTGAAAATTAGCATTCCACATAGCATGCAACCATTTGAGATATGCACAGTCAGTGACCAAGGTGAGGCGCCTCTAGTAAATAATAATGCAGGGCTACTACTGCCTTCTTCACTTTCAGTCACTCTTTTCTAGCATGGCATAACACTGTTTCCTGGAAACAATTTTATGAACAAATACACAAAAGGGTGAATGCCATGGTTACATTTTGTGATGAGACAGCCCCATCCCTATTTCTGAGGCATTCTTGTACAAAATGAATGGAAACATAGAAGTTGATGGCAGATAAGGATCACAATGCCCATCCAGTCTGCCCATTTCTTTTTCTACCTTATGAATGTGAATTATGAATTACCATGAGTAATGTGAGTTTTATATTTTAGATAGGATTTGATCTGTGGTTTTCACGTTTTGTGTTCCTAAATCAGTTTTAAATCTGGATCTTAAAAATGGTGAGTTCATTACAGGAAGTTTGTAGCACACATTTGTGTGTTTTTAAGGGAGAAGGTGAAATCGACATTAAAAACTAAGTGCTACCTAAGTCATAAGAGAAAATGAGGATAGCATTGGTATTGCTGTTGATCCTGGTCGGGGGCATATTTAGCCTTGTTGTGGGGCCTACAGCGATATTTTGTGAATTATTTTTGTCCATTAAAGTAGTAAGTACAGATGCTCAAATGTGGAGGCCATCAATTGTGGAATCTGTTGAAATTAGTTCCACACTATGTACATTTGACTGTCTAAACGGTCATATTAGGAAGAACCAACTGGGGAGTTTTAAATCTGATTTTTTGTGGGTTATCTCCTCGATGGTCCAATAAAAATAGGTTGTTAAAATGGATATATGGCCCCAGGAGAAAACATCAAGAAAGTTGTTATATCTGTTATGGCACCTATTAATATTACATCTGATGTGCTGTGGAGGTATACACCCAAATCCAGGCCCAGTTTCATCTGGTTCATGGAATGGAGATGAGTATCCTAAAGGGGATTTTAATGTAGTGCACTTTAATGTTAGTGGTATAAAGGGAAATTTGATTCCATTAAAGAATGGTTGAGGAAAAGCAACCACAGATTATTGTGATAACACAGATGTGGTAAAATCAAAGAGTCAGTGATGCCACTATAGAATTAGAACACTATCAAATATTCAGAAAAGATAGAAATAAGGGTGGAGGTATATTAATTTATGCAAACTCTGAGTTAGAAATTGACAGAAGGATGATATTCTTGTGGAGGGGGATTAGAAATTTTGCAATTGTTGTTAGATTCCCACATGTAAAACCTCTCCTATTAATGGATATTTATAAACCACCTAAGGTTAAGAATGAGATTCTTCTTCAGCTACAAGGGTATTGTATGGATAATAGGGATACTTATGAGATTCTTTGGCCAGGGGATTTTAACGTTAATTGGGCTCAGGTAAATCTCACCCATCCCCTAATTGAATTATAAGGAGGTGTTGGGATTAATTCAAATAACCAACCAGATTGAATATGAAACAGCTACAGAATTCCACAATCCTGGATCTTATATTTACAAATCATCCGGAAGTTTATGGGAAAAAAGGATTTGGCAGATGCCTTCTCAGATCATGAGGTTATCTTTGCCACACGTAAGGATATGAAGGTGTCCTATAATCCCATTTTGTAACCTGGAGAAGCTTTAAAGCTTAGATTATGTGAATTTTATGATGGATTTAGAAAGTAGGAATTGGGATAAAATGACATTGATCTCTGAGGTTTCTGAGGTTTGGTCTTATTTCCATCAAGAGTTCCTTGATGTTTGTAATTATCATGCCCCTTTAAGATGCAGGAAGGTTAAGGCAACTAATGTTGGGTGGTATAATGCCTCCTTGCATAAGTTAAGGATAGCAAGGAACAATAGTTGGGTAAGAGCTAAACGATCAAGAAGGCTATTGATTGGCTGTCCTATAGACAGCTAAGAAATCAGTATACTAAGGTCTTAGAAAAGCAAAACAGGAGTACTATAGGGGAAAACTTCATCTGAACTATAAATCCAATCCAAGGCAGTTCTGGGGTATTGTATCAGATCTTATGGGAATAAAAATAAGCAACAAATAATGAGGATTGAGTGTGGGAATTCGTACCTGTTGGCAAAAGTAGCCAACATGTTTAATAATTATTTTAACAGCGTGGGGGTGCAGACTCAAAATTATAGTTCTGGGTCAGTGATTGATATGGGTAAGGTGGGTGGGTGATAAGTTAATGGTGAATGGAGGTTAAGTTTTTCCTTTGGCCATATAATGGTGGATGAGGTTAGAAATGAATTGTTATATGGACAAAGAACCTCTGCACGCAAACACTGAGGCAAGGGTTACCCTAAGGGCATTTGGCTGGAAGCCAAGTTTCAAGAAAATTAAAATCACACATGCCCCCACAATACAAAGCATCATGGGCTGCATATGCAAATCACCACAGAATGTTATGCTGGTCCAACTTTAAGCAGAATTGCATGGTGCCGAAGGCCTCTCACACAGTTTGCAAAGGGTGCTAACAGAAGACATAGACATGTGTTTCGTCCTACCAGGACTCATCAGTATGCCTCGTCTGTTTGACACCCCAGTGGAATGGACCAGCTACCCTTAAGGCAGTGTGCCTTTGATATATTGTGGTGAACCCATTAAAATAAAAACTATTTAAAGACAAAGAACCTCTGTGCGCAAACACAGGCAAGAGTTACCCTAAGGGCATTTGGCTGGAAGCCAAGTTTCAAGAAAATTCAAATCACACATGCCCCCACAATACAAAGCATCATGGGCTGCATATGCAAATCACCAAAGAATGTTATGCTGGTCCAACTTTAAGCAGAATTGCATGGTGCCAAAAGGCCTCTCACACAGTTTGCAAAGGGTGCTAACAGAGAGACATAGACATGTGTTTAGTCCTACCAGGACTCATCAGTATGCCTGCTCTGTTTGACACTCCAGTGGAATGGACCAGCTACTCTTAAGGCAGTGTGCCTTGATATATTGTGGTGAACCCATTAAAATAAAACTATTTAAAGACAAAGAACCTCTGTGCAAACACTGAGGCAAGGGTTACCAAAGGGCATTTGGCTGGGAAGCCAAGTTTCAAGAAAATTCAAAATCACACATGCCCCACATTACCAGCATCATAGGCTGCATATACCATCACCACGGAATGTTATGCTGGTCCAACTTAAGCAGAATTGCATGAAATAAATTGTATTGTGGGGGCATGTGATTTGAATTTTCTTGAAACTTGGCTTTGCAATCTTCTAGAGGTATGCAGTATGTTACCCCAAAATGTAATCTAGGTGGTAGAACCTCTACTTTATGTAGGGGTCCCAATATTTGAATACACTACTCAAGAAATGAGAGACGTAAGTAAGTAAGTACAATTTATTTATAAAGCAATAATCATGTATCAAAGTGCTGTACAATCACATTCTGAGATAAATACAAACAAATAAATAGATAAGTAAACCCTAAGCATTATTAAAAGTAAAGATATAAAATTACGTGATGAAATATGTATACTAAAAATCAGATAAATTCTAGTCATCTGGGAAAGCACTGCAAATAAGTATGTTTTAAAGCAGTTTTGAAGCTCTCCACTGTCTGGCATTCTCTCATCTGACAAGGTAGAGAATTCCACAGTGTGGGGTAGCAAAGCAAAAGCCAGAGCTCCAGAAGATTTGAAATGTACCCTGGGAATCTCCAGCAACTCGTCAGTTGAGTGGAGTGGTCTGACAGGGCAGTAGGGACACAGAAGTTTTGTAGGTAACTCAGACCCACCGTAGGGCCTTAAAAGTTAGCAGCCTGTCCATTCAGAGATTGAAACAGCGTTGTCAAAAAATTGGTAGGTGAGTCTATTTCTATACATAGGAGTAAGCTGATATGTTGTTACCAGATAGGCACTTTTATAAATATGACATTAATGAACAGAAATTTGCTACAGTATTTTAACTTTAGGCATTGTGTACTGGTAATAAATCGAACAGACTCAGAATGTTGTATGAATGATAACTGTTCTTGTTGTTTGTTAATGAATAATTTATGTGATTAGAGCAATCTGTTCATCTTTTCCTGATTATTTTTTCTTACAGTATTAAAACGTGTTTGTCTGTCTTTTAATGTATAATTTAGTTATCTTAGACAGGATCTCCTTGGAAATGAGATTTTAACTCAGTGGAGTTTAACCTATATTTTTGTTCATCTTGATATGAATAAGAATAACATTTTACAAACAAAATGTGCCATCGGCCTTGCTCTGTCAGTGGCCTATCTATTCATACTCATTTGTATTGTTCCTTATGCCTATCCCATGCCTGTTTGAAGCCCTGCACTGTATTCATATCCACCACTTCCTGAGGTAGGCTATTCCATACATCCACCACCCTTTCTGTGAAAAATAACTTCCTTACATTATCCCTTAATCAGCCTCCCTCTAATCTGACGCTGTGTCCTCTTGTCCTGCTATTTTCTTATGTTGAAACATGTTAGACTCTTTCACCTTGTCAATGCCCTAAAGGTGTTTGAATGTTTTGATCTTATCACCTCTCTCTCCTCCTTTGCTCTAGGGCATGCATATTGAGCTCCATTAATCTGTCCTCATATTATTTCTGAAGCAGTCTCTAAATCATTTTGGTTGCCTGCCCTGGAGTGCCTCAACTTGGTTAATGTCCTTGTGAAGGTGTGGCCTCCAGTACTGCACGCAGTACTCCAGATGGGCCTAACTAGTGTCTTGTAAAGAGGACACACTCTCCTCTTATGACTTGTGATACCTTTCTACTACACCCCACCATCCCCCTCTAGCTTTACCTACTGCTTTAGTGGTCTGCTTGGATGATTTCAGGTCATCTGTGATGATGATGCCCAAGTCTCTTCCTTCCCTTGTGACTGCCAGCAACTCTCCTCCCAGCCTATAGGTGGCTTCAGGTTTCTCTTCCTATGTGCATGATCTTGCACTTCTTTGTGTTAAACCCCAGTCACCACTCTTCTGACCATTTTGCCAGTTTATCCAGATCTCTTCTCATTCTGCCCAACTCCATCTGGATCAGCTACTCTGTTGCAGATCTTGGTGTCATCTGCAAACAGACACACCTTACCCTCCAGTCCATCTGCAATGTCACTAATGAAGATATTGAAAAGGACTGGCCCCAGAACTGTTCCCTGAGGTACCCCACTTGTGACTTGCATCTCTTCTGACTGTATACCACTACCACCACTCTCTATTTTCTGCCCGTCGACCAGTTTGCCACCCAGTTGACCAACTTCTGACCTACTTCCTGAACCTACCCAGCTTATTAATCAATATTCTATGTGGAACTGTATCGAAAGTTTTGCTGAAGTCAAGGTAGGCAACATCAACTGCCCCCTTGGTCCACCACTCTGGTTACCCAGTCAAAGAAATCTATGAGATTAGTTTGACAGGATCTTTCCTGTTGTAAACCCATGCTGTCTTGATCCTGTGCTCCTATGGATTCCAGGTATTGCACTATCTCTTCCTTAATGAGTTCCTCCATAATCTTGCACACTACTGAGGTTAGACTGACTGGTCTGTAGTTCCCTGCCTCCTCTCTGTTATTACTTTGTGGAGCGGGACCTCATGAGCTCTTCTCCAGTCTTTTGGGACCTCTTCTGTGCTCAGAGACTCACTAAACAGTTCTGATAGTGGCTCTGCTAATTCCATCCTTAGCTTCTTTAGTACCCTGGGATGTATGCCATCAGGTCCCATTGCCTTGTCCACCCTGGGCTTATCGACCTCTTGTAGGACCCTTTCTTTTGTGAAGGGACTAGTGCACACCTCCCTCTCCCCTGTGTCCATGATGCTCAGCTGTGAGCCCTGCTCTACCTTCTCTTCAGTAAATACTGAGCAGAAATATCTATTTATTGTAAATTATTTTACATGGTCCTCCTCCTCACACGACTCCTCATCTCCTTTGATCCTAGCAATACCACCTCTGGACCTTCTCCTTTCACTAATGTATCTATAGAAGTATTGTCACCTTCTTTTATTGTCTGTGCTAGTGTTACCTCAGTTTGGGCCTTTGCCTGCCTTATTGCCTTCCTGCTTCCCTTAGGGAAGTTTGGTATGCCTCCCTATCTTCATCCCGCTGCATTCTCTTATATTTCCTGATTGCCAGCCTTTGACTCTGACCTTTCTGCTACTATTTTGTGAACCAAAGTGGTTTCCTTCTTCTTTTGCACTTCCTTTTCTCTGTAACACAATAGGATGTTGCTTCAAGTACTGCATCCTTAATGCTTGCCCACTTTACCTGTACCCTCACCTGTATTTCTTTTGCCAGGGCTAGCTTAACTCTGTTGGCCATCTTATCAAAGTCAGCTCCTCTGAAGTCCCATATTTTGCCTTGAATGGGAAGATTTAGTTCTAGTGGCCAAATTGAACCATACCATGTGATGGTCACTGGCCCCCAGGTGACCTTCACCTGGAGATCTGTGATCCTTCTCCTGTTAGTCAGTACTAGATCTAGGATAGCCCTGTCTCTTATGGGTTGTTGTACCAGTTGTTTGAGGCCCTCCTGCAGAGAATCCACTATGTGTCTAGTTCTGGCAGATGTTCCTGCTGGTATTGACCAATCTGTATCTGGCATGTTGAAGTCTCCATTATCAGAACCTCCCTTTAGCTGTCATGTTTTGTATATCTTCTAATAGTAATGTGTCTATGTTCTTCCCTGGTCTGAGGTCTGTAGACAGCCCCAGTTTGTATGGCTGTCCCAGTTCCTGTTTTCAGGGTGACCCACAGTTCTTCTGGCTCCTTATGTGTATTCTGAATTTCTGTAGCTTTGATATTTTCATTGCTATAAAGGTCCACTCCACCTGCTTTTTGCACCTTGGTCTCTCTGAACAGTACATACCCAGGTACTGAAGTCTTCTAAATGTGGTTGCTGGTAAACCATGTCTCACTAATGGCAACTATGTCCAGTTTAGCCTCTGTTATTATTGCCTGCAGGTCTGGGATCTTGTTTCCTAGACTGTGAGCATTTGTGTACATGATTTTCCATTGACTAGATTTCAGTGTGTTAGTTGTTGGGAGGGTCTGGTGTTTCCCCTGTGTGTCGTATGGGGAGCGGACCTTTTTCTTACCTGGTAATGCAAATGAACTACAAACATGCTGAACTTCTGCTTGACCACTAGCTGAGGGGAAGGTGTTCTTCCATTCGACATATTGGGTGCTGCACCTCTCCCCATTTGCTAGTTTAAACTATTCTGCAATGATGTCAAACTTCTGCCCCAATGCACTGACTCCTCCTTAGTCAGATGCAGTCCATCGAATTTAAAGAACTTTCCTCCCAAAACTGTTGCCAGTTACATACAAATGTGTGTCCTTTTCCTGGCACCAGTCCTTGAGTCACATGTTTAGCTCCCTATCTCCTTCTCTGACCTTCCGTCCATCTGCCCCCTTCTCCCAGACTAACTGTTGAAATCTAAACTTCATATAACAGGCCCCTTACACAACACATTTTAATAGTTTGGAAGGCTTTCTGACACTTTGAGGACCACTGAACCTTATTCAGGGCAGCCTTTTTAGTCAGGTGAGTCAGTGGGCAGCAAGTGTTGAAAACTCCTGAAAGAACAGGAGATAAAACCCTGCTTAGCTAAGAAAAACTAACTTGCTTTTTGGTAATCAATATGGGGCAGTAGGCAAGGGGTTTTACTTTGTCAACTACTAGGCATTCAGTACATGGCCATTCCTGGCCATGTATACCAGGTATTTTGTTTTCTGCCACCTAGGGCACATTTCTTAGCACTGGCCATGAGACCCACCTCCCTGAGGGACTTAAGTACTGCAGCCAGATCCCTGGCGAGGGTGCTGCAGTCAGAGCTAAACATGACAACATCATCCTGGTACAAGACTGCATAGAACCCATGGGAACAGAGGATCAAAATTCATCATTCTCTGAAATGTATTAGGGCACCGGAAGCACCTAAAGGGGAGCACAGTGAACTGATAGAGACGAAAATGGGGTGACAAAGACTATTTTCTCCCAGGATTCAGGAGTTAGTGGGATTTGCCAATACTTCTTGGTTAGGTCTAGGGTACTAGTGTAACGGGTCTTACTCAGTTGGACCAGAAGCTGACCCACTGTAGGCATAGGATATGCAACACACTTGGGGACACACTGACTTTCAGCAAGTCAATACAAAACTGAGTGGATCCATCTGGTTTTGGGACTAATACAGTGGGACTAGACCAGCCACTCTGAAATTCCTCAAGGACTCGAGTTCCAGTGCAGAGGGGATCTCCTCCCATTCCATCTCTCAGACTTTTCCTGAGAGCCTATGGATGGTTTGCTGATCCAGACACCTGTGCCTGTGTGGTGTTGGCTCACATGTGTTTGCGCTAGTTTTGGTGTGAGCATCGCCCCAAATGTCCAACTAGTTGCTGGACCTTGTGTTTCTGGGTCAGGTTGAGTCATTCATCTAGTAGGGCAGGCCTTCATTCTTTTAACATTTTAGGGCCTAAGTTGAGGATTCATTCTTCAGCATTCTTCTGCCACTTAACTATGGGCTCCTTTGGGTTCCTCTGGGCCAACTAGTGAAACCTCTCTCTGTCTTTTCAGGGTTTCAGCAAATGAATATGATACATTTGTTTTCCCTTTTTATGTTGGTCCACATGCGAGCCAACATATAGGCGTAGTAGCAGATTTGAGGCACGATCACTGTTGGGAGAATGCAGTACACATCAGTAGGTGCATCTCTCATTCCCAATAAGCCAGCAGCAGGCAGTGGCATCATGCATCCCTAATGTGGCCACCAGATCAAAGAAATGGTCCGCTGCAATGAGAGCGCTCTCATGCAGTGGGACCACAACACGCCTCCCAATGTGCATGCAACATGGCGGCAGTGACTGTTGCCACCTCCTGTCACAATGCCAATGGGGAAGCCCACTCCATGTTGGCATAATGACCTCCTCCATTTAAAACATATGCGAGGGGTGCCCAGTCCTCTTCGGCATCCGTGCATACCCCAATAGTTTTTCTTTGCTGATGGGGACCCAACTCTACGTGTTTATCCCTCATCCCATTTATTTTGCTGATGGGGGAGCCCCTCCCCATCAGCATAATGCTCCTCCCGCTTTTGTTGTGGTGCCAAGGGGTGCCAATTCCTTGGCTCATGTCCCACCCCTTCAATAAGTGCTGACAGGTGCCCAACTCTCGCCGCAACAGGATCCCCTAAAAACTCTTAGGTGGCATGCTGGGATCCACCCCAGTGTACCAAATCCCTGCAAAAAAAATCCTGCAATTTTTTTTAAACCTGTAAAAGAAAATGGTCCTCGTGGTCTCCCTGCCCCTCCCACAACCTGCACCCACCTCTAGGCGCACCCTGCCTCCCCACACCCTCACCCCATACTTATCTCGAGTTCAGCACGATGATCTTCGGTGCACTGGGAGCACGCCTGCACTCTTCAAAGCCGACCGCGAACTGAAGAAATGCCGGTAAGCTGTATAATGGCATAAATAGGGTTTTTCAACTTTGGTGCATATCTCAGCAATTTTAGGGAATTTTGACACCACATTTTCAACATGGGATTATTGGGACCCTCCTCAAGAATTCAAGCACTGCCATGGCTTTATTCAGTCCCGAAGGTGGTTTTATGTCACTGCACGGAATCACCTTTTGGGACCAATTAATGAAATGACAGTGCCACTGTTTATGAGGGGCTTTTAAAAAGCCTATATTGCAAATTTGGTGGGAAAATCCAAAATGGCTGTTTTGTGAGCGCATTGTGCAGTTTCCATGCACGCTTATAACTTTGTGAATTTGTAATATTTTTACTCCAGATTTTAAAATTGGTATTTTTCCATACCTCCTTATGAACAGTACAGTACAGCTGTTATTTTACATATCCTGGCCAAAATGTGTTTTCGCATGTCCGGGCTGTGTGAAATCAGTTTTCAGGACAGTTTGAGGAAATGACGGTGACACCGTTCATGAGCAGAAGTCCTAAAATGCCTATGTTGAAAATTTGGTGACAAAATTCCATAAAATGACTGTGCTACAAGTGTGCGTTGTGCAGTTTCCATGCACCCTTGTAACTTCATAAATCTGCAATATTTTCATGGCAGATTTTCAACACTGGCATTTTTTCACCTCCTTATGAACAGTGCAGCTGTCATTTTTCACATCCTGCCCTAAATGTGTTTTTGCACCTGTGGCGCACTAATAAGCATTGTGCAAAATCAACGCTTCGGACAAATTAACAAAATCACAGTGCCACTGTTCATGAAGGAGGTCCCAAAATGCGTATGTTAAACATGTGGTTAAAAATCGTGTGTTGCAGAGTTTCTATGCATGCTCATAAGTTCATCAATTGTTCATATTTTCACTCCAGATTTTCAACGCTTTCCATTTTTACATCTCCTCATGAACAATACAGTTTTCATTTTCCACATACTGCCAAAAATTTGTTTTCATCCCTGTGTCACCAAATGGCATAGCCCTGTGCAAAACCACCTTTCAGCTAACAAACTGATAGTGCCGCTCCATGAGGTGGGCTCACAAACAGCCCATGTTGAAAATCTGGAGGAAAATACGCACACGCCTATGGTGTTAGGGTTCCCAACTGTAGCACCCACCCTGTAGATACTGACAGGTGTCAGGGGTGTGACTTGGGATCATCAGCTATAATGCCCACACTGTTCCACCCCACCCCCACCCTGCAGCCAGTGACAGGCATTGTGGTGTGCCTTGCACTGTTCGGCCACAAAGTTCACCCCATTCTCTATACTGCACCCACCTCAGCGTATTTCCTTATGGAATGGGGTAAGTATACTACCCAAATACCCCAAAGCACACCACGTCACTTGTCAGTGTTTACAGGGTAGTGTGAGGTACAATGGCATAAGCATTATAGCTTGACGCACCCAAAGGCACACCCCAATGCCTGTCGGTCTCTACAGGGTGGAGGGGGTTAGTGTCACTGATACTTCACTGCCATTCCTATTATGCGCCTCTAACTCCAGCACTACCAAAGCCAATGCCAGCGAGACAACATTCGCATTGACAAATGCTTGTTTCAGCTAAGTTGTTATTGTAGTATATGTAGCTACCCTAAGGATGTATTGGGTGGCCATATTGGCTGTAGTCCATGCCTTAGAAATTGCAGTCCTATGTAGCTCCTGTCATGCCCAGTGGGCACCCTGTCTATAAGTTCACTCAGAGAATAAATGGCTGCCAGTAATTAACTCTGCATCTGAGTCCGCCTGTTCCCCTAACCCATATTATTACAGTGGTGACAAGGTAAACACAATCCCACAGGTACCAGTGTGGTCGGATAAGCTTCAGAGCATATTTAAACAGTTTTATGCCTCCAGAAGCTGTCAGGAGCTGAGGTGGAAAAAGAAAACCCCTTCTCCGACTCATGCTTTAGCCACACGCTGACCAACCTCCTCCGATTCCTACCCAGCTACTGCAACATACCCTTCTGACTGCTGCAGTTAATACTGGCATTGACAGAGAAAATGCAAATGTCTTTAGCAACTGCATGCAGAAAGCCGCTTGCACAATCATGGTTGTGCTGTACAAAAGAAAAAATAAAAGTGATTTGTGACCTGCCTGCTGCACTGCCTTACCATTCCTGTGATCATGCTGGAGTGCGACATAGTTGGACCCCACCACCACAATACAGGCAACAGCAAACCTATGGGGTACATAAGTATACATCTATATCTATATCAATATCTATATCTATAGCCATCTACTGTATATCTATGTCTACATCTGTACAATGTGTAAGAAAATCTGTGAAAATCCAGCCTCCTGATTGGATGAAACACACCACATGACTGTGCATTATTCCACAATGACTGCATGCCTGCCCTTCTTTTCATCATTTAGAATCATCTGGGCATTTTATAAGACATACAGTACAATCCACTACAGGGTATGCGGCTGTGCTCTGATATACGCACACCTAAGGTGGTTGAATGCACTTGACCTGTGGCCTCGTACACACAACGCACCCAAGACATGTGTATATCACAGCAAGACCACACACCCTGTAGTGGATTATCTGTTGCATACATACATTATAGGGTGCAATCGCACTTCTATGGTTAGGGTTGGTACAGTACTTCAATGTTAAATCTTAATTTTGCACCTTAATAACTTTAGCATTGTTTGACAAAATAGGCCAAAATTTGGCACGCATGGTCATTCTTCCAGTGTCACAGGATCTGAAAAGTTTCGTGATGGCATCTTGTATGGATTTTGAGATAAAAGTGGTGAAAACAGAAAAACAATTTTTTCCCTTAGGTTAACATGGGAATTTTACCATCATCTACAGCCCACGAGAATTCATTTTTTCTCTGAAATTTTAGGGATGATGAGGTGAGTGCCAATGTAACCCCAGGGGGCACTATCCCAAGGGCTACTATCTCTGCCTGATTTGCCACTAACAGGTTGAGGGGTCTGGGTCCCATGGCGTGGTGCCTCCACCCAGAGGTCAGGGTTAAGACAGTTGATATGACTTGGTCACAGCCCTCTGGGTCACTGCAACCCCTCTCTCTCCCACTAGTGGCCCACACAAATTAATCACAGTACCCTTGCAATATACACTTACCCTCTGGATTGGTTCAATCAGCTTGACTCTGGGGACCCCAATAAAGTAAGATGCAGTTATACAATAACCAATGTACAGTAATTCAACATAAACACACAGTTCAAGCAGTGCAACTTTGCTAAACAACCAAATCTGATCTACTTAAGGAGATAACAAGGACTAGGGGAGATCAGGTTAATTAGCTTACCACTCTAATACATGTATATATATATATATATATATATATATATATATATATATATATGTATCTAGGCTGCTGCACAGGCCAAACCTATAAGTCACTGTCTCTGGGTGCCCAGGCAATAGAAGCTAGCCTCTCGATGTAGCTGGTTGGGACCCTAATGCAGAAAACAAGCACTTGATTCCTAGGAGGACTAAGCAGAGCCAGCAGGCTCAGTTCATGTAGCCAATAAAGCAGCCAGCCAACTCCTGCCCTCACTATGAACATCTGACAGGGAGCTACCCTGATTTAGTACTCACGACTCCAAGTGGAAAGAGTGCTTCACTCCACTTGCAGGACTGAGCCTGGGATTCAGACACTTCCATATTTATATGAAAAGCAGATAGGTACCATACCAGGCAGCTGCTGTATACTCCTGATCGCTTTCACTGCAAAACATCGGGCCCAAATGACGCAGCGCTTCACTTGTCCTGACAGACCAAGCGCATTGAAGCAGATTCTCCAGTCCTCTACAGGGTGAGCCTGGTAGGTAGCTGAACACTTGCACAGCTTCCTCTGACTGTGGCTCCAGCGGATTTAGTCTGAGCTGTACGGCGATACAACCGCCTGACTCTGGCCTTCCACACGCATCGCCCCAAGTGGAAAACTCAACAGCACAAGAGCACAGAGCTCCTTCCTCACTCTCAGTCACAATAACACTGATTCTGGGCAGTTTGGACAGGGAACTCAGTTAGGTCACCACCCGATGCCATTGGTGTGATGCAGCTGCCAGTTACTCACTACTGCCCTCATTGGTGCAAACAAGGCACATAGTCCAGAACTTCACTTCCCAGAATTACTAGCTGTATCCCCATTAGTCAGCCAGCTCCATTTAGAGTCCTGATTCTGGTTGGTCGCTACTTACTCCATTTTAGACCCCTTGCTCCAATTGGACCCCTCAAACTGTCCTCTCTCCAAAATGGAGGGCACAGCACACAGAGTCCCAGCTGCAACAAAGGTAGGTTAAGCAAACTACATTTTCACTATTACTCTACATCATTGCAGGCAAACAATTACATCTTTCGAGTGGGCTTCCCTTGTGCTCTTCTTGACGAAGAGGGCTATTACATTACAGCTCGGCGGGACTCGAGCAGGGAAACACAGTCCCCTATTGAGTAATGATTATGTCTGCAAGCAGACAGCTCTGAAAGAGACAGTATGTGGAGGCTCTACAAGCACTTACAGAGCCATTCAAATGGCTTAAGTGCTCAATGCCGCCCACCAGGGGGCACTTAGGCAGCTCCTAGATGGCTTTTAGGAACCCTCATTTTGTAGGGGTTGCACCAAGAGTGTGCTTTTCAATGGTTTGGTGAAAACATATTACCATTTTTGAATTATAATGATTGTTGTGATAGCTACAAGACAGGCAGGTAAATGAAAACTGTTCAAATTGTAAATTTACTGGTCCTGCTCAGAGAAACTACTGTTCGTGCTGACAGCCATCTTGTTTTTCTAGCAATTTACAAAATAGTGTTGTACACAACTACTGCATGTTGAAGACAGCATGACACCTGTATTTAGGTCTCAGTGATTTGCTTAGTTCGATTTGCTTAGTAGTCGGTTGGCAAAATTACCTTTTGGCAGGATTTGATACTTTTCCTGACTTTGTTCATGAGATGGGGTCACAAGAAGGCTATGTTGAAAATTTGGGATCAAATATGTAAAATGGCAGAGTTGTAAGCATTCATTGCAATTTTCACGCGACCGCTTAACTTTGGAGAAATTTAAAATATTTGATCAAATTTTCAACATAGACTTCTAATTAACCCACCTCATGTGTGTCACAGCTGTCATTTTTCAAACCCTGATCAAAATCTCTTTGCAGCTGTAGCACGGAAAGGCATTGCAGTCGCACGGAATAACGTTTTGCAGGATTTGAACATTTTCAATACCAGGTACATGCATTGGGGTAATAAGAGCTCTATGCTGACAATTTGGTTAGTTCTATGGTTGTTTTAAAATTAATATATTTTAATGGCAAATATGTTTTTTTCACTGAAAAGCATGTCCCTGTCACTCACTACTATAAGTAATTCTGTTTGATTTGCTATTTACTGTTCAAACTTTACTGTTTGAATGGTAAAACCATTTGCACTATTAATTGTTTGAACTTTACTGTTCGAACAGTAAAATTCTGATTTCTGGTAGTCACTACATTAAAGAAGAAGAAGAATCAGCATTTATGTAGTGCTTTTCATACACTGTATCCCAAAGCACTTTACAAGCAAATCCTAGCCTGGTAGTGAAGTGACTGACTGTGTAGTGGCAGTCATATCCCACATCATTGGTAGTACAATGGTTCCTTCCCTCCCTGTTCTCCGATTATGCGGTCCCTTGTTTGTCTGAATTCTGGTAGTCTGCTGGTCCCTCCCCTCTCCTATTCTCTGATAGTAGTCCCTTGTATTTTTAATTTCCTGAAGTCTAACAGTCCCACCCCATTCTCCAGTCGCCATCCCCTGTCTTTTTAATTCCTGGTAGTCTAGTGGTCCCTTCCTGTTCTCTGATCACTGTCCCATGCTATATTTTATGTGCCTGGTGGTCCAGTAGTCCCTCCCTCCCCATTCTCTGATATCCATCCCATGCTGTATTTTATCTCTCTGTAATCCAGGGTCCTGCACCCATTCTCTGATCACTGTCCCCATGTTGTTTTTTACATCCCTGGTGTCTAGTGGCACCCTTGTCTGTTCTGGCAAAAAAGGTCCCTTGCTGATCAGCCACCCACCCCTACCTCCCACTCAGCACCCACCACCCCACATCCCCCAGAACACCCCCATACACCCTCAGTCACCTGAACAGGTACCATGTTCAAGACCCACTCTCCTGATCGAAGACACATCTTGCTGCTGGAACCGATGACTGCAATATGAGAAACTAAGGTAAATGCGGTTCAATGCGATTTCAACTTTAATCCATAATGCAAGCATTTGTTTTGAATTTTGACCCAAATTTTCAACATAACCTTTTGGGATCCCACCTCATGAACAATACAACTGTCATTACACAACTCCTGCCAAAAGGTGATTTTGTGGTCAGTTGGCAAAATCACTTCATGGGCAGGATTTGACACTTTTCATGACTTTGTTCATGAGGTGGGATCATAAGAAGGCTATGTTGAAAATGTAGTCAAATGTGTAAAATGGCAGAGTTATGATCATTCATTGCAATTTCACTATGCACACTTGTAACTCTCGGAAATTTTAAATATTTTATCCACACATTTTCAACACAGACTTTCCAATTACCCCACCTCATGTATGTCACAGCTGTCATTTTGTGAACCCTTTTCAAAATATCTTTTCACACTGTAGCGAGGAATGGCATTGCAGTTGCACAGAATTACATTTTGCATGGATTTGAACATTTTAAATACTGGATACGTGAGTTGGGGTAAAAGATGTCTATGCTGACAATTTGGTCACTGTTGTCCTATAAATGAAAGCACAGGGCCCTTCACAGTTACGTACATTTATGCATTAATGGAGGGATGGAGTGCAGGCACAAAAGGCCCTGTGCTCTTCTCTAGTAACTAGGTATGATTACTGTATCTCAAAAAGCTGTACATGGGTGGAGCAGGGCTTGATGGGCCCTGCACCCCACAAGCAAATAAGGCTATGATTACGCTATCTCAAATGTAAGGAAATTCATTGCAAAAACTATGTTAATGCATCAGTTAGGGTGGGTATTAAAGCATCAGAAGTGGTGAAATTCAGTGTTAGGCTTTCCGCCCTAACTCCCCACCCCACTCCCCAAATAGCAAAAGGACAAGACCACACAAGCAGCCACAGACTGCTATCATCAGTAAGACAAACAACATACAACTGTTTCTAGATGGCACAAATGCAGTAGCACTGATGTGCTACCTTTATGGGTTTGTATCTACGACACGCAAACTACAAAATATACACACTCACTTGTCACTGCAGATTAGAAATCACAATCCAGGTGGATGCCAGGAACATCCTCCCATCATAGGTGGAGGGGCAAATGATAACAGGATTCAAGAATGCATGGGTAGACATAAGGGAACCTGTACTGGTAAGGAAAGGGGGTGGGCAGAGATCAAGTAGGGTCTGGGGTGTTATAGTGCAGGAAAATGGCAGACTAGGGTGGACAAAGCTGTCCTTACCTGTAGTCAGATTATGTTTATGTTTCTATACTGAAATCACCACACTAACATACTATTTTCCAGCAGATTAGGCCTTATGGTCTATCGAGTCTGCTCTGAACCTTAGATCCTTAGTTGGATGCCGAGGTTCTCCCATCCCTTGTGCTCCAGAAACCCCTATCATCCATCCCCACCCCTGGGACAGGCCATCATCTGATGCATCCACTTTCTGTGTCTGTCCCACCCTCTCTTGAAGCCCTCCACTGTGGATCTCTGAACCTGCTCGCCAGGCAGTGCATTCCAAGGGTCCACCACCCTCTCAGTGAAAAACCTCCTCCTCTTTTCCCCTTCACCTTTCCACCTTCCAACTTCAAACCATGTCCTCTGTGATACCTCCCTGCTTCTAGTCTGAAGATCCCTCCATGTTTACTCTTATTTATTCCCTTGAGGTACTTGAAGACCAGAACTGTCCCCTGTCTCTCCTCTCCTCTCCTCCAATGAAAACAGGCAGAACTCCCCAAGTCTGTCCTCACGTCAAATCCCCTAGCCCTTGTATCATCTTTGTTGCCCTCCTCTGTACCCTCTCCAGGAGCTGTAGTCCCTCTTCAAGTGTGGTCTCCAGTATTGTACACAGTACTCAAGGTGTGGTCTAACCAGTCCATTGTGCAGCGGCAGAATCACTTCCTTGCTTCTAGGTGATCCCTCCACGATGCATCCCAACATCCTGTTTGCCTTGCTAGCTGCTTTTCTGCACTGCTCTGAGTTATTCATACATGCATCCACCATGACCCCTAGGTCTTTTCCCCTGTTGAGGCCTCCAGCTCCTTCACTCCCAGGGTGTACCTGTGTTTAGGTTTACCTCACAGATGCAACACCTTGCACTTGGTGATATTGAAATTTAATTTCATGTGAGCCCAGCTTTCCAGGGTGTCCAGGTCCCTTGCAGGGCCAACCTCCCTCTTCTCCTTCAACTACTGCTCCCATCTTGGAGTCATCCATAAGAGATTCATTTCACACTCTATACCCTCCCTGATGTCCGATATGATGCATTAAACAGGATTGGACCCAGGACCGGAGCCCTTATGTGCCCACACACCAACCTCTCTAGGGTTGTAGAGCTCCCCACAGACCACTACTCTGGGTGCATCCAGCTAGCCAGTTTTCAACTGCTCTGACCAAAGGGCCTACTTCTAACCCCATCAGTTTCTCCACCAGACCATTGTGGGGATAGAGTCAAACCTTTGTAGAAGTCCAAGAATAATACATCCACAGGCTTTCCCTGTCCAGTTCTGATGTTACCCATTCATAGAACTCCACAAGGTTGGTTTGACATGATCTACCTGGCACAAACCCATGTTGCCGACTATCCAGATGTCACCTCCTCCAAAGTACACCCCCAGTCGTTCCTTTAGTATATTCTCCATTAATTTTCCCACCACGAGGTCAAACTGATGGTCTATAGTTACCCTGGTACTTCCTCGACCCCTTTGTGGATTGGCACCACATGTGCCTACCGCCAATCCCTAGGTACCCTTCCTGTCTCAAGTGACCTGTTGAAGAGCTCCACCAGGGTGCAGCCAGTATGTCCGCCAATTCTATAGTACTTTGGATGAATGCTATCCGGCCCAGGAGATTTGTCTTTCTTTAGGGCCTTGAGGCTAACCACACCCTTTTGGCGGAGATAGCATCATCCGTCCCCTCCACCTTACTGGCTTTTTATCCTTACCCAGATGTGAGCACCCTGGGGTGCCCTCTCCCTCCCTCTTGCTCCATTTCTGTTGCTCCCCTGATCCCACTTACTGCACGCTTCTGTCCCTTCGTTGCCTTGCTTTGTAGATATCCCATCCCTCCCTAGTGAACACAGAGGCAAAGTACGGGTTAAATACCTCTGCCTGGTCCCTCGCCTCTACACCCACCCTCCTTCTGATCTCAATCTGCTGAGATGGCCCTTAGTTTTTCTCCACTCCCCAATGTACCAGAAGAACCCTCTTTCCCTCCATGTATCCTCTGTGCCAGCTGCTGTTCTTACTGGACTTTGTTTCCCACCATACGGTGACTTTTCTAGATGCAAGATAGTACATTTCCTTATCCCTATCCCCTCTTGTTGTTTTTATATTTTTGTAGGCCACCTTCTTTTCTCTGACTGCTACCTGTACCTCACTGGACCACCAGCATGGTTTATGTGACCTTGCTCCCTTATGTTTCAACTTAGCGCAGATCCTGACTGCCTCATGAAGTCCCCGCTTTATGACCTTCCATCTCCTTTCCACACATGTCATTGATGTAATCCCTTCAAGTGATCCTTGAGAATATTTCCCATGCCCATAAAGTCTTCCCCTGAAGTCCACTGCCAGTGTCCTAGATCTCCCATGCTTATTTGAAACCAGACAGTGTTGTGGTCGCTCCCAGTCAGGGGGTCCTGTACAACCATGTCCCTACCAGATCCCTATCTGCCAGAACCATGTCCAGGACATGCCCCTCCTTGTGGGCTCCATCACATGCTGTGTTAAGAACACATCCTGGAAGCTGTCCAGCAGCCTCTGCTCTTGGCCACCTTAGAGGACATGGTTCCTCAGTTTGTACCTGGCATATTAAGGTCCCCCATCAACACCACTCCTTCCCTTTTGGTCCACACTGGGCAATGATGTTGTCCAGCAAACCATCCTCAGAACATCACTCATCCTGGGGGCTTATATACTGCACCCAGCTTGATCTTATCTCCTGCTGGGGATTGTAAGGTGACCCATAAGGCCTCCACGTTTCCTCTGGCTCTTCTACTCTAGCAATTTCTATGTCATCTCTAATGAACATAGCCACTCCACCCCTCTGCCCTCCTTTCTATCCTTCCTAAGCATAGTGTACCCCCACAATGCTTAGGTCCTAGTCATGGTTTTTGTTGGCCCACGCTCCGTGACTGCGCCACATCCACCCACCTCTCGAACAGCATGGCCTGAAACTCTGGCAACTTGTTTCCAAGCCCTGGCATTTACTAACACCAACCCACCCCTTATCCCTGATCCCTTTGTCGAACCCCACCCAGATTCCTTATACTCCATCCTCCCTCTGCTCTCCTGAAAACCTCCACCCCAGTCTGTTTCCCCTCCCCTTGGGCTTGAGGCTACCCCCTCATCTGGAGGAGAGGGTTCTGGTCAGCCCTCCCTTATCCCTTCCCCTCACAAGTTTAAACCCCACCTTTCTTGAATGTAGTCAGCCATCCCTGTTTAAGGACTTCCTTCCTTAATGGGGCAAGATGAAACCTGTCTTTGGCATATAGTCCCTTATCCTCCCAAACCCATTCCAGTTCCCTAACACCCCAACCCACTCTCTTCACCCCACTTCCTGAGCCAGTCATTAACCTCTGTGAGCTTCTTTTTCTCCACTGAGGCCTTTGGTACTGGCAATATCTCTGAAAAGGAAATGTTGCATTCATTATCCCGACAGACTCTGGCAAGTTCTTGGAACCTTGCTTGACTTCCAAACGCTGTTTCCCTAGATCGTTAGTTCCCAAATGCACCAGGAAATCTGGTTTCCCTCCACAATCCTTAACCATTTCATACACCATGGACTTTGCACTGTGCACTGTCAGCCCAGAGATACTCACTACCTTCACCTGGCTATGGCATCCACCCCCTGTCCCTCCCACTGGATACCCCTAATCATCGAGTCTCCCAATAACAGAACCTTAACACCGCCATCATCCTTATGGTTACCTCCACTATGCACTCTCAGCCCCCTCCCCCACTTTATTCATGATCTCAATTCCATGGGAGTCTTCCTGCCTTATTAGAGACCCCCTGTCACCCTCCCCTTTCTGCCTCCTCGCTATTTTGCCCACTTAACTAAACCTCCTCTGAATAGGTGTCCCTTTAACCCTCTTATCTGAACCATTTATCCTGGCCCTGATGGTTTCCCTTCCCACACTGCCATCCCCCTTGTAATAGTACCTCTGCCTCCAGAGGTTTCTGTGGGTCCCCTTTAGCTAGGGGCCCCATTCTTGGTACTGACCCCCTGCTGAAGGGGTTCCTCTCCACCTCCTTGTCTCCCAGTTTCTTCCAATCATGCTGTCCTCAAGTCTGCATATGTTGCATCTCCCCATTTGCTTAATATACATAAGCTTCCCTTCTCCTCTGGACTATTTCTATCCTTTTCCATAGCCGGGTTGTGATGCCCCATGGGTATCCGGCTCCCTCCCCCGGGTCTCTGTAAGTTTTCTCATTTCCACCAACCTGCTCCTCCTCCTCTAGGTTGCTTAGTAGCTCAAATTTATTTGACACTTATGCCAGCCTATCAAGTAGCCTGAGTTTCCTGACTGCACCTCTAAACTGCCCTCTTCTTCCCTCTTGCTCTGTTCACCTTAGGGCTCCTTCCCACAGTCTGCTGTTTTAGGCTTCTGCACAACAGCCCCTCCTGACTCTTCCCTCCACTCTCTTTGTATTCAGAATGTTCACCCTGTACGCTTCCCTTAGCGTCAACATCCCTATCTCAGGGTCCTCTGTTCCTAATATCCCCCTCCTGCTTGCTGTAAATATAATGTCCTGTAATTTCAGAGCATTGCCCCAGCCTCCCTCACCCCACCCTTCTGCTGCCCATATCCACACCCTTATCCTGACCCCCCAGCTCCCCCAGCTTACTCCTTAACCGATATACCTCACTCCTGATACAAGATAGCTGTCTACGAGTGGGCAGCCTCCTCTCTCTCCAGGCCTAATTTGGAATTATTGCCATCCCACAGCCTGTGCAGTCTACAACCCTTCCGAAGATGCCTGCCATGGTGGAATATAGCCACCCTGTTTATCCCCCTCTGTTTATAATGGCACATCCCCTTTTCTCAGTCCCTTTCCCTGAATACAGTTTCTCTCTATACTGACTGCCATTATTTACAAACCCAATTTCAACTCCACCAATAAAGTTCCCAAGTCTCACAAACACATACAGTCCAGTGTGTGTTCAGTCCCACTGACAGTGTGTGTATGCAGACAACAGGGACCGTATGATGTCACAGGCCCACCAGCTCCTGTTGCTTCCAATTTCAGTCCCAAACAGAAATACTCAGCCCTTCAATCCCAACCCCAGTGGCTTTTCAGTATTTAAGAAAGCCTACAAAACAGGGTGCGTGGGAGGGCTCCTACCAAACACCAGGCAAACAACACATTTAAATTCTCACCTAATTATCCCTGCCAAACAACTGTTCCCAAGCCTCCAAAGTTACAATATCACAGCCCAAGTAACAGTTCTAACTCAAGGTAATCATTTTAACACATAGAACTAATTTCACTTACAAAACTATTCAAATATTTCAGTTAAAACAGAATATAACCCAGACCTCTGTCCTTACCAGCCTGCTACTTATGTTCCCAAGTGAATAATGGAAGGCCAAGGTAATTCCTGTTAAAGACAAGGTAATTCCAGCTAATGTCTCCTCCCCCTAACACCAGGCAAACAACACATTTAAATTTCACTCTAATTATCCCTTCCAAACAACTGTTCCCAAGCCTCCAAAGTTACAATATCACAGCCCAAGTAACAGTTCTAACTCAAGGTAATCATTTTTAACACATAGAACTAATTTCACTTACAAAACCATTCAAATATTTCAGTTAAAACAGAATATAATCCAGACCTCTGTTCTTACCAGCCTGCTGCTTATGTTCCCAAGTGAACATGCTCTTCTGTATGCAAGTACAGGACCCTCCAGCCAGATACAAACCCATTATATCCAAAGTACATGCCTTTTTTCTATGCCCCTAGGAGGCCAGCCTTTCTGTAGTAAAGTGGGTCCTGTGTCTGTCAGCCAGAGGTTTAAGATGTACACCAAATTCTAGCTCCAGAAGAACAGCCCTCTTGGCATGTGGAAAGCCCCTGAAGAGACACAGGACCTCAGGGACTGCTTCTGCAGACAGAAGCACTGCTGCACTTTTTATCATGGATGTGGTATCTGTGCTTCTGCACCCAGAAGGTCTGTGTGTATGTCTTACACCTGCAGCTGCAGAACTGCAGGCCCATCAGTTATGAGTATGTTTTATGGAGTCCACGGCTACATGAGACTACAGAAAGGCTGAAAGGACTGCTTTGCCCACCCTAGACTGCCATTTCCTACATACTGTAATACTGTAGACCCTATTTGATCTCTGGCACCCCCTTTCCTTACCACTAAGGTTCCCTTATTCCTACCCATGCTTTCTTGGATCCCATTACCATTTTGCCACCACCACCTATGATGGGAGGACGTTCCAGGCATCCACCAGTGTCCTGGATTTCTATCTGCAGTGACAGCCACTGTGTTTTTGTCTGATCCGATAATGGCTGTCTGTGTTTGCTTGTGTGGTCTTGCCACTAGTACCAGACAATGCTGTCCCCCTTGAAATTTCTTGTAGGATATATTTTGTCTTAACTAGTTTGTAATTTTGATTGAGTGTTTATATTAACCTCCATGTAATTTGTATATAATGTACATTAAGATCCGGATATTCAAACTCGCCAGGCTGTGGCGCAAACCTGAGCGCAGCACAACTTAGCTAGGCGCAGGCACGTTGACTGGGTGATATTCAATGGAGCTGCGCTATAGCACAGCATATTTGAATATTGCACCCTGCCCACCTGCAGTGTGCATGGCGCAGTGGCACTGCACCAGTGCAAGTGACCAGAGTGGAGCAGGGGATGTGCTGATGTCAAGTTCCATTGCTCTATATGCAGCAACCATGATATTCAAAAGTGCACATGCAAATGGGGCCATAATGTATGCAAAGTGCAAATGGGGCCATTTGCATGTCATTATAGCCCCATCTGCATGCCGGTTATTGCGCTCCTGGTGACTTGCACCTGGTGCCTGCCAGGTAGCAGCCATCGAGGACTGGCCGCCCCTCCACAGCGTGGCAAAGTGCCCCACAGCCCGATCGGGGCATTTGTAAAATAAAATCACGTCCTATATTTCTGGTGGTCGGTGGACTGCTGTCAGCCCAATCATGGGCAAGTATGAATAACATAAAATCCAATATCCCTGGTGGTCAGTGGACCGCTGTCAACCTGATCGGGCATTTGTGTAATAAAACTATGTCCACTTCAGTGGTCCAGTGGACTCCCTCTCAACCTGCCCACTGAGCCTCACTGCCCGCTCTCCCGGTCAGTGGCGGACGGCGCAACTCACCTGCTCGTCGACCGCCGACGTTGTATTGCAGCCGTTGGTCCACAGCGCAGAGCTGGTCGGGTGTAGTTTTAGTATTACATATTCCAGATATGTGAATGGATCCATTCACATATCTGGAAATGTAGTACGGTAGGGGCTGCATGCCCATTGGCTCACACTGTATATCAATGGGCGTACAGCCCTACCTACAGTGTCAATCGGCTGGGGCAGTGGCAGCAGGTGGGTGGGTGCTGCCGCTTCGCCATTGCCGGGTGGGGAAGTGGGGCGTGGCTCCAGTGGGCTGGTGGGAGGGGATCCGCTGGACCACCTACAGGGATGTTGACACAGCTTTATTATACAAAATGTCGCTGCATCGGGCTGTGAGCGGTCCACTGACCACCAGGGATATCATACTTAAGCCCATGATTATTGACAGTGGTCCACTGGACCACCAGGGATATAGGATGCGTTTTATTTTACGATGCCCTAATCAGGCTGAAAGCGGTCCATGAACCACCAGAGATATTGGACATAGTTTTATTATACAAATGCCCGTGATCGGGCTGATAGCGATCCACTAGACCACCAGGGATTTTGGAGGGTCATATTTGTATGTATGTCCATGATTGGGTATGGGGAGCTGCCGGTGCAGCCAGGCTGGGTGGCCGCCCACAGGTGGAAGCTGCCGTGTTGTGCCCTGCAACACGCATCACCAGAGTGGCCAGCTATTGTTTCTTTTTTTGGGGATTAACTGTCAAAGGGCTAGTAGGTTGCACATGATGGACTCAGCACATCCCAGGCTGAATATCGGATGTGCAGAGTATGCATGGGCACACCTCCCCACCTGCACTGTATACATTACTGATGCGCTCCGGCACATCGGGATTTATGCCAGGCACAATTCCCATTTGAATATCATGCGGGGCGCATCAGTGGGTTGCGATAGTGCAACACTGTTGCACCATGCACAACCCTTTTGAATATCTGGGCCTGAATGTTTATATCTATTTATCCATTGTCTTATGTCCTTTTGTATTTGCAGTACTGTTTGATTGTTTTGCAGTTTCTGGGACCTCATTGTAAATGAGTGGTAGCTCAATTGAGACAATCCTAATTCATTTGACAATGTATAAATAAAATATTTTACTACTACTTTTGCTGCTTGGGGGTTGGGAGTTAGGGTTGGGAACTCTAACGTCTTACCTGGCTTTTGATGCTTTAATACCAACCTAACTGATGCATTAATGTAGTTTTTGCAATGAATCTATCTATCTATCTATCTATCTATCTATCTATCTATCTATCTATCTATCTGTCTATCTGTCTATCTGTCTATCTATCAATATAGATATACACACTTTGCAAAAAGCTGTTAATGTACTAGTTTAGGTTCAACTTAATGCCACAAAGTAGGGAAATGGGCCTTAGGGTTTCCGACCTAACCCTCCCAGGCAATGAAAGAAGAAAACATTAGGGTTCTGGGTCTCTGGAGTCATGGCATATCATTGGTGCAGTCTTTCTTGGGGATGTCAACCCTAATGCTCCCCCAGCCCGTAGCCTCCTATCCAAAGCACATGTGTATATTGTTAAAGGGGGCAGGCAGCCTGGAGGGATTAGGGTCAAGAGAGTTGTACTGGGGGTGGGTACCCTGATCTGCTTATAGTAAATATAAAAAAACACTGGGAAGGACAGGTGGGTGACCAGGGAGTGGTGTGTAGAAAGAAGCAGAACGAGTGGGATCCTCCATCTGTTTAACAAAATATTTAAGATAGATAGATAGATAGATAGATAGATAGATAGATATAGAGGAGAGAGATCGCGATCTTTGGCTCACTGATAAAACTGAACTCCAGCTGCGGCTTCACAAGTGAAGAAAGTCCTGCTGTTCTAATACTGAGAATGTGCATGAATGGCTCCTCTCACTAAACTGGGTACCTTGGATTCTTGGTTGGCCAGAAATGTTATTCCAGAGCATTTATTAAAAACAAACACCAGAATCTAGCTAAATGGGTCCCGTTTACAGAGGTTTGAGTGTTTGTTTTTGAAAATACAATACTATTTATTAGGCTTTTAACATTTTTTTATCCAAATCAAGATGACAGCCATATGAAAGAAGAATTTTAGCTCATGAAGGAAGAATCTCAAAGAAGCTTCTTTTGTCATGAGCTGGAAGATTCTTTTACGTATCAACCATCTATCTAAAAGACCCTACTGAGCATGCTGAGAACCAAAATCTCAAATTCTTATAACCTAGTTATGATATTATTTTCATCAACTCACCAAAAGACAAGATTCTAGGACAAGCCCTTTCTACTCTGAAAATTTCAGCACAAAATACCAAACCATCTGGGCTGTAGGTGGCGACAGGAAAACAGAAAAAAAAATTTTTTTTGCAAAAGCGCACTATCGAATCTCAGAATCTGCACATCAGACCACAATGAAACTTGTCAAATCAAGAGTCCTTTACCCCTGACTGCACATGCAAAACTTTGTACAATTTCATTGAATAGGGACAAAACTATTAAGTTAGCGGTTTAAGCGGCCCGTGGCGAAGAGGGCTGACGCTTTTCCATGCCTACGCCAACCTAGGTTCAGGAATGAGCTTGGGTTGCGGGGTCAACCTCAGAGGGAGAGGACTGAGCATCCATAGGACAGCTGTCTTCACCCAGAGGTGGGGTGGCTTGCCATCCTGGCCCTTGACTGTCCCCAGGTGGAAGCCTTGGGGTAGTGCTGGCAGCTTCAAGTGACACAAAGGGACAGACTTTGGTTCTGTATGTATGCATGCCTCCATGTACATGCCTATCTGCTGCTGTGGCAAGAGGACTAAGGAAATGAAAGTGCAGATGTAAGTTTTTTTTCCTCAGCTGTGCCCCAGAGGCAACGTTCCAGTCCCTTCATTTCTCTTTTGCACAGAATTTAACTTGAGTAGTGACCCATGGAGGTGTGGAGTTAGTAATACTAGATCTGCAGGAAAACCAGCTTAGTTCTCAAAGAAGAATATCTGCAAAGACAATTACAGACACCACTGCCTATAGGGCACAGCTGAGGACAAAAAACATAGATGAAAAGCAGAGTGGAAAACAATTGGTGAGAGCTATATGAAGCCCTGTCCACCTACTTCTACACTGCACTGTCAATCAATTGCCTGCCCCATCTGCATGTATGTCACCTGGTGGGGGAGGATGGCCCTCCCATTCCCATCCCCACAACGGAAATCTGTGGGGATCTTGGGCGTGGTAGTCCAGTATGGCTGGTGACAGGTGAGAGGAAATGGGGACAGAGTCGAGAGCATGCCCACACTGACCCTGGTAAGAAAACCTATGGCAAAAAAAAAAAAAAAATATGGGTTTAATTTCTTTATGTTCGCTTTGGTCTTAGGTCTTTGTTTCATCATATACTATTTACTGAGTGCTCAAATGAGTTGAATCTGTGCAGTTCTCTGCCTGCAGTGTCTAGCTGTACCTATTCCTGTGGCTGTTCTCTCTCTACTTTCTTTGCCTCCATGTGTTATCGTTTAGTGCCTTGTTGCTGCTTTCCACTTTGGTTCATATCATTTTATTATTAATGCTGTTATTTCTGCTTTAATTCTCTTTTTCTCATCTAAATTCTGTCCCTTCTGCTCCTCACCCATCACCCTTCATACCTCATTTTTGTCAGTCTTTATTTCTTTTGTTTGACCCTCTTCTGTCTTCCTTTCTTCTACCTTTACTATCACTGCTGTAAATCTTTTCCTCTACTCTCACTATGTTCCTTCTCCTTCTTGCTACCCCCTCCTGTTTACCCTGTTGTCCAGACCTCCCCTCTCCTCGTCTTGCCTTGCCAACACCACTCTCCTGTCTATGCTCACCTTCTCCTACTCTTCCATATTCTTGTCTCCTCCCCTTCTTCACTCACTCTGGCACCCTGGACCATCTATTCTCCAATCTCCCAATATCCGTTTAGCACCCCTTCATTCCATTCTATTTACAGTTAGGCATGCCCTGCTCATTCTCCTCTTTTGCCTCTGTTAAATCCTTCCCACCTTGGAGGTGCTTCTCCTCCCTATCTAGGCTGCTCATCTTTTACTGCTCCTTACAGCAGATGACGTTGAGCCCAACCCTGGGCCATAAGTCCTTTCCCCATTGTCCTTCCTAAAGGATTAAAATATTACATCTCAATATTAGGAGCCTTCTTCCTAAAATTGATCTTCTCCAGCCCACATGATTAGTCTAAAACCCAGCATTCTGGTTATCACTGAATCTTGGCTCTCTTCTAAAATCCCTGATGGTGTCATCTCCTTCTCTGGTTACTTCATCATTCGGCAGGATCGTCAACCAGGGATGGGGTTTGGTCATTACATCTCCTTTATCCAGTATAACCTCTGCCTCTCCATTTCCTCCCCTCTGCCTATGAGCGTCTACAAATAAAACTATCCCTCCCATGCTCCATTCCTATCTTTGTGGGTGGTGTATACTGCTGCCCTAGTTTTCTTTCATCCTCTACCTTTGATTGCATCTCTAATCTCATCTCCACTCAACATCTGGTGAACTTCTCATTCTGGGGATTTTAACAATGATTGGCTTTCAGTACACAATCCAATATCTGTCAACACATTTCCTCCTTGAATCTCACACAGTTGATCTCTGAACCAACTCATTCCAATCACAAACCGGCAACCACACCCTGTTAGATTGGGTTCTAGCACCATATCTTCATCAGGTAATTACATCAGGAATCTTGCCAGATGTACTCAGTGACCACCACATGGTCTACTGTGTGTGCAAAATCCATCATCACAAAGCCCTGCCACACATTCTCCTTCTTGTTCTTTTAGTTCCTTGACTTGTCCTCTCTCCATGAGGATCTCATTGGTATTGATTGGTCTCTGACTGCAAAGGCCTGTTCTGTCAACTCTGCCTCGAGCTACTTCAAGACCCAGTTCTTGTATGTTTGGGACCGCACGCTGCTATCAGGAAAACATGGGTCAGAAATTCTCCTCTCCTCTTCCCTGGGTATCAGCTGAATTGCTACCCTGTCAGCCAGCTCGTGTCCTTGCATGGAAGGCTTACAAGGCCTCAGGCATTCTAGGTGATTTGGTTAAATTACGGACTCTCTGTAATGCCTGCACCAGGGCCATCAGACATGCCTAAAGAGTATTTCTCAACTTTTCAGGAGGACCTAACAGCCCATCCAAATTCTGGAAAGTAGTCCATGCCTTATTCTACCCCCCAACCCCTGCCCCGGCTTCAAGGTTGGTGACATCACTATTTCTGACCCCCATTGCCAATGAATTCAACACTTTCTTTACCACCTGTGCTTCAACCTTCTTGTGTCTCTTCCCCAGCAGCTACTTCTCTCCAGCCCTTTCAGCATTCTTTTTCCTCTGTTCACTGTTTTTCCTTCTCTCCAGTCTCCCTGATGATACCTAAAAGTGCTCCTGGCTTTAATCCTCATAAGGGTAAAAGCCAGGATGGACTTGACCCAAAGCCCCTGCACCTCTCGGCCAAATGCCATTGCTGTCCTGCTCACTTACCTTCTGAATCTCTCCTTTACACTTACTTCTGTCCCTGATGCCTGGAAGACTGCCACAGTTGTCTCCTTCCCTGGGGAGGTGACTTTCAAACCCAGGTAACTACTGCCCAATTCCCTTCTCCCAATCCTTGCAAAACTGCAAGAACACCATGGACTGGGTCAGTTTTGCTCTTTCCTTGAATTATCCTACTTCTTTACCCCTTTCCAGTCTAGTTTCCACAAGGCTCACTCTACTATGACCTCCCAGCTTCATCTCACTGACTCCATTCTCTCTGGCATGGATCAAGGCCATATCAACACTGCCATCTTTGTCGACTTGACCAAAGCTTTTGACACTGTTGTCCACTTTCTCTCCTCAATAATCCTGCAGCAGCTGGTCTCTTAGAATCCGCCACTAACTAGTTTTGTTCCTACCTTGTGGGAAGGTCCAAATCAGTCAGGATTGGTGACTCCATCCCCACCCCATTCCCATCAACACTGGTGTCCCTCATGGTTCGATGCTTCACCAATTCTTTTCTCCATCTTTCTGAATGACTTACCCACTGCCTGCTGAACAGCAGATATCTACATAAATGCAGATGATACTGTCTTACATACCTCTGGTGCCTCCCCTCTGATGTGGTGACCAACCGCCAGTTGGCTTTCAAAAATGTCCAGAGAAAGTTTTGCACAAATCAACAGTCCCTCAGTGCCAAAAAGATGGTCTCCATGATTTTTGGTGCCAGACAAAGACTTCCCAGGTTTACGACCCTCCTGCCTTTCACACCTTGAGGGGTCCCTTGCAGGATGTCTCCAGTTTGAAATATCTTGGGCTCTGGCTAGACGGAACATAGATTCTACTGGACATGTGTATGTTATCCACAAAAAATACATCCCAGGGCTGATCTGTCGGTGCAGCGGTTTGATTTCTGCTTGTGGCGCCAGCGACCCTGGTTCGGGAGCCAGGAGAAGCTGGAGGGCCAACTGGGGGAGGAGGCTTCGAGTATCCCAGGAACAGCTCGTCTCCTCTGGGGAAGGAGGGGAAGATCTCAGTGCTTGACTGGCACCGGAGGAGGCCTGAGGCACAGCAAGCATTGTGGCAGATACAGGAGGACGTCATGGACGCCGGAGCTCGTGCCATGACATCAGGGTACTTGTGACATCCATCGAAACAGGGGAAAACTCCTCTCCAGCCCCAGGTAGATGGAGCTCCAGAGCAGACCCCTCATGGCTTCTGCCTGCCTGGCTGGTCCTAGATCCCGACGAAAAGCAGAAGCGTTCAGGTGTGGCTGCCCACCTCATCCCCACCTGGGAGGTGAGAACCTCGGCTCCATGGGGAACTACAGATGGCTCAGGTAGGTGGCTGAAGTGGGGCAGAACTCAATAGGGCTCCCAAAGGAGTGGGGTCTGGAGAGATGAGAGGAGGATAAAATGTGATTAAAAATCCCAAAAAACTACATCCCAGACTTGGTGCTCTCAGTAGACATTGGCTGCATCCCTTCAAGCCCACCATGAGATCATTTAGAAGATGATCTTCCCAATCTTTGACTTTGGAGATGTAGTTTACTGTAGTGATTCTAAGTCCACCTTCACCAGACTGGACACCCTTTTCAACTATTTCTGTTGCTTTGCCCTAAACTGTCCCACATGAACACATCATTGTTACTTTTACTCCGACCCTCTCCTTCCCTTCTCTTGGAGATAGATGCCTTGCCCATTGTGCCTCATTAGTTGGGAAGTTCTGACTTTGCTCCCTTCCATCATACCTAAATGATCTCCTCTTTACCCCTGCTTCTTCCACCTACACTCTCTGTAACTCCCCTTATGGACTCTTGCCCTCCTGCCCATACTTCAACTTCAGGATGGGCTGCTTTTCCTACCATTTCCCAAATATTTGGAACTCCTCCCTTTGAATAGCTACTCCACCCTGTCATCTAGCTCACTGTCCTAGCTTCTCCATAACCACATTTCCTCTTCCAGTTCCTGCTCTTGAACACATGCCTTTCCTATTATTCATTCTCTCTTAACTTCTTTACCTTTTCCACAGCTAATCCTTATCCTCTTCCCTATGTTTTTCCTTTCCTTTTTATTCTATATCAATCTCCTCTCCTATTCCCTCCTTAGATAGACACCTCCCCATGTACTGGCTAGTAGGATTTATGTTGTTTACTCAGTTGTGTGGTTCTGCCCTTTAGTATCACAGTTTCTATCCTTTATCATGCAGTGATTATATTTTGTCCTTAGCATTGCTGACTTTCAGTGTATGTCATAATAATTGTTTATTAGCTGCAATTTGATTTTGTTTATTGATCTTCATGTTTTCATTTTTGTCTTGTGTTCGATTTTCATGTTTATTTTAGCTCTTTATCATATTTCATATTCTGAATGTATCCCATTTTCCCTTTCCCACAGGATGCATCTGGAAACGAGCTATTGCAGCTGTGTATATCTTTTCTGGTGAAACCTTTTCAAATAAATAAATAAATCCTCACTGTAGGTCCCCATGCCAGAATGTATGCACACTGTAGGTCAGGACTGGCTGGAGCCGCAGCATGAACAGTACACGTTCACTTTCTCAACCCCACCCTCTGACTCATGTGCTGACTTCAGCTAACCACCTTCATTTTGAAATTACAGCCACAGTAAACACTTTGTATGCCCCATAAAGAATTAAATCTTATGCATAATTAATTTTGTTAAGCATTGTACTTTCATTGGAACAACACAGCACAAATTGCTTCCTCCTATCCTCTTCTCTTGTTGCTCTGATAACAATCCCACCTACCACATCCATGTTCTGACTCCTTTCACTCTTCAAACCATTGTGTAGTGAAGTAGAAGCCATCCTCAGCACTCTCAGACCCCACTGGCACATGAGGCCGCACCCAGTACATCCTGCTTCTTCTACTGATGTGCTGCCTTGCTGCGCATCAGTGATGCAAAACACATGTACGAGAGATGCACATTCAAGCGTCACCCATGAGACCAGCAGCAAAGCAACTACTGTGGGGGACCACCAGACATCCTAAAACAAGCAAATAACTACCAACATTTTATAAAACCACTGAAAATGATGTCAAAACAAGTAGTTTTGTATTTATTTTGTTATTTTTATTTTATTTATTTAACAAACCAGAAAGACCTTTGAGCCAAAGGCTCTTTACAGAAGGTTCCATGTCAAATCATAAGAAAACAAATTACAATGGTTTCATTGAGTAGTACAATATGAGGAAAGCAATTACATAAACAAAAGAACAATATGGCAAGATAAATACTGTGTCAAGTGAAGCCAGTGGCCTTGTCTGAAGAGGGTGAAAGGGATTACAAAGAGTGAAAGACAGGGGATGAATTGTGGGGCTGGAAGAAACAAAATAAGAGCAAGAAAGGAGATGCCACAATGAAGCTTATGCAGGAAAGACCCACGGGGGCAGGGGGCAGAGGGAGAGAACAAGGTGAGGAAACAGAGGAGAGAGGGGAAATGGGAGTGGAGGGGTAAAGGGAGGGGATGAGGGAGGATGATGAAAAAGGGCAGGAATGGGGATGAGAAAGGATGAAGGAAGTGCTGTAAGTGTAATAGCGCAGCAACAGGTTAGGGATCTACAGGGCGAATGGTAAAGAAGGAGGTCCCAGTGCATACAGCTGTCAGCAAAGATTAGGTATCGAGTCATAAGATGCTCTGGAAACTAGGAATTGAAGCAGCTTCCACTTAAATGGTCCCAAGGTTGCAGTTGTCACAGTCTCAGGAGGAAGGGAATTAAATAAATTAGCAGCTCTAGCTGCAATGGATCGCTGTCGGAGTGAGGTTCTATAGAGAGGGCCAGTAAAAGTTTGGCTCACAGAACTTTGTGTGTTATGAATGCCCTGGAAGGGACTGAAAAGCTGAAGGGAACCGTGGTAGAAGACCAAGATCTGCCTTCATAGCCAGAAGGCAGGCTTGATATTCGATGCGAGCCTGGAGTTGAAGCCAGATTGCTTGTCCGTAAAGGTCACAAGTGTTAGTACGATACGCTGCACCAGTTAGCAGACAGTATGCCTTATTCAGAGCTGTGGTGAGCTGATGTATGATTGTGTCTGTGGCGGAACCATAAATGACCAAACCATAGTCAATAATAGACACAAGTGGACTTTGTATAGCCAGTCTGAGGGCTTCTGTAGTAAGGCAGTGTTTATGTTTGTGTAAGGCCCAGGCGAATGATAACTGCCTTGGCAACATTCTCAACATGGTTGGAGTAGGAGAGCTTACTATCCAGAGTAACCCTAGGTATTTAAAGATTGATTCTGATCAAGGACTACACCCATACTGTTTTTAATCACCAATTGTTTGGCTTTGTGCTTGCTGTGGGTAGCATGGAAGAGCATGACCTTTGTTTTTGCAGTTAAGCACCAACTTATGAGAGGTGAACTCGACTCAACTTCAGTAAAACTTTTCTGAAGTTGGGCCTGAAGGAGGGTAGGGTGAGCAGTCTTTGAAAAAATGAACGCATACAGGTCACATGATGGCTAGCTGAGGGAGAATAGTGTTTTCTTGTTGCTCTCATCCTCTTTCGTAAACAAATAATGTAAACGCATAATGACTTCTTTTTTCTTGCACCAAATCTAACCTCAACATCTCAGGACACATGCTGATTAGTAAATTACATTCCTACATGGAGGTAGAGATGAAAAAGTTCCTCCGATTCACTCACCTCCTCCATCTTCCGAGAAGGATAAGGCCGCTAAATAGCATACAGCCAACTCCTCCCATTCTGCGACTGGCTCCACGGCTTTAACAGAAGAGCGCTTCCTGAAAATCATGAAGCTGTTCCAGGAGATGATTTCCATGATATCCACGGATCTCCAATTGAGGTTGTCGGTAGATACACTTTCGATGATGGCTAGCGACTCAGAAGCTCACCTAACCTCGGTGGAAAATGGCAAGGGAAGGCTGAACAAGACACTGTTGCCATCAGACATCGACTCAAGAAAATAGAAGACAAGCTAGAGGATCTGGAAGGCACAGCAGGCGCAACAACCTTCTGATCATAGGCTTGCCTGAGAAGGAAGAAGGAGCTAACCCCATCATTTTCCTTCAAAGTTCTGCACCAAGATTGCTGAGCCATCTCCCAGTGACGGCAAATACATCATCGAGAGGGTGCATCATTCCTATGCCCTCTCCTCACCGTCGTGGGGTTGTCCCTAACGACCCCTAATTTTCAAGCTGCTGAATTTCCTGGATAAGCAGCATAGTGTAGCCAAAACTAAAGAAATTCAGCATTTGATTTGGAAGGCCACAAAATCCAAATAGCCCAGGACCTGCCCCAGACAGTGTGGGCTAGGCGACAGGAGCTCCACTCCACAGTCTCTAAGCTGATAGTGGCAAGCAAGATATTTAAAGTTTGCTACCCAGCCATTCTACAGGTTAAACATGAGGAGAAGTGGCTTTCATGTAAAACCCCAGACCAAGCTGTTGGAGTTGAAATCTCTGTTTCTGGACCTCTGTTTAAATAATTTCAGTACTGTAATCTAAGGGTCATTTTTCTCCACTGAAGGTACAATGGTTTTAATTTGGGGTAAATCTGGGATTGTGTGATGCAATTGCTTTGATTTTTCTGAACATCCACTGTGGCCCCAGACCAAGAGGGTTCTGTCGAGGAGAGACTTTGTTTTGTTATCCTCCATGGGAGAAGGAAGCATTGGCTCCATCCCCTGTTGCAGCAGCCTGTCCTAACTTAAGCTTGGACTACAGTCCTGATGTGACCAGTAGACACCTCAGTCACGTGGATTGAGTATGCTCCTGCTTTCTGTTGCCTTTTCCTCTTTCCTTCCTGCTTCTTCCTCTCTGTTCTCTCTCATTAGTCCCTGTCCCATTTTCAAGCTGGATGGTGTGATTGCCCAGCCTGGTTTGCTACAGACCTGCAGGTTTGAATGTGCAAGGCCTTACCTAGTGACCTCCTCAATTCCTCCCTCATCTTTCTTTTCTCTTGTCCCCTTTACCCTAGCCCTCTCACCCTTCTTTTGTTAGCCCACATACAATTGCTCAGAGCGACAGGTAAGGCTGAATTCATAAGAGAATCCTTACTCCTGCCTATGAAGTGAACAGGGCACTTCTGCTAATGGTAGCCCACAGCTTGCATTTAATGGGACTTTAATTGAGCCAAGTGTATTGACCATTTAAACAGGAATAAGATACTGGACTGAATGCAATTGCCTAAGTTTAATTGCTATAGGCTGTTATGGGCATGTTAACTTCATTATTATTCTGTATTAGTTGCCAAGTTCATAGCTTACCAATAAGAATGTTTATGGGGGTAGGCTTTTCTCAAGTTTAGCATTGTTAACATTGCTTGAAGGTACATTGAGGGTGAAGCGTTATACAGAACTGGGGTCAGTTGAATGTTATTGCTATGTCTAGTTAGTGTTTTTCTGTGGGGAGGAGGGGAGGGGAGACTTTGGGTATCATAGTTGTTATACTTAGCTGTGTTTTTTTTTTTCTTTATGGAGAGGGGAAGAGGGTGTGCCAGCCTGTTTTGCTGTCTTGTACCATGATGTTCTGTAGAGGATTTTATAGATGGCCTCCATGTTGAAACTTGAGTACCTATTATAGACCTAGTTAAATGGGAGGCCCATATACAATTATCACCTGAATATTAAAGGGCCCAAGACAGGACCAAGAGATTAACAATCCTTTGTCATCTCCATCTCCTTAAACCTAGTATAGTATGCCTGCATGAAATGCATCTCCGGAAAGAAGATGTTGCACTTTTAGAAGGCACTGGGTGGGGCAAGTATTTGGCTCTGGATCCTCTATGAGGAGAGGAGGAGTCGCAGTTCTTGTGGCTAAAAATGTTCCTTCAGGTTGACTCAGGAAAACTGTGACCCAGAGGGGGTTATATTATTCTCCATGGGATGCTAGAATCCCAACCCATTTTACTTGGTTCTGTTTATGGACCGAATATAGATTCCCATGTTTTTTCCCCAACTGCTCCCCATGACTGTCTCAAACCCTCCCAAGTTGACAATTATGGGTGGAGACTAGAATATAGTGCCTGACACTGACTTAGATCAGATCGTAAGAAGCAAGGACTAACCCCAGCTCAACGGATCCTTAGAGACCTTATGAGGGGACAGGAACTATAGATGTCTGGCATATTTTAAGCTTGAAAGAAAGACCATGTACAGTACCTACTATTTCCCGTACATCACACACTTTCCTGTATTGATTATTTTCTACTAAATTCTTTTGGCCTCCCAGGTGTCCTGACTGCTACAATACATCCCAGAGTCATATCTGACCACTCTCCTGTTAGCATCTCTTATTTACTGGGGTCTGGAATTCAGAGAGACTCCATCTGGAGGCTGAACACACAACTCCTTAAATCCCCAAACAATCACTCACATCCACGACTTTATCACACAGTTCTTAGAGAGGAACAGGGGTACTGTAGACAGAGTTGACACAATTTGGGCTTCTCTTAAATGCTCCTTCGAGGTGAGTTTATACACCTGGTGGTGACAAGAGCCTAGAAGCCTAAGACAGACAGTCCTCTCTACTAGTAGAAATTTCCCACCTGGAGCACTCTCAGAATCGCTCTTCTAATGATTCAGCCTGGGCCTCGTCATGCTAAACTTAAATATCTGGAGTCTGGAGAAAGGGCAGTAAGCTCCTGGCCTAAGACTACGACAAGCAGAAGTCAATAGGTTCCTCGCTGGTCTCCAGCCTTCACAAAACAGCAAAGGTGCTTACAGACCCCAGGAAATTGCTTCTGCTTTTGGTAGATATTATTCTGATTTATATTCCACCAGTATAGAATCTGTTCCTCCTCAGGCCTTAAAGGCCTACCTGGATTCTGCTAACCTTGCCAGGGTGTCTGCTCACCTCCACCGTAGTACTAGATGCCAAAATCTCATTATGTGAAGTCCAACAAGCAATCCAACAACTGCCCCTAGATAAAGCACCAGGACCGGATGACCTCTCTAGCAACTTATACAAATTCTGCCTCCAACAACTCACCCGATTTTAGTAGATGTCTTTAACTGTTGGTTTGATGAAGGACTTGCAGACTCTACTCTCTAAGAAGCCCTTATCACCCTTATCCCTGAGCCTGGAAGGACCCATTATTCCCTGAAAACTATCTCCTATCTCTCTCTCCTTAATTCGGTTTTAAAATTCTGGCTAAAATTTTAGCAAATCGCCCTCTCCAGTCCTAGGAGACATTATTAGCCATGAGCAAGTCGGCTTCATGTCTGGACATCTGTCAGGAGACCTTATGAGGAAACTATTACACCTTATGGCAGCTGCTAGGAATCTGATACACCTGCAGCCCCGGTTTCCTAGATGCTGAAAAAGCATTCAATTGGGTCTCCTGGGATTTTCTTTGCCTCGCTTCATCAATTTGGCTTCCTCCTGATTTCATTAAGTGGATCTGAATTTTATACACAGTTCCTACAGCATGGATCTGGTGTAATGGCTGTCTGTTAGACCCCTTCCTCTCCAGCGTGGCACCCGCAAGGATGCCCCTCTCGCCCTTATTATTCAATATTTACCTGGAACCCTTAATTCGCAAACTAATTAACTCTCCGTTCTTGTCAGGTATCCAGGTGGAAGGCAAACAATATTCCCTATCAGTGTATGCAGACGATTTACTATTGCATCTGGAGAATCCCCACCTCACCATCCCAATCCTTCTGGGTGAAATAAAAGACATTTAGGTAGTGTCCTATTACAAACTAAACCTCTCAAAATCCAAAACTTTCCCTTAAATATCCACACGGTAAAAGTCGAGCTAAGACTTGGGTCTATTCTGGGAGCCTACATTACTGACATACTTGGGTATTAAAATATCTAGAAGTATTTCTACTATGGTCAAAGAGAACTTTACTAAATTACTGCATACTTTGAGACTTGACTTGGAAAGGTGGGGTGCTCTCCTCTTTCCTTATGGAGAAGGGTTAGTATAGTCAAATGAATGTGCTCCTTGGTTACTATACCCTATAAGTATGCTTGGCTTCTACTTCCCAAAACGTTGGTTTACCATATCCAATGAACCCTAATGCTTTTATTTGGAAGAAGAAGGAGTTTCAGGGCATATGCCAAATTAACTGCCCCAAAACTGAGAGGTGGCCTGCACTTCCTTCCTTTTCAAGTATTATGGGACCCATTATATTAGCAGGCTAGCACTCTGGGTCACCAGGCTGCCACATCCCAGCTCCAGGGTACTCTCCTCTGGCTAGAAATAGAACGTCCTTAGCAATCAAGAGTCAAGCTCCTCCCTGCTCTGGCATTTGAGTCTTACTCTCAAATTCCAAAACACTTAAAGGACACCCTGGCTGGGTGGTCAATTAAGGCTTTCCACCAAATACAAGCAACCCTCTCATTAGACTGGCAGTGGTCCCCTAGAGCAACCCATATTGAATAACCCCCATTTCCAGATAAATAACTGGCCAATCCTGATCTCCTTTGGCCATCCCTTAAAAATGCACCCTATCTACATTTCTGGTTGGAGACACAGTAATCCCATTCTCATTGCTCCAATCCCAACTTCAATATCCTGGCACAGATCTCTCTAAATTCCTGCAAACTAGAGAGGCCATCCTCTCTTTTTGGGTCCAAACCATGGCCCTCACCTCCAAGAGAGGCACTGGTTTCATTGCTCGAGTAGGCAGATCAGCCACATGCAATCTTGAGAACATACCAGCTTCTCCAATCCTTGGACCCTCTACTCCCTAAAGGCACATATTACTACTGGGTACAGGAGTTATCTCCCCTACTGAGGAGGCCATTTGGGAAAAGGTATGGTACTCAGTTTACCAATTTATTAAACAGGATCAGCTCCAGCTCATCCAGGTTAACATCATGCACAACCTGTATTACACCCGGCCAAGCTTTACAGAATAGGGAGAATCTCTCTCTCTCCTCTGCCCTCGATGTGGAGAAACCCTGGGAACATTGTCCCATGTTTTATGGAATTGTCTAAAACCCAATAGTTTTGGGCCTTGATCAGACAGATACCTGACCCACTACTAGGCCTTGAATCTTATTTACCCCAGAGAGTTGCCTTATAAATATTGTTCCCCATGGCACCCCTAAGATTTGCAAGGCTCATTTGGCCCTGATTGCAGTCACAGCAAAATTAACCAGTTAAGACACTGGAAAGAGCCTCTCTTCCTATGATACTGGAATGGTACGGAAACCTTACTAGCCTTACAGTTGAAAAAGCATATTGCTCACATGTATGATAGACCTCATAGCTATCAAAAGGTGTGGGAGCCCCTATACATTCTCTATCTCTGTGAAGGCCATAAACCACTATTTATCTTTCATTGAACCAGGACTCCGCTGCATGCAGACTGAGGCCAATGTGAGCTGGCACGGTGGTAGGAATAGGATGAGGTGGGTATGGGAGGGATGGATTGTTTTAATGTTATCAGTTGGTTTATGTACATTCTGTTAATCTGTCTTCTGGTCATTATACCCAAATGTGTACTTATGTTGTGTTTATGTGAAAATTTAATAAAGCATAGTAAATTAAAAAAGAAAGAAAATGACCGCATCATCCGCATAGAGTACTGGTTCGAACAGGATGCGAAAGATTTTTGAGGAAGGTGTTAATTAGAAGGTCCTAGTATCAATCCTTGAGGAACCCCAGAGCAGACAGGCAGTTTAGCAGAAAGGGTAGATAGCTGGTGAACCACTTTAGGACTTCTGAAGATATACCAAGCCAGCAAGTTGACTTGTCAGCAAATGGTGATTGACATCAGCCAAATGCTTCAGACAGGTCAATAAAGGTTGCACCAACAAGTTGACCCTCATTAAGAGTATGGTGAATGAAACCTGTGAATTCCAATAGGGCCGAGATGTGCTGTGCCCTTTCTGAAAACCATGTTGTTGGACACGTTGTAGGTTGTATTTTTCCAGGTACTCCACAAACTGGTCAGCATTAATCCTTTCAAGTGCTTTGGACAGCAGAGAAAGAACAGATATTGGCCTATAATTCCCAGGTAGTAATTTGTCCCTACTCTTAAAACCGTGTAACCAAAGCAGATTTCAGATCTTGGGGAACTGTGAAAGTATGAGGAACAATTGAGAAGCTTGGTGAGGGGATAGGACTTCATCTAGGGTTAGGGTAAGAAGTTTTAGGTCAAGAGAATCACTGCTTGTCCTAGTTCCTCCTAGAACTTACGTAGGTATGTCTTGGACCCTGCTTTCTGAGATAGTTTTGAAGTAGAAACATGGGTGGCTCAAGACCTCTTCTGATTTGGTGGGTAGGAGCTGTGCTAGGTGGTTCAAAGAAATTTGGGGGCAGAGTTTGGCTAAGGTCTAAGAAGGATAAATTAAATGTGTTGGCAATTAACACAGGGTCATGGGCGATAGACCCATCAACATTTAACATAGTTGGAGCCTGCTTGGATGCTTTCCCAGTGATTTCAAAAGGTTTTCACAGAATTTTTCCGTCCATCCAGGATCTTGGCAAGGATATCATAGTAACTTGCTTTGGGCTCGTGAATAGCCTTAGTACATGCATTCCTGGCCATCTTATAGGCCTGTATGTCAGGATGACTGCCAGAGGTCCTGGCCCTATGCCAGAGGTGGTCATGAGCTTTCATTTGAGCCAGAAGGTTGAAAAAGATCCAGGGATTATTAAGTCCCCTGATCCTACATGTCCTAAAAGGGTGTGGATGTCACAGGCTGCATTGAAGCATTCAATGAAGTATTGTAAACTGAGTCAATATCAAGGGCAGTTTCAATGTAAGACCAGTTTTGTTGTCGGAGAGAGACTTTAGTGGCTGCAGGTGGCCATGGGAGAGCACTCTGCTTGTGATTGTTCTGGCAGAGGACTTGATAAATTTGTTAGACCAATAACACTTAGTGGAGAGTAATCACTGACAGTGTCAGGCAGTACTTCAGAATGGGAGATATGTGTTGGACGATTCATTAGGACCAAGTCCAGGAGTGTGCTAGTCCCAGTCTTACAGTTTATCCTGGTTGGAGTTATTAACTGGGTAAAGTTCAGGCCTGTTAACTCATCCCTATGCCTTCTGACACCTGGCGAGAGCCAGTTGACATTAAAGTCACCTAACAAGATGGTTTCTGTCTCTTCTTTTAGACTTATGACACAGTTCATTAGGGGTTTTAAGCCCTGTTTATTGAGGTCAGGGAATATAGACTGAGACAGTGTTGAGGATTGTGTTGTGTCACTGAGCATAACCTCAACAGCAAGAATCTGAATATCCATAACTGGTTCAGGGACGGAAAGTGGATAGGCCAACAATGACTCCTTTAGGTATATGGCACAGCCACCATAGTCTGTCCTGCCTAAAATGTGAGTAGCCAGGTAGGATGATGGCCGACTCGGGGTAGATGGTAACAGCCATGTTTCGACTACTGACAGGATATCGGGGTTATGCACTACAACCCAAACAGTGAGGGCATCAATTTTTTTAACAGACTGCAGATGTTCATACTGGCCAGGACAAGTGTACTCTTTTTTTTAGCCATTGACTCCATATGCCATGGCCCAGGCTGTAAATATCAGTGATATGTTTTCTCGTGCAGTTTGACCTTTGCCATCACTTGTGGCTCCACCATTCGTGCTGTCATAAGGTCAAATTGCACTTGTAAATATTAATGATATTTCTAGTTGGACTATGGCATATATATATATATATATATATTATAGTGACATGGTAGTGCCACTATAGTTAGGGTTAAGTATCCCATTTAAGGTTAAATCTGAAATTTAGCAGCTTAATATCTTTGTAACCATATGACGGATTTGCCTGAAATTTGGAATTTGGTCTGGTACAGTACCATAGATCTCTGGACCTGCCAAGTTTCATTATGGTCAGATGTATGGTTCGGAGCTACAGAGCACCAAAAACCCACGTAAATTACAGGTTTTACGTGTTTCTTGTTTGCGCCTACAGGTCGATGGTTTTGCGATCAGTCTGAAACCTTCAGGAACATGCAGCCGGGTACCTGATGTGCCCATAGGAGCCTGGTTTGTAAAATATTTGGTGGGGTCCAGGTGTCAGGGGTCAAACCCGCCCCTAACCCAGGGGTCAAGGTCATGCCCCTGCAGTGAACAAAGTCCAAAACAGAGCAGGATACACCAGGATTAAATATCTGTGGGCTAGTAGAGGAGCCAATAGTCATGAAAGAATCTTAACCCCAAACCCTCCAGGTTCCCCACATCAAGTCACTCACACAATTTCTTAACACAGTGCATCCCTTCCAGGCTGCCCTATGTGTTTAGCAGAGGATGGGAGAGACACAATGTGGCATAAATGGAATCAGTACTGCATTTCCTTGCATACCCACGTATGCCATTATCACCAGGTAGGTAGGTTGCAAAGCGCGAGACTTTATGTGCCCATGGCCAGCCATGTCCAAATAAAGTTTATATATATGAGTACTGTATCTTTCCTGGACAGATACTTTATATATGCTATTTTGGACATGGCATTAACACAGAAGACCAGGGGTCAAAATTAAGTCTTGCAGCCAGTAGCCAAAAGGGCTAGTGATTGGGAAAACACACTGGCCCAACAGACATTTCCAGTGGCACAGTTGTGTCCTAGCAATCCAACAGCCATTATATACAGTAAACCTGCTTTTCAATAACCACAGGCCCACATAACAACAGTGAAGTAAGAGCCCTAGATATAACTCAGACAGTTGGCAGCTATTGCTTTTTTTTTTGCCTCCTTCCTCCTGGCTGCCCACTCCTTGGGTCTTCTATTGCTCCTCTCGACTGCTGCCCGATTCCCACACTGGCTGCCAACCTCATGTGGCAGTCCCCCCAGGTAACCAGGCGTATCCCTTGGCAGGCGTGGAGTCCCCTCCTCCCGGGGAAGGCACAGTGGCGGCCAGCACTCTACTTTGTTCGCCCGGGTACTGCTGAGGTGCATTGGTCCTGGGATCGGTGGCAGCGGAGGCAGGGAGACCGCCATCCGGGTCAGCCAGGAGGTATTTTCCCGGTTTTCTGTGGGGAGTGACGTCCTGACATCAAGGCATATGCCGACATCTGTCACTCCCCTAAGCAACGAACCCGACATTACAGCTGTAGTCCCAGCCTCCGCTGGGGTCAGCATCTGCCATGTGCATCCCCACCCTCCCTGGGAGAAGGAGAGCTGTCCCGGATGCTCCATCCTTCTCCCCGGCCGCCCTCCAGCGACCCGAGTCCATTCTTAACCCGGTCGCGCGCATCGCAGACAGAAATCCAAACGCTGCACCGACAGACCAGCCAGCTATTGCTTTTAATGCTTCCCTGTGCAGTTTAACAAGGAATGCAGCTGCCTTTATTTATTTATTTTTACTTTCTCATTATGCTACAATGGCCACACTCCAAGTGGGTTTTCTGACACCTCTCAAGTCACATCTGTGCCCCATCTCATCACCACACCACTTTCTTCTCCCACATTACTTAACTTGAGGGAGGCAGTATAGTGCAGTGGTTTAAGGCTTTGAGCTGCAAATCTGGAGACCTGGGTTTGATCCAATAGTCCTCACTTGCATACTGTGTGATCCTGAGCAAGTCACTTAACTTCCTTGTGCTCCCAGGTTGCACTCTGTAAACAAGCTTTCAGCTTTGTGTGCTACTCCTGGTTAAACAATTGGACCCCTGAAAAACCTCTCGTCAAATAATGTTGATAAAGGCTTTAGCAAAAATGTTTACATCATACAGTTTTCAGCCCAATATTACTGAACTGGGGTTTATTTCATCTCACTAGTACATATCCCACTGGGAACAAGTCTGTCATGTTGATTATATCTTTGTGTCTTCCCAAACTTTTTATCAATCACAATCTGAAACATGGGAAAGACTTTTCATCAGGGCCTGCATATTTCATGTAACATATAAGCCCGTAACCTTTAATTAGAATTTCACTGTTTGTTTTCTGCCCTTGAGGCTGACACCTTCAAAAATAATCTTCATTCTTTATTGCTAATAAGCAATTTTCTTTTCCCTGTGGTATTTTCAAGAAACTGATAAACAAATACATATTAATCACAGTAGTGGTGGCAATAATTTGTTAGCTGAATAGGAGAACAGGTAGATGCAAATAATGATCTGATTAGGGCTCTGACTGCATTGGCAGGAAAGGTAAAGGATGCTCATATTTCAGAAATCAACTACTAGTTCTACAGGACTTTATTCTTGTATTTCAGGACAGAATAAACATGCCCGGCTGTGTTGCTGCTTACCCCACAACAAGGCCTTTTGGATGGAAACAGATCTAGTGTACTGGCTACCTTATTAACTTGCTTGCTGAAGGCTTCAGCAAGACAGCAAGCAAGTTAGCAAGCTAGTCAGTAGGTTAGGTCTCTGTTCCCATCCTGAAGCTCCCAGGCTGTTCCCCATGCATCATACATTGCAAAGCTGCCAGAGACAGAGCCCACCCCCATACCCATCAGAGTAGTCACACCTGCTGCAGAGATAGACCACCAGGCCCACTTCAGTCACTGGACTCAGCATCCTCTCATCCATCCCCACAGAACCAACATCAGCATCCCTCCCATCAATCCTCATAGAGGCAACATCAGCAGACAATTCTGTTTTTATTGCCTAAATGAGGTTGCTTGATTTGAGTTTTTTTATATATATGGTTTATCAACCATCAACATCTACTTAGCAAGAGAAATATTATAAATTGAATGCATCTGAAATACAGCAATCTGATTGGTCGTTCCAAACTTTTGGTTGATAAGCCCATTTTAATATTAATTTTCGGAAGATTCTGAGTTTTAGTATATGGTATATTCCTCCACTAGCTAACAGGAATAATTTTGCCTCAAAATACTAAATTTTGTATTGTGCGATTTGATTGGCTAATGCAACTGACTACACTTTTGAAATATTTGATATGTAAAAGGGTTGCTACCATTATCATGAACTAATGAGTAACATTTTTTCATAATTACAAAATATTTTATTTGAATATTTGCTATTTTTTGGAAAGAAACAATCTGGTTAATAACTGTGATGTCACGGACTTTGAAACTAATTAGTATAAAAAGAGATTGAGTATTACAAGGTTCATCTCCGATGAAGCCTTAATTATTAAACGCAGGGGACCTTGCAAATACCTGGTGTGCCTTCTCATGTTTGTTCAATAAAACAATATTTTGTAAGCAAACAGCAAACTGGATGTCTGGCAATTTGTGACTCCCTTCATTGGAGGACTATCTGTTCTCCTGGCTCTGGAATACATGGTGTTTTTTTTCTACTAACATCAACACCCCCATCAATCCCACAGAGGCAACATCAGCATCCTCCTGTCCATCCCCACAGATGCACCGCCACCATCACCATCCCTCCCATCAATTCCCACAGAGGCAACATCAGCATCCCTCCCTGTCCATCCCCACAGATGCACCGCCACCATCAGCATCCCTCCCATCAATTCCCACAGAGGCAACATCATCATCTCTCCCATGCATCCCAACAGAGGCAACATCAACATCCCTCCCATCCATCCCCACAGAGGCACGGCACAATCAGCATCCTCCTATCCATCCCTACAGATGCAACACATTAGCATCCCTCCCTTCTATCACCACAGAAGCAACATTAGCATCCCTCCCTTCCATCCCCACAGAAGCAACATCATCATCCCTCCCATCCATCCCTACAGAGGCAACATCAGCATCTCTTCCATCCTCCCCACAGAGGCAACATCAGCATCTCTTCCATCCTCCCCTACAGAGGCAACATCAGCATCCCTCCCATCCATCCAGAGGCAACATCAGCATCCATCCCCACAGAGGCAATATCAGCATCCATCCTGTCCTTCCCCACACAGACCACGTCAGCATCCCTCCCATCCTCCACCACAGAAACAACATCAGCATCTCTTCCATCCTCCCCCAAGAGGCAACATCAGCATCTTCACATCCAGCCCCACAGAGGCAACATCAGGATCCTTCATTCCATCTGTCCCAACAGAGGCAACATCAGCATCCTTCCCATCCATCCCCACAGAAGCAGCACATCAGCATCCCTCCCATCCATCCCCACAGAAGCACTTCTAAAATCAGCATCCCTCCCCACAGAGGCAATATTAGCATCCCTCTCATCCATCCCCACAGAGGCAACATCAGCATCTCTCCCATCCATCCCCACAGAGGCACCACCACAATCAACATTCCTCCCATCCATCTCACAGAAGCACCACCACAATCAGCATCCCTCCCATCCATCTCCATAGAGGCACTGCCACCATCTACATCCCCACAGAGGCAACATCAGCATCCCTCCCATCCATCCCCACAGAGACAACATCAGCATCCCTTCCATCCATCCCCACAGAGGCAACATCAGCATCCCTGCCATCCATTCTCACAGAGGCAACATCAGCATCCCTTCCATCCATCCCCACAGAGGCAACATCAGCATCCTTGCAATCCATTCTCACAGAGGCAATATCAGTATCCCTCCTTCCATCACCACAGAAGCAACATTATGGCAGTATGAAACCCTCCTTTTGAGAGAGAGTCAGCAGAATCAGCTTGATACAATGTACTATACTGCAGTAAACAGCAAGTAAAATTATGTTGTGTAAATTGGGACTAGACACTTTGCTGCATATGGGGCTGTTAGTGCTGACTGTTCACCATTAGGTGGACTAGGCCATCTGACAGGCCGTTACTACTTCAGTTCAAGTTAAGCATTTTGGTAGGAGGGTTGATTTCACAAAGCATTGCTCACCATTTAATTTATGTGCACCCACAATCAGCAACCACATGCAACATTACCAGGCCTACACTGTTTCCAAGGCTGGGTACTCAGTGAAGCAAAGGGAGCTCCCTGGGTAGAACTAAGAGCATTGCACTGGTGCTTACCAGGAAAAATTGATTTTAGGGAACTTGTTCAGGTCAGTTGGTTTTGCAGATCACCCACTATGCCTGCTGTGTTTACTGTCACACATAATTCAATCACATTACAGAGGCAGCAAAAGCGTGACTAAAACTGCCAATTCCAAATGTTAAGCAGCACATTATCATCTGCCCAATACAAAGCTTTCTGTACCACTGAGCTTGACTGACTCAGCTTGCACAAATTTCTTACAAATTAAACTAAACAGCAGCCAGCCAGCCACCTAACCTGACCTCCACAGCCAGACCCAGTATAGTTACCAACCGACTCCACAGCAGCTAGTGACACTCACTCTCTCAGTCTCTTCTTGTCTGCACTGCAGTCTAGATTGTTGTTGCTGCTGCTGGCTCTCTCGCTCACTGAGCCTCAGCCTGCTGCTCTCTCTCTTCACTCTGAGTCCCCGGACCTGGTCCCGGAGTCGTCGGACTTCTCCCGACTGGTGGCAGCCGTGAAAAGGTATTGGTGCTGGGCCTGTGCTGCCTTTGCTCTGCCTCACCGCTGGTGCCCGACTGATGACTCACTCCAGTCACTTGCTCCACAGCCACTGAGTCCCTCTCTGCTCCTGAGACTCCCCTGATAAAGTACCCGGCACCTGCTATGTCCCCGACCCCAGGTCTGCTCCTGCACCTTTCTCACTAATCTGTTGCCCAGTCCTGGACTACTACTTGGTCGGTAGAGAAGGAAACTCATCCTCATCTTGTCTTCTGCTGTTCTGTCTCCTCTGACTGCCTGACTCACATCAGACCCCTCACGACATATGGTGCCTAATAAATCCTGCAGTGAGTGGCCAATCACAGGAGCAAGCGCTGGCAAATTGAAAATGTCACCCAACCAGAAAGGCAGAAAGCAGTCATATGATGGGGAGGTCCAAGTAAACAAACCTAATCCTGGTGCCAATGGTGCAAATCTTAAATAATGCCGCATACCCAGACCACGGCTGCACCATGAATTAAGCGGCGGGGAGAGCAGGCGAATCATGCTGGTGCGCACACTGTCACACAGTGAATTAAGGGCAAGGACCCAAAAGCGAGAAAAGCAGTAGCATAGCAAAATGTTGCTGAGTTTCACCCAGCTCAATAAATATTGATGGGGCCAATGCCCATGGGCCCATACAACCGCGCCTATGGATGTGCCTTAGAAGATTTAATGAAAAAAATTAAACGATTCAAAAGTTATTCAAAAACCTGTTCCCCTTATAGTCTATGGGAAAGTTAAAATATTCAAAAGGGTCACAAATGCCATTTTACCGTTGCAAATTACCCTTTACTTTCACAAATCTGCCATCTTATTTTCAGTTGGTGGTCAGAGAAATGCTTGGATGCTTAAATTTGGGACCCTCTAGGGACACAATTCTTGTTGTGTTCAACTAAGTGAGCCCTGAGGATGCTAACCATGTCTTTTTTAGGGTAAAACACCCCAGAAATATGTTTTTTAAACTTTTGTAAACAGTAGTGTCGCAAAGTACTTTCGAACATGCGATACTTTCATGATTTTATTTGTGAAAGTACTTTGCGACACTATGCCCCAAAACAAAGGAATCTTTGCCACCCTGCTGCAAAGAACAGTTTGGTCTTTTGGGCTGAATTTCACAGGGAAGAACGCCAAGATCCCACAGATGTGCCTTTTACAGTGGTTTGGTGACAAAATATTTGAGGGGCTGCAAAATTCTGACTCTCTGAAGTTGACAATTTTCCATAGGATAACATTGGCATCCGCCACATCTTTCAGGGCCCATTATCAAGAAAACAGTTCGAGAGATCACAGTTTTCATCGAAAAATGCTTAGCCCTCGTCAAGGGGGCTACGATAAACTAGCCTGGAAAGTCATAAATAATATGAGATTTGAATTTTTTTCAATGTTGTACAGTTCCTGAGATATAAACAATTTTGTATTCCAAGTGCTCATTTTCTGGTACGAGGGCTATTATTATGACCACATTCTTTCTATTCACTGTGCTTCTGAATGCACCTTTTTGTATTATTGTTACTATTAACGTTTGCATTTACGTTTCCGCTTGCCTTCTATTACCATTTGCGTTACCGTTAATATTTAGCGTCAGCGATGTAGTGTTACCGTTTAGCGTTACCATTTTGCATTAGTTTCCTTTTGCATCACCCTTTTCATTATTGTTTACGTTTGCGTTACCGTTACTGTTTGCATTTGTGTTGCCATTTGCATTTGCATTTCCATTACTGTTACTGTTGCGTTTGCACTTGCATTTATGTTACCGTTTGCGTTACTGTTTCCTTTGCATCACCGTTATCATTAACATTACTGTTTGCATTTTTTACTTGCGTTTGCATTGCCGTTTACATTTGTGTCACATTACCATTATCGTTAAGCGTTTCTCTTTACATTGCCGTTACCACTACGTTTGCGCTTGCGTCACGTAACCGTTGTGTTTGTATTTCTGTTTGCATCATTATTACCGTTTGTGTTTATGTTGCCATTACCATTGCATTTCTGGTACTGTTACCGTTAGCTTTTAAGCTTGCATATCCATTTGCTTTACTGTTTCCTTTGCGTCACCGTTACTGCTAGTGTTACGTTACTGTTTGCATTTGTACTTGCATTTCTGTTGCCGTTTGTGTTTATATTTGCGTCACCATTACCATTATCGCTAGGTTTCTGTTTACATTACCATTACCGTTTCCATTTCCGCTTGCGTTTATATAACCATTTGTATTTGCGTTTATATTTGCATCATTATTAGCATTACCATTGGTGTTTGCGTTTTCTGTTACCATTTGCGTTTCGTCCTGTTACCATTAGCATTTGTGTTTGCGCTTGTGTTTCTGTTTCCTTTACATCACCATTACCATTAACATTACCGTTATTGTTTGAGTTTGTACTTGCGTTTCTGTTGCCGTTTCCATTTGCATCACCATTACTGTAATCATTAGCATTTCTGTTTACGTTACCATTTACGTTTGTGTTTGTGCTTAGCGTTCATGTAACCATTTGTGTTTGTGTTTTGGTTTGCATCACCGTTAGCATTACTATTAGAATTTGCATTTACAGTACCGTTACCGTTTGCTTTTGCACTTGCATTTACATTTCACTTAACGTTACCATTTGCCTTTCTTATCATTAATGTTTGCTTTTTTTGTTACTGTTTGCGTGCTACATTTTGCTTGCATTTCTGTTACCGATTGCGTTATTGTTTACATTTTGTCACCGTTGGTGTTACTGTTTGTGTTTGCGCTTAAATGTCACATTCTTTGTGTGATTATAACTTTACAACTGTTGAGCGGATTTGTGTGATATTTGCAATACTTGACCTACTGTGGTACTTCTGTGCATTTACCAATTTTCATTTGACATCCGATATCTTTTTGCACAATGAGCGCCAAAATGTATTTTTCATCACTCATATGCAGTTTTACGCTGCGTGCTGCTCTGCAACCATTGAAGAGATTTGGATAAGACTTGGTAAACATGGGTGGAATGGTACATCTATTTAGTTACCAATTTCTATTTCACTGATATATACGTTTTGCACGGTGAAGTGAAAAAATACAATTTTGCTATTTTTGCACTAGGTTGCGTGATGCATAGCACAGCCACTGTGGTTTATTGGTCTGAAAGTTGACAAGTAAAAGCCCTTTATTCAGGGAACATGGCGGTTTTGATTGGTGAAAAACTGCTGTTCGTTCAAGAGTTATTGCGATTTGAAACTGGCCCCCTCGCTGTTAAAGATTTTCCACCAGGTGTGCCATTTTAGTGCATTTTCGGCATGAGTCCCGCCATTTTGTGTTGGAAGACTTCTTTAGGTGCACAAACTTTAAAACTGAATATCTCTTGAACCGTTTGGTCTTTTAACATGAAATTTGGAGGTGTTAAGTGGATGTCATGGAAATATGAATTATGCTGTTTACATGTTGGGAAAATAATTAGCTGTGGAAATATTGCATGACACAGGTAACATTTCAACATAGCATTATGCATGGTGCTAAGTGGCTTGATATTTATTGTAGGTAGCCCTAGTGGTATGTAGGTGTCTTTCAGTAGTTTGGTTCATCAGCCTTTGTGCCGTTATCTTGGAAATGAAGCGAGATGCAGACTTTTCACTACTGTTGGCTCACATTGCCTTTGTATCGTTATCTCGGAAACAAAGCAAGATACAGACTTTTCGCTACTGTTGGCTCAGCTCACCTTCGTGCTGTTATCTCGGGAAGCAGTGAGATACAGACTTTGCTACTGTTGGGTCACATTACCTTTGTGCTGTTATCATGGAAACAAAGCGAGATACAGACTTTTCGCTACTTTTGGCTTGATCACCTTTGCATCATTATCTCAAAAATGAAGTGAGATACAATTTTCGCTACTGTTGACTCACATCGTCTTTGTGCCATTATCTCAGAAATGAAGCAAGATACAGACTTTTTACTACTGTTGGATCACATCACCTTTGTGCTGTTATCTCTGAAACGAAGTGATCTTCAGAGTTTTCGCTATTGTTGGATCACATTGCCTTTGTGTCATTATCTCAGAAACAAAGTGAGATAGAGACTTTTCTCTACTGTTGCCTTACATCAGCTTGCTGTTACCATTTCTGTTTGCCTTACTGTTTTCGTTTACATTTACGTTTCCTTCACCGTTTGTGTTATGGTTTGCACTTCTATTTCTATTGCTATTTGTGTTTGTATTTACGTTGCATCACTGTTACTGTGACTATTAACGTTTGTGGCTACATTACCATTACCATTGTGTTTCGGATTTTCATTGATGTCACTGTTATGGTTATCATTTGTGATAACATTTGCATTACCACTTGCATTTACATTTCCATTTGCATTACCGTAACAGTTACTGCTTGTGTTTGCATTAATATTTATGTTGGTGTAACAGTTACCATTAGCGTTTGCATTTGACTCACTGTTACTGCTAGCGTTAGTATTACTGTCATGGCTGTAATGCAGACATGGGCAGGATGGTGGAGTGTGGGGGCCCTTTGGGCCCCTGCCACCACCACATTACATTCACTATTTAAATTGCTCATTCTCAAAAAGAAGAAAATTCATGGCAAAAACTCTGTCTTATGCATCAGTTAGGGTTGTTTCAGAGTGACAAAAGTGAGGAAATTTGGTGTTAGATTACCACCCCTTTGCCCTCACGCCACTCCTGCCTCCACCAACAGGCATTGAGGTGTGTGTTAGTCATCTGACCTTAACTCTCTACCCATTCTCCTATACTGCATCACCTCAGCTTCTTTACACATGGATGAGGGTGAGAGAGAGAGAGAGAGAGAGAGAGACCAGAATTGTCAGCACAGGAGAGACGAATAATAATGTTGTGGCAGGTGGGGAAACCTGGAGCAATGCAGGTGAAAAGACTTTATCCACAGATCTGTAGTTTTTATTAGAATTTGTGGTATTAAAGCAATTGGGGAGAAATTACTTGTGTGGGTTGCCAAGGAAATGAAAGCTGAGGGAGAGAGTTGGCATGTAAGTGAGCAGCTGCATTCTCTAATTGTGCTGCTCACACTGCCAACTCCAACCAATGGCAATCTACAGTGAGGATATTTTTGTTCGGGACCTAGAGTGAGAATATTTTGATATTTTCACTCTAGGTCTAGAGGAGCAAAATCACTGATGGCTGCATGAAAATATACTCACAGGTGTTGCATAAATATATATTATGGAGGTGCAGTAGAGCCTCTATAGTTGGGGTTGAATAGGATGTTTAATGTTAAACCCCTAACTTTGTACCTTGATTGCTTCATCCCGATTCAGCAGAATTGCATGAAAGTTTGCTTGCACAGTCTGGTGGTGATTTGGCAAGTTTGTGATGGTCACATGTCCAGATTACAGAATCTGGATAGGGCAAAAAGAGGAAAAAAATCAGTGTTTTTGCTGGTTTTTTTTTTTACCTCACCTAGAGCCCAAAAGTTGATTTTCCACAGTGGAATTGATTTTCCACTGTGTGCCAGATGTGCAAAACACATTTTGGGCAGGGGTGTGAAAAATGGCAGCTGTACTGTTCATAAGGAGGTGTAGAAAAATGGCAATGTTGAAAATCAGGAGTGAAAATATTAAAACTTTTCTTGATGTTACAAGCATGCATGGAACTGCATAATGCACGCTTTGTAACAGTAATTAATTTTTTTTCACTAAATTTGCAACAGTGACACTATTGTTTCATTACTCTGCCCTGAAAGGTGATTCCCCACAGTGATGGCAAAATCACCTTTGGGAATGAATAACTAAATGACAGTGAGTGAGTTCATGAGGTGGGGTCCCAAGAACTCCATGTTGAAAATTTGGAGCCAAAAGTCGCACAAATGGCTGAGATATCCACATAAGTTGAAACTCTCTTCCATTGATACCATTAAACAGCTTATGGTGATTTTCTTCAGTTCACAGTTGACTTTTGAAGAGTTCAGACACCTCCCACTCCACTGAAGATTGTAGCACCAGGCTCCAGAGGTAAGTATGGAGCGCGGTGTGCAAGGAGGTGGGGTGCACAGAAGGTGAGTGTTGGTTGGGGAAGCGGGGGTGTCATGACCACAAGGGACCATTTTCTGTTTTACATGGGAAAAACACAATGTCGTGGGATAGTTTTTACAGGTTTGCCAAATACATTTAAGCACAATGGGGTTGGCCCACAGTGTTCACCTATCTTTGGCAGAGGGCACTGAAGCAATGGGGATTGGGGCACCCTGTCAGAAAAAGTAAGCATGTCTGTGTTTGGGGAGACATGATGCTAAGGGGATTGGGCAACCCCATCTGCAAAAAACTGGTTGGGGGCATGCTGACAGGGGACTGGGCACCCTGACATTGGCTTCTAGGGACTGTGAGAGACAGATGATGGAAGCTGCCACCATGTTTACTGAAATGTTTCAGCAGGAACGGCACATAATGGAGCATGTCAGATCTGCCACTGCAATGACAGTCAGTCTCTCATTGCAGTGGTAGATTTCTTTCAAGTTGGTGGCACACTTCTTAACTGCTGTCATAGACAGAATGCTCATTCATTGGTGCCACAGAGACATACCCAAACAGCAGTGGCGGCATTGACCACAACACTGCCACACCTCCACAACCTGCTACTCCAGCAAGCTTCCACAAAATGTTTCTTCGTGCAGGCGCAAACAAACATAAAAGGACCACTATGATTCTCAAGGAAAGTGGCTGCAATGGCTGTGGCAAAAGGTAGTATCTATGAGATACGAGAGACACAGAGTGAAGAGGATTGGGGGTGTACCAGGAAAAACAGAAGACAGCAGGAAAGCAGTGAGGGGTGCAAAGGTGCAAACTAATGAAAGGTTTGCCAAGGGGTGACTAAGAGGGGAAAGACCTTTAGGTACATAAGTGAAAGGAGGAAGGCAAGGGAGGGATTGTGAGGTTAAGAAGTGGGACTGTGCAGAGGAGGATCAGAAAGGGATAGCCTGAACAGTTACTTCTTTTAGTTTTCACAGGAGAAGGGGAGGAGGTGAATCACATAAAAGCAGCAGGAACACTCGGTGGAGGTGGACATGAGTCCATTCACAGAGGAGACAGTCCTGAAAGGACTTGCAAATCTAAACATGGACAAAGCTATGGGGCCAGATTGGTTACACCAAGTGTACTTAGGAAGCTCAGGAAGGTACTGGCTGCACCTCTGACAACCCTATTGAACAACTCAGTGGAAATGGGAATGGTTCCAGAGGACTGAAGGTGGGCAGATGTCCTGGTGGTCTCAATCTGTGTGCTCTGAGGTATGCATCTGTTTCCACAAAATCAAGGAAAAGTTGGGGAGGGCTGTTATAAATGCATATCATGGATTCTTGCCTCCTTTTCATTAGTTTTTTTCTTTTTGCAATGCTGGCATCCTCAATTTTACATAAGAGGGGTGAGATGGGGGCATATGGATAATCTCATTGGAGGGTCATGTTACTTATTTTTACTTGAGGGAATTCAACAGGAAATCCAAGGACCAGAGCTGAGGAGGGAGTAAAATTAGAACTGTCCTGATACCAGAATGGGAACTGTGGCTATAGTGGGCTGTCCTGTGGGTTGTAGGTCTACCAACCTTGATTAGATTCTTGTGCTGTCAAGCATTTCCTTAGGTGCCTGCGCCTTATTACTCTAAGATAGGTGCCAGCTCTGTATCTGTGGCATGATACTCAGTAACTGTTATGGCTTTTAGTTTTTGAGCTTTACTCTGAGGATTTCTAGCTCCATATCTGATGGTATTCCTTGGTATCAAGTCCAGTGAGATGTACAGTCCAGGCAGGGGTGTAGACTGGAGTCTGTCGAGAGTGTCCTGTGCTATGTTTGGGAGACAGCCCCAGTGACAGGCCAGAAAGTGAGCTGAGAGAAATGTCTCAGGAGATCTGTGGAAACTGGCCATTAAGAACTGGCTTGAGTGTTGTGGATGCTGGTAAGCCCTGGCGTGAGTGGTTCAGCATGAGCAACACTGACAGATCAGGGATCTGTTCCACTTGCTGGCAAGTTTGGTTCACGCCTGGGGTTGAGAGTGTTTTGGGTGGGCAGAGTGCTTAAAAAGGAGAAAAAAATTGAAAAAATTAAAACAAGTACATATGCTGCTCAGTAGGGGCAGCAGCAAGGACAGCAACACTTCACACAGTAAGGCAGCAGTCCTGGGCAGGAGTAACTTCCTTTACTTCAAATCCACTCTGGAGATTGTAAGTCTTCATTGTGTTATTTTTGGCTCCAGTTTTTGTTCCAGGCTGTTGTGGAGTGCTGCCCCAAGCAATGCACTGCTTTGCCAGTGCTGCATAGCACATGTGCTTGCTCATACCACTAAATGTATGTTTTGTGCATTTTACCTTCTGTATTAATCCCAAATGCAAATGGCTGGTCAAAATGACCAATGAGGATGTTCTGTAGTAGGTTTCAATGAAATGGAAGAAGCCAGTGGAGTATGAAGTGTGGGTGTTGACAAAGAACATTTTGCTGTTAAATGGAGTTTTAAAATTGATTTTGTCCTATGTTCTATTAGAAATAGCCTCATTGTGTGCCAGCCTTTGTCAAGCAATAAACCTTGACAGCTGTAAGGCACTCTCACATATGACTTGGAATACCTACAGCCCATCCTACAGCAATGCAGTCATAATGTTCTAGATTGTAATGTTATTATTTATTCTTATTTGTTTTTGTTGACCCGAAAGGAGAACTAGGCAATTCTGCCTATTATTTATTTATTTTGAAACATTTCACCAGGAAAGGCATACTGAGCTACAATAGTTCATTTCAGATGTATCCTGGGGCAGAGGGCAAGGGGAGACATTTGAAAAGAGATCAAGTTATCCAGAAGGTGGACTAATCAGCCAGGAGTGTAAAATCTGTTTCTCAAATTGTTTTTGAGATACGGGGCTGCAGTGTTATCCTATGCACAATTTTTCTTCTTCGCCTGTTGGTGTGTGGAGGTTGGGGTGGGGGTGGGGGTGAGGTGGTAGGGTGGAAACTCTAACATAAAATTTCCAAACTTTTGTTGCTGGGCTATCAACCCTAACTGATGCATTAAATATGTTTTTGTAATGGCATGTGGTTGTGGGCCCTGCACTCCATTTATACTGCCCATTTTTGCATAATGGTACACATTTGTGGAAGCACAAGCCTTCTGTGCCCTGTGCTCCCACTTACACATAAATACAGAGACATACCACAGCCCTATAGTCCTGAAAAGGAACCCTTGTAACACTAATCTGGCAATATCTCAGTAACCGGAGCAACTATGAACAAAATTACACTGCAGTTGCAATCATGACTTGGAAAGCTCCACGAGCCTTAGTCATGGACTAAGCTCCCCGGGCAAAAAATCCATATCTTGAATCATTTTTAAGATTTGACACTTAAAAGGTGCCATGGGCACCATAATGTTATCCTGAGGGAAATTTCTCAAATCTGGAATGCCATAACTGTAGAACTGTTGTATACTTTTTCACCAAATCACCTAAAGGCTCATTTGAGGGACCAGGGCTTACCACCCTGCAAATTTCAGCCCAAAAGCTCCAGCCATTTACTTGCAGTGACGTGACAAAGAAAAGCTGGTTTGGGGAGCGTAGTGTTGCAAATTGTGACACTTTCACAAATATTTGCAAAAGGACAGGCATGACAGTGTCACGATTTGCAAAAGTGTCGCATCCGTTCTGTTTTAATATGTGACACTACCGAGGGCCCGACATTAGGGGACACACCACATGACTTGATGAGTTGATGGTTCTTTATCAAAAGCTTTCTGATAAAGGAAACCACCTGAAACGTGTCAAGGCATGTGGTGTGGGTGTCTTGCACCGCACCTTAATAACGTATGCACTTTATGGAAATTGTGTGAGTAGCATTTTATTCAAAGGGTGGTGGTGAGTCGGGATTCTTTTGCTGAACAGGTCTATAAATAACTCCTATCCAAACAGCTGACCCTTTTCTTCTCTCTCTAGAGTAACCCACAGTATCACCCACCCTCCCTGCACCCCCTATACTTCTGTGACTTTTATGGTGATGCTGAGTGCCAGATTTTATGCTGAACTTGTATGTGAGTTATCCCTGCACCCCAACCTTGTGCAGCCTTCTACTCTGAACCAAGGTTATTTACAGACCTCCATCACAGGGGAAGAGGTGGATAAGGAAATGAGAGAAGCAATCCTAAGAATGGTTAACAAGGGGAAGTGTTGCTGGTAGGTGATTTCAATCCACTGGATGTGGATTGGAGCCTCCCTGCTGCAACTACAGCCAGGAGTAGGACCATCCTAGATGCCTTGCAGGGGTGTTCCTCAGGCAGCTAGTTTTGGAATCCACTGAGAGGGGCAATACTGGACCCTAGTACAGTATTAACAAACAGGGACAGTGTGACTGCCATTGCAGTGGGTGACCACCTGGGGATCAGCGATCACCATACAGTGTGGTTTTATATAAGTTCTGGGTCAGAATCGAATCACACAAGGATGAGGGTGCTGGACTTCAGGAGGGCCGATTTTAAGAAAATTGAAGAATGCCTCAGGGATGCCTTAGCAGGAATAGGAAAACTGGGGGAGTTGAGGAGCAGGGCAAAAGAAAAGAAGGCATTAAAAGTGATGAACTTCTGCATCAAGCAGTTTAGCAAGGGCAAAAGAAAAGTAGTAGTAGAGTTTATTTATATAGGTGCCCTTCCCCATTGGCTCAGGGTGCCCATATAGCAAAAAGTACAAGCAGACAAAACCAATGCAGAAGAATCAGCATACATTACATAAATATTTTCATAAACCCAATGAAAATATCTAAAACAAACTGATTGCTAAACTCTCCAATGGTCCAGGTAATTATATTAGGTCCCAAAGGCCTGCTCAAACAGGAAGGTCTTCAAGCATTTTTTAAAGATCTCTACAGAAGGTGCCTCCTGGAGGTACCCCAACAATGAATTTCAGAAGAATAGGACTGTCACTTCAGATGCCTGGTCCCTGGAAGATTTTAATCTCACCTGGGAACCTCCAGGATGGCCTCTCCAGCCAACCTGAGAGAGCGAGACAGGGTGTAGGGGTAAGGCTCTTAAGATAGCCCAGACCCAATCCATGTAGGGCCCTATAGGTCAGAAGACCTACTTTAAGGTGATATGCCAGTGCACTGGCAGAGTGGAGTTCATGCAGCACCGGTATAATGTGACTGAACCTCGAGTGTCCAGACAACAACCGGCCGCAGCATTCTGCAAAAGCTGCAGGCACCCCATCGCACCTACTCGACCCAATGGTAGATTGCATTGCAGTAGTCAAGCATCTAGGTATGTACCAGCGCACAGGTCATTGGGGGAATAAGGGAATAAGACCTGTTGTTAGCCTTGCTTGTAGAGCAGAAAGCAGCTAACTAAAAGAAGCTACATTTTCTTATTAATTTAACACTTATATTTCAGCAGGAGTCAGTGTCTGTTGAGATTAAGCAAGGCAGATACTTTATTAAGTAGAAGGGGTCTTATTTAGGGTTAAAAAATAAAGAAAAGAAAGAAAGTCAGTGTGTGTTCTGTGCTGTGAAGGGTACTGTAGCAACTTACTTTGCTAAACCAGTAGAGGAGAGAAAGCTTAATTGGGGCATGGCTTAGACACTATAAAAGTAGGTGACTCAAATTACAACTTCCTGTTGCTAGCCTTGTTTGTAGAACAGAAAGCAGCTAACTAAAAGAAGCTACATTTTCTTATTAATTTAACAATATATCTTAGCAGGAGCCAGTGTCTATTGAGATTAAGTAAGACAGATACTTTATTGGAGGTAGAAAGGATCTTATTTAGGGTTAAAAAGAAAGAAAAGAAAGAAAGTCAGTGTGTGTTCTGTGCTGTGAAGGGTACTGTATCAACTTAATTTGCTAAACCAGTAGGAGGAGGGAAAGCTTAATTGGGGTTGTGGCTTATACACTATAAAAGCAGGTGACTCAAATTATAATTTCCTGTTGCTAGCCTTGCTTGTAGAGCAGAAAGCAGCTAACTAAAAGAAGCTACATTTTCTTATTAATTTAACACTTGTATCTCAGCAGGAGTCAGTGTCTGTTGAGATTAAGTAAACAGATACTTTATTAGAAGTAGAAGGGTCTTATTTAGGGTTAAAAGAAAGAAAGTCAGTGTGTGTTCTGTGCTGTGAAGGGTACTGTATCAACTTACTTTGTTAAACCAGTAGGAGGAGACAGAGCTAAATTGGGGTGTGGCTTAGACACTATAAAAGAAGGTGACTCAAATTACAACTTCCTGTTGCTTGCCTTGCTTGTAAATCAGAAAGCAGCACACTAAAAGAAGCTACATTTGCGTACGCGTGTCTGCTGTGTCCACTGGGCACGATGAAACTGCTGGCATTAGACAAACTTGATAAGATCATTTTAGTATATCCCTACTTAGTAAATATACACCTTTAATAATGGAAAAGAACTTAGTAAGTGTATGCAATGTTTGATGTATAGTGAGGGAAAGTATGGGAGCGAGTATGTGTGCTAATTGCCATCTGATTACTGCTCATGAAGCAGAGATAGCGTTTGCTTAATATTAAACCAGTTTCTACTGATATTAGGGAATTGGAACATTACATTGATCCTATAGATGAAAAAATTCATTCTAATGAACAATTTCCTTCACATTTAGGTAGCATTTCTATGCCTCCTGATGAGGAGACAATTGTAACGACTAGTATTAGTATACCTGTTGCCTCTGCCCCTTTTATAAGGTGGATGATTATCTGCCTATTTCTCATGATAATGATGACTGGACCATTGTCACAAAGCCTTTTAAAAAAGGATGGGTGGTCAAATACACAATAGTGCCCCTACTGAAACTCATAATAGGTTTGAGCAATTGACTGTATCAAATAATGAAGTGCTATATGATTTTCTCCTGTGCATCACCCTCTGTTGATAATAATGGTTCAAAACACTTTTCAATCAGGAGTTAATGCCCATGAATACTTGTCCTCATAAGTCTCAAGCTACCAAATCAACACCTATTAAGTGAATCGCTCCCAGAGTGTGTTAAACAATCACGTTCTGATTCTTGTACCCCTACTGTCTCAAAACAAGTGTTAGTCCTGGGAGATTCAAATTACACATTGACAGGGCGGTATGCAATAGTGACAAGAGCAACCACACTTATTCTAGCTTCTGTGGGGCCAGAGTATCTGACATTACCTCCATGATGCCTAAAATTTACAAAATGCGGGGAAAATCCACTGGTTATCATACATGCTGGTGTTAATGATATAAACACACCCCATTTAATCAGTTAAAACAGGACTATGTGGGCGTTATGTAACCTGTTACTTGATAGGGGATGCTGTATGTATATCTGAAATTCTACCTGTCCCGACAGCAACATCTACCATGATGCAGAAAATCAAAGCCCTAAATGAATGGCTGAGAAAGTGGTGTTTTAAGCAGGATATACTCTGTAATACTCACTGGGAATCATTTTCAGATTGTTCTTCCTTGTTTTGCTTGGACGGTTTACATCTCAGTCGCAGGGTAGTACACTTATGGGGAAAAGTATCACTAAAATCATAAATCATTGTTTGCTAAAAACAATGGTGGAGAATGGGTCTATTCTCAAGTCTCTGAATACTTACCAAAATATTATTACAACTAAATGCAAATTTCTAGCTTTGAATGCAAAATCTTTAAACCAGTTCAAATTAGCAGAACTCGAAGCCAAATGTAAAACTTTAAATACAGGTGTGGTGGGAGTAACTGAAACTTGGTGGGATGCATCCTCAATTTAGTCCAGAGAAATTCCAGGTTATAAGTTATATCATAAAAATGGATTAGATGAGCAAGGCGTGGAGTTTGTATGTACATACTAAATGAAATTCTTCTTTTGAAGTATGCTCTCCCATTCCTTTGGAAAGTATATGGGTTAAAATCTTATTGAAGGCAGTCCTATATAACTATTGGTAACATCCATCGACCTCCATCTGCAAATTCAGATTACACAACTGATATGTTTAAAGAAATTACATTTTTCAGAATCTCAAGATATTGTAATATTTGGTGACTTTAACCTCCTCAGATTAACTGGGTCTCATTCTCAGGACAGTCCTATGCAGAAAGGACTAATAGATATGGTAGTTAGTACTGGATTGCAACAACTTGTTACTGAATCCACTGAGGTCCTAATATTTTGGATCTATTATTTACTAACATAGAGCAACAAATTAGCAATTTACAAATTTGGGATCCACTTGGGACCAATGATCATTCATCTATTCTTTTTGAAATTCAACAGTTTAAAACTACACAAAGGAAGTTATACTATACCAAAATTATAACAAAGCAATTTTTCTAAAATTAATGAATACTTACAAAACATAAACTGGGAATCTAATCTTCTTAATTGTACAACACAACAAGCTTGGGACTTTTTAAAAACATTGTACATTATTTGAAAATATCTTTATTCCATCTAAGAAGGAAATTTAATAATAAAGGAAAAATTTCCCTTGGTTGAACAAGACAATTAAAAATCAGATTAAAATAAAATGAAACTTTTTAGGAAACTTAAGAATAGTTCTGTTCCATTTAAAACTACTCTATTACATAAATACAGACTATCTGTGAAAACTTGAAAATTCTATTAAATTGGAAAAAATAAGCTAGAATTTAAACTAGCTCACACAAAAGACTGTCACAAATGTATTTTCTCCTATATAAATAGTAAAAAGGTGAATGAGGACCATTGGTCCTATTATAACCAATGGTTCTTCTCTATCTGATATAGAAACCTCAAATCTCTTTAATAAGTACTTTGTTCTGTCTTCCTCAAAAATCAACTATTAGTACATTTAAAGTTCACAATGTAGATTATCATAGGTTCTATCCAACTGACATTATACAGGCTATCAAAAACTAAAACAAAATACTAGTCCGGCCCAGATGGTATTTCATCCATGGTTTCTGATCGAAACCTCTATAAATATTTCTATACCTTTGTCAATTATTTTCAATAAATCCTTACAAGAAGGCATTGTACCAAATGATTAGCGTTCAGCAATAGTTACTCACATATTTAAAAAAAGGCAATAAAGGTTCTGTGCAAAATTATCGTCCAATTAGCTTGATTTCAGTGGCTGGTAAATGAATGGAACCGAGTAATGAAGTCTCTAATAGATCAAGATTGTAAAAATTTGAAATTTGTGATTCAAATCAGCATGGATTTACTCCAGTATACCTGCACCACCAATCTGATATCTTTTACAATGATATAAGAACTCTACTAGATGTGGGTATCCCTACTGGTGTAATTCTTTTGGACTTTAGTAGAGCTTTTGATAAAGTCTCACATGAAAACCTCATTACTAAAATGCACAATCTAGGTTTGTCACCTGATATTGTCAACTGGATTTTAAACTGGTTGACAAATCATTCTCAGAAAGTCAGAATTAATTATATCTTGTCTGATTCGGGTATTGTGACAAGTGGTGTACTACAGGGGTCGGTCTTGGGACCAACATTGTTTAACCTCTTTATCAGTGATTTACAAACAGGGTCAAATAACTTCCAATACTAAATTGGAAGGTTAATAATCAAGAAAATATTTCTGCATTAAAGAAGGATTTGGAAAATTACCACTTTGGGCAAATGAAAATCACATGCAGTTTAATCAAGACAAATGTTTAGTGGTGCTTTTCAGTGTAAATAATCCAAAAACGATATTTCATATAAACGGACTACCACTTCACTCATCATATTGTGAAAAGATTTAGGGATATATGTTAATAATAAACTTACATCAAATGATCACTGTGTTAGAACTGCTTGCATGACCAACAGACTTTTGAGGCAAATAAATTGCACTGAACAATGCCTTATTCCATTGTATAGGGTATACATTAGACCGTATGTAGACTATGGCTCCTTTCTGGAATCCAAACCAAAAAAAAGACATAGCAATTCTTGAATAGGTTCAAAGGAGAGTAACTACAATGATTCCAAGATTAACAAACTTGGATTATTAGAACAGATTAAAAGCTACTGGTCTCTTCTCTCTTCAAACTAAAAGATTAAGAGGTGATATGCTTATGGTTTTTAATTTAATGAAGTCACCAGATCTAATGGCAAAATGTGGTCTAACACTCTTCAAAAGGAGACATGTTCGAGACTGCATAATAAACAGCTTGAAGTAAAAGCTTATAAAACCAGCAAAGGGGAAACTTTTTCCAATAAGAGCATCCATTGTATGGAACATCTTGCCACAAGAATTGGTAGAGGCAACTAGTGCCACTGTCCTTAAAAACAAATCAGATGTCTGGTTGAGGATTAATAGATAAATAATGTCCCACATAGTGTGGGGAACAGTCTCGATGGCTCGGCCTTCTTCTGTTCTTTCATACCAAGTAATAAGGGACTCATTCAGGCAATGTCCGGAGGTGATAAAACCGGTCTGACAACAGCCGACACCTGAGAATCAAGTGTCAGCTCATTATACAAAACAATGCCCACATTCTTCACCTTTGTGGAGGCCTCCAGTTTAGTCAGGCCAATAAAAGCCCCAACCTGTTACCAAAGGCCCCACTCCTCCCTTTGACCCGGTTCAACCACCAGCACCTCAGTTTTCCCCAGGTTAAGTTCCAGCCGGTTCGATGACATCCAAGCCTAGATCCCAGCCAAGCATTCATTTAGCACATCAACCATGTCTGGTCTCTGGGGTGCAAGGACAGGTAGAGCTGAGTATCATCAGCATAGCAGTGAAAACTCATCTCATGCCACCTTATAACCTCGCCCAGTGGCAGCATGTACACTACGAACAACATGGGGTAGGGCACAGACCCTTGAGGTACTCCACAGGACAGGTCCATTGGGTCTATGAATAATTCCCCAGTACCACCCTCTGAGACCTGTCCTGGAGAAAATATTTAAACCAGCTGATGACCTTGCTGGTGAGTTCCACATCTCTGAGCCTGCCCAACAACACCCCATGGTCCACAGTGTCAAGCGCTGTGGAGAGATTAAGGAGAATGAGAATCATTCACTCTCCTTTATCCCTTGTCCTGAGCAGGTCATTTAGCACTCTAACCAATGTGGTCTCCATTCTATACAAGGCCCTAAATCTGGACTGGAAGGTTTGTAAATTTGAAGTCCATGAGATTACCTCGAGCTGTTCCACAAGCATCTTCTTTAGAACCTTCCCAAAAATGGGAGGTCTGAGATAGGCTGGTAATTCATCAAGACATCATTTATTTATTTATTTCTGATCTGGATTAGCCATTTGAGCTCAGAGCTCTTTACATAGGTTCCACATAAGTACATTTAGAATAAGTAGGTGATTATACAGAGGATTGAGACAAACAAGGCAATATAATTAGAATGAGAACAGTTAGGTACATTTGGTCTTATAACAAAGGAATGCAAAAATACAGTGAAATCTAAAACTGGAATAAGTAAACAGTCAGATACATACAGGAATAGACTAAATAACTATGCCCAACAGGGAGCCTGTTAGTTGTCAGCAACATGAGGGGGTTAGTGCATAGGAGAGTTGAGCCCCAAGTGCTGGGTGTCTGAGAGACAGAGAGAGAGAGAGAGAAAGGTCTGTTTGGCAGAAGGGCAGATGGTAGGAGATGCCTTTAGAATGTGCTAGTGATGGCAGACCCATTGTGATTCCTGTATTAAATGGTTCTTTAGGTTCTTTTTAAAGTACACATAGTGGACAGGCTAATTATGTTCTCATGGAGGGAGTTGAACCACAATGGTGCCCAATAGGCAAAGGACCTTTGTCCTTGAGATGTCCAACATTTTGAAGTCAGGAAGGACTACAGTTCCGAATTTCAAGTGGGCCTGGGATTAGTGCTGGGAACTAGGAGTTGTTGGACTCCAGTCAGGAGCTGACCAAGGCAGATCTTTTTGGCCAGGAGACAAGATTGATATTTTTAGCGACCAAAGGCGTTAGCCAGTGAGCCTTTGCATAGAGATCGCAGGTGTGGGTTAGTCGGTGAGCCTGCAAGCATTGTTAAGGGCACGGTCCAAAGATGTTTTCAGCAGGGGCTTACTCAGAGCTTGTTTATGAGACTCTGAAAATCCTCCAACAAGGAACTCTCTACAATCTCGGTGAAAACCAGATCCAGAACCTCAACACAACCAACCAATCCTTGCTGTACTGCCTCCGATCACCAGACCAAGCTTCCACCCTTGACATGGTGCCTCTGCTGCTGCAAGCAGCTGGGTGGGCTACTTCTGTCCGCTGGCCTTCCTCACTGTACTGCCCTCCGATCACCAGACTGAGGCTTCATGCTTGACACGGATGCCTCTGCTGCTGCAAGTAGCCAGCCAGGCCTCTTCTATCTGACAGCTGCCTTCCTCGCTGTACTGCCCTCTGATCACCAGACCCAAGGTATGCTGCTGAAGCTTTACTGGCCAGAACCATCGCCTCTGCCTGCTGACAGGCTGCTGCAGTTCTTAATTTCTTTGCTACTCCGCTCCTTCTGGAGTTTAAGATAATGTAACATACTGGTTGTGGTACTGGTTACGTCTCTCCAAATTGTCCTGTGAATCCTAATCTAAATGTGAACTTAAGCCTGTTTACAGCAATTTTGCACTGTAAGGGTAGTTTGAAGTCCAAGTTCCGTTAGGCTGGAGTTTGTAGATTTTAAAGTATTATAGCTCTCTTTGTTTTAAAGTCCAGTGCTAATTTACCCTGGAGCAGAAACTAACTTTAAAGTGATATTGTTTTTCTGTTTAGACTAGATTTCATTTGGGTCACAGTTGTAAGCTTTGCCCTGCAAATAATCAAATTTCTGCTTCACTTTCTCTCCTACTGTCTTCTTCTTGCTTGAATTTTTACCCCGCCTCCTTACGCCCACCCTCCTCCCCACCTCCAGCCTTTATTAAATGCTCTCCTCCTTGACATCATCCCTATGCAATCCTCTTCTTTCCTTCTCACTAACATTGCAACTCCACTTAAAGTTACATAGTGCATCTATCAGGCCTAACACTTGTCCTGTCCTCCTCTTAAAGACATCTTCCTTTTTAGGTCACCGCCAAACTGTAAGGGTACACATCTGCCTATAAGGCTAGGACACCCCAGCTCCATCACATCTTAATTTCTTCTACGTTTCCTCCCCCTCCCAAGGCCCTGCTTGCTGTGCCACCCTCTTTTCAATCTTGGACATAGCAACCAGACTCATGCTAATTTTACACTCCTGCCCACTCTCTGTTTGCAGCCACTGAATGACCCTAAATCAGCTGACCCTCTTATCACGGAGCACCCCTATAGCAACATCTACAGCACTATAGCATCCATGCATAGCTGTGGCCCATGTACCAACTGCATGTCTAACAACACACCTTGGCCTACCTGGCTCAGAACGCATCCAGCTCGGCTTAGGCCCCCCACAGTCTTGCCTAAACTGGCCGCTCTCTCGATAAGCATGCAGCGTGAATGAATCCACAAAGACAGCACAAAGCTAACCTTGAACACTTTAAAAGTTACCTGGTCAGATTGGTACTCCTGTTATTACTGCCTCAGGCAACATCCACCTAATCCCAGCTCCTCTATTTCAGGGGTTGAGTGCACTGAAACCAGGCACCTTAACCTTTGCGCACTAAACATCTGCAGCCTGAAAGCAAAATTTGACAACCTTCAAGCCTGGGTAGCCCTACATAATCAGATGTACTGTCTGTGGTAGAGACATGGCTCACTCCCAAGATCCCTGATGGAGCCATTAGTCTCACCGGCTATTCAATCTTTAGGCTAGATTGTAAATCTAAAAGAGGTGGCTGTGCAACCTACCTTAAGAACAGCTTCAGGCATAGTCCTGAATTTACCCAACCTAGGGTCGTTCACCCAGGCCCTGCTATTATAGTTCTTCTTATGCCCACAAACAAAACTGTCACAATTCTGTCAGTGTACATCCCCAAAGAACTCTGCCCAATGTCTCCATGCTGTCATGGACTGTCTTGTAGGCCTGACCTAAGCTCTGAGGTTATACTCTTAGGTGATTTCAATATTAATTGGCTTGCCACTGAAACTAACCAATTCAAGGATGCAATTCAGGCTAGCCACTTTACCCAGCTCATTGAAACTTCCACTAGGACTAACTACAGGATGTGCACTAATACTTTGATTTACTGGGTGCTCACCAACCGACCCGAGCATGCCTCTAATGCCTCCATCGTCCTGGACAACATCAGTGACCACCCTGTCATGTTCAGTTGGGCTAATAATTTTTCCAAACCACCTCCTAGAACAATCACTAGCAGGGTTCTCAAACCTGGTCACGCTTGACCCTTCAAAATGGATCTCCTCAATGCTGACTGGTCCTCGGTTTTGAGGCTTCCGATATTGACTACGCGCTTGACCATTTCATCCTCCTCTTCAATACAGTCTATGACACCCATGCTCCAATAAAACATGGACGATCAAAGACTACTTTGACCCCTGGATGAGCCCGATACCCTTGACCTAATGAAAACAGAGACCACCTCTGGCATATAGTTTGGGCCACTGGCAAGCAGTCTGATATCCTGAACTACAAACGTATGAGGAACAACTGTACAGGACCATCCAATTACCCAAAACATATACCATAATGATACCTTAACCAAGAACTGGAATGATGGCGCAAAATTCTGGGCTAACCTAAATGAGGTCACTGGTGAGAACTCAAAATGGCCTACTACCTTGCTTTGTGTTGATGGCTCCCCATCCTTGATCCTAAATCTATCACCAACACCTTTAACAATGCCTTCACTGACTTGCAGCATGTTCTTCCCTCTGACTTCTTCTCCCCACCATCCCTGTTGCCCCCCTTTGCTTCAAGACTATTACCTTCGGAGAAGCCAGAAAATATCTGCTCAAAGTGCTTGGGAATGGGAGATTCAGTGGGTTAACTGTGACCTGAAACTCATCTCGCTGTCACTTGAAGAAATCCTGTCCCCTCTCACTCATATCCTTAACCTCTTGCTCTGTCTCTTAGTATTCCTTAAAATGGAAGGCTGCAGTGGTCACCCCTGTGTGCAAGAATGGGATCATGCCCTCTCCGAAATTATAGATCCATCTCTATACTACTACCACTCTCAAAGGCCCTTGAACAATCATTGCCGACCAACTTGTTGATTATCTGGACAAGTACATGCTCCTATGCACAGAGCAACATGGCTTTAGGGCTGGGCATAGCACCACTACAGCCCTCCTGGAATTCTACAGGCTTCATCCACAAATCCCTCAATCTTGGTCAGCTAGTCAGGGCTATCTATATTGACCTAACAAAGGTGTTTGATACGGTCAACCATGCCCTCCTAGTTGACCAACTCACCGCCATAAGCCTTGCCCCTGAGGCTGCTGCATGGTTCTGCAGCTACCTACACTGCTGAACACAGTTAGTCAGGATAGATACCTTTCTTTCTGACATCAAGCATGTGTGTGCAGGCATTTCACAGGGGTCAATACTGGGCCCCTCCTCTTTAGCCTATTTCTGAATTGCCTCCCCTTGCCAGTCAGTGCTGTATCCTCCTCTACATGGATGATGCGGTTATCTTTTCTAATGGCTCTGACCCCATTGCTCTTGGAGCAACAGCTACAATGTGACTTCACCAGCACTGAGTCATGGTTCAAAAATCCTAAATTGATAATGAACTACAAAAAACAAAAACCATGTTGTTCACCAGCCTTAAGAACAAGCACAAAAACTACCCGCTATCAATATGTTATAGGAGTGGTGTTCCTCTTGAACATGTTCATCACTTCAGATATCTTGAATTACTCTTGATGGCTTGCTCTCCTATGCCCTCCACATAGACATCACAGCTAAAGCAATCAACAAATGCTTTGGGCTACTTTATCGCTTAGATAGACCCTGACCCCTGAAGCTCAGCATAGCGGTCCACAGTTCAGTGGGTTCCTAGTGGACTACAGACTACCAATTTATTTATTTATTTTATTTTGGTAACTGGTAAGCACGCTTAGACAGCAAGTGCCTATTTTCAGGTATGACCCAGGAGAATTACAAGGTAATTACATAGGAGAAATACACAGTCAACATTACAATCTGGAGCAGCATACTCCAACAGTGGGATAAAACATCAGGGATTATATAGGTAGAACAAAACAACGGAATTACATATCAACAATCACAGATTTCCAACATACATTCCAATACATAGCTCTGCCACAGATACTGCCCTCCAACGTTAAAAACTGCTCTTAACAATGCCTGCAAGCTCACCTTAGGGGCACACTGACTAACCCACACCTGCGATCTCTATGCAAAGGCTCACTGGCTAATGCTCTTTGGTCACTTAAAATATCAATCCTGCCTCCTGGCCAAAAAGATCTGCCTTGCTCAGCTCCCGACTGTGGTCCAACAACTCCTAGTTTCCAGCACTAATCCCAGGCCGACCCTAAATTCAGAACTGCAGTCCTTCCTGACTCCAAATGTCAGACATCTCAGGACAAAGGTCCTTTGCCTATTGGGCATGGTTGTGGTTCAGCACCTTCCATGAGAACATTTTAGCCTGGCCACTCTGTGAACTTTCAAAATAACCTAAAGAACCATTTAATACAGGGATCTTAATGTGTCTGCCATCGCTAGCACCTAGCAAAGACATCTCCTACCATCTGCCCTTCTGCCAAACAGATCTCTCTCTCTCTCTGACACCCTGCACTTGAGGTTCAACCTTCCAATCTGTGTTTCCAGCACTTCTATGCGCTAACCCCTCGTGTTGCTGACAACTAACAGGCTCCCTGTTGGGCACAGCTATTTAGTCTGTTCCTGTATGTATCTGACTGTGTTTACCTATTCCAGTTTTAGTTTTCGCTAAATTTTTGCATTCCTTTTTTAAAGACCAAATGTACCTAAATGTTCTCATTCTAATATTATTACCTTGTTTGTCTCATTCCTCTGTATAATCACCTACTTGTTCTAAATGTACTAATGTGAAATCTATGTAAAGAGCTCTGAGCTCAAATGGTTAATCCGAGACCATAAATAAATAAATGTCGGTCAAGATCGCAGAATGTTGATCTAAGCCCAGAGATCACCCCACAGACCTCCACCATTGTCACCTGACAGAACTCTACCCAAGGAGACTGAGTCCACTCAAGAGCCACCACTGTTGGAGAATGGTATTCCCTAGGAGAAATTACAGCCTCAAAGAAGACACGCTGTTTGAGAAGAACCTAGAGAACTCCTCACACTTGTGAGCTTAAATTGCTCTAATGGGTTCATGAAAGGCTGGATGTAATAGCCTGTCTACAACTCGAAAGAGTTGAGACAGTCAGTTCTTCCAGCTACAATCATCCTAGACATAAAAGCTGCCTTTTATGGACGATTGATTCTGATACTCATCATAGTGAGTAATCAGATTCAGAACCAGCCTGTCCTCCACAGACCTGGTCTTTCTCCAACGCCTCCAACCTCGGTCCCCTTGTATTCAACACTCTTAGCTCCACATAGCATACACGACAGGTGCCAGGCAGTCCAGAGACTCAATGACAGCCCTATTATAGGCTGCTACAGCAGTCTCTGGATCATTGTGCAAGCCTCAAGCACAGATGAAATGTTTTGTTCCTGCTACTAGTCCTCTTTTGTAAACCTTTCAAAGGGCAGAACTGAGCCATTTCCATATGGAAGGACATTTAGGGGCTCTGAAGCTGAACCTGATGGTGCAATGATCCAACCAAATGATTGGATCTGTTTTGAAGGTGCTGCTCGAGCCCCAGGGAAAACACCAGGTCGGGCAAGTGGTTGGAGTGGTGGGCCCTGGCTGTAGTCATCAGGGAGAGGCCTAGAGCTTCCATGCTTAACACGGAGTTCCTGGCCCCAGATGATGTCATCCACTCAGGTGTTGAAGTAGCTATGAATGAGCCACCTAGGTGACTCCAACACCCTTTCGTGGCAAAGACCAACATCTCCTGCAGGAAACTCTGGTCCCACCCAGGTGGCTGGTAGACCAGGAGAATCCTGAACTTCACTCCAGGATCCCTTCACACCTCCACACACTAAAATAACTGGTGTCCCCACTGCGTACCCACCAGGCCCAGCTCTGACCTAAAACAAATGGCCACCCACCCCATCCCTGCTTTCCTTCCTGAAGGGACCACTTTGGTTCTCTAAGGACGTAACAAAAAATGAGAGCTAAAAGGATGGCATTTAGAAGGTACAAGCAAACACTGTCAGAGGGTGACAGGGAGATTTACTGGGAGAAACAATGGGAGGCAGGGAAGGCAGTTAGAGTGCTAAAGCACAAATTGAGGAACTGATTGCCAGATCTGTGTCAAAAGGGATAAAACATTTTTACATACATAAGGAAAAGAGATAGACAAAGGAGGAATTCTAAGGCTGAAGGAGGAAGGAGGATGATACATGGAAGAGGACCACCAAAAACAGATATTTTGAACAAATACTTTTGTTTGGTATTCAAGGAGGAAGAGGATGGAAGTAGGCTGAAGACTGAGAGCAAGGGTACAATGGGATAGGAGGTGGATATGAGTCCTTTTCTGAGAGGAGAGTACTTAACAGACTATGAACGTTAAAGGAAACAAGGCAATGGGGCCAAATGGGATACACCCAAGGATACTGAGGGAACTGAAAGAGGTGCTACCAGCACTTCTGATGGCCCTTTTAACCTGTCATTGGAATCAGGGAGGTGCTGGTGGACTGGAGGAAGGCAGACGTAATCCCACTACACAGAAGTGGAATAGGAGGAGGTAGGAAACTGCAGACCCATCAGCCTGATGTTGGTGGTGGGCAAGGTAATGAAATTGCTGCTGAGGGAAAGTCTTGGGGAATTCCTGGTTTCCAAGGTCTACAGGATCTGAGGCAACATGGTTTCATAGTGGGGAGGCCTTACCAGATGAACCAGATTGAGTTCTTTGATTGGTTGACCAAGGAGGTGGATCTGGGAGGATAGTGGACGTGGCCTACCTAGATTTCAAGCAAGGCCTCAAAGCCATTTCACATAGAAGGCTGAGAAGCAAGCTGAAAAGCCTAGGAGTAAGCCTAAAGTGGTAAAATGGGTGGAAAGCTGGTTAAGCAATAGGAGTCAAAGAGTGGTAGTAAATGGCACCTACTCTGGAGTAGACAAAGTGACGGGTCAGTGCTGGGCTGGTCCTCTTCAATGTCTTCATAAGTGGCATTGTGGGACTGAAGGAAGGTGTGCCTATTTACAGATGACACGAAACTCTGCAACAGGGTGGACACACGGGGAGGTAGATAGAATGAGGGATGATTTAAAAAACTGGAAGAATGGTCACAGGTTTGGCAGCTGGGTTTCAATGCAAGAAAATGCAAAATCATGCATATAGGGCACAGGAACCCGAAGGCAACATACCATATGGGAGGAGAGGTACTAACAGTCACAAAGCAGGAAAGGGACCTGGGGTGATCATTTCTGATGACTCAAAGGTGGCCAAACAGTGTTACAGGGCTGTGGGAAAGCTAGTGGAATGCTCGGATGCATAGGGAGAGGTATCACCAGCAGAAGGAGAGAGGAGGTAATATTGCCCTGTATGGTCACTGGTGTGCCCACACCTCGAGTACTGTTTTCAGTTCTGGGAGGCCCCATCCTGAAAGGACATAGATAGGGTGGAGGCGGTACAAAGGAGGGCAATCAAAATGGTGCACAGCTCACATCAGAAGCCCCACAATGAGGTGCTCAAGTATTTAAAATGTACACACTGGAAGACAAGAGAATGGGGATATGATAGAGACATTTAAGTACCTAGCAGGGATAAACAAGGTACAAGAAGGGAACATTTTCCAGAAGAAATAATGCTTGAGGACAAGTGGACAAAGTATGAAGCTGGAAGGGAGGAGAGGCTTAGGGGTAACTATAAGGAAGTATTACTTCACAGAGAGGGTGGTGGATGCTTGGAATGGTCTTCCAGAGGAAGTGGTGGAAGCAAAACAATCACAAGATTTAAGAATGCATGAGATCGACACAAGGAATCTTAGAAGCAAGTGTGTGTGTGTGTGTGTGTGTGTGCGTGTAAGCTGCAGTCCAAATAGGGTTTCTTGAGGCAGTATAGGTAGGGAATCTGGGAAGATTAGGTGGGCTAGTGGTCCTTATCTGCCGACAACTTCTATTTTCTAAAGGCCCTTTTACATATTTAGTTTTCAGATTACAGACTGAATTGTACCAACATCAAGGTATCTTCCAATAAGTCAAGTACCCACCGATTTTATATTGCAAACTGTGATAGTATCAGGAGTAAGGCTGTTTTCTCTCTGTTTCTGAGGACTGGCATGGGCACAGTGCCATAATCAGGCAGACTCACAATCTGGGAATCTAGAGGTTTGAAAACATTTGTCTGAGACAGCTGCCTTTGTTACCCTGCTCTCTGATGTGTCACTGCCTGATACTGAGCAATAAAAAGGGTGGTATTGTCCAGGGACATTGTGCCATCCACTAGCTTAAAACAAAAGACTTTCAGCTGTACAAACTACATGTATGAGAAATCTGCAACAGTGTTTAAAGACAAAGTACTGGCAGAGGTTAAACTGAAACTGCTTAGGTGGGGAACCGCACATCTTGATTTCTAGGTGATGGAGCTCTCTTGTAGTAGTGAATGGAGAAAGCTGGAAGAGGTGGTGGAACTGTTCTACAGCTTTTAAGAGGTGATGGAACCAAGTTGTGTGGGTTGTTGCCCAGTTTAACCCCTGAGTACTGGAATACTCAAAAGCAGCCACTACTTCACAGATTGGGGCTAAGAGGGTTGCCTGTTTTGAGTTGATGACTGAGATTGCTCTGTGTCAGAACTGTGACTTTCAGGTCTGAGTAGAGCGCTGGCCTAGTTCATTCAACCTCCTAATACTGCCCCCCATACTCCAGACTGTGAACATAAATAGAACTTATATAAGTATGTTTCTGACTTTCTTTGTGTACTTGTACTCATTTGTATACTTTTCACAGCAAGATGAAGGTCCGTCGGAAAAGATTTCCAGTGTCATAAAACATTGTAAAACATGCTCTGTATGTCTGCTGCAAACCCATCATCTCATTCCTCACTTTATACAAAAGGAGTGGGGCAATAATTGGCTCCTTGCATTTGTATTTAAGGAGTGTGAATCTGTAGGCCAAAAACAAGAAAAGGGGTCATTCCAAAAATCCAGATGACCATAAATCACTTTTATAGAGAGTGCCACCACCAGGGAAGATGTAGTCCTGCACCATAAAAAGGGCAGCAGGAGGAGGCTGACAACCATAAGCTGATCAGTCTGATGTCAGTGGTGGGGGCATTAATGGCGGCACTTTTAAAGCAAAGGCTTGTGGAGTATCTTGAATCCAGCAGGTTACAAGACCCAAGACAGCATGGATTAATAGAGGGAAGTCATGTCAGCTGAATCTGATAGATTTCTGCAAGTGGGTGTCCATGTAGAGCATGGTGGGCAGTGGCTGTAGCCTCTTAGACTTTAGCAAGGCCTTCAACACCGTACAACATAGGAGGCTCATAAGGAAACTAGGCAGTTAGGGGTAGGTCGAAGGAGGTAAACTGGGTATGAAACTGCTGATAGATAGATGATGGAAGGCGGTGATAAATGGCACTCACTTGAGAGAGGGAGAGTGACCAGTGGGGTATCTCAGGGCTCAGTACTAGGATGAGTCCTCTGTGATGTCTATATAAGTGACATTGCAAAAGAGCTGGCAGGAAAGTATGCCTTTTGCAGATGACACCAAAATCTGCACCAGGGTAGACACTCCAGAGGGGTGGAGAGAATGTGGAGAAACATGAGAAAACTCCAGGCATGATCAAGGGTATGGCAGTTGGATTTCAATAGGAAACTGTGGAAAATGTTGTGCTTATGGCACAGAAATGCAGAGGCAGAGTATAAAATGGGGAAAATATTGACAGTCACAAAGGAGAAAAGGAGCTTGGAGTAATCATATTGGATGGCCTCAAGACAGTGAGGCAGCGTGACAAGACAGTAGGTAGGACCAGTGGGTTGCTGGAGTAAATAGGGAGGGGTATCTTCAGTAGAATGAGGGAGCTGGTGTTATCACTGCATAGATCAGTGGTGGGACCCCACCTGGAGTACTGTGTCCAGTTCTGAAGATCACGCCTCAGGAAGGACATTGGGTAGAGGTTATCCAGAGGAGGGCAACTAAATGGTACTGAACTGCATCTGAAGCCCTATGAGGAGAAACTGCAGGATCTGAATATGCACCTCCTAGAAGGAGGGAGAGTGGGGACATGATAGAGACCTATAAATACTTCACAGGGTGAATAAGATACAGGAGGTGAGTATTTTCAGAGGTGATGGTGCATGAGAACAAGGGGCATGCAATGAAGTTGGAAGGAGGGACATTTAAGAGGGATGTGAAGAAGTACTTCACTGAAGGAGTGTGGATGCCTGGAACAGTCTTCCAATGGAGGTAGTTGGGACAAAAATAGTGGTGGACTTCAAACATGCATATGATAGGCACAAGGGGAATTCTAATAGGGAAGTGGGGGAGGTAGCCGAGATCACATAATGTCTACAGTAACAGTATAGGCAGGAAAAATGGGCAGACCAAGTGTGACAAAATGGTCCTTATCTGTAGAGACGTGAAGCTGACAAACTTTGCTTCACAAAATTATTCAAATTCACAAACTGTGAAGTGCCAGCTTCATGAAGTTTTGCAGATAAAGTGGCACTTTTTAGGGACATTATGTAAATTCACTGACAAAGTTGCAACTTCACTTGAACTTTGTCTGATTTTGCTGAAAAGTGCCATTTCCCAGAAAATCTCACTGTAAAGTGGCAAAGTGGACAATTTGTAGCTCATTCTCAAAGGCGAATTTTGCAGCTTTGCTGGCAAGTAAAACTTTGAAACATCTCTATTTCTCTGCCAATAAATTCTGTTTCTTTGTCAGTCATAGTCTGTCACCCACAGGGACTACCTGTAGGTGTCAGATTGTTGATGACGTGGCATCAATCGGATGATGACAGAATTGAACTAATCAGAAGACTTTCTTATTTGGAGCATTTTGAGCACTGGTTGGCAGCAAACCAAGTCACTGATGACAAAAAGTGAATGTTTTCCAGGCTGTTTTGGGATCCAAAGTCTAAGGACTTCTCAAGAGTCTGACCATACCTGTCCTACTGGTGGACATGTGGTATGCCAGACTAACTGAGACACCTTCACAACATTTCAAACCTAAGCCAATTCTCACTGCAGAGTGCTTTCGTTTTTGTTGCTGATACCAAAAGGAGGGGAGTTCTTGTTGACTATATCATTGCACTGAAGCATCTAGCAAGCATCTGTAGGTTCAGCCAGTTTCTGGATGATGTCCTACACGATCAAGTTTCTGCCATCTGAAATGAGAAGCCTGTCACAAACAATTTTTGTCAGAAAAGGACTTAACTTTTAAGTCAAAAGAAGAGACAGACACATTTTCAAAGGGCAAGAATATCGGTGACAAAGTACAAAAAGCCATTTTACTAAAACCAGTGAAACCCAATTTTCCAGTAGGTGGTTGAATACAAACTCCAGCAGATTATTTAAATGTGGAAAGTACAATATGTGCCAGTATGCCCACACTGGCAAAACTTTCAGAAAAATGGGCAGGATTTTGGACCTCAAGGAATTTATTACTTGTACAACCCCTTCGTTGTCTACATATGCTGGTGCAGTTGCCCATGTTACTATATTGGCAAACAACACATCCGACAAAGGAAAGGATACAGCAACATGCCAGAGACATTATTAATGACAATGTACAGAACACAATGCTTTGGGAGCTCATTTCTAGAAAAAACAATTCAAGACTAGATTGCTTCAAATGTATAGTGTTAGAGCATGTCCCAAGACACCTGGGGATGGATAGGGAAAATACCCTGTCACAAAGGGAAACAAGGTGGAGTTTAATTCTTGATACAGTTGTGCCACTTAGCCTTAATGAGGAAGTAGATTTCATCATATTTGATGTAATTTTATTTTTGGCATACTTAGGAAGCTATACTTGTTAATATTTTATATTGTTCTTTTCTTCCTTCCTACTTTCTTCTATTGGAAATTGGACCTACCTATCTGAAGCTTGCTAAAGTGAGAGCTACATTCATTTGTAGGCCGTAAGAACACAAAACAGTTCACTTCTATTCTTGTGGACTGTACTAGAAAATGCCTTTTTCCTTATTTCATTACTTTTCCAGAATGTTGGAACCTGAGTCTCAGTGGGTAGCCACTTGTCTAAGACTTATTTTCTTATAATAATTATTAACTGTATAACTCCAACAGCCTCTGGAATTAGTACAAAATTCCTAAAATTCCTCTTATGTACTACTCTTCCAATTGTGCACCCCCATGAGTAAAATCCTCCAGTTCTATCCTCTTTCTACTGGACTCAAATGCCAAAACTGTAATTTTATACCTTCCCAATTACCTTTATGAACTTTGAACTGTCTTTTCTTTGTTGCTTTAGCTCCAGTGCTCTATTTCATTAATATACAAAAAGGTGTTTACTTTAGATATAAGAAGCAATATAATTTAAAGTACTAGCAAAACTAGAGTTTTAAAAAGTCTGGTAAAGTTTGACCTTAACATTGAAATTTGACCTCCCATACATAAATGTCTATCTAAGCTGTTTAATTTCATTTTTTTGTCAATATGAAATGTTTGCTTAAAAGCTAAAACTTAAATGAAACTGACTGACACTGTATATAAAAATATAAAAAATGGGGAGGTTAGAAGTCTTTGAAAAGTTTTTCTTGTATATTTTGAAACTCCTCAAGGATGTTACTTTAACACAAGCCAGATTTGTTTATTTAAATGTACAGTTTAGAACAAACTTAGATAATAAAACAAGGGAAAAACGATACAGTTATGTTTGAATCATGGCTTGTAGATAACATAGAGAAACGGTGTCAGCCTTGTTGTTCATTAATTCAGTGTTTTTATTTTCACTAATTAATCACAGATGTGGCACTTTGATTGAATGACGCACTGTAAAAGTAGAGCACATTTGCAGTACCTTAGATCTGCCCCTGATGAAGGCCCACTCAAGGGCTGAAGCACCGGGCTAGAGTGATATGTCTAGGCACTTTTTTGAACAAATTCAACATACTGGATACTTCTGAACCTTTGAGTGCTGTGTCTCTTCCTTTGCATTTATTGTGGTAACTGGCTGCTACCCGACTACAGCACCACCAACCTGTGCACACATAAACCTCCTTTGTGTTCTCTTAACTTTCAAGTCAGCCTGTGATATTGCACTCGCTTTGGAGCTTGCCTGAAGGACACCAGGAGCTACTGGGACATTCTGAACCACAAAGGAATGGGGTTCATAAAGTCACCCATATGCCAGGCCAAGATACATTTTGGACCACAAAGCTGTACACCATCATTTCATCAGCATCCAGAAAGTTAATGGAAGTTGGCATCACAGGCCAGTTCCACAAAGTCAACGCAGCTGTATCATTCTGGAGGTATCACCAGCAAAGCACATGCAGCTTCTGACTAGTAAAATTCCACAAACTGGGAAACTGAGTTATCTTCAGAGTGCTCAAAAGGTCACAACGCATTGCTTGTGCACAGTATGTTACATACACTATGCCAGAGACGGAACTGGAGGAAGAGTCATTGAGTCTACACTACACAAGGAAATGGAGAAGAAATTTACCTCTGGATCAAGTTGGTGGACATACTAGTTAGCATGCATCCTGACACTTGGGCATCAGTATCTCTTGTGCCAGAGCACATCTACAATGACAACCTCAAGACATGCTCATTACAACCATCACATCTCCAACTCACATCTTATACCAGAGGCCAATCCCTGTTCGGGATTCAAGAACCATTCATCTATAAGGGAGGAACATGTAGTTTGCTCTAGCGGTATTGCAAGGAGGAAGACTTGCATTACAGGAAGAAACTGGCTTGAGAAAAGCAAGTTGACCTGGGGAAAGATTTCACTTTAACTACAACAAAAGTCCCTCAAGTGCAGGAGAAAAGACTGACAAACATACTTGCTTTGCAGGATGACTATGGCACAATTCAATATTTCATGGCAAAGATCTGAGTGCAAATGAGGGATGCTTCAATTTTCCACAAGCTTTGACCAAAACCCTATGCTTTAAAAGAAGCAGTAGAGGAAGAACTGAATCATCTGGAAAAGTATGGTATCACATCACATCATGAGAAATGAGGAGTGACTGAGCTGCCCCTATTGCTGTGGCACCAAAGTGAGACAAAGCAGTGAAGCTGTGTGGTGATTACAAGGTTACAGTGATCTGGTACATAGAACCAGAAACATACCCCCTACCCAATGCTGAGGACTTTGCCACACTCACAGGTGGAGAGTTCTTCAGCAAGTTTGACTTGTCCATTACATATCAGCAGTTGGAACTGGAACCAGAATCAGAGCCATATCTCACCACAAACACCCACAAAGGACTTTACTAATATCGTAGCCTGACTTATGAAATTTCAACAGTGCCAGCAATTTTCCAGCACACAACAGACCAGATACTGCATGGCTGAACCATGTAGCCTGCTTTATGGATGATGTCTTGGTAACAGTGCAAACAATGGAAGAGCATTTGCCAGTCCTGACCAAGTCATCTCCAGACTGCAGTGGTATGGAGAGCGAAAAGATAGCCAAATGTCAGTTTCTACAATATTCTGTTGAGTAGCAGGGCCATTGGATCAATGCCTGGGCCTGCACCCAACAGAGAGCAAACTGGAAGGAATTGTCAATGCACCAGTGTCAGCAGACATGATTGATTTAAGATCTTTCTTGGAAACTACTGTACTATGGACATTTCCTGGCAAACTTGTTCACATTGTTGCATGACTTCCTACAAAAGATACCAAGTGGAATTGGTCACTCAGTGTGAAGAAGCATTCCAGTCCTGCAAGGAACAACTTCTGAACAGCAAGTCGCTATCACAATACAACCCAGTAAAACCTCTGAGATTGGGGTGTGACATATCCCCATATGGTGTAGGTGACAGAGTATTTGATCTACACTTTATTATCCAGCATCACACGGTGCAGCTGAATGAGCAGTGCATTCAAATAAAGCCTGACCAAGCAACATTCTCTGTTAGCACCTGCATCCCAAAGATTGACTCATTTCTTGTTCACTTACAGAAACATTCCTCACACCAGCACAAAATGAACACCTTTCAAAACTTCAACCACATACCCTATCTGGCATTACTTGACCTGACTTGTCCAGAACTATAGCAAAACATCAACTGCAACAGCAGAGGGACCATGACAAGTCGAACAAACCAGTTCAGATCTTCCATCCTCGGGATGTTGATTTTTCAAGACTTCAGGCATCCTAAGCATCTTTGGATTCCTGGGGTGATGATTGAAAAATGTGGACCTTTGACATATGTAGTCCATGGGACATTGTCTTGTTCACGGCATGTGACTCATGTGGGACATTGTCTTGTTCACGTACATGTGACCTCATCTGTTACCTTTAAGGGTTCCAAATGATTCATCAGAAGATATCACTCCAGAAGAGGACAATGACACTGAGGACAGTGCTTCTACCCATAAAATCCTACTGGGGACTGTGCTGAATAATATCAGAATTCATGCTTCATTGGCAACAGTTGATGCAACCTATAACCCCATGCAGCAGTGAAAAGCACCACACAGCTTTGATCTTTTAAGACATGAACTGAACCAGTGCCTCTGTGCAATTGGACTTGTTACCTGTTGTGTTACTTAGCAACATGTTCTACCAGTGGGGCAGAATAATCTCTGAACTTGTTGCTGGGTACCATAGACTTTTGGCCCAGAAGTTAGGAAATGTTAATGTAGGTATTCTCAGACTATGTTTTGTCAAAGGAGGGGTGTAGCATATGTGTACTTACCCTAAGGAAGTACTGAACTAGCTATATTGGTTGTAGTCCATGCCTTAGAAATTGTAGCCCTATGTAGTTCCAGTCATGCCCAGTGGGTACCCTGTCTGTTAGTTCATCTTGGAGAATGAAGATGGCTGCCAGTAGGTAACTCTGCATCTAGGCCAATGCTTAACTCTCCAAGTCCGGGTGTTCCCAACCCCAATAATTACAGTGATACCTTATAATCGCCTGGCTCCACTTTTCTCAGGACCTCACATGGTCCTTGCCTATTAGCCAGGAGTTTACATTCAGAGCTAGGGAACAGAAGAGGTTCTCTGTCACCAGGTTTGTGCTCCGTAGCCTTGCCCTTGGTTATAGCGCTTTGTCTGGTTTGCTGTGCTTTGAATACATTTTCAATGCAAATCTGCCAATCAGGTTAAATATTTCTCTCACTGACATATTGAAACATGCTAGGGGATGATGGGATGATATGTCTGTTCTTTCCAAATCTCTTTGAAAAGATTCTGCATCACTCGAGATTGTTACCCATACAACAATTCAAAGAGTGAGAAACCCATGGACAATTGTGGCACCTCCTGAACTATAAACATTAAATATGGCAACAATTCATCTCAGTTTTTGGCTTAGCTGGAACAAATTTAGACAGCATATCCTTTAAAGGAAATGTGTATTGTCACACATTGGGCTTCATAGCCCACTGCTCTGGGGCAGCTTATAGCCCCACTGTGTAAAAATAAACATTTTTACTCACTGATTACAGCTTGGGAAGGATCACTCTTCCAAACTGCGAAGCTAGCTTATCCCTTCCCACTCTAGACTGCCTGTTTGCCCCTCGCACTTCGCTTTGGTGATCGCGGGTACCAGGAGAGTGCCGGGCCACACCCATGCAAGTCTATGGGTCAATTTTCAGAACATTTTTTAAACTTTAAACTACCTTTGATAAAAAAGAAAGACACCGCCAACTAATAGGGCAGCCAGGGTTCAGCCACAAAAGGAGACTCTTTGAGAAAAGGAGAAAGAGAGAACTTTGACTAAAAAGTAAAGTATATTCATTTTGGCCACAGAGGGCCATGTTGTGTACCTGACTGGCAGCATAGAAGCTGCATCAACCTAATGTGCCTGACTGGCAGCAAGCTGCAGGGACTCTCTTGAAAGGGGAGAAAACTTTGATAGAACCAAAAACATTTGGTCCCACGTGTCTGACTAGTCACCAGCAGCAGGGTTAAGCTCATAGGGACTCTTTTGAAAGAGGTGAGAACTTTGATATAGAAAAATTATGTTTGGTCACAGAGAGGGACCCATATGTATCTGTGTAGTCACTGGCAGCAGGGAGGTTAAGTTGCATAAAATAGGGACTCTTTTAATGGGGAATTATTAATAATATATATATATATATATATATATATATATATATATATATATATATATATTTGGTCACAGAGAGGGACCCTGTGTTCCTGACTAGTCGCTGGCAACAGGAAGGTTAAGGCATGGTATACACCCCTGACAGCAACATTTCATCTACGGGTTCCCACAGCGACTACAGCACCACATCGCTGTAGGCAACATGCTGGAACCCGGCACTGTCTGTAGAGGGTCCTGCATCCCGAATCAGCTCTGACTCAGAGTTGAGAATTCTAAGTGGGGGTTCTGGGGCAAAGCCCCTGAGGAAAACATTCTTGTTCTCGAACCAGCAGCTGACTGCAAATGCAGTCACCTGTTGATTGCTGCTGGGTCATTTGACAACATTTTGTCGATGACCCATTGTAGATCCAAGGTGCACAATATATGGGACTATCTGAAAGAGAGAGAACTTTGATATTAAAAAAACAAGAAAAAAACAAAACTATTTGGTCCCAGAGAGGGACCCGGATGTGGCTCACTTGCCACTGGCAGCAGGGTTGGCTGGGTTAAACTGCATACGGAGACTCTTTTCTAAAGGGTGATAACTTTAATATAAAAAATGGACACAGAGAGGGACCCAAATGTAGTCTCTGGCTGCAGTGCTAAGCTGAATAAGGGATTCTCCTAAAAGGGGAGAGAACTTTGATACTAAAAATGTTATCACAGAGAGGGACCCAGTTGTGTAGTCACTGGCAGCTGGGTTAAGCTGAATAAGGGACAGTCTTAAAAGGGATGAAAACTTTTATATAAAAACTATTTGGTCAAAGAGAGGGACTCAGACATGTCTAACTAGTTATTGATAACAGCAACAAGCTAGCATAAGGGGACTTTCTTGAAAGGGAGAGAACTTTGATATGGAAAAACAAAACAAAACTATTTGGTCTCAGAGAGGGAACATGTGTCTGGCTGGTAGCAGAGCTAAGCTACAAATAAATAATTTTTGCATTTTTTCACTTGTCTGTGAAAAGTTCTTTCCTGATAAGCCTCTGTGTTCTGTAAAGAAAAAAATGTGACTGTTTTCTAAGCAGCTGTTTGTGAATACTTGGTGGTGTAGTTCCACTCCCTACTCTACTTGAGTACAGTTCCCATTGAGCGTGTGTGTGTGTGTGTGTGTGTATGTGTGTGAGTGCATGCTCAGTGGTTAAACTGGAAATGTGTAGGTGGGGAACTCTACATCTAAATTTCTAGAGCTTATAGTAGTCAATGAAGGAAGATGACAGTGGTGGTGGAACTGTCATGCAATTTTAAGATGTGGTGGAACTGAGTTCCTGTGGGCCCTGCTCAGTTGAACTCCTGGTGTGGTTGCACTATAAGAAAAAATAATATTTCTGCAGCTGTTGCTGCAGTTTGTCTCTCTAACAGTAATGCAATTCCCATGCCCTCTAGCCTGTGTGTGTGTGTGTGTGTCTCTGCCTCCGAAAGAAAAAGTATTTCATTAGCAGTTCAGTTTGTCTCTTTAACAGTCCAGTGCAATTCCCGTACTATCTAGCCTGTGTGTGTGTGTGTGTGTGTGTGTGTGTGTGTGTGTCTGCATGTACATGTCTGCACCCTAAGAGAAAAACAATATTTCAGCAGCCATTGCTGAAGTTGGTCTCTTAACACTAAAGTATGTCCATGCTATCTAGCCCGAGTGTATGTGTCCATGCCATAAAAAAATAAATAAACAAAAATAAAACAGCAGTTCAGTTTGTCTTTTAACAGTCTGGAGCAATTCCCATACTCTCTAACCTGAGTACATGGCGGCACGCACCCTAAAAGAAAAACAATATTTCATCAGTAGTTGCTGCAGCAGCTTGTCTCTTTGCAGTTCCCATTTAATCTCTTGTTTGTGTGAGTATGTGCCCTTAAAAGAATAAAAAATCCTGTCAGCTGTTGGCAGTTTGTCTGAACATTTAGGGTGCATCTCCTTACTTCACTCATCGGTGTGTGCCATTGCTGATGTTTGATTCTACGGTGCACACTACTCAGTGTCAGTGTGCCCAGTTCCTTCACCTTGTGCCAAACATTTAAATAAAAACAAACTTTTCTTTGCATTCAGCAGTTTCTAGCACGTAGTACCCAGCTAGCAAGCAAGCACTTATTTTCTAAGAAGTCCATAGCACTAACACAGAAGTACTGGCACGGGCTCAGAGCAGTTTCATTCATATGCTGAACAAGCATCTTTCAGTCTGAGTAACACAAAATGAGTTTGTTAAACTTTGGTTTCAGCATCTGGTACAAGTAAAACCAGTTGTTCAAAACTAAAAGTAAAGATGATAGCCTGACAAAGGATCAATGATTCGACAAAGAAAAGAGGGTTAGGCATTCCTCACCTGCTGGGAAAAAGAATATCCATGGCTGGATTTCGAGGAAGAAAAATTATTGCTATTTTGTTTATACTGCAAGACCTAACCACAGATTTGTGAACCACATTCTGCCATGGTGAAATTATCAAGTGCTTTAGAAACAGACCCCATACAGAGGCATAGTCTAACAGGGGAACTTGTCATGCACAAAGCATTACTTAAAAGACACAGATCCAAAATGGTGCCACCTCTCTGCTCTGTCTGAGTCTGCTCTGGGCCAGACATTAAAAAAAGAAAAAAAAAGACTTGCCAGAAAGAGAACTTGAGAAATACAGTTTTATTTAGCACAGCATACTGATAGCAAAAATGGAAAATCATTTTCAGATTTTGAGATGGTATGTGAGAGCCAGAGTAAAAGTAAATTATGTGTTGGCAACAGCTATATGAACACAGTAGTCTGCCATTTGTTTGTGGACAACATAGCAAAGACCATACATGAGGCAATAGTTTCAGAGGTCAACAGTGCATCCTTTTGAGCGTCCTTGCTGATGGAAGCACTGGCCACTCTATAATGGAGCAAGAAATTGAGTACTTCAGATATGTAGGTGTGGACAATTTGCTCAGTCACACACCTAGTATTTGCTATCACTTGAAACTGCAAGTGCTATGGGTGTGTTTGATGCTGCAGAGAAAGCTTTAAAATAAGTTGATCTACCTTTAGCAGGATGTAAACAGTCTGTGGAAATCCAGCACTTGTCTCATGCTAATTTTAATGGCATATCAGTTGATCGTGGTGAATGGATAGGTATCATTAGTAGACTGAAGTCACTTGCCAGACATTGTTGGTATTCACTGTGTTGCCCACAACTTAGAGCTTACTAGTTTTGATACCAAAAGATTTCAAATACATGTTCAAATCTGAGGGATGTTTGAAAAGCATTTTCAGTTTTATTTTTGACTCCAAAACACAGGAGGAACAGAAAGAAACTGCAAACATTGCAGACAAACATCTGGCACATTTCACTGCTGTGAAGCAAGTAAGGTGGTTATAGTCAGTAAGAGAGAGTGGTTGTTGCATTAGAAAAAATCTTGAGATTGTGGCAAAACATGTGGAGTACAGATCTGTAGCTGGAATTGGCCAGATGAAGCAAAGCTAAGGTCTACCACAAGGAACTGACTTCTGTTCACTTTATTAATGTTCTGCATTCCTTTATTAGATTTCTTCTAACTGTGGCTAGATTGTCAAAAACTTTCCGTTGCAAGACTATTTAATGATTGAAATACCAGACCATACTGAGAAAGCAGTTGCATTTAGATACACTTAACCACACTAGGCAAATAACATGGAAATATTCCATGAACGATACAGTGCAGCTGGGCATATGTTTGGAAAAACAAAATATACTGTACACCCGCAATAACGCAAAACTACATTCATTTCTTAATGATACTGCAAACTATGTCTGTCACAGATTTGGTTTCCTTCAATAAACATTGTTTTTGGGTCAGATTTTGAGTTTTCATAGTCGGCCTATGGAGAAAGATCTAACATTTGGCAATGAAGAGCTAAATGAATTGATGACCAGCAGCCCGCCTCTTCTCTTCTCTGAAGCGGATAGAGACTGTGCCACAGATGAGTGGCTACAGCTTAAATTGTACCTGACTCAGTTCAGAAGCAATCTTCTTATCAAGGTATCAATTGGTTTTACAAATGAAACTGTTTGAGCGTGGTGATGACTCAAGGGTCCTATGCAAAACTGATTGAAATACTATACTTCCTATTCCTCCTTCTACAAGTGAATGTGAAAGAGGATTCTCCAAAGCAAATCTTGTTAAAAAGAAACTAAGGCTGGGCTGGTGGTGCTGAGGGTTGAGGCGCTGGATGCCACACCTTGTGCCACGCTGGCAACCGGGGTTCAGGAACGGACTCGGAAGCTGGGGTTGGCAGGGAAGGAGAGGATTGAGCATCCAGAGGACTGCTCGCTTCTCCTGGGGTGCACTGTAGGGGATGCCTCACTCTGTGGCAGCCCCCGTGGAGATCAGGAGCACTACAAGAGGGAGCGAGCAGAGGGACAAGAAAACGTGAAAAACTGAATCCACACCGCTGGATGATGGTGGCCCACATCCCTATGCCTCAAGCCACCGGGTTGTGTACCTTGCTCAGCAAGTAGCGAGGAGTACCAAGGTGCATTCTGGTCTCCCCATCCTGATGGCCCCCGTGAGCAGGTGGGCTCCCTGGTGAAGGGATATGTCCGGATCAGCCAGGTGAGGTAGCAGCAGGATGGCAGGTTGGAGAGACAGTGGCAGGTAAAAGCTGGCTGCCTAAAGGGTGGCTGCAGAATGCAGGTAAGGTGGGAAAAAGGATATTAAAAAAGAAACTAAGAACAACCCAGACACAACAGTCTTTTGAGAATCAATTGCTGATCATGAGTGCAGGCCCACCAGTCTCTGAGTTTGATTCAGTTCCATCAATTAAACACTGGTTTGACAGTAGTCTTGGTACTGCCCATTTCTCCGGTCACAAAAGTCCTCAAAACAAAACGAGGAAGCTGAGCCTGAAGCAAGCTACAGTAGTACTAATATTCTCTGAAAATGCACTGTGCTTTATTCTGACTTATGAAGCCTTTCTCTCTAGTCTCAGTACGGTCTGTCTATTTCTCTAGTCAGAAGTGTCCCTCAGAACAAGCTGGAGAAGTTGAGCCTGAAGTGAGCTGCAGTACTAGTACTATTTTTGGGAGGACTTAGCCCAAGGCTCAATGTGGGGAATCAATCTCCCACCAAAGCAAATATAAGCAGCCTTTCCCAGTAGCCCATGTTCAGCATGTTTCAAGCTGCCATGCTGCTGCATTGCTGCATGGGATGTGTGTACTTCACCTCCTTGCTTGTTTCTCCTTCTGTGTTGCCTGCCCTCTGCTCCTCGGCTTGCTGCTGTGGCTCCTTCCTTGCTGTTCACCCCTGCTCCTTTCTTCCCTTCTCCTGGCTTCCTCTGGTCTTCCTTCTGCTTCTCTCCCTTCATCTCTTGCTCATTTTCTTTTTCCTTGTCCTGCTCACTATCCTGGCCCAGCCTGCCGGTTTCTCCTCATTTTGTGTCCTGAGCACTCTCTCTCTGTGCCATTCCCTGGTGGTCTTCCTCTGTCTTGCTCTCTGGCTGTGTTTCTTGTTCTCCTCCACCCAGTTGTCCCTGTTCTCAGGCCACCTCAGTGGCTTTTGGTTGGTGGTCCTCCTGCACCCACCCATACCTCTTCCTACTCAGCCTCACATCAGCCTCCTTCTGTGCCCCTGCTGCTCTCTTCTGTTGCTGCTTCTTGCTCTTTCCTTTTGGGTGCTTCACTTCTTCTTTACTGTTACTCCTTCATGCTCCTTCCTCTGAGTCATCTAGCTCTGTCTTGAGCTGCCATTTTCTGAGTTGTGACATGCAGTGATGTCACAGCCTGCCTCTCGCTGCACTCCATTTGCTCCTCTGCCCTTATGTTGCTACGCCCCAGGCATAGCCTGAACCCAGTGCAGCTATTACCCCTTTCAGGCACTACATTTTATTTTTAGCGGTATCACTGCTGTTATCCAAAAAGTACTATCTGTGAACTCTGGTGCAGGGTAGGTGCAGGCAGAACCGGGAGGCTAGCCTGTGGTAAGCACACGACTCTGAAAGTACTACCTCACTGGAAAGACACCTACACAGAGTGGAACAATGAATCAGGTTACAGCTTCATTGCAGTGTATCCCACAATGGAAATTATTTTCAAAATCTGTGAGCTTTTATTTATTTATGTATGTGAACATATTCAGATACAATTTTAAAACATTCTCAACATCTCTTACATTTGCTCACATTTCAGCAACTGATAATTTCTGGATAACATATGTTCAGCATATTCTTATTACGATGCTCAAGGTATGAACCTTTTATAGGATGGTTACAGTTTTCCACAGTGTCTGACAGTTTAATTAGATTACTCATAGGATAATGACAGCTAATAACCCAAAAATTTATATAATTACCAAAATGAAATTCCAAAGTCAAGTATCTATTAACTTCAATACTAACAGAGTGCTACTCCTTTCTTCCCTTCCCAATCAAACTGATTGACAGCCATTGTGGCTCTATACCAACATGTGTAGAATTCAAACTCCTTCAAATTGTGTGGCAAGGATCCTCTTGGACCAAAGTTCCTGCCTCGTCCTTTGCCTTCACTTCCTCTCTGTCTGTCTGATTCTCCAAACTACTATGCCAAGGTGCCAAAAGTCGAGGAATTTCTCCTGCTCTAGTCTTATTGTGTACGTGATTATTTCCATCCTTCTATCTCCTCAACTCTGGTGCTAAATAGAGTTAGGAAGAGGGGCCAAGTGCTAGTAATTTGGCCATGATACATTTCAGGGCAGCTAACCAGTGTGTGTATTCTAATGCTGACACCTTCTTTTCTTAGCTGAAAGTGACGGAGGCCTAGAACTAAGTCTGTGAAGGTGAAGGAGAGAGGAACTCAGTTACCTGTTGCATGGCTCCATGGACATGATGCCAAAAGGTTCTAATTTTGGGTAACCCCCAATATAGTAGTGTGTACCCTTGGGGTTTGCTACACCTCCACCAGCACACTTTTGTTGTCTGCAGGTTGAATTGTTTCATGATTGAGGGGTTCTAAAATATGAGTCAGTATTTTCTAATTATATTGTCTCCACATTGGCAAGGATGTGACCTGCCAGCCCCTACAAACCCTATGTGACCAGTCTGTGGTTGTGACGGCCATGCCACTTTCTCTTTCCCATCTCCCCGAATCTCTTTCAGAGGAGGGGCAGTTGTGGAGGATATGGTTCTGTATAGGATGGTAATGTAGCTAAACCTGTCCCATATCTTGATGGTGTCATACCAATAAGCCTCTAGAAGTATCAGGTCCCTACTATTTTAGGTATGTTGTCGCTGTGTTAATAAAATTAGAACTTGTAAATATCAAAAAGTCTTCCTCCAAAGAGAGAAACAATCTCTTAAAATGGCAAGGGACACCCTGTTCTACATATGCACTACTGGAACATGGTAGAGATTCCTTCCACTCCCAATAGGCATAACCATTGTCTCAGTTGGGGTGGCAAAAGGTGTCTTCATGTTGAATAATGGTTAATGGGCCTATGGTGTTGGGAGTGAATGTAAGCTAACGGAGATGGAGCAATATTCATAGAGACTGCTTCACCCAGGGGTTTGTCATGTTGGACCAGGTATGAGCATGTATGGCACTGGTGGGAAGTGTCCATAGGGAACATCCCATCAACATGGCCTCTCTATTGGGTACCAACCCAAATCAACCCTTTGTTTGGCCCAGGTGTAACTGGGCACCCTGCTGCCAACTAATAATTGTAACGGTGACAGTCCCGCCCCTCCTTCCTTATGGCTTTGAGACTCTAATAGACAGCCTGGTCTCTACCCACCCACACAAAGCGTTGGATGTCAGCATTTAATTTGTTCCAGAAATAGTTTGGAATTGGGACTGGAGGGTTTGGAACAGAAACAGAAGTCTTGGAAGGACGTTCATCTTACCGCCTGTACCCGGCCAGAGTAAGAGTGGTAGGAGCTCCAGTGTGCAAAATCCGCCTGTAGGGTATTATAAAACTCAAGGTAGTTATTAGTAAATAATCTAGATAGGTCAGCTGAGACTTGGATTCCTAAATATCTAAAAGTGTTCTTCTTGGCCCATGTGAAGGGGAAGGTTTCTCTAAACTCCCTTGGTGGTTTGCCACTAAGAATTATGGTTTCTGACTTGGTGAGGTTGATTTTATAACCTGCAAGCTGACTGAATGTCCGCAATGCTTCTAACAGGTGGGGAAGGGACATCTGGGGCATGCTCAAAAGAAAAGACAGTCATCTGCATATAATGCAAGTTTCTGTTCAACTCCTCGCCTTTATTCCTCTGATGTCTGGGTTAGAGTGGATCCATATTGCCAAAGGCTCCAGTGATAAAGCAAAGAGTAAGAGGAAAGGGGCACCCTGTCTAGTGCCCCTCTTCAGGGGAAATCGGTCTGATAAATAGCCATTGACCCATACTCTTGCTTCAGGTCTATAGTACAGGGCAGACATTGCAGAGACAAACTTATTTATTTATTAAATTTGGTGACCGGTAGGCCCACTGAGCCCTAAGGTCCCTTTTTCAGGGCGACCCGTATCATCGGTATAAACTTATCACCTGTCCAAATTTGGACAGGTGGTAGACATAAAACTCCAATCTGCCCTGTCAATGTATTTTCTGCATCCACACTTATTGCCAATTGAAATGCTGTGGATTGCCGTTGAGCTGAGATAATATTTAAAAATCTGCAGATGTTGTCCTGCAGAAATCTACCCAAGAGAGCCCATTTGGTTATGGTATATCAGGGAGAAATGTAGCACTGAAGTCTGTCAGCCGGGATTCCTGTAAAACCTTCATGTCTACTGGCAGCAAGGAAATTGGGTGATATGACTCAGACCCGCATGATTCTGGGGTTTTCCCTGGTTTTAATATAACAGATATTTGTGCAAGTTCCAAGAGTTCCTTTTCTTCTAAGTATTTCGTTGTAAGTGTTTACCAGCAAGTCTATGATCTGGGGTGGAACTTTTGTAAAATTCCACTGAGAAACCATCCAACCCCGGCGCCTTTCCATGTTTGAGTTGTTTGAGTTTATTGAGCACCTCTGCTTTGGAAGAGGAGGCATTCAAAGCTACCCTTGCTGCTTCATCTAGTGAGGGTATTGGGAGGTTATCAGGAAATTGTCATACTTTTGTATGGTGGTTCTGTGAAGGGTCTGAGTCACAATGTTCTATGAGAATTGGGTGAACTGTTTACTATCCCCATGGGACAAGTAGTGAAGAGCTCTGCTTTTCATTCCTGATGCGGACCACAGCCCTGTTAGCTGCCTCCTGATGCAGCTGTCAGGCGAATAGCCTACCGGTTCTGTTATCATTCTCATAGTATGTTTGCCTGGCATACCGCAGTTGGCCTCTATCTGAACACCTAATAGCTGTTTTAACGCCTGCATTTCTGCTCTAGTTCTGTTTTGCAGTCCTCCACTATGTTTCTGATGTTGCGCTTCCAGAGATGATATTTGCTGTTCAAGTTCTAGTCTAGTCTTAAGCCTGTCATTCTTCAGCTTGGAACAGTACTTAATTATTTCTCCCTTAAGTAACATTTTAAACTGTCCGATTTAATCCCTTCCCTTGTGTCCTGTGGGGGTTGTTCTGAAGGAATGACTGAATCTTGTTCTTAATTAACTCACCAGACTCATCCCTAGTGAGCAAGTTCACGTTCAGTCTCCAGCTTGTTTCTGGGGTGCGAAGGTTGTGTTGATCTGCAGAAAAACGGGGCATGATAAGAAAGGACTATGTGACCGCATTGCATTTTTCCATTTTCTGAACCCAGTTAGCCAATGTAAAAAATAACCAATTTTAGAATATCCCTGTGCCTCGGGAAAAATACATATAATCTTTATCTCTGGGGTGTAGGAAGTGGCAGCTTTCCACATGGTCTAATTCGTGTCCCAGCCACAGCAATAGTTTACCTGTTCTGTTTTCACAATGGAATTTAACAGCCAAAACTGTTAGCCATCAACTAGGCCCGCCTTTCAGGATACAATCCCTTCATCAGTAGTCATGACATAGGACATCTTACGTTAGTTTATATACACCAATCAATTGAAAAATAAATAAAATAAAGCTGTGCATACTTAATTAACCACTATTGGTGAATACAGGTAATCAAGCACAAGTGTATGAAATCATAAACTTGTGAATAGTGACAACAAAGAAAGCATTTCATTCATTCCTATCAATAAATCTTTTAAGCCTTTTCAACTTGATTCATAATTCCCAGTCTGTGAGGTTTCTTTTATGTGCGGTAGTACTTTCAGAATTGTGTGCTTACCATACTGTTCTGCTGACATGGGCATCCTAGCTTTTGATGTTGTGGGAGACACATACTGCCACAAGTGAACTGTCATTACTGAAGCCGTGTTTCTGTTTTGAGGAAATTCAACTTAAGAATACCCGACTCAATATCACTAAGACTCTAGAGATCGGAATGCATCAGGATGGAGCCAGCACTTCAACAAGCACTTCATCAAATGACACAAGCTTCAGCTGTGACTGTGCTGACAACACTGAGTGTGAGACACAAAGGACCAACGACTACTAAGAAAAGAAGATTCCAGCAGTAAACCAAAATCTTCAGGTGACATTAAACTTGCTTTTCTTAAGTTGGAAAGGTTATTGATCAAAGAAACTGAACTTACCTACAATGTAGAGACAGTAGAACAATGTACGCTGAGAATAACTACACCGAGGAGTCTGTGCACCACGGTGACACCTCTGGAGGTCTAGACTCTTTTAATTTAAAGAAGAATGGATTTGACTATCAAATAAATTAATGTAATGTTGAATATGTTAAACTGATTTTGAAAGTAGACATTACCAAACTTAATTTGTAGGCTGATGAACTTATGCTAAATTAAGTGTATCTAGCTTTAAGGATAACCTGAGATTTAAAGAGCTAGACTGTGCTTTACAGAAAAACTCAAACAACATGAAGAAAAAATCATGACCAGAAAGCAAATGAAATTAATCCTTCATCAGTGTTATACAGAGGAAATGGAACCTCATCCCTGTGCCCCTCCCAGAGATGTCTGTTAAATACTGGCCTAAAGTCCTGTCATCCTTCAACCTAATCTTGGCCCCATGGAAATACATGCAGCTATGGGGAACACAGCCCTTATGGTAGGAAAGAGCCCATTCACTGGCATTTCTAGGAGGCTCAGGGTATCACCTATGTATAAGACTTGCTTATACAAGGCACTAACACAACTGATTGCTTTGAATCTCTGAAAATCTGGTACCACCTCCCAGCAAACCACTTCTGGAGGTATCTACAAATAAGAGATGCAACTAACCATGCCCACAATGTGCAAGTGAACAAGGGGACTACCCTAGAGCCGCACCCGCTTGGCATGGAAGGTACTGGCAAAAAGCAGAGCCAATAGAATATAGACCTTGATTCGAGATGCATTCCTAGACCCAGCTCAGTCAGCAAGAGCATAATGGGAGTTAGAACTGCACTCTCCAATCTCTGAGCAACAATGGACTCACAAGTGGGTGAGAATCCACTCTGCCTCATGGAGATGGACGCACCAGATTGATAATGAACAAAACTGTGTTGTTCTGGTATTATACCCCAGCCACACTTAAGGGCCAGGGTCTAGCTATGCATGACAACTGCTGGTGGTGTGGGCAAAATGGGATCCATCTTTACCATGTACTATGGGACTGCCCAGTCTTACATGCATTCTGGGAAGGTGTTAATGACATCTGTTGAGAGGTACCTTCAGTTGTTCTCCCAGAACCCCACTACTGTTATTAGTGTGTGAGAGGTCAGGCCTCCCAAAAGCTGTCCAGGAGCCAGATGGATCACGGTAATAGGGTGGCTGCCAAAAGATTGATATCAGTGAAGTGGTGCTCATGTTAGCTCATCCATCTCAGAGCTGTTCCAATCAATAACTCAAGTGGTCAACTTCAAGAGACTCTTTGAGCTTTGCGGAGGTACTCTGGTACATACATAGATTGCTGGCAACCTTTCTTGGATTTGAAATATTGCCAGAATGCCCAACTGAACCTGGAGTGAATGGGTAATATAGCAGTCGATCCACACCCCTTGAGTACCCTCCCAATACCCCACTACCTCTCCCCAATCAGATATCACTATCCTCCACCTATAAAAGAATTGCCTGAATGTAAATAGTTTTGAGGATGTTAAAAGTAGGGCTACAGCATACAGCCAAGGTCCATGGGTGAAGATGAATAGGTTTGTACAGGCTGAAAGGCTATATTATGGAGGCAGATGTAGACACATGAGACCCTCTCTCTTCCTTGGGGTGAATAAAGGCATCATGTACTAGAGGAGGGTCAGGGTGCCCATCACCTGGACCCACTGCCAAGAGGCACAGGAATAACTGGATCATACTGAGATCATATGTGGCCCCCACACCAAGTCCAGTGCAGCTGAGATGGCCATCGCAGCCCACTACTCAGACTAATCACCCTACTTCTTCTGCTCTCTGGGAACGCTCACCCAACCCTGGCCCTGGGTCATCTACCCCCACTGGATATGGTCTTTCACTGCCCTCAATGAACATCTGCAATCTCCCAAAGAAAACTGTCACACTCCAGTGCTGGGTTGTGCAACGAGGCCTGATATCATTGTCATAGTGGAGACCTGGCCTCTGCATCTATCCCTGACTCTGCCGCCTCCCTCCTCCCTGGTTTCACCATCTTCAGGGAAGACAGAGTTGGCAAGTGGGGTAGATGTGCAGTCTACCTCCATGACTCTCTCCTTAGCCATGCTCTCCTGAACCCCAAGCTCGATTGGGGCCCAAGCTATCACCATAAAATCTCCCTGACCTGGGCAGGGGCCCTCTCTATCTCACTACTGCATACATACCCCACAGAACCAGGGACCAGCAGTCCACTCCTCACTGACTACCTATCCACCCTGCCCCAGAAAGCTGAGCAGCTCTTTCTTAGTGACCTTAATATCAACTGGCTTAGCTCCACCACCGCTCATATAAAGGACACCTTCACCGCACTTGACCTCTCTCAATTAGTCACATTCCGACCAGACTCAGTCAGTCAAGTGGCACCAACTCCTCCTTGATATAATTCTCTCCACCGCCCCACAAAATAAAGGATGTTAATATCTTAGCCAACTCACTCAGCGACCACCCCCCATCCCCTGCCACTAGTCCTCATCCACACAAAACCCGTGCCCCAAGTCACCTCCCACCGCTGCTTTTGCCCAGGGGGCCTTAGTAAGACTGCACTAGCCTGCCTCACCAGTACTTTCTGCAAGGCCTGTGACCTCTATGCCCCATTTAGCAGCACTCTCCCCAGACAACAAAATGCCCCTTAGATCTCTCCACTCTCATTAAACAATTGAGACAAAGAGACAACCTATGGCATATCATGGTGGAGTCGGGCAGGGCTGTGGACAGACAGGCCTATAATGCTGCTCATAAAAGTGGATCTGGGCCATACGACAAGCTAAAGCCAAACACTACCAAACCACCCTGGCCTCCCTCCTGGGCTCACACGTGCATTCTGGGACAATATTAAGGAGCTCAATGAAAACCTGCTCCTCCCAATCCCAGATAGCAGTCAATGGCAGTGTCACCACTGACCCCTTCATATTGCTGAATGCCTCAACACGACTTTCAGATCTCAGCTCTGTCCTACCTACCCACTTCTCTGACCCGATTATTCCTTCACTTTCTCCGGACTGGAGCGATCCCCATTTCACTTCCACACCATATCCCCCCATATAGCCAAACCTCTCCTACTAAAAGTCTCTCCAGCCATAATCCCAAATGCACCCAATTGACTCCAGGATTCTCCAGCTAACTCTGGATGTCATGCTAGCCCTTCTCACTGACCTGTTAACTGGACCCTTTGTCTTGGCATGCCCGAGCACCTGAAATCAGCTGAAATCACCCCAATTCATAAGAATGGAGATTGTACAATACCAAATAACTACAGGCCAATCTCTATCCTCCCTCTCTCTAAAGCCCTAGAAAAATAGTCTCCACCCAACTCAAGGAATACCTCACCAAATACAGCATACTGTGTCTAAAGCAGCATGGCTTCTACCCTGGACACAGCACTACATTGGCCCTACTGGAGTTCTCACAATATATACACTCTGCACTTGACTCTGGTGACGCTACGGGCAGTGTTCATAGACCTGTCTAAGGCCTTTGACACTGTGTGTGACCCTCCCTGCTCGACTTCCGCCATAGTTTGGGGTTCTCATCAGGCCTGCCTGGTTCTCTAGTTACTCCGTGATAGATCCCAACGGGTCAAGATAAACGGCACCTCTATCAACCGTGTTATCTGTTCACCCGTGTTCCCAGGGGTCCATCCTGGCCCTACTCTGTTCAGTTTCTTTCAACACTCTTCCCAGTACCTGCTCAGGCAAAATGCTCTTATATGCTGAGGATGCGGTCCTTGTCGCCTCCCACCCTGACACCTATCGCCGCCCAGGACTCTTCAGATCGTTTTCAGTCAAGCTAAAATGGTTCCATGACCACCACCTGGTCCTGAACCTCAAAAACTAAATCCATGCTTTTGCCCATCATCAGAGCACCACCAGTAATGCCCCTTCACGTCCTTCCCAGCATCAAACACTCCATCAGACAAGTTACAGCATACAAATACCTGGGCATCACCTTTGACTCAGCACTCACCTTCCATGCCCACCTCAAAACCCTGTCCACTGCAGTAAACACCTGGATTGGCCTCCTATACCGCCACAGAGACTGTCTCCCTCAGGCTGCTCTCTCACTGGCTATCACCTCCTCTATCCTATTCTTGGTGGACTACGGGCTTCCTATCTATGCTGCGGCTGACAACACCACCCTCTCCAATGTACAGACCTCAATAAACAAGGCCTGTAGACTCCTGACAGGTGCCCATAGTAGAACTCACACATACCAGCTCTATTCCTCCTCAAATCTACTTCTCTTTGAGGAGCGCCTGTGCTACCACACCTGCAGACTGGCCAAAACACTTCTTGGGCGCCCTCCTGAGGTTACCGCTCCTAAAACTAGCCCTCTCAGATGGTTGCCACCCAAAGCGCAGCCAAGGCCACCTTCCAGTTTCCAAAAGCTAGGACCTCACTCGCCCAAAGGTCCTTTTATTATACAGCACCCTCCAGGTTTAACTTTCCCTCATATCACCAACATCCCCAAAATAGGCCCTTTAAAACTGCTCTCCGGAAACACCTCACAGATACTTAGATCTGTAGGTGCCCCTGACTGTCCTAGAGACAGCACTCTCTCCACTCTCTGTATCTGACAATGTCCTCTTGGACTGCCCCCCAAGGCTATGGTCCTCACCCTCCCCACGCACCTACTACATAGTTACACTAGAGCAGATCTATTATACTGCCTTGAGAACGCTTTGTCTATTCTGTAATTAATTGCAAACCAATTTTCTTCAATGGATTATCTGAAACTACTGTGTATATTTCTTCTGCTGTACCACACCTTATCATCCTCCTTGTCTCTCACTGTCACATGTTGTCCACCCTCCCATGTATGAGGTGCGTTTTGTAAATGAGTCTCTGACTCAAAGGTTGTAAATCCAATATAAAATAAATAAATAAATAAAATAAATAGTAGATAAGTGCATTTCTGGACAGGCCTGGGCCACCCAGTGCTTTATTGTTCACCCCAGGACCACCAAATGTTGTGGTGTACCTGGGACTATATGTATGTTTGTGTGTGTAGTTGGAATAATAAAATCTTTAACCACCCCAAAAAAATAAACTAAACTAAATGAATCCATGAAGCTGAAGATTATGAATAGGGCAATATTGTCAGTTGGGGATGCAGCACTGGTACTATAAGAGGTAGGAGCAGAAATCAGAAAAGAAGTAAATCTAGAACACGTGTTTCTTTTTAGCCAGAAGGAACTGAAACACACACTGACAATAAGCCAGATGAAAATGTAGATCTAACCCAGAAAGCAGGAATGAGGAAGAGACAAGGTTAGAAAAATCAAACACTACAAAGGAGACTTTCTTTTAGACAAACAGAAGCAACAAACAAAATACAAAAAGAAACTAACAAGAAGAGGCAAGAAGGTAGGTCAGAGGAAATGACAGACCTCAAAGAAATTTGAGGAAAACAACTTCAAGTCACGAATATTTCCAAACAGGCTTTGACCCCACTGAGATTAAAGTGTTGTAGAGAGGCCTGAGCTTTGTAGCTAACCCCAAGGGTAATACATTTGAAATCTTTGTGGACTTAAAGAAATTTTGGGGAAACTACTCTGAAAGTATTTTTTTTCCTCAAAGTTCAACACAGCTTCCAAACTTCGCCTCAGCATTGGTCGGCAGGAGGACATCATGCCACCTGTTCCAGAAACAGAGGATCTGGACTTCCTATTGGCTGCTATGGATTATTCTGTCTTTGGGGAGACTAGAGAGAGACTAGCAAGCACTGAAGTTTAAATGGATGAACTTCTGAATATGAGTGCCCTAGAATCGCTGTATTATGAGAATGTGACTGCATAACAGGACTTCACGTGTGCCACTCCACACACTGACCACCCCAGGATCAAGTTTGCAGTAGGGGTTATAATAAAACAGAGACTGCACCTTTTCAAGAAAAATCTGTGTTTTGCCCTCAATATCTACAATGCCACCATCTTAACATATGAGAAGGCGGTGACCAAACAGGAACAGGATCTCTTGAAAGATGACAATAAAAAATGAGGGTACTTTTATTGATTTTATTTATTTAGTTTTTGTTGACCGAGTAAGTGCACTAGACAAATCCTGCCTATTTTCAGGCACGACCGGGGAGGGGATACAGATGAATGCCAACTGACCTTGAACCAGATTAAGCTGTTGGTGGTATTTTTTAGTGAATGAGGGAAATTTGGCTAGGACCGCGAAATTTCTACCGCAGTCTAGCGAGGATCCACATGGAGAAGGATGTGCAGGCGGAGGCTCTGCCGCTAGGTTTGCAGGAGGATGCTGAGCAGGCTTAGCTTGCTATGCAGTTGATGAGTTTGAATTTCAATGGAGACTTGCAGGCGCTCTGAGCGTACAGCCGGGATTTTTTGGAAACGATGGACATTTCACCAGTAGTGCTGCTTGTGGACAACGCAAAGGATTTTGTTGCCCTGATTTTGTTTTCCTATTGCTATGGATCTAAGTGATGCACAAGATGGAAGACGGGATGTCACGGATGTGGGAAGTTCTGACATCGCGATGATTGCCCTGTGACTGCAGCAGTGTTAGCGTCTGTTGCATGGAAGGAGTGCTCTGAGAGGGAGAGTATGGCTGAGGGAGCTACTAAGGAGTGGTCTGAGGAATCGGCCTTGTCGCAGGTGGGCTGGATACAGCAACCAGATGGTAGGTGGCTACTGGATCTTACATGGCTTACTTTTTCTCCCGACGGAATCGGACCTTCCCACATGAAAACTCAGGGTGGTGCTCCTCTCTTCAGGCAGGTCAGTCCAGTACATTACAGACTACTACCAATATGGAGCTTGAGCCTGCCATTGTTAGTGTTGATGAAGCTGCTGGCCCATTGTTGCGCCTCCTTACCGGCCACCTGAAGTCAGAGGCAAGGAAGGGCCCTCGCCGGATCTTTTCAAACATAATAAACTGAACAAGCCCCGAGGAGGAATGCGTCCATTTATGGTATAGGGTTGGCTTACCGAGCATCCTGACAGGCTATATGTGGCAAGGAAATTATTGTTGACTCAATGCAATTTTTACCCGTGGATATTTATGCCTTAATCAATATATGGGAGGAGGATATTTGACATTAGTTTTAAACAGGTTGCAGGATTAGATAAATTTTGGCAGAAATATGAGGATTGTAAATCGTTGCCATTATGGTTACCTTTCTGGGCTATACCAATCACTAAACCCTCTTTAAAACAATTAATGTCACGTTCAGAAATGAGGGAGTGGATGTGGGGACATTTTGCATTGGTTGGAACATAAGTGATGGTTTTGGGCCCTCCTGAGCCCATTCTTGATACTGAGGGGATTGGACAGGGCTGGTGTTTTAAAGTTAAATTGCACATTATCAGTAATGAAGTTGTGCACGTTCCAAATAGCATTTTTTTGGGTAAGGACCGGGAGTCTGTTTCTACCCGGACAACCTAAAGCTTGCTATCATTGTAGTAAGCCAAAGACATTTAAGTAGTGCATGTGATAAGGTCAAATGCGCGCTTTGTGGAGACTTTGATCATGATAGTGAAGTCTGTAGAAATGTCTTTAAATGTAATCTGTCAGCGATGAAACTGGGTTGCTCTATCATCAGTGCCTGTGGGCAGGCCAGAATAGACAGGGTGGCCTTAATAAGGAAGAGTTGATATCCCATTCTCAGGGTAGATGCAAGTCCCGCACTGCCCCTCCTCTGCATAAGGAGTCGGATCCTGTTGAACGGTTGGGACAGGAATGGGTTCAGGAGACCCTTGTTGCAGAGCAAGGTATAGTAGAGGACATCTCTGTACAGATGGTACCCTGGTTCTCCAATAGGTATTAGATAATCCCCTCTTTCTAAGGGTTCTAAGCCAACTGTTTTGCCCCCCTTGGAAGGACCCATAGTGGTACATTCTTTGGATGCTCCTTTCCAAACACCTAGGAGGGTGACTGGCTAGTCGTCATACTGTAGGGGTGGTGGGGTCTGTCCTACCCACAATTCCTTCTCTGTGTTGTCTGACATCGAGGGAGATGTCGGATCTGAGCTGCCGAGACCTGATGGGACTTCTGCTATGGAAGTAGAAGATGAGGGGGAACAGATTTATTGGATGTTAAGAAAGAAAGGTAAAAGCAGAAACAAGACAAACCCTGAATTTCTGCCTTTAATTTTATGGCCTGTTTAAAGATGGTATCTATCAACTGCTGTAGCATAAAGAACTACAAAGACATTTACTTTGCTTACAACAGTGTTGGGATTTAAAAGTAGATATCTTTCTTCAGGAGATGCACTTGTCTTCCCTGGCTGAGGTATCTCAGGTAAAAACTCTGATGGGGACCCTCATTTTGGTCATTCTGTGTGGATACAGCGGATGGGATTGGTATTCTTTTTTCATCCCCGGTTTGAATTACAAGGTCTGTGGATATTTAACCAGGTAGGGCTTTACTTTTGGACTGCTTTTTCCAGGGTTTTTGCTTTAGATTGATTAATTCCTATGCACCGCAAACAAAATCAGCTAGGATTGCTCTATTTCAACAAATCAAGCCATATTTATTCACCTCCAGACATGTGGTCTGGGGTGGGGATATGAATTGTGGCCTGGATGTACTTATCAAAAATGATATCCAGCAGAAAACGTATTGTGATGCTCATGCTCTTTCACAGACGGTGGCGGTGGCTAAATTGAAAGATGCCTTTAGAGGATTGCATGCAACTGATGGTTTCACTTATAGAAGGGCCTCCTTTCAAACAAGGATTGATTATCTTTTCTTTCCCAGTGTTCAGTCCCTTCGCTTGTTCAGTACTGCCTTGTGATTTTTCTGACCACAGGGTTTTATATGGTGAGATTAGTTTACATCGGATCCCTACTGTCTTTCCTGCTTTTCCAGTCGGAAATTAAATTCTCACATACTATCGGAGACCGTTTTTCTTGGCTCAGCTGAGGATTTTCTGACCCTCAGAAAGTCGGTTGCGTTTTTTGATGATTGAATTTCTTGGTGACAGATACTAAACTGGCTATCAAGAATTTCTTTGTAGCTTATGGTAAGAAAAAAGTACCTCAGAGTATTTGCAATACTTGGATTTTAGGAACCAGTATTATAAATTACAATCTCATTCTTGGTCACTGGATTTGGATATCCAGTCTCAGATAAGGACTGTGAAAAGAAAATGCTTCAGTACCAATATCAGAGGGCTGTTTCGATTCATGCTGAACTGAAATTTGGTACACAGCAACAACCTTTCAAGGATCCTTATGGGCATGTAAGCAGAAATTAGAGAGGAAGCTTATGACAGGGCTTCGGATTCAACAGGACAGCTGAAAACTTCTCTGGCAAAGATGCTGGAAATTGCTGAACATCAGGTGTACTTACTGTTTGGTACTGGATTTGTTCCTACGGTTTCTTGGGAAGATGTTTTGCACTTTCCAGTCCCTACTATTTCTCAGGAAGAAGCAGAAATCTTGCAAGGGCCTATTTCCCTAGAGGACAGGCAGTCATTGGCTCCTTCAGACGGGGTTTCACCAGGAATGGATGGGCTCACTAATGAATTCTATAAATGTTTTCAGGAAGACATGTGTCATCCTAGCTGCAGTCTATAATGATATTCTTCATTTTGGTTTTGGTACTTCAAAGTTTAATCTGGCCATTTTAACCTTTATGGCTTACCACAAGAAGTGGTGGCTATGAATACAGTGCAGGGCTTCAAACAGGCATGGGATAGGCATAAGGGAGCAATACAAATGTACTATGAATAGATAGGCCACTGACAGAGCAAAGGTCGATGGCACATTTATAAGGTAGAAAAGAAATGGGCAGACTGGATGGGCCTTATGGTCCTTATCTGCCGTCAACTTATGTTTCTATGTATTCATAAAACAGGGATAGTACTGATTTTGGTAACTGGAGACCGATTAGTCTCCTGAATACTGACTATAAGATCCTTTCCACTGTGTTATGTAAACAGCTTCAAGTAGTTCCACAAGGGTGCTTCATCCGGCACAGATGTGTTCTGTGCCCCATCGTTTGATTCAACAAAATTTGAAACTCCTTAGGATATCTGTGAATTTGGTGTCCAAAAAATTATTGGGTTTTGTTCTGGTTTGATCAGGCAAAAGCATTTGATAATGTGTCTCATGCTTTCCTTTTCAAGTATTAGAACAATATGGGATTCCTTGGCCCTTTATCCAATTTATTAAAATATTATACTCCCAGGCATGTTCTTGCCCGCTGATTAATAATCTTTTAGGTAAAGAAATTCAGTTGATTCAAGGGTTTGGCAGGGTTGTCCTATCAGCCCTTTACTGTATTCTTTGTGTTGGACCCCTTTTAAGGAGATTGAACATACTAGGTAAATTCAGGGTTTATCTCCTTCTGTTACCATACCAGTAAAAATCTCGCCTATGCAGATGATATATGCTTATTGGTGGCAGATGTCCATTCTGGGAGGGAGGCGTTGAGGGTGGTTGACCGCTTCTCAGCTCTTAATGGCACCAGGCTGAACTATAAGAATTGTAGGTGTTTAGAAGTTGGTGATACTTCACTACTGACAAATATTGGTGGCATTTTAGTCTCCGATTCCTTTAATATTTTAGGACTCTCTTGGGAAAGGGATTTAGCTTTTTGAACTGGGAGAAGTGTCTCATTATAGGTGAATGTAAGGTACAACAATGGAAATCCTGGGGTTTTTCAAAAAAGAAGCGGGTGTTAGTGATTAAGAAATTCTTATTACCTATTTTTTTACATGTATGTTCTGTTTTTCCAGTACCCGTTCTTTTAGAAACCAGGTTATATAGTTGTTTTTTTCAAATGGTGTGTAGCCGGTTAAACCCTGTTAAACGGGCTTTCACTTATTTAAAACTTTGTCAAGGGAGTTTAGGGATGATAAATCCTATAGTTTTTTTTTTTCCTTTTTATGATAGCCTCCTTTCAAGATACAGTCCTACCTCAGGACCACCCGGTTGGCATGGACTAAGCTTTTATTTTCTCCATTTTTGTTACACTGGGAGGGTGGAGGTATTCCTAAATGGAATATGATAAGTGCAGCTCCCTCTTATGCTGATTCCGTGGTGTGGAAACTTAGGGAATGGAAATTGGGGAAGGCACAATTACATGGAGTCCCTAGGAAGGACTTCTATACAGAGATTGTGGGTAATGTTTTTACGCTCAAATAGAGTTCCCTTTGTGTCCCTACTAAACTTTCACGGGCCTTACATCTCTTAATGGATCACAGGTACCACCTCATATGGGATATTCAATGGTTTTGCTGTCATGGGAAATTAGGAGTTCGGGTAACTTAAAACATAAACCTATTTCGGATAGATTATGTATTAGGCGGATGTTTTAAACAGGTAGAAACTTTAGAACATTTTTCTTGTCATGTTCTTCTACTGTTGCCTTTTGGTCTGATATGGCCACAAGGTAGAATTGGAGTGTTATATAACATTTCTTATCAGAGTTTAGTTTTGGGGATTATTCAGGTTTTTAGGAGGTATCATCCTAGTACGCTTACTGTGATTTTTGCATGTGTTAAATACCATTTATGGCTAGCCAGATGCCAGTTCTCCTTACAACACACCATTTATTCCTAACAGTGTTATTCTTAGTGTATTGAACTAGCTTTGGTTAAACAAAAGAGTTTTGAACACAATTCTTTGACACTTAAGTGTTTCTTAGTTTATGGAAACATATTACTTGGATTTTATAAATTTTGTTACATTTTGTGTCTCAGGTTCTCCTTTTCTAGTATTGTTACACATAATTTTCTATTGTCGTATTTTTTTACAAAATGTATGACTTGTCCTTTTTAGTTTTATTCTGTGTTAACCAAGTTTATTTTTATTTATTTGATAATGTTATACTGATCTGTTTTTTCTGATGTATGGTTTGTTTTCTAATAAAAATTCCCTTACTCTTTTGATAAGTGCCATGGGATCTTTAACATCCACCTGAACTACCACCAATCCAGGCAGATGGGACCTCGGTTTAACGCCTCATCCAAAAGACAGCACTCAGAAGTGCAGCACCCTCTCATGCTGCACTACAGTGTCAGTACTGGATATTAACCCAATTGCCAGATGTGGGAACTGAACCCACAGCCCTCTGATCTCCCAGCCTCAGAGGCAAGTGTGCTACCTACTGAGCCACTGACACTGACAAAGTATGAAGAGGTATAACCTCTATGCAAGAACAGGTTGTATTCAAAAATCTTATGAAAACATTGATATTGTTATCAAACCAGAAGATAAGGGGTCAGTGTAGTGATGATGGCTAGGGAACAATATATAAGCACCATTATGATATTGTTAAATGACACTAAAAACTATAGGAAACTAGCTAGTGATGCCAACCCCATGTTTCACAAAGAACTCAGTCAAATCCTGGCATCTGCAGTGCACCAGAGTCACATCAGTGAACAGGAATACCAGTAGTTGTGGAAAGAGTTTTCAGTAACCCCTGGGTTTACATATCACCTAAAATACATAAGAGTGTAAATTCACCATCAGGTAGACCTATTTTATGAGGTAATGGTTCACTATGTGAAAATCTTGGCAATGTCATAGACTTCTTTCATCAACAATGTGTTATCAACTTACCATCCTACTTGAAGGACACCTCGCATACACTACGAAGTTAGATTAGCTGGTTTAGAATAATAAAATGGTGTGGGTTCGATAGACGCTATGTCACTTTACACCTCCATTAGGACCCACCATGGTATACATGGATATAGATCCTTCCGTGAAGGTCTGGTTATGGATAATGAGATATACACGTGGAGTTCATTTTAGAAGCATTAGAGTTCATTCTCACTCATAATGCTTATGAGTTTCAGAATGGCTTTTATCTGCAGGTCTGTGGCATGGCTATGGGTGCCAGTATGGCGCCCAGCTACACCAAACTTTACCTGGGGTGGTGGGAAATTATTTATGTACAGTACTTAATAAAATAATCCATTCAGAAAATGTATTAAACACTGGTATCATTATACAAAGAACTGTTTGTGCATTTGGGAAGGATCATGGACGTATATATCCCAAGTTATTGATTTTTAAATTATTTTTGTTTTCAAACAAATTGTATTAATTTTCCAGAAAGAGAAGGAACATACAAGGATAAGATAACTGAACAAGTTCAATAGATTACATTACTTAAACATAACTTCCATATGATATTGATTACACTATGAAAAATACTATATACTACTTACAAAATACTAACAAATATCTAAACTTTCACCTAATCTGAGTATCGGTGAACTCTGTTGTAAAACACTACAGTTCTATCAACTTACAACAATAACTCTAACTATTTGCTCATACTGTATCTTAATATCTTAGTCATTTGTCAGCCAGTTCAAGAAGGGGGCCTATATGACTTCATATTTCTCTGTTATCTTAGAGTTTAGGTGACTAACCCGCTCATTTAGTGCCATTCATCCAAGACTGAGGATAACTGTCCTTCCAGTGGCTCAAAATATGTCACTTAAAGCCTAAAGCACTAACAAAAGTCATTTCTTTTTGAATGTACTGTATACAGGTTACCTGTGTTTCCTAAAATAAAAATTCCTGGCTCAAATAGTATATCCAGACCTAGAACTTGTTTACATACTCACCAGATGACTACCCATGTAGATTTGATTACTGGGCAACTCCATAATGTGTAAAAGATCCACTTGCGATCTGCCACACCTCCAGCATTTATCATCCGCCATCAGGCCTAGCCTATGCATCTTCATTGAGTGTAGTACCAGTCATGTAGAATCTTGAACTGGAGCAGACAGCCCTGCATATCCCTACTGGTTTTGTAAGCATTGTGCCATAAAAGTTCCTATGTTGGTTGTGGTAAAGTATAGCCCATTCTACCCTCCCATAATCGTTTGGTACTCTCATTTAGATCTAGACCCATGTTAATGCACAGCTTGTGTATTTTATCTCCCCACCTTTACCCTTCACCATGGCAAAAGTGTGTTAGCTCCTTAGAGTGATGGATCACATGGTTTGTGCCCAAAATACTCTGCAATGCACGCCTAAGTTGCAAATAAGCATGGAATTCAGTGTAGGCAGTTTGTACATAGCCCTCAATTCAGTAAATGACATTAGGATCCTGTCTGCTGGGTTCATTGTATCTCCTAAGATCTCAATTCCTAGTTTTCCTCCATAAGTCGTTAGACATGCCCTTCACTCCTAGAGTGACTCCAGGGTTTCTTCAGAGGGGTAAATTCTACGGAAATAATGGCAACTGCATACACTTGCTGAACCATATAAGTGGTTTGGAGGTAGTGGTCAGGTATGGATGGATGCTATGATCAGAGAGTTTAGATCTAGCAATAAATGGAATAGAGAATAAAGCTCTTATGAGCTGCCCATACTGGGCCCATATAGGTAGTTCTTGAAAACCATTGACATAACTGCTGAAGTAAAAAGCTTGCTGATAACATTTAAAGTCTGAAGACCCATCCCCCCATTTTGCCAGGTTTTGTTAAGTTTACCTAGACTGGCTCTGGCTCTCTTCCTCTCTTATTGGAATCTTCTAACTGTGTGGCATCTATTTTTAAACAAGCTCTGATTAATATTCATGGGTATGTTTTGCAACAAATATAAACTTCTGGTACAATTATCATCTTTAGGGCATTAACTTTGCCCCAAAATAGGGTGAGCCACCAGCGCAGCAGTGGTTGATTTTGGCTATATCAAGTACTCTGGGTTTGGGAAACGACTTCAGGTCATCGGAGGGCCAGCCGGGGAGAGGATCGAGCATCCCACGACTGCTCTCCTTCTCCAGGGGAGGGCGTGGATGTCACCATTGCAAGAGGAACACCTGGTGGAGACCAGGAGAACCTCAAAGCATATGGGTCAACAGTTACTAAGGGCGGATGGATGCAGGCGCCATTGCACGCCCCGCCTCTAACGGGAAAATACCAGCCTCCCACCGCCTTAATGATGCCCCGCCCCTCGGGCTGCCATAGGCCCTCAGCCTGACCCGTCCCCAACCCATCGCTCGTGGTGCCTAATGGACCAGGGGGTGCCACATCCTCACCTGGGGGCAAGCCTAGGGTATAGGGAGCACGGCAGAACGGGATGCCGCAGCAGGGGATCCATGACCGGCGGATAGCTTTGGCGGTTAAGAAGAGGAGGGGGCGCAAAAGTATAAATAAAAACAACTTTGCCCCATAATGATAGATTGAGCTTTCCCATTTAACCAAATTGATTTGTATGTCTTCCAATAGAGGTTTCTTGTTAATGGCCATCAAATGTTCTTATGTATGTGATTTTAATAACTAGGTATGTGATGTGCTCCGCTCTCATTTAAGATTATACAAATTGCATAACTGTGTGAGGTCTTCAATGTTGCATTTTAGTGGAAGTACATCTGATTTGGACCAATTTATTTTAAGGCCAGAGACTCAATAGATCCATGGTAGGGCCCAATGATTTATGGGGTTGGAGAGTGATAGCAGCATGTCATCTGCATATGCAACCACTCTGTGTTCCAATTTCTGAAATCTGATGTTTGGTATTAGTTTGTCTTGTCAAATATGGCTCAGCAGAGGTTCCAAGAATAAGATGAATAGAAGGGGCGAGAGGGAGCATCCTTGTCTAGTACCTCACCCAATATGAATTTAGTGGAGAGAATTTTATTTGTGCAAAGCTCATTCATTCATTCATTCACATATCTGGACTGCCTTAGTCGGTATGGGCTGCACGCCTATTGGCTCTTGCTCTGCACCAATGGGCGTGCAGCCTTACCAGGCAGTCAGCTGGCAGCGGGTGGCAGGCGGGTGGGATGCTGCTGCCCACCGGCTGACGGGGGAGGGGTGGTGGGGCTTGTGGGTGGGGGTGGGTGGGCCACTGGACCACCAGGGATATGTTCTTGGGGTGTTTGAACACTATTCAGCCCACGATCGGGCTTCGAGGTCCACTGACCACCAGGGATATGTTCTTGGGGGTTTGAACATTTTCAGCCCGCGATCGGCCGGTGGTGGGTATGAATTTACACATTTGCCCACGATCGCCGCTAGGGGGTATGAATTTACACATTTGCCCGCGATCGGGCTGGTGGGGTGGGTTTTTGTAACCTATGCCCGTGATCGCCAGTCAGGGGAGGGGATCTTTACATTATGCCCACGATCAGGCTGCAGGGGCGCCAGTCCCTGACGGCTGCTGCCTGGCAGGGCCAGGCGCAAGTCCTTGGGGATCAGCGCACCTGCATGCTAATGGCATGCAAATGGGAACAGAATAGATGCAATGGACCCCTGCACCTGCATGAATTATGGCCCCATTTGCATGTCACCTTTGAATATGGGAAATTTGTGCATGGCTCAATGGTACTTGCGCTACACGCACCTTCAATGGTCCATTCTGACCACTGCATGATAGCACAAGTTCACTGCGCCATGCACAGTTACTGTTTCAGGGGTGATATTCAAAGGGTTGCTCAATAGCGCAACTCCGCTGAATATCGCCCGCCACACCCCTGCGCAACTATTTTGTGCAGTGCAAGGGCTTGCGCCACAGAATAGCGGTATGAATATCCAGCCCTATATATCTAAAAGTACATATTAGATCAGTTGAACCCTCCAGAGAGAACAACCCGTAGGTTAAATATTAGACACATAATAATGTAAATGAGCTATAGAAAATCCTTTTTAACAAGAAAAACTGAGGAATGAGCCAAATGATATCACATATAGAACAGAGCTGATACTTAAAAATAAGGCCTGGGCAAACAGCCCTTGATACTCCAAGCTTATGACTGGTGAAGAAACACATTAACTAGAATAAATTGCTAAAACTGTTCAGGAAGCAGGAGAAAACATTGACGTACTGGTCACAATAGGGACTAACGATCTCTCCAGTCAGTCAGTTGTGGAGACCAAGGAACACCTGACCAGGCTGGGTGACAAACTATCATCCATTTCATCTGGCATCTCCTTCTCTGAGATCCTGCCAGTCCGGGAGAGAGGGCAGATAGACTGAACAGAGAAGATGAGATAGGGAGCTAAACGTGTGGCTCAAGGCTGGGTGCCAGAAAAAGGACACACATTTGTACAGAACTGGCAACAGTTTTGGGAGGAAAGTTCTTTAAATTTGATGGACTGCATCTGACTAAGGAGGAGGGAGGGAGTCAGTGTATTGGGGCAGAAGTTTGACGCCTTTGCAGAATATTTAAACTAGCAAATGAGGAGTAGGTGCAGCACCCATATGTCGAATGTGAAGAACACCTCCCTCAGCTATTGGTCAAACAGGAATTCAGCATGTTTGCAGTTCATTTGTATCACCAGGTAAGGAAAAGGTCCAGCTCCCATACGACATACAAAGGGGAAACGCCAGACCTCACCCAACAACTAACATACCAAATCTGGCCAATGGAAAATCATGTATACAAAATGCTCGTAGTCTAGGAAACAAGATCCGAGACCTGCAGGCAATAATGACAGAGGCTAAACTGGACATAGTAGCATTAGTGAGATGTGGTTTACCAGTAACCACACTTGGGAGACTTCAGTACATGGCTATGCACTGTTCAGAAGAGACCGAGGCAAAAGGGGGGGGCGTGGAGGCCCTGTACGTCAATGAAAATATCAAAGCTACAGAAATTCAGAATACACATAAGGAGCCAGAATAACTGTGGGTCACCCTGGAAACAGGAAATGGACAGCCATAAGAACTGGGGCTGTCTACAGGCCGCCAGACCAGGGGAAGATATAGATACATTACTGTTAGAAGATATACAAAACATAACATCTAAAAGGGAGGTTCTGATAATGGGAGACTTCAACATGCCAGATACAGATTGGTCAAAACCAGCAGGAACATCTGCCAGAACTAGACACATGGTGGACTCCTGTAGGGGAAGGCCTCAAACAATTGGTACAACAACCCCACAAGAGACAGGGCTATCCTAGATCTAGTACTGACTAACAGGGAAAGGATCACAGACCTCCAGGAAGAAGGTCACCTGGGGCCAGTGACCATCACATGGTATGGTTCAATTTGGCCACTGCAACTAATCATCCCATTCCAGGCATAAATATGGGACTTCAAGGAGCTGACTTTGATAAGATGGCCAACAGAGTTAAGCTAGCCCTGGCAAAAAGAAATACAGGGTGAGGGGGCACAGGCAAAGTGGGCAAGCATTAAGGATGCAATAGTATGAAGCAACATCCCATTGTGTTAGAGAGAAAAGGAAGTGCAAAAGAAGAAGGAAACCACTTTGTTTCTAAAAACAGTAGCAGAAAAGGTCAGAGCCAAACTGGCCTTCAGTAAATATAAAGGAACACAGCGAGATGAAGATAGGGAGGCATACCAAACTTCCCTAAGGGAAGCAGGAAGGCAGGAAGGCAGGCAAAGGCCCAAACCAAGGAAACACTAGCACAGACAGTAAATAAGGTGACAAGACTTTCTATAGATACATTAGCGAAAGGAGAAAGTCCACAGGGGTATTGCAAGATCAAAGGAGATAAGGGTGTGTGTGAGGAGGAGGACTCATGTAAAGCATCTATCCTAAATAGATACTTCTGCTCAGTATTTACTGAAGAAAAGGTAGGGCAGGGCCCACAGCTCAGCACCATGGACACAGGGGGAGGAAGGTGAGCAATAGTCCCTTCATGAGAGAAAGGGTCCCACAAGAGCTCGATAAGCTCAGTGTGGACAAGGCAATGGGACCTAATGGCATACATCCCAGGGTACTAAAAGAGCAAAGGGTGGAACTAGCAGAGCCATTATCAGAACTATTTAGTGAGTCTCTAAACACAGGAGAGGTCCCAGAAGACTGGAGAAGGGCTCATGTGATCCCGCCCACAAGAGTGGTAGCAGGGAGGAGGCAGGGAACTACAGACCAGTCAGTCTTACCTCAGTAGTGGGCAAGATTATGGAGGCACTCCTTAAGGAAAGGATAGTGCAACACCTGGAATCCATAGGAGCACAGGATCAAAGACAGCATGGGTTTACAAAGGAAGATCCTGTCAAACTAATCTCATAGATTTCTTTGACTGGGTAACCAGAGTGGTGGACCAAGGGGAGCAGTTGATGTTGCCTACCTTGACTTCAGCAAAATGTTTGATACAGTTCCACATAGAATATTGATTAATAAGCTGGGTAGGTTCAGGGTGGGCATGAAGTTGGTCAACTGGGTGGCAAACTGGTTGACGGGCAGAAAACAGAGAGTGGTGGTAAACGTTATACAGTCAGAAGAGATGCAAGTCACAAGTGGTGTACCTGAGGGTAGGTTTGCCTGTTTGCAGATGACACGAAGATCTGCAACAGAGTAGATGATCCAGATGGGGTGGGCAGAATGAGAAGAGATCTGGATAAACTAGCAAAATGGTCGGAAGAGTGGCAGCTGGGGTTTAATGCAAAGAAGTGCAAGATCATGCACATAGGTAAGAGAAACCCTGAAACCACCTATAGGCTGGAGGGAGTTGCTGGCAGTCACAATGGAAGAAAGAGACTTAGGCATCATCATCATCACAGATGACCTGAAATCATCCAAGCAGACCACGAAAGCAGTAGGTAAGGCTAGGGTATGTTAAGGTCTATTAGTAGGGGTATCTCAAGTTGGAAGAGGGAGGTAATAATCCTTTTTACAAGACACTGGTTAGGCTCCCATCTGGAGTACTGAGTGCAGTACAGGAGGCCACACCTTCACAAGGACATTAACCAAAATGATGCTGGGACTGAATCAGAAAACATATGAGACCAGATTAACAGAGCTTAATATGTAAACCCTAGAACAAAGGCGGAGAGAGAGGTGATATGATCGAAACATTCAAACACCTTAAGGGCATTAACAAGGTGAAAGAGTCTAACATGTTTCAATACAAGAAAAATAGCAGGACAAGAGGACACAGCATGAGATTAGAGGAGGCCGATTAAGGGGTAACGTGAGGAAGTTCTTTTCACAGAAAGGGTGGTGGATGCATGGAATGGCCTACCTCAGGAAGTGATGGAGATGAATACAGTGCAGGGCTTCAAACAGGCATGGGTTAGGTATAAGGAGCAATACAGATGAGTATGAATAGATAGGCCATTGACAGAGCAAAGACCAATGGCACATTTATAAGGTAGAAAAGAAATAGGCAGACTGGATAGGCCTTGCAGTCCTTATCTGCCATCAACTTCAATGTTTCTATGTTTCTACATTAAACAAGACAAATCTGAAGCTAACTATACAGTAGTTGAAACTAGGTTGCATACCCCATATAAGGTGGTATGTGCAAACCTTATAAGTGACATGCTGGCTCAGGGCTGCGAGAACCATAAGCTAGGGGATTCCTAATGGCACTGGTCTCCAGACCCATGTCACGCACCCTGTGATTTTCCATAAGGTGGTAGTTATGTTGGACCCCGGAAGCTTATTGTGTATGGGGATGATGGTGTTTAAATGATTCCTTAGATATTAATTAAGAGACCATGAAGAAGTAATTTCACCTTATACTCTTCAGAATTAACAAAATAAGAAATAACTTTGAAGTGACTATCAAATAACATCTCCGGGCTGCCTTGTAAAATTGTGTCAATTAGTATCAGAATGTAAGAGTAGTAAAAGGCAAAGAAATGCAATAAGGCTAACTTATTAAGGCAAAATAAAGTGGGTTATCAAGAAGCTCAGGGAGGTAGGGTAAAAAACAAGCATTTGTCAATGCCGAATGTTTGCTTGCTGGCATTGGCATTGGTAGTGTAGGAGTAGAGAGCTGCACAATAGGAATGGCAGTGAAGTATTGAACTGAAGCCAACCCTCCACCACCCTGCAGAGACTGACAGGCATTGGGGTGTGCCTTTGGGTCATCGGGCATAACGGCCATGCCATTTCACACACCCTACCCTGCAGACACCGACAAGTGTCACGGTGTGCCTTAGGGTCTTTGGCCCTTATGCTCACCCCACTCCATCAGGAAATTCAGTGAGATGGGTGCTGTATAGGAGAATGGGATGAACTTTGGGGCTGAAGAGTCCAAGAACACATTGATGCCTCTCACTGGCTGCAGGTGTGGAATGTATGAGCATTACAGGCTAGAATCCCAAGTCACACCCCTGATGCTTGCCAATCTCTCAAGGTGGGCGTTATGGTCGGAAACCCTAATGTCTCAGGCATTCGTTGCATTTGTACTCCAACTTTCAACATGGGTTTTTGACTCCCACCTTATGAACAGTGGCAATATCAGTTCATTAGCTGAAAGCTGATTTTGCACAGCGACTACGCCTATATGGCAACTACAGGTGCGAAACACGCTTCGAACAGGATGTGAAAATGGCAGCTGTACTGTTCATGGGGAGGTGGAAAATGGCAATGTTGAAAATCTGCAGTGAAAATATTAAAAACTGGTGAAGTCACGAGCATGTGTAGAAACTGCACAACGACACTCATAATGCAATTAGTTTGGGGATTTTACAGCAGATTGTCAGCACAGGCATTTTGGAACCTCTGCTCATGAACAGTGTCACTGTGATTTTCTTAATCTGTCCGGAACAGTGATTTCCCACAGCGACTATGCATTTCTGTGCTGGAAGTGCGAAACACATTTTCGTCCATGGTGTGAAAATGACAGCTGTACTGTTCAAAAGGAAGTGTGGAAAATGGCAGTGGTGAAACTCTGACTGAAATTATTAGAAATCCATGAACTTATGAGGGTGCATGGAAACCGCGCAATGGTCGCTCATAACACAGTCATTTCATGGACTTTTTTCACCAAATTTTAACATAGCCATTGTAACACCTCTGCTCATGAACAGTGTCACTGTGATTTTCTTAATCTGTCCCAACATTGATTTCGCACAATCGACTGCACCATTGTGCACTACATGCAAGGAAACACGCTTTGGGCGACATGTAAAAAATGACAGCTATACTGCTCATAAGGAGGTGTGGTAAGATGGCAATGTTGAAAATCTGGAGTGAAAATAGTGAAAATTCAGGAACTTACGATGGTGGAGGAACAGCAACGCATGCTCGTGAAACAGTCATTTTGGGGAATTTTTTCACCAAATTTTAACATAGCCATTTTAACACTTCTGCTCATGAACAGTATCACTGTGATTTTCTTAATCTGTCCCAAACATTGATTTTGCCATTATGCGCTACATGTGGGAAACACATTTTGGGCAAATGTGAAAATGACAGCTATACTGCTCATAAGGAGGTGTGGTAAAATGGCAATGTTGAAAATCTGTAGTGAACATATTGAAAATTAGTGAACTTCTGAGCGCAGAGGACAGCAGAACGATGTCAGAAACAGTCATTTTGTGGAATGTTTCCACCGAATTTTCAACATAGAGTTTTTATGGGCTACCTCATGACTGTGACACTGTCATTTCATAAATCAGTCCCGAAGGTGGTTCTGGCGCAGTGACTGCAAAATCACCTTCGAGGCCGATTAACAAAATAACAGTGACAGGCTTCATGAGGTGGGGTGCCAAAACCCCATGCTGAAAATTTGGTGAAAAATTTCCCAAACTGCCCGAGATATGTATCAAAGTTGAAAATCCTATTTATTACATTATACAGCTTACTGGCATTTCTCAGTTCACGGTCTGCTTTGAAGAGTGCAGACGGTTTCCCGTTCACAGAAGATCATCGCACCAGACTCTGGAGGTAAGTATGGGTAAGGGGGGTGGGAGGCAGAGTGCACAGAGGGTGGGTGCGGGTGGGGCAGCAGGGGTCAGGACAGTTAGCAAGGGAAGGTTTTCTTCAGGTTTCTTTTTTTTTTTGGATGACGTGAGGACTTTTCCACGCTAGTGGGCTCCAGCATGGGAGCTGGAAGGCTGTTTGGGGTGGGGGCAGTGGAGCCGAATGGGGATTGGGCACCCCATCAGCCATATCGGACTGTTGCCACACTGTGGTGGGCCCCAGCGCGGCAGCTGCTTCTCTATTGGGGGAAACATTGGAGCCGATGGGGGATTGGGTACCCTGCTGGCCATACAGTGTGGGTGGCACATTAGCATGCAAATATGCGTGAAAGCGCGCATGCTTGTGTGTGTGTGAGGGAGCGATCCGGCGCAGCTATTTTCTTATAAGTTGGTGGCAATGTTCCAAACTAGTGTCACCAGCTGTGTCCCACATTATTGGCGGACATCACACATGCTCCAAAATGCCGGTGCCGGTATTGGCCACAACAGTGCCGCACTTCCAGAACCTGCTTTGGCACCAAGCTGCCACAATATGTTTCTTGTGCTGCATGAAGCAAACATAAAAGGGCTACACATACATGTATTGCTGTGATTATTTTGTACTTCAGAGGCAAAGTAACACAAGTCAACCCAACACCCTTCCAAGGGTTATAAGGCAGTGACAGGCATCAAGCATTTTATGTCTCCATAAGGTATCTGAAGTTCAAAAGGTGATTGGCCCTGCATGCTGATCATTCAGCTTATTTCACCAGAAGCCAACATATAGGCACATATAAGTTCAGATATAACCCTTCTGCTGTAAGATGTTGAAACCTGAGTCAGTATTAAGCACTTATGACCTACTTACCTTTAATTTACTGTCATAAAGCCAAGTACTTAGCAGCATGCCAAAAAAAAAACAACTGGGAGAGAAGATTAGGGATAAAGAAGGAATCAGAAAGACAAGATTTTGCTAGCTCATCAAAGAGTTGAAAGGAAAACCAGAAAGTTATGCACTATCAGGCAAGAGTTAATGGTCTGGAAGAAGCAGAAACCAATGACAAACACCACATGAAGTCATGATAATATTACTCCACACGTTGTACAATCCTGGAGGGTAAAACCTGTGATATAATATACTGTTATGAGTATTAAGTTAGGACTCCTGCTTACCCACAGAGTGTAGTTATTTCAGCAACCAACATGACCATTAGCAAAGCTACCAATTTATCTCTAATGCATAATATAGAGGATAATGCCTATGTAACAGTGGTCAACCATGACGTAATCACCTCAAGCAGTTGCTAGGACAACCAAGTAAACCTCAAGAGCACAGCTTGAGAGGTTTACAGCTGTCAAGGCAACCGCAAGAGGTGATTAGCATCTGTGGCTGGCCACCGCTACTAGGCATTGCATTTTATAGTGTATGGAAAACTAGCCACTGCTTAAAAAAACATTTTTTTTAATGTCCATTTGTTCTCCTGCTCAGCTATGAATGCCTCCTACTCTGTATGTTGAGCAACTGAAGTGCTGAAATTAGCCATTGCGATCTATACTGCAGCGTGTCTGTAACTGTCTGAATGGGATGTGTGTGTTTGAATGAATGTCAAAGCAGCAGATCGCCTTTCCTTTCCAAGAATTTTGACATGTGGTGACATTCTGTCTGCAATTCCATCATTATGATACAGTTAGGCATGGTTTACAGCATACTGATGTCATAATGATGGGATTATCAGGTTATATACTAATTGAAAACAGGGATTAATAGACACTGTCCATACATTATATAGAGAATAATGGATGGGAAGAGTTGATATGAGAATTTAATGTATATTGAGTTATGGATGCTACATAAACCCCGAGGGCTTAGCTCAAGGGGTTTATCAAAGCATCCCACAACGAGGGTGTGCATTAAATTATATAGGAAACACCCATCCCATCTTTTATTTTTATAATAACAGACCAGCAATTTTTCTCCAGCAGTTTGTGAAACTGTTTAGCCTGCCCACATACAGAATGTTGGCCAATGAGGCAGCAGCATAGTTTGACTGGCATGGCTCATGAATGTCATAACAACCAGCTGGTTGTTATGGAAAATATCAACCTGGTCAGTACATTGAGAGAAATTGCTGAGCAGTTATTATATATAGGATAAAGTATGGGACGGTTTGTGCAACGAGATGTTTACACACATCCGAGGGGGTTAGATGTTACATAAACCTCGAGAGCGAAGCTCAAGGCGCCTTGAAAGTTATCTAAACCCGAGGTGTGTATAAACTTTGAGTTTACCCACTACCCCTTATTTTAGTTTATATAATTGCTGAGTTTTCCGCTTTAGCCACAATTATATAAAATAGCAGAGCCGAGCAGCGGCACTCCGTTCGTGTTTACTCAGAAATTAAGTGGCGGTATCTCCGTGAAGTGTTCCAATATTTTAAAATGTTAATTTGGCTCCAAAATGTTGAAAATTAGTAGATTAAAAAAAACTAAAACTTGTCACCAAGTTAGTTTGGCGGTTTTCTTTATAGCTAGAAGAAGCAGCATGTCAGGAAGGAGAACTCTGGCGGTGCATGTGCAAAGCGAGGACACTGTGCATGTGTTTGCTATAATGAACACTCCTTTATTACAGCAATAACACCATAGTTTCCTATTGGAAAAAGGGAGACCTGGTAACTATAAATCTCTAACAGCTAGAAGTGACTACAAACACGCTGGAACAAGCCCTAATTAAAAGGCAGGTACTGTAGTTCAGAAGCTCAGAGTTTGCTTATCCAGAGCATGGCATAGATGTACTGTAAAGTCAAACAACCATCCAGTCATTAACCCCTCAGGTAGCTCCCAGCAAAACAGTATTGCATGTAGAAGTGAACAAAACATTCATAAGAGAAGGAGTGGTTTACCTGCCATGATAAGAAGCTCGTACATTTCTTTCAGCACAAAATCTTGTAAGAATCAGCTGGCATCTGTAAGGGCATGCAGTTCTTGTTGCTGTGTGTCGCGCTGAGGAGGCTCATCCATGTGTGTACAGAGCTAGCTTGTGATTGGCCGAGAACAACCTCTGCAGGATCGACTCTTCATCCATTCCTCCCCAGGAAAGGAAGTCTTTATTTTCAGCTTGCAAAGAGAAACAAACCTCCTGGATTTTGTTTGTGGAGTATCTCTTGTTGCCTTGAGACCCTTTGGGGATGAAAGTGAATCCTCTGTGCTGCTCTGTATGCCTTTCCCTTGTAAGCCCTTTGCATTTTGTGTTGATGATCTCCCAGTCTCTTCTGTGCTATCTCCTGTAAGAACTTTCCGTGCTCTGCCTTCTGAGCTAATTGGCATGGGAGTCACCAGTGATAATTCCACTTTTTTTTAACTCAAATCTTTATTGAGAGCATAAGTAATACATATATTAGATTAAATCCATCCAATAAAAAGTTCAAATAGGAACTAATTAATTAGCGCTTCTCTGATTAATAACTTAAATATACAATAATGTGCATTTACCTAGATACATTGATCAACCATTTTTCTGTGCTTTTTCCAGCTTATCTGTCACAGCCAGTTCACAAAACAAAGGAAGAAAAGAAATGTCCACTGTGGGTATGCACACAAAACAACGCCTCCCTAAACTGGAGGGAATTCTGATGGAAGGTGACAGGTAGATATTTTGTGACCCCAAGGATTTCAAAGCATTATGGCTTCTCTCCTTCCCTTCAGATTGGTGCTGGAGAAACTGTGGAGAGTAAGTTGAGTGACATGGGTCTGGGGACCAGTGCCACTGGGAACCCCTGGCGTACGGTTCTCACAGCCCTGAATCAGCAGGTCACTTAAAAGGTTTGCAAGTACCACCTTATATGGGTATGCAATCTAGTTTAAATGTTCAAATGTCCCATTTAAACAAATCCAGAGATGCAGTCAGTTCTTCAAAGGATCTTCTCCATCAGTTCCCATCATTATCTGATGTCTAACAAATAGTGCTTTGCATTAAGAACAATAATACTGTATACTCGCCTGTTAAAAATAATTAATTGTTTAACTGTTCTGTAATAACCATTAAAAACAAACTAATCAAGCCTCTTTCAATAATCAGAACAAAATAACTGCAATTTAAATTCCAGAAATACTGCCTGGTTTATTTAATGTTGCTGGACCATGGGGTACATGGGATCTCCACAGGGAAATGTCTTAATATCATTATTTATTAAAGTAGAATCAGTGAGACTCAAGAAAAATCTATCTGTCTGGGAATCCATATCTTTTATGCTCATGTGCCTGGCCCTCCAGCTTCTCCTCCTCTTTTTACATTACACTTATAATAATAGTTGTTCGAGGACTGGGGTGCTCTCCACCTGTTAAATATAGTCATAGTATGGTAACTACCTTGAACTGAATTTATCCAATTATCATCTAAGTTTAGCTGTCATAGCTTTAAGATTCTTAATTGATTTAACGTTAGGCCACCATTAAGCAATTGAAGAGGGAATAACAGATAACCAGTTCTGTGTAATCACCTTTGAGGCAGTCAGAACTAAAATAAGAAACAAGATTTCATTAGCTGTTTTAAGTTCTCCTGGGGAGCCCAGTACTAGATGTTCAAAGGAGAGCTGTTGGGCCAATGAGCAGTTTGTTGTACTATGTTCTGGATCAGTGTCCAGAAGTTTTGTAATTGTGGCAGCTCCAAAAACGTGATAGTGATTTCCTTGCTCACACAGTTTGAAATCCTTGGGGTCACAAAATATCTACCTGTCACCTTCCATCAGAATTCCCACCAGTTTAGGGATGACATTGTTTTATGTACATACTTCCAAATTAAAGCCTATTCTTTATTATCCAGGTTCCTATCCATGTCATCCTACCACCTGTCTTGTCTTTTGAAACCTCCGAGTTCCAGACCTCCTGCATCATGTCATAAATCTGTGTAATGAGTCCCTTAGAGACCCAGGTGTATGCTCTGTGGTGTATCAGTTTATTGCCCTGGGTTGTCTGTGCTGTCAATCCTGCTGTTCCGGGACCTTTAACTATATAGCCCCTGCACTATAGGAATCTAAGAAAATCTTGCTTGGGAATATAAAATTTTGCTGTAGTGACAAAAATCTTTAATACAAGCTCCTGACAGAAGCTGAAACAGATATTTTAAACCCTTGTCTCTTCATCTCAGAAAGTATGGGTCTTTGGTTTCCACAGGCAAATTAGGGAGGCAAGTAAGAGGAATGTATTCCCATACCTGGTAGGGAATTCCCAATGTGCTCATACTTTAAGCCACATGTCTAGGGAGTGTTTTGTCCAGCGGTTGAAAATATATTTAAGGTTATTTGAGAAAGACGTCCATGGAAGACTCTCAAGTGAAATCTTAGAGTGCGCTGCTGCCTCTGTTGTCCACCATCCTATCCCTGAAGGGCAGTTGAGCATTTTAAGGATCGAGGTCACTTGAGCTGCTAAATAATATTTTTAAAGATCTGGCAGTCCCCAACCCCTGTTCTTTCTTCCAAGAAGCACCATCCACTTAATCCTAGGTCGCCTGCCCACACAAATCTGGATAACATTGTTTTCCAGGCTTTCCATTTTTAGTTGGGATGTTTAGCTAGAGCTGCGTTGAATAAAAATAGATATTTAGGAAGGACATTCACTTTTATTGTTTCAATCCTGTTTGAGAAAGAGAGTGGTAGGTTTTGCCATCTTTGAATGTCATAGTGTATTTCTTGGTTTAGTTGTCCCTAATTATGTTGCTATAATTTAGATCATTGTTTGGGTATCCATATGCCCAAATATCGGGTCTTTTCCTTACCTGTTTAAAGGGAATTTGTGCTTTTAGTTCTGGTGTAACTTTATCCCCACTAACATTACTTCGATTTAGTCATATTTATTTTAACGCTTGATAAACTACCATATTCCTCAGCAACTCTAACAAAGGGGTGAGGGACCATGCTGGGTCTTCCAATTAAAGTGTCATCCACATAGAGAGAGGTCGAGTACTCATCCCGCACTTCTGATTCCCTAATATTCTGAGAGGATCTGATTGCCATGGCCAGTGGTTCAAGACTCAGGCAAACAGAAAGGGTGACAGTGGACACCTTTGCAGTGTACCAGTGTACAGTGTAAGGGATTTTTCATTAGCTATCCTCAAGATTTTTCATTTATAGAGTATCTCAGAAAGTAGGCAATTATGGGTCTGGGAGGTGCACCTTATTTTGGCCTTGGGGCAAGAAATCTGTGCACCCTTTCTATTTCTAAAGGGTATCCCCAGTTATGATGCAGTACATTTTGTATAAAGTCCTATAAGAGTTAATCATATCATTTTGTTATACCTATATACGAGTTGGGGGTGAGGATATAGCATGTGCCAAGCAGGAAAGGGATCTTGGGGTTATCATTCCTGATGACCTCAAGGCAGGGAAACAGTGTGACAAGGCAGCAGGTAAAGCAAATAGGATGCTGGGATGCATAGGCAGGGCATCACCAGCAGGAAAAGGGAGGTCATAATTCCACTATACAAGACACTAGTGAGGGCCTCACCTGAGTACACTGTACAGTTCTGGAGACCTTACCTACGTAAGGACATAGACAGGATAGAGAAGGTTCAGAGGTGGGCAACAAAGATGGTGCATGGATTGCATCACAAGTCCTATGAGGACAGGTTGAAGGAACTGAACATGTACTCCTGGAGGAAAGGAGGGAGAGAGGGATATGATAGAGACATACAAGTATCTTACAGGAGGAACAGGGTGCAGGAATACACTATTTTTAAGTGAAAAGATGTTCCAGGACTAGAGGACATGGGATGAAGTTAGAGGAGGACGATTCAGAGGAAACGTGAGGAAGAATTTCTTCACAGAACGGGTGGTGGACAAGTGGAACACCCTGCCAGAGGAAGTGGTGGGGCTGGAAACAATCATGGGATTTAAGAATGCATGGGATAGACATAAAGGAATTCTGGAGGTCAGGGTAGAGGCAACAGACTTTTGGAAAACATAAACTGAACTTACAAGCTCAAATGGGCAGACTGGGTGGGCCATAGGCCCTTATCTGCTGACACTGTCTATGTATGTATCTATGTATCATGCTTTTCAAAGCCCACTGGTATGCTAACAAAGCAAAGGTTGTTCCGACAACCTCTATTCTCTAAGTTGTTTATTTTTGCCACAATTTGGTAATCTGCAAGTGATATAAATTAGTGTAGCTGTCCAGTTTAGTGACTGTTTCTCTACTTTAGTTACCCTGCCCTCTGCATTGTTAAGTCTGTGACTAACACCTTCCAGATTGCTGTTTAAATAATTGTCACTTTTAAATTAGATATTTGTGCTTAGATAATGGTTAAGTAAAACTCGATTCCTGACTGGCTGAAGCAGCCTGCCACCGGGCCGTTATTTCTTAACAACGGCCTGCTGTAAAACAAGTTTGAATTCTAGAACTTGCCACTGCCATTTTTTCCTCGCTAGCGGCGGCTTTGCCGACATAGCCCACTTCAAGTTCATTTCATTCATCTCGCTCGACATCAACAAAACCACAGCACGAAACAGCAAATAATACAATTTTTACTAAAACACTTTTCTGCCTCACAACTCTGCTTTTGCTTCTAACCCATGGTGACCACTGGCAGTCTGCCGACCAGCTTACCACGCAGTCCATTCTGAAGTCACGTTCATTGTGACAACGCTCTCCCACAAAACAAACAGCAGAAACACCAAACTCAGTTTCTGTTTTCTGTAGTAAATAAAAATTACTTTAATGCCTCACGTATTTCCTCCTACCTCGCTCCTTTTCTCATTTGCTAGTAGCATTTTACTCAGTCTAGCAAGCACACTCACTGTCACTTCCTACCTATAAGAAACAGCAGCAGCAGCACCCTCTAGTGGCAAGAGACTATTTTACAAACCCACATTTCTGTTCATTTGTAATAATATTTGACACTCTTTTTTAATAAAAGCATTATTAAAAAAAACTAATGAAACTCCATTATCTAAGTGTAATAATACCCTCAGGGTGGGCGTTATGGAATATAACGGACCTTCCAGGAGTTATAAGGCCCTCGCCCGCCTGTCAGGCCCTCATTACACCCCTGGGCAGTCCTATATCCCAATAACGCCCACCCTGTTGGGTATTATTACTTACTTAATAATGTCCTGGTTAAGAGTCCTCACTTGCAGCATGTCCCTGATGTGTGCCATTTCCATTTCTGTCTGATTTGCTGGGTTACCCCATTTGGATTTGTGGTTCCGTAACCACTGCTGTAGCTTTAAATATTGAAATACCTCTTAAAATTGAACCCGATGTCTGATTTTGTTCCTGTTTTCACTTGATTGCTCTACAGGTATTCTGCAATCAGATTCTATTGAAATGAAGAGCTGTCACCATGTTTTTATGTATATGTTTATCAGATTCTTGCTGCGCGGGTGAGCACTGCCACGACTAAGTTGTCATGCGTTCTGTGACTGGCGTACGACATTGATTTTCTAAATTCTAACAACCTGAATTTAAAATTCACCTACAATGCCAGCACAGAAAGATTAGATTTTCTGGATACTGAAGTTCTCTCCACCCCAAGAGAACAGATTAAAACCAGACGTCATAGGAAGTCCACAGCCACCAATGTGTTACTTAGAGCAGATAGTGCACACCCAAAAACTAAAGCAATTTATTCCTTATAGCCAAATGGTTGGAATCTAGAAGAACTGCTCTAGCACTGAGGACTTTAACGCTCAGGCAGATGAACTTAAAATAGGTTCCTTTCTGGGGCTATAGGGCAGAACTTCTCGACACTGCCAGAGAGGGCACTTAAACTAGATAGAGAGAAACATTTACACACTATAGGCACACTAACAAGTGATTATGGGGACACATGCACCCCAGTCACCTTTGTGACTGAATTTAATGAAATGGCAGGCAGAATGGGTAATGTGGTTCATTGCAATTTGCAGATCCTCACCAGTGACAACCAATTTGCCATAGCCATAGGGATCAAGCCAACAGTATCATTTAAAAGATCTGCTAATCTAAAAGATTTACTGGTTCACAGCCACCTTCCCAGAGCACCGTCTGAACATAGAACATCATGGTTACCACAAAGACCAAGTGGTTTCTTCAAATGCACGTGTTGCAAAAGTGTCTGCAAACATGCACAAGAAGGTGTTTTTTCACATCCTGGAGATGACAGTAAAAGGTGATGATGCGACAGTGTATCACTTGTGACACTTCATTCATAGTGTATGTGATCAGGTTTATGTTTATGTATGGAAATCTGTACCCCTCAAACAAAGAATTCAGAAACATGTTAGGTTGATTTCAAATCAACGACGAGACATCCCTGTAGGACTTCATTTTATGTTAAAGCATGACTCCAATGCCAGTTTGTTAAAATTTATGGGCATCGAACATAAAGGGGCCTCACTGAGAGGTGAGGAGCGGAAGAATGAACTATTGAAAAAAGCTACTGGATTTTTACTTTAAAAGTGTAAAATCGATTGGTATGAATGACAAATGGGATCTTAAACCTTTCCTATGCTGAATTCAGTTATTTTTTTACCTTTAAGTAATTGCAACTTGTAGCTTAATGCTTACCCTTCTGTAATATATTTGTCTCTCTTCTTCTCCTTCCATGTACACCATACACCACTGGATGATGGCAGTGATTGATCCTCACCCATCCTATCCCCATTCCCCTTTTTATTCATTTGCCCCCCACATACCTTATCTACCCCTAATCCTTTCTTTCTTTGTCTCTGCTTCTTCATTTTCAATGTTAAACCCACTGGGCCAGAATTTAAGATCCTACCAACCAGATTCTATGCACCCTTGGCCTTCTTTCTTTTCTATCTTTTAATATTTTTGATATTAAATTGTATGGGTATAGTTTGAGAGTTATTTGTAGCTTTCCAATTAAAAGAATGTTTTGTGACATTATATGCAACTAGACTGTTTAGTTATAACTAAACATAAAAACATTGACTTTGACGGCAGATAAGGACTGCTTATCCCACCTAGTCTGCCCATTCCTTACGTATTGAATAAGCTGCAGATTCTAAGTAACAAACTGCTTACTTCCTCCTACCCTTCACTATAATTACCTTTATGTCTGTCCCAAGCATGCTTGAATTCCCCCACTGTTTTTGACCCCACGACCTCCTCAGGAAGGTAGTTATATGCATCCACCACCCTCTTCGTGAAAAAATACTTTCTGACATTGCTCCTGAGCCATCCCCTCTATCTTCAAACTATCCCTCTTGTTCTTGCACATCTCTTTCTCTCAAAGATGCTCCCATCTTGGACTGTGTAAATTCCTTTGAGGTACTTGAATGTTTCTATCATGTCTCCCCTCCCTCCTTTCCTCAAGGGTATATATATTAAGCTCTTTCAATCTCTCCTCATATGGCTTCATTTGCAGACCCTGCACCATTTTAGTTGCCCTCCTCTGGACCGCCTCCATCCTGCCTATGTCCTTACGGAGATGGGGTCTCCAGAACTGCACACAGTACTCCAAATGGGGTCTCACCAACTGTCTGTATAGAGGGATAACAACTTCCTGTTTTCTACTGGTGATGCCTCTCCTATGTATCTCAGTATCCTTCAGCTCTCCTTACTGTCTTCTCACATTGTTTGCCTACCTTAACGTCATCTGATATGACTACTCCAAGGCCCTTTTCCATTTTTGTTGTTGTTAGTGCCTCCCCATTGTATACTCTTCCCTGGTTTTGTTTCCCAGGCGCATTACTTTGCATTGCTTTCCATTGAATCTAAGCTGCCTTAATTTTGACCATTCCTCTAACCTTGCCAAGTTCCTTCTCATCCTTTCAACCCTCCTTTTATGTATCAACCCTGTTGCAGATTTTTGTATCATCTGCAAAGAGACATACTTTTCCTTCCATCCCTCTGCCATGTCTCCTATAAAGACTTTAAAGAGGACCAGTCCCAGTACTGAACCTGCAGTTCCCCACTAGTAACCACTCTTTCTTCAAAGTGTACTCCGTTTACTATTACCTCTACATCCTGTTGGTCAGCCAATCTGTTACCCAGGATATCACCGGGACCCACTCCCAGGCTGGCTAACTTGTTTATTAATCGCTTGTGTGGACTGTGTCAAATGCCCTTGCTAAAGTCTAGGTAGGCCACATCTACAGCCCCTCCCTGGTCTACTACTTTGGTCACCCAGTCAAAGAAATCTGTTAGATCTGTCTGACATGATCTTCCCACTGTGAATCCATGCTGCTCGGGTCCTGTGCCCGCTGGCCTCTAGATACTCAACAGTTCTCTCTTTCAGAAGTGATTCCATCTTTTTCCCTACCATTGAAGTTAAACTAGCAGGTCTGTTGTTCCCTGCCTCTGCTTTGCTCCTACTTTTTGTGAAGGAATCACATCTACCCTCCTCAAATCCTCAGGTACCACACCATCCTCTCAAGATTTGTTAAAAAGGGTAGTCAGTGACATCACTAGGTCTCTCCTTAGTTCTTAGTAAAGTGCTACATTGTTACCTTACATGCCATTTAAAATGTTTAAAAGATTTATTGATAGGAATGAATGAAATTATTTCTTTGTTATCTACTCATTAACAAGTTTATAATTTCATACACTTTTATTGATTCACAGTATGCACCAATGGTGGTTAATTAAGTATGCACAGGTTTCTTCTATTTATTTTTCAATCGATTGATGTATATAAATTAACGTGAAATGTCCTATGCTATGCCCCCTGACAAAGGGAGTGTATCCTGAAGTACCAGGGCTAGTTGGTGGTAATAGTTTAGATTGCTGAATTTCCAGTGTGGGATACTGCAATAAAGTTGTAACTTGAGTCATTGTTCCCACTCTGAGATGATGACTTTCATGTGTGGTAGTACTTCCAGAACCACTGCTGTTATCTAAGGTATTCATAGCATAGGCATGCCGGCAGAGATATTTATGATCATGGGGATCTCTCACAGATATCAGAACAGACACCTGCAGGTGTCTAATACACAAGAACATAAGAAAAGTGTCAGCAGATGGGGACTGTGTGGTTCATCTAGTCTGCCCAAGGTGGCTACCCCCAATTATACTTTTTCCTAAGTTGACTACATTGCCTGTCCCAGCGAGTCTGAATTCCCTTACTGTCTTCAATTCTTCACTTCTGGTAGCAGGCTGTTCCATGGGTCTATCAATCTCTTCTGCGAAAAAGTACTTTCTAAAGTTGCTTTTAAACTTGCTTCCCACCAGATGCAAGTTATGCCATCTTGTACACACCACCCTCTTTTCCTGGAAGAGGTTTTCCTTTTGTTGTGTTAATACCCTTGATGTTCTTAAATGTTTCTATCATGTCCCCCTGTTTCTTCTCTGATCCAGAGAATAAATTCAACTGTTTGAGTCTTGTCTCATATGACTCATGATGCAGCCCCTGCACCGTCTTTGTGGCCCTTCTCCACACCGTCTCCAGATGGTCGCTGTCCTTTTTAGTTGAAACCTCCAGAACTGGGCACAGTATTTGAGGTGTGGCTTCACCAAGGATCTGTAGAGGGCATGATAACTTTCTGCTTTCTGCTCATAATACCCTTCCTATGCATCTGAGGATACCGTTTGCCTTCTGAGCATCTTTTCGCATTGTTTTCCTACCTTTAAGTCATTACAATAAGGTACAATAAGGAGCTATATCCACAGCAAGGTTACATATGTTTACCAGCTGCAAATGCTCATTTGCCTTTTCTATGCCCATCAAGTAAATCCTTGTTAAGTCTGCCTTACGTCTGTATGCCTTTTGTCATCTGTCTCCATTCATTTTCTTGGTACTCCTGCCTTGTTTATACCCTTCATAAGCAATAATCTGCTAAAGCAGCTTCCTGCTGCCTGTCTTGTTCCATATCATTTCACACTAAGCACCTTTCAGAGTGGTAGTCCACACTATCTCAGTATTAGTTCCTGCTCCCCACCATTTCTTCCTTTCTGTCATCAGCCCCTCACTCATTTGTTGCTCCACCTACCATTTCTGCTGCCTAGTCTGGCCTCTCTGCCTCCTTCTTCTACTCTTCTGCCTTCACCTCCTAATGCAGTCATCCTGCTGTCTCCCATTGTCAACCACCCTCACCTGCAGCCTACCAGACTCCATCTCCTTACATCATACCAACAGTAGATCTATGAGTAAGTTGGGTTTGACTTTGTCCACCGAGATGGGAGCCCGCTGCTTTTAATTCTCCATCAGCATTTACATCTTGTTCTTGTTCTGTCAGATCTTCTTTGAGGGTATCTCAGTTATTAGGTCATACCTTTGGAACTTCATTGTTGGTGAAGCAGGTTCCACATGGAAGATTTTCAGCAGTACAATTGGAGCTATCCACGCCATCATCCATCGGCATCACCAACCCAATAAAGGTGTGAGTGACCCTGCTCTCTTCTTAGTTCTTTCCCACCATGGTCTCAATTGCATGGGTTTCTGCAAAGTTCTGACATGGTACTTGCATAATTTTTTCACCTACATCTTTATCTTTGTAATTTTTCAGAATCTTTTATTAAAGAGATTCTTTCAACTTGTTTATGTCAAGAGTTAATCCTTCTGACCTCTCTCTCTTCCATTGCTGCCACTGTGGAAAGAAGATTGCCTGCACAGATGAACATTCTCTCTGTGTCTGCTGTCTCGGCCTGACCACAAAGTTTCTGACTGTGAGCTCTGCCAGAAGTTTAACCAAACAACTCTCAGGCAATGCAGAAAGTGCTTAAAATTTCTTGATGGATCAACAGGTAGCCACTACCAGGCAGTGGTCCTCCGAGATCCCAACCTCTCAGTTGCCGATAGGGTCATCAAGCTCCCAGGCCTCCAAGGCCTGAGACAAAGTCCTCAGGGAAAAGTCATACAAAAAACAAGATCGCAACTGCTCCCTGGCAGTGATCTCATTCCCTGATGGTCTCATCTCCTTCCTCTGTGGGTTTCTTGTTGGCTGCGGCTGCATCGCAGCACACAAAACTGCTGTCAGGTCTCTGTGCCTCCAGACCCCATACCAACAGTGCCTCCACTTGATTCTCAGGGTGGCTGGCCACCGACCTCCAGGTCGTCGGCCTCTTCTTAGTCAGTGACAGGCTCATCATCGACGGCTCCACTGTCAAGGCCTGACCCTTCTCCTCCAGGGTTACAGGCTTTTGTGTTCTCAGGGCCCATCAGGTGGTCATAGATACTTATGCTGTAGACCCACCTCTGTCGATGAATGTCATCGAGCTAATTGACATTTTGATGAAGTTTACTTTGGTGATTGTGCAGCAGCTGGGTGTGTAGGCCACTTCACTGATGCCATGGATGGTAGCTTCCATCATTATCCCCTACTTATCAGCCATGGGAGGCACCCGGGCTATTATTGGCACACATCAATGCCAGACCTGGATTTGAAAGAGGTTGGCGTCAAGGAGGATTATCATCCAGACCTCATTCTTCCTGAAGATGAGGAAGAAGAGGAAGAGCTCCTGGTCTCTGACAGGTCCACAGCTTCCTCTGTCAGTGAGGATTCAGTTAAGCATACCCCTAGGTCTCCTCCTTAGGATCCCACATTTTTCAATGTGATGAAACAGTTGCCAGCAGCCACGGACTTCCACACTGAGGATGAGGATATCACCAGGAAAGAACTGGTAGACTTCCTGGAGATCCCAGAATCTCAACCCAAAATCATTCCTCCAATCTTGCCTGCCTTGAGGAATGCAGCCTCGGCAGCCTTGCACAGATCACATATGGTGCCAGCTATGCCCCCAGAGTGAATAAACTTTACCATGCCCCCCACACCCTCAGGGGTTCTCTTGCTATCCAGCCCACCCAAACAGACTTGATGGTCATTAAGGCAGCCCACAACAGGTCTAAGGCACATAAGCACCTTAGCTCCCTTCCTCTGGATAAAGAATCCAGCAGAATTGACATCTGGGATAAGAGGGTGTATGCCTCTTCCACCCTGGGGCTGAAGATTGCAAACTACTTGTCTCATATGGTGAGTATCAGAGTTCTAACTGGAAGAAGGGCAAGGCTGCCACCCAGGTCCTTCCAGATGGCAGACAGAAGCAGGTACTTCTTAAGTGTCTGAGGAGAGTGGAGGACATTAGTAAGCTCCTCCTCAGGGCCCTTTGTAACATGGCTGATACTACTACCAGGGCTGCTGCCACAGATACATGCCTATGCAGGCACTCCTGGTTGAGGGTCTCAGGTTTTGCTGCTGATATTCAGCAGAAAGTGCTCAATGCTCCTTTCAATGGCACTAAGCTGTTTAATCCTGACATCCAGGACATTATCAATGATCTGCAGGCCTCATTAAGGGCTCTCAGGTCTGTTCACTCTCTCTACCATACTAAGCAACCAATAGACCCAGTGCAGCCTCTCACCCCAAGGAAGCTCAGAGCCCGGCTGCCTTACCCCCCCTCAATGCTAGAGCCATGGCCAAGCATCCCAGAAGTGAGGACCAGCCCTGTGGCTGGATACACTCTGCTTGACTCCTTGCCAGACCCTTCTCTTATGGTCCCCATCAAGAGTAGTGGTCGGAAGGTTGGTTCTCCTCCATCTAAATCAATGGAGAACCATAACATCGAGCCTGGATTTTGCAGATCATTGAAAGGGGTCACACTGTGGAGCTCATTGAGTAACCTCCAGACATCCTTCTCCATCCTACAGTTACCCACTGGTTCCTTGTATGTTCGCGGGAGGAGGTACCGCCTCTTCTGCACAAGCAGGCCATCAAGACAGTATCCAGGCACCAGATAAACAAGGAATTCTATTCAAGGTTTTCCTGGTCCCCAAAAGACCAGAGATCTGAATCCATTTTAGACCTAAAGGACCTCAATCTATACATCCAGTACAGGAGGTTCAGCATGGTAACTTTTGCCAGGCCTGTTGCTTCTTCTCAAGAGGGTGACTGGCTCTGCTCACTGAATATGCAGGATGCCTACCTGCACATTTCAGTCCTCCCTCACAGGAGGTTTCTCCATTTTCTGTTCCAGGGTGAGCATTACTAATTCAAGATGCTGCCCTTTGACTTGTCCTCTGTATCTCACGGTCTTTACCAAGTGCTTAGCGCAATAACTGCAACCTCAGATGGGAGGGACTGTATATCTTCCCCAACCTGGATCACTGGTTCCTAAAGGTCCCATCCAGGAACAGCTCCTGCTAACTCTGGAGAAACTCTCAGCTATTTCTCTCCTGAGCATCCCTGTCAACCTGCCCAAGTCCAGTTCTAGTGTGGTCCCAAAGGCTGCAGCATATAGGGCGGTTCTAGACTCAGCACAGGGAAGGCCTTCCTACCCAGAATAGGGCAGAGTATCTTATAGCCCAAGCACAGGAAGTTGTTCAAAAGCTGCTCCGTTCCTGCCAGGGTGTGCCTGAGATTGCTAGGCCTCATGGCAGCTGCTATACCCATTGTTCACTGGCGAAACATGCGCATTCTCCAATGGACCCTCAGAGTACAGTGAGACCAGCGCATGGATGAGTTGGATCATCCAGTCCTGGTCTCTGCCCCAGTCCACAAGGTGCCGCAGTGGTGGATGGACCCTTGAATCTCTTGCAAGGTGTCCCATTCCAGATGTCTTTCCCACAACAGATCCTCACCACGGATGCATCCAGTATGGGCTGGGAGCACACCTGGGTCCCTTCCAAACCCAGGGTTCTTGGTCCCAGACAGAAACTTCCCTGCATATCAGTGTCCTGCAGATTAGGGCAGTGCTCTCAGCCATGCAGGCCTTTCAGGATCATCTTGCTACAGGTCAGCTGCTGGTGCAGTAAGACATTCTGAGTGTAGTGTACTACATCAACAAGCTGGGAGGACCCACTCATACCCGCTCTGCAGGGAGGCCATGAGAGTGTGGTACTGGGCATTGGATCATGGCCTGTCATTCTTGGCAGTCCACATGCCAGGTGTGTTAAACACTCTGGCAGACAGCCTCAGCTGGACTCAGTCCAGCATGCATAAATGGGAGATTCTTTCATCTATCGCAAAGAGTTGTTTGACAGATGGGATTGTTTTGAGGTTGACCTTTTGCATCCCCACTTGATGCAAAACTGCCCAATTTCTGCTCGCTAGATCCAGGGCCTAGTGTTTTCTTGCAAGACACGTTGTCCCTCTCCTGGAGCAGGAGGTTCCTCTATCCTTTCCTCCATTTCCTCTGATTCAGAGGGTGCTAATCAAACTGCAGGTGGAGGGGGCCAACATGATTCTGATAGCTCCATTATGACCTCAGCAGATATGGTTTCCTCTTCTGCAGCAGTTGGTGGAGGAACCTGCAGTCCCTCTCCCTCTGCAGGAAGCTGCTGACCCAGGATCAGGGACCCTAGTCCATCCCAACCTCAAGTCCCTCAATCTGCATGCTTTTCTCGTGAGGACATAGCCATCATCAGGTTTGGAGTCTCCAACAGAGTGCCGGATGTCCTTGTGGCACGCAGAGCCTTCCACTGGGGGCCACATATGCTGCCAGAGTGGAGTGGTTTGTCATCTGGGCTGCCAAGCATAATCTGGACCCTTTCACCTGGTGGGCCGGATCCTGGATTACCTGATCTGTCTGTCTAACTCGAGTCTCAGTATTCCTCCCTCAAGGTGCACCTTGGCTATTTCTGCCTTTCATGATCCCAAGGGTGACTGCACGATTGCTCAACTGGATGACTCCTGTACTTTTTAAGGGCATCCTGCATCTGAAACCCCCAATCCATTCTCCTGTCCCAGCTTGGGATTTGAATTTTGTTTTGGAAAAGTTGCCCTTGCCTTCTTTTGAGCCAATCTGACTTGCGGTAGTGCTTTCTCTCTTGGAAAGCATTATTTTTAGTTGCCATTACCTCTATCAAGAATTTCAGAGTTTCAGGCCCTCTGGTCGAGTAGCCTTATTTGGTTTTCACAAAGACAGGGTGTCTTTGCACGCAAATCCTAAGTTTCTCCCTAAGGTGGTCTCTGAGTTTACACTCAACAGTCTATCCATGGTCCTGTTTTTTTCCTGAGTGTGCCAGTCAAGGGAAGCACTGCTCCATACTTTGGATGTGCACAGAACTTTGACACACTACCTGCTTCACTCTAAGGAATGTAGAAAGTTGAAGCAGTTTGTTTCCTTCACACTAGACAGAGGGCACTCCAGTTTCTAAGCAATTTTTATCCAAATGGTTGGCAAATTGCATTGTGTTCTGCTACAAGTATGGCAAAAGAATTGCCTGGAGCAGTAAAAGCTCATTCCACAGGAGACATGGCCATCTCTGTGGCTTGTTTCTGAGGGTCTCAGCCACTGACATCTGTGCAGCTGCCACCTGGAGTTCTGTCCATACTTTCACCAAGCAGTACAGTCTGGACATTGCCTCAAAAGCCCGTGCAGGTTTTGGCAGGGCTGTGCTGCATGGCCTCCTGTCTTAAGTTTATGGTGAGCCCTCCTCCCAGACTGTCTGTCTGCACCTGTAAGTCCTTGGGACTTGTTCCTACAGTGTGACCTGATGACTGAGATACCCCTGAAGAAGGCAGAACAGTTACATAAGAACTTACCACAACAGTAGATCTTCTAGGGGCTCTCAGTCATCAGGTCTGCTTTCCTCCCACCACCCCTTCTTGGGGCTCTTGTACTGGAACTGACTGTCAGGTGTATCCAGCATTTCTTAAAGGCCTGGGTACCTCTCTCTCTCTCTCTCCTTGGTCCCTATCGCATGACTTTTCTCCTTGGTTTCCAGGGAAAGAACTGAGGAGGAGAGGGACCACTCATGCCTTTATAGGGTTGATGACATCGACGGACTTTGAAGGCATGGGAAATTGTACTGCTGAAAGTCTTCCATGTGGAACCTGCTTCATCGATGGTGAAGTTCCAGGCATGTGACCTGATGACTGAGATCCTCGAAGATCTACTGTTATGGTAAGTTCTTATGTAACTGTTCTGCCTTCTTGGGTATCTCAGTCATCAGGAGGACAGACCATACAAGGAGAGACTGAGAGAGTTGAACATGTACTCCTTGGAGGAGAGAAAGGTCCGGGGATATGACTGAGATCTTTAAATATGTAAAGGGGATAAACAAGGTGGGCACTGAGGGGATACTAAGGCTGAGGAGAGGGAGGGACAGGAGAGGGTATGCTTTAGATTGGAGTGGGAAGATTTAGAATGGAAATGAGGAGACACTTTTTCATGGAGAGGTCATGGCAGAATGAAATGCTCTACTGGAGGAGGTGGTAGCCTGTAAGACAGTGGGTAGTTTCAAAGGGATGGGACAAGGTGAGGGGGTAATTGGGAAGGGGTGGGGCAGCTGCAAGGTGAGGGTGCTAGCTGCACTCTCGAGCAGACTTGATAGACCAGGTGGCCTATTTCTGCTGGCAAATTTGTATGTTCCTATTTTTAATACTGCTACTGTAAGTTCTTACATAACTGTTCTTTCTTTAACTGATGCAGCCCAATTGGAAATGTTCCATCTACATCAGTGTCCAGTAACTGGACCTCAGCTGCCTAGGTCTGTTCTCCTTTCTGGCACATGATGGTAAACACTTCCCCTTGAACTTGCGAGAGAAGTCGCTGCCTCAATTCTCCCAAAGGTTTGTAAAAGGCTTGAGTTCCTCCACCCAGGGTTCATTCGTCTGAAGTGCAGTACTAAGTGGCATATTGGCACTCAGGCCTCTCCACTCCTGCTCATTCTATATGTTCAGATCCAGAAGAAGGTCTTCAGGGCTTCCCTCAGACTTCTTCAGACACACATCATCAAGGACTGTTATATCCAAGCATCATGGAGTCTCTACCTCGCCTACTGGTTCTACATCTTCAAGATCCAAAGAAACTTCTCAGGTTTCCTCTCTGACTTCTTCAGTCACACAAAACCTTCAAATCAGTTCTCCATAAGGACTGGTCTGTTTCTCTGTTCACTCCTTCTGTCTGAACTGAGACTGCCACATGCCCCTCTACCATCAGCTCAGAAGCATAATCATACGATTTAGTTATAAGTTGATAATCTCAGTTTGCCAGAGATTCTGCACCTAACCTGCTCATTTCCAGCCAGTCTATGGTGCTTTATCTGCAATTGTGAATCTATGACTCCAGCAGTATTGTATCAGAGCTTTAATCTATCGCTCTCGAAGCTTGCTTTTCTTAACACCCTACTCAAACTTCAGCCTTGCAGTTCCTACCGTTTATCCACTAGCTATTATGCTCTATCAGTGACTGCCATTTATAGCTCTCCATCCATGCCAGACCTGTGATCATCATGGAAGCCAAGTACTACAACTAGCGCAGACACTCCCATACAACTCATCCTGAGTCACATCAGCAGGGACATCACAGATGAAAAGTAACCTGATATTCATCTCATCTTGTCTCATGACCCTTGAATCCAGACTAGTACCTTACAGGGAGGTTCGTCCTATCAAAGTCAGCAATTGCCCGACTAATGAAGACATTGTCTATACCTGTCTTGTTCTCACTTTTGGCTTGTATTATCATGTGCTGTACTTCCCATTTCAGGCTCATTGTGAGGATCTAGACTTGTATTCCTATCTCTGGCTGATCCAGGCATCGACAGACAGGGATGCAATTCTATGATTATCATCACTCCTCTGCAGCTGCAGAGGCATACGCTTATTTTCATACAATTTGATCTGACCTTGTACCTATAGCAAGCAGCGTGTCATTCTAGTGCCAAGCAACAAGTATACTCCAGCCTTCCATGTGGCCTCCTTGCCAATTGCTTTCCTTGTTCACCATCTTGCCATTGACCATTTCAGTTGAGAGATTGGTCAGCTGTAGTGCCTTCTGCAAGGCTTGCTGCTGCTTGCTATTCCTAATGCCTCCTTTCACCCTGTCTTGGATCCAAGATGTTGAATTATGCACTTGAAGAAAACAAGCTGCTGTACACTATTCATAATGATGAAGGCTGCCCACTTCTTATATCTGCAATTTGGGGGTACTGCTCATACTGAAATCATTAGTCATGCAAGTGTCCCGTCCTAGTCGAAAACAACCAGTTCATCTCATGCTCCTGTTTACCGAATCAGCTGTTTTATGTTTTATAAAATCCATCTCTGATCTTACATCTGGAACTTATCTAACATACTTCCAACTTGTGGATCTTCAGCTCCTTGAGCATCTTGAACCTTGATCCTGGCTTCCATATATCTTCACACTGTAAGACCCTCAACATCATTTACTCTCCTCAAATTACTCCCTATGGAAGCGCTGCCTAGTATGGGGACATCTCTGGTCTGCGACTGTCTCATTCTTTCAAAGATCAGCCAACAGTGGACATCATCTACAAAGGCAAGTCTTTGTCTCATTCCATCACAGTATTTATACAGAGGCTGACTTGGTCATCTCCATAACATGAGTTATTTGAAATTCCTTCCCATTCCTGATGATAGATGAAACAGTTGGTTCTTTTCCAGGACTTCATCCACACCATATGACTTTATCAAGGCTTCTCTTCCTTGATTCATTGATCTCATCCTGATGTACTCTATGTTCATCAGCAAGCTGAAGTTTCATGCAGTCCACCTTAGCACCTGCTCCTAAGCAACCATATCACCTTCTTGAAGAAATGTTCCTTGTTTTGTACCATCCAACCTGTTTTGTACCATCCAACCTGTTTTGTACCATCCAACCAATCCATAGGAGTTCCTCCTATACTACTATGTACTTACATTTATAACAACTGCTATCGGCCGGCCTGGTGATGCTGAGGGTTGAGGCACTGGATACAACACTCGCACAACACCAGCGACCGAGTTTGGGAATGAGCCGGGTCATCAGGGGTCAGCAGGGAGGACTAGGATAGAGCATCTGTAGATAGCTCTCCTAGTCCTGGGGATGAAGCTGGGAGGTCACACCATGCTGCAGCAGCCCCTAGGGATGTCCAGAGGCACTGCAAGCATGGTGTTACTGGTGGGGAGCATGGTGGACGTCTGCATGTAGTGCACAGACACCATTGCACGTCCACGCTCTGACAGGGAAAACAGGAGGAAAAAATGGCTGGTAGCGACTGAACAGCTTGATGGCCATGCCCTGTGATGCGGGAGGACTGTTGTGGAATTGCACGGGGAGGGTCAGGCCAGCCCAACTCAGCAGGGGTAAGGGGCCCTCAGTGGGTCAGTGTCAGCCATACCAGTACCCCCATCAAGCAAGTGAGCCTGCTGCTTTCCGGCAGGCAGGGCCAGCAGCTGGATGCCCACGCTGGTAAGACACCACAGCAGGCATAAATAGTGACATAATAAAAAAAAAACAACTGCTATCAAAACCTCAAAGCAAGCTGCAGCTTTCATGTGTCTGCCTTAGCAACTGCTTTTAAGCAACTAATATCACAGATCAGAAGAAGTCTTCATCGTTTATACCATTCTATCAATCCCGAGGAAACCTCCTCCATCATTATGTACTACGCATTAGTAACCTCTCAAGGAACTAATATCTTCTCTGCAAAGAAATCTTCCTTATTTTGTGCTGTCCAACCTATCTATAGGAGTTCCTCCTATACTAACATGTAATAGCATCAAACCAAAAGCAAGCTAAAGCTGTCCTGGGTCCACCTTAGCAGCTTCTCCTAAGCAACTAATATCATCAATCAGAAGAAGTATTCCTCATTACGTTTCCATCCTAGCACTCCAGAGGAGATCTTCCTCCATCATGCACATATTGCATTCATAACCTTCTGCTATCGAAACCTCAAATTATTATTGCATCCATAAAGCTATAGTTATCCAGATTTCAAGTCTTCCCTTAATAACGCATCCCTGTCTCAATTTTATGTCATGCCTCAGATTAAACTCTTCCTGCTTGGAATCCATAGAACTTCATGGAAACATAGAACACAAACATAGAAGTTGATGGCAGAAAGGACCATAAGGCCCATCCAGTCTGCCCATTTTACCAATTTGCTCCTGCTTCCTCAACTAGGTTAGCGGCCTCAGCTATGCTGCCTTCATATGTATGATTCCTTGTGCCTATCCCATGCCCTCTTGAATCCCTCCACTGCACATTCTCCACCACCTCCTGATTCAGGGCATTCCAGGCATCCACCACCCTGTCTGTAAAAATAACTTTCTCATGTTACCCCTTATGCGACCCCCCTCAATTTCATATCATGCCCTCTAGTTCTACTGTACTTTTATACTGGAAGATGCTATCACCTTCCACCTTATTTATGTCCTGAAGATATTTGAAAGTCTCAGTCATGTCCCCTCTCCTGTCTCTGTTCCAATGTGTACATATTGAGGGTTCCTAAGTGTATACCCATATGCCTTGTCATGCAGACCTGCACCATCTTAGTTGCCCTCCTCTGCACTGTTTCCACCCTGTCAATATCCTTACACAGGTGTGGCCTCCAGAACTGCACTCAGTACTCTAGGTATGGCCTAACCAGCATGTGTACAGTGGGATCACCATCTCCCTCAATGGCCTTGCCACCTCTATGCCCTAACATCCCATTAGCCCTTCCAACTGCTTTTACGGTCTGTTTGGTGGATTTCAGGTCATCTAATCTAATGAGCCCTAAATCCCCCTCTCCTCTCTGCTGACCATCAAAACTCATCCCCTCAACATGTAGCTCTCCACTGGGTTTCTGTTCCCCATGTGCATGATCTTGCATTTCTTCTCATTAAACCTTAATTGCCATACCTCAGACCATTTCTCTAGCTTTTCTAGGTCTCTTTTCATTCTCTTTACTCCCCTGGAGTATCTACTCTGTTGCAGATCTTGGTGTCCTCTGCAAACAGGCATACTTTTTCCTCTAGCCCTTCTGCTATATCTGCTATGAAGACATTGAAGAGACTGGTCCCAGGACTGACCCTATGGGACCCACTGATGACTCCTATATCTTCTGACTATGTGCCATTTACCACCACCCTCTGCCTTCTGTCCACTAACCAATTTCTGACCCAGTTCACCACCCTGTGTCCCACCCCCAGACTCCTCAGCTTGTTTGCCAACCTTCTATGTCGGACAGTGTCAAAGGCTTTGCTGAAATCAAGGTAAGTAATATCCACCACCAATCTCTGGTCAACCACCTTAGTCACCCAGTCAAAGAAATCTATCAGATTTGTTTGACAGGACCTTCCACCATGAACCCATGCTATCTTGGATCCTGCATTCCAATGGATACCAGGTGATCCACGATACATTTCTTAATCAGAGTCTCCATGATCTTCCCCACTATTGAGGTGAGACTCACTGGCCTGTAGTTCCCTGCATTCTCATTGCTACCACTCTTGTGAAGAAGGACCACATTGCTCTTCTCCAGTCCTGCGGACCACCCTGTGTTCAGCAACTCACTGAACAGGGTTGCCAAAGGTGCTACAGCTCCATCCTCAGTTCTTTTAGGATCCTTGGATGTACTCTGTCTGGCCCTGTTGCTTTGTCCACCTTTAGTTCTATAAGTTCTTCTAGGACCCTCAGTTCTGTAAATGTTGTGAAGCTCAATTCTTCTCCTTCCAAACATCTGTTTTCCAGTTGTGGTCCCTGCCCGCTCCTCTCTAGTAAGACCGAGCAGAAGTACCTGATAAGGATTGTGGCCTTCTCTAGGTCCCCTTCTACCCTCTTCATTGTCTCCTTTGAGTCTGACTATACCCCCTCTGGACTTCCTCCTCTCATGGATGTACCTAAAGAATATCTTATCCCCTTCCCTCACTGATTGTGCTATCTTTCGCTGTCTACCCCTGCCTATCTCTAACATTTCTGGTACTCTTCTCTGTCCCCATCCTCTTGTGTTCCTCTTGTATTTTTGGAAGGCTTGCCTCTTGGCACTGATTTGATCTGCCACCACCTTTGAAAGCCAGTGTGGCCTTCTCCTTCTCTTGCCCTTATTCTTCACTCTCACAAATTGATTGGTTACCCTGATAGTGGACTCCTTAATGTGGGCCCATTGCCCTCCATGCTCCCCTCCTAACCTCCCTTAGCCAACTCCTCTTTAACCCTCCTTCCAATCTCTACAAAGTCAGTACCTTTGAAATCTAGGATTTAGCATTTGTATGTGTTTCCTGTATTCCTGTGTCTAACTTGAACCAAACCATGTGATGTTCGCTGGACCCCAGGTCCCCTCACTTGGAGATCTGTGGTCCTGTCTCCATTGGTGAGCACTAGGTCTGGGATATTCCTGTCCCTGGTGGGCTCCTGTACCAGTTGTCTTAGGCCTACCCCTGTAGGGACTCCACAATGTCCCTGGTCCTGCTTGAGGCCCCTGTTCATCCATTAACACCTAAACAATTTCCTATCGATGGACTTAGATTCCAAAACTGAGTAGTTTTCTGTGTACTTCCAGGCATTTCTTACTCAGATTTTATCTCATTAGCCATTTTGCCTACCTTCTTGCATTTCATGGAGTTGACTATTAAATTAGTTTTTCGCTGAAATCTTCACAATCACAACTTAAGAAACAAATAGATCCTTACTTCTTGCAACTTCCAATTCAGACATCTCAGAGTCAAGCTCCATTTTCCGATGTTTAAGAACTAGTGCCCAGCAGCTTTTGAACAATTCATGCTCACAATATTTGCTCTGAATCGTCTCAACTTCTTCTGACTCCACCAGTCAGACAGCACTGTATGCCACATAATTCATCAAACATCTGGGAACTCTCCCACAATAACTTGGATGGAGTTGTCATTCTTCCCAGGGCTTTTCTTTGGATCCAAGCATCATTGTTGGCATCAAAACAATATCCTGCTCCTATCATCAAGAACTGGAAGAGCCATCACAGAACATTCAACTCTAATCCAGAAGAAGAACTCAGATAAATATTAGGATCACCACCTCTTAGTATTCCCAGAGGATGAGCATGTCAGTTGCCATAAGTCCTCAGAGGTTTCCTGCTCAGGTGGATTTTGCTGTCCTGTGTGCTATTGTCCACACTCTCTGTGAGTTAGAGGTGGTTATCTCTTTTGGGCCTTCTATTTCCTTGCATGCTGCCTGGCTCCTCTACTGAGGGTGGAATAGAGAAAGGCCAGTGTTAAGTATACACATGCACTATACTCTGTTCACCAAACATCAACTATTCACCAAACACTGAATGAGAGGGCTTAGCCCAAGGTTCAGTGTGGGGGAATCAACTCCTTCCACAAAAGCAAATATGAGCCAGCCTCTCTCAACAGCCTGCGCTCAGCATGTTTCAAGCTCCCACCATCCTCCCCAGCCTCCTCCTCTTCTGGTACTCTTCTCACCATTAGTGTTGGGCCTTCTATTTCCCTACACTGCCTGACTCCTCTTCTGAGTTTTTTTTTTTATTCTTTGTTAACTGGGTAAGTCCACCAGGCACAACTGCCTGTTTTCAGGGGCGACCGGGAACTTTAGGCTGGTTAAGTGACTTGCTCAGGTCACACAGTATGCAAGTGGAGGTTGGGGAATCAAACCCAGGTCTGCTGAACCAAGCTCATTCACAGCTCCTTACTCTAACCTCTAGGCTATGCTGCCAGCCAATGGGTGGAATAGAGAAAGGCCCATGTTAAGTATATCACATGCACTATACTCTATTCACCAAACATCAAATATTCACCAAACACTGAAATTCTCTCATATGCATTGTCCTTTATTCTCTGGCTGATGATGCTTAATTTATGTTAGAACTGATGTGTTTCCAGACTTCTCCTCACATTTCACCTCTCTTGTCTCTCCTCACTAGCCTCTCATCCCTGTGTGGCTTTGTCATTAAATCAGGAAGCAAAGGAAAACTAGGAGCAGTCATAAAATTCTCAAGTAGTATTTTATTACTATCAATAGCAAACAGAATCATGGATAGGTTAATGTCCATTACAGGGGAATAATACCATTGAGAGGTTCTGAACACAAAGGAACCTCGAGAATGAGCAAAATTCCAACAGCCAGTGTTCCTCTACTACTGGCTACAGTGACTGCTGCTGGGAGACACTGGTACTGCAGTACCTGGGAGCTCAAACTCTTAGATCATTGCTACAGTGACCCCTGCTGTGAGTGTCTGGGACAGGAATAGTTGTATGCTTCATAAATTCCAACAGCCGGTGCTCCTATACTACTGGCTACAGTGACTCCTACTGGGGTAAACTGGAACTGCAGTACCTGGTCGATCCCCACAACCAAAGCTCTTACTCCATTGCCTACAGTCACCCTTGGTATAAATCTCTGGGATTGGAACAGCTGTATGCCCCCACAGTCAGTCCTCCTATACTAGTGGCTACAGGGACGTCTGGTTTGAAATACTGGGGCTGTAGGTGTGAATGCACTGAATAGTTTTATCCAGTATAGCACAAATACTAGGGTATTCATTATTCAGCACATAAATAGTGCCCACTGTTTGTGCCACTTTTCAGGGATTATTAAAAAGTTTTAAAAGTCTAACCATCGGCTAGTCCATGGGCAATGGCTGGTAGTGCACTGCACTACCATGAGGAGACCCAGGATTGAATCCTGATCCTGATCCTGACTCCCTTGCTCTGGGCTGGTAGGTCTTGGGCATGCTGCAGAGGCAGCATGCACTGATCCCATGGTGGGAAGATTGGAGCCACTTGCTCTGCAAGACCTCCTCTGGACTGTTGGGAGCTTTGACAGCACAGGTGACCGCATGATGCCAGCATATTCTGTGTTTATGCCCCCTACACTCCCACAGCCACAAACTCCCCTGAGTTCCAAAGGTGACCGGTTCTGCTGGACCCTGCCCCCATCAGCTACCTTCCTCCATGCTGCCATGGCTCTGGCCCCCAGGCAGGGCAAAGGGATGTACCCCCTCAGACTGCTATGTCCTCATCAGGCAGCTCCATTGAAGGTCCAAGACAAGTCTTCTTTGGTCTAGTGGCATCTGTCATGCTTCGGGCAGTGTGGCCATTTTCTTGTATTTCTCCCTATCACACAGATGCAGGCATGCTAGTGAGGTTCGAGGCACATAGGCACATCCACCATACTGCCATGCCAGACCCCAGGCCTGTGTCATTCCTCCCATGGCTCCCTCAGCTGCACTGCCATCTGTGGTCACCCAGGTGGCCAAATTGCAGTGAGGATGGTAACCACCCTCTCCAGAGAGGACAGCATCCCTTAGGATGCTCAGTTCTTCTCTCCTGTCTGACCCTAATGATCCAGGCTTGTTCTGAAACCCAGGTCATCAGCAGCATGGATGGTAGCCCTACTGCTGCAGCAACAGGCCAACCCATTTTACCTTATTCATACAACACATTTCAACATACTCTTCGTTACCCTACCTCCTGAACTTGGTAGGTGAACATTTCAAATCCCACCCAAAACATGATTTAGCTGAGAGATTACCTTTTGGCATGGATTTGAACATTTCACCTGTGCTTTCATAGGTTGGGTCTCAAAAGAACAATTTTGAAAGTTTGGTGAAAAAACATCAAAAATCTGAGGACTTATGGTGAAAACTGAAATCTTTCAGTGTTCACTCATAACAATAATTTACCATATTTTTCTATCAGATTTTCAACACAGTCTTCTCTTCTTATGATCCCACCTCATGAACCCGCTATTTGAAACTTTTGAAGTAAGAAACCACCTTTCAGGACAGATTTAAAATGTTCACCAACATTGTTCATGAGATGGAGTCTCAAATAGGCCATCTTGAAAATCTAGGGCAAAAATCTTGAAAGAATGACAGCATTATGAGGAAAAGTTCAAAATGCATTGAAATACTGTACATGAAATGGACTTAACCTTTTCATATCATGATCACCAGCTCCAGCAGCAAGACATCTTTTTGATTACAGAGTGGGTCTACACTGTGGGACACTAGTAGGTGGATGACAGTGTTTGTGTGTGTGGGGGGTGGGTGGGCTGGTGGATGTTGAGTGGGAGATTGTGGTGGGGGTGTGGAGTGATCTGATTGGCAAGTGACTATTTTCTTATTTACAGGGTATTTAAAAAGACAAGTGACTGTTTCTTTTTAGCTTTATTGCTGTACTGGATCTGACACTAGGAATTGGGCACCCACTGTTGGCTTTTACTCTACTGTGGGACCAGGCTGAGCACCCTGTGTCACCACCTATGCATTGAAGGGTGGGAAACCTGGAGGTGGGGGTTGTGAAAATGGTACCAGGTGGGCACCCAGTCCACTTTATTTATTTATTTTATTTAAGTCTCAGATTACATATACCTTTGAGCTAAGAGCTTTCTTACAAGGTTCCACATCAGTAGAAAGGACAACAGATTAAACAGAGACGGTAAAATATGGTACAATGAAGTGTAAATAGGAGGCGCCAAAAATCATAATGGACAGTCAGCATTAGAACAACAGGGACACACTATGGTAATCAGGTTTTAGGAACAGAAAAATGCATACAATACATTGATATCAGCCAGCAGACTTTGTCAAGACAAATAGGGCACAAGGTATAGGAAGGGATGTGGGAGTGTGGGCTGGGAAGAGTAAGAGAGGGTGGGAGTGAAGGACATAAGGAGAGGTGGGGCAAGGTGAGGGAGGAAGGGTGGAGAGGGGAGGGGATGCAGAGGAGGGGTCAGAAGAAGAGTGCTAAGTTACTGTGAAAGAGGTTGGGTGCCAAGATTGAGGTTTTATACAGCCCATACTGTATATGAGGGAAGAACAAGGAGGCCTGGCTGAGTTGGGGCGAATTAAAATTAAAACAATGATAGACAGACAGGCAGACAGATAGATTTAGATAGATAGATAGATAGATAGATAGATAGATAGGGAGGAGAGAGAGGCAGGCAGCTAGATATAGATAGATAGCTAGAGAGAGCAAGGGGAGAGATACAGACAGACAGACAGATAGATAGATATAGATAGATCGTGGGGAGAGAAAGATCACTGGCTCACTGTTGGAACTCAAGCCAGCAGCACATCTCCATCTGCAGATGTCAGGATCATCCTGCTGTTCTCATACAGACAACAGAGGTGAACAGCTCCTCTCACTAAGCTGGTCACCCTGGATTTTCAGGTGCCCAGAAGCGTAATTTCCACAGTCATTTTCTAAAACCAAACACCAGAATTTATCTAAACAGGCCATGCTTACCTAGGATCAGGCATCTGTGTCTTGAAAGACCTGGAAGCACTGTAAGTTAATGCAGGATACATATTAGGTTTATTTAGTGCAAGGCATACACCGTAACCTCCACCTCCAAATCCAATATTTTCATCATCTCTGAGCTTTGTTAAATCCTAGAAAGCTTAGAGTTACTAACCATGCTCAGAAAAGAAATTAAATCCTTATAACTCTGTAACTGATTAATAATTTTTCACCAAACCTTCACAAGGCAGTGCCTCGGTTTGGCTACTTCTACTGTGAAATGTTAGAAAAAATCCATACCATCTAGGCTGTATGAAAAGAAAAAAAAGTAGAAAAGTTTAGGGAAAAAAACACAATTCATTAAAATCGTTGTTAAGCCGGCTCCATGGCAGTGAGCAAAGGTGTTTGATTGGCCTGTAGTGACCTTGGTTTCATGCTCCGAGCCTGGGTGTCAGGAGTGGAGGTTGGCATGAGTAAGTTTACAGTGTCCATTGGACACTTCCCTCCTGAGACGGGGTGGGTGGGTGGCCTTAGGTACCTGGTGGGGCTTTTGCAATGTTGTAGGTGGCATGAGGCCTTGATGCAGTATTGAACCTCCCCACCCCAGGTTGCCATTAGAACCAGCTCAGTAAAGGGGAGTGGGAGGGCAGAAAATGGAAAATGCCCACCCCATTGCCCAGATGATGGCCTCTGGTCCCCATCGACTGAAGCCTCAGAAGTGTCTGGACTGATCCCTGCAGCACCCAAGATATGTATTTGCACCTATGGGAGCTTCTTTCCGGAAGGGAGAGACCCACCTGATAAAGGTTACATCTGGTTATTGAAGGTGGAAAATATGGGGACAGTGGATGGCAGTAGGGCAGAGCAGTGGCGGGTGCACCTAGGAGACCCAAAGGAGTGGCTAATTGAGGGTGACTGGTAAGGAGCAAAACAAAAAAATCCATGTTCTGTATTTCTGAACCTGCACAAGATGCCATCACAAAATGTTCAAGTCTTGAGACCCTGCAACCAAGACCATGGGTGCCAAATTTGGGGCTCTTTCATCACATTGCACCAAAGTCATTAAGGTATAAAAATTGAGTTTTTGCATTAAACACCTTACTAAACTCTAACTATACTGGCACAACCATGCCAGTATAGTTAGGCTAGAGTAGGTGTTTAATGTTAAACCTAACTTTGCACCATGATAACTTTGCCTCTGTTTAATGGAATTGCATGTTATTTTTGTATGCATGGTCTGGGAAGCAAGATCTCTCGACTTGACAAGTTTCATGTGACAGTTGCATGTCCAGACTCCAAGATCGGGATGGTGCAAAAGTGGAAAAATGGGGGTTTGGGCTGTGTTTTTTCTCCTCTGTAGCCTAGATGGTTTGGAATTCTGTTCCAAGATATTCAGGGGAAGAGAAGCCTTATTTAGTTTGGTAAAAGTATTACTCAGTTCCCGACTTATGAGGATTTGAAATTTGGTCCTGAGCATGTTCAGTAGGGCCTTTCGTTTGTATGTCTGATGCAAAACAAGGATTTCTGCCTCATACAAGATCTTCTTTCATAAGCTGAAATTCTTTGTGAGAAAAAAATCTCATATGGCTGCAATCTTGCTTTTCATTTAAAAAATCAATAATTGAAAACTAATCAGAATGGCGTCCTGGAGAAGACAAACACACAAATCTCAATAAATGGGACCCATTTAGCTAGATCCTTGAATTTGTTTTTCAAAAATGACCCCAAAATATGATTTTGGGACATCCTTGAAATCCTAGATGTGGTTTCTGTAAGAACAGGGCCAGGCACAAACCACACAAAGATGAGGGTCCTGTACTTCAGGAGGGCTGATTTTAAGAAAATGGAAGAATGCCCCAGGGATGCCCTGGCTGGGATAGGGAAACTAGATAGAATAGAAGAACATTGGGAACCAAGCTGCTAAACTATGTGACAAGCAGATCAGCAAGGGCAAAATAAAAAGTGATCACTATGGCTCTAGCGAGACAGCAGAAAAAGTAAGAGGAAAAAAACTAGCCTTCAGAAACTACAAAGAACACAGAAGGAGGAGAATAGTGAGAGCATCCAGTAGAAACAACGATAGGTAGGGAAGGCAATTAGGAGTGCTAATGGGAAAATATAGCCAAATCAGTAAAAATGGGTATAAACATGTTTTAGATACATTAGTGAAAAGATGAAGTCAAGGGAGAGATAGTAAGACAGAAAGGGGGGTTGTAGAAGAGTACCAAAAAATCAGACATACTAAACAAATACTTTTGTTCAATATTCAGGGAGGAGGGTAGGAATGGACCTTCGTTACAAGACAAGGACATAAAGGGTCAAGGCAGGTCATTTCAATAGAGGAAAGAATCCTAAAGCAGTTCAAAAGTTAAATGTGGACAAGGCAATGGGTCCAGAGGCAGTGCACCCCAGGTTGCTGAGGGAGCTCAGGGAGGCTGGCTGCACCTCTGACAGCCCTGTTCAACTGGTCACTAGAAACAGGGAGGTACCAGGGGACTGGAGGAGGTAGATGCAGTTCTACCACAAAAGTGGAAATAGGGAGGAGGCTGGCAACTACAGGCTGGTCAGCTTGATTTCGGTAGTGGGCAAAGTAATGGAATCACTACTGAAGGAAAGGATTGGAGAATACCTTGTTGCCAGCAGTCTACAGGATCCGAGGCAACATGAATTCAGAGGATGGGAGGTCCTGCCAGACAAACCTGATTGAGTTCTTTGACTGGGTAACAAAGGAAGTGAACCAGGAAGGAGTGGTTGCGTGGTCTATCTGGATTTCAGCAAGGCTTTCAACACTGTTTCACACAGAAGACTGGTAAACAAACTGAGTAGTCTAGGAGTAGGTCCTAAAATAGTAAAATGGGTGAGAGTTGGCTTAGTGGTAGGAGTCAAAAATGGTGGTTAATGGGTACACTCTGAGGAAGGTAAGGTGACTAGTGGGGTACTGCAGGGGCAGTATTGGCTCGGTCCTCTTCCATGTCTTTATCAGCGACATTGCAGAAGGACTTGAGGAGAGGTATGCCTATTTGTGGATGACACAAAAATCTGCAACAGAGTAGGCACACCAGTTTTTTTTTTTTAAAGAATAAGAAAGGATTTAAATAAGTTGAAAGAATGTTTAGGGGTAGCACGGTGTGGCACCTGTAAGGGAGCTCTGACACCACACACCTTGATGCAGGAGCTTCCGAGATGGCTGGGTGAAGGAATGCTGGATGCTACCACTTGAGGAGAACTCTTCAGTCAAGGAACTAAAATCAGTCTTGCCTTTGCTTACCCTAGTCCTCAGCTGCTCTCTTTTAGGTCTCCCCCTTTCCACAATGCTTTGGGGTAATTTCTGAATTGTTACAATGCGGAACTAACTTCAATGTTTAAGCGGCATGGTTTATGTCCCCTTCCCAGTATTTCCCCATCCTGACTACATGGCATGCCGAAAAACATCTAGCGAGTCAAAGAGCTGCCGAGTATTTCCAGGCAGGAGAAGAGGAAAGCGAGGAATACCAGCTTGACTACCAAGTTAACTCCCAAGCTTACCAGACCTCACAGTGTGGAGAACCACCTCAGTCTCTTCTCTCCTCTGGGAAGCCCTACCATAGAGAGACCGCTCCAGGTAATATGTTTTCTATATTTTCTAAAGGAGCAATGCATAAGATGCAGGATTTTGTGGAAACTGAAGGAAAACCTAGCAATGGGCAAATGAATGTACATGAGCAGAACACGAGGTTAGAACAAGAGAAATACTCCAAAGAGAATTCCAAAGCAACAGGTAAAGGGAAATAGGAAGTAAGGAACATGAAACTGTTAAATCATGAGAAGGAGACCCAGCCCCAGGCCTCGGATACACAGTTACCTCTACAAAGGGTGATACTAACTTGCAAGAGGTAAGAACGGTGGCAGCTTTAACTCAAACCAATAATTTAATGCAAACAGTGGAACCGAATGTACTTATTGTACAAGCCCTTCTAACTTTACAGATAATCTTCCTTTAGGTGCCACTGGGGAACAATATAAATTTAAAGAGGAAGACCTGGCTATGGTTTCAAATCTTAGAGGAGACATGCTTAATGCATTAGGGGATTTAAAAGGAGCTCTTAACAATGTTACAGGAGCCCTCACTGACTTGACATCAAAGCTGCAAAATCTTTCCTGCAGGACAGAAGAAATTGAAAGCAGAGTATCTAATGCAGAAGACTCTACTTGAAAAGTGCCCCAAGACATTTGCAGTTAGAAAAACAGCTGCAGGCACTCGAGCAAAAATAACAGAGCAAGAGGACAGAGCTAGAAGAGTGAATATCAGACTTTGTAAAATTCCAGAAGGGATGGAGGGATGGGAAAACCTTGCACCTTACTTTGAGAAACTGCTCAGACAGAAAATATCCAAAAAAAAAAAATTATTAGATAGAGCTCACAGAGCAGGATCAAGATTTCTGAACTCAGAATATCCCCACACCGTTTTGTGAAGCCTCTCAAGTCCCAAGACAGAAGCCATATTACAAAAGTCTGTACTACAAAGGTCTTAATTTCAAGTAGCTACTGTACATTTCAATGCCTACCTGAATTTATCAGGAGAAACATTGGGAAAAAGAAAACTATTCAACCCTATAAAGCAAATGCTTTATAGGAAGAGTCTATTTCTCTGTGCTTTATCCAGTTAAAATATGCTTTGCTGTGAATGGCCGATTACATACTTTTGATTCCCCTGATGATGCGATGGAGGCATATAAAATGGCCTACAACAAAAACCAGGACACCACACTGCAAATTAATGAAACTACTGTGGGCAAAAGTACCCCCAAGACTATTGAAAGGAACTCCCAATGTCTTGACAAACTCAAGAAGGAAAAAAAGGAGAGAAAATATATGAATGGAAAAACTGTAAATTATTACTATGAGGAAAAAAATGTAATGGCTACTGAAAGCTGAGCTGAGTTTCTACATTAGATAGAGTCATTGGGGTGATGTGGAGTGGGGTCTGGTCTGTGCCGGACCTTGGGGATGTGGGTCTCGAGTGGGGCTGGGGGTTGCATTGAATGTTACTGACACAAAGTTGGATTGATTTATCCAAAGCATTGCTTCTCTGTCTGATGTTTAGTGGCCTGAGGTTGTCTGCCAGGAACTGGGCTCTCCAGGAAGTAGCTGGGGTTAAGGTGGTAGAACAGATGGGCAGTTTTTTTTTATCTTGAGATAAACAAGGAAAGGTAAAAACACTAGGTATAAGAACCCATAAAAGAAGCTAAACATGAAGAGTTTCTCTAGTAATAGGTTAAGTAGCATTACTGGTGTATGAAGATGATTCTCTGCTCGTCTCATCTGGGTTTGGGAGGGAGAGGGAGGGGAATTTTCTTCTTTTGATAAGGGGTGGGGACTTTCATATTTAATCACACTCATTCTGGTTAATCTAATTGAGACCTTAAAACCTATTAAAAATGAAGATTCATGATATTAGATCAAGATTTGATTGGCTACTGGGATCCAGGAACCAAAATGGAAGTATGCAGCTATTTTAAATGATAGTAAATTTTAAAATGGCCACATGGAATGTTAAAGGTCTACAAAACTGATCCAAAGTTCTAAAAGTAATAAATTATATGGAAAGGAAGAATGTTAATTTAATTATGCTACAGGAAACCCATCTATTGAGAAAAGATATTCATTGGTTTGAAAACAGATGGGGCAAGACTTTTTCACAATATTCTAGCAATTCTTAAGGAGTACTGATAGCCTTTCACAGGAAAAAATAATTCCTTCAATACTTAGACACTTCATAGATACACAAGGACATTATGTACTCTTGCAGTTACAGCTATACCAACAGAAGTTTACCATAATGGTACTGTATGCCGAATGATAATAATCCAAAAATGTTTTCAGATTCATTTCTTGAAACTACTTAAAATACCCAAAGTCAAAACATCCCTTGGCCTTCGTTCTGCCAGGGTGTCCCTACCTAAACTTTTGAACAATCTCCCAAGAGAGCATCAAGACAGCACTTCCCTGGGGGTTTCAAGAAAGTGCTAAAATCCCACCTGGACATAGGGGCATGATGCTGCTGCTACAGTTGAGGCTACGTGAATGGCTCTCCTGAGCGGGTTGACAGCCACAGACCAATAGACACTGGAGGGAGGGTAAGCTTGGGGGTAGGATGCCAGGACGCTTATCTAGGTGGGTTATCATTTAATGTGTCTGTCTCCTTGTTGTCCTAACAAAAGGTTCAGGCTACTGTTTGGAATCTGAATATGACGTACTACATACTGCTATGTATATTTCTACTGCACTTTGTAATCATTAATTCACTGTATGTATCATAGCATTGGTCTTCTTCTCCTTAGGTACATGTAACTAATCCCGGGTTGCCCCTGAAAAGGGACCATCAAGGTCTCAGTGGGCCCACCTGGTTACCAAACTTTAAATAAAATAAATAAATTAATTAATCTGTCTAGCTTTGAAGCACCTTACATCACAGGAGGGATTTTAACCAGAGCCTTACAACAGATAAATAAAATACAAGATTGGACAGATCCCATAGATCCTCCAGAGCCATCATGCATGGGTTCATGGCAGACCTACAATTGGTGGACCCTTGAGAGAGAAATATGATGATAGGAAGGCTTATTCTTTTTCTGCTCTGCTATCCATCAATCTTACTCAAGGATAGACTTCTTTTATTGTCTAATTGCTTATTATTTGCATTACAAGACATACCGTACATGGGCATTTTCATTTGGGACCACTCTCCCTGTATTATATTCTACAAATTGTATAGACTCAGGACCTAATTCTAAAGGATGGAGAATGGACCCGACTGTATTATTCCCAGGCAGAGAAAAGGATAAAAGGTGCCTGTGAAGAATATTTTAGATTTAACTGTGGAATGGAACAGCTATTTTAATGTTTGGGAGGCTTTCAAAGTCTACATAAGAGGTGTTATAATGAACATAACTACATATGAAAAAAAAGATACATTAATTAAACAAACAGAGGAAGACATTATGAGGCTATCTAGTATTCATAGCTCTTCATTTGATCCAGAAGCATATAAAAAACTGCTACAAAAATAAAGATCAACACAACCAATAATAGAAAGAACAGAACAGCAAATCATTAATACTAGAGCTAATTATTACTATTTTAACACACAAGCCTTTAAAATTACTAGCATGGCAAACCAAGAAAACACAGACTGAAAATACAATAATCAATTTAAAAGATGACCTTAGAAATATTGTTAATAAACCAAAGATATATTTCAACATTTTAGAATATTTTTATCTTTATTTTTCAGAATTTTATGGGAATCTTGAAGAAATAGATATATTTCTGGATTCCATCCAGAATCAGGTAATACCAGGATCAGGTTAGGCCAACATTAGGTCAATCCATTACTAAGTTGAAAATCGATAGAGCCAAACAAAACTTAACAGTAAATAAATTCCTAGTCTAAATGGCCTGGGTAATGAATTCTATAAAAGTATAAGGATATCTTATTAACTCCATTAGAGCAACTGTTTAACTCCTTTAATACTGTTAAATGTTACCAAATACCTTTAAACAAGCTATTACTCAAGTTTTCTTAAAAAGATAAGGACCCGCTGAGCTGTGCATCATATTGTTCCATCTCTTTACTCAACACAGATTACAAGATTTTAATAAAATTATTGCTAACAGATTAGAATGTATTCTACTGAATATTATTCATTCGGATCAAAACAAATTTATTAAAAATAGAAGTCTAGTGGAAAATATCAGATGTGTGGCCCTAAATCAAGAAAATGATGCAGTTCCACTAGCTATAGATGCTGAAAAAGCTTTTGATAGGATTGAGTGGCCTTATATTTCTCTGTTACACAGAGGATGGGATTCATTACACAGCTCAGTGAGTGGTTAAAGTGTTTGTATGACTCCCGACAGTGGTCATCAAAATTAATAGCATAACATTGGAACAATTTCCCTTTCCAGAGGAACTAGACAGGGCTGACCCTATTCCCAGTAATTTTTGCTTTAATAATTGAACCTTTAGCTATAGCAATTAGAAGTGATCAAGGAATGCATGGTATTACCATCCACCATAAACAAGAAAAGATAAGTCTTTATGCTGATGACACTTTACTGTACTTAACTCAACCAGACATTTCTATCCTTCAAATAATTCAACTCACTAAACAATTTGGATACATTTCTGGCTATAAAATAAATTGGTCAAAATGGAAATATTAAAATTAAACTAGACAATGTGGATACATTTCTGGCTATAAAATAAATTGGTCAAAATGGAAATATTAAAATTAAATAATGCTTCTGATATCCAAATTATAAATCTCAATATAAAACAAGTAGACTCTAATATAAAATACTTAGGGGTGAATATCACTGCTAAAATAGAAGATTTATATAGCCATAATTTTGAGGAACTGCTGAAAATGGTAAAAATTATATTAATAAATGGAATTTGCTGTATTTACTTTGATAGGTAGAATAAACCTAATTAAAATGCAGGTACTACCAAAATTTTAGTTTTATTTTAAGCACTTGCAATTCTCATTCCATTAAGTTTCTTCAAGAGTCTAAAACTATGATTATAAACTTTTATGGAAACAAACCAAATCTAGAATAGTTGGAATACTTTTTTGTTGTTTAATCATGTCATTATTTCTCCTCCTTGCAGTGCTGGCATGGCAGGTCATCTGGCCACTGGCACTGCACCCTACAAACCTGGACTGATCAGTGATACACTCTCCTCCACTGGCTCGGTGTACACAGTGCCCCCTCAGGGACCTGGAACCAACTCCTGGGGTACACTTCTCAGGTCCAGAGTACGTAGAGCATGACCATCAGCCACTGAGACAACCCCGCTATTTTCCACCATTGGTGTTCCACTGGAGCTGGTGTGTAGTGATGTACAGTGCACTTACATGCCGAGGTCTACTGTGCTCCAACCCTCTTTCTGTGCACTGCAACTTCCAATGCACCTGACAGCTGCCAGATGCCACTGCAGAGCAATGTGAGCCCCATGTCCACCCCAGAGAGAGAGAGCTGTCCTGGGATTTTGATCATCTCCTTCCTGACCCTCGTGTCGAGTCTGTTCCCCAAACGAGATGCAGCCAGCATGGTGTGAGTGTTGCATCCAACAACTTAACCTCAGCGCCACTGGGCCGGGCTTAGCATGAATACTTTAATTCTTCCAAAAGACCATGGGGCACAAGTACTACCAGACTTTTATATATATTATGTAGTAGTGCAAAATCACATAGATCTGGGACAGGATACAGCTTCAACCTTCAAACTTATATCATCACAAACCTTATCCCAACCTTATGAACTTGCTATACTCTGCTATAACAGCTGAGAAATTACCAGCTTCATTTCTTATTACTACATAACCACCCATAAATGCGGTTAGAACTTCAAAAACAAATTGGGGAACAAAATTTAATTACAGAATTCTCTCTATCCATAGAAACTATATTTTCCTCTTTCAGTGCTGAACAAAAATTTTAAAAAGATGGCAACACGGTTTGAATCAAATAGGGATCTGTTCCAAATGGTCAGTTAAAAACCTTTTCTCAATTGTTAGAAAAATATAATCCACCTAATACTCAAACTGTCTATTATAATCAGTTAAAAAAATGTTTTGACCAAAACAGAAATAAAATTAGAATATCAGACTCTCCACGTTGCTTCATATACTCAAGAAAAACAGGGATGTAAAAAATTAATCTCAGTGGCATATCACATGATTATGGATAAATTAAAACCAGTATTAACAAACTTAAACATAAATGGCAGAGAGATTTAGGATTAGCATTTCAGAGGAACTATGGCAAGAAATTATAGATGCTTATATTCATAATGTCCACTCAGCTAAATTACAGCTTCACCGTACACAGTTCATAGGACATGTTATACACACATAAATTGCACCTGTTTAATTCTAATATTGAAGATAAATGCCCTAGATGTGTCACAATGTGGAACATTAAACCATGTGATCTACTCATGTCCTTATCCTTCAAATTTTGGTTTAAAATCAAACAGTTCTCTTCAGTTCTCTTTAAGAAACAAATAATCTTCAATTCTATTATTACCGTATTGGACATCTATCCGACAACAACTTTTTAGATGAAGATAAAAAAAAATACTTGCATTGCTTACCATAGTGGCAAAAAAATATTTTGCAGAAGCGGAAGGACCCAGACCCATCTAATTTTAAAACATGGTTGAATTACATAATAGACATTTCAAGGCTGGAATATACATGGTATTGCAAAATGGATCTGAAACATATGAACATATGAAGAAACCAGCAGAAGAAGGCCATTTGGTCTATCAAGTCTGCTCATACTGCAGGGTTCACAGCTGAGCTAATGTCCCTGCCCTCCTTCCCCTCCTCCCATCCTCCCAGCAATGATCCTTACCTTTCCCTATGCTTATCCCAGCCTCTCTAAAGCTGCCCACTGTCTTCAATGTGATGACCTCTTCTGGCAGTGCATTCCGAGTATCCACCACCCTCTGTGAAGAAGTGCTTCCTGATCTCCCTCCTAAACCTCCCACCCTCCAACTTATGAGCGTACCCCTGTGTCATGGTTGACACTTAGCTTTAAAGAGATTCTCCTTATCAACCTTATTTATCCTTTCAAGTAACTGAAGGTCGCAATCATGTCCCTCTATCTCTTTCCTGTCTTCTAGGGAATACATTTTCAGTGCCCTCAACCTCTCCTCGTATGCCTTACTCTGCTGACCAGCGATCATCTTTGTAGCCCTCCTCTGGATCTTCTAGCAGGTTAATGTCCTTTTGAGGTTTTGAAACCATGATATGATATGAAAAATGTGGCATGCCTTCCAGGCGGCCTTGGCACAAGTAGCACTTTAATAAATTAATAAGATAGCTAAGAAGTTCCTGGATCCCCGCCATTTGTCCATATGATGAGGAAATACAGACAAGAAGAATCTGAAGATTAATTCTGATGATGGATATGGGTCTCTGTAACAAATCTGATTTAAGCATGAAAAAAGAAAAAAGAAAGAATTTTCATGACCTTTGGCAGCTAAGATTCAATGCAAATAAGTGCAAAATCATGCACAAAGGACATAAAACCCTTGAGACAGTGTACCAATTTAGGGGGACATATTACCAGTCACAAAACAGGAAAGAGATTTGTGGGTTATCATTTCTGTTTACCTGAAGGTAGTTAAACAGTGTGACAAGGCAGTGGGAAAGGCTAGCAGAATGCTTGGATGCATAGGGAGGGTATCACCAGCAGAAAGAGAGGTAATAATGCCCTGTATAGGTTGCTGGTAAGACCCCACCTTGGATACTATGTATAGTTCTGGCGGTCCCATCTCCAAAAGGACATCATAGATAGGGTGGAGGCAGTGTAATGGAGAGCAACCAAAATGGTGCAGGACCTACATCAGAAGCCCTATGAAGAAATGCTTAAGGATTTAAATATGTACTCCCTGGAAGACAGGAGGAAACAAAAGGATATGATAGAGACCTTCAAATACCTCACAGGAATAAACAAGACACAGGAAGGAAACATTTTCAAAGAAAAGATGCTCAAGGACAAGGGGTCACAATATGAAGCTGGGGGGTAGAGAAAACATGAGGAAATACTTTGATGGAGAGGGTGGTGGACACATAGAATAGACTTCCAGTGGAGGGGTGAGGCTAGAACAGTCACAGGATTTAAGAATGCATGGGATAGACAAAGGGAATCTTGGAAGCAAAAGGGGGTAAGTCAGAGTCCAAGTAGGGTCTTCAGTGGCACTATAAATAAAGAATTTAGGGCAGACTAGGTGGGCCAAGTGGTCATTATCTGCTGACAATTTCAGTTTCTATATGAATCTCTTGAAAGAAGATTTCAGCTCATGAAAGAAGAATGGATCTCACAATAGAAGAAATTTCTAGTTTTGTTATCTTCTTTCATATCAATTAATCTGATAATCAGTTCCTTAGTTATAAGGATTTGCAATATTGGTTCTGTGCATGCTTAGTAGGGTCATTCATCTGATCGATGGCCAGACTTCAGCTGGACTTCAACAATGACCAGCACTGGTTCTGATCAAATCAACTGTCCTCAATGCAAAAAAATAACAAACATTTGTCAATGCCAAATGTTTGCTTGCTAATATTGGCATTGGTAGTGCAGGAGTTAGAGATGCATAATAGGAATGGCAGTGGAGTATTAGCTAACGCCAACCCCCCTCCCACCCTGCAGAGACTGACAGGCCTTTGGGGGTGTGCCTTTGGGTCATCGGTCATAACGCTCATGCCATCTCACCTCACTCCAACCTGCAGACACAGACAGGTGTTATGGTGTGCCTTGTGGTCTTCAGCCCTCACCCCCATTCCATAAGAAATAAGCTGAGATGGGTGCAGAAGAGGAGAATGGGTAGACGTGAGGGCGAAGACCCCAAGGCACACCTCAATGCCTGTCAGTGGCTGCAGGACAGGTGGGGCTCAAATGGCGTGAATATTACGGTCGATGACCCCAAGTCACACCCTGATGCCTGTCAGTCTATACAGGGTGGGAGTTATGGTAGGAAACCCTAATACCCCAGGCGTTTGTTTACATTTTGCTCCAGATTTTCAACATGGGCTTTTTGGGACCCCACCTCAGAACAGTGGTACTATCATTTCATTACTCAATCCTGAAAGGGTGGTTTCATACAACAACTGTGCAATTCAATTGCCACAGGTGTGAAAACACATTTTGAGTAGGATGTGAAAATGACAGCTATACTTTTCATGAGGAGGTGTGAAAAAATGGCAATGTGCTGAAAATATGGAGTGAAAATATGAAAAATTAGTGAAGTTATGAGCATGCATAGAAACCTGTGCAATGCAAGCCCATAATGTAAAAGTTTTTGGAATTTTTTTCACCAAAATTTTCAACATGGGCATTTTGGGACCTCCCTCATGAACAGTGCCACTGTGACTCTGTTAATCTGTCCCAAAATTAATTTCCCACAGCGACCACACCATTTTGTGCCACAGGTGGAAAACATGTTTTGGGCAGGATGTTAAAATGAGAGCTGTACTGTTCGTGGAGGTGTGAAAAAATAGCAATGTTGAAAATCTGAAGTGAAAATATAAAAATTGGTGAAGTTATGAGCATGTGTGGACACTAGCATAGCGCACACTCGTATATGTCGTTTTGGAATTTTTCACCAAATTTGAAACACTGTTTTTTTGGGAGCCCACCCCATGAACAGTGATACTGCTGTTTCATTAACTGGTCCCGAAGGCGATTCTGCTGGCAACCGCAAAATCACCTTTCAGGACTGAGTAACCAAATGACAGTGACAGTGTTCACGAGGTGGAGTCCCAAGAACCACTTGTTGAAAATTTGGGGCAAAAATTCAAAAATGCGAGATATCCTATCAGTTGAACCCCCCTTTGACTTCCATTATACAGCTTACGTCATTTCTTCGAGTTTGCCAGTTGGCTTTGAACAGTGCAGATGTTTTCAGTTCATAGAAGATTGCTGCTCCCAACCACCAGAGGTAAGTAAGGGTAATGGGGTGCAGAGATGGGTCCACAGTGGGAGGGTTGGGATGGGGTAAGGAGGCGACATGGGATCATTTTCTTTTACAGAGAAAAAAGACTTTTGGGATGGTTTTTCCTTATTTTAGAGGTTACCAAAATTAAATACATTTAGGCAGACTGGGGTGGGCTCCCAGTGTGCCACAATAATGTATGTGTGTGTGGGGAGCAGCATGCGACACATGGAAGTGGGCACCCTGATGTCGGCACTTAGTATTCTGGAGGGTGGGGGCATCTGACACCAGGTGGGCATCCAGGTGTCAGAAAAACATAAATTAATAAAATTGTTTTGGCACACTGGGGTGGGCTCCTGTGTGCCAGAGGTAAGTGAAAGGGGATACATGCTGACATGAGGATTTGACACCCCTAATGTCAGCAAATAATATAGATGGGTGTGGGGGCACAATCAACACCAGGAGTGGGCATCGGTGTTGGAAAGCTTATAAAAAATATTTTGGCACACTGGGGTTGGAGCTCTCCCAGTGTCACAACATTAATTGGGGGAGGATACATGCCAACATGGGGATTGGGTACCCTAATGTTGGCTTTCGAGGAGTGTGTGGTGGGCGGCAGGAGCCACCAATGTGGAAAGCCACACCGACAGAGTGCTCAATGGCAGGAACCGATAAGAACCATAACTCCAGCCATGCTCATTGCTGTGCACTGGTAGCACATGGCCAGAGTCTCATCAGCTGCTGCCACAGAGAGAAGGTATGTCTGTGTGCCTGGTTGCGAGGGAGGGGAGGTCCTGCTGCAATAACTAAACTGTTTCTCATTGCAGTGGCAGATTCATTTCAACTGCTTGGCTTTCTTTGAAGCTGCTGTCATCTGCAGCTTCCCATTGATTGGTGGCTGAGGGCGCACTCCAATAAATCATCCGCTGCATTGGCCACAAGCACTGACATACCTCTGAAATGGTACTTTCCCAATATGTTTCTTGTGTGCTGTATGCACAAGCAAACATAAACACAGTCTCCATGACCTCTGGTACTAGGCAGAAGCTCTCTATACTTACTGACCTTCCTTCTTCCATACCCTTGATGGGACCGTGATTGATGATGTTCCCACCTTTAACTACTTCAGGGTATGGCTTGATTGACATCTCAGCTTTTCTGGGCTTGTGGATGCCATCCACAAAAACTACACCCTAAACTAGGTGCATTATACTGGAATCGTGATTGCATCCCCGCTGGTCACAGAGTCATTGCTCAGCAAATGATTCTCCTATTTTGACTATGTAGACATCGTCTGCAGTGCTGATCCTAAGTACAACCTGACCAGACTGGATTCCCTATTTATTTATTTATTTCTGATTCAGATTAATACCTTTGAGCTGAGTAGCTCTTTACAAAGGTTCCAAGTCAGTAATAACGTAGTACAAGACATTATGTGTAGGCAAGATCACAGAACAGTACAGTAAATACACAGTAATACATTACATTGATAGTTTCAGAAGTGCAAGGTTGTTACTATAGCAATGAGTTGTGAAGTAAGGATAGTTTTGAGGAGGATTGTAATATTAGCATCAGTATGTGAAGAACAGAGTCATTTTGGGATTGCAAATATACAGTTATAATGCTATGAAAACATTTGGGTTACATAAGTGCAAGATGATGGGGTAGTAGCAGCCTGAGTGGGCTTTGTCAGGAGGAAGGAGGAAGTTTTAAGGATGTGTGTGTGTGTGTGGGGGGTTTGGTGAAAGGATGATAGGTCTGGAAGGAAAATAACCAATGGTTAGGTGGGCCAGTGTGTGTCTAAGTGGGCAGTCACAGTCAATCAATCAATCAATCTTTACTTTGCGGAGAAAAACACCATTGAGAGCACTCATTTACATAGTGGTCCTGGGTACATAGATACAAAAACATCATAACATTACATAGCAAACACAGACGCTGAGAGGGAGAGCAGTTACTAGGTACCCTACAGTAAGAATAAAATTTAGTGAGTATACTGAATTGAATTCTTAATTCAGGGCCTGAAATAATAAGTAGAAGTCAGTGTGTTGGTTCTCTATTTTTGGGGTTGTCTTTACTTAGTGTAACTTTAATTTACCAGGGAGGTAATCTAGCTGGGAGAATATCTGCAGTCCTTTGTGACTAGAGTTGTTACTGAAACTCTGTGAAAGAGGTGTGTAATAAGGGAGAAGCTGAAGAAGGCTTGAGGGACTGTGGATTACAAACAGGAGTTGACTATAGACTCTTTGCTGCAGAAGCTAAGACAGCGAGCAACTACCTTAAACTAGAGCTGTGTTCTTGCCCTGTAGTTTACAGAAGAAAGTATTTTTTGGCTGATTTTTGTAGACACCAAGTACCAGAGGAACAACCCCACCCCCACCCACCACCATTCTCTAACCACCCCGGGTGCTCTACCATTATTGTGGAAGGCCAAGCCACACCTTAAAGACACAGGAACAAGTTAGGCAGCACAGCACAAGCAGTAGCCTAACTGGTATATAAACAAAATTACAAAGGCGTGTAGCAACTAGGTCTACAAGAGCACATACAAGAAGAGGAGAGAAAAGCTGTAAGTCACTACAGAAGGAGAGAAGGAGAAAGAAAACATGTTATGAGGAGAGGAATATCAGCAAGCACAGGATGATGCAGGGAGTAGTGCAGTGCCTGGCTGTGGTGCAGCAGTCTTCAGAAAACATTCTGGTTACTGCAGTGTGGCCCCATTTGCAGGCCCCTCTTTTGGCTGAGGTGGAGGATGCCAATCTCTGGACCAAGTCGGAAGGAATACTGGGACCTTCCCCTCCCAGAATCCATCAGGTCCCCAGCTAATGCCACAACGTCCACTCAGGCAGATGGCAGGATGGACTACAGTGGGATCAAAAGGTTTGAGGAAGGGCAGAGACACATCCCCATCCAGTCCAGCTCACAATCCCCTACACAACATTGGAGGAATGGGACAGTCCTGCAAAGGAACCCAAGGCTGAGACCAGGGAGCAGGTAAGGGTCCTCCAGCAGTGAGACTCAGTGGTGGAGGAAGAGAACCCCATAGGAAGAAATTACTCCTGTTTTGGGATTCAGTTGTCTGTGAAATGGATTTGGGCACAGATAGTAGAGAGGAAAGGGAGGTAAAATGCCTTCCAGGAGGTGCAGCTTGGTAGGAGGGAGCGCATCCAGAGGATTGCTGAAGCCTGGCAAGGAGAGTAGGGCTAGAGGTCATTATCAATTGGGGACAAATGATCTATCCAAGGATAAGCAAGCCTGATACAGGCGAAGGAGAATTTTACAGTGTTGGGAGGGTGCCTGGGAAGGTAGCAAGCTCCATGACATTTTGGAGGTGCTTGGAATCTCTGCATTAGTAACTTCAAAACGTGGTTACAGGTCGATGCAATGAGAAGGGGCATGGCTTCACTGGGGACTGGGGACAGGGGACCCACCTGGAGTGATGCAGCCCTATACAGTATGGACGAACTGCATCTGTCCAGCAAGGGAAGGCAGCCCTCAATGGACAGTTTAAATACTTTGATGATGAGCATTTAAACTAGCCAGGGTGAGGGCAACATGAGCAGGATACTCAAGCAGCCAACTCCACATGATAGAGAAAGCAGAACAATGGAGCAGGAAGTGGAGTTGATATCAAGGTCATTGAGTCAGGCAGAAATGAAGTAACAAAGGAATCAGAACACAACAGAAATATATCAGCAAAAGGGAGAATATGCAGGGGACCTAAAACAGGAAGAGAGTGGTCAGACAGTAAAACTTTGAAGGTCATGGTGACAAATGCACACAGCCTGGGAAATAAAGTTCCAGATATGGAGGCCTTATTAACTGAAGGAGACCTGGACAAAGTAGCAATAACGGAAACCTGGTACACAGCTAATCATGAGTGGAAACAAATGTACCAGAAAGGGGAGGGTAGTAACCCTGTATGTCAGAGAGGGTATAATGGCAACACAGGTGACTGGGTAAGCAGGGGAGGCTGAGGCACTGTGGGTCACCCTTCAACCTGGAAATGCAACAGCAGTATGCAAAGGGTTGATATATAGGCCTCTAGGACAGTGAGAGGAACTGGACAGGAGCTGGTGGACAAAATGTACAAGATGGCAATGAAAGGTGAAATTCTACTGATGGGGTATTTCCATATGTCAGATGTGATTGGAACAACAGTGTAGCTGCTTCAGCCAGAAACAGAGGCATCCTTGATTGAATCCATGACTGTTGATTCGACAAAATATTCGCCGACCGACATTACGGTGACACCCTTATGCCGATGCATTTGAGGTTGTTATGAAGCGAGAAGATGACAAGTGTGTTTTCTTTGGGGGCTTGCCCCTATCAACCCCCTATGCAGTGGGGGGCTTCAGCCCCTGCCACTAAAATAACCAAATCCAAGTTGAGTTGTTTCAGGAAGGGTGCAATAACCTCAGAAGGCAGTGGCGGGATCCCACGCTAACACTACAGTGACCTGGTGCTGTTGTCACTGTAGCATTGATCACTGTGGAATTGTCAATAGAGTGTCGCATACCTCCTTGATTCACTCCCAGAGGCTGGACTCCAGCAGCTTGTACTTGATCCCACCAGAGAAAGGGCAATTCTAAATCTAGTAATGACCAACGGGATCCAGAATCACAGATGTCCAGATAGCAGGTCAACTAGGATCCAATGATTACAACATTGTGTGGTTTAGTAGAAGGATACAGAATCACTCAAGACATACTAGGACAAAGATTTGGATTTTAAAAATGCTGACTTTGCTGAAATGGGCGGGGTATCAAAAGAGCCCTGGAGAGAATGGGAGCAGTTGGGGAGTGGAAGAAAAGTGGAAGTATCTAAAGGAAGCCTTACTGAAAGTAACAAACCAATGCATCAGATTGTTATCCAAAGGCAAGAGAAGAAGAAAGCCACTGTGGCTCTCAAGATAGGTGGCGGTAAAGGTCAGGCAAAATGAAAGGGTTCAGGAAATATAAGGAGACCCAAAGGGAGGAGGACAGGAAGGAGTATGTAGAGTGTGTGGGAAGTGGGAAAGGCAGTAAGGAGAGCAAAGGCATGGACTGAGAACAGTTTAGCACAGTCAATTAAGAAAGGGACAAGGCATTGTTTAGGAACATCAGCGAAAGGAGGAAAACAAGGGGTTGCAAGGCTCAAGGGAGAGGGAGGGAATGCAAGGAGGGTGACATGGAAAAGGCAGAAATACTGAATAAATATTTCTGTTCAGAGTATTCACAGAAGAGGAGGGGCAGGGGCCACAGCAGTCCAGCAGTTGCCAAGGGCATGGAAAGGTGGACAATAGTCCAATCATGGAGGAATAAGTCCTGCAGGACATCACTAAATTGAAGGTGGACAACGCGATGGGACCAGATGGCATATACCCAAGGATATTAAGAGAACTCTGAAGGAGATGGCAGAACCTCTAGGCGGCCATGTTCACTGAGCCATTCAACATAGGGGTGGTACCAGAGGAGACTGGAGGAGGCATGCTGATCCCTCTATGCAAATCTGGCAACATCCAGCTTTCTTTTGTTACTTTGCTTCTTTCAGAAAGCCATAATGGTGCTTTGAAGATGTCAGACCCCAGAACATCACTACAGAGCTGCAAGCAAGCGGGCTCCATCATTATAAAAGTAACAAAAGAAAGCTGGATGAAACTGCAAAGCAAAACATACAAGCCAGACATGGGAAAGTCTGAGCACTTGAGAGGAAAAAGAAAAGAGATTGAACATAACCTGTAAAACTTACTGTGGGATTGTGTACACTTCTTTTAGAGTCTTAGCAGAAGACATTAATCCCTGAAGAAGAGGTATACTGTTACCTCAAATGTTGGAATGATAAAATGATGAAAATGAATGACTGAAATTCTATGAACTGTACACAATAAAATAATCTTTGGGAACTGAACAAAAGACACAAAGAAATTAACTTTTGGCCCAGAACTTAATTTCTATAATGTTCATATTTTGCTTAAATGCCTTCATTGTCACATGTTACATAATGCTTATTTGATGTTTAGCTATGTTTTACTGTTCCATTTGTTATTCAATACCACCACAACGTAATTTAAATAGAGAAAATGCTCAATATAAAGTTGGTCTATTACAATCTTGCTGAACAGGAAAAGTCTGTGGATACTGTAACTAGTAATGTCATATTTGGGAAAATGTGTTACAAGAAACCTTAGAAACACATACTAATAACTAATTTGTATTTATTACATGGAACGTTGCTGGACTGGCATGTAAGCTAGTAGACAAAGAGTGGAAGAATTTGTTATGAAAGCAGATGTAATATGCCTGCAAGAGACGTGGCACATGGAGGAATAATAAATATTTATGTACCCACAGCAGCCTCAAAGTTTTACCACGAGGATGTTTGGCAACAATTAAACTCCCTTCTGCTGAATTATGAATTGGATTTTCTGGAGTATGAGAGACAAATATTGGGAGATTTAAACTCAAGAATTGCTGATTTTAATGGACTTCATGATAATTCAATGTATGAATATATGAATGAAGTACCAACCATATTCCTAGAAAGTCACAGGATAATATTAATAACGATTTCAGGAAAAAATGGTGGACATTTTAAGTAAAGTTAGTGTGTATCCCTCTAAGTGGCAGACTATGTAGGCGATTTGACTGGCGAGGTACTAGTTATATTAACTCAGCTGGAGTGTCCGTGCTAGATCTAGCAATATGATCAGGGGCTGTTAATGTCTGGTAAAACCTGTAGATTGTTGCTAGGCCTGAAAGTGACCACTTTTCAGTAATATTAAAAGGACTGCAGAAGGGATTACCAACAAATGAAAAGCCAGCGGTTCCCCTAACTGAGATAATTTTAAATAAAAGAATTACTTGGTCCATGGTTTTAGAATGCAATGTAAAACAACAATACATAATTCTTTTTAACTTGTGAACTAACAGATTTTATAATGGGGTCAGCAAATGGTGTATTTATTTATTTTTATTTTTAATTATTGAAATGTTTCACCAGGTCTCTAGTGTATATGGAAAGTGCTAGGTAAATGGTTTACAAATGTCAGACAAGAGCTATATAAGTGTACTAAAGTAGTATTGGCAGGGAATCACCAGCCAGGAGGAGAGAAGTCCTGGTGCCCTTTACCAAGCTATAGTGAGACCGCACCTAGAGTCGAGTTCAGTTCTGGAGGTCTTACTTGCACAAGGACATAGATCTGATCTGAAGAGTTCAGCAAAGAGTGATCAAGATGGTGCCGGGATGAAGGGCAAATCACATGAACAGAGGTGCAAAGAGCTGGGGCTGTAGGAGAGAGGGGACATGATAGAGACCTTCAAATCGTCAAAGGGATAAATGGAGTAGGCACAGGGAGTTTATTCCAAATGAAAGAGAACACCATGACAAGGGGGCATGGCCTTAGACTGTGGGGAGGACACTTCAGAAGGAGCTTGAGAGGGATTCTTTACAGAGAGGGTAGTGGATGCCTGGAACAGGCTTCCACAGGAGGTTGTGGTGGGTGGAGACAGTGTCATGTTTCAAGAGGGCTTTGGGCAGGCATAGAGTGTTACTGGGGAATGGGGTGGGTACTCAAGGAGGGAGGCAAACAGTTTAGCAAGGGGAATGGGCAGACTGGATGGACCACGTGTCCTTTTCTGCCATCATTTTCTATTATTCTGATTCTATGATAGTGGTACACCAAATAACTATGATGGAGGGTGTGACAAAGAATGTAGAGAGCTTAAGGCACAACTCTCGACACAGTTAAGGCAAACTAAAAAGTCAAGGAAAAAATCCTTTTTAAGACGTAAGTCAGAAGCGAAAGCAGTATAAATTATTAAATAATAAAAAGTCCTGTTTTATAGGAAACAATAGTAGAAGATGTTAGATACAATAGAGAATAAGGACATTAAAAATACTTGATGTATGTTAAAAACATTATGGTAAGTTCAAAAGTATGCCTGATGTATATATTAATGAAGAGAAGTGGCTGAATTATTTCTCTGAATATTCTTTGATAAAGAACAGGGAGCGGTTATTCATTAGGGTGACTATAATAAAATAATGATTACAAGACAAGAGATATACATTGCAATAAAATCATTAAAACTTAATACAGCACCTGGCCTAGATAAAATCCCTGCAGAAGTATATATTACTAATACTTCAGACTGGTGTGTATCTTAGAACATGCCTATAATAAAAGTGCCCAAGAAAGTAATTTTCCAGAAACTTGGAAGGGTGCATTAATAATAACAATTCATAAAAGGAAATGAGATGACCCAAATATGTACAGGCTAATAAGCTTACTGGATGTAAATATTAACATATTCGCTAATATCATACTTGAGAAGTTGAAAATACAAGTAACTGGTGGTATTGTGGAATTACAGGCTGGATTTAGCTACGAATATGCTACATTAGATAATTGCTTTATATATAATTTGATTGAGAAGTATGTTGTGTTAAGAAAACAGAAAATATATGTGATGTTTGTAGACTTCTCCTCAGCCTTTGATACAATAGATAGGTCAGTACTCTGGGTGATATTGCTTAATAGGAGCATTGACCCTGCATTAGTGGCACTCATTTGCCATCTTTACAGCAACATTTGGGCCAATATTAGATTTGGTATGAAGGATGAGGTTCCAAAAAGTTCTGTATGAACAAGGAAGTGCAGCAAGGGTGTGTTTGGCCCACTTTATTTACTCTATATATTGGGATTTCTGAAAAAATGAAAAAGCTTGATACAGATGCCCTAAAATATCAGAAAGCAACTGTCGGCTTTGGTGTATGCCAATGACATAATCCTCATGTCATTAACTAAAAGGGGATTACAAAAGCAATTGAATATCCTAAATCAAGAATCAGATTCATTAAAGTTGAAAATAAATTTATTTAAAACCCAAACTATGATACTGGGAAAAAAATCTACTTCAGGGTCATGGTTTGTGGGGATTCCATAAGCTGACTAATACAGAACGCCATACAGATTTGGGCATTGAAATAAGTTCAAACATAACATGAACTTCTACATTAGGGTGTGGCATTATTGCCCAGCCTCTTGTTGAAGAGCTGAATTGGAACTGTATGATGTTCAGGCCATGATAGATAGTAGAAAAATAAATTATTGGTTGAAAGTCACAAGAATGCCACAGGAGAGACTACCAGCTAAATGTTTACTCTGCACTCCTTGTTTCTGAGAACAAAACAATGGGTAGACAATAAATGTAGCATCAACAGCTGGTTCAGTAACATTAGTGTAGCTGTAAACAAATATGGGCCTTGTAAGTTACAGGATTATGTAATTACATTTTTACCTTAAGCTGGAAGTACAAAAATTGTAAGAAAATAAAATCCAGAATTTCAGGGTAATTAAAGATATAGAAAACATAAGCAAATCTATATATTCTCCATGGTTTATAAAGAACCAGGGTTGCCATGGATTTAAATATTACCTATACAGCCTCATAGATCCTGAACTGAGGAACATATTAGTAAAACATAAGTCTGAATATGTTGATAGCAATGTGTTAACTGCCACATTTAAGAAATTACCTTTATTTGCGCAGACATGCTATTGCACTATTGACAAAAGGAAGATCTTCCCCATATTCTGTGGGACTCTGAATGGTATAAACCAGCCAGAATGTTTTGGCTTGGCCCAGTTGTAAATAACTGGGATAATTGAGATAAAAATTCTATGACTATGATCTTACTTAGTATTGAAGATGACTATGCAATTGGAAGAATGACTAAATATTTCCATCAAATTAGTAAGATAAGAAAACAGAAAATAAAAAGGATTGACACTACCAGCACATAAATCTGGATTAGAGTGTCCTCTGGTCCTTTATGAAACTAGAGAAACTGCCTGACAAGGAATATGAGAGCTAAGGGTCACTTTAATACTTAAAAGCAATATCCAAACAAGCTGTCCTTATTATAAGGTTTTCAATATATGATATGCAATCAACTTGGAAAATTGCACGATATGCATGCACTTTTACTATTTAGAGGTGAATTCTGTGGTAAAATGGTTTATGATATTGTATTATGTATATCTATGAGTACAGTAAATTGTAATGACTTTTAACTGATCGGTAAACTTGTACTACTACTATTATTTGATATCCATGACCTCCTCTACTCCCTCCCCAGAATGCATATGGGAATGAACTGTTACCAGCTTAGTGTGTCTTTCTTGATAAAATTTTGAAATAATAAAATAATAATAATAATCATAATATCAAAAGAAACTCATGAAAGCATATTTTTCAAAAATTTCACCAAAGAAGACTTACTTTCTATGAAAGGAGAAGTATTCTTTCTTGAGACCATACAAAGAAAAACATTTGCTCATTAAACAACTTTGTTTAGAAAAACACCTTTTATTTATAATAAGACCATTTAAAAAAATTACCTCAGATTTTCAACATGCCTTTTTGAACACACCTCATGTACCTAGAAAGTTGAGATGTTTCAAATTCAGCCTGGAAGGTGATTTGTGGTCAATCTGTGAAATCACCTTTCTGGCAAGATTTGAATATTTTCACAAGACTGGTTCATGAGATAGGGTCATAAAAAGATTATGTTGAAAATTTGAGGTCAAAATATTAAAAGACAAAGTTGTGAAGAAAGAGACAAAACCAAGGTGGGTCCATGCTGTCAGGTGCTAGGCAGGTGCAGGCCAGGGGATTTGCTGGCTTATACACTTAAACTAGAACACAGCAGGACACCCTGCACTCACAAGGCCCATACTGTATTTGTAGTCAGTGAACCATTCAACACATATTGTGGTTGTAAAAATGTTATTTATTTATTTAACTGATTTTTGTTAACCGGTAGATACACTAGTCAGAAGCTACCTTTTTCGGTATGACCCTTGTGCATACACAAGACAATCATTATTGTTTCTGTAGTGAAAACAATGAAACCACTACCACTTATCAGGTGCCCCAGCACTTCATTCAGTGAAGCTTCATCAGAGGGCAGCTTGTAAGTGCAGGCCATTGTAGTGTGTTATGAAGAAAGGGTCCTGCATGTCTTTATCTGTAGCCACACAGAAACACAAGTCCCTTGAGTCCCTGCACTTCCACAGCTAAATGAACTCTTCACTTGGTGCAGTGCCCAGAGGGCTGTGTGTGCCTACATCTGTTGTTGTATGGAAGTACAGGGCCCAGAGGGCCCTGTGCTTCTGCAGTCAGATGGATCTGTTCACAAAGGGACCTCGTGAATGAGGATGCAATTCTTGTGTTAATGCACCAGTTAGGGTTCTACTTAAAGCAACAAAAGTAAGCAAAGTAGGGAAATATGGTGTTAGGGTTCAACTCTAACTCCCCAGCAGCAAAAGGACAAGACCACACAGGCAACCACAGACAGCCATCATCGGGTAAGACAAACATACAGTTGTTTTCAGATGAGACAAATGCAGTAACACTGATGTGCTACCTTTGTGGATTTGCATCTGCAGCATGCACATTACAAGATATACACACTCACTTGTTGCTGCAGAGAGACATCCACAATACTCAAATCACAAGACTGCTTCTGAGTGCAGAAGCACAGACCCTGCAGCCACAGATTCAAATCCATGATACACAAATTACAGGAGCTCTTTTGTCTGCAGAAGTGTAGGCCCCTAACTTCAGGTACTAATGCATACCTTTAGACATACACACACTTGACAGACCTGTGCTTCTGCTGTCACAGGTATAAGTCATACACACCAACCTCTGGCTGCAGAAGCACAGGCAGCACAAAATGCATTATACCAAAATGTCAACAGTACTTCTGTCTGCAGAAGAGCAGGACTCTGAGGGGCCTGTGCCTCTTCAGCCACAGGTGTAAGACATACATACCAATATATCCCAGGCACACTGCCTTAGGGTAGCTGGTCCATGCCACTGGGGTGTCAAACAGATGAGGCATACTGATGAGTCCTGGTAGGATGAAACACGTGTCTATGTCTTCTGTTAGCACCCTTTGCAAACTGTGTGAGAGGCCTTTCGCACCATGCAATTCTGCTTAAAGTTGGACCAGCCTAACATTCTGTGGTGATTTGTATATGCAGTCCATGATGCTTTGCATTGTGGGGGCATGTGCGATTTGTATTTTCATGAAACTTGGCTTCCCAGCCAAATGCCCTTTGGGTAACCCTTGCCTCAGTGTTTATGCACAGAGGTTCTTTGTCTTTAAATTGTTTTTATTTTAATGGGTTCACTACACATATATCCCAGGCACACTGCCTTAGGGGTAGCTGGTCCATGCCACTGGGGTGTCAAACAGACGAGGCATACTGATGAGTCCTGGTAGGATGAAACACGGTTCTATGTCTTCTGTTAGCACCCTTTGCAAACTGTGTGAGAGGCCTTCGGCACCATGCAATTCTGCTTAAAGTTGGACCAGCCTAACATTCTGTGGTGATTTGCATATGCAGCCCATGATGCTTTGCATTGTGGGGGCATGTGCGATTTGTATTTTCTTTGAAACTTGGCTTCCCAGCCAAATGCCCTTTGGGTAACCCTTGCCTCAGTGTTTATGCACAGAGGTTCTTTGTCTTTAAATTGTTTTTATTTTAATGGGTTCACTACAATATATCCCAGGCACACTGCCTTAGGGGTAGCTGGTCCATGCCACTGGGGTGTCAAACACGCAGGCATACTGATGAGTCCTGGTAGGATGAAACACGTGTCTCATGTCTTCTGTTAGCACCCTTTGCAACTGTGTGAGAGGCCTTCGCACCATGCAATTGCTTAAAGTTGGACCAGCCTAACATTCTGTGGTGATTTGCATATGCAGCCCATGATGCTTTGCATTGTGGGGGCATGTGCGATTTGTATTTTCTTGAAACTTGGCTTCCCAGCCAAATGCCCTTTGGTAACCCTTGCCTCAGTGTTTATGCACAGAGGTTCTTTGTCTTTAAATTGTTTTTATTTTAATGGGTTCACCACAATATATCCCAGGCACACTGCCTTAGAGGTAGCTGGTCCATGCCACTGGGGTGTCAAACAGACGAGGCATACTGATGAGTCCTGGTAGGATGAAACACGGTTCATGTCTTCTGTTAGCACCCTTTGCAAACTGTGTGAGAGGCCTCGCACCATGCAATTCTGCTTAAAGTTGGACCAGCCTAACATTCTGTGGTGATTTGCATATGCAGCCCATGATGCTTTGCATTGTGGGGCATGTGCATTTTGTATACATACCAATGTCTGACTCCAGAAGGGCAGGTCCCTGTGTGGCCTGCAGTTACAGAGACAGAAGTAATGTTGCAATGTGGATATTATGGTTGCAGCAGCAGATCTAGAAATTGTTCAAAATGGCAGCAGTTCTTTAATTATACAGCGGCATAAAAATACATGCAGTAGCAGATCATGCTGTCTAGTGAGTACCATGCAAAAGAGTATTTGGATAACAGAAGGACCACCACATAACTGTTTGGTGGTGGTCCATTTGTGCCCTAAGTAAGTTGCAGCACCTTAGCTGCTTTGTTCAGTGCTTGGGAGTTACTGCTGCATTGCCTAGTAACAACTGGAGATTGTGGAGCCCATAGTCTTGTAGTGAGCCCTGAAAGCTACAGAGTGAAACAGCCATCACTAGACTGTTGTTCTATTTGTCTTTTTACATTTTCTACATGGGGCACTGTAGCCCTGCTTTTAGTTGCACTAGCACTTTTGGTTTTAGACCCAATTTAGGGTTTAAACAGTTCTATGGGATGCTGAGAGCAGTCTTGTGACCTGTAGTGACTTCCGTGTCCTGGTCTTTAAATAGTCACAATTCTTGTGAGGGGTATGCAAAAGACTATTTGGATAACAGAAGGGCCAACACATAACTGTTTGGTGGTGGTCCCTTTGAGCCCAAGTAAGTAACAGTGCTCTGGCTGCTTACGTTCAGCTGTTGGGAGTTATTGCTGTGTTGCCTAGTAACAACTGGGGATCGTGGAGCTCGTAGACTTTAGTGAGCCTTGGAAGCTATGGAGGACAGTAGCCATCATTAGACTGTTGTTTTATTTGTCTTTTACATTTTCTACATGGGGCACTGTAGCCCTTTTTTAATTGCACTAGCACTTTTGGTTTTAGACCTGATTTAGGGTTTAAACAGCTCTGTGGGACTCAAGAGAGTAGTCACATGACCTGTAGTGACTTCGGGGCCTGATCTTTAAATATTCACACTTCTAGCGAGTGGGGCAACCTCAAGTGGGAAAGTATGTGGTGATGTGCATGGAACACATGCAGAAACAAGCGTGTCTACACATGTCTGCCATGTCCACCAGAATAGATGGGTCAGAAGGGCACCACGGACTAGGACAAAGGTTGGGTAAAAAAATAGGGTGTATTAGCAGCTAACTATACCTTTACTCATACCTCTACATAGACTCAACAGTTGAAGCATTCTTACACCTGTATAACAGGAAAAGGATTTGAATACTGTTTACAACAGGAGAAATGGGGATAAAGTGCTCAAGGTGCAACATATTTAGCATAAAGTCAGACTTATTGTTCAAAGTCTTCGTGCAACAACTGTAAGGAATTGGATGACTTTAAAATTGGTTAACCATTAAAGAAGATGAGATAAAAAAATTGCAGTCAACAACTAGAGGATCTTAAAACACTCAGCATAAACAATTTTGTAAATAATGAAGGGCTGAGCACTAAAAGACAGAGGGTGGGATATTCAGACTGTGCCAAAAGATGCTAATAGCAGGTGCAGGCGCAAGAGCAGTGCGCCATTACACAACAGGCATGATATTAAAACAAAGCACAGGCCAAGGTGAGCCTCGCAACACAGTTGAATAATGCGCCCGATGCACCATGGTGCAACCAGGGATGTGAAGTGGAGCAGAGCCGATGCACAGTAGCACATCCAGGGTGCTGCGAGGGACAAGGACAGGAAGCAGGAGTGCACTAGCCATGGATGTGCTATGAGTGGAGGAGCATGCAGCAGGCCAGACAGACCAACCCTCCCCAAGGCCCCCAATGAGCTGCACATCCAGAGGTGAGCTGAGCGGACCACCAGCCCATGAACCTCAGCACCGATCCAACAGCAGACATGGGCCAGCAGTCCACATCCATGAGCAAGGTGCCCAACACACTCCCCGGCAAACAGTGACCGCAACACAAGGAGGGCCAGGCACACCCATACATGCACACACCCTGTCCCAACACTGGCCCCACCAGACAGCACAGCAACCCACTGTGGTGCATGGAGGCATCGCCACACAGGAAGCAACACAGGGCATGAACCAATCCCCACCTGGTCCCAAGGGTACCCGTTACAGAGCCACACATAGCAGGGCAACAGATGCCGCTGTCATGAAAGTCCAATGGTGCCATGTACCATCGCCTGCACACCACCATGGCGCTTGGTGAGCCAGCCATGTGGTGTCGCACCATGAACCTGTCCACCACCAGCATGCAGCTGGAGCACATGTGACAGACAGCAGACCACAGGCACCGCCCAGACACCATAGACAGCATGGAGGGGACAACAACAGCACCGCTCACAGTGTCACCAGAGGCAGACATGCAATAGACCAGGAGTCAGGACGCCAGCTGCCAGGGCATCGTGCCCAGAGGGTGGCTGGCATGGACTGCCATCCAATGTCATGCCAGCAGACATGCATGCGGTGGAAGGGTCAGCATGACTGTCACGTGCCACAGACATGCAAGGGCACAGCCGCATGGGCCAGGCACACACTGCCAGGGGCAACTGGGACATAGCGCATGCACCAGAGACTGCTGCACACAGGCATACAGTGCACAGGGCACAACACACATACCACAGACAGGGACCATGGCCCTCACCCACACCAGTGGAGGAGCCCTGGCAGACACACCCATGGCCAGGCCAGCACCACCCCTCAGACGCCATGCACACCACTGCAGCAAGGCACCAGATGCCCACTGCAAATCAGAGACCACCACAGTTGTAGTATGAAACGTATCTATATTGCAAAAGGTAACAGATTCAACATGAACTATATACAGTACTATATACAAAGTGGGGGGGAAGTACAAGGCTACAACTTGGGGGACGGGCAGGGGCAAAGGAGAATAGCAAGGAGGGGACAAAGGGTGTGAGGACAGTCCAAGGAGGAAGGAACAGCTGGCATCGCGAGGCCCCACTGGCAGCCCCCTCCGCCCCCAAGGCCTCCTGTGGCTCTTCTGTGTTGCTGCCATTCACTCTGCTCCATGCCCTGCAGCAGCTCCAGTGTGGCTGGGTAACCTGCAGGATCTCCTGAGCGTGATGCTCCAGAGTCGTCCAGTGTTGTCCACCTAGGACAAGAGAGCAGAGTCAGTACGTGTGACTGGCCAGACCCCCGCAGCCCACCAAATGTGCATGGCATACAGCTGTGGTCTGCATCCAGTGATGGAATGTGACCACCCACAGTGGTGCGCCCACACGACCTGCCTACCCAGGCACCCAAAGCCATGCAAACCACTGCATACCCCCTGCCCATGCACTGCACAGCACCATCGTGGCTGTACAGTGACATGGCTACAGTGTGATGGCAGTGGCACAGCCAGGCACCCAGTGCACTCACAGCCCACCTGCAACACCCACCCACAAGTGCAGTCCCACAGGATGGTGCGGAGTGCACCGTGGGGCATGCACAGCAGTGGGGCCATGTGCAGGGGCCATGCCCACCACCACCCTGCAACCCACCACATGCACAGATGTGGGAAACACAGCACTCACCTGCGTCCTGGACAGCAGGGTGCTGCTGACCCCTGGCACCACCACTGTGTCCTGCCTACAAGACCACTCCAACAGTGCCAGCCTGCTATCCTTGCTTATGGGCCAACTGGGCCCTATGGTGATCCTCCGGGCCTAGAGTGCAAACATGGAGATGGTAACATCAGTACAGGCCAGTAACATAGCCCCCTTGCTGTGTGCATGCCCGCACTGCCCAGCCATGACACGGTGGCACAGGGTGTACAGAAGCACCCCCTAACACTGGCAACACAGGTACTGCCCCCCACAGCATGGCCTGATGACCACTGCGATACCAGGACAGACAGATACTACCAGAGTTGTGAAGGAGCACCTATCTGGCCGTGGCACAGTGCCCCACTGGGTACATGCCTGCAGTCGCCCTGGCGTCGGGGTCCTGCCGCTGGAGGTCCCCATAGCGGTGGTGACACTACTCGGTGGTCCTGCTGCTCCCGTGGCGGCCTCCTCAAGGCCCTCTGCCACCTTCTGCCACACTGCTGTCCATGGCCTCAGTAGGGGTACCTGGCCAAAGGGGCACCTGCATGGGGCTCCACTAATGCCACCAGCTTGGCCAGCTCAGTCGCCATCCACACTGGCTCTGGTTGCGGCATAGTGCTGTAACAAATGGGCATGAAATGGAACCCTGTGGTGCACGTGCCCCACATGTGGGAGGCAGCAAGGTACTGCGCTGCCAGTCACTATCACGCTGGCACTGGACTGCACAATGGGGTGCAGCCATGCGTATACATGATGCCTAGAGGGCAAAGGTCAGCCGCAGGGTCTGTCTGCCATGGAGCACCACAGTGCTATTGGGAAGCCCTGCATGTAGCGCAGTAGGGTGCATGTGTATGATGCCATGCAGTGGCCTACTGCGCTGTGGGCGCCATGGCACCCATGGCACACCATGAGCGCCCTCTGACCATAAAGCGCACTTGCACCACAGGCACAGTAGTGGCCATGCCCTGTATTGCCTCCCACGCACAGCACATCAGCAGCACCTCTAGCATCAGCGTCAGCACCATGGGCATGCATGGTGCGGTGCCAATGCGCCGCGTCACGATGGTGTGCCATAGCCTGAGCACACTCAACACCATTGCGCAAGGGTGCAACAGCGTGATATTCAGGCAGAATATGCAAATCAGTTCATGAGCCATTCCACGGGCGCATCCACTGCATTAGCATCCCATTACAGTTGCACCTGCCCTCATTTGCATGCGTTGCACTATAAATATGCAACCTGAGACTGCATGGGCCATGGATCGTGTGAAGTCCTTTGAGGTAGGTGGCATGCTGTAGGGACGTGGGGACAGTGGTCTGGGAGGGCTGTATGGGACTGCACAGTCAAGGTAACACCTGTCCATTCCCCAGGCATGAGCATGACCCGGCGAGAGGATGAAGAGGAGCAGGAAGGCTCGAAGAAGGAGGCCTAATTTTACCAAGGCAGAATCTGATGCCCTGTTCGAGGCATACTCGACAGGGAGCCGCTGCTTAGCGGACAGAGGGAACACCACAGACCCGTGCTGTGGGGTGAGGTGGCATGTGCATCAACCAGCAGGGCATCCACAGCCGGTCTGTGCAGGAGTGCAAGAAGAAGGTTGGCACGGACAGGAGGTGGATAAAAGATAAGGTGGCCGCCATCAGGGTAAAGCGTAGCTTCCACCGTGGGGGGCCAGCAGGACATACCCCACCTGATGCCACAGGAGGAGCAGGTGGCTAGCAGCATGCGGTATACTGCTGTTGAGGTGTTCCTGGTGGTGGCTTCCAGACGGGCGGCAGCTCATCACTACATGGTAGGTCTGGCGCTGGCAGTGTGTGTGGGTGGTAGGGGGCAGGCCCCATGGCCAGAGTGGTGGGGCTGTTGCTGCTGCAGCTGCGCCAGTGTTGCCTGGCGATCGGCAGCCAGAGGGGCAGCAGCAGCAGATGGCCATTGTCAACGTGGGGACAGGGGCGGGCGGTGGCAGTGCACCACGGTGGGCGTATCCCAGAATGGCAGTGCTGTGTGGCACCCACCGTCGAAGGGTGCTGTGCAGCAAGGCCAGGAACACCACAGGGGACAGCATGCTGGACATGCAGACAACCCCTTGGATGACCACAGCCGTCTTCTCAGGCCTCAGTAGATCAACAGATGTGGCTTGTGGCGGCAATGGATGCACTCAGCGCGGTTCTGCACCAGACAGAGGAGCAGCGCAGCAGGGACCAGGCCTTGCTCCTTGCAGAGTTGGCTCAGCAGTGGGCAGATGTGACTGCTGCCATTGACAGGCAGACCACTGCAATGGCGACTGTCGTGGCTACACTGGCCAACTGGTTGGGTGCCCAGCTGCGCACACCCATAGAGTGCTATGTCCACCCCCATTCCTGGCATCGTGTGACCCTGCTATGTTGGACGCGGGTTCGGCTGTGGGCATACCTAGCATGCTTGGTACGGGCATGTTTGGTGGCCTGCAGACCCCTGTGCAGACACGGTCGCGTTCATGCAGCGTCACCCTCGGGTCCATTGGTGCCACCCCATGAGGCCACTGGTCAGCCTGGCATGGCTGGCAGGTCTCAGCGGGGCTGCCCACACATCCGTGGTGGCCGTGGTACTGTGCCGCATGACTGACCCATCCCCATCCATGGCCACTGTCTGATGCTGCCCTGTGTGCACTGTGGTGTTCTTTGTGCAATGCATGGGTGCCCAGCCGTGCACACACATGGTCCCTGTGCACTCCCTCCCAGCTGCTGACCACTGTGGCATGTGCATGATGATGCCTGTGTAGCGCTGTCCACCACTGTGCAATGGTGCTCAGTGTCTGAGGCACACACACAGTGCCAGCCACTGGGCATGGTTGTGTGTGGTCCTGTGTGGGTGTGGGTGTGCCTGTTGTGGTGGGCGTGCCTGTTGCCCTTTGGGCATGTGTTGTGGTGTGTGTGCATGTGTGTGCCTGCCATGTGCAGCCATGCCCATCCCTGTCTTTGTGTGTGGTCCCCGCCCATTCCCGTGCCACTGATGCTGTCCTCTCCTGGTGTCCACCCTGCCTGTCTGTGGGCTGTGCCCTTGCCCTTGGTGGTTGCATGTGGCCCCATTGCCTACCTGTGTTGTCCAAAGTGCTCCTCTGTGATGGTGTCCCAGTGCTGCTGTGCCATCCGGGCCAGCTGGGGTCCCACTCGCCCATGGGGTGGCTGCCCAACACCAGCTGGACCGCTGTCCTCCTCCTCAACCTCAGCGGCTATCCCACAGTTGGTGGCCATGTTGTGCAGGATACAGCAGGCCAGGAATAGCCCACAGGCCTTTGAGGGGCTGTACTGTAGGGCACCACCTGACATGTGCAGGCAACGGAACTGTGCCTTCAGCAGCCTGAACACCCGCTCAATGACATTCCCTGTTGTGGCGTGTGCCTCATTGTACTGTTGCTGTGCTGGGGTCATGGGGCGCCGGTATGGTGTGTGAGCAGCCAGGGCTGTAGTGGGTAACCACTGTCACCTGTGTGTAGAGGGAGTCATTAGCATGGTGGTCTGCGTCACTGTGCCATGGGTCATCATGGCCATTTCCAATGGCACCCTGCCAATGCCCTCCACCCCCACATCTGCACCCATTGTCCAGCGTGCTATGCATACTCACCTACCAGATGGCCAGTGGGGATGTCCCCACTTTCAGACCTATGGCACAGTGCAGACTGGTGCCAGATGAAGGCATTGTGTGCTCCTCCAGGGTGCGTGGCATAGACATTGATTATCGCCCCTGGCATTGCACACTGCCTGGCAATTGACACTCAGGTAGCCCTTGCGGTTGATGCCTACATGGGTGCAGTCTATGGCCAGCATGCCAGGTAACTGTGCTACCCTGTGGAACTCCTGTATGTGTGCTGTGCACTCCACCTGTGTGCTGGGGAAATGGATGTACTCTGCAGCGGTGGCAGCAGTGCGCTGAAGAATTGTGTGAGTAGGCATGACGTGGCTGACTGGGTTATGCCTGTCGTGTCCCTGTTGGTCTCGGAAGGTGCCTGTGGTGAGCAGGCACATGGCAGCTGTGTTTCATCTCCACAGACAGCGCATAGCTTCATCATGTGGTCTGCATCTCATCACTGCACAGCTCACAGAGTTGCCTCAGAATCGCCCAGTTCAGGTGGTACCGCCCATGATCTTAGTGTCACTGTACTGTTCAAGGTGATGCGGCTGCACAGCCTGTTCTGGGCTTACCGCTGACGGGGCCCTTCCATGGCCATGCCTCCTACTGCCTGCCTTCTCACACCCCTCATTATAGCCTCCATCTGGAAGGTGGCACTGGCCATGTCTCTGGCTGGTGTTCCCTCCCTGGGTGGCTGTCTGCCTGGTCCCCTGCTGTGTGTTACTGGTGCTGCCCCTGCACTGGGTTCAACTCTGGCTGTTCACCCTGTGTGCCCTGCCTCTTACCACTACCATCCATCCTCTGTGGCAATCTCAGGTCTTCTTGCATACACACACACACACACACACACACACACACACACACACACACACTCCTTCTCTCACTCCGCACACCTCCGGTGGGCCCTGTCCCACCTGTCACACCTGCCCCTGCTTCCTGTCTTGCCTCCCTGCCACTCTGTCTCCATGCTCCCACCTATGGCTCCTCTGTGGTAGCATTCATCCTCCCTCTCTTGCTCCCTTTTATTTGGCTCATTTCCGCTGTCGCGCAACTTCCGCTGCTCTGCCTGCGCCCATTGCTACTGATGAATATCGCACTGCACGATTATTCCTGGTTCCGCCCCTGCAGTTGTGCATGCATTCATTTCTGTGGTGCTGCAGTGCATTGCATGTTGTGTTGCTCTGCCGCCTCCGCTGAATATCGCGACTATGGCGCATTCCCCTGTTTGGCGCTGGTGCATCCCTATTGCGCATGGCGCAACTGCTCTGAATATCCCACCCAGAGAGTACATCATGCTGACAACTGAGATGACTGGAGCTTTGTGGGGAAAAGAAGAAAATTGAAAAGGAAGGATGACCATGATCATAAACATGGAGGATGAAAAGCGTTATGCCCCTAATGAATTTAATACAGGACATAGAGACCCAATCTCAAGAATTACTGGAGTTAGCTAGTGGTAATCCAGAAGCAGAGCATAATCATAAAGAAAGCACCAACCTAGAACCAAGTCAATCTGGCCAAGATTTAGAGGAGACTATGATTAACACCAATTTAGATGATGAACACGCTGAACAAATCGTGTTGGGAGACTATCACTAAATACGGACAGATATTCAGTCAGAGGTAACAAAGGAAATGTAACTAGCTGTAGCTACAGTGGGGCAAAATAAGCGAAATAAGAGGAATGATATGTAATATTATAAAGGGTACAAATAACCAAAGAATGTGTTAATACAGGCAGGTACTAATAATCTAGGAAGACAAAGTGTGGAGGATACAATTAATGAACTGAAAGTTTTGCATAACACATTAGTACAGGAAGTGAAATATAATTTTCTCAAAGTACTCCCAGTTCCTAGAGCCAACAGGAAATAAATAATAAAACTAAGGCATTCAATAATTGGTTGAGGAGATGGTGTATGGAAAAGGGGACTATATGCATTAAGACATGGGAACTATTTGAGGGACAATATGATGTATATTGCCATGACTGGTTGCACCAAAGCCGAAAGGAAGTGAAATACTGGGAACATGTTTTATGATGCCATCAATAATAATACAAGGATCAAAAGACTAAATATTGAGGAGTGTAGGGAATCAACTAGAGGTAAAAGGGCAAATAAAGCAAACCAACATAGTAAACATGACCTAACTATACTACTAACAAATGCGAGAAGTCTAAATGTGGTAAAAAAATGCAGAACTAGAGTTAATTATAAAGGAAAAACAAACTGATCTGGTCACAATTAAAGAGACATGGTGGTCAGACAGCACTTGTTGGAGTAAGGAAATCGCAGGTTACAAGGTATTCCAAAAGACAGAGAACATAAAAGAGGCGGCATGACAGTATACGTAAAAGAAGATTTACAATATAGGCAGGTGGAGACTGATCAGACATCAATGGGCAAAATGAACTAACGTGGACAGAACTAACCAAATCAAATAAAAAGCTACCTGGATACCCACAGCCTACTCTGCAATGAGCAACATGGCTTCGGGCTGGACACAGCACTACAACAGCCCTCCTAGAATTCTCTAATCACATCCACACTGCGCTAGACAAGGGACAACTGGCCGGAGCCATGTTACATACTAAGTTGCATACTAAGAGTGATAGATGTACAAAGGTCAACTCATAGCCCATAGGAGTACATCTCCAGACACTGGATATATTTATACGTTATTTAATAAAAATTTATCAAGGATTGTTTTAAATGTTTCTAAATTATCTCTATCCAATAATGATTTCAGCAGGCCATTCCATATACATATAATTTTCTGAGTAAAAAGGAATGCCTGATATCTGACTTTAGGCTACGTTAATGATAGCTGGAATTTGTGGCTTCTGAGATTACACTCTCTCTTATCAAAGGACATTCCTAGTAGTGTCATAAGCTCCTTATCTTTTGCTATATTAAACATCAATAGAATGTTCTTGAACCTCTCAAGGTGTTTGACCCGATAAACCACCCCTTCCTTCTCGACACCCTCAAGCAAATAGGTTTCTCTCAAGGCCCCCTGGACTGGTTTTTCAGCTATATGTCCTCCAGAACACAATGTGAGGATTAATAAGACGTTATCCAGCACACTCAATTCACTCCAGAGTACCGCAAGGCTCCATCCTGGGTCCCCTACTTTTAGCATATTCCTTAACCCTTCCTCCTCCTGCCCTGGAAAATCCTCCTTTATGAGGACGATGCCATCCTCTGCCTCCCATGAAAACCCAGCCAGCCTCCAGGCCCTACTGCAGCAATCTTTCTACCAAGCTGAAGCTAGTTCACAGAACATAGATTAGTCCTAAACCTGAAAAAAAAAAAGCTATGTTACTTCTCACCACCAGAGTAAGCTGAAAAACAACCCCTGCTCATCCTTTCCAGCTCTCAGCAAACCCTGGAGCAGGTCCACTCATACAAATACCTAGGGATTACCTTTGATGCCGCCCTCACCTTCCACTCAACACATAAGCACTCTCACATCAGCTACTAATGTTTGGATTGGCCTCCTATATCGTCACAAAGACTGCCTACTGCCAGATACCCTGCGCCTAGCCATCACCTCATCCATCATGTCCCTAATTGACTATGGGCTACCAGTCTATGCAGCCACAGCTGTCACAGCCATCAACAAAATAAAAGCTGTTCTCAACAAGGCCTGCAGGCTCCTGTCAGGAGCTGACAGTATGGCACACACCTGCACCCTTTACTGTCTTACACAAATCTCACTTTTGAGGAAAGGCCCATTACCAGGCCTGCCTCCTGACCAAGAAGTCCCTCCTAGGGCTGACACCCCCAGGTGTCATGGCATCACTAGTCATGGCAAACCCCACTGCCCACACCTGTAGTGCAGATAAACCATCACTAGTAATTCTCAGGGTCAGAACTACACTAGCCCAGAGAGACTTTCTCATCAGAGCCCCAACCTGGTACAGTGCTCTTCCCACAACAGTCACCACTCACCCCAAAATCAGTGCTTTCAAAGGGCCCTCAGGAGCTACCTCCTCTCCTACGGCTCCTGCACCTGCTCCCAGTAAAGTAAATCCCTCAGCTTAAATGCACTATCTGTGACAAGGCCTGACAAAGTCTGACCTCAGACTGCACCAAGTATACCTTTGTAGCATAATGATTTTGTAGTAACTGATTAGCTGCAGCTCTGTATAGATCACCTACAATGTAATCAATGTGCACTTTATCATGCTTTTCTGTACTATTTCGCTACTGTGTCTTAGCTGTAACTCTGTTTAGTACACTGTCCAAGTGCAATGTATACAACAATGAGTAATGTCAACTTGTGGACTGATTATATGTTGTCTAATTACAATGTATGTCCAATGAGTGACACAGAGCCTTTGGAAATTAGTCTCTGACTCAAAGTTTTGTAATTCTGATATTTTCAAAATAAAAACAAAAAAACTTTGGGGTTATGCTGCAGACCCTGTGATATAGAAATGACCGACCATGTCAGTCTCCTTAGTTGTATAAGTGATATGACCAGAGATAAAGAAGTCATAATCTTAGGATATTTCAATGCACCTGGTATAGACTGGAATCTGAGTAAGGCCTCAAACAAACAAAACAACTTTTACTGGACACATTCATAAATATTTGACTATATCAAATAGTAGAACAGCCCACAGGGAAGAGAAACATGCTAGACGTGCTAGTCACAGAAAGAACTGAAGAAATTAAGAATATGGAGATCCTTGAACCACTCATGAACAGCGACTCCAAGGTCCTAGAGTTCAATATTAATGTCAAACCAAAAATTACAGGAACAACAGTAACTAAGAATTATCAGAGGCAGATTTAGTAAAGATTAGGCAAGAACTGTAGGAATGGGACTGGGAAACTGGTATTCATAGCACTGAACGATTGTGGTTAAGAATTAAAATGAAATACTGGAAGTGGAGGACAAATATATTCCAAACAGACCTCTGTACAATAAAGGGGCAAAGGTACCCATGTGGTACACCTATAACAAAAACATCTCAATAGGAAAAGCGCTTACAGGTCTATGAAGAAGCACAGCGCCAATATAACATCCACAAGTATAAACAGCATATATGGAAAAGTAAGCAAATTACAAGGCTAGAAAACAGCAAATTAGAATTTAAGCTGGCCCACATTAAACACAATGCTGAGTGCTTTTATGCCTACATAAACAATAACACTTGTGGATAAAATGGTAGGTCTTATTAGGCAGGACATCAGGGATACTGTAGACCCAGCTAGTCAAGCAAAGATTTTTACAGTTATTAAGATAAGATTTATCCATTACATATAGTACATTTTACAATGTCAGATATGACTAATATTTCACATTGTATACTAGGTAATAAAAGTGGTAATATGTAAAGCATATTGATTTGTCAAGTTACCTGTATAATAAGTCACATACTTAATACCCTAATAAAGGGTTTATATAATCACATAATACAGTGTATCTTTTCTATATGTACTATAATGTAAATCTAATAAGGAAAAGAAAAAGAAAAGAAAGAAAAAAAGACAGAAGTTTCACTTGACATAATTATTAATTTTATACTAAACCTAAGAGCTGCATAGAAAGTTGATTATACATCTAGATCTGCACTAGAGGTATATCTAACACGAACATTGTACAATATTTATTCCATATGAATTTGAAGAAAATTTAAATAGTCCTGCCAACACAGATAGAACTCATTAAGTCGGTCTGTTATCAGATATGAAATTCTTTCCAGGGAGGCGAAGTGAGTCATATTGTTTAAAATATCTTTAAGAGTAGGTATAAACTGAGTTTTCCATTGAATTAAGGTCAGTCTCTTAACTTGCATGAATAAGATCTGCAGCCATCTATGTTGGTATTTGGTTAGATTTATATTATTATTTGTAATTCCTAGAAGGCAAAATTTAGGTTCAAAAATGATATCGCGTTTGATGATCTGGGTGACTAAATCATGGACGGTTTGCCATAGATTGGATATAGGTTTACAAGACCACAATATATGTAAGAGATCTCCATTTGGTGAGTCACATCGCCAACACTTATTATTGGGTACTAAACCTATATTATATAAGTGAGACGGTGTTTTATACCATAAATGTAAAATTTTAGATTGAATCAACCTACTACGCATGTCTTTAAAGGTGTCATGACAACTTTTCCAACAACTGTTCCACTGAGAGTCCGTAATATTTTCATTTAGTATCCGATTCCATTTATCTCTAGTTAAAAGTGATTGATTGGTAGTATATCTCTAATCTGCTTGTATATTTTACTGATTAAGCCATGGGAGGTATTGATCCATATATTCATATATGAAAGTGATGATTCTGATTTATTAAATTGTTGAAGGTTGTAGAATATGGCCTTACGGATTTGTAGATATTTCCAGAATTCTTCCTTAGGAATATTCCATTTTATTTGGATATTATTGAAAGACTTTAATGTGTTACCGTTGTCCGCTAGAATATCACTCAAAATAAAATATTTTGTACATCCATGATTTACAATATATTGGTTTATTTTCTAGTATAAATTTTGGATTACCCCAAATAGGTGTAAAAGGTAAAGGAGAAGGATCCGATTTAAGCCATTTATGCATTTTAAACCAATAATAAATCGATCGTTAATTATGGGATGCTTTTTAGTTTAGGGGATAATGAAAATAAATGTTACTGTTAGGCGTATATCCTGGAGACAATGAAGCTTCCATATCGTACCACAATGGTACATTATAATTGGGTTTAATAAACCACTTAATAGTTTGTGATGCTCTAAAGCCCACAGATAAGCCGTATACCATGGTAATCCAAACCACCCTGAGACCAGTGCGATCGTAATTTAATACGGTTAAACCTTGGAATACAACCTTCCCATATAAAGTTTCCAATAGTTTTGTCAATATTTTCCAATAGAGGGAGATATCTTGAGAGGGATACAGGAAAACAGATAGAGAATTTTGAGTGTGATATTCATCTTAATTGCAGCTATCTTGCCAAGAAAGGATAGATTCAGATTTTCCATCTATCTAAATCTGCTTTAATATTAATAAGTAATGGACGTAAATTGTTTTCCCATATCTTATCAAAATCAGTTGATACTTTAATCCCTAAGTAGGTAATATAACGTAGGGCCAGAAAGCCCAAATCTATATTCATAGTAGGGATCAATGCTTATTCAGTGGTAATACCTCAGATTTTTGATAGTTAATTGTAAGTCCAGAAAGTCTGGAAAACAGGTTGAAAATGTTTTTAATGATTCTCCAGATATTTTTAGATTTTCTAGCAAAATTAGCATATCATCAGCATATGACAGTGTTGTATATTGCGTATGACCAATAGAAATGCCCTTAATGTCATTACTCTGTCTGAGAAAAGCAGCAAGAGTTTCCAGAGCTAAGATAAAAGAGATGGTGAAAGAGGCATCCTTGCCTGGTACCCCTTTCTAGCCTAAATGACTGAGACAATGTAAATTGGTAAGTACCTGGCGTGAGGTTTAGTATAAAGAAGTTTAATCCAAGAACAGAATTGGTTACTAAAGCGAAACAGGACAATACCTGAAAGAGAAAGTTCCAGCCCAGAGAGTCAAAGGCCTTTTCAAAATCTATAGCAAAGATTTTTAATGACTACTTCTGTTCCGTTTGTCAATGAACAGAATGTGGGAATAGAAGAAGTCAAAGTATACAACCTATGCTTTCAAACAATGATGAACCATTTATAAGGATTTCAAAACTGAAATACTAAGGAAATTGGATAACACTGATCCATCCAAGTCTGCTGGACCTGATAAACTTCACCAAGTTTGATAAAAGAAATAAGTACCTGGCTGGTGGAACCACTGTTCAAATTATTTAATATGTCTATGGAATCTGGGTGGTACCTGGGGACTGGAGGACAGCAGTAGTGGTCTCAGTTTTTAAGAGGGAAACAGGGAGAGGAGCACAATTATAGACCCATAAGTTTGACCTCTGCACTGGGCAAGATTTTGAATCTTTTATAAAGGATACGTTGGAACAGGAATTATTAAATAAAACCTGCATGATAAATCACAACACAGTTTCTTGAAGCAAAGATCTTGTCTTACAAACACCCTGGTTTACTATGTGAACCCTCACCCATGCCTTTTAGCAAAATGACAGGTGGCATGCTGTTGAAGCTGACAGCAGTACCTGGTGGGGACTGGGTTCGGGGAGGATGAGGTTACTCGGCATGGGGACCTAGGTTTGGCTACTCTGCACAGGGGCACCAAGTAAATCTGAACACGGAAGCAATAACTGTAATGTCCAATACCAGGAATGGGATTCTAAAGTGTGGCTTTTATTCACATCCAAACTGAACAAACAAAGCATAGATGGTCCCCATGGGGCTACATTCCTAGTAATGCAGATAAGAGAAACAGAACATTTCCTCAACACTTCAGCCCTCAGGCTCTGGACCCACCAGGCACACAACCCGGACTTGCACGCTGCTTTGGGTACACAGCCCGACTTGTACACTACTTGTTTTCCCCACTGGCCCGGCTTCCTGCCGGCCATTTGATCCGCCGGTCCATTTGAAGAATGAACCAATTATCCTGTTGTGGCTCTCCAAACCACACTAGAGCCTTCGACTCCTAGAGAGAATTTTCTTACAATCCCATGTCTGGGTACTTCCTCATCACTGGCCAAGTGCCTGAGGTAAAGTAGAATCCACAGAAGAAATCTGTAGAGGTGGACCTGGTCACTAAAGATGGGGCCACCACCTCCAGCTCCCACAGCCCATACCCGCCATTTCTCTGGAAACTGAACAATTCCTTTACTGAAAACTTTCAAATGTAGATTCTGGGTAGACGTCTGTCACATCTCCTCTACATATCATTTGCATCCCAACAAGCTCTGGACTTGAACCTACTTTGAATATGATTAGCCCATTGCTCTAGGCTTCCACTATTTTAGTAGTTCAATCCCACATTGTCACACAAGTCCCAGGGTGAAAACATAGGCCCTTTAGCAAGAGCAGACACTTACCCTCACGTTGCAGGTGCCCCACAGGTGACTCACAAACCTTCTTGTTCTCCCAAATAAACTCTGGAACACATAGGCAGCTTTTCCTTTACAAGCAGAACTAGGGGTTGCCCCAGGAATCTGCAGGAACCTTTCCTGCCCCCCATCCCTGAATGGAGGTTGCACTGAGACCGAAACAGCAGTCTCCACCACTTCAATTATCTTCTGTTCTCTCTTTAAGGTGGAGACACACACCCTTTACTAAAAGTAGCCCTCTGTCAGGGCTGAGGCTCCTACAGCCTTACTGAGCTGCTTTCTCAGCAAGCTCAACACCAACTCCACACTGAACTGACTCACACTGAACTGACTGACCACGTTTAAAACTTCCCAACGTTCTATACCAACTCCTTTGCTGCAGATTCCATTGTGGCTCATGCAGCTGCGATAGTTCTATTGGTGATGTCATCCTCAGTCTCAGCTGAGACTGAGAACAGAGTGAGACAGTGTGAAACCCATTTAACTGGAGTTCACAAGCTGCCTTCCTGCCTACCACTAGGTCTTACTGGGATTCTAGTAACCCCAGGTAACAAAGGGGTTACACTCGCCCTTGACCAGGAAAATGTCTGTCCGCAGTCATTATTACCAAGCCTTAGGCCATCCCACCCTATGTGCTACCTGCAGAGGGGTGATCAGTCCCCTCTACCATGTGCAAGCACAGGCAGGCAACACTAAGGGCCTAGAGGCCTTTAGCTGACATATCAGCCTCTACACTATCCACTTACTATGGACACCTAGTGGCTCTGGTAGAACTATCCAGAGCATAGCCCTGATAGATCAGCACTGCAGTCCCAATGGCCATTCAGGACCACAGCCTGTCTATCCCCCTAACCCTCTAGGGAAAACCTATCTGCCTTTAACCTAATACCCCAAAACAAAAACAACCTGGGATCTCCCGACCTTGGGCAACCTGCAACCACACACCATTGAAATACCACTTTTATACCATTTTACTGTCTCCTCCCTACCCCCACAACCACACCTGTGGAAGGAAAAGGTTAATACAGTAACAACAACAATAACACCACAGTACTTTAAATCTCTACACAATAAAGTACTGACAAGGAACTCTGATGAGCCCTCCTCCTCCTCTTGTCTTCTCTTCTGTCTTCCCAGGAACACCTGTAAGAAAAAGAAAGACAACACACACTCTAATCTGCATACACAGTCTACCTAAAACCCTACCATCAAAACACTGAAGAATCCCAAGAAGATTTTTTTTAGAAAAGGTAGAAAACAGTATTTACATTGAAAACAACGACATTATTTACAATCACATTTGGGGGGCATGGAGTGCCCTAAAAGTCCCAACTAGTGACCACAATGCCCGAAGGCTAGTCCAATAAACAGTCTCTCGGGCCTGAGCCGGTGGCACCAGTTCTAACAGGCCAAAGTCCAGAAGGAGAGAGTCTTTGAGAACAGTTCACACATTTTGAAGTCTGTTAGTGTAGGGTGTGTACTGCAACGTCATAAAGATAGAAAAGTTCGGACTTACCAGCCACTTGTAGATACGATAAATTCTTCATCGACCTGCACCTCTGATGAAGACTCTCCCTGGCATCATTTCTTCCAATACAGCTGGGCGGACATCTTCCGGGAACCACAGGAGGGCACATCTGAGAACTGCTGGGCTGATTTCGTCTCTGGAGATGGAACCTTAGAACAGGAACAAAAAGAAAACAGCTGGTCCGGCGTCATCCGATTACCAAGCGATGGCTCAGGATACAGCTGGGCTGTGTCCTCTCTGGATCTGAAGCCATCTGGTGGGCCAGTCGATGGATTCTGGAAAAGGCCAGTACACTGTAGAACTGATGAATGTGGGGCGCCTGAGTCCTGGATGTCCATATTGGCAAATCAATAAAGGCACTTCACAGTCTGGTGTGGCAGTATTGACTGCCACTGTTTGGCTTTCCATTTAGTAGGCACGGGCACATTTGCTGGGAGGTCCTTGCACTGAGGCCAATAGTACCGGGGTCAGAAGCTTGAATTATTACCCGCTGGCGCACATAATTCACACAGTGGGAGATTTCACATCCCTCTCCATCCACTATTCTCACTCTGTCTATAAACAGTGTCCTGCCTCTCTTCCACTGGGTATACTTCTCGTGAAACAGTCTGTTCTTTAGATGCTGGTTAGCCCCAGGATGCACACTTTTCATTGCTTCATCCCAGATCCAGGATTTCCTGCTGTTCTCCATCTCCTTCCAGACTTTCCGAGAAAGGTAGGAAAGGTCATACCATAGATCTCATTTGCCTTTCACGAACCAGTCTCTCCTCTTTACTTGCTTTGGTCAATCTAAGACCACTGCCCTGGCTTGGGGTGGCCAGTGCTGGTTCTGCCAGCCAGCATCCTTAAAGAAATTAGAAGTGGATCCTGACTTTTTCCTCTTGAAAGCCAGGCAGTGGCATCACCACTTTCTTCATGCATTCCTCCGAGGCAAGATCTTGAGGCTGTGTACCCATTCCTTTTCACAAGGCCACATAGGTTCCCCTCATCTTCCTCTTCACTGAGGATCTGAGCCCAGGAGTGAGCAGTCGTTCTCACTCCTGAGACTATCCACTCATCACTAGGCGTGGAGAGTCGACACCTCCCACTCAAAGGCCTCCGCATCTCATCTTAGCCTAAGAGACTTGGGCTAGGCCCCCAGGGGTCTATTGATGCTTTATCAGAACTTTCCTTCTCGGATCCAGCATCTGAAACTTCAACTTCTGGTTCTGTCTCTAACACTGCACCATCTAGCTTTGTGCCACACTCCCGGGGTGCCTTCCTCATAGGCTCCACCTGGTGCTGTGTACGCCAACTGCAGATTCCTGAACTTTGTACATGTGGGAGCCAACCGGATTGGAGGCGCTTTATACAAGCTTCATATTTTTCTAGGCATCCAGCACAGTGAGGAATCATGAAGACGTCCTTCCAGCTCTCAAGCATATTTGACATACATGCACTGGATAACCAGGAACCGCCACATGAGGAGGCAGTTGCCCTCCATAGCACCACTTTTCAATATCCTCAGTCTATTCACTGCTGCTGCTGTTACTGCAACCCAGGCATGATCCGGTAACGAGCTGGTCCTGAGGCCATAACTGCAGAAAACAAACAAAAGTTCACTGTAACTGAAAGTCCCACTTTATTGAACACATCTCTTTAGTTGTAAAATGCTTCTCTGCTGCTGTGTTTGCTTTACTACCCCACCCTGTAATGGCGGTGGCAGCACTCCTGTGCATCAACATTCAGAATCTGGGTCAAGCCACTGTGCACCGATTTACACAAACTACTGATAACTTTTGCTCAAACTGCACAACTTGCTCTGTTCTTGCTTTAAACGCATTTACAGGATTTTCCACAGACTCTTTACATCTGGAAACATTTCTTTGATTACCAGTCCTTTAAAGCTTCAGGTTTTTAGCACAGGATTGCCTGTATAACTAGTGCTGCACATTGGCTACAACCCACAGTCTCTCTCTGGCTTCAGACTTTAAACTGAGGCTGAATTCATTACTATGCACACAGTCAATGGCTTAACAGACTTGCACTTGCTGGCAGGACTTGACACAGTCGTTACTTGCAAAGTGACTACACTGCTGCACACACATTTATATGGCATGGGCAGAAAATCACTGTTTGAGCAGTTTTACTTACTGTTATCAGTAGCAGTTTGCTGCGATGGGAAAAACAGCCTGCAGCCAGTTCTTGGAGGCCTCAGAACAGAAAGCGGGTGGGCAGTCCTGCTGATCATCTTCTCGACCACCACTTTTGCAATTCCGATGATCGATTAGCGGGTTGAGCCCGATTTTGACCTAGAAAGTCTATTTTACAAGGTTTACAGCGATTTTAACACTCCAGCACTCCTCCACTAGCCAGTACATGCACTTCATTCCACTCCCTCTCGAATGCTGGGGCAGTCACTGTAGAAGCTGGCGGGCGGGACCGATCTCAGCCTGACAATCACCACGACGCTGTGCAAATGAGCCTCTTCTTCCTCGCGAGGGCTCTTCTCCTCACGGCGATTGTTGAGCAGGCAAATTTAAACTGCAGAATGCAACTTTTTTCTTTACCAACTGACTCCATGGCGGAGCCCATTTCAGCCATTTAACATAGCCATTACACCTGCAAGTCTCTCATTTATTCTAAAAGCATTTCCAACGTCCAGGGCACAATTTTCGTGTTGCTACCCCTAGTCTTCCATACTTTTCTTTATCACAGTTCATTTTAAAGCATTTCCAACGTCCAGGGCACAATTTTCCTGTTGCTACCTAGTCTTCCACACTTTTCTTTCCACAGTTCATTTTAAAGTAGGCAAAAATGCTGTAAACAATTTGAGCAGGACAAGGGCCACACTCTTTGGCTACTGCTCCTTGGTAAACAGTTTGCAATTTTAAACAGCAGCACAAGATCCACAGCACACAGCAACACACTAGTTACTTGCTTCAGCTTTTGGGCTACCACTGCAGATAGCCAAAACGCTAGCCCCTTGCCCAAACACCTTCCTCCCAGAACAAAATGATGGGTCAAAGTATATCTAACAGGTAGGACACAGGGGCCAGATTCCAGAAGGTATGCTGCAAGTCACTTACGAATGTGACTTGCACCAATTGCTGATATGCTGGGGACCCTGCACCAATTCTGCAACAGGCAGGGTCCCTAGCAACTATCCTGTGACTTGTGGCACCGCCAGTGGTGGCCGAAGGAAGGGTGCACCTACACGGTGCCGCCAAGCCACATCAATGCCTCCAACAGGCGAAAGTCTTAATAACAAGGCACCCCGCCGCCCCTGCCCCAGTGGCAGCCACCCGAATCCTGACTGTACCCGCTTCTCTGGTAGTCTGGTGACTCCCACCACCCACCTGGCAGTGGCAGTCCTCCCCACCCCACACCTGATTCTGGTTGGCAGCTGGAAGAACCCTCTTCACATCTCCATGGTCAGCCGCGACTGAGCTGCCCTGAGTGTGTACTACTGTATACAGTATGCACTAAATGAATGAGTCCATGCAGTGAACATACTGTATACAGTGATGCACTCAGGGATACTCAGTCGCAGCTGGCCTTGGAGATGTGGAGGAGGAAGCAGCCAGCTAATGACCGACCAGATGTGTGGGGTGGAGGTGACTGGCACTGCATGGTGGGGGCCACTAAACTACCAGGGATATCAGGGTATAGTCAGGATTCTGGTGGCTGCCATCAAGGCAGAGGTGGGAGGTGCCTGAATAACCCCTGCGGGACATTGGCATGGTGTCAGGGTGGTGCTTGGGAGTGGTCATGCAGTGCCTGCAAGGTCTGGGGGTGACAACAGCCCATAGACAGCTACCCTGACATTAGGGGATGGGTGATGGCTTCTGTGGTACCATGAGGGGTGGCTGTTGGGGCACCAGGCACAGAGGTGCACCCATGATGGATGTAGGGTATGGTTAGACCAGCTCTGCCTGTCTATACACCAAGTATGATACCGCATACCTTAATACGTGCATGAGTATGTGTGACTGCAGTGCCTTGAAGTGGTTGCAAAATTATTAAAGTGCATAATCTGAGGTTTAACATTAAACTGCCTACTCAACTCTAACTATAGTGGTGCTATTGTGCCACTATACCATATGTGCCCTATAGTTAGGATTGACATTTTTCACTTTAATAAGTTTGTAATCGATCAATGGATTTGCACAAAATGTGGGATGCGCTGTCCTGTGAAGTAAATCTCTTGATGTGGCAAGTTTCTTCCGGTTTGATGTATGGATTCTTTTTTTTGTTAAATTTTTTTGGAGGGGTCTGGTTTTCTTCCATTCCCCCTGGGGCCTCGGGCACAGCAGTACGTGCATGTAGAGGTGTGCATGCAACCCCTGAAGCCAGCTCAGCTCCTTCCTCCCTCTACCTGCTGCCCCTGCCACCTATGTACCTCACCAGACCTCCACCTGATGGGGACGGATGAAGGAGGGTGAGAACCCACCACCCTGGGAGAGAGCAGCCTTATGGCACGCTTGATCCCACTCCTCCCTCCCCCATGCCGGCACTCCAACGACCCAAGGTCGTTCCGAACCAGGTCTCCAGCATAGCATGAGGTAAGGCAGCCAGCACCTCAACCCTCAGTGCCACCAGGCTGGCAGATGTACAGATTCTGAGATATGGATAATACTAAAACCTTGTAAGTCACCTTTTGTTTTGCTGTTTTTCCTCATCACCTTACGTCCACACAGTGTGGTATTTTGTTGTGATTTTTATGGTACAACCAGCTTGGGTAACAGAACTGCCATGCTTAGTTTGGTGAAAAATATTAATCTGTTGCAAAGTTATTACATTTTCAAAAGTTTCCTATTGTTTTCAATGGAAATCTTCTGTCAATTTTATAGGGATAAAGTTTGACCAAGGCTTGATCTCACAAAAGGAATCATTCTCAAGAGCCATTTCTTTTCATGAGAAAAAATCCTTTTCGTGAAGAAAAATTATTTTCACCAGCTGCCATATTTTTTTATTTTTCCATGAACTAAAACATGTGGAAAATACATAAAAATGTTGCATTTAACAAATCAAACACCAAAACCTAACTAAACAGTTCCCATTTAGCTAGATTCTGATGTTTGATTTTCATGATTAGAGCGAAATACTTTTCTGGGCACTCAAAATCAGGTGCCCAGCTTAGCGACAGTAGCCTTGACGCACGTTCCGTGTAGAGAACAGCTGATTTGATTAACATCTGCAGCCACAGCTGAACTCCTGCTGCTAGCTACAATGTGTGTTGTGAGACACCATTTCCTGGTGTCTAGTGGCACCTCTCACTCCCGATCACTGTCCCCTAAATTCAAACTATATTCCTGGTGTCTAGTGACACCCCCACCCTCTGAAGGCTTTCTTATTATAAAACTGACATTGGGATGCCCACCCCGATGTTGAATGCCCCTCCACACCTGCTATTTTATCAATTGTAAGAAGCGGTCCTTATGAATAGTCCTGTATTATACTGGTCGGGGTGAAGCAGCAAAGACGGATGCATTCCTGCTTCACTTCTTGCTGCTCAGGTTTAAGCCACGTATGATTGGCATTTAGGCATGTTTTTATATGTGTTTTCGGAGGTACCACAAAGTTTGTCTGCTTGGCAAATAGTTTGTAGAAATGTTGTTTTTATTCCTAAAGCCAAGCTGTATGCTGCCGCAGTACTAAATGTAAATGCAGTGTTGGGAGAAGTTACTTTTCTATTACTTTCTATTACATTTGGAAACTTGTTCAGGAAGCTCTGTCACGGTCATAGCATGGATGCAGAAGTACTAGAAAAGTAATACACCTTACAATTATAGTTACTTATTTCTTTTTATACAAAAACCCACAAATAATTAACTATAACAAATTACATTTTTGAAAGTAATAGGTTAGTTGCTACTAGTTACTTTCAAATAAACATAATCATTACAGTTACATATTTCTTTTGTATAAAAAGGCATAAGTAATTATAACTGTAAGGTGTATTACTTTTCAGTACGTCGCTCATCCTTGCTAGTGATTGCACAGAGCTGGAACAGGTTTCAAAAGTAAATAGTAGGTAAGTAAAATTGTATTTATATTAAGCGCCTTCCAAGCTTAGGGCGCTTTTGCAAAGTCAAATCAGTAAAATCACATTTCAAAACAATAAATCAGACAATCATACAGTACACTTAATTATTATGTACCAGCAAATGCGGCAGAAAGGAACGTTTTTAGATGTTTTTTAAAACTTTCAACAGTTGGGCATTCTCGTGTCTGACGAGGTAGAGAATTCCACAGGATTGGTGTCATATAGGCAAAGATCTACCTCCAGACATGTTTAGACGTACCTGGGAATCTCAAGCCATCCCTTATCAGAGGGAAGAGAGCGGGCAGGACAGTAAGGCACCAAGATCTCTCTCAGGTAGTGAGGTCCCAAATCGTGTAGGGCCTTAAAGGTCAATAATCACGACCTTGAAGGTGATCCGCCACTGTATTGGCAGCCAGTGCAGATCCACGAGAACAGGTGTCATATGGCTAGATCATGAAACTCCCATCAACAACCTGGCCGTCGTGTTCTGCACAAGCTGTGACTGCTGACCAGGCGTCCACCCCGGCAGCCTTAGATAGAGGCATTGCAGTAATCAAAGCGGCTGGTGACAAAGGCGTGAACCAAGATGGGAAGATCTTCCGTGGAACCAAGTGTTTCACCCAGGCAACGTTCCTCAGATGAAAGAAAGCAGATTTGACTACAGCCGACACCTGCATCTTCATAGTCAGACTTTGTCAAAAATCACGCCAAGGTTACGTGACTTGGACAGAGGCAGGAGGGCCCCACCAAATATAAACCTGAGGGTTTCCCAGTCCAAGCCCTGTCTTCTCTCCAGGGTCCACAACCAACACTGGAGTTTTCCCTGAATTCAACCTAAGCCAGCTAGCACTCACCCAATCCTGAATCTCCAGGAGGCAGTTGTTAAACATCATGATAGAATCAGACTCCTGATCAGGCATAAAAGACAGGTAGAGCTGAGAATCATCAGCATAACAATGAAAACTCAGCCCATACTATCTTATAATGTCCCCAATGGAAGCATACACTATGAATAACATAGGGACAGCACCGACCCCGCGGCATCTCACAGGGCAAAGCCAATGAGGGTCTGAGGTGTAAATTTCAGACACCACTCTCTGAGATCTGCCCTCCAAAAAAGATCGAAACCAGCTGTGGACTGCTCCCTCAGACCACAGAAAAACCATAAGTGGTCAAGCAATACTCCATGATCCATGGTATCAAATGCTGCTGAGAGATCCAGGAGAACCAAGATGGATCGGGTCCTCCGATCTCTTGCCATCAAGAGATCATTCAGTACCCGAACAAGAGCTGTCTCTGTACTATGCCTTTTCCTGATGCCGGATTGGAGAGGGTCAAAGATATTGTGGTTGGACAAATGATCCTCCAGTTGCAGAGTGACCACCTTCTCAATAACCTTCCTACGAAAGGAAGGTTAGAGACTGTCTATAATTTGCTGGGCAGTTGGGGTCAAGAGGGCTTTTTCAACAGGGGCATACTACAGCCTCTTTTAAGGGATCTGGAATGATCCCTCTCTCTAATGACACCACCACTATCCCAGCCAGGACTGGCCGATAACATCTACACACCCCACCACCAGGTGAGTTGGACCTGGGTCCAACTTACAGTAGGTAGTCAAGTCTGGATAATCCTCACTATATCTATTACTGCTGGTAGTCTAAGGTAGACCAGTACAACTGGGCGTTAGTACCACCCAATTGATCAGTGCAATGTCCAATAGAAGGAAACTGGCGGATCTCATCCCTGATGGTGGATACCTTATCAGCAAAGAATTTCTGCAAACTCCTCACACTGTACCTGTGATAATGCTCTACCAGTCTGGAGACAGATTGGATTGCACAGTCTGTCCACAGTCCGGAAGAGCTAGGATGGTCTATTCCTTACTGCAGCAATTTCCCTGGATAGGAACTCTGCCTTCTTATGGGAAACTGCTGACTGGTAGAATTTGTAATGTTCTAATAATTCAAGTCTATCCACCTCCAGTTGAGTTTCCTTAGTGTCTTTCCAATCTTTGTCCCTTTCTCTTCCAGTCACGGACCTCCCCATCAAACCAGGGGAGCCCTAAGTGAAGAGTATGGGGATGAACATGAATTGGAGCAATGACATCCAGGGCCTCAGTCATAGCCCTATTATTGGCTAAGGCCAAAGGCTCTGGATCCATGCTATCCCTTGGAAAATCCGAGTTCAGCTCCACCATTAGGCCTTCTGAGGTAACCCTCTTAAGGGACAGAACTGTACTAACTCCCTGGGGGCAGGCCTCTTTTGGGGGCTGCAAATCTAAACATTAGGGCGTGATGGTCAGACCATCCGACTAGCTCCACCTCCACATCAGATATCTCCATCCCTAGCTGGAACACCAAGTCCAATGTATGCCACCCCCATGGGTTGCAGAGGTAATTACCCATGACAGGCCCAATGAGTCCATTAATTGGAGGAGGTTTTGACCAAAGTAATAGGAAAAGCAACTTACCCAACACTGTGTAAATGTCAGCTTGAACGTTGTTATGAATGCCAACCGGGAGCTTAATATTGCAGGCAAAGAGAGCTCAGTTAACTCGGAAGGAGCAGGGATGGACGTCTTCCCAACAGGACCCAAGATGATCCTTGTGAGATCTTGGTGAAAACAGGGCTGCACTGGATGTGCTGTGGGTCTCTGTCTCACCTAGTAAAAGGTATGCTACTTTTGCCTGGGGGTCTCTGTTTAACCTGTTGTTATCTGAGTTTACTATCTTAGTGGAGCATTAATTCTATTCTATTCTTAGGTGAGCATTCCTGATGGCTTAGAGTTTGGACAGGAGGGAGCAAGGGACGAGAATGTCTGAAGGACATAGCTGTTGGAGACTTTTTAGAACAAAATGTCAAAGAAACTTTGAGCAGAACCTCTTGCCAGAGTGAATATTAATATATATCTTATTACCATCAAAATGTAAAGCACTCATCAACCTCAAAAGCATGACAAGGGCACAGGTCCTTATATACTTATAAAAACTTTTTAAACACCACAGCCTGACTAGTTTCAGATTACATCCTTTATCAAAGGCTGATGAACATTTGAAGCCCAGCAGTTATATACCATTTTCATGAAGTGTCATCATTACATCACTCTAGTACTCTGATTGACCAATCCTTAAATACCATATGGATCATTGAAAACTCTTCTATAAAGTGATCACATCATCACAAACCCAATTAGTTAATATACACCATATGAAATATCACGTTATGAACTGGCTGCTAAAAGGAGGAAACTGATTGAGAGGTCTTTGAAGCCGTGATGATATCTGACTACATCCTCATGCCTTCAAAAAGCCTCCGCCACCAGCCTGCTCTTCCACAACAAAGCAATCTGAGGGCAAGTGGCAGCTACATAACCCGCTGAAATCACGGTCACTACAAGCAGCTCCTCACTCACTCTCATTTGCGTTTCAACAACCCATTGGAGTGTTAGCAATTGGCAAAATTTTTTTAAAGACAAACACTTCCACTCCCCAAACCAAAACAACACAACGGGCGCTCCTTAAAACTATTCGTACTGCTGACATAAATAAAACTGTTGCCAACTTCAGCATACAGATAAGCACCTGCACCTAACAAAGAAATGCCGAACACCACCATGCTGCTCAATAGACATTAATGGCCACTCACAAGAGAGAAACATCCCCACGTATCACAACGGACCCTCCCAATTACAGTAAACTTCTTTGCTAATCTCACCTCCTTGAAAATGAAGCATGGCAGTTTTCCTTTCTACTCTAGGGTTGCCACAATCACAACATCATATGGGAGGATGGGTGTGAGGACAGCAGATCACAGACTACAACAATTGCTGTCTCTGTCAACATATTGGGCTTTCAGAAAAAAAAATCACACATATCTTCACCAGTCTCATGAGCAGCAGCACCAGGTCATATGCAGAGAAACACTCTGCAGTCCAGGAGTAGTGCTGGGAAAGTGAGACTGACTTCACAGCTGCACTCCTGCACAAACTCCACTTACAACAGCACCACCTGCTGCCCAAAGCCCTCCAGGAACTATTTTTTTAAAGGATGCTCCTCCAACACTTAAAAAGGCATTAAAACATTTTCAAAGTATGTTTTTAATTATTTTTCCAGACAAAACTATTAAACCAGTTCATAATGTAATAATGTACCCAGCGTGTGGTATATAATGGGATACCATCACTTCTCGGGTGTACGATGGCACTTAGCCTGCAGACTCGTGCCCAATCACCTGAGGCGTGACAATACCTCACGATATACCACACTCTGTTGTGCATTATTGCTTCATTTTATTACACTACACATCTTCATTATAAATCAATCTTCAATAAAGTCATATCAAAACATATAAATAGGTATCCATATATCAAAAGTATAAAACATCAATAACAACACCACCCAATTTAACTAAAACATTAAAAGAGTTTTGCACTAAGGATGATTTATCCCTTTATGGCTATTTTAGCTAATTTTAGCAATGATGTCTCCCTTTATGTAGTGTATTTGCCATTATTGCTGAACTGTATGGTGTTATTTTAAAAACACCATCTGCCCAGTAGTGCTAGGGTCAGTGAGAGAGTCCTAGACACTAAAAATTCTGTTTTGGGCTGAGAATTTGGTCTTTTTGACTACTACAGTTACAAACTGTTTCAGGACCTGTTCTCTGGGGTCTGTTTGATGATCTGCAGCCTGGACTTTGCTCTCTGGATTTAAAACACTTTTAAGACTGTTATTTTAGTCATTTGAATTGTGTGGGTGTCTGGGGGGGGTTGTGAAAGTGGGGTACAGGGTTATTTTATTTGGTTGTGTGGTGTGTGAGGTGTGTGTTGTGGTTGGGAGTATATGGTTTAATGACTGAGATTTTGTATGAATTAGTGTGGAGGACTGGTATTATTGATTGTGAGTGTTTTTGGGGATTTGTGATATCTGAGGACTGCATAGCTAGGTCAGGATGTCCTGCGCCACAACTTGGGTCGCATTAATTATGCTGCTACCTGCTCTGGGACCTCCGCCCCTTTGTTGATCTCCCAGTTTCAGCTAATTGCAGCAAAGGCGCTGCAGGAGTCGGGATATCTAGGTGGCGGAGGGGTCATAGGTATGGGCAGCAGAGAGGAGATGGTGGTAGGGAATGATGAGGTTGTCTGGTGCAGAAGATGCCCTGGGTGTAAGTGATGCTTGGGAAGAAGTCAGACGTGTTTGTCTTTTGTGCTCAGGGTTCCCAACAGACCGAGGGGCAGGTAGCTAGAGGGACAGTTGTGCCCTCTAATCCTGTGCAATGCCAGGTCGATGAAGAACAAGACTGCTGTTTTCTCAGACTTGATTTCCTCTGTCAACCTGGCTTGTATTATGGAGACCTGGTTGGGTGACAATGCTTGGCCAAATTCTTGTGGCCGCCCGACCCCTCTAGGCATACCCGTGGTGCTGCCTAAGGAAGAGGATTGCATTTCGATCTAGCCTGGGCTTCTCGGTGCACCAGTTGATAGCACCCGATCCTCTGAGTGTGTTACCGTTTGTGGGGGTACAGATGCAGGTTGCAGGATTCTCCTTATTACTGCCCTCTGGGGCAGGGAGAATCCTGCAGGAGGTAGCAGATTTCATCATTGAGCAAGTTTGGAGACCCCAGATGTTTGATTCTGGGGGACTTCAATGCTTGGATTGACGATGAATCCTCACATTTTGGTTATGACCTCCTCCAGTTGACGCAGTCTCTGGGCCTGTCACAGGTAGTTGCTTCTGCTACCAACCAGTGTGGCCATGTGCTCGATCTGGTGTTCCAGCTGGGTCTTGAGGTTGATAACCTTAAGATTGATCAGGCCATCTGGTCTGATCATTACACTGTGGAATTCACATTTGGGGCCCCCACTGAAAGTCCCTCCCTATAAAGATGATCAGCTATCGCTCTTTGAGGGTCTTGCACCAGCGGGACTGCTGGTGGTAGCTGATCTATCTAGGGTTGATGCAGCATGTGCAATTGGCATTGGAGAGGCAGTTGTCACCTATAATAGGAATTGGTTTCCATGGCTCTGGATGCCATCGTACCAGTCTGTTTATGACCCAGGTCTTCTCACATGAGATCCCCATAGTTTAATGGTGATCTCAGAGTGATGATGATCAGGGGTCAGAAGTTGGAGAGTTGCTGGCAGAGGACCCAGCTGGAGTCTGATAAGCTGGTCCTGTGTGCTCTACGTGCTCACTACGGTGAGTACCAGGTGGCAATCTCCCATAAGAAAGCAGAATTCCTGTCCAGGGAGATTGCTGTGGGGAGAACAGACCTTCTCAGCTGTTTCAAACTGTAAACAGGCTTTACATCCATCCTTTCTGCAGCTGAAAATAGCTTTTCATCCACTCTATGTGAAGAGTTTGCTTTGTTCTTCTTCGACAGAGTGTTGACTATCCAGTCAGGGATTCTGCCAGATGGGCTTGTGCCTAGCAGTGGTCAGGCTAGCAGGACCAATGGCACTCTGCCTATCTGGGAAGAGTTTAGGCCAGTTAGAGTGCCCAGTGTGACTAAGGTGATTGGAGAGCTGAAGTACACCTTTGTGAACTGAACCCAGCCCGATACAATTCTTAATGGGATGTGTCAAAGCTGTCAGCCTGGTGTTCACCAGGATTTTCAGGTGCTCGATGGTAGAGGGAGGCTTCCCAGCTGTCTTGAAACAGGTGCTGGTAAGGTCCCTCCTTAAGAAATCTTCCCTTGATCCTGCTTTCCTGGTGAATTACCGTCCTGTCTCCAATCTGCCTTTTTGAGCACGCTTGTTGAGAAGTTGGTGGCACAGCAGCTCGAGGATCACCTGGTGTCCTCAGACATTTCTGAGCCATTTTGGTTGGGTTTTCAGGCTAGACACAACACTGAAACAGCTCTAGTGAGGGTGCAAAATGATCTGCTAAGAGCTAGAGATAGTGGAGACAGGTCAAGTCTTGTTCTCCTAGATCTCTCTTCAGCCTTTGACACTGTGGACCACGTCTTGTTGCAGGATTGGCTTTGTGAGTTTTGTGGACTCGCGGTACTGTCATCAGGTGGTTTGAGTCCTATCTCTCAGACAGGGTGCAGTGGATAGTGATGGGGAATTTCTCCTCCTTCCCAATGCCTCTGTCTTGTGGAGTTCCACAGGGCTTGATCCTGTCACCGATGTTGTTCGCAGTATATGCTGCCTCTGGGTGAGATCAATCAAAATACAGTGTGAAGTTTCACTGCTATGCAAATGATACACAACTGTATTTGTCTTTTACTCCTAGAACATCAGGAGCAGTGGACGTGCTTAACATCTTTCTGGCTAAAATCAATGACTGGATGGCTTCCAACTGGCTGAGACTCAACCTGGCTAAGATAGAGGTGCTGGTGATTGAGCCTGGTTGTGGGCTTGGTGGGTCATTGTCTGGGGTGGTTTCTGGTCTTGTTCTGGGCTCTACCCCATTGATGGCTTCCCGAGGTGCATAATCTGAGTGTGATCCTTTACAGCAGGCTGACTTTTGAAAGTCAGGTGTCATCTGTTGTCAGTAGTGGTTTTACCATCTATGAAACATTTCCGAGTTAAGCCCCTTATTCCTTGAGGACCTGCCAGTGCTAGTGCATGCCTTTGTTTCCTCCAGACTCAACTACTGAAATGCTCTCTACTATGGGGTCATGGGAGGGACCCTCCACAGGCTGTGGCTGGTGCAGAATACCGCAGCTCAGCTCCTGACTGGCCTTTCTAGGTTTAGCCATATGACCCCTGTTCTGCGTGCTCTGCACTGGCTGCCGGTCAGGTGGAGGGTCCCTTTCAAGGTGGGACTTCTCACCTATAAGGCCCTAAATGGACAGGGTGCTGGCTATCTGTTAGAGCTTCTGACACTGGTGATCTCTGCCCGCTCCTTCTGGGCCTCTTCAAGGTCCTCCTGGCCATTCCCAGGGCATGGCTCAAAACCTCTGGAGTTTGTGTGTTTAGCATTTCTGGGCCATCCCTGTGGAATGGATTACCTCCTACAGTCCAGGTGGCCCCTTGGTAGAGGTTTTTAAGAGGAAGTTGAAGGCATGCCTCTTTGGCCTGGCTTTTACCGAATGCTGACTTAGAACATTTTGCTATGACCCCATGTTTCAGTTTCTCTTTTATCAGTATTTAAGAGTTTTATATTTTAGCTTTTAGTATATGATGTGATTGTACCATTTGTAATTTTTCTTTTTTATATTATTTATTAATTGTAATCTCTGTGAGGCACCCAGAGCCTCTGAGAATGGGTGCCATACAAACAACATTTGCCTTGCCTTGCCTTTTACACTTAATTAGATATACCTATATTTTCCCATACAAACCCTTTCTTACCTTCCATGTTCCCCCTCTCCTTTCCCTCCATTTTATGTTTGCTTGCGTATGTGCAGAAACATGCCATCATCCGAGTTTTTGGGTGTGTCACCCTCTTCCAATTCGGTCAGTGTGTTGGGTAGCGGCCCAGTCGCCAATTGCATGCTGGATCTGTCTATGACAGCTCAAAATGCAGTGGCGTACAGTTGAAAGGGGGCTACGCTTCAGTGAGCAGCAATAAGATATCGCCTGCTCATGTGCAGCTCCTCTACATACACACACACACACACACACACACACACACACACACACACACACATATGCACGACACTGCATGCTGCCACCCCACGCACACACACTGTATAGCCGGCGGGGGTGCCCAATCCCCATCAGCTGTGCTGCGCTCCCTCAAAAGCCTTTCACATGCCACGCTGGGTGCCCACACCAGCATGGCAACTCATAGTATAGCTGACGGGGTGCTCCACTGTTCCTCACCCCCAGTACTGGGTGCCACGCTGGAGCCCACCCCAGCGTGGCAACTGATGCTATGGGTTGACGGGGGTACCTAATCCCCCATCGGCTCCATGTTCCCCAACCAGTCGTCTCTTGTGCCACACTGGGAGCCCACCCCAGCGTGGCAAATGTCCGCCGCTCATTTAAAAACAAACAAACCTGTAAATAAAAACTGTCCCTCGGCGCTTCTCCTGACCCCCACAACCCACCCACCCTCTGCGCACCTGCCTCCACACCTCCCCTCACCCCATACTTACCTCTGGACCTCGTGCGACAATCTTGGTGGACCGGGAACACATCTGCACTCTTCAAAGCTGACCGGAACTAAGAAATGCGGTAAGCTGTATAATGGGATTGATAGAGTTTTCAACTTTATTGCATATCTCAGGCATTTTTGGAATTTTGCACCAAATTTTCAACATGGGTTTTGGGACTCCTCATGAATGCTGTCACTGTTGTGGCGTTACTTGGCCGAAGGGTGATTTTGCAGCCACTGCACAAAATCACCTTTCTGGAATGATTAATGAAACAACACTGCCAGTGTTCATAAGGTGGACTCTCAAAAGCCTATTTTGAAAATTTGGTGGAAAATTCCAAAAATGACTGTTCTGATCTTGGCGTTGCTGCGCAGTTCCTACCGCACGCTTGTAAGTTGCAAATTTTCAATATTTTCTCCAGATTTTCAACATTGCCATTTTACCACACCTCCTTATGAGCAGTTCAGCTGTCATTTTCACATCTTGCCCAAAATGTGTTTCCGCCTATGTAGCGCACAATGGCGCAGTTGGTGTGTGAAATCAATGTATGGGACACAGTAAAGAAAATCACAGTGACACTGTTCATGAGCAGAGGTCTTAAAATGGCTATGTTGAAAATTTGGTGAAAAAATCAAAATGACTGTTTTATAAGCGTTGCTATACAGTTCCCACGCATCGCCGTAAGTTTGAGAATTTTCAATATTTTCAATCCAGATTTTCAACATTGCCATTTTATTACACTTCCTTATCAGCAGTACAGCTGTCATTTGTCACATCTTGCCTTAAACATGTTTCGCCCATGTAGTGCACAATGGCGCAGCTGGTGTCTTGAGAAATCAATGTATGGGACACATTAAGAAAATCACAGTGACACTGTTCATGAGCAGAGGTCTTAAAATGGCTATGCTGAAAATTTGGTGAAAAATTCCTAAAAATGACTGTTTTAAGGCGTCGTTCACGCAGTTCCTACTACACTCGTAAGTTTGCAAATTTTCAATATTTTCACTCCAGATTTTCAACATTGCCATTTTATTACACTTCCTTATGAACAGTACAGCTGCCATTTTTCACACATCGCCCCAAATGTGTTTTGCACATATAGCGCATAATGGTGCAGTCGGTGTCTGAAAGCAATGTTTGGGACAGATTAAGAAAATCACAGTTACACTGTTCATGAGCAGAGGTCTTAAAATGCTATGTTGAAAATTTGGTGACAAAAGTCCATAAAATGACTGTGTTATGAGTGAGCATTGCCAATTTCCACCCTCGCAAGTTCATGACTTTGTAATATTTTCAGTCTAGATTTTCACCAGTGCCATTTTCCACACTTCCTTATGAACAGTACAGCTGTCATTTTCACAACATGGCCGAAATGTGTTTTCACACTTTAGCCGCAGAGATGTGTGGTCGCTGTTGAAATCATTGTTCGGAACAGATAAAGGAAATCATCTGACACTGTTCATGATCGGAGGTCCCAAAATGCCTGTGTTGACAATCTGCTGTAAAAATCCCCAAACTAATTACATTATGGGTGTCGTTGCACAGTTTCTATACGCCGCTTGACTTCACCAGTTTTTTAATATTTCTACTGCAGATTTGCAACATTGCCATTTTTTCCACCTCCCCATGAACAGTACAGCTGTCATTTTTACATCCTGTTCGGAATGTTTTGCACCTGTGGTGCTAAATGCCATAGTCGCTGTGCATAAGCAGCTTCGCGTATCAAACTGATATTGCCACTGTTCATGAGGTGGGGTCACAAAACCATGCTGAAAATTTGGAGTGAAAATACCAACGAATGCCTGAGGTATTAGTTTCCAACCATAACACTCAACCCTGTAGAGAATGACAGGCATCAGGGATGTGACTTGGGATTCTTGCCTGTAATGCTCATACCATTCCACACCCTGCAGCCAGTGAGAGGCATCGAGGTATCGTTGGACTCTTACCCCAAAGTTCACCCCATTCTCTATACGCACCCATCTCACCGTACTTCCTGATGGGATAGGGTGCACATAAGACCAAAGAGCCCAGGAACACCCGTGACACTTGTCAATTCTGCAGGGTGGGGTGTGTGTTGAAATGGGCCCAGCAGCAGGTATGCCTGATGCCCAAAGGCACACCCCAATGCCTGTCACTCTCTGCAGGGTGGTGGTGGGTTGGCTTCAGTTCAATACTTCACTGCCATTCCTATTACGCAGCTCTGTGACTTCTACACTACCACTGCCAATGCCAGCAAGCAAACATTCGGCATTGACAAATGCTTGTTCACTTTCCTCCCTTTTTCTGTTTTTATACTTTTGATATGGATACCTGTTTACATGATTTGATATAACTTTATTGAAGATTGATTTAGAATGAAGGTGTAGTGTAATAAAATGTACATTTTATATAGTGTATATTAACTAATTGGGTTTGTGTGGGGATGTGAGCACTTTACCAAAGAGTTTTCAATGATCTACTGTATATGGTACCGCCCTGAAGAAGGGACTGTCTTGTCTCAGAGGGCCTACCTGGTTACCAAAATTCAATAAATAAATCAATAAATTTAAGGACTGGCCAATCAAAGTATAGTGTTAGAGTGATGTAATGATGACAGTTTTGAAAATGGTATATACTGTAGCTGCTGGGCTTCAAATGTTCATCAGCCTTTGATAAAGGATGTAATCCGAAGCGTGTCAGGCTGTGGCATTTTTATTGAATAAAAGTGCCCTTGTCATGCTTTGAGGTTGGTGAGTGCTTTACATTTTGATGGTAATTTGTATGCTTTAGTTAATAGCAGCTCCATCCTCGTGCTAACTCCTGTGTGTTTGTATTGAATATCAATATATGTTTTGGAGTTCTACCTGCATTTTTTAACCCCCCACAGTCGGCATATACTGTATATTAAGAGTGTACTGCTTCTCCTGCTCCGTTTCAAGAATGTGTTTGCTCTGTGAAGACTACTTAAATCAGAAGGCTCATTTAGTTTATCATATATTTGCAGCTTATTTAACAAAGAAAATAGACGCCTGTGGTACAGTATGTGACTCATTCAGATATTGAAAATGGTCTGTCTGTGCTCCATGGCTGCATGCAGTCCAACTACAGAGAGCACTTTTGTTGATGATATTTTACTGTATTTTTCTGAACTCAGCAGTTTTAAACCTGTGTTATTTCTGTTTTATGTGTAATTGTTGTAAGGCACATTGGTTTAAGAAAGGCGCTGCATAAATAAAGATTTATTATTATTAACAGCCAAGCCACTTCATGGAACTTGTGTTTCTAAGTCTATAAGGTTTTGATTAAATCCCTTGGAATTTTGAAACTGTTCGGTTTGCTTTTGAATTTGAAGGCAGTTAAAACATTGTGTTCTTTTTCTCATATAAACATGATGAGTATGATAATTCTGATTAAGCGGATATTAGTTCTTGCTAGTTTCTCATTTTGTAAGTGAGCTATATGTATTCAAGGCCCAGTGGGGATGCTATTACAAGCCAATTTGGAGTCATGTAATGAACTCGATGATCATATGGAACTACCTGCCACTGCTTTTAAATAAATGGAGGTCTCATCCTAATATTTCTGTAAGCCTGTTTTAGTTTTAAATGTTTTGGTATGGTATATGTACACTTTTAATTGTAATGACTGTAAGTCGAACAATAAAACCCATTCATTCATTAAACTGTAGCGACATTGGGGGCCCGATCTCCGTGTCAACAGTACAACCCTCCTAGCAGTGTGGGACACTGAGGAGCCACCCTAATGTCCCGAAATATGTATTTTCTCCTGTAAAAGAAAACAGTCCTAGACATCTTTATTTTAGTTTTTAACCTGAAAAAAGAAAAACAGCCCTTGTCATCTTCATACATCCCTCCCCCATCCCGAACCTCCCACTGAGCACACAGCACCCCAGACTCCGGGGTTCAGTTGGTAGCACATCCGCCTCTGGACCAGAAGGTCGTGGGTTCTTGTCCCACACCAGATTGGACTTGCACCTGAAAATCGCTGGCATCTGAGTGCAGTATTGGAGGGTGCTGTACTGCTGGGTGTGCCATCTTCGGATGAGACATTAAACCAGGTCACTTCTGCCCATCCTGGTGTTGTCCTGGTGGGTGTCCAGGTGGAAGTAAAGAAGCCAGGGCACTCTTCACAAGAGCAGGGAACATTCCGGTGTCTGGCCAACATTCCCTTCCATAAACCAGTTCATGCAATTATCTAAGCTGTGTGTGGGTGATGATGTGTGATATGGCTGCCACCACACATTCAGTCACTTCACTACCAGTCTAGCAAAAGCGCCTTTGGGATACTGTATATGAAAAGCGCTATATAAATGCTGATTCTTCTTCTTCTTCACCCTCTGCTTGCCACTGGAGGTCATACACTGTCCTGTTCTGTGGACCAAGACATGTCTGCACTCTTCAAAGCCGAACCACACACTGAGGAATAACGGTAAATGGCCTATAATGTATTTCAGTGGTGTTTTGAACTTATGTTCATACATTTGCCATTTGGGAATTTTTTATCAGATTTTCAACATGGTCTTTTGGGACCCCACCTCATGAACACTGCAACTGTCATTTCATTAATTGGACATGTAAGGTGATTTTGGGTTGTTGCGTGAAATCACCTTTCAGGACTGAATAATGAAATTTCAATGTCATGTTCATGAGGTGGGGTCCCAAAAGGCCTTGTTGAAAATTTGGTAAACAAAATTTGGTAAACAAAATTCAATAAGTTATGTACATTCATTGAAAATGTACTATGCATGAGCATAACTTTGGTAATTTTCAATATTTTGACTCAAATTTTCAACATAGCCATTTCTTCATACCACCCCATGAAAAGTACAGTTGTCATTTTTCACATCCTATCAAAATGTGTTTTTGCACCTGTGGCACAGATTTGAAAATGTTCACCTATGTGGTTTATGAGGTGGGGTTATAAAGAGACTATGTTGACATTTTGAGGTTCAAATATGAAAAAATATCTAAAGTTATGACCATTTTTGCAATTGAAATGTAGAAACATAGACATTGTCAGCAGATGGGGACTGTATGAGCCATCAAGTCTGCCCTGGCTTCCAACCTCCCATTACTTAGCTGCCTGTTTGAGTATTCCACATTGTCTACCCATGCCTGCTTAGATTCCCCCACTGTCTTGACTCCCACCACCCTCAGTGAGGCTATGCCATGGTTCCACAATGTGCTCTGAAGAATTTCCTCATATTGCTCCTGAACTTTCCTCCCTTAAGTCTAAGATAATGCCCTCTAGTCCTCTTGTAGTCTTTTAACTGAAAGAGGTTCTGCATATGCACCCTGTTGTTGCCTTTAAGGTATTTAAATGTTTTGATCATGTCCCCACGATTCCTCGTTGCTCTAGGGAGTATAATTTGAGGTCATCTAGTCTTGCCTTGTACGGTTTCTGATGCAAGCCTGCACCATCTTTGTTGCTCTTCTCTGTACCGTCTCAGCCTATCTATGTCCTTCCTGAGGTGTGGCCTCCAGAACTGGACACAGTACTCCAGGTGAGGCCTTACCAGGGACTGATATAGAGCTATGATTACTCCATGCCCTCTGATTGTGATGCCCTCCCTATGCATCCCAGGATGCCACTAGCCTTTAGTGCTGCCTTTTCACATTGTTTACTGACCTTGAGGTCATCTGATATGATCACCCCAGGTCTCACTCCTGCCTAGTAAGCCACCAACAGCTCTCCTCACGTGAGGCAGTTTCCCTGGGTTACGTTTTCCAGGTGCGTGACCTTGCATTTTTGGCATTGAATTTCAATTACCAGGTCCTGGATGACTCCTCCAGTTTTGGAGATCAGCTTCCATGCTATGCTGTCCTCTGGTATGTCCACACTGTTGCCAATTTTGGTGTCATCTGCAAACAGGTACACCTTCCCTTCAGTCCATCTGCAATGTTGCTGATGAATATGTTGAAGAGAATAGGCCCCAGAACCAAGCCCTGCAGGACTCCACTCATCATCTTCCCTCTTCTGACAGAGTGCCATTCACTAATACTCTCTGAGTTCTCTCCCATTACCAGTTTCCAACCCAGTTCATTACATTGGGCCCGACTCCCATGTTCTCCAGTATTATGATGAGTCTCCTGTGCGGAACATAGTCAAAAGCTTTGCTGAAGTCCAGGTAAACCACAGCCACTGCCCCACCTTGATCCACTGTTTTGGTGACCCAACTGAAAAAATCAACCAGGTTTGTCTGGAAGGACCTCTCTGCTGTGAAACTATATTGATTTTGTTGAGCTGACCAGTTTGCCCCAAAAGCTACAATTCTTTCCTTCAGCAGGGACTCCATCAGTTTTCCAATGACTGATGTTAGACTAACCAGATGGTAGTTTCCTGGCTGTTCCTTGTTTCCACTCTTGTGGAGTGGTACTACTGTTGCTCTCTTCCAATCCTCCGCACTCCTCTCCTCAGCGATTTGTTGAAGAGTGCTAAGGGGCTGCGGTTCTCTCAAGTTCTTTAAGTATTCTTGGGTGTATCCCATCTGCCCCATAGCTTTATCTACCTTTAACTTGTCTATTTTCTCTAGGACCCTTTCCTCTGTGAAGGGATCCGTGTCTGTTCCTCGGTTGGACACTTCTTTATGCATATTGTTGGTCTGCTTCCATCTGCTTCCTGTGTGATGACTGAGCAGAGTACTAACTGACTACCCATGCCTTCTCCCAGTCTTGCTCTGTGGGTTTTCTGTCCTTTTCGTGATTCTAACAATGGCCCTCTGGTCTTCCAATTTTTCTTGTATGTACCTGTAGAAGGTTTTGTTACCCTTTTTACTTCCTGAGCTATCCTAACCTCTGTCTGAGCCATTGTATTTCTTATCACTTTCCTGTCTCTTTTAGTTTCTGTTTGTATTCTGTTTTGTCTGCCTCGTTCCCTGACTCCTTGTACTTTCTGAAGGCTATGTGCATCTGTTTCACCATGTGCCACCTCCTTGGCAAACCATACTGGTTTTCCTCCTTTGTTCTTACTAACCTGGCGGGCACACTGGGATGTGACCATGGCATGCATCCTTCAACCTTGTCTAACATTCCTCAGTGCTCCCTTCTATTGTGTTACTAGGCTGTCCCTCAGGCAGGCCTTCATTTTTGTGAAGTCTGCCCTCCTGAAGTCAAAGACCTTCAGGTTGGAGTGTGTGGAGTCTTCAGTCCTTTTACCTGAACCATACCGTGTTATGGTCACTGTTGCCCAGGTGGTGCCCTACTTGATGCCCAGAACCCTATTGCTATTTTTGAATATCAGATCTAGAATCGTATTACCTCTCGTGGTGATGTCACTAGTTGACTTGGGCCTGCTTCCTGTAATGTGACTAGGAATTCCCTATGCCCACTAGTAATTTCAGAGATGTTAAATATTTTTACCCCAGATTTTCAGCATAGCCTTCTTATTACCCTACCTCATGTATGTCACACCTGTAATTTTTAAAATCCTGGTCAAAATGTGTTTTGCACCTGTGGTGTGGAATAGCATTACAGCTGTGCAGAATTATGTTTTGCGGGTATTCAAAAGTTTCCAATGCATTAATGAAGTTTTTGCAATGAATTTCCTTACTTTTTGATAAAGTGTAATGTTACCTTTATATGTTTGTAGGAAGCACAGGGCCCTCTGTGCCCTGCACTACCATGGTATCACTTTGCTGGAGTGCAGGACCTGCCATCTATCCATAAGTGTACAGACATTGCAATAAACAGTCATCTCCCTGTGGGAAAATGGATGGCCTTGCAGTACCATTACAGCATAATAGTATCCATATGTGGGAGTGCAAAGCCCAGAGGCCCCTGCTCCCATCTACCTATGGGCCCCTTGCACAAACCTGGTGCAGGGTCGTGCCATAGGCGTGCTCCCTGCCCACACAGCTATGTGGCCCCAGACAGATGCAGGGTGTGGTATTCACAAACACACCCACTTGCAGGGCAACTGTCTGTGGCCCCCAGTGTACATGTACATGTGGAGCAGACCAAGGTGGAGCTGTGGACCTGGGTGGGCATCCAGTCGGGGATCAGAGTGGATCCCTTACACAGATAGGTGCAGGCCAGGTTTATGCATTGCAACAGCATGCACCCAGCTGTTGAGTGGCCCAGCCATGTCATCCCATGATGTGTACCCTCTTGCTAAGCCTAAGCAGTCCACCCCACCACATCTGTGCCCCACCCCTGGTGTGGAGGAACTCCTAATAGTAGCAGCACCCTACTAACACATCTGTGCCCCAGCCCATGGTGTGGCAGAATCCCCCAATAGTAGCATCACCTCCCTGAACACAACAGTGCCCCCACCAGGTCCCAGCAGCAAGATCCCCAGCCCCAATCCTGTGTCCATGTTCAGTGGTGGCAAGTGGCACCACCCACCCTGTCACTAATAGCACCCTGTCACCAATAGCAACCCCTGGTCCCCATACCATAATGACATTGCTGCTAGTGTCAGATGGCTAGTGGCATTCTTCCACTCACCTCCTTGCCTGCTGTCCATCCAAGGGCAGCTGGGAGTGCAGATATGTACAGGCAGTGTGCTCCCAGCTTCCCTAGGATGGCTGGTAGCCAAGGAGGTGAGTGGAGGGACATGTCACTGACTGCCCTACACCTGTAGCAATGCTGTTGCAGTATGGGGACAGAGGGGTTGGTACTGGTGCCAGGGTGGGTGTGGGTCACTACCCACCACTGAATATGGACATGGGATTGGGGGTCAGTGGGTCTTGATGCCGGGACCTGTCAGGGCACATCCCATTCTCCTATGCTGTGCCCATCTCAGCTTATTTACTTATGGAATGTGGTGAGCATTAGGGCTGATGACTCCAAGTCACAGCCCGTGACACCTGTCAGTCTCTGCAGGGTGAAAGTGGGATATTAGGGCTGATGACTGCAGGGCACCTCCCACCTGTCAGTCCCTGCAGGGCAGGGTTGGGGTGTTATTTTCCTACTACTGAGGTCAAACTAACACATCTGTTATTTCCTGCCTCCCTTGCTCCAACTTTTGTGAAGGGGAATCACATTTGCCCTCCTCCAGTGCTCTGGTACCACACCATCCTACTATGATTTATTGAAAAGGGTAGTCAGTGCTGTCACTAGTTCTCCCCTTAGTTCTTTTAGAATTCTGGGTGAATCCTGTCAGGCCCCATTGCTTTGTCCACCTTCAGTTTTAGGAGTTCTTTCAGGACCCTTTCTTCTGTGCATGGACTGGTCATCGACCCTCAATCCAGAGTGCTTCTATTGTTTGGTGTAGGTACCTCCCTCTTATTCTTTTGTGAATATTGAGCAGAAGTATCGTTCAGTATCCCTGCTTTTCACTGACATCTTCTGTCCACCCTCTCTCCCTTTGTTAAGCCTCACTATCCCTCCTTGGTCTTTCTTCACTCCCTATTAAAGGTTTTATCCCCTTCTTGAGTTGGTTCTTTTCCTTGGTTTGGGCCTTTGCTATTCTGACTGCCTTACCTGCTTTCTTCTGCTTTCCACCACCTAGAAATCTAGATAGACGGGTTTCCTCCCACCTAAACATTTCAAGTTTTACCACTGAGCATGCATTTCTTGTATACTAAGCTCCATCTAGCAGTCCAAAATTGATGTTGATGATGATGTTGATGAGTCTACCTAAAGGTGACCCCTCTGGGAATCTGGCTGCCCAGTTGAGTGCCTCCCAAGTTTGCCAAAATGAGTATTTTGCAGAACTTATGTCTGGTTGTTCCAGACTCAAAGCATGTGATCCCATGAAATAGGAGTACTGATGTGTGTTATGGGTCCTGCGTGGAAAGAAAAAAGAGAAAGATGCAAGTAGTAAGGGTGGGAGAAGATGGAGCCTTGAGATTGCCCCTTAATCGAGGGTTGGAGCCCTTGTATGTGTCTCCTGAGAACAGGTCCTTCCTGTGTCTGAACAGATGCTAACTACTGTGTGTAGGGTGTGAGTTCTCAGGAAGGCATACCAGGGAAATGAATGCCTGTCACAGTGTCACTGAGAGAGTGGTCCTTGTTGCACAAATTTAATTTGAAATGAATCAGTTTACTGAGGGCCCTGCACCCCCTCCTTTTGGGTCCAATATAGACAAGCCTGGTCCAAGCAAATTATGTTTGTTTGCTTGTATTTGCTGTATAGCTGTTGGGCATAGATAGTGTAGCAGTTAAAAGTGAAACATTTAAAACACACGTTTAATGTTGAAATTGTCATGATCTGGAAATTAAGAGGTTCACACATGATGTTGTTTTCTTAGATTGTGAGCCCAAATTTTCAAGATAGCATTTTATTTCCCAGCATATGAACATGACAGGTGTCATTATTCAAGTCCCACCTGAAATGTGATTTTGCAGAAGGACCACAAAACTAGTTTGGGAGAAGGATTTGAAAATTACACCTGCTTTGTTCATGAGGTGGAGTACAAAAGACTGTTGAAAATCTAGGGTTAAAAATGTGAAAGAAATTACAATGTTTTGGGTAAACATTGACAAATTTCAATGTTTCTTCATAACATTAATGTTTTTGAGATTTTGACTCAAGGATTCAATATTTAGTACCCCACCTTATGTACATGACTGGTGTCATTTTTAAATCCTGCCCAAAACGTCATTTAGTGGCACAATCGTAAAAAGGCATTTTGGGCAGGATTTCAAAATGACACCTGTCATGTTCAACAGATGGGGTAAAAATGACTATCTTGAAAATGTGGGTCAAAATCTCACAAAATAGCAACGTTATGAGTAAACATTGAAAATGTCAATATTTCTACAAACTTGTTTTTCAGATTTCTACCTAAATTTTAACATCTTTTAATATCCCATCTTTTGATCAACAGGTATAATATATTTTAAATCCCATCCAAAAGGTGCAGAGTGGCTATGGAAATATGTTTCAAATGGGATTTGAAAAATACACCTGCTTTATTCACGAGGTGGGATAAAAAGGCTATGTTGAAAATCTGGAGCAAAATGTAAAAAAACAAAAACAAAGTTATAAATAATAGTTCAAAATGCATTAAGAACACTATCTCGCTTACCTCCTTTTCAGTCATTTGTGGTCATGCATGATAGAAATCATCTTTGCAGGTCACAGAAGATGTGTTTTGGGACTCTAGTAATGTAGCGAGGGCTTGAGGGCTTGGGTGGTAGGTTCTTCGATCAGGTCATGGTGAGGCGTGGGGGCTAGCACTGAAAAAAATCACTTGTAGGTTGTATTTTTCAAGGTTCAAAAACAAAAAGGAAATGACAATGGATATTTTCTTTTTCAGGGATCCAAAATTGGGAATTGGGCACTCTATTGTCAGTGTGTTGTTTGTACCGGCACTGGGGTTGGTCACTTCAGTGTCACAAAGTGTGATGGAAGGTGTTGTTTGGTGGCACGGGTGTTGGACACCTAGGTGTCATGGAGTGTGGCAGAAAGTTGTTTGGGAGTTTGGGGGTGGGGCATGGCAGTGTCACTAAGTGTGTTGGGGTGTTGTTTGGCGGCACTGGGGTTGGACACCCTGGAGTCACAGTGTGTGGGGTGTTTTCTGGTACCAGGGTTTTGCACCATGGTGCTGAAGTGTGCCGAGGGAGGCTGTGGTTGAGCAATTAGTTGCCCTTTCCCCCAATGCTGTTGTAATTTGGTTCTGATTTCAGGTGGCAGCTGGGGAAAGGGCTTTGAACTGCCATGCTCCTCCTCTTAGCATGGCAAGGAAAGGAAGTGCTCTCTCCCCACTCTGCTGATGGTGGCGGGTGAGGAAGAAGAAGAAATGTGCATAGCAGCCATAGTCAGAGGACCGGCCCTGCCAGTGCTGAGGAGCAGCACACAGAACAAGTACTGCTAAACTGAATATTTATCATGGTGGTCACAGGCAGAAAGAAGCTGGGACCATCACGCTATCATCTCTGCTGTCCCCAGGACTAAAAAAGCACAGTACAACATTAGTTAAGTGGAACAAACTGCACAGGAAATGTTAACTCAAATAAGTACAAACTGCACAAGAAAACAAACTTTCAGCTTGCATTTTCTTGATTTTATTGGCCAGTACTTCAAAGAAAAGCAGCAGAAAGGCAGTGAGTGGGTGGAAATGAAGCAGAGATTAAGTATTCTGAAGCTATGATAGGAGGAGAAGTCCCAAAAGACCTCTCAGTGCTCAGACCAGTTTAAATATGTTTACTAGCCTTTGTCAAGCAAACATAAAAAATGACCTGAAAACCACCTGTTCAGCTCCCAGAAGGAGCAGTAATGCTGAACCATTCACCTGAATACCTCAATGCTTTTTACTCTAATGTTGCTTGTGGGTAATGTGCTCTGTAGAAAAACTGTTTACATGGTGCCTCCCCATTCACCACGCATGCCCTGTTGACCCAGATTTGATCTTGGCTACACTCTCATGAATCAGATGGTCCCATGTTACCAACAGCCTTGTGGTTGGTTACAGCTATGAATACATGATCAAAATCTTTAAAAGTAAAAGCATTGCAGTTCCAAAACATGATGTGAGCATGAGAAGACTGAGAAACATATTTTAAATGATCTTAATGTTTTTGCCTTAAAGGGCAGGAGGTTGGAAATTGATTTCTGTGGCTTTCCCTCCAGTTGGTGCTACTGCTGTAGGTGACTCCTGATGGCAGAAACTGCAATTACAGTAGCTGTGATCACCCTCATCCATCCTACATGCACAGCTTGTGCTTCTGTACCTTTCCTCATATTGACACCTGCAAAAATGAGTGGAACTACAGTTGCTATGAGCCCTCCCACAGTAGTTGCACCTATACCTCTGCCTAACAGTGATTTCTGATCAGAGCTGCTGAGACCGCACTTGACATGAGCTCTGCCTCCCCATCATATAGTGAAACATGCTGAGGGAGGATGGAGATGCACTAGTTGTGAGCACCCCCACAGTCATTGTGCCTACACCATCACCTATGATGACACCTGCTGGGAGATGCTGTGATTGCAGTACCTAAGACCGTTGCCTTCCCTCCCTGTAGTCACTTATCGAACACTGCCATGTGCAATGACATCTGCTGGGATTGTGGTAGCTATGAGCTTCTCCATAGTCATTTGTGTGTTGCTTGCACACATGTGCAAGAAACACATTAGCCAACTTCCTTCACAAGTGGGTTGTGGATGTGTGGCAGTGTTGTGCCAAATGGCAGCAGTCTGTTCTGGAGCTGGTCTCTGCTGCGGCAAATAGAGGAGCATGTTGTAGATGGCGGCAGTTAATGAGAATGCCACTATGACCAAAGAAACTGGCGCTGCAATCAGAGTGCCACGTCAATACAAAATCAGCTGTTTTTGCTGTGGGCATCCTGACTACAGCAACCAATTACAACTGCATTGTGTGTGTGTTCTCATGGCAGCGGATTCTCCGTCGGTCTCTCACAGTCCCCGTGAAGCCGACAGAAAGTCGCCGCCCACCGTTCAGTGTGCCTTCCTGGTGAAACATTTCAAAAATAAAAGAAAGCCAATGGGGTGCACAATCCCCCTGTCAGCATGCACCCTACCCAGTTCATTTGCCGATGGGTAGCCCAATCCCAATGCGACGTAAGCTTCCATTTTTTGTTGCACTGAGGGGTGCCAATCCTCTTCAGCTAATGCACACTCCCCTCCTCGAGCACAAGCACTGTGTATGGCCGATGGGGTGCCCAGTCCCCATCGGTTCCAGCAAACCCCAAAAGAAGCACCCAGGTGTGCCGAGCCCATCCCAGCATGCAAAAAGCATTCCACATTGTCTATATATTTTAAAACCTGTAAAACAGAAAATGGTCCTCACATCTTTCATGTCCCTCCCCAACCCCATCCACCCACTACGCAGCCACATCCCCAACCTCCTCACCCCATACTTACCTCCAGAGCTCATGAACAATCTTCGTGGACCGGGAACACATCTGCACTCTTCAAAGCCGACCGTGAACTGAAGAAATGTTGGTAAGCTGTATAATGGCATAAATAGGGGTTTTTCAACTTAGGTGGATATCTCTGCCATTTTGAAATTTTTCACCAAATTTTCAAAATGGGTTCTTGGGACCCCACCTCATGGACTCAGTCACTGTCATTTTGTTATTCGGTCCTGAAAGGTGATTTCATGGTCACTAAATGGAACCACCTTTCGGGACTGATGTAAAATGACAGTATCCAGCTCATGAGGTAGGCCCTAAAATCCCATGTTGAAAATTTGTTAAAATTCCTAAATGACTGTTTTTACAGGCTTGCATTATGAAGTTCCTGCACAGCTTGTAACTTTGAGAATTTTTATATTTTCACTCCAGATTTTCAACATTACCATTTGGCCACACCTGCTGGTACAGCTGTCATTTTCACATCTCACCCAAAATGTGTTTCCACACATGTAGATACAATGGCGCCAACAGTGTGCAAAATCAATGTTTGGGACAGATTAGGAAAATCACAGTGACATTGTTCATAAGCAGAGGTCTTAAAATGCTTATGTTGAAAATTTGGTGACAAAAGTCCATAAAATGACTGCTATAAGAGTGCATTGCACAGTTTCTATGTACCTTAGCTTCACAATCTGTGATATTTTCACTCCAAATTTTCAACATTAGCATTTTCCACATCTCCTTATGAGCTATCATTTTTACATCCTGGCCAAAATGTGTTTTCACACTTCGATACAGAATAGCACAGTCATTGTGGGAAATCAGTGCTCGGGACAGATTAAGAAAATCAGAGTGACACTGTTCATGAGCGGAGGTCCCAAATGCCTATGTTGAAAGTCTGGTATAAAAAATCCCACAATAATTACATTGTGGGTGTGCGTTATGCAGTTTCTCACACGCTAGTGACTTCACCATTTTTTATATTTTTACTCCAGGTTTTCAGCATTACCATTTTTGCACCTCCTCATGAACAGTACAGGTGTCATTTTCACATCCTGTTTGAAATGTGTTTTGCACCTGTGGTGCAAATGGTGCAGTCGCTGTGCAAAATCACCTTCGGCTAATGAACTGATAGTGTCACTGTTCATGTGGTGGGGTCACAAAATGCTCATGTTGAAAATTTGGAGTAAAAATATCGAGAATGCCCAGGGCATTGAGGTTCGATCATAAGCCCCACCCTGTAGGGACTGACAGGCATCGGGGTGTGACTTGGGATTATCAACAATAGTGCTCACACCATTCCACCCCACCCCACAGCCAGTGACAGGCATTGAGGTGCACCTTGGACTCTTTAGCCCAGGTTCACCCCATTCTCCTATTCTCTGGGCAGACTGGATGGGCCTTGCGGTCCTTATCTGCTGTCAGCTTCTATACTGCACCCATTTCAGCATATTTCTTTATGGAATGAGATGAGTGTAAAGCCTGAACACCAAGGCACACCTTGACACTTGCCAGTGTCTGCAGGGTAGGGTGAGGTGAAATGTCATGCCCATTATGCGCATGACCCAAAGGCACACCCCAATGCCTGTCCATGTCTGCAGGGTGGGGTGGAGTTGGTGTCAGTTCAATACTTCACTGCTATTCCTATACTGCATCTGTCTAACTCCTGTACTTCCACTAATGCCAGAAAGCAACCATTTGGCATTGGCAGATGCTTGTGTTTATGTTAAATTCGTCCACTGTCATCTATTCTATGGCTGTTCTATGAGAGAGATGGAGTGTGGTGAAGGAATAACAATCCCTAGTGGCTGTTTTATTTCAGTTCTATTATTGAATTATCTTACTAAATTTATCACTTTGTTGCTGTTATTATCCCCCCAAGGGCGTATACATCTAGTCACCCCAAGATGCATGGGTTAATGGACCTACAAGATGTAGGTAAAGGTCCTAACAGGTGCAGTGATTGCCCCCATAACATGGACTGGCCCATCATCCTCCAAGTAGTGTGTTCTGGTTCCCATGCCAATGTCAGGGTACTAATCTAGCCCAATGTCATTGTACTGGATCCCCACCCCATGTACAGTATATTGGTTTCATCCCCTCCCATGTGCATTCTTCTGGTCCACCAGGCGCATGGTACAGAGCCCTCCCCAGTTCAGGGTACTGTTCCTCCCCATGTGGGGGTTGCTGTTTCCTCCCCAAATGCAGGGTTCTGGTCACTTCCCAGGGGCAAGGCACTGTTCACCCATATATGCATGGCAGTGGTCCAACCACATGAGCAGTGTATTATTCTCCCCCAGTACTGGTACCAGTCCCCAATGTGATGGATACCGGCCCCTCAGATGTATGGGTCTGGTCACCCCCAGGTGCATGGTGAAGTGGTCCCCTAAGATGCAGAGTACTGGCCCCATCATCAGGGGTAGTGATTGGTCCCCCAGGTTCAGAGACTGGCCAATTATCACTCAAGTAGTGTGTACTGGTCCCAACCCCAGTGTCAGGCAACTGGCCCCACCACCACCATGTACAGTGTACTGGTTCCCAGCTCACTGTCAGTGAACTGGTCTCCCCACCCTCATGTGCAGCACACTAGTTCCCCCTCCCTATCCCTATGTGCATGGTTCTGGTCTCCCCTACACAGTGCATGATACTGGGCCTTCCCCCACCACTTCATGTTCAGGGTGCTGACCCACCCACCTCCCAACAGGTGCTGGTATCTGCTGTCCCCTCAGGTGCAGGGTTCAGGAACAGCCCAATAAGCAGGGTATTGCTCTCCCTTCCCCATGTACTAGTAATAGTCCCCAAAGTGACAGGTACCCCACCTCGGGTGTGTAGGTGTCTGGTGACTTAACCCCAGGTGCATTGGGAAATGGTCCCTTATGATGCAGGGTACTGCCACCCCATTAGGGAAAGTGATTAGACCCCCACCACCCAGATTCCCATCATCCCTCAAGTAGTGTGTACTAGTCCTCACCCCAGTGCCAGGTTACTGGCACCCCTCCACCCCCACTTGCAGTGTACTGGTAGCCCCTTCACTCTCCCCCATGTGTATGATTCTAGTCCCCAGGTTCATGGTACTTGGCCCTTCCCCAACCCCATGTTAAGGGTACTGTCCCACCCCAGCTCCCCACAGGTTTTGCTATCGGTCCCTCCCTCAGATGGAGGATTCTGGTTCAACCCAACTAGCAGTGTATTGCTTCTCCCTCCCTCATGTTTTGGTACTTGCCCCACCCATTGGGTGTAAATATCTGGTCAACCTCCAGTTGCACGGGAAAATGGTCAGCCAAGATGCATGGAACGGACCCCCATTGGGGCAGTGTTTGGTCCCCAGTTTCCCATCATCCTCCAATGTGAGTCTACTGGTTCCTACTTCAGTGTCATCACTCAATCAATCAAAATTATATTTGTAAAAGTGCCTTTCTGCAACCAAGGTGCTTGTACATAAAATGGGCATCATAAAACATAAAAATAACAACATCATTAATCGATAAAACCCAACAGTTTAAACTATATAAGTTGCAGAGGTGGCCTAAAAGCTACTATAAGTCAAGCTAAATTAGTGTGCTTTCAATGCGATTTTAAAACTCTGGATGGTCAGGCAGTCTCACACCGGAGGTAGAGAATTCCACAGGGTCGGGCTACAAAACTAACCAGGCCCCAGATGTCTTTAAATGGACCCTGTGAATCTCTATCAATTCCTTGTCAGTGGATTGGAGAGGTGGAGGGCAGTAAGGGTGAAGGAGATCTTGCAAGTAACTAGTTCCCTGATCATGTAGGGCTTTATACATCAGCAAACCTACCTTGAAGGTGATTCACCACTGTACTGGCAGCCAGTGCAGTCCATGGAGCACAGGTGTTATATGACTGGTCCTAGAAGAACCCATCAGTAGCCTGGCTACCACATTCTGCACTAGCTGCAGGCAGCGAATATCAATGCCGGTAGCCCTAGGTAAGGGGTTGCAGTAGTCAAGGTGGGAGATAAAGGTGTGGACCAAAGTTGGAAGATCGTTGGGAGGAACCAAATGTTTCACCTGGGCGATTTTCCTCAGATGGTAAAGAGGTTTTGACTACTGCCACCTGAGATTTCAGGGTTAGGCCATTGTAAAAATAATGCAGGGTTCCGCGCAGTCTGAGGCAATCATCTGTACACCCCAAGCCACAACCCTGAGGTAATCCTGCCGACATACTCACCTGTCGACGATCTGGGTCCACAACCAGCATCACAGTTTTAGCTGGGTTCAACCTAAGCCAACTTGCACTTATCCAGTCTTGGATCTTGGCTAGACAGTTGTTAAACACTGAGAGGAACACATCCTGATTGGGTACAAAGGACATGTATAGCTGAGTATTATCTGCATAGCAGTGAAAACTGAAACCATAACACCTAATGATCTCTCCCAATGGCAGCATATACACTGCAAATAACATACAGGAGACAGAATGGAACCCTGTGGTACCCCACAGTACAGGGGAGAGGCTGAGGAATAAATTCCAGACTCCACTCTCTGAGTTAGACCCGGAGCAGTCGTCAGCAGTTGAAATCATCAGTTGCAATTCAATTCAGTTGTAATTAGTTGCAATTGCATTGGATTGCAGTCATAATATAGTGGAGTTGCAATCCACTGCAGCTGGCGATTCTGTGACCCGTCCAGATTTTATTTTGAGCTGCAGTGTGTTTCTCTTTCTTTCCTGGTGGGGGAGAGGGGGCCAGGGTGGCGTGAATGTCTAATGGTCCACAACCATCAGCATCAAGACTTACAACCAATAAAATGTACCCTCAGCTCTTGGCATGAAGCATCCACCAATTGGTATTGGTAGAAGGAGTATCAATGAGTTTTACAGTGTCTGTGATTGGCTGCATGATGTGGTGGGGAGAGTGTGTAGCTAGGAGGCGAAAGGAGAGAAGCTGTCTGTGTCCATTGGGAGTCAGTGAAGAAGGGCGAGCAGAGTGTTCTTTATTTTTGGCAGGATGAAGTTCAGTGGCTGAGCGACTCGGCCTTTATTTTTAAATAATTTGTCTGGTGTCGGGTCCGGAGACTAGTGCTATGTGGCTGTGTGGTCCGGTCATCCAGTAAAGTCAGGCGACTTCGGTGCAGCAATCGGTGTGAGGGTGGTGCGTCAGTGGTGGTCATGTGGTCAGGCTTGTTTGGGCCTTTGACCCAGGTGGGTGACTCCCTTGCTCGCTGTAGATCAGGTGGTGAGGGTCTCTAGAATTTGAGTCGGTGGGAGGAGAGCTGGGTGCACAATATTTCCACCACACTGTGTGCCAGAGTGGGGTCTGGGGACTGACTGTGTAAGTTGGTTGGGAGGATGGAGCACACTGTGCCATGCACTGAGAAGTAAAGCGGCAGCCTGAGGTGAGAGTCAGCCACTGCCACCCGAGACCCGACACCAACCTGAATCACCCGACCTGACCGAGAACTGAACTGGCAACAGGCAGGCTACAGCAAGGCAAGGCAAGCAAGAAAGGTATGTAATATGTTGGGGCAGCATGTGCTGGGCAGTAGAGAGTAGGAGTCGCAGTGAAGGCGCCTCTCAGAGAAGTACACAGACAGTCTACAGATGTACCGCAGGCATTCCAACAGTATCCCATGGTCAACTGTGTCAAATGCTGCAGAGAGATCAAAAGGGCCAAGATGGAATGGGTCCTACAATCTCTTGCTATCAGGAGGTCATTTAGTAACTGAGCAAGGGTCATCTCAGTGCTATGTCTCTTCCTAAATCCTGACTGGAGAATCATAGACATTGTGGCTGGTCAAATGGTCATTCAACTGCAACGCAACCACCTTCTCAATAACCTTACCCACAAAGGGCAGGTTAGAGACAGGTCTGCAGTTGCCAAACAGTCCGGGTCCAAGGAGGTTTTTAAGAAGGGCTGAACAACTGTCTCCTTCAGGGTTCAGAAGATCCCTCTCCAATGATCTCCAGACTATTTCGGCAAGGACAGGGCTAGATTTCTCACGCATCCTACTGGGAGGTGTGTGGGGCCAGGATCCAAACTACTGTAGGTTGGTGAAATGTCTGGATGACCATCACAGTGTCAGTGATTGCAGGTCAGCGAAAGTCAGATCAAGTAAACTGAGAGCCTGACATCTCCTGCTGACCATCGCAGCTCCCATTAGAGGGCCAGACAGATTCCAGATCTGATTGTGGTAACCTTATCTGTGAAGAATTGAGCAAACTCATCACACTGTTCTTGTGAAAAAGCTCCCACAGGCTGAAGACAGATTGGATTGCACAATCTGTCCACAGTCAGAAGAGCTGGGCTGGTCGATTCTGTGCAGCAGCCATCTCCCTGGACAGAATTCTACCTTCTTATGGGTGATTGGTCCTAAGACTGTCACACTCAGACCCGACTTCCATCAGCTCCTCTCTGCCTTTGTCCCACTGTCTTCAACTTCTTCAAGGTCTCATCAAACTAAGGAGACCCTGAATGAAGTGTGAGGGATGAACATGAACAGGAGCTATGGAATCCAGGGCTGCCAACACCCTTATTATAGGCAAGTACTAGATCCCTGGATCCATGCATTCACCCTGCATACCTGATAGATCCAGCACCGCTATTAGGCCATCTGGGGTAACACCCCTCAAAGGGTGGTACTGGACCATTTCAATAGGGACAGGCCTACTGGGAACCCGCGAAACTGAACTCAACGTGTGATGGTCAGATCATCCGACTGGCTCCACCACCAAATTGGATATCTCAATCCCCAAGAAGAACACCAAGTCCAATAAGTGACCACCAATATGGGTCAAAGAAGTAACAACCTTGCTGGAGGAAATCATGTTACTGGCACCCCCACTAACAGTGTACTGGTTACCCATCTCCATGTGCACAGTTCTCGTCCACCAGCTGCATAGTACCTGGCCCTTCCCCAATCCCCCATTTTCAGGGTGCTGTTCCACCCACTCACCCCACCTCCCTATGGAGCTGCTACTGGTCCCCTCATACCCCCAATGCATGGTTCTGGTCACCTCCCAGGTGCTGGGCACTGGTTCCTTCACATGTGCATGGTAGTTGTCCACCTGCATGATCAGCGTATTGGTCTCCCACCCCAGTATTGGTACTGGTCCCCCCAATGTGATGGGTACTAGGCCCCCCAGGTGTAGGGGACTGGTCACTCTCCAGGTACATGGGAAATGGTCCCTCAAGATGCAGAGCACTGGCCCTCAATCGGGGCAGTGATTGGTTCCCCCAGGTTCAGAGACTGGCCAATCATCCCTCAGGTAGTGTGTACTGGTCCCAACACGCATTGTCAGGCTACTGGCCCCATCACGTACTGTGTACTGGTTCCCAGCTCAGTGCCAGTGAACTGATCCCTCCACCCTCATGTGCAACACACTGGTTCCCCCTCTCTCCCCATGCATACAGATCTGGTCCCCAGTGCATGGTACTAGACCCTTCCCCAGACCCTCATGTTCAGGGAACTGTCCCCTCACCTCCCCAAAGTGCTAGCATCTGCCACCCACCCCTAGATGCAGGATTCTGGATCAACCCAACGAGCAGGATATTGCTTCCCACCTTCCCATGTACTGGTAACAGTCCTCCATCCCCAAGGTGACAAGTACCTTCCCAGGTGTGTGGGTGTCTGGTGACTCAACACCTAGGTTCACTGGAAATGGTTCCTCGTGATGCAGGGCACTGACCCCAGTTAGGGAAAGTGATTGGTCCCCACGCCCCAGTTTCCCATCATCCGCCTAGTAATGTGTACTGGTTCCCATCCAGTGTCAGGTTGCTGGCACCCCAACCACCCCACTTGCAGTGTACTGGTTACCCCTTACTTTCCCCATGTGTGGTCCTGGTCCCCAGGTGCATGGTACTTGGCCATTCCCAACCTCCCCATGTTAATGGCACTGTCCCACCCCACCTCCCCACAGGTTTTGCTATCAGTCCCTCCCTCAGATGCAGTATTCTGGTTCAATCCAACTAGCAATGTATTGCTTCCCCCTCCCCATGTAGTGGCAGTGCCTCCCCCAAGGTGATGGGGACTTGCCCTCACCCATTGGGTGTAAGTGTCTAGTCAACCCCCAGGTGCGGGAAATGGTCAACCAAAATGCATGGTACTGGCCTCCCATTAGGGGCAGTGTTTGGTCCCCACAGTTTCCCATCATCCTCCAATTAGTGTATTCCCTCCCCAGTGTGATGTTACTGGTACCCCCACCCCACTAATAGTGTACTGGTTAGCTCCCTTCCTCTATGTGCATTATTCTGGTCCACCAGGTGCATGGTACCTGGCCTTTCCCCAACCCCCATGTTCAGGGTACTGTCCCACCCATCCCACCTTCCCATATGGGGTTGCTATTGGTCCCCTGTCACCCCTAATGCATGGTTCTGGTCATCTTCCAAGTGCTGGGCACTGGTTCCCCACATGTGGATGGTAGTTGTCCAACCCCACGATCAGCGTATTGCTCTCCCCTGGTACTGGTGCGGTCCCTGAATGTGATGGGTACTCAGCCCCCTCACGTGTAGGGATCTGGTCACCCCAGGTGCATGGGGAAATGGTCCCCATGATGCAGGGTACTGGCCCCAACCAGGGAGCGGCTAGTCCCCCCCAAGTTCAGAGACCAGAACACCATCCTCAAGTAGTGTGTACTGGTCCAAACCCCTCTCAGGCTACTGGACCACCTCCACGTACTATGTACTGGTTTCCACCCCAGTTACAGGGGATAGGTCCCCCACCCACATGTGCAGTGGGTGGAGGATAATGGGGAAAAGCAGAGATACTAAATTAATTCTTCTGTCTTTCCCAGGAGGATGGACCAGTGCTTTCAGGAGGAAAGAAGAAGCTGGGGGGGGACACAGATGTAGTGGTATAGGAGAATAGAGTGAGTGAGGGAGGGGCTGCTGGCATTGAAGGTGGACAAATCACCAGGCTCAGACAGAGTTCATCCAAGGGTACTAATGGAACTGGCTGAGGAGCTGGAAGGGCCACTGGCAGACCTATTTAATAGTTCACTAGTCAGGCATGGTACTGCAGGACTGGATAACAGCACATGTAGCCCCTCCACAAGAGCAGTCCAAGGATGACCCAGGGAATTACAGACCAGTCAGTCTGACCTCTATTGAGGGCAAGCTCATGGAGACCATACTAAAGGAAAGTCTGGTGGAATATCTAGAGAAGCATGGTCTCTAGGATGCGAGGCAGCATGGGTTCATGGTGGGGGAGGATTTTGTCAAGCAAATCTAATTGACTTCTTTGACTGTGTCACTAAGACAGTGGACAGGGGCCAAGTAGTAGACGTCCTATGTCTTAATTTCAGCAAGGCCTTTGACTCTGTGCCCCACAAAGGTAGATCAGGAAGTTGGTGGATCTCGGGTTGGGGAAAAGATGGCCAGATGGGTGGAAAACTTACTGAGGATGGAACTCAGAGAGTGGTTGTGGGGAGAGTTATCTTATCTGGCACCAGAGGTAACCAGTGGGGTCCCAGGGACTCGGTGCTAGGTTGGTGTTGTTCAATTTATTTCATTTATTGAAATGTTTGCCAGGAAGGCACACTGAACAAGTTGCTAAGTCTCCCACGGTGTGTCCGGGGGAGGGTACAATGAGGATAAGAAAACAGATTATACAGATAATAGATGGTAAGGACAGTTACAAATTATGTAAGAAGCAGGTAGAGAATATAATACAACGATTAGGGCACAGTACAAACAATTAGAACTTGTAAAATTAATACAACAAATAGGAGTGCACAGATCTAAGATACCATATTACAGACAGTACAATAATGCGACAGTACAGTCATAGTGCAATAATGTTCTGAGTGCTAGGCTCAAAATCAGTAAACAAGTGCAACTGAAGGAGTAGGGAGGGAAGTAGCTAAGAAGTGCTGTAAGGAGGTGTAGTGGAAAAGGGAGACAGTCAAATCTAATAAAAGACAGCCTTGTTGAAAGTAATTCTCAAATCCTTGAAGAACTTAGCTCCCATTTTGTCACTGCTGGCCTAGCCTTTGACTCTTCATCTTATGCAGGCCATGGAATAGCCAAGCCAATCCCGAGCAATCCCTAGGGTTCTCCTCCCATCCCTTGAGCTGTGGCACCAGAAGGCACCTGACCTCAATCACCTCATCCCTACCTGTCCCCAACTGAATCCAACTTACTATTGAGTGCCACACTAGGATTCTCTTCCTCCTTCTCTGGGGACCCCTACTACTCCCCTTTGGGTTTCCATCATGGAGGACCTCCACATCCGTCTCAGTCACTGCATTGGGTGCCCTGTTCGATAACTCTGCCGGCCACTGCAGCATCTGAGTTACGTGTAGTATGGGATGTGGAACAGACTTTCACTTCACAACTCTGTAACTCCCAGGGCCCACCTTGTCAAACCAATCATCCTTCCTGGCACCCTCTGAGACAGCGGAGGTGTACTAGGTGGTGCCTGTGTTTGGGAGTAGATCCTCTTACGTAAGCTGTCAACCTCCTCCCTCAGTTCAGTGAGATACATGCAGATGGGGCAGTACCGAATACTCCAGAAGATCTGTTGTAAACTGTACAGTGACAAGAGGATGCTCATTACTTGAATAGAGTTCCTCTGTCACACCAATGTAATTTTCAAATAGCCCTAAAGGAAGGAAAGGGAAGGGATCATACTTTGTCCTCAATGAGCTAGCTGCAGTGCCCAGTGTCATTAAGAGCTGAGGTGTCTAGTGCCTTACCTCCTACACACCAGTGACCGAGTTTGGGAATGAAGTCGGGTCATTCAGGGGTTGGCCGGGGAGAGAAGATCAAGCCCCTGATGGATGGCTGTCCTCCTTGGAGAGGGTGTAGTGCTTACCTGGAGGTGTCCAGGTGATAATGCATTTGGGCACACCAAGACAATGCAATCACAGGTGTTTGAGAAGGTGGATCTTGTCCATTATGCAACTACATGTGGGCAACTACTGAAGGGCAGCCACTGCAGAAAGATGCCAGTCAACCAATCAGGGACTCTGATTCTTGGACCCCATTGTACAATTGTTGCTATTCTCTGGTGGTCAAAGTTATCTGTAGGTAAGTGTTTTATTTTGTTTTATCCCAACCTCAGCATGACTGATAGCCTGCCAGCCTCTTCGCTTTCTGTCTCCTCTGCCAGTTCACTATCATCCCCACCACACACACAATTGCTAAGCACCAGGGCTATGAGACAAAGTGGGTATGGATAATGGGATGCTGGGATGTGTAGGCAGAGTGTGACAGTGGCCACTCAGAGTTTCCTTTCCTGCCACCCCTCCAACTGTGGCTGCCCCATTGCCCATTCCCCACCCTCAGTGCACAGACGATAGAGAGAGTGAGAGACAGCATCATCACTCTTCCGCACCTGCACCATGACTGAAATGTCCTGTGAGACAGCAAGAGAAAACATTGGGATGTTGTTGTCTGTGGCCTCCCTTGCTCCCGGTACAGAACAGTGCTACAGTTTGCGTGCAGGAGAGACCTGTGTATTTGCTGTGTCTGTCTGTCTGTCTGTCTGTCTCTCTCTCTCTCTCTCTCTCTGTCAGTGTCTTTTCTTTGGGAACCTCTGTGCTGCTTTCCCACTTCCCTTACAACAAGTTCTCTGTCTCATTCTGCAACCCTCCCTCATCCCAGTGAGAGAGAGTGAGACAGTGCAACTGAGTTTTTCCCAGATGTTCAAGAACAGAGCTTGGTGCTTAGAGAGAGTGGCATGAGAAAGCAAGACAGGAGAGTAACAGTGAGAGAGAGAGAGAGAGAGAGAGACACTGGGGAGCAGCATTGAAGAGACAATGTGTGTGTCCTCTCTCTGTGTGTCTGTGGATAGTAATGTGTTAGGGAGGACATAGTGGGGAACAGCACATGCAAGCGGCATATGCTTGTGTGTCTCTCTAGCATAGAAACATAGACACATAGAATTTGACGTCAGATAAGGACCGCTTGGCCCATCTAGTCTGCCCATTTCCTAGCTGATGGATAAGCTGCAGATTCTAGTTAATCAACAGCTTACTTCCTCCTACCCCCCACTAGAATTGCCTTATGCCTGTCCCATGCATTCTTGAATTCTCCCACTGTTCCTGACTCCACAACCTCCTTAGGAAGGCTGTTTCATGCATCCACAACCTTCTCTGTGAAAAATACTTTCTAACATTACCTCTGAGCCATCCCCCTCTATCTTCAAATTGTGCCCCTTGTTCTTGCACATCTCTTCTTCTGAAAGATTGAAAGATGCTACCCTCTTGTACTTTGTTAATTCCCTTGAGATACTTGAAGTTTCTATCATGTCCCCCTCTCCTCCTTTCCTCAAGGGTATACATATTAAGCTGCTTTAGTCTCTCCTCGTATGTCTTGGTGCAGACCCTGCACCATTTTGGTTGCCCTCCTCTGAACAGCCTCCACTCTGTCTATGTCTTTGTGGAGATGGGGTCTCCAGAATTGCACAAGTACTCCAGATGGGGTCTCACCAACTGTCTGTACAGAGGGATAAAAATGTCCTGTTTTCTACTGTTGATGCCTCTCCTATGCATCCCAGTATCCCCAGCCCTCCTTACTGCCTGCTCACATTGCTTGCCCGCCTTTAGGTCATCTGATATAATTACTCCTAGGTCTGTTTCAATTCTGTTGTTGTTGTTGTTAACTCACCCCAATTGTGTACTCTTCCCTGGGTTTTGTTTCCCAGATGCATTACCTTGCACTTCTTTGCATTGAATCTGAGCTGCCACATATTTGACCATTCCTCTAACCTTGAGTCCCTTTTCATCCTTTCCACCCCACCTTGTGTATCAAACCTGTTGCAGATCTTTGTCTCATCTGCAAAGAGACATACCTTCCTCCAGGTGCTCTTCAGTGTCACTTATTAAGACATTAAAGAGGACCGGTCCCAATGTCGACTCTGGTGCCCACTAGTTACCCTCCTTTCTTCACTGTGGACTCCATTTACTATTACCCTTTGCGTCCTGTTGTCCAGCCAGTTTTTATCTAGGCTACCACCTTGAGACCCACTCCAAGGCCGGCTAACTTGTATATTAATCTTTTGTGCGGGACTGTGTTAAATGCCTTACTAAAGTCTAGGTAGGCCATATCCACAGCCCCTCCCTTGTCTGCTACTTTGGTCACCCAGTCAAAGAAATCTATTAGGTTCATCTGACATGACCTTCCTGCTGTGAAGCCATGCTGCCTTGGGTCCTGTGCCCCACTGGCCTCTAGGTACTCAATAATTATTTCCTTCAGAGTGATTTCATCATATTCCTACCACTGAAGTCAAACTAACTGGTCTGTAGTTTCCTGCCTCTTCCCTGCTCCACTTTTGTGAAGTGGAATCATATTGCCCTCCTCAGTCCTCAGGTACCACCCCATCCTCACATGATTTGTTAAAGAGAGTAGTCAGTGGCGTTACTAGTTCTACCATTGTTCTTTTAGAATTCTTGGGTGAATCCCATCAGGCCCCATTGCTTTGTCACCCTCAGTTTCAAGAGTTCTTTCAAAATCCTTTCTTCTGTGAATGGGCTGGTATCAACCCTCCTATTCAGAGTTTCTCTCTTGTTTGGTTTAGGTACCCCCCTCCTCTTCCATTGTGAATACTGAGCAGAAATATTCGTTCAGTATCCCTGCTTTCACAGTCACCCTCTTCCCACATTCCCTCCCTTTATTAAGTCTCTGTATCCCTCCATTGTTCTTTCTTCACTCCCTAATGTACCTATAAAGGTTTTATCCCCTTCTTAACAGAGTTGGCTATCTTTTCTTCAGTTTGTGCCTTTGCTATTCTGACTGCCTTCCTGCCTCCTTCTGCTTTAACTGATAAAGTTCTCTGTCCTGCTCCTTCTATGTGTCCTTATATTTCCTGAATGCTATCCTTTTCTCCTTAACCTTCCTTCCACCTCTTTTGAGAACCATAATGTTTTTCCTTCATTTTGTTTTGTTGATTTGCTTCACACAAAGGCTTGTTGCCTCTCCGATGGCTGTTTTGATTATTCATTGTTCCTCCACCTCTCCTTCTTGCCCGTTTGCTAGTGCTTTTCTGAGGCACTCTCTCATTTTCCCAAAGTCAGCCTTCCTAAAGTCCAAAACTCTTGTTTTTGTATGGCTTGACTCTATGGCTGTGTTTATTGTGAACCACACTGTTTGGTGGTCACTTGTTCCAGATGACTACTCACTTCTAAATCTGAGATCCTTTCTCCTTCCCCATTTGAGAGTACCAGATCTAAAATGGGCTGGCAGTATAGACTAGAGGTTAGAGGAATGAGGTGTGAATGAGCTTGATACATCCAGCAGACCAGACCTGAGTTTGATTCTCACAACCTCCACTTGCATACTGTGACTCTGAGCAAGTCACTTAACTGCCCAGTGCTCCCAGGCCGCCGCTGAAAACAGGCACTTGTGCCTAGTGGGCCTACGTATACCAAAGACTAAAATAAAAAAAAAAAGATTGCTCCCCTAGAGGGTTCCAACACTAGCTGTCCGAGGCATGCCCCTGTAGGGCATCAAGAATGACCTCGCTCTTGGATGTGCCAGCAAAGGTACTCAGTTAACATCTGGCATATTCAGGTCCCCATCAACAATATCTCCCTTTTCTGCCATTTTAAGGATGCCTTCTATCATATCCTTGTCCATTTCCTCCCCTGAGATGGGGTCTGTACACACCCCCATGCGGATTGTGGTGCCATTTTCTGTCTGCAGGGTGACCCATAGTGACTCATCAATTTGTCTGTAATTCATAAGAAAGCGACATAGAAACAGAGAAATTGTCAGGAGATAAGAACTGTCCAGCCCATCTAGTCTGCTCATAAGCCCTTGTACTGGATTACTGCTTCTGACCCACTTTCTGCTGTACCTCTATGGTTTCCTATGCCTGTCCAAAGAATGCTTGAATCCATCCATAGTGCTCGCTCTCACCACCTCCTGAGGCAGACCATTCCACACGTCCACCACCCTCTCTGTGAGAAGAACTTTTCACTTCCTAGTAACCTCCACCTTCCAATTTCATGTCATGCCCCTCATTCTTGTGCTCCTCCTGTATTGGAAAATGTCTCCACCGCCCTTGTTTATACTCTTGAGGTATCTGAATGTTTCATCATATCCCTCTTTCCCTCTTATCTTCCAGTAAGAATATATTGAGGTCCCTTAATTTCTCCTCATAAGTCTCATGTTGCAAGCTCTGTACCATCTTATTCGCCCTTCTCTGGACCATCTCCAGCCTGTTAATATCCTTACAAGGTCGACCTCCAGAACTGCACACAGTACTCCCATGTGAGGCCTGATCATGGTTTTATATATTAGCATCACTACCTCCTCCTTATGCTGATGATACCCCTGCCTATGTACCCCAGCATGTCACTGGCCTCCCAGCTGCCTTAGCACTTTCACATTTTCAGGTCATCTGAAATAAGAATCCTCCAGGTCTCTTTCCTTCTTTTGTGACTGTCAGCAACTCCCGCCCCCCATCCTGTAGCTTTCCTCAGGTAAGTGTGTCCTAGGTGCATAATTTTGCACTTTTTGAATTAAACTTCAATTGCCAGTCCTCAGACCATTTTTCAAGCTTCCTAGGTCCGCCTCATTTTCTCCACCCCTCTGGGGTATCCACTGAGTTACAGATCTTGGTGTCATCTGCAAACAGGCAGACCTTTCCTTCAGCCCTTCTGCAATGTCATTAATCAAGACATTGAACAGGACTGGCTCAGGACTGATTCCTCGGCACCCACTGGTCACCTCCTCTCCCCAGACTGCATCCCATTTACCACCACTCTCTACCTCCTGTCTGTTAGCCAGTTTCTAGCAGTTTACCAGCCTTTTCCCCATGCCCAGCCTACCCAGCTAGTTTATCAGCTTCCTATGTGGGACAGTGTCAAAAGCTTTGCTGAAATCAAGGTAAGCATTGTTCACTGCCCACCTAGTTACTTCCTTTGTCACCCAGTCAAAGAAATAAACCAGATTTGTTGGACATGACCTCCCAATATGAATCCATGTTGCCTATGGTCCTGCGCTCTGATGGCTTCTAGATGCCCACTATCCTTTCTTTAAAAGCAATGTTTCCATGATCTTCCCACTACTGAGGAGAGACTGACTGGCCTATAGTTCCCCGCCTCCTCACTGCTGCTGGATCTGTGTAGAGGACCACATGTGCCCTCCTCCAGTTCTCTGGTACCACCCTTGTGTTGAATGACTCAGTGAACATGGCTGCCAGAGGTACTGCTGTCTCCCATCACAGTTCTCTTAATATCCTTGGGTGTATGCCATCTGGTCCCATCTCTATGTCCTCATAGCTCTCAACTGCTATGAATTTTACATAGCGTATGATTTTCACCTCAAATTTACCCTTGCTCCACATAGGTTTACTGATGTTACTGATAATGTTATGGCTATTTCTGGACACACAGACTATTAAATCATTGAACTAAGTTGATAGAAATATTCCTTATCACTAACTAGATGGGGCACATTACTTGTAGATATATTATTGATCAAAATAAGAAAGTGCTACACATTCTGGCCCTTTGCTATGATTTTGAAGGCCAGTGCTATGATTTTCATGCTGAGAGGTTGGAAGGTATGATGTCCACCTTCAATTTAGTCAGCTCCTGCAGGACTCTTTGCCTGTGAATGGACTATTCTCCACCTCTTCATCACCTTGGTAACTGCTGTACTGCTGTGGCCTTGCCCACCTCTTCTGTGAATACTGAACAGAAAACCCAGTAGATGTCTTGGTGGGGGGGGCACATGATAGTTCTTAGGGATGGTACTATCACTTCCATTTACCCAAACAGCACATATAAGCAAGCAACATTTGGCATTGACAAATGCTTGTTTTAAATTGAATCCACTTTATTTCAATATATAAAAGGAGCACATTAAAAATACAAATAATAAACAGAGCAGCAGCTGACATTATAGTTCAAGCCAACACAGTATTTCACAGTCATATTAGTTAGTTTTGACACCTGTACACCGATGATACCATTCTGTTTTGGTCCGACCCCACAGTTTCTGAAATTCAAAAAACATTTCAGGAAAGTTTTGACCTCTTAGAGTCTTTTTTGTTGAATCCAAGTTAAAGCTAAATTCTTCAAAAACTAAATGTATATTGTTTGGGTCACCTTTTAAATTGAAAGAGGACCGCATCTTAAAATCCTCGATAGTAGGGGAACGATTTGAGTCAGATGAGCACTATAAATATCTAGGGTTTTGGTTGGATAAATTTTGATCAGGTATACGCATGTAGATAACCTAATTTCTCAGGCCAGTAATCAGGTGGGTTTCCTATATAAAAACAAGAACTATTTTGGGCCAGAAACTTGAATTCTACTATTAAACTGCAAATTTTGCCACTAATAGATTATGGGATATTTTATATGACGGTGCAACCAGCGAATGTTTATCTAGGTTGGCTGTTCTATTAGATAGCTTGGCAAGATTGGTACTTAAATGTCCCAAACTTTACATCATTGAGAAATGTATAAAGACTAGGGTGGTTATCTTTAGGCAGTAGAAGAAAAATATGTAAGCAGTTATTTGCATACAAGTGCAGCCTGGTCTTATCCCAACATTTCTAGGGATAAAATATGTTTTAGAAAAGTTAAACCCTCTCTGAGAAAATCAGAAACAAAGAAATAGTAGCCCACTTAACAAAAACTAAGTGTTCTCAATTCCTTTTAGCCATTATGTTCCAGTATTTGGAACAGTCTTTCACCTAAAATTTAGACAACAGAAAAGTAAGCCTTCCATTTCACGATTGCAAAAGTGTTTGTATTCTGCACAGATGTCTTGTAATTGTTTTCATTAACTGTGTTTTCTGTGTTGTTCAATTGTGCATTTATTCTTATGTCTATATGTATTTTGTAAGGTCACCATTTTGAATGAGTTTTATACTCAATGGTTTTACCTTGAATAAACAAACAAACAAACACTATGGTAGGGCAGAGACAGATATATCATGTTGCCCACAAAGATAAGCTTCAATAGCTTTCCAAGTGAGAGAAGTACCCATATCAAATCCTAATCGAGAGGCCTATAAAATTGACTAGCCTGTGAGGCCAAGTAATACCAAGAAAAATTGCCACTTGTAACCTCCATGCTGTTCAGCCAGAACTAATTTCACAAAAGGCAATCTGGGGTTTCTTATTGTTCCAAATAAAAGACAGAATTATCATATGGAAATGAATGAACCGGACTGAGTAAGGGACACTTCCACCATATTAAGAGGGTAGAGCACTCTAGGCAACACATTCATTCTAATTATAGAAATAGTGATAATGGGAGAGTCTGACACGAGCCAGGTCTGCAGCAATCACCCGTGTTATGGAGTAAAGGTTACGCTTTGTCAGGGCCTTGGTCCCCAGAGTTATGCAGATACCCAAATAATTAAGTTTGGATACTAACAAGCAGTGTTGTAAATCTAGTGGAAGATCACTTCTATAGGTTTTAAATGAAGAGGCATGATAAACGTTTAAGAAACATTAAGCTTATAACCTGAAAGCTGGCCAAAATCAGTGAGGACTTTCAATGCTGCAGGAAGAGAGGTGCTGGGGTTAGTAAATGTAATAAGATATCATCAGCATAAGTAGATAACTTTAAGGTATTTGGACCAATAGAAATGCTAGAAATCTTGGATTTTGTGTATTGTGTTTAGTTAGTGGTTCAAGATATAAATTAAACAAAAGGGGAAAGGGGCAGCTTTGGCCGAGTCCGCGTTGTAGGGAAAAGAGTCAGATAAGATACTGTTACAAAAATTCTAACTGTAGAGTTTGAATATAACAATTGTATCCACCAAATAAACTCAGGTGGGAAACCAAAAGTTGCTAGAGTCTGAAAAGAAAAGTCCAGGATACACAGTCAAAGTTTTTTGGCATCCAGGAGAACAACACTGCAAGAGTGTCAGTCTCCCTGGACACCGAAATCAGGTGGAAAACCTTATGCACGTGATTGGTAACCAAACGCCCACATAAAATCAGTTTGTTTAGGGCCAATAAGAGGCTGTCAGAGGGACATTAAATGTGTCACCAAGATATGAAGAATCTTCATGTCCACATTCAAAAGGGAACTAGGACAGAAATTAGTAATCTGAGTATGATTTTTCCAGGTTTGGGAATCAACGTAATATATGCTTCGAAAAATCTGGTGGGAAAGAATTAATCTTATAACATAAATGATAGAATTCCATTAGAGGAGAGCCAATTCTGCTTTAAGGGCCAAGCACAAATTTGATGAAAATCCATCTGGCCCTAGGATTTGTCTGGGACTAATTTAGATATAGCTTTCTACTTCTTGAACTGTGATTGGGGCAATTAGGTAGTTACCAACATGGAATCTACCTTAGGAGATTAGTAACCTGTACAAATTCTTGTATTTGAGCATCCATACCAATTGTCTCCCTCCCTTCATATAATTGTGAGAAATAGTTCTTAAATTCCATCACAATGTCCTCTCGAGCTGTGAGGAGAAAGTCATCTGAGGTTGACAGGATGGTTTGCACTAGATGAGAAATTTCCATTTGCTTAATATGCATGGCCAGTAACTTGCCCACTTTCTCTCCAAACATTTCATTTTTTATTTTTTATTTTAATTATTTTTCCTGCAGCTTCATTTCCACTTCAGTCATCCACCACCACCTGATTGGGGCTCCCTCACCCCTGATTGCAGTGCCCCTGGATTGCCCCGCCAGGTGGAGCCACCAGAGCCCTCCTCACAGCCTCAATGAATCTCTATCATGGATGTGTTGGGGGCACTGGATCCATGGTAGTGGGGAGGAAGCTCAGGTCACATGCCAGAGGTTATTTTTGCTACTTGTAATTGGGGACGGGATGTGCAATGACAGCCCCATCTGCCCCTGCAGGTAATGGCATTGACATGAAGGAACCCCCAGCCTCCGCCAGAAGTCTGTGTGTGTGCCGGATGCTCAACCCCCCAGAGAAGGAAAGCAGTCTCTAGAATGCTCAGTCCTTCTCCCCAGTTGCCCTCCAATTCATTCCAGTCCATTTCTGAACCTGGGTCATCAGCATCATACATGGAAGCCCTGCTCTGCCTGGCGGGCTGGCCAACATTTCATAATTAAAACGGGCATGATACAGGGCCTGCTTGGCCTACTCTCTATTTAATTCTGTATAGGCCTCTCTTTCTTGGTTTAACATAGAAACATAGAAACGTGAGACTTTGACGTCAGATAAGGACTGCTTGGCCCACCTAGTCTGCCCATTTTCCTACCTAGAGGATAAGCTGCAGATCCTATTTAACCAACAGCCTATTTCTTCCTACCCCCACAAAAATTGCCTTATGTCTGTCCCATGCATTCTTGAATTCTCCCACAGTTTTAGACCCCACAACCTCCTCAGGAAGGCTGTTCCATCGTTCACCAACCTCTCTGTGAAAAATTCTTCCTCACATTACCCCTGAGCCGTCCCCCTCTATCTTCAAATTGTGTCCCCTTGTTCTTGCACATCTCTTTTCTGAAAGATGCTACCCTCTTGGACTTTGTTGATTCCACTGAGGTACTCAAATGTTTCTATCATGTCCCCCTCTCCTCTTTTCCTCAAGGGTATACATATTAAGCTCCTTTAGCCTCTCCTCATATGGCTTCTCTTGCAGACCCTGCACCATTTTAGTTGCCCTCCTCTGAACTGCCTCCATCCTGCCTATGTCCTTGTGGAGATGGGGTCTCCAGAACTGGATGCAGTGCTCAGATGGGGTCTCACCAACTGTCTTGCAGGGAGATAACAACTTCCTGTTTTCCGCTGGTGATGCCTCTCCCTATACATCCCAGTATCCCCCAGCCCTCCCTACTGCCTTCTCACATTGCTTGCCAACCTTAAGGTCATCTGATATGATTACCCTAAGGTCCCATTCCATTTTGTTGTTGTTACTACCCCCATTGTGTAATCTTCTCCTGGGTTTTTGTTTCCCAGGTGCATTACTTTGCACTTCTTTGCATTGAATCCAAGCTGCCATACTTCTGACCATTCCTCCAACCTTGCCAAGTCCTTCTTATCCTTTCCACACCTCCTTGTGTATCAACCCTGTTGCAGATCTTTGTGTCATCTTCAAAGAGGCATACTTTTCCTTTCAGTCCCTCTGCAATGTCACTTATAAAGACATTAAAAGGACTGGACCCAGTACTGAACCTCACGGTACCCCACTAGTAACTCCTCTTTCTTCAGAGTGGACTCCATTTACAATTACCTTCTATGTCCTGTTGTTCAGCCAATGTTTTACCCAGGCTACCACCCTGGGACCCACTCCAAGGCTGGTTAATTTGACTACTAATCTTTGTGTGGGACTGTGTCAAACGCCTTGCTAAAAGTCTAGGTGAGCCTTGTCCACAGCTCCTCCATGGTCTACTACTTTGGTCACCCAGTCAAAGAAATCAATTAGATTAGTCTGACATGACCTTCCCGCTGTGAACCCATGCTGCCTTGGGTCTGTGCCCCACTGGCCTCTAGGTACTCAACAATTCTTTCCTTCAGAAGTGATTCCATCACTTTCCTACCACAGAGGTCAAACTGACAGGTCTGTAGTTTCCTGCCTCTGTCTTGCTTCCACTTGTGAATGGGAATCACATCAGCCTTCTTCCAGTCCTCAGGTACTACACCATCCTCCCATGATTTGTTATAAAGGGTAGTCAGTGGTGTCACTAGTTCTCTCTTAATTCTTTTAGAATTCTGGGGTGAATCTATCTGGCCCCATTGCTTTGTCCACCTTCAGTTTTAGGAGTTCTTTCAGAACCCTTTCTTCTGTGAAAGGACTGGGATCGACCCCCTCTCCAGAGTGCTTCTGTTAATTGGATTAGGCACCTCCCCACTTCTTCTTTTTAGAATACTGAACAGAAGTATTCATTCAGTATCCTGCTTTTCACTGTCACTCTCTGCCCACCACCATCCATTCTATTCAGCCTCACTAACCCTCTCTTTGTCTTTCTCGCTCCTGATATACCTATAAAATGTTTTATCCCCTTCTCAACCGAGTTGGCTATCTTTTCCTCAGTTTGTGCCTTTGCTATTCTGACTACCCTCCTGCTTCCTTCTGCCTTAAGTGGTACAATTCTCTGTCCTGCTCCTTCTGTGTTTCCTTATACTTTCTAAATGCTATCTTTTTCTCCTAACCTTCACCCACTTCTTTTGAGAACCATAGTGGCTTTTCTTCCATTTGATTGATTAATTTGCTTCACACAAGGCTTGTTGCCACTGTGATGGCAGTTTGATATTTCCCATTGTTGCTTCACCCTCCTTCTAGCCTGTTTGTAATGCTTTTCTAAGGCACTCTCCCATCTTGCCAAAGTCAGCCCTCCTGAAGTTCAGAACCCTCAGTTTTGTATGGCTTGACTCTGTAGCTGAGTTTATCGTGAACCACACTGTTTGGTGGTCACTTGTTCCCAAATGGCTCTAGACCTGAGATCCTCTCACTGTCCCCATTTGAGAGTATGAGGTCTAAGATTGCTCCCTCATGAGTAGGTTCCAAAACTAACTGTCTGAGGCATGCCATCTGAAGGGCATCAAGAATGGCCCTGCTTTTAGATGTGGCTGCAGCAAATGTGCTCCAGTTAACATCTGGCATATTGGTCCCCATCAACAGTATCCTCCCTTTCTCTGCCATCCTAAGTATGACTATCATATGCTTGTCCATTCCCTCCCCTGACATGGGGTCTGTATACAACCCCTGTGCGGATTGTGGTGCCATTTCAGTTTCTAAGGTGACCCACAGTGCCTCCTCTCCTCCCTATTTACTCTTTTGTTCAGTTGCTTTTATCCCTACCTTACATGAGAGCTACCCCCTTGCCCTCCTGTCTCTCCTGTAGGTTGTATACCCTGGTATGTTAACATCCCAGTCATGTTTCTCTGTGTACCACGTTTCTGTGACTGCTATGATATCCAGGCATCCTCTTCCATCAAGGCCACCAGTTCAGGGAGCTTGTTGCCCAGACTACAGGCGTTGGTACTCATTACCCTCCATTTCTTGATGGCCTTACTCCTTTTTGCCCCATCCCTGTCCTTCTTGCATTTGTCAATTTCTCCATTTACCCCTGCACTTCTTCTTATTGACATCGCTATGTTGGTGTCTACCTCACTTAGTACCCAGATTTTTGGGGGCTAGATTTCCCTGCTCCTTTCCAGTGCCTCCCCCTTGGCTTGTTTAAATGCTTGCCAATGAAGTATTTAAACCTATCACCTAGGATCCTGGTTCCCTTCTGGACAGATGCAGACCATCACACCAGTATAGGCCTGCATCCATCCAGGTGGACCCCGGTCCCCAATGAAGCCAAATCCTGAGCTCTGCACCAGTTTTTCAACCACTGATTGAATCCCATGGTGTGGAGCACCCTAGCCTCATCCGTGCCATAGACAGGCAGCACCTCTGAGAAGGTTACTGTGTGTGCTATTTGTCTAAGGCCCTCCCATCTCCACAAATGCTTCTTGCACTATTCTGATCCCTTTCTTAGCCAGGTCAATTGTCCGTGGGTGGACATGACATCCAGCTCCTCCCTGTGTAGCTGCTCCTGTGAGCCTGAGGATTCGCTCCCTGTTCCTCCAAGCGATAGCACCAGGCAGGCACCTTACCTCCTCTCCTCTTCCTCCCCAGTTCTACCTTCCTAACAATGGAGTCCCCACCAGGAGTTGTTTCCTTCCCTGTGGGGTCCCATGCCACCCTCCTGTGAGTCTCCTTTGTGAGTTCCCAGCATCCTCTTTGGTCTCCACACTGGGTGCCTCCATAGAGGAACCACACTTTTCCAGAACAGCATAGAAGTGTGAGAGGTACAACTGGAGGATGGCCTCTGTTCCACCACCCTCACCCTCCCTGAGCCCACTGTGGTCCAACCCTTCTCTTTCTTGGCAACCTCTGAGGCAGCGCAGTGACCCTGGTGGTCCCTGGGTGGGAGAGGAGGTCCCAAAAATCCTGGCCAACTCAGCCTGGAGATGAGCAACCTCCTCCCTCAGCCCAGAGAGGTGCCTACAGATGGGACAACACTGCATCCTCCGAACGTCTCCCTGAAACTGCTGCCCACAGCCACTGCACCACTCCATCATGTCTTTTTCTGGCCCCCTAACTGTTATTTGGAATACTTACTCTTTCCTCTGTTTGTTTATTTTTTATTTTATTTTTTATTTTTCTTCTCCTACTTACTTACTGCCTCTGTGCCCTTTTAGCTCCTGATCTTCCTGTTCTAAGACAAGAAGTTCCTATATTTCTCAGTAGTCTCCTTACTTGCTCAGAGTCAGACCTCCAGCAGCTAGGGGGACAGAGCTACTCTTGCCCTTCTAGGATGGTGAGTCTTTGGTGGCTCTGTGATCACTCACTTCCTGCTCCCAAACAGGAAGTTCCTGTTTGTCAGTTAAATCCTGTGCCTATAAAAATAGAACTGGTTTAGGGTGGGGGCTAGAAGGGAGGGAAGGAGGGCAATATAGTCCCAGTAGAAAGTTTTAGTTATACTAGTAGCTCCTTCCTCCTGGTGTTCTGTCTGTTCTCTGGCAGAAGCTATCTAGGGCAGTGCTTAAATCTGGTTTTAACCTGGCTCCTTCTAGCTAAGCCCTCCCCTACTTTGCAAATCTTTCTACACTTAGTTAATTTCACAGATAACAATTCCTTTCTGACACATGTTACAAGCACCTAGATAAGTACACAGATAACAGATAACAATTTACTTCAACTACCTCTGACAAACACACTAACTCTTTTTTTACCTTAAATTGAAGGTCCAAGTACAAGATTTCTAGTTCTTAGTCCCAGAAGAGAAGTTTTAGTTATACCAGTAGCTCCTTCCTCCTGGAAGCCCAGCCAGTCAGCCTCAGGAGACTTAGATGTAATATGTTTTTCAGAGAATGAATAGACTGAAGTCAGTTCTGGGCCTGCTGCTCACTCGCTTTTTAACCAAAGCTAACCAGATAAGCTCTCCTCTGATTACATTCTTGAATGCGCTCCAACAAGTGGCAGGTGATGAGGCTGTGGAGGAGTTGAGCTCAAAATATTCTTTAACAACTGTTTTTATTTTGTTTATACACCAGTCATCCCACAATAAATGGTTATTCAGCCTCCTCCACCTGTCTCTATCTTGTACAGGGGAGAAAAGCTGAAACCAATAAGGGTGCATGGTCTGAGATCACTTGAGCATGAATCTCACAAAATTGGGTGTTCTTAATAAGGAAGAGCTCACCAGAGCATAATCAATTCTTGGATATGAACCATGCACTGGTGAAATAAAGATGTATTCCGCTCAGTAGGATGGAGACTCCTCCATAAGTCTACCAATTTGCTACAGTTCAGTAAGTTGTGAAAGGCTCTCTGAGCTGGTGAAAGTCCTTTGCAACAGGTCCCCGCCTATCCAAGATCTCATCCATTGTTAAACTGAAGTCTCTCACTATAATTTTTTACTCTTTATTTTTATTTTGCGTTATGCACATGGAGTTTACATACAGCATTTCATTGTGAATGCAGCAGCTTTACAAAACAATAAGCAGTTATCTAGATAAAGGAATACTCTCATCTCATGATAGTAACAGAAAAGGAAATAAGAGGATTTTGTCTGCTATACTTAGTTAATTAATTACCCCATTATTGTAGTGCAGAGATTATACTGCTATCAAATCCTTCTTTTCATTGAAGGTGGGGTCCATATAAGCCAGCTGGACCGATATCTAAAAGGTGAAGCACTGGACAAAGAGGGAAAAAGATGAAAGAGGTATTTACCTCTATTTGATAGAAGGATAGACCTGCCCCTCCTGTGTTTTGTCCTCCCAGCTCTCTAGGGTACAAACTCAGACCATTTCTCAGACATTAAAAGAAACCAGGGGTCCATCTGTTCATTAATGTAGGGATTCTGTTTATAACCTGGCTGTGAGATGCTCCATTTTATAAATGTCGTATATAGTAGATTACCAATGTAAAATTGCTGGGGAGTAAGCTTTAACCATAAACCCATGATAACTTTCTTTGCTGCAACCAGCAAGATATAAATCAAGTAAATTTGTTGTTTTCCTCAGATTTGTTTTGGAATATGTAATAATAATGCTAGATCCAGAGTTAAGGTGTCCAGTACAGCAAAAGTCAGACAGAGTCTCTCATACCTCAGCCAAAGGGGCTAATATCAGGCAAAACCAAGACATGGGAATGTGTTGCCACTTGACAATCACATCCCATCCAGCAAGAGGAGTCACCCTGGGCAGTGTGTTTAGCTGTGATCTGAGGTGTGTGGAAATATCTCATGGCCACCTTCAAGAGAACTCCCTTCATTGGTATGAGTTTGTTGTTATGTGTTGGCGACCAGATGAATGTCCAATCTTGTGTGGATAAATTGGTCAGCAACTCAGCCTCCCAGTTAATCTGTATGTTAGTCATTTCATCAGTTGGGGAGCTAAGTATAGCCTTTGTAAAATCTGGACACCAGGTGTCTCAGAGCCTCCCCAACAACTGGATGAGTTAGAGGAATGGGGGAGACAAGTCTTTGGTCTTAGCTCCATGTTTGAAGTAACAGATATTGTAAGCAGGGCAGAAATCCCATGTTGCCATAGGAGATCTTCTTGAGCTTTTGGAATGTTTAAAAACACCTTTGTTATAACATTTAAATGTGTATGAGCCCCAAATACTGCCAGTTCTCAAATCCCTATCCATTTGGGAAGGGAAACTTCAGGTTACATCCTGGGACACCTACCCATTTAGCCCCAAATAATTTTCTGGGCATTTTAAGTATCGGATACAATCCTGGAGCAATGCTTTGGTAAAGCGTGGAACCCCAGTCTGTTGTAGGTATCATATTCATCTGGAATAATAGTTCTTTTGACAAAGGGAGGGTTGTCAAGGTGCGTTCAATGGACATCCACCTTGGGAATTAGCTGACAGTAGGAGTCATTGCATCATATGTGTCAAAGTAGTTGCTATTGAATGTTTAGCAATATCTGGGAGTGAAAGTCCATCCCTGTCCTTGGCACATGTAACCTTTAAGGGCCAGGCATGGTCTATCCCCCCAAAGGTATCTAGTCATGAGTTTATTCTAGTGAGAAACATCCCTTAAGGAAATCAGAAGTGGAAGTTCTGCATTATGTATAAAAACTACGAGTATATCATTTGTATAGATTGAGCACAGTTCAAGAGTGAGATTGGGAGATGTGTCCACTTTTCAATTCCTCTTGACTCTAGGAGTAGAGGGCATTGAGATTCAAGTTGTATATTTTATTAATATCTAAGGGCAGATGAATTCCAAGATAGGTAATATAGCAGCGATCCCATTTGAATGAGTATTTATCCGAATTACCTGGGACTGCCTGTTGTACTATCAAAACTTCAGACTTATCTTGATTAATTTTATACCATGCTAATTGTTCAATTAAAATAAGCTTATCCTGTTAAGTTCTAAGGAAGTCTCCAGTGTGTTATATACAATAATAAATCATCTCCATAGCAGGCCAATTTATGCTGAGTCCCATTAACTGTATATCTCGCTAATTGTTCAATTTGTCTAAGAAACTGTGCTATAAGTTCAGCATAAATGACAAATAAATAGGGACAGGGGAATCCTGGTGTGTTACCTGCTGTAGTGGGAATCGTGAGGAGCATGAACTATTAATCTTCACAACTGCTTCCAGGGGTGTGTATCACCCTTTAATATTATACTAACATACTAACATGCCAGCAGAATAGGCCCTAACAGTCTTTCGTGTCTGCTCGCTTGGTCAGCCGCCACCCTGGGAGCTGACCTGCTGCCCCTCACCCTCTCTGGCTTCTCCCTTCCCAGTCGCAGATATTCTTGCTGACACATTTCGCTTCCAGAACCCTTCCCTGTACCTGTCCCACCACCCTTGAACTCCTCCACCGTCTCTGCCTCCACCAGCCCCTGAGCAGTGCATTCCATGGCTCCACCACCCTCTCAGTGAAGTAACACCTTCTCCTTTCTCCCCTGAATCTCCCCCTCCAGCGTCCAACCATGCCTCTAGGTGATCCCCCTTCCTTCAGAACACCCTGACTTCTCCTCCCCTATTTAACCTCTTCATGTACCTGAAGCCCTCTATCATGTCCACCTGGTCCTTTCTCTCTTCCAGTGTGTACATATTTAGCTCTTTGAGCTCTCCCCTAGGTCCTGTCCCCAAGCCCAAGATCATTTGGTTGCCCTTCTCTGGACCCTCTCCAGGAGTTCAATGTCCCTCTTTAAGTATGGCCTCCAAAACTGCATGCAGTACTTGAGGTGTGGCCTCACCAAGCAGTTATACAGAGGGAGTATCACTTCCCTCCTTCTGGAGGTGATCCCCTAGTGATGCATCCCAGCATCCTGTTGGCCTTGGCCGCTGCCCTTCTACAAGTCTCAGAGTTGTCATCTTGACATCCACCACCACCTCCAGGTCCCTCTCAGCCATTGAGACTTGTAGCATTTCCCCCTCAGGGTGTACACTTAGCCTGGGTTTCTGGCTACCAGGTGCAGTACCTTGCATTTCCTGCATTGAACCTCAGGTTCCACTTTCTAGACCACCTTTCCAGAGCCTCCAGGTCCCCTGCAGGCCACCCTCCCCTCCTCCCCATCCACCACCACCCCCAGTTTTGAGTCATCTGCAAAGAGACTCATCTCACTCCTGATACCCTTCCTGTGTCAGAGACGTAGGCATTGAATTATCTCTAACTTCAGGTGGGAAATCTGACTGTGTAACAGTATATTGCAAAATATGCCAGGGACATAATCGAACCCTTTTGGGCATCTAAGCTTAAAATCAACAAGGGGTGTAGGTAGTCTGGGCATGTTCAATCATAAATAACGTCGTTTAATATTATCTGTGGCCTGCCATGTCTTTATAAAGCCCAATTGGTCTGAGTATATGAGGGTTGGGAGGATATCATCCAGCCTTTGGGCTAGTATATTCAGTAAGTTTAATCTTGGTTAAGAATGGAGATGGGCTGATATGATTCACAGAAGTGGAGATACTTCTGAGGTTTCAGAATCACAGAGTTGACTGCTTGTCTCCATTAGATGGGGTATTCTGCAGTGGTATGACTTGTTTACAGGACTGCCAGCAGGGGTTCACATATCCGAGCTAGGGCTCCTTTATAAAATTCTGTGCCAAAGCCATTTGGGCCCAGGCTTTACAATTTTAAGTTCCTGATTGTGTTTATCAGCTCTAGAAATTATATTGGAATAAGGAGCTTATTCTTTTGATCTGGAGAGAGAATGGGAGATTCTAGCCATAGAAGAAACTAGACAGGTGTTGGAGGGCTGTGTATAAGTCTTGATAATATTGCCTAAAACAAGCCAAAATTTGCATGAGTAGAGATTTTAGTTGGCCCATTCTAGGGTCTTTCACTTTATGTACGAGAACATTTGTATCTGTCTTCATAATCTATAGGCTGAGATCCTGGCCACCTTGGCCCCCTTCATAATATTTCTGGTGTAACCATGCCAGAGCTTGCTCTGTGTGAGTCATTAAGGAATGTTGTATTTCCTGTTGGATCTGGGTCATCTGTTCCAGAACACTGGGGTCTCCCTGCATGTATGAACATACAAACATAAGAAAATACCAGCAGAAATGGACCTCACGGTCTATTGAGTCTGCTCAAGTGCACAGCTAGCACCTTAAAAATGCTGCTGCCCCTCCCTTCCTCTCTCGCCTTATTACCTTCCCTATCCCAATCCCTCATTCAAACCATCTACCATCTGCAGGCCACTACCTCTCCTGGCAAGGAGTTCCACTTGTCCACCACTCTTTCCATGGAAAATGTCTCCTCATCTCTCTCCTGAATCTACCCCTCAATCTCAGTTGGTGTCTTCTTGTGTCCCTCCCTTTCTCCTCTAGAAAATCTTCTCTGTGTTCAGTCTTGTTTATTCCTTCAGATACTTAAAGGTCTCAGTCATACCTCCTCTGTCCCTCTTCTCTTCCAGACAGTACATATTCAGCTCCCACAGCCTTTCCTCCTATATGGCTTGCCCTTCAAGCCCTGGATCATCTTTGTAGCTTTATGCTGTACCCCTCCAACAATCTGATGTCCTTCTTCAAGAATGTGTGCAGTACTGCATGCAGTACTCTAGGTGGGACCTGACCAGTGACCTATACAGGGGCAGGATAACCTCCCAATTCTGGAGGAGATCCCACTAGCTATACACCCCAGCATTTTATTGGCTTTTCCACCGCCCTTCTGAATTTAACAGAGCTGTTCATGTTCCCTGTTATAATAACCCTAGGTCCTCCTCTTTTGTGGAACAACCCAGCTGAACCCCATTTAAGTGATAATCCCTCCTCTGATTCCAGGCTCCAAAGTGCAGAACCTTGCACTTCTTGGTGTGAACCCCAGCTGCCATTTATTTGCCCACTTCTACAGCTTATTCAGGTCCTCTTACAACCCTTCCCTCTGTGTCATCTACCACAACTCCCATCTTGGTATTGTCTGTGAACAGACTGATTTTGCTCAGATCCCATCTGAGATATCTGCAATGAAAATCCCGAACAGTACTGGTCCCAGTACTGATCCCTGTAGTACCCTGCTCGGCACCGCTCTTGGTGATGAGTGCCCCACCACACCCTTTGTTGTCTCTCCTCAGCCAGTTCCTGATCCAGGTCACCATTTTGGTCCCACCCACATAATCCAGCTTCCCTCTAATCTCCCATGTGGCACTGAATCATAGGCCTTCTCAAAGTCCAAGTACAGGACATCTACAGCATGGCCCTTGTCAAGTTCCGTGTCACCTAGTCATAGAATTCTACCAGATTTGTCTGGCATGATCTGCTCCCAATAAACCTGTGTTGCTGGTTGTCCAGGATACCATTTGCCTCCAAAAAGCTCATGAGACTCTCTTTTGGGATGGTCTCATGAGGTTTGCCGATCAAGTGAGGTTCACTGGCCTGTAGTTCCCTGGTTCATCATTTGGCCACTTTTATGGATGGGAACCACGTGGGCCATCCTTCAGTCATGTGGTACACATACTGTGTCCAGAAGGTATTGAACAGGTCTTGGTGGCCCCACAAGGACCTCTGCCAACTCCCTCAGTACTCTAGGATGAATGCCATCTGGCCCAGGTGCTTTGTCCTCTTAATATCCTCAACCCTTCCAGCACCCTGCCTCTGTAATCCCTACAACTGTTGTCCTCCCTCCACCCACATCCCCACTTGTCTGAATGTTTCCACCTTCTCCTGTGTGAACACAGAGCAGAAGTACTCGTTCAGTGCCTCTGCCTGCTCCAAACCACTCTCCACCCATTCCCCCATCTTTCTTGATTCTACAAGCTGGTCTTTGCTTCTCCTTTTCTTGCCTATGTAATGGAAGAAGTCTTTTCTCCTCTTTTGATCCCTGTGCCATTCTCATCTCTAGGCGCCTTGGCCCCGATCAGTCTGGTGACCTCACTAGACTTTTCCTGTATACATCTTTATCTTCTCTCCTCCCCATTTTCCTATACTTCCAAAATGCCACCCTCTGGGCTCTCATCCTTTCCTGACCTCCGCGACAGTCAACTGTTTTTTTTGCCCTGCCCTTCTTGTTTCTTTTCCTAGTACAGGTCTCTGTTGCCTCCGCCAGCCCTCCCTTATTATATTCAATTTCTGATGGTGTTTGCTCAGAATTTCCCCCATCATCTAAATGTCTGCCCCCCAAACTCAACCACCCTTGTACCCATGCTCCTGTGTCCCTCCCCATGTTTAGCGTGAACCACACCGAGTAATGGTCACTCCCAGCAAGTGGTTCCCCACTTCAAGGTTCCTTACAGCTTCCTCATTATCCAGTACAAGGTAAAGTCCTTTCCAGCTGTGTCAGCCCTGTACCGGCTGTCAAGAAGCTGTCATGAAAGCTACCAACAGGACCCCTCTCTTGCACTCATGGTGACAGGAGTGCTCAAATCCACCGGTAGGTTGAAATCCCCCACCACCACCATGCTTCCCTTCCTGCTTACCCTTTGAATTTGATCTGCCAATTCCGGTCCAGGTCACAACCCTGTGATGGTGGCCTGTACATTACCCCATCCTCAGCACCCTATTCCTCGCATCCTGGAACTGCATCCACAGAGCTTCTGTCCTCCCTTCCTCCCCTACACACTTAATCCCCTCCCTCACATAGGTGCCACCCCTCTCCCATTCTCCTTGGCCCTATTCTTTATGACTAGCCTGTACCCTGGGATCATGATATCTCAGTCCTGGTACTGGGTGGCCCATGTTTTCATGATGGCTGCTATGTCCACCAATTCCACTATCAAGAGAGCCTGTAACTCTGCAGTTCTCTACCTTAAGCTTCTTGCATTCAGTGAGACCACCTTCCAGCTTTTGCCTTCTCAACCTTTCCATCCCTCTTCCCCACCTTTGGTCCTCTCTGTGCTCCTCCTCACTGCCTTCACCTCTAACTAGGGGTGAGCACCCTATGCTCCCATTTCTGGACACTGTTTCTAACAACGGTCCCTCGCCACTCACTTCCTAGTTTAAATCCACCTTTGTTGAAATCTACCCCTCCATTCCCTGTTTGAGTACCCTCTTCCCTCCTTGCTCAAGTGTAACCTGTCCCTGTGTATAGGTCACTGTTGTCTCAGGTCCTACCCCAGTCTGACATCAGTCAGTATTTCCTGATTGGCACCAATCCCTCAGCCACCCACTGAACTCCTCTATCCTTTTTTTCACCCTGTACTTGCACATGATACTGGCAGCAACTCAGAGAATGCCACTGACACCCCACCTCCTCAGGCTGCCTACCCAATTCCTTGAACCTCCTCTTTACCACCTCCACTGTTTTCCCAGCCAGGTCATTTGTTCCCATGTACCACCATGTGTGGTTTCATCCTCCCTCTGCTTACGCCTCTACAGAAGTGCCTGCCCTGTCTGCAGTCAACCCAAAATTGCCTCGACCCAGATACAACTGTGTCTTTCCCACCTTCCTCCCCATCTGATCCCCTTCAGTATGAGTTTATCTTGCAAGTTTTAAAGTTGGCTCTGAAGGTTCCTCAATCTATCCTCACCCTGTTTCCTTTTCCTTGCTGCATAAGTATGTATCCCTGGAGAACCGCTTTTAATGTATCCCATAAAAGTTGTGGGGAAGTCGAGGTGTATTGTTTACTAGTATTTCAGAATTTTGTTCTTTAAGAGCTCCTAAAACTCTGGATCTCAGAATAGGGATGGATTAAACCACCATAAAGTGTTGTTTCATGGTTTAGTAAGTCTGAGTTCCAAAATTATGGGGGCATAATAGGAAAGATGGATATTTGAAATCTCTGCCCAGTGTATCAGATCCTTATGTTCCCCTGTGATGTGAAAGTAGTCTAGTCTAGAGTAGTGTCTATGGGCATGGGAGTAAAGGAACATTTTCTCTGAAAGGAGTGTAGATATGTCAAGAATCCACAAGGCCTATATCTCGGATCAAGTGGTGCAGATGTTTTGCCCTGTAATTTGTGGAGAGGTCGAGTAGCTGAAGTGTCTAATGTAGGGTTTAAAGGCAATGTAGGTCATCTTCCGAAATCAATATTCTATTCTGATGTGTTAAAATAAAGTCCACTATCATCTGTACTGTGGAAGCATCACTACTGGGGAAGGTAAACACTGCATATCATTAGGGTATGTTCCTAATAGGTTCCAATAGCCATTGTCTCCTTCCTCTTTGCCAGAATAGCGTTCCTAGATCTGGAATGGTGATGAACTGGGAATCAAAATATCGATCCCCATCACCTGCCATGTCTATAAGCAGAATCCATTTGGAAAAAAAAACAAACCCATCAATGTTTGGTGGTCTTCAGAGGACAAATGTGTCTCTTTCAGTAAAAGAACATCTGGTTTATGTTTTTAAGTGCTGTCAGAGTTCTATACCTTTCAATGGGGCCGGCCAGCTCATTTACATTGTGGGATACTATTCTAAAAGGAACTGCCATGAGAAAAGTATTTCCATTTTGAACCAATATCTTCCACCTTCAGGCATCTCATTATAATTTTAACAAGGGTCAGGAATAAAGAAATATTATTCAAGATGTTAGAAAAAAAAAGCTGAGGTGTCTGTATTCAGGCCATAAACATTACCCAATAGTGGTTCCATAGTTCCTTTCACAGCATGAATAAAGATATAATGCCCTCCAAATCAGCAGTCTCTTAGAGTACCTGAAGGGAATGGAAGGTGTTTTTAATTAAAATCAGCACCACTGCCCTTTGAGAGCTAGCCCCTATTGCATACCCATCATTGGCACCTAAAAAGTGAGCTTCTCTTGCAATAATATAGGTTTCCTGAAGCACTGCTATATCTGTTTTAAGGGTAGCCAGGTGTGTTAGAACTTGTGCACATCTCAGGGAAGTATCCCTTTAATATTCCATGATATACAAGTCAAGCGAGCAATTGCCATAAAAGTTATAGATCTTTAAACATTTGTTTGGGCTTATAACAGAGTGACACAAGAACTTGGAGCAGCTTCCATAGAAAACATATCTCAACCAACTAGAAACTGCTCTTATAAATGATCTCACTGATGCATAGGTAAGAATAATGTGCTCATGTAAGAAAAAGGTAAGAACATCTCTTAACTGGAACCACCCAACATTTAACCCAAATAAAACATCAACATACTATAGTATAATATGAACAAAAGAGCAACAAGAAACCACATAGCCATCTCCTGTGAATCCTGATCATATATGGAATGGGAGGTAGGAGAAGCACCCAAAAACGGATCATAGCACCCCTGTCATAGGATGGTCCATGATGACCTAGGGAGTCCAAGCACTCTCCCAGCCACCGTGTCACGGCAAGTAATTTGAGATATGTAACAACTGTCAGCAGCCAACAAAAAGGGGAAGGAAGGGAGAACTGGTAAGGAGAAAGGGATAGAAAAAGGGATAGAAAGAAAAATGGTGGGGGAGAGAAAAGAGATCTCACCCAGCACCCTAACAATAGGTCTGTTTCTGTGTTTCCGCAATGAACTGGGTCCCAAGTTTCCAAATAGCAGAGGTCACTATCTCTCACAGGAAAAACAAGGTCCTTCCAGTGCTGTTTATGCAGGAAGTCCAATTCTTATCAGTAGAAAGGCAAAATTCTTATTTGCCTTGCATATAAAAAAACTCCAATTATTTTCCATAACCATAAATCAGATCATCACTTGTCCCCAAAAGTCTATGCCAAAAACAGAAAACCCCGCTGTGGCAAACCTTTGCTTCTAAGTCTCTATAGACAGGCATCCAACTTATAACTGCAAGATCTGGGTATGCAGGTTTCTTTGACAGCTAGTAGAATCCAAACAGACAGAAAATCGAAGTTCAACTGAGAATATGGATTGTCCAGAAAACAGAGTAGTGGGCATTAGCTAAGTTCCAAAACAGCACTAGTCTAAAGTAACAATATAACTGTAGAGAGATAACCAAGCTGTTGCTATAGTAGCATCTGGAAAATTAATCCCATCAATCAGGTAGCATTCTTCTTGCTGAGAATGAAATTGAGCTTGAGAATAACCTAGAAAGCTCAAGCTTGGCCTGCTCTGTGGAAAATAAATCGAGAGAACCAGAATTTGTACAAACTATCAGTCTGGCAGGGTACTGCATAGAGAACTTGATACCAGCAACATACAGTGTTTCCTTAATATTTTTATAAGCAAGTTGGCACTCCTTACTAGTGGGGTGGTATATGAAAAGGTAAAACTGCTTTCTATTCCAGGACAATGGGTGTTTGAGTTTAGCCTGATATAAAATATGATGTTTGTTCTGGAAATTAAGACATTTTAGGATTATCACTCGAGGCTTACCCTGTGGAGGTGGCTGGGATGTGAGTGAGCGATGTGCCCGTTCGATGATATAGGAGTCTCCATGTGGTGGAGGTCCTGCAATTTCCTTGAGCAACTTTTGGGTGAAGCCCATAATGTCAGAGCCTTCCAACTGCTCTGGGATGCCCACAATAAGTATGTTATTTCTCTGACTGTGGGCCAGGCTTCAAGGGCATTGGCTTTCATTTCAGGTTTAGCCAGCTGTTTCTTGACCATGCAGAGCTTGGCCAACTCTTGAGCCTAGGTGTCCTCCACGAGCTAATCTGACTCCCAGCATCTCAAGTTGTTGGTGCACAACCTCCAAAGCTTGTGTGCAGCTCATCCATAACTTTAGTCAACACAACCTTAATTCCGCCATATTGGCAAACAAGAGGCCCAATTTATCCAGCTCAGGCTCATTGTTGGGAGAATCCGGTGTCCAGCACTTTCTGGGAGGCTCTGGCCTGTGGGCTGGTGATGGCATAGATTCCCTGGACCCCAAATCATCAGGTAACTTTTGAATTTCCATCTCCATTTTAAAGTCAAAGGCACTAGGCCAGTCTCCAAGTGATACTCCAATGAAAAACAAACATAAAATGACTGTTATAACTTTAAAAATAAGTTTAATCCACCAAATTCATGGAGCTGTTAGGAACTCTACTGATTACACCTGGAGCTTCGTGACTCCTTCTCCACAGTCATTGATCCTATGCCATCTTCTACAATGACATTTGCAGGAGAGGTTCTGATTCCAGTGCTCAGAGCCTCCCCTCTGTAGTCATTCATCGGACGCCATCATGTACAATGACACCTGCTTGGAGAGGCTCTGATTACAGTAGCTGAGAGCTGCCCTCCCTCCATGACAATCATCAGACACCACCATGTACAGTGATGCCTGTTGGGACTCAGAGAGGCTCAGACTGCAGCAACTTTGAGTTCCCCACAGTTATTGTGCTTACACCATCCTCTATAGTGACACCTGCTGGGAGAGACTCTGACTGAAGTTAAGATGTGAACTCCTCCTATACTCATTTGTCCTACAAAACACCTTCATCTAGAGTAGTACCCGCTGAGAAGGGTTGGGACTGCAACAACTATGAGCCCCTCACAGATATTGCCTGAACTTCATTGTCTACAACGACTCCTGCTGGAAAAGTGTGGCACCAGAACAACTATAAGCGTACTCCCTTCCCCCAAGTGGGTGCTGCTACAATTTTGTCTGCAGCTCCAGTTGTGACTGAAGTGGCTGCTAGTATTTACAGTGCCAGGGTAGATGCACTGCTGTCATCAGTGGTCCCCTTACACAGTTGCAATGGAGTTGCACAAAATGTTTGCAACAACCACTTTATGCCACTGTTCTACAATGGCACATGGGGGTTGCAAGATTTTCCCAGTGCTGTTGTGGTAGACATTGCAATGACACAGGGTAAGAAGCATGGGATGGCATGCCAGTTATGTGCTGTGCTATACCCGGTCCTGCATAAACTCAGGCTCATGCTGGAGTACCACTGAGCCTGAAGAATTATCACAAGCAGTTCTTTGGGTGGTGCAGTAGCCAGTTAAATCAGAAGAGCAAGATTGGTGAGGAACAGACATCAGAAGGCAGCACGAGGCTGGGCTGCTTGGTGACCCAATGGATAGCGTGTCACGCTCCCATACTGGTGACCCAAATTTGGGAGCTGGGGTTGGGGAAGTCCTGTGCTGATGTAGTGCCCCAGCCAGAAGGGAAGGCACCAGGTTCTACTGCAATAGTGTCACATGTGGTGGGCCAGGCAGCTTCCCTGCTCTGCAGGGATATTCTATATGCAGACATGGCCTGTAAGGGTGCTGCCTGGTGCTGTTTGGGTGGTGGGTGGCATAAAGTTCTGAAACCCAGAAAAATCCTATGGCAGTGGCTGTCATATATGACAGTGGCAGTACTTTTGGATCCCACCCCATGTTGATCACCTGCTGGCATGACAGTGGGGGAGTGACAGTTGGGATTAGGAGTCCAGCGGAGCCTCATGCAGGCACAAAGCAGAAGCCAAGAAGCTGGATTAAAAAGAAAGGAGCACGAGGGAGAATTGGACTATTACAGGGACGTACCCTTCAAAAGTAATAAGTTACAGTTGCTGGTTACGCTCAAACATTTGAAGTAATATTACTGGTACTTACTAATTTTGTATAAAATGAACACTACTAAAATCTCACTACCAACAGCTCCTGTGACTGCCCAACTTAACCTCGTTTCTCCAGTTTCCTTTCTGCTCTAGTCGCCCCCCACTGGATTCTACCCTCACATCTTGGTATACCCAATGCTGCACTCCTCTCCCACCCTTCCTACATTCCTTCTCCCGGTCCCTCTTCCCTCTCCCTATGACTCTGGCACTTCTTATCTGTTGTCTATTTTCTCTGACAAATGCCACTGGCTGCCTCGTTACAATGCTACCCTTGAATTGAATTAATCTGTACTCTGTTTGCAATGTCCACATTGTTGTAATGTCTGTCTTGATGTTCCCCATAATTTGTATTTCTCTGACGTGGAACCTTTGGCTCAAAGGTATTTGTAATCCTAGACTTGATAAATAAATAAATAAAAAGTAACTGCAGTATTAATGGATATTGCTTTTTGTTACTTTATACTTTATATTACAGTAACTAGTTACTGTTAGGAAAAATATAATTGTTACAGTGAATTTACTTTTTCTTGAAATTAATCTATTACTATATTACCTCCTTCCTACCACATCCTCGTGTGCCTGGAAAATTGCAGAAATCACCCTATCCATAACAGTGGACATAAAGCCTCCCTAACCATTTCAGGCCCATCTCCATTCTTCCCCTCTCTCCAAAGCACTAGAAAAATAGTGGCTATTCAGCTCTCTGAGTATCTGGCCACATATGACCTGCTGTGTCCAGAACAACATGGATTCTGCCCTGGACACAGCACCACTACAGACCTCCTGGAGTTCCCCAGCAACTCCACTCTGCTCTCAACTCTGGTCATGTTATGGGTACAGAGTTCATTGACCTCCATGCCTTTGACACTGTCTGTCACCCTCCTACTTGACCCTCCACCAATCCTGGCTTCTCCCCTGGCCCACTGGCTTGGCTCACCAGTTACCTCTCTGCCAGATCACAGCATGTGAGTAAACGGCACCCTGTCCAGTACCTCCTGCCTGGGCTCGAGTCCCTTGGGTTCCATCTTGGGCCCTGTTCTGTTCAGCCTATTTCTCAATACCCTCCCAGCTCCTGCTTGGGCAATATGGTACTCTATGCCGATGATGTGGTTCTCCTTGCCTCCCACCCTGACCCCACATCTCTACAGGAATCCCTGACACATTCAACCAAGCCCGAAAAGTGGTTCCTTGACCACCGGCTGGTCATTAACCTAAAAACCCAAATCTATGCTTTTTTGCATCACCAGAATAAGGCAAAATGCCCCTCTGCATTCTCCCCAGTAATGCTCACCCTGTTGAGCAAGTGTCATCCTACAAGTATCTGGGCATCACCTTCGACTCGGCTCTTACATTCCATACCCACATCAATACCCTGTCCTCAGCCATAAACTCTCGGATTGGCCTTCTCTATCATCACAGAGATTGCCTCCCCTAAACTGCTCTTTGACTGGCCATCAACTCATCTGTCCTGTCCCTAGTGGACTATGGCCCTGTTATCTGCAGCAGCCAACAATACTGCCCTCACCAGAATCCAGGCCTCAATAAACCAAGCCCTGCAAGGCCTCTGACTGGTGCATCCCTCACACCCATACATGCCTGCTGTATTCCACCACCAACCTGCTCACCTTGGAGGAGGCCTGCGCTACCAAACCTGCTTACTTGCCAAAAATCCCTGCTAGACTCTCTCTCGAGGGGTCACCGTATCCCTCATGTGCTTGCTCTCCCTATCCGCTGCCACCTGTAACTCAGTTAAGGCCACTTTTCTGGTGCCCCATACCAAGACCTCCCTAACCCAAAGGTCCTTTCACTACCATGCCCCACATGGTTCAACTCCCTCCTGCTCTCTGTCACTAAGTCTTCCAAAATTGGTCCCTTTAAAGTAGCTCTCCATAACCACCTCTTTGGCGCAAAGTTGTAGTTGGCCTTAATCAACCCAATGTTGGAGTCCCTCCCTGTTCTTGCCCATAGCCTTGACAATGTCCATTGGACTCTCCCCCTTCTTTTTTTTTTTATACACGATTGCTTTTACTGCATGCAACTGTATCCGTAAACCACTGTTATATTGTGTATTTTTGTTATCTGTATTGCACCTGTATGTTACCACTGTTGTATCTCACACTGTAACCATGTCTACCCTCCCTCATTGAAGTGCCTTTTGCAAATGAGTCTCTGACTCAAAGGTTGTAAATCCATCTTTCAAAATAAATAAAATAAAATAAACTATAAATAGTTACTAAAAATGTAATAATATTGCAAAGTAACTGAGTACAAGTAACCAGTTGCTCCCCAATACAGAATGGGAAGGAAATTCCAATGGACCAGGATCGTAAATGGGGTTGGCAGGGAGCTAGCCACCCTCACTGGAAAACTGTAGAAGACTGGAAAAGGAATAAATTACAAGTTTATCATGGATCACAAGTGAACTTAATAGTATAGATTGAGTGGTGGAGTGGGGAATGACAGAGGCAGTAATGCCTGTAAACACAACCTCTGACCATGGCATGTTAGCACCCTGTAACTAGCACTATGCCACACCCAGACATTTGTGGGTGGTGCATCCCAGCACATTAGCAGGTATAAACTGGGTTTGCACTCACCAACATCTGGAGGCCACAGGTGCATTGTGACTTTGCTGTTGGAGGACACTTCTCCCTAAGTCAAGGGTCTGTGTATGGCCATTTGATATATCTTGTTCTCTATATTGTACTTGCTTGTGTTGTTCTGCACCCAATTTTTCATGTACCATTCTCTTGTACTTGCACATTTGACATATTCCTTCATTATATTCCCATCCCTGGGTGCATAACTGGAAATCAGCTTTGGCTGTTCATGTCTGTCTCTCTATCTGGTCACCAAATTATAAATAGAAATATTGCCATTTTTGGTGCTGGCACAATGAGGGCAGCCTCTTTCACCCTACAGTTTTCTACACCAACTATTACTGTGTCTGAAGCCCTAGAATAGCCTGAAAACATTCAACCTGGAGGCAACTATGACTATGATTAACCTCCTTCCCTACCACATCCTGGGGGCACTTGAACATTTATAGAGATTATATAGTGCTAGGTAACTACACAGAAACAGAAACATAGAAGTTGATGGCAGTAAAAAGCTCAATGGCCCATCCAGTCTACTTTGCCATACTAGAGGTTGGATGTGACAGTGGAAGTGATCATTTCCTCCTTCACCCTCATCCGTCCTCCTCCTGCCTTTACCAGCCCCATATGTATATCTTACCTGTGTTTGAATCCCTCCACTGATTCATCACAAATCCTCTTGGCAGTTTGTTCTTAAATAGCTACCAATCCTTCCATGAAAACATACAGTATTTCCTCACATCCTTCCTATCCCCACAACCAGCTACATAGAGAGTCCCTGGTATCCACTCATGAACAGCTCTTTGCTGTCTACCTTGTTTATTCCATGAAGGTAACTTGTAGATCTCTGTCATATCCCCTTCTCTTTCTTGCCTCCAGGGTGTACATGTTGAGGTCTTCCAACCTCTCCAGCTAAGACTTCCTTGTTGTCCCTGAATTCTTTGGTTACCCTTCTTTGTGCTGCCTCTGTTCCTGTCTTTCCTCGAGGTGTGGTCTCCAGAACTGCATACAATATTCCCAAGTGAGTTTGAACCAGGGATCTGAGCAGGGGCAGGATCTCATCTCCTCCTACTGCTGAGCCCTCTTCCTTGTATGCATACATGCATTCTATTTTCTCTACTGCCCTGTTGCACTGGGCTGATGTTTTCAAGTTTTCCATAACTACCACACTCAGGTCCCCTTCCTCCATTATTTTCTACAACCTCTACTCCTCCCATTCTGTATTCTATTCTTGGATTCTTGGCTGTTATATGCAATACCTTCCCTTCTTTGCATTAAAGTTTAACTGCCATACCATGCCATACCATAAATCATTTTCTTGTTGCTCTAGATCCTCCCTCCTGGCCCTATCACCCTCCTCATTGTCCACTCTTCCACAGATCACTGTGTCATCTGTGAAGAGGCAGATCTTCCTCTGAATCCCTACCTGAATGTCACAGATGATGATGTTAGAGAGGACCGGTCCCAAGACCCATCCTTATGGCACCCCACTGGTGACCTTACTAACTATTTAGTACTCTCTGCTGAGGACAATCCTCTGAGTCATCCCACTTAGTCAGTTCCTTACACATCCTGTAATTCTATTCCTGCCACAGGTTACACAGTTTTTTATGGTGGCATGCTTGCACAGCCAACATCTTGCAGTAAGTGGAGATTTGGGTAGCAGTCGGCTGTTGGGCGAATGCAGAGCCGCGCACCAGCAGGTGCGTCCCTCATTCCCCAATCAGCCTGCATGTCGGCCACACCACCCAGGTGTGAGCACATCTAAGGAAAGGTCTGCTGCAATGCAAGCAAAGCTCATCACATGCAGCTGACCTTCCTTGTGCTTTGCAGCTACAAATATGGTGGCACAGTGGCGCTAAACTGCCGACTTGGGTGCCCAGTCCCGGTCGGCTTACCCTGCCCCTCATGTATGTGCCGACAGGTGGGGCCCACTTCCCATCAGCATAATGTGCCCCTCCTTTTTTGTTTGCTGAGGGTGCCCAATCCCCTCGGCTCATGCACCCCTGCTTTTGTTGTTTGCCCGACAGGGTGCCTAATCTGTCGGCACCCTTCCCCTTTCCCAATTTAATGTGCCAATGGGGGCCCTCCCCGTCGGCATGATGTCCCCCACTCCCATTTGTGACAACAGGGTGCCCAATCCCCATCGGCTACTGTATCCCCAAAAACACCTGTAAAAAGAAAACTATCCGTGATGTTTTTTTAACACCTGTAAACAGAAATGGTCCCTCGTAGTCTCTCTACCACCTCCCACCACCTGCACCCACCCACTGTGCACCCTGCCTCCCCCCTCACCCCATACCTACCTCCAGAGCTCGGCGCAACAATCTTCGTGGACCAGTAACACGCCTGCACTCTTCAAAGCCAACCACCGAACTAAGGAAATGCCGGTAAGCTGTATAATGGAATATACAGGGTTTTTCAACGTTGATGCATATCTCGGGCATTTTTGAAATTTTGCACCAAATTTTCAACATGGGTTTTGGGACCCCTCAGATTCTGACACTGTTATGATGTTAATCAGTCCCGAAGGTGATTTCACAGTCACTGCATGGAATCACCTTTTGGGACGATTAACACAAGGACAGTGGCAGTGTTCATGAGGTGGGCTCTCAAAAAGCCTATGTTACAAATTTGGTGGAACAAAAAAAAATGGCTGTTTTCTAGCGTGTGTTGCGCGGTTGCTCCATGCCTATCTTTCGCGATTTGCAATATTTTCATGCCAGATTTTAAACATTGTAATTTTTCTGCACTTACTTGTGAATAGTACAGCTGTCATTTTCACAACCTGGCCAAAATGTGTTTCCGCACTTCTGGCGCATAATAGTCGCGGTCGCTGTGGGAAATCAGTGTTTGGGGCAGATTTCAAAAATGACAGTGATACTATTCATGAGCAGAAGGTCCTAAAATGCCTATGTTGATAATTTGGTGATGATACTCCATAAAATGACTGTGTTACAAGCGTACATTGTGCAGTTTGCACGCACTCTCTTACCGTTGAGCATTTGTAATATTTTCATTCTGGATTTTCTCCATTAGCATTTTCCACACCTCTTGATGAACAGTACAGCTGTCATTTTCATATCCTGCCAGAAATGTGTTTCACCGTCCGGCCAGAATAGAAACTGATCACTGTGCGAAATCACTTTTTGGGACAGTTTGAGGAAAGACAGTGACACTGTACATGAGCAGAGGTGCTAAAATGCCTATGCTGAAAAGTTGGTGCCGAAAGTCTATAAAATGACTGTGTTACAAGCGTGCATTGCACAGTTCCCCACACCCTTGCAACTTCACACATTTGCAATATTTACATGCCACATTTTCAACACTGCCATTTTTACACCTCCTTATGAACAGTATAGCTGTTATTCTTTACATCCTGCCCAAAATGTGTTTCCGCACTGTACTACCAAAGCCAATGCCAGTGCGACAACATTCGGCATTGACAAATGCTTGTTTTATCAACCATCCATGTGTGACAGAATCAAAGGCTTTAAAGTGCCCATGACACCATTAGAAAAACTTTAAAACATAAGAGACTTAGACATAATTCAATTTCTATTTTATATACAGGCCCAGATATTCAAAGGGTTGCGCCCGGGCGATATTCAAACAGAATTATGCCTGGCACAAATCGATGCGGCGGTGCATCAGTAATGTATGCGGCGCAGGTGGGAGCGTGCCCATGCATACTCAGCACATCCCAATATTCAGCCGGGATGTGCTAAGTCCATCATGTGCAACCACTTGCGCGCGCACAAAGCTGATCAAAAAGGAAAAGAGCTGGCTACCCACAGGTGAGCTGCGTGTTGCAGGCCACATGGCAGCTGCCACCTGAGCTCGGCTGCACCTCTGTTTAGTGCCCCCATGCCCGATCGTGGGCTTCAGTATAAATAATAGTTATTCCAATATCCCTGGTGGTCAGTGGACGCTGTCAACCGATCGCGGGCTTCAGTATAAATAATAGTTATTCCAATATCCCTGGTGGTCAGTTGACGCTGTCAGCCCAATCGCAGGCTTTTGTAATAAATAAAGAATTACATCAATATCCCTGGTGGTCTAGCGGTACCCCCCCTCCGCCCACTGAGCCCCACCGCCGCTCCCCGGTCAGCGGAGAGTGGCAGCACCCACCCGCCTGCTGCCCGCTGTCCACCGACTGACACTGTAGGTAGGGCTGTACATGTGGGCATGCAGCCCTACCTCGGTGTAGGGCAGCAAGGCAACAGCAGGTGTGGTGCTGCTGCCCGCCTGCTGACCGGGGAGCAGGGCGGTGGGGTTCATTGGGCAGGTGGGGAGGGGTACCGCCAGACCACCAGGGATATTGGACGTATTTTTATTTATTACAAAAGCCCGTGATTAACGACAGCGGTCCACTGGACCACCAGGGATACTGGAATAACTATTATTTATACTGAAGCCCGCGATCAAACTGACGTGGGTCCACTGGACCACTAAGGATATTGGAATAACTATGACTTATACTGAAGCCCGCGATTAGCTGACGGTGATCCACTGGACTACCAGGGAAATTGAATAACTATTATTTATACTGAAGCCCGCGATCGGCTGACAGTGGTCCACTGGACCACTAGGGATATTGGAATAACTATGACTTATACTGAAGCCCGAGATTGGCTGACAGTGGTCCATTGGACCACCAGGAAATTGGAATACCTATTATTTATACTGAAGCCCGTGATCGGGCTGACAGCGATCTACTGGACCACCAGGGATATGGAATAACTATTATTTATACACAAGCCCGTGATGGGGCTGTGGGGCACTGCTGCGTACTGGGCAGGGGGCATTGGTCCCCGATGGCTGCTGCCTGGCGGGGGCGCCAGGCGCCAAGTCACGAGGATCAAGCGCACCTGCATGCAAATGGGGCCATAATGACGTACAAATAGCCCCATTGCACCTTGCATACATTATGGCCCCATTTGCATGTGCACTTTGAGATATCGCGGTTGCTGCGCGTAGTACAATGGAACTTGGCTGGCGCATCCCCTGCTCCACTCTGGCCGCTTGTACTGGCGCTGGTGCCACTGCGCCATGCACCTGCGGAGTAACTTCCGGGGTGCGATATTCAACGATGCTGTGCCATGGCACAGCTCCGTTGAATATCACCCAGTCAATGCCCCAGTGCAGCCAAGTTGCACTGCACCCAGGCTTGCGCCACAGCCTGCCGCAGTTTGAATATCTGGGCCACAGTATTTTACATAATTCTTTCATTTTTTCCTTTATTACTGAGGCGTTGTAGAATCAGGACTACTGTCCCTTGGATCTTATCTGCTCTTTTTGCTTGTCTTCATGTGACATCATTATCCCCAGTTTATGGAATCATAATCATAATCATCTCCACAGAAACAGATTGTGATGTTATAAACAGAACTGTGACGTCAGCTGCAGGTTAAGCAGCCAGAGCAGATAGGGCAGCAGTCCTGTTACATACAAACATCTTTAGTAATAAAGAAGTAAGGGTGAGAAATACAGAAACAATTATTAAATATAAACTAAACCGAGAAGTAAGGAGAGAAATACAGAAACAATTATTAAATATAAGCTAAACTGTGTCTAAATATTATATTTTTTCAAAGTTGTCACAGTAATGTCAGGGACTCTTTAATAAAGTCCAGGTGCATTATGTCAATTGCCTGACTGTTGTCTACCACCTTCATCACCCATACAAAGAAATTGACCAAGTTCATCTGACATGACCTGCCTCCCATAAACCCATTCTGCCTAGTGTCCTGGTGACCATTTTTCTCCAGAAACCCACCAGCCTCTCTAATGTTACAGCTTTATGTAACTTTCCCACTATAGACATCACACTGACCAGTCTACAGTTTCCTGGTACATCATTGCTTCGCTCTTGTGCAGAGGCACCACATCTGCTGTCCTCCAGTCCTTGGTACCAACTATGTTTACAAGGTACATTTAATGAAATACAATGGTTATGCCTGAAACTACTCAGCAATTGTTGCAGAAATGCCTCCTTAGGGCTTAAAAGTAATAATAATAATAATAAAAATACTTCTGGCGTATTTTATTTCTGAAAAGAACTGCACCAGCTATCCCACTGTCAGACCTACCCATGGTCATCTTGTGACACCAGCAGCTTTCTTCGTGCTGGATATGCTAATTAGTGCTACCAACGAATGTCAGAGTTGGTAGCATAGCTCCAATTAACGTATCCAGCATGAAGGAGGCTGCTGTGTGTGCCAGATGGCCGCGAGCTGGTCTGGCAATAGGATAGTCAGCGCCTGCTCTTTTCAGAAATAATCTGCATGTCAGGGTATTAAACTTTTATTGCTGAAAACCCTAATGGACATTTCTGCAGCAACTGCTGCAGCTTCCAGACATAGCCATTGTTTTCCTTTAAAGAAATCTGCCAGCACTGCCACTGGAACTTGCACCATTTATTTCAGTACCCTTGGACGTTGACCATCACAGCCCATTAATTTATCTTTTTAGTGTGTTCTTACTCATTCTGACTCTCCTGGTTCCTTCCTATATGCCCTTCATAAGCACATACTCTCCTCTGCCAAGTGTAGCTGCTGTACCGAGTAATTTCAGTATCTGTCCCTCCATAGTTCCTGACTGAGCCCTTCCTCCCTGGTTTTGATGACACATTCAGACAGTGGCCACTTATCCTCCTCATTGAATACTGAGAAAGTCCACCTCTTCATTGCCTCACTCCTCACACCCTCTCCCTATTCCTTAGTCTGATTATCACCATTTTGGATTTCTTTTCTCCTCATGTGTCAGAAGAGCGTTATTCCCTTCTTCAGTTACTCTGCTATCCACAACTTGTTGTCTTACTCATCATGCTGTTAAGCAATAACACACAACATGGTGTGCATTATGCAAACAAGTAGGTAAACACACAAGGAAGAGGTGCTATAGATAAAAAGCTAATATTTAGAGATACAAAAATATTTCACTTACTGTACCAATATATAGAAAATGCTGCTCACAAAATGTCAAACAGGTGCCAAAAGATTATTTCAGGTGCCATTGAAAAAAAACACAGGCACCTGAAATAAATGTTGGCACCTGTTTGACATTTTGTGAGCACTCAATATGTGCTGGATTTTGTTTTGTATCTCCACAGGAAGTCTTATGTAGATCTAACTGCATGCCCAGGGGGTAGTAAGGCATGATGTCGCAGGCTGTGTATGCAGCCCCAGAAGGTGCAGTTAGAGCTGCACGATGCACCAGCCTGGAGGTCGATTGTGCCTATAAAATGGGTCCCAAGGCATATCTGAAAAGCAGTAAAGTCCAAATGTTAAAACTACACAAGAATGAAAAGGAAATGTTGAGATTAAGTGTTAAATAGTTCTACTGCCTATTGGGGCCACTAGGGGAGCTGACAGATTCAAGTTTAGTGTGCCTTGTGAATAATGTGCTTCTCTGTATGCCACCACCTCCTCCCCAGTTCTTTCCTAGAAATCTTTTAAAAGTTTTTATTTTATGTGATAGTTGGCAGCTGAATGGGAGATCCCAGGCAGGAATCAGACATTACGTAGTGAGATGTAGGTTTGCCATAACTGATGGGATCCCCCACAGCAGTAGGTACCCATCTGTGAAGCTGTGAAGGTACTGGTGATCAGGCAGGTAGCAAGTGAGTGTGGTCAGCAGGTTTATTTTTTGATAGTGTTGTCTTTTTATGTGTGGCATCATAAGGGATTGCATAACAGTTCATCAGTGAAAAGTGAACACAGATATATTCTTTCCAGACACCTCAATAAACTTAATTTAGAAGACTTTGGAAGAGCCATGTCTTCTGTTTCAGAAAAAAGAGATGTGCAAGAACAAGGGGCACAATTTGAAGTTAGAGGGGGATGGCTCAGAGGTAATGTGAGAAAGTATTTTTTCACGGAGGGGTTATAGATGCATGGAACAGCCTTACTGAAGAGGTTGTGGAGTCAAAAACAGTGAGGGAATTCAAGAATGCATGGGACAGGTATAAGGCAATTCTAGGGGTGGGGGTAGGAAGAAGTAGGCTGTTGGTTAGCTAGGATCTGCAGCTTATCCATTTGGTGGAAATGGGCAGACTGGGTGGGCCAAGTGGTCACTTATCTGCCATCAAATTCTATGTTTCTATGTTACTGACTGGTCCTTCTCCAACAACATCACAAATATTGATGTTGCACTTGACTACTCAGTAAAACATTCCTCTCCATCTATGACTCATTTATTCCATCAAAAAACTCAGGGTTAAAGTTAAAAAATTAGATTGGGTCACTCCAACCCTCCTGCAACTCATGTGAAAGGGAGACACGGCTGGGTCCACTTACAGAAAACACAAACTACCTAACCTCCTGCAACAATAAGAGTCACTCTGAAACAGCTGCAAAGTGGCTGTCCGTGCAGCCAAGATCAAATTTCTAAAAGATAAATAAATAAAAAATTGGGGCAACCCTAAACAAACCTGGAACATAATTAATGAATTGCTTGGGAGAACCAAAAGGTTGAACAATTCACTATCACCAAGGACAGTGCTCTTATAAAGAGCCAGCACAGGTCGTCATTGAATACCTTGAAACATATAATCTTCTCTCTAACTCTCTACATGGCTTCAGGTCACAACAGAGAAACAGCCCTAGTTAAGTTTATCCACTACATCAATAATGGCAATGATGAAGGTCTATGCTGTGGCTCTGTTTTTTGTGGACCTTACCAAGGCCTTGACTTGGTTGATCACCACATACGCCTCAAAACTCTATCCCAACTCAACTTCTGCAATGAAATTGTTGTATGGTTTCAAAACTACCTCAGAGACAGAACACACACTAGCATTAGTAAGGACAGCTCTCTGGTGTCCATCTCATAAAATATATCATCCCTCAGGGCTCCATTCTGGGCCTCCCGCTGTTCTCCTATCAATAAATCCCTCCCATCTATCTGCACACATACCTAATTAATGCTATATAGCCAATGACACAGCTGTGCTCCATAAAGACAGATGTCCCACTACTCTTCTCAACAACCTACTGAAGGATTTCAGCAAACTTCACACATGGTTCTCCACTCATGATCTAATCTTAAACACCAAACAAAAACAAATTCATAGTTTTCTCAGCCTAAAAAAACTTTCACTTTGACTTCACACTCATAGGCAACAATGACAACTGTATTGAGAGAGTAAATGAATTTAGGTATTTAGGCATCTACCTAGACTGCCACCTCTCCTTCAAATCCAAATGTCTCAACTCATCAAGACAATCTACCAAAGACCTGTAACACTTTTCAGAATCAATCAATTTCTCATCCCTAAAACTCGAACTCAGGTTGCTAATAGTCTCCTGCTTCCTCTCCTTGACTACGGGTCCTATATTTATTCTTCCACCCCTCTCTCAAGACTCTCAGCAAACGCAGAACCACATACCATAGTATCTTCATGTTCAGCACAGGACTCCCAAGAAGCACCACCACTGCCGCCTCTACAAGGCTAACTGGCTCTCTTGAAAACAGAATCAACCTCAAAATCCTGACCTTTTTCTTTAAAGTCCACTAGAGACTTATCCTTAAAGTGTCACTTCCTGTTTCCAGAGGCCTCCCAGGGATTGCACCACTAGATCCTCTTCCAATCACTCCTTCCTAGTCCCTTTGTTCCACACTACCTTTGGACCCCCTCTCTCCTCCTCTAGGGCACTCGACTCCTTTTTTTCCGAACTTTATTTATCACCCTCTTCCACTGACATCTCTCCGGTGAGGTCACATGGCTGTTGGCTCTACCCAACTGCCTGAAGCTCCGTCATTCTTCTCTGGTTGGAGCCACCTCCATCCTCACAGTACTGCCCTAACCCCTTGGCTCTGAGTCCCGAGGAAGGATCACCACTCTACTGGCGGTTCTATCTATAATGCTGGTGGGCACCACTGCACTGAGGAGGAACCGGAGGTGAACTTCCTGAAGTCGGCACTGGGCGTGGGGCCATTGCCATGTTTTGTCCCAGTCTAGAGCTGTTTCAAAGTCATGGCTTTTTAAGCTTTCTCCGTGTACATGGAAATCAGTTTCTGACTTTCCTGACCATCGAGAGAAGCAGACATAGCCAATAATTGATTTATGCTAGGATATAACGTCACTAGGGTTGCTAAACACAAGGCTGATAATTCATGATGTTCTGAGCCAATAATATCCCTGGCTCTATGATGTCTTGATCCTGTTTATTGATTAGAAGTATTTTGTTTTATGTGAGTATACACTGTACTTATCAAAATCCCCTGATTTTGATGTTTGTGGAAATAAAGGGAGAAGGACAATGGTCTTTCCCAACTGGGCAAAGATTCTGACTAATACACAGTTTAAACCTAAATTACCATGTCCAGGAACAATCATACATTTTATATTGTTCAGCGTCTTCCAACCCAAATTTAGCTTACACCAGCCAACTATTCTGTGAATTGGGACAGGACACTCAGGATCTGTACAGATCAGTAAATGTTTATAAGCCTCTGTGGTTAACTTTAGTGTCCCCAAGTGGCCAATATAGTAGTGGTCATAGAAATCTGTTTCCTATTTTACAGTCAGCTGCTTCATTTTCCACAACTTTAAAATGATTAGTCATATACATTTCTAAGCAATGATTATTTATTAAAACAAATTTAACTGACAGCAACTCGTGCAGAATGGATAAACAAGCAAAATAATCACAACTAGGAATAATAATGTATTCCTTAACAAATAGAAAATATGTATATATTTTAAACAAGTCACCCTGCCCTTGCATTATTATAAAGTTATCAGCTCAATCAACAAAAATAATATCTTGGTTAAAAACCTTATCTGTCCAAAGATACACTCAGAGAAGCAAAATACAAAAAAAAATAGCTTGGCTATACAACCTTACTCCTCTTAAAGACACACTCTACATTGTAGCTAAAATAGCTACGTTTTGGAATATATTTTTACATTATACTAAAAGCAGAATGCAGTTAGAAGAATACAGTTCATTAGAAACATAAAACTTGATGGCGAGATAAGGACCGCTTGGCCCACCTAGTCTGCCTATTTCCCTCCAACGGATAAGCTGCAGATCCTAGTTAGCCAACAGCCTAATTCCTCCTACCCCCACTAAAATTGCCTTATGTCTGTCCCATGCATTCTTGAATTCTCCCACAGTTTTAGACCCCACAACCTCCTCAGGAAGGCTGTTCCATATGTCACCACCCTCTCTGTGAAAAATACTTCCTCACATTACCTCTGAGCCGTCCTCCCTCTATCTTCAAATTGTGCCCCTTGTTCTTGCACATCTCTTTTTCTGAAAGATGCTACCCTCTTGGACTTTGTTGATTCCCTTGAGATATTTGAAAGTTTCTATCATGTCCCCCATTTCTCTCCTTTCCTCGAGGCTATACATCTTAAGCTCTTTAGTCTTTCTTCATATGTCTTCTGGTGTAGACTATGCACCATTTTGGTTGCCCTCATCTGAACAGCCTCCATCCTATGTCTATGTCTTTGTGGAGATGGGGTCTCCAGAACTGTACATAGTACTCCAGATGTGGTCTCACCAACTGTCTGTACAGAGGATAACAACTTCCTGTTTTCTGCTGGTGATGCTCTCTCCTATGCATCCCAGTATCCTCCCAGCCCTCCGTACTGCCTTCTCACATTGCTTGCCCACCTTTAGGTCGTCTGATATGACTACACCCAAGTCCCTTTCCATTTTGTTGTCAGTATCTCCCCCATTGAGTATCTCTTCCCTGGGTTTTGTTTCCCAGGTGCATTACTTGCACTTCTTTGCATTGAATCTAAGCAGCCATACATTTGACAATTCCTCCAACTTGCCAAGTCCCTTTTAATCCATTCCACCCACATTTTATATCAACCCTGTTGCAGATCTTTGTGTCATCTGCAAACAGACATACTTTCCTTCCAGACCCTCTGCAATGTCACTTATAAAGACCTAAAAGGACTGGACCCAGTATGAACCCTGCGGTACCCCACTAGTAACTTTCTTTCTTCAGAATGGACTCCATTTACAATTACCTTCTGTGTTCTGTTGTTCAGCCAATGTTTACCTAGGCTACCACTCCTGGGACCCATCCCAAGACTGGCTAATTTGACTATTGATCTTTTGTGTGGGACTGTGTCAAATGCCTTGCTAAAGTCTAGGTAGGCCATGTCCACAGCCCCTCCCTGGTCTATTACTTAGTCACCCAGTCAAAGAAATCAATTAGATTTGTCTGACATGACCTTCCGCTGTGAATCCATGCTGCCTTGGGTCCTGTGCCCCACTGGACTCTAGGTACTCAACAATTCTTTCCTTCAGAAGTGATTCCATCATTTTCCCTACCACAGAGGTCAAACTGACAGGTCTGTAGTTCCTACTCTGTCTTGCTCCCACTTTTTGTGAAGGAATCACATCAGCCTTCTTCCTACATAAGTTAATGGCAGATAAGGACTGCAAGGCCCATCCAGTCTGCCCATTTCTTTTTCTACCTTATAAGTGTGCCATCGGCCTTTGTTCTGTCAGTGGCCTATCTATTCATACTCATTTGTATTGCTCCCTTATGCCTATCCCAAGCCTGTTTGAAGCCCTGCACTGTATTCATAGCCACCACTTCTTGAGGTAGGCCATTCCATGCATCCACCACCCTTTCTGTGAAAAGAATTTCCTCACATTCCCTTAATCGGCCTCCTCTAATCTCATGCTGTGTCCTCTTGTCCTGCTATTTTTCTTATATTTAAACATGTTAGACTCTTTCACCTTGTTAATGCCCTTAAGGTGTTTGAATGCCTCGATCATATCACCTCTCTCCTCCTTTGCTCAAGGGTATACATATTGAGCTCTGTTAATCTGTCCTCATATGTCTTCTGATGCAGTCCCTGCACCATTTTGGTTGCCCATCTCTGGACTGCCTCAGTTTGGTTAATGTCCTGTGAAGGTGTGGCCTCCAATAATGCGCAGTACTCCAGATGGGGCCTAACCAGTGTCTTGTAAGAGGATTATTACTCCCTCTTACGACTTGTGATACCCCTACTAATACACCTAACACCCCCTAGCCTTACCTACTGCTTTAGAGGTCTGCTTGGATGATTTCAGGTCATCAGTGATGATGATGCCCAAGTCTCTTTCTTCCTTTGTGACTGATAGCAACTCCTCCCAGCCTATAGGTGGCTTCAGGGTTTCTCTTCCCTATGTGCATGATCTTGCACTTCTTTGCATTAAATCCCAGTTGCCACTCTTCTGACCATTTTGCTAGTTTATCCAGATCTCTTCTCATTCTGCCCACCCTATCTGGATCATCTACTCTGTTGCAGATCTTGGTGTCATCTGCAAACAGACAAGTCTTACCCTCTAGTCCATCTGCAAGGTCACTAATGAAGATGTTGAAGAGGACTGGCCCCAGGACTGATCCCTGAGGTACCCCACTTGTGACTTGCATCTCTTCTGACTGTATACCATTTACCACCACTCTCTGTTTCTGCCCATCAACCAGTTGCTACACCAGTTGACCAACTTCTGACCCACCCCGAGCCTACCCAGCTTATTTATCAATCTTCTATGTGGAACAGTGTCAAAAGCTTTGCTGAAGTCAAGGTAGGCAACATCAACTGCTCCCCTTGGTCCACCACTCTGGTTACCCAGTCAAAGAAATCTATGAGATTAGTTTGACAGGACCTTCCTTTGTCCTTCTCCAGTCCACAGGTACCACACCATCCTCCATGATTAATTAAAAGGGTAGTCAGTGGTGTTACTAGTTCTTCCCTTAGTTCTTTTAGAATTCTGGGTGAATCCCATCAGGCCCATTGCTTTATCCACCTTCAGTTTTAAGAGTTCTTTCAGAACCCTTTCTTTTGTGAAAGGACTAATATCAACCGTCCTATCCAGAGTGCTTCTATTAATTGGATTAGGCACTTCCCTCCTCTTTTGTGAATACTGAGCAGAAACATGTGTTCAGTATCCTGCTTTTTCACTGTCACTTTCTGCCCAACCACCTTCCTCTTTATTCAGCCTCAGTAGCCCTGCCTTAGTCTTTCTTTGCTCCCTAATGTACCTATAAAGGTTTTATCCCCCTTCTTAACTGAGTTGGCTATATTTTCCTCAGTTTGGGCCTTTGCTATTCTGATTGCCTTCCCGCTTCCTTCTGATTTAACTGGTACAGTTCTCTTTCCTGCCCTTCTGTGTTTCCTTATACTTCCTGAATGCTATCTTTTCTCCTTACCTTTCCCACCACTTCTTTTGAGGACCATAGTGTTTTTCTTTTGTTTTGATTTATTTGCTTCACACAAAGGCTTGTTGCCTCTGAGAGGCGGTTTGATGTTCCCCATTGTTACTGCACTCCACCTTCTTGCCTGTTGCAGTGCTTTTCTGAGGCACGCTCCCATTTTGACAAAATCAACCCTCCTGAAGTCCAGTACCTTCACTTTTGTGTGGTTTTGACTCTACAGCTAAGTTTATCATGAACCACACTGTTTGGTGGTGCTTGTTCCCAGATGGCTACCCATTTCAAGATCAGAGATTCTCTTTCCATCCTCATTTGAGAGTACCAGGTCTAAGATTGCTCTCCCTGAGTGGGTTCCAAAACTAACTGTTTGAGGCATGCCCCCTGTGGACATCGAGAATGGCCCTGCTCTTGGATGTGGTTGCAGCAAAAGTGCTCCAGTTAACATCTGGCATATTCAGGTCCCCATCAGCAACATCTCCCCTTTCTCTGCCATCCTAAGGATGCCTTCTGTCATTTCCTTGTCCATTTCCTCCCCTGAGATGGGGGTCTGTATACAACCCTGTGTGGATTGTGGAGCCATTTCCAGTCTCCAGGGTGACCCACAGGCCTCCTCTCTTCCCTGTTTACCCTTTAGTTCTGTTGCTTTGATCCCTTCCTTACATGAGAGCTACTCCTCCTCCTCTTCTTCCTTCCCTGTCCCTCCTGTAGATTGTGTACCCTGGTATGTTGACATCCCAGTCATGGTTCTCTGTGTACCATGTTTCTGTGACTTCCACGATACCAAGGCATCCCTCTTCCCTCAAGGCCACCATTTCAGGGAGCTTTTACCTAGACTACAGGCATTGGTACTCATTACCTCCATTTTTATGGCTTTATTTCTTTTGCCCCATCCCTGTCCTTACTGCCTTTGTCTTTTCTCCATTTACCCCTGCCCTTCTCCCTATCGACTGCTCTATCTTGGTATTTACCTCACTAACTATCCTGATTTTTGGGGAGCTAGGATTTCCCTTCTCCTTTCAGTGCCTCCCCCTTGGCTAGTATAAATGCGCCAATGAAGCACTTAAACCTATCACCTAGGATCCTGTTTCCCTCCTGGATAGATGCAGACCATCCAGACCTGTATAGGCTTGTATCCTCCAGGTGGGAGCCCCAGTCCCCAATGAAGCAAAATCCTGAGCTCTGCACCAGTTTTTCAACCAGTCATTGAATCCCATGGTGCAGAGTGCCTAACCTCATCCATACCATAGATATTAATCTCATTAGTATTATTTCAGCTTAAATAAGTGGTCCAGCAGCACTTTGCTCCCCAAAGCATTGTTAATAGCTTGTTGGAATGTTAAACTACCTCCAATAGCTTCCTTCCAAGAAATAACAAGTATTTGTCAATGCCAAATGTTTGCTTGTTGGTATTAGCATTGGAACTGCAGGAGTTAGACAGATGCAGAGTAGGAATGGCAGTTAAGCATTGAACTTCACACCAATCCCACCTCTACCAACAGAGACGGACAGGCATTGGGGCATGCGTTTGGTTGTTACTCATAACGTTCATGCCATTCGCCTCACCCTATCCTGCAGACACTGACAAGTGCTGAAATGTGCCTTAGGTGTTCAAGCTTCCAGTCACCCCACTCCATAAGGACATATGCTGAAATGGGCAATATAGAGATGGGGTGAACTGTTGGGACAAAGAGTCCAAGGCACAGCTCAATACCAGTCAGTGACTGCAGGGTGAGGTGGGATTGGAATGGCATGAACAAAGGCACACCTCTGATGCCTGTCAGTCTGTACATGGTGGGACGTTATGGTTAGAAACCGTAATGCCCCAGGCATGTGTTGGTATTTGTAGTACAGATTTTCAACATGGGCATTTTGTGTCCCCACCTCATGAAAGCATATGGGACCTCTTCTCATGAACAGTGGCACTGTGATTTGTCAATGTGTCCCGAAATTTGAGTTTCCACAGTGACCGTGCCATTGTGTGCCAGATGTACGAAAACTCGGATCGGGCAGGTTGTGAAGAATGACAGCTGTACCATTCATAGGAGGTGTGAAGAGATGGAAATGTTTAAAATCTGTAGTGAAAGTATTAAAATGCTCAAACTTCGGCGTACATAGAAACTGTGCAACGCATATCGTGTAACAGTCATTTAGTGGAATTATTTCACCAAATTTTCAACATAGGCATTTTGTGACATCTGCTCATGAACACTGTCACTATGATTTTCTTAATCTGTACTGAACATTGATTTCCTACAGCAACCGCGGTATTTTGCGCCAGATGAGTAAATGCATATTTGGGCAGGATGTGAAAATGACAGCTGTACTGTTCATAAGGAGATCTAAAAAATGACAATATTGAAAATCTGGAGTGAAAAATACTACAAATTTGTGAAGTTACGAGGGTGCATGGAAACTGCATATGCACGCTTGTAACACATTTTATGGACATTTGTCCCAAATTTTCATCATAGGCATTTTAGGACCTCTACTTATGAACAGAGTCACTGTGATTTTACATACGAACATACATACGAACATATGAACCTGCCAGCAGAACACACCAATCAGTCTATGTAGAGTCTCCTGAGTGTGCAACTAGCACCCTAGATTGCAGCTGCCCCAGCTTCCTCCCCTCAGTTCCTCCTCACTTGTCCCAGCCCCTGCCCCAACTCTTCCTCTTGCTTTTATCCCACCCTCCTTCAAAGCTAATGACTATCCTACATGTTACCACCTCCTCTGACTGTGCATTCCAACCAGACACCACCCTCTCAGAGAAGTAGTGCCTCCTCGCTTCCCTCTTGAAACGTTCCCCTTTCAACCTTAGTCCGTGCCCCTTGTCTCTTCCACTCCTCAGTTTAAACACCCCATCGGTGCTAGGTTTATTTACCCCTCAGGTATTCAAATGCTTCAATCATATCCCCCATCCTCCTCTCCTCTCCTCCACTGTGTACATGTTCATCTCTTTTCAGCCTAACTTATATTACTTTCATCCCTTTAACATTTTTGTTGCCCTCCTTTCCCCTCCAGTAACGTTATATCTCTCCTCAGGTATGGCCTCAGAATTGCACATAGTACTCTAGGGTGCAGTCTGACCAATGATGTGTAGAGAGGTAGGATCACATCCCTGTGTCTAGATGAGAACCCCTTGCTAATGCACCCCAGCATCCTGCTTGCCTTCACTGCTGCTCTCCTGCAGTGGGCTGAGTTGTTCATGCTCCCAGTTACCAACACCCCTAGGTCCTTCTCTTCCACTCTGATCCCCAACCAGTAGTCCCTTTTCTGGTTCTTAGCCCTGAAGTGCATCACCTACACTTCTTTGCATTGAATCCTAACTGCCACTCCACCCACCATGTCTCTAGTTTGGCTAGAGTCCCCTGCAGTTTTTCCCATCCATCCTCTTGGCCACCACTGCCCTCAATTTGATATAATGGTGAGAAAAGACTAACCTGCTCACTCCATGTGCTATATCAGAGTTAAGAGCCCAAATAGCACTGGGCCCAGCCCAGGCCCCTGCAGCACCCACTTGTCACTGATCTGGGTGCCGAGAGCCCCCACCACCACCCTCCACAACCTCCCTGTAACCAGTTCTCTATCCATTTATTCAGCTTTTTCCCACCCCACTGTCATCAGCTTCCCCAGTCTCCCATGAGGCACTGTATCAAGGTCTTACTGAGTCCAAGTACAGAGCATGCTACTGCCATGGCCCTGTCCAACTCCTTGTCACCAAGTCTACAATACTCTATTAGGCTGGTTTGACAGACCTCCCTGAGACAAACCCATGTTGTCACCATCTTGGAGGCCATTACTGTCTAGGAATGCCACCAGCCTCTCTTCAGTATCACCTCCATAAGCTTGCACTGTGGATGTGAGACTTACCAGCCAATAATTTCCTGGCTCCTCCCTAGGCCCACTGTTGTGCAGGGCACCACATGGGCCACCCTCCAGTCCTGGGGCACACCCCATTTCCAGGGAGGTGTTGAATGGATCTGCCAGCAGCTCAGCCAACAGCTTCGCCATCTCCCTCAGCACCTTGGGTGGATGCCATCGGGACTTGGTGCCTTGTCCACCCTTACTGCCCTCAGCTCCTCTAGCACCCTACTTCCTGTGATCACGTTGTCTGTCACCTCCTCCATACCTTTCCCACCCCCCATCCCATTCTGGTAGTGGGCCATCCCTCTCCTTAGTGAAAATAGAGCAGAAATACTCATTTAGAATTCCACTTGCTCCTCCCCTGTTCCACCCAATCCCTTCCCGCTTTATCCTCAATATGTTCCTTGCACTTCCTCTTTCTCTGACATGCTAAAAAGTTATTTTCCCTCCCTTTATGCCCTGTAGAACTTAATTGCCTGGAGGTGTTAGCTTTTTCACCCTCCTGGCAACCACCTCTTGACCAACTTCGAAAGCCTCCTTATCCTCTTCCTTCCTTGTTCTCCTGTACTTCTGGTATGCAGCCATCTTTGCCCTCACCACTTGCAGCACTTCCTTGTTCAGCCAGCTTTGTTTCTTGCCTCTGCACTTCTACTCCTGACCCGGTGCAGGCTACTGTGGTCTCTGTTAGCCCAGTCTTAATGACTCCCCACTTTTGTTCTGCATCCATCCCGGCCTTATAGCCTGAGTCTCCTTTGCAGTACCGCTCCCATCTCCCCAAAGTCCACCCTAATAAAGTCCACCACCTTAGAGTCCATCCCTCCTGTCTTCCTGCCCAGCGTGACAATGAGCCACACTGTTTGGTTGTCGCTACCTGCAGTGGGTCCTCCACCCTTACCTCCCTCACCACCTCCCCATTCACCAGTACTAGGTGCAGAGTGCTACCAAGCCTTGTAGGCCCACTCACCAATTGTGTCAGAAGGCTGTCCTGGAATGCATCAAGGAAGCACCTGCTCCTTGGTACTGCAGGTGGCTGGGGTGCTCCATTCAATCTGTGGTAGTTAAAATCCCCCACTATCCCAACCCCCTTCTACAAACTCTTCATCTGCTCTGCCAACTCCCCATCCAGTTCCCCGGATTGAGCTGGTGGTCTGTCACCACTCCCAGCCTCAGCTTTCAGCCCTTGACCCAGGAGCTGAACCCAAAGTGCCTCTTGTCCTCTCTCTTCTCCTCATCCCATATGCATTTAATCCCTTCCTCACGTGAGTGAAACCCTCCCCCTTCCACCCGGTCCCTGCTGTATATCCTGTATTCTGGATTGCCAAGTCACAGTCATGGTACTCTGTGGCCTAAGTCTCTGTCCTGCAGCAATTTCCACCTTCCCCTGAAAGGAGCACCTGATGCTCTGCAATTTTGTTCCCCAGGCTTCTAGCATTGAGAGAGACCACCTTCCACCCATACCACTCCTTCTCCTCACTCTTCTCCTCTTTGGCCTGTGTCCCTCCTCCCAGTAGTCTGCACCCCTTTCTCCTCCTTATTCTTACTGGGTGGTGGTGGTGGTGGTGCCTTCTGTTGCCTCAGACCTCTGCCCCCCCAGGGTTACTCGCCTCTACCTTTACCTGTATCTGGGGGGTAGAGCTCATTAGGCTCCCTGTCCAGACCTGTCTACTAACCTCAATCTTTTGGCCACCCCCCAACTAGTTTAAATCCTCCTAGTAGAGATATACCCTCTAATCATGCCTGAAATACTCCCTCCCCTTTCTGCTCAAGTGTGCCCTGCCCCCCCATACAAATCACTGTTTCCCAGACTCTACCCCAGTTAGTTACTATCCCATAATTTTGGTGTAGCACCAATCCTCTGCACCTGTTGAACTCCTCAGTCCTCCTCTTCCTCCCCATGGTTGCACATGGTACTGGAGTACCTCCGAGAATGCCATCTACTCCCCACCCTCACACTGCCTGGCTAACTACTCAAACCTCCCCTCATTACTTCCACAGTCTCTCCGACAAGTCATTTGTACCCACATGCAATAGTAAATGAGGTTTCTTCCTCCCCCTCACTGCACACTTGAGCAGTGCCTTGCGCTACCCTCCTGCAGTTAACCTGGGGATAGCTTCAATCCAAATATGGCTGTGCTTCCTCTTCTGCCCTATATCACCTTTCAGTATAGAATTCCCTAGGATGAGTAACCCCTGTCCTTAGTCTCTTTCCTCTAATGTCCCTTCTACCATCCCAGTATTCATCCTTCCCTACCCTTACCCTGCCAGCTGCACCTTCTTGACTTCTGCATCCTGTCCCCTACTTTTGCCTCACCCTTTCTCTACCTTATTCCTCCCATCCCCCTTGAACCCCTTCCCAGCCTGACTACTTCCTACTGGGCTTCCTATGTCGACCTCCCTCCTCCCTGCTGATTTTCTACCTCTCCTATCCCGCTGTTGTTGATTTAGAGCCCCATTCCTTCTAAACCCAATATGATGCCCCTCCCATCCTTCCCCTTCTCGTGGCCTTCTATCCTCCAGTCACCACTGCCTCCTTCCCTAGCCCCCTCCTTCTACCCTTTCGTCCTCAATATCTCTTCCCCTAGCTCAATTGCCATCCTCTCATGCCCTGCTTGTCCTCCACCCCTTCCGTATGTTCCTGCACCCTCTCTCTCTCCCATAGCAAAGGCTCAAATCTATTCCTAGTCGATACCCCTCCTATATCTCTTCCTCCATGGTTCCCCATCCTACTTGTTCCCCTCTGTGCCACCCTGGTCCCACCCCTGATACCTCCACACCCACAGCCATCTGCTCTCTCCTAGTACCCTCATGGTCTCTTCCTCCCACAACAGGAGGCCCCCTCGCCTCAGGCACCCCTTTCATCTCCTCTCTTTTCTGCTAGTGCCTCTGATACTGAGATCAATTTCAGTCCCTAATTGTTCTTCCTCTGTTCCTCCTTGCCATCCCTATCCCCAAGCCAGGATGCCTACCATACTCATCTGCCCTGCCACTTAGAGCGCCTCCCTAACCTCCACAGTTCCTCCATCAAACTAGCCAGTTGTCTACAGACTATACACACCCCATCCTCCAAGCCCAGTCCAGGATCAAGGCAGACCCACACCTGTACACTCCACCACCCTTCCAAAGATGCTCGCCCTAATGACATGTGGCACTTGTCACATTTGGCCCCCATCTTATGTTGCAGGCTTTGATCCCAGGTTCTGTACCTACTACAACTGTTGGACCCTGTGTACTCAAATTCCTGTTCCCCTTCACATTAGTCCCCTACTGACCCCTGCTGACCGGGATAATTCAGTCTCAAATCTCATCCGTTAGATACTGTATTACTGCTAGCTATCCAAAAGCCTGCTTGTCCGTTTTCACCCCTCAGCTACCATACTTTGTTCTCAGCTCTCATTTCACCTAGCGAGTTAGAAATCTGTTGCACTCCAATTACTCAGCTGAGTTGAAACAAATAGAACAAATAAATATGTATTATTACAGCAATCATAACAGTATAGCTCAGTATTTAGCTCAGAGAAAGAAACAGAACAACTAAATCTGTATTATTACAGCAATCCTCAAAGTAGCCAATCATTGCTTTGTCTCCCCCCAGAGACCCTGCTGCAATATAGGACCACTGAGGATAATAGGTAGGGAGGTGGTAAACTCTAAAGTCCCGCACAGAGCTCCATTGAGCTTGCTCTCTCCGCCTCTCTCTCACTCACTCATTCTGTTTCTCCAGCGCTGCAGGCTGCCCTTTGTACCGGCTCCTGCCTGCATTGATGCCTTTTTCTGTCCACAGAGAAATCCACAGCAGTTCTGACAGAGCTCAGTTAGTACTCACTCACCCCCTCTTACTTGCTTGTTCCATTCTCGTGCTGCAGGCTGCCTTTTTGTACTGGGCTCCTACCTGCATTGGCACCTTTCTGCCGCTACAAAGAAATCTGCAGCAGTCCCGACACAGCTCGTTGAGCTCACTCACTCATTCTGCTTCTCTCGGCGCTGCAGGCTGCCCTTTTATGTCGGCTCCTGCCTGCATTGGTGCCTTTTCTGCCCACAAAAGTTCACAGCTGTCCCAACAGAGCTCAGTTGAGCTTGCTCACTCCCAATCTCTCACTCACTCCTGTTTCTCCTGGTGCTCAGGCTGCCCTTTTGTACTGTGCTCCTGCCTGAATTGGTGCCTTTTCCGCCCACAGAAATCTGTAGCAGTCCTGAAAAGAACTCCTCTGAGCTCGCTCCCTCCCCTCCCTCACTCGCTCATTCTGTTTCTTTGGCGCTGCAGGCTGCCCTTTTGTACTGGACTCCTTCCTGTGTTGGTGCCTTTTTCTGTCCACAAAGAAATCTGCAGCAGTCCCAACAGAGTTTGTTGAGCTTGTTCACTGCCCCTCTCTCACTCACTTGATCTTAATCTGTCCAAACACTGATTTCTCACAGCGATCCAGATATTCTGCGCCAGAAGTGCAATAACACATTTTGGCCAGGATGTGAAAATGACAGCTGTACAGTTCACAAGGAGGTGTGAAAAATGACAGTGTTGAAAATCTGCATGAAACTGTTACAAATTTGCAAAGTTGCAAGGTTGTGGAAACTGCACAATGCACACTTGTAACACAGTCATTTTATGGACTTCGTCACCAAATATTCAACTTAGGCATTTTAGATAATCTCGGCACATTGCTGTAGAATCTGGAAAGGCGCCTGATAGACAGGCCTACAATGCAGAATGCAATAAGTGCACTTGGGCCATTAGGCTGGCCAAGGCAGAGCACTACCAGACCTCCCTCGCTCCACTTGGGGTTCTGCCCGGACCTTCTGGGATAATATGAAGGAGCTAAATGGGAAGTCTCACTCCCACCATCCCAGCTCTCCATCAGTGGCACCCCACCACAGATCGCAACCTTATAGCCAATTGCCTTAACACCACCTTTCTCTGACCTAAGCTCGGTACTCCCCAGCAACTTCTTTGACCCAATCCCTGCCTCTCTCCTCTGGTCCTGCATTGCCCACCATTCTACCTGCACACCTTCCCCCAGAAACCAGGCCACACCTGCTAAAGCCTTAGGGCAGCAGTGAACCCCAGCAGTGACCCCTCGACTCCAGGATCCTCGTATGGTCTTGGACAAAGTCATAGTCCCCTGACTGACCTTCTAAACTGGTCTCTATGCTAGGTCAGTTCCCAAGTGCTTGGAAAACTGCTGAAATCACACCCATACATAAGAGTGGGGGACCAGTCCACCTCCAACACCACCGGCTTGATCTCCATCCTCCCCCATTTTCTAAAGCCCTTGAAAAAGTGGTGTCGATCCAGCTCTCTGAATACCTAACAAAGTATGATATTATGTGTCTAGAGCAGCACGGTTTCCACCCAGGACACAGTACAACCATGGCTGTCTGGAATTCTCCCAACACCTGCATGCTGCTCTAGGCTCTGGCAGCCTTGCAGGAGCAGTGTTCATTGACCTCTCCAAGGACTTTGACACTGTCTGCCATCCCCTACTCAACTCTCCACCAACTTGGCTTTCTGGCAGTCCCATTTCCTGATTCTCTAGCTACCCTCTGCTAGATCCCAGAGTGTCAAGATCAGCAGCTCCTCTCCAGCACTCTTCCCATTAACCCGGGACCCTCAGGGCTCCATCCTGGGTCCAGTACTTTTAGCCTCTATGTCAACACCCTCCCCAACTCATGTACTGGTAAATGCTCCTTCTCGCTGATGATGCAGTCTCATTTGCCTCACATCCCAATCCCACCTCCTTTTAATTATCCCTCCAGCAAGCTTACAACCAAGCTGAAAGGTGGTTTCTCACGACCGCAGGAATGGTCATTAATCTAAAGAAAAACAAATCAGTGCTCTTCTCCCACCACCAAAATAAAGCTAAAAATACCCCTCTTGATAATCCCCAGCATTCTGCACCCTCTAGAATAAGTGACCACATACAAGTACCTAGGCATCACGTTGGATACTATCCTCTCCTTCCACACACATTAATGCCCTGTCAGCCACTATTAACTCTCGGATTGGCCTGCTATACTGGCACAGGGACTGCTTGCCTCAGGTTGCCCTCAGACTGGCCATCACCTCCTCCGTCTTGTCCCTTGTGGACTATGGTTTGCCATCTACACCGCAGCTGACAACACTGCCCTCTCAAAATCCAACTCTCCATCAATAAGGCCTGTAGGCTCCTGACTGGTGCCCCAGCCGCACTCCACCTGCCTTCTCTATGCTACCACCAATCTGCTCAACTTTGAGGGTGACTGCTCTACCAGACCTGCCTTCTCACTAAGAAATCACTGCTAGGACTCTCCTGTCTGAGGTCTCCACCTCCCTACAGCAGTCATCATCGTCTGTCACCACCCATAGCTTTATTAAAACCACCTTCCAGGTGCCCAGAACCAAGACCCTCTTGCCCAGAGATCCTTCCTCTATCGAGCCCCCACCTGGTTCAATTCCTCCCTAGCTGTATCTCCAACTTGCCAAAACTGGTTCCTTCAAAACAGCCCTTGAAACCATATCCTTAACCCACTGTTGTAACCTGCCACTAACCTCCTGTTGTAACCTGTGGTACCCGCCCACCTTGCCCCGCTCGACAACATCCACTGGACAGCCTCCTCCTCCCCAGACCCACTCCTTTCCTACTAGGTCCAAATAGGGATGTAACCCGTTGTCTTCTCTGAGGACCTACTATATCCATGATTGTAACTCACAATTTTGTAACATTATGTAACCTAGGTGTAACCCCCTACAAATGGGGTTCCCAAAAGTCTTCCTTGAGCTTGCCTAAATGCTCACTGCCAGGCATGCTGTCCTGCATTTTAGCAGTTTAAATGTGATTACCAGAGGGTATACCCTCTGTGTACTGTCTCTTTAAGAGCTGCCTAACTGCAGCTATAAGGACTCTGTTGAAAGATGTAACTATTTACTGAAAATCATTTAGAGTGATAATGTAGTTTGTCTAACCTGCTTTCTTTGTAGCAAAGACTGTTTTGTTTGTCTCACTATCTTGGTCCTGGACTGCAAATTGGACCAAACAGTACTAGTGGGGCCTAAAATGTAGCCGGACTACAGGAAGTGTCTGAACTCAAAATCTGTAGGAACTGTAGTTTGAACTATTTGCACCTTTTTTGCAACTGAAGGGAGCTCTTGCTTTGACTGACAGCCAAATCAGCCAACCAAATCTTTTGGATCTTGGGAAGTCCTGGGCTGCTTGCAGTTTTCAGTTAGATCTTAACTGAAATTTGAACAAGAAGGAGCTGAAGTGATTCTGAGCAGCAATCCTTGTGAATTTGCATTGGAGAACTCTGAAAAGGCTAAGTTTTTGGCCTGCATGTCAGTGTGCTGCTATTGAGATGGAGAGAAGAGAATTATTTTGGACTAAATCCAAGTTTGTGTGACTAAAGTAAGCTACTGAAGTGGGCCAGGCTCAACCTGAAGAAGACAGAAAATTTTGCTGAATGCGATTGGCCCATCAGGAGTTCCAGCTACCCTAAGCTCCGGTGTGCAGAAACTTTGTGAGTGTGACTGGGGAGCGTTTTGCCGGTACAGTAGAATTCCTTACATGTAAATGTGCTATGAGCTGCTAGTGGGTCGTGAGTTAGTTCCCCATTGTGTGAACTGTGTTCTGGTTGCTGGAAGCTGTATCCAGCCCAAAGCGGACAGCATCGAATTTGTCTGCATGCGGTCTGGTCCTTGCCAGATTGGCCAGCCAGACTACCCACTGCACAGAAAGCCATCGACAAGAGACCTGCCTGGGGATCAGCCCCTGCTCCACGCTTGAACAGGAATGACGCCTCTCGACTCATGTGGGCCCTACCTTTCCTGCCATTCCAGGTCAAGCACCTGCAGTCTCGATTTTGTCCAGCCTGTCTCCAGTCTTGGGTATCGTGGTAAATACCAGGGTAGCTCCTGCAACAGCAGCGTAATCTGATTGTCTGTTGTTTCATTTCCTTCTACGAACTGAGCCCTCTGGCTCTGGATTACAAATATTGTGTACTGTGCATGTTGTGTTTTCCATCACAGGGCCCCAACCAGCTGCAACCCGGGCATAGGTCCTGGCTAGCCATCTCTTCTCCACCTGGGTACCAGAGGTGGACTGTGGGGGACTCAAAGTGCATGCATAACTGCTTGATTGATATAACCTTTAAGCTAATTAACCTGATTTTGCCCCTCCTTGTTCAAGTCCCTGAATAAATCAGATCTAACTTTTTCTGCATGTAATCTGATTGCGGTTCCAATTTGTGCTCAGAGTACTGTACTGTTGCTATTTGCTGTGCATAACCTTGTTTTACAGGGGTCCCCAGGTTCGAGCCAGAGGAACCAGCCCTGGTGGTAAGTGCAAACAGTTTGGGTACTTGTGTGGTGTACCAGGGTATTGTGAAAGTGATTATTGTACAGTATTCAGGCCACTAGAGGAAAGAGGGGTTACAGTGTCTAGGAGGGTTGTGCCCAGGTTAGCTTGACCACTACCAGCCCTGATCTCCGGGTGTGGCACCCATTTCAGAACTCAGGCCCCTTAACCTGCTACTATCCAAGCAGGCAGGGGTAGTAGCCCTTGGGATAGTGCCACCTAGGGTTAGATAAGTAACATTTATTTATTGAAATGTTTCACCAGGAAAAGGCACGCTGAGCAAAAGATGCTTGTCTCATGGTGCGATCTGGAGGCGGATACAGAGGAGAGCAACTGTATACAGTTGTACATAGAAACAAAAATTACACAATTAGTTACACGACTGAGCATAAGTATAACACCTCTAAAACATGAAGTAGGGTAACATAGGAAACATTGGAACAAGAAGTTGTATATATTGTTACATGGCGTAAGAAAATTGTACAAGGATTTAAATGACAAGGGTGACATGTTAGGCAGAGAATCGAGGCTTGAAGTGCAGTAGGGAGTAAGTGCAGAGGTTGGTGGATATATGCCAGCATTTGTAGCCGTAGCTAAGTCACTGGTTAGGCCATATGGGATCTAGGATAGGACAGTTGGGGAGAGTGAGAGAAGGTGAGGGGAAGGGAGACAGAAGACAGAGGAGGGAGAGGAGGTCAGCAACATTGGCAGTTTACGCATAGTAATTTGTCAGGGCAAAGGAGATGGAGCGTCTGAAGAGGAGGTGACGGTTGTGCTGCAGGTCATTCCAAAGCCCAGGAGGTGACAGCAGAAGGCAGATTGGCCTGCTGTGGTCCGGCAGTGAGGATCCCCATCAGCCGGGAGTCTGTAGATCTAAGTGCATGAGAGGAGTGGGGTGAGAGATAAGGAGGAGGAAGGTAGGGGGAAGGGACCTGAGCCAGAGGTTGGAAGCAAATTTTGCACAATGGAGTAGGCGTCAGTTGACAAGTGAGGGAAGACCAGTGCATGATAAAGCTCACAGTAGTGGAGTGCGAGGGGCATTGAGGACAAAGCGGCAGAAGGCGTTGTAGAAGGGCCAGTCTGGATAGAGTAGACTTAGAGTGGCACTAGACTACATTACAGTAGTCAAACATAGGTAATAACATTTTCTGCACAATTTCACGCCTTACAGGTAGGGGAGGCAGATGTGGTTTCGGTATAGGGTGCAGAGCTTAGGACACAAGTTTTTCAGGATTGCATCCACATGAGCAGAGAAGGATAGGTGTTGGTCAAGCCAGACACCAAGGTACCTAAAGTTAGGCATGTCCTCAAGGATAGACCCATCAAGGGTGTCTAAGTTCAGGGAGTAACAAGCCTGGATAGTCTCTGCCTAGTGCTGAAGGTCATGGAGACAGTCTTTTGACATTAAGGGAGAGTTGGTGGGAGCTAAACCAGTGCTGAACTTTGCTGAAATCAGCCTGAAGAGAGTAGTAACCTCATCAGGGGCCCGGCCAGAGAAAAGAGGGCGGTGTCATCTGCATACATGTGAATTGAGGTAGATGAGCAGGTTTGAGGCAGGTCATTTATGAGGATAGAAAAGATGATAGGGCTGAGTACTGAACCTTGGGGAATGCCAGTGACTATTGGGAGAGGAGGAGAGGTGGAATCAGCAATTTTACGGATTGAGTTCATCCTTCTAGGTATGCTCTGAACCATTTTGTGGCAGGCGTGGATAGACTGACTTTGGAGAGGCAGGATAGCATCAGGGTGGGGGCGGTATAGAAAGCTTTGGCTAGGTCAGCGAAGATGGCTGCAGTAATGAGACCTTTGTTCATACTCAAGAGGACAGAGTCGGAGGCGTAGGAGGGAAGTGGCGGTGGAGTGGTTCTCTCTGAATCCAGACTGGAAGGTGGGAAGAGTTGGATTCTGAGAGGAAGCTGGAGAGCTGAGAGAGCATGAGGTACTCTTGAGTTTTGCTAAAGCAGAGAGGAGGGAGATAGGGAGGTAGTTGTACACAGAGGTGGGGTCTCCTTCTTTGGGAAGTGGAAGGACTATGGGATGCTTCCACTCTGCGGTACTGATTCAGAGGCAAAGGATAGGTTTAGCAGGGCAGCTAGCACAGCTGCAATGGCGGGCAGATAGATAGAGTAGTTTGGGGTCTAAACCATCGGGGACTTCCCTTGGAAGGATTCAGGAGAGGAGGGCATCAAGAGTTTCAGACTGGGAGATGTTCCTGAAGTGGAAGGTGTAGGAACCAGGGGAAGTAGCAGCTTCAGCGTGGTGGGAAGATGGAGCTGCAACTGGTAGGGAGGCAAGGAGTGAAGTAGCACATGTGGTAAGTATGAATTAAACTCGGAGGCAACTCAGGTGGGTCTGAAGAAGAGTGTCATTTGAGAGCAGAAGAGGGTGGGATTTGCCGATGGGGAAAAAGGAGTGGATAATTTTCCAGAATTTAGAAGGGTTATTGAGGTTGGCATTGACAGTGGAGTTAAAGTATTCAGCCTTGGCTAGCCAGGTGGCCTTGTGTACTTGTTACGGAGCATACGGTTGGTGGTGTTATCTCCTGGGAGGAGCATAGACCTGTAGGTTTTCCATGCTTTGTCCCAAGCATTTTGGCATGCTTTTAGTTCTGGGGAAATCCACGGAAGATGTGACCCGCAGACCCTGATCCGACTCATGGGGGCATGATTATCCCAGATGCCAAGGAAGGTGTTTTGGAAGTGTGTCAGGCCATCATCTATGTTATACTTACTATGGTGAGTGCTCCAGTTCACATGAGCTAGTTCATCCAGAAGGGGTAATGTTTAGAATTTGTAGGGCCTTTGAACTAGGAATTTGGGAGGGATTTAAGATGATGGATTTTGCAGACTATATAAGTGATATGGGGTCACCTAGAGTCCAGAAAGTAAGCCGGCTTTTAAGACTCAGTGATGGTGGGAGATGAGGGCCCAGTCAATCAGGGAGTGGTTGCTTGACTTGTGGTAGTACGTGTTGGTTCAGAGATGACCTAGGTAAGACTGAGGGCTGTGATCTCAAGCGAGCTTTGTTAAGGGAGGAGATGGCCAGTTGTGATTAAATCTCCCAAAATAAAAGTTTGCCAGAAGGGCTAGAAGGCTAGGTGGCTTAGAAGGTCAGTGACAGATGCGGCAGGGGTTCCAGGAGGCAGTATACACCCATAATGAAAATAGGGAGTGAGAAGGGTAGGGTCAGTTTGAGCATAAGTAGTTCAAAGGCTTGGGGCTCAGATTTGCAAGTGTGGGGTGGCCTACAGGGGGACCTGGAGGCTCTGGAAAATGGTCTAGAAAGTGGAGCTGAGGTTCAATGCAGGAAATGCAAGGTACTGCACCTGAGGGGCAAGAAACCTGGGCCAAGTGTACACCCTGGAGAATGCTACAAGTCTCGATGGCTGAGAGGACCTGGGGTGGTGGTGGATGTCAAGATGAACAACTTGGAGACTTGTGGGAGGGCAGCAGCCAAGGCCAACAGGGTGCTGGGATGCATTACTAGGGGATCATCTCCAGAAGGAGGAGGGTGATACTCCTCTGTATAACTGCTTGGTGAGGCTGCACCTCAGTACTGCGTGCAGTTTGGAGCCACACTAAAGAGGGACATTAGACTCCTGGAGAGGGTTCAGAGGAGGCAACAAATGATTTGGGGCTTGTGGGACAGGACCTATGAGGAGAGGCTTGAAGAGCTAAATATGTACACATTGGAAGAGAGAGGGACTGGGGGACATGATAGAGGTCTTCAGGTACATGAAGGGGTAAATAGGGAGAAGCAGTCAGGGTGCTTTGAAGGAAGGAGGAGGGGCCACTAGAAGGCATGGGTGGAAGCTGGGTGGGGAAGATTCAGGGGAGAAAGGAGGAGGTGCTACTTCACTGAAAGTGTGGTGGAGCCATGGAATGCACTGCCTAGGGGGCTGGTGCAGGCAGAGACAGTGGAGGGTTCAAGAGGGGTGGGACAGGTACAGGGGAAGGGTTCTGGAAGCAAAATCCAATGCAGTGAGAATATCCAGAACTGGGAAGGGAGAAGCCAGAGGGCAAGGGGACAGCAGGTCAGCTCCCAGGGTGGGGCTGACCAAATGAGCAACAGCGAAAGACCGTTAGGGCCTATTCTGGCATTTTAGTATGTTAGTAATGGAGAAATGTAAGTCTGAGGCTGTGTATATTGCAACTCCTCCGCCTCTAGTGGAGGCGGTCTTGTCGAGTGACATTAAAACCTGGTGTAACCCCTCACCCTGCCTTTTGCAAAATGACAGGTGGCATGCTGTTGAAGCTGACAGCAGTACCTGGTGGGGACTGGGTTGAGGGAGGATGAGGTTACTCGGCTGGGGGTCTAGGTTTGGCTACTCTGCACAGGGTACCCAAGTAAATCCGAACACAGGAAGCAATAGCTATAATGTCCAAAACCAGGAATAGGATTCTACAGTGTGGCTTTTATTCACATCCAAGCTGAACAAACAAAGCATAGATGGACCCCACAGGGCTACATTCCTGGTAATGCAGATTAGAGACAACAGAACACTTTTCACTATTTCCAGCCCTCAGGCTATGAACCCACTGGGCACACAGACCGACTTGCACGCAGCTTTGGGGTACACAGCCAGACTTGTACACCACGGGTTTTCCCCACTGGCCTGGCTCCCCGCCGGCCACTTGATCCGTGGTCCATTTGGGAAATCAACCAGTTTTCTCTGCTGGCTCCCAAACCACCTTAGACCTACGACTCCTAGAGAAATTTTCCTTCCAATCCACGTCCTGGGTACTTCCTCATCACTGGCCAAGTGCATGAGGCAAAGTAGAAATCCACAGAGCAAATCTGTAGAGGTGGACCTGGTCACTAAAGATGGGGGTCTCCCACCTCCAGCTCCCACAATCCATACCGGCCATTTCTCTGGAAACTAAACAATTCTTTTTGAAAGCTTGGCAATGTAGATTACTGGGTGAGCGTATGTCACGTCTCTTCTACATGTCTTGACTTCCCATAAGTGCTGGACTTGAGCATACTTTTACTTGGCTAAGCCTATTACTCTAGGCCTCCCACTACTTCAGTAGTCCAATCCCCACTATCACACAAGTCCCAGGGTGAAAACATAGGCCCTTTAGAAAGAGCAGAAACTCACCCTCCAGTTGCAGGTGCCCCACAGGCGAATCACAAAATCTTCTTGTTTCCCAAACTCTTGGACCAAAATAAGGCAGCTTTTCCACTAGCAGAAACCAGGGGTTGCCCTGGAATATGCAAGCTAAACTTTCCTGCCCCATCCCCTCAGGGATAGGGCACTGAGACTCATATTAAGCGGTCTCCACCACTTTAAAACTATCTTCTGTGTCTTTCTTTTGGGTGGAAACACACCTTTTCCTAAATGTAGTCCTATGTCAGGTCTGAGGCTCCACGAGCCTACACAGGAAACTGCTGTGGTCCTTCTCTCAGCAAGCTCCAAACTCCAACTGACCTACAGACTACTGTTCAAACCTCCCAACACTCTATCCAACTCCCTGCTGCAGATTTCATTGTGGCTCATGCAACTCTGACAGTTCTATGGTTATGTCATCCCTCAGTCTCAGCTGAGACTGAGAACAGAGTGAACAGTGTGAATCCATTTAACTGGAGTTTCCAAGCTGCCTTCCTGCCTATCACTAGGTCTTACTGGGATTCTAGTAACCCCAGGTAACAAGGGGTTACACTGGGATGGTGGTGGATGAGTTCTGAAGTTGAGGGTTTAACCAGGTCTCCGATAGGATGATAATGACAGGAGCATGCTGGACAGCTAGCACCTGGGCAGATCGAGCTTGGGGGCTGGGCTACGGATGTTAAGGTGGAGGACACGCAGCCCCGAGGAAGGAGCCAGAAGGTGTAGCAGTGGTGGCTAACTTAAGGGAGTTGATCGTGAGTTTAGTGGATATAGGCCAGTGCAGGGCCAGGACTAGGTGAATGTCACCACTGCAAGGAGTAGCAAGATGAGCGTTAGATAGTGAGAACATATTTGATAGCACCAAGCTGAGGCGAGCACCACCTAGGGGACATTTTAGGGCAGGCAGTGTGAGATGCACAGGAGGTAATTAGGTGGAGGGTTGACCAAAGGTGGGTGTAGGAGTAAAGGAGGGGAGGGGCAAAGGGGTAGGGGATCAGGTAGTGGCTGGAACAGATAGAGTAGTGGGAGGGAATACACATAAGTAGTTAGATTAGTCAAGAAGAGGGTGGGTCAGGGTAGAAGGGAGTTGGAGGTAAAGGGAGGGTAGGCAGAAAGGGATGAGGGATAATCTGAGTAATATCCATGGTGTTAGTGCCATGTTAGCTGTTTGCTGGAGGTAGTGAAGTGGGTTTAGACTTGTAGGTAGGAGCTGTGGAAGACCAGCCACACAGACCACTTGGGTGGCTGCTATAGGCTGGAGGGCAAGGGGGCGGGCAGTAGGCACCAATAGTGATTGGGCAGATCTTAGGGGCAGGGCAAGTAGCGGATTTAATAGGAGGCCTGGGAGGGCTGGGGTGGGAGAAAAAACCACTGCAGCAGGACAGTCCAAGTCCGAAAAACCATAAGAATAGTTTTCCTTGTTGTGCTACAGAGCAGGCTTGGGGCGCACAATCAGGAGCTAATCGCTGCCTGCCAGACCAATCAGAGCCACTCAGATGGCAGGCGCACCAATCAGAGACCGCTGCTAGCTGGATGGGTCTAGGAGATTCAGTGGTAGTACCTGCTTGTGAGATCTGGGCAGAGGGACCAGGAGGCGGGCTGGAAGGTCCGTTGTGTGAGCAGTGTGGTAATGCCCTGAAGAGACACAGAGGGTGCCGCTTGGGGCAGGAGGATCTGAGAAGAAAGGAGGACACTGTTAAATAGAGCAGTTTTAGGCGGGGAGCGGAGGGGGCAGGGGACTGGTGGCAGATCAGCAAAGGGGTGGGGTGATAGAGGAAACAAAAGGAAATTTGCAATGTGAATTTAGGGTGGGTGGAGGTTAAGAGGAACAAAGGAGGAGATTTCAGAGCAGAGCAGAGTGAAAAACAAATTGCTGGGGGCAGGCTGGGCAGACATTACTAGATTCAGTATTTAGAATTCAAGTGCAGGGGGACAGAAAATAGTGCTGGGGAGGGGCATTACAGGGGAGATAGAAATAGGCAGAGGGGCAGGAGGCAAAGCCCTGGACAGGAGAGATTGCAGAAGGGTACACAGGATCTAGCACTGATCGAAAAATCTCTAAACAGTCAGTTACTAAGGAGTTGAGAGGCATGCAGCTAACTAGAGAAACTGCATATACTGTACATTAAATTGTCAGAAACAGGACTTACAATCACTGAAGTTAGTGCACATTACTACAACAGTTTCAAGCATGCGGCAGCCTAGCTTCAATCCATTAATATAAGTATCTACTACAGGCTGCTTAACATAGAAAACAGAACTACAACATAGCCAAGCAAAATTTTATAGGCCTGGCTTAATGATACCTAAAACTAGCAATTTTCCGGACTGGTAAACACTTGTAGCACACTTTTAAAAAGAAACCCACTGCAGCAGGACAGTCCAAGTTCAAAAAGCCAGAATAGCTTTCCTTGCTATGATACAGAGTAGGCTTGAGGAGCACCAATCGAATTTAGTCGCTGCCGCCGGACCAATCAGAGCCACTCAGACAGCAGACATACAAACTACTACATTATGTAACCTAAGTGTATCTATGTTAAATGTTCCTTATACTGCACCTGTAATGTTATCCTCTGTTTTAATCTGCACTGTAATAACTGTCTTGATGTCTGCCCTTCCGCGACAGTGCCTTTGTAAATGAGTCTCTGACTCAAAGGTTGTAAACCCAATTTGTAATGAATAAAGAATAAAAGAACATCTGCTCAACAGCATCACTGTAATTTTCTCAATCTATCCGAAAACTGATTTCCACAGCGACCGCTTATTCTCGTCGGAAGTGTGAAAACACATTTTGACCAGGATGTGTAAAATGACAGCTGCAATTGTTGATAAAGGAGGTGGAAAATGCCAATGTTGAAAATCTGGGTGAAAATATTACAAATTTAGGAACTTATTGGAAGCGCAGCATGGAAACTGCGCACGCACTGTGAAACAGCGTCATTTTTTTTGATTTGTGTCACAAATTTGCAACATAGGGCTTTTTGAGAGCCCACCTTATGAACACTGGCACTGTTGTTTCATTATTGGGTCCCGAAAGGTGATTCCACACATGACCACAAAATCACCTTTTGGGACAGAACAACGCCATGACAGTGACTGAATTCATGAGAGTGGTCCCAATACTCCATGTTGAAAATTTGGTGTCAAAATTCCCAAAAATGCCTGATATATGCACCAAAGTTGAAAAACCCTATTTATGCCATTATACAGCTTACGACATTTCCTCAGTTCTGCAGTCGGCTTTGAAGAGTGCAACGTGTTCCCAGTCCATCAAGATCATCAAGGCTGGGCTCCAGAGCATACTCTCAACTGTGCCTGATTTTCAGGGATGTCTCTGATTTTGCATCAAAATTTTAATCTGTCCCTTGTAAAATTGTGTTTCCATGACCATACAGTGGAGGATGGAAGCACAAAATAATGCAAACATTAAAGTTACAGATGTGTTCTTCCTTAGAAAATGCATTTACACTAAGCCACTTATTCTAGCAGCTCCTGAATGGCTATCACCCATTTTGAAGATGTGTCCCTGATTTTGTTCCTTTGTCCCTGATTTTTTAAGCCTTGTCCCTGATTTATGAGGCAGGAGGTTGAGAGGTTTGCTCCAGAGGTAAGTATGGGGTGAGGGTGGTGGGGAGGTGGGGTGAGCAGAGGGTGGGTGTGGGTTGGGGAGGGGCCACCGAACTCAACGAGGACTGTTTCTGTTTTGCAGGTTTTAACAAAAGAACACAAAATGAAAAACATTGCGGATGATTTTTTTTTTTTTTTTTTACAGGGACATTTGTCATGCTGGGTGGACTCCCAGCGTGCCACCCTGACTAGCTTTGGGGTGGGGCTGTGGCTGATGGGGATTGGGCACCTCCGTCGGCGCACATCCGAGTGGGAGGGAGAGCCGAGGGATTGGGCACCCTCGGCACACAACAAACTGGGAGGGAAGTGTGCCAATGGGGGGTGCACCTCCTTTGGGAAAATTGAAGTGGGAAGTGGGACTGAAGCCCATGGGGACTGGGCCCTCCAATGGCAAAGAAAGACTGTTGGGGGTGCATGATGCCGAGGGAGGATTGGCACCCCTCGGCACAACAAATGGGGAGAGGGTTATAGTATGCCAACTGGGAGTGTGCTCCCCGTGAGGCAAATGTCCTGGGTCCGGGCATGCGGACAGCAAGGTACCGCCCTGCAATGATGGGTCGCTCCTCATTGCAGCAAAATGGCTGATGCTGCAATGATGAGGCAGCTCCTGATTACAGTGGCAGAAACATTTCAACTTGGTGACACTTCTGCAGAAACAGTGTCATTAGGACACTGGGCCTGCATTGGTCCACCAGTGCCAAACCCCCAAATGCAGTGCTGCACCTCCACAGCCCACTTCTCACCTAAGCTGCCACATAATGTTTCTTGCGTATGCACCAAGCGAACACAAAAGTGCCCTTTTAGGCTGCAGATGCATTTTATGATAGAACTAGCAAATCGCTGTCAATAATCCACCCCAGTGCCAAAATATAGTCAATAGTTTGATTCAATGCCTGGATTTCTTCCAAGGAGTAATTAGGCCAAATCTGGACAGGAAATTGCAGGTAATGCAGCCACTGGGCCCACCTTCGCCTATCAGTGGAGGTTTGTTTCTGCATTTTAAGTCCCTGGTTGCATGGTTGTGCAATGATGTCCAGCACAGTGTGGAGTGCGCTTCCACACCCACCTGCAGGATGTCTGCCGCCCGCTCCCATACCCCTGTTGTCGCTCCTCGTCATGCTGCAATCTCCTGCCTCCACCAGGGGTCACCAAAGCAGCAAGAAGCACCGATCACCCTCCCCAGGAGAGAGAGCAGTCCTCCAGATCCTCAGTCCTCTCCTGCCCCTGACGACCTCCGGTGTCCCAAGTCCATTCCGAACCCAGGTCACTGGCATGGTGCGAGGTGTGGCATCCAGCGCTTCAACCCTCAGCACCACGGCCGGGTGCTCGACTTTAACAGCCTCCCTCAAACTCTTGTGGAATGTCCATCCTTGGATCCTACAAATATAACATCAAACATTACTTACTTCAGAATTCTGTCTACTCCTGCACACAACACCGACTTCCTTGTAAATGTACCTCTCTATGTTTATGGTCATTGCTGTACTTTTACTTCCTTTTTATTTTCAATTTATCTACCCCTGTCAATATACAGCCCTGAAAATATTACACTGTTACTTAGTTTGCAGTCCTCTTTGTTTCTCCATTTTATTTTACTGTGTACTTGTTCCTGTAAATATGTATGCTTTGTAAATATCATGTCTATGTAATATGGAGACTAGGCGGCTTGTGAAATGGGCAGTTTGCTCAAATGCCTTTCCAGTATAATCAATAACAAGCATTTGTCAATGCGAATGTTGTTGCGCTGGCATTGGCAGTGGGAGTAGCGTAGCTAGAGCTGCATAGTGCTGTGATTTTGTGAATGTGTCTCAAAGGTGATTTTGCACAGCAAGCACACCATTGTGCATACAGCTGTGGAAACATTTTGAGGCAGGCTGTGAAAATGGCAGCTGGACTGTTGATAAGGAGATGTGCACAAATGCCAGTGGTGAAAATGTGGCATGAAAATATTGCAGATTGATGAAGTTACAAGGGTGAGTGGAAACTGTGCAATGCACTCTTGCAACACAGTCATTGTGTGGAGTTTCGCACCAAATTTTCAACATAGGCATTTTAGGACCTCTGCTCTTGAATAGTGTCACGTCATTTCCTCAAACTGTCCCAAGAACTGATTTTGCACAGCGGCCGTTGCAATTCTGGTACTGGACGTCGCGAAAACACATTTCAGGCAGCTGCAGTGTTCATAAGGAGGTATGGAAAAATGCCAATGATGAACAGCTGGAGTGAAAGTATTACAAATTCACAAAGTCATGAGCGGCGTGCAAACTGTACAATGCACTCATAAGACACTCATTTTATTGACTTTGTTCCCAAATTTTCAACATAGGCATCTTAGGGCATCTGCTAATGAAAAGTGTCACTGTCATTTTCATCATGTGTCTTGAACACGGACTTTCCACAGCGACCACGCTATTCTGCGCTGGAACTGCAAAAACAGATTTTGGTCAGGATGTGAAAATGACAGCTGTACTGTTCATTAGGAGGTGCAGAACAATGACACTGTAGAAAATCTGGGTGAGAATATTAGAGGTTCGCGAACGTACGAGGTGTGCTTGCAAACTGCGCTAACGTCACGCTCATTAACACAGTCATTTGATGGAGTATTGTCACCAAATTTTCAACACAGGCATTTTAGGACCTCTGCTCATGAACAGTATCACTGTAATTTTTGTAATGTGTCCCGAACACTGATTTCGCACAGTGACCGTGCTATTCTGTGCAGGAAGTGCGAAAACACATTTCAATCAGGATGTGAAAATGACAGCTGTACAGTTCACAAGAAGGTGTGGTAAAATGCCAGTGTTGAGAATCTGGCATGAAAATAGTGTGAATCGCTGATGCGGTGTGCATTGCGCCAATTGCTATACACACTTGTAAAACAGTCACTTATGGAGTATTGTCGCAAATTTTCAACACAGGCATTTTAGGATCTCTGCTCATGAAGAGTGTCACTGTCATTTTAAGTAATGTGTCATGAACACTGATTTCATACCACGACCGTGCTATTCTGCACCAGAAGTGTGAAACACATTTCAGCCAGGATGTGAAAAATGACAGCTATGCAGTTCACAAGAAGGTGTGGTAAAATGCCAATGTTGAGAATCTGGCATGAAATATTGTGAATTCGTAACTTACGAGCGTGTGTTGTGCAGTTACTACGAGCGGCGTAAAACAGTCATGTTTTGGATTTTCCCAAATTTGCAACATAGGGTTTTGAGAGCCCCCTCATGAACAGTGACACTGTCATTTTGTTACGCTAATCCCGAAAGGTGATTCCATGCAGTGACTGCAAAATCACTTTTCAGGACGAATAACGCCATGACAGTGCAAGAATTCATGAGAAGGGGTCCCAAATCTCATGTTGAAAATTTTAAGAAAATCAGAAATGCCTGAGATATGCAGCAAAGTTTCAAAAATCCTATCTATTACATTATACGGCTTACCAGCATTTCCTCAGTTTGCGTCGGCTTTGAAGAGTGCAGACATGTTCCCGGTCCACTGAAGACATCGCGGCGGACTCGAGGAGGTAAGTATGGGATGGGGGGTGTGTGGGGAGGCAGGGTGCACAGAGGGTGGTGCGGGTCGGGAGGGGCACGGAGACTACGAGGGACTGTTTTCGCTTTACAGGTTAAAAACAGAAAAAACATCGTGGACAGTTTTTGTTTTGCAGGGCATTTGGCACACTGGGGTGGGCCCCAGCATGCCACCTAACTGTTTGGGGAGGGGTGTCTGTAGCCGACGAGGGATTGGGCACCTCATCAGTTAACAACACGGGGGTTTATGCCGACGGGATTGGGCACTCTGTCGGCACACAAAGAAGAGTGGGGGTGCAGAGCCGAGGGGACTGGGCACCTCTCGGCATTAAACAATTGGGAGGGTGCTTTATGCAGACGGGAGTGGGCTCCCCATTGGCACATTCACAGGGGGCAGGGGCAGCTGACAGGGATTGGGCACCCCAAAGTTCAGCAGTTCTATGGCTAGTGTCCCGCCATGTACATAATGGCAGTGAGCACGGCAAGAAAAGGACTGCTGCATCTGATGGCTTTGCTTTCAGTTTCCAGCCGGACCTTTTCTTAGATATGTTAGCCACATTATGTATCGTAGTGGCGCTTGGCACACAGGCTGATTGGGAAATGCAGGATGCACCTACTGGTGCATGCACTCAGTTCACTAACAGTGACCGCACCTCTAAAGCTGCACTGTCCCATGATGTTGGCTGCACAAGCGCTCCAACATAAAAATGAAATGAAGTGACATGAGAGAAGGAATCCAGGGCAAGATGTGTCTCTTTGCAGGTGACACTAAGCTCTGTGGCAGGGTAGACTGCAAGGAGGAGATATAGGGAGATGGAGAAACTTGCAAAGGCTAAAGAGATGGTCAGAGTTTAGCAGTTGAAATTCAATGCCAAAAAGTGCTAGGCAATGCACATAGGGAACAAGCATCTAAGGACAGAGTACTGGATGTGGGAGGCATACCTCTCAACTGTCACACATTGTAAAATCGTCACTGCTTTTACCTCTCAAAGTCCTTTGCCCCACATTGGGAAGGTGATATTCCACATTTGCCACTGAGACTTTGAAGCAGAAATTCATAATATTGTATTATGCTCAGTTAGTACCAAACATTATGAACATTAGTGCACTGATAGCCACAGTGTTCTGAGTTTGCAGTGCCACATTCGATGAAATGTCACTCATTCTGCTCATTTGTCTCACATCCCATCACACATTTTGGTGAAGAAAGGTTAAGAAGCATAGTGGGGTGGGGTGGGGTGGGGCGGGGGGAAAGCTGTGCATGACCTCTGAAGAAAGAGACCTTGGGTCATCATCAGTGACTCCTTAAAACAATCAAACCAGTGTAACAAGGCCTACAGTAAGGCAAACAGGATGCTGGGGTGTATAGGAAGGGTATGGACAGCAGAAGAAAGGAGGAAGGCATTACTACTTCTTCATAGATCACTGGTGAGGCCCCACCTGGAGTACTGTGCCCAGTTCTGGAGTCCTCACCTAAGGAAAGATAAGGACAGGCTGGAGACAGTGCAAGCAGTGGGACCAAGTGATTCATTGTAAGTCATTGTAAAGGTTGTAAATCCGATTGCTCATATAAATAAGATAAATAAATTCAGGGCCAGCAGGGCAGATCTTATGAGGATCAGCTCAAGGCATTGAATGAGTATGTGCTGGGGGCCAGGCAGAGCAGGGGATAATTATGTATTTATTGACTTTTGGTAACTGGGTAAGTGCATTAGCAAAAATCCTGCCTATTTTCAAGCATGACCCGGGAGGTACAGTTTACAAAGCAGTGAACACATTACAAAAACAGGTGCATACAGTTTCCAATTACAGTCAAGCACAATACAGGGTGAATACAATTGTACATGAAATCACAGAGTAGTAGTTTAAACATAGTCTTAACAGAGATGACCCTGGAGAGGGTGTTATTTGCAGCAATGATGCTAGAGCCAGTAGGCAGGGACAGCAAGCAGAAAGAAATCTATGTAGAGCAAGGGTGAAGATAAGCCGGACACAGGTTAGAAAGAATTAGTCACAGACGAGGAATCAAGTGCATGGAGGTGGGAGAAAGTGCAGATTTAAAGGCTGAGTGAGATATGGAGCCCAGTAAGTTGGTGGGTAGAGTTCCAGAATTTAGGGGCAGAAATGTCACAGCAAGCTGCCCCATTTACTCTAGCAGAGAGGGACAGTGAGCAGGGGCAACTTAGAGGACCTCAGTCTCAGGAATGGGTCATGGGTATGAGCATGGCCAATACTGTCAGGAGTAGGGGGTCCGATTCATGGAGTCAATAAAGCACCCCAGAGAGAAGGAGTGCTGCAATTTGGGGGACAGCCAGTGTAGAGTGGAGTATAGGAGACAGTGGTGGATAAGGCGAGGGGCAGAGAGGGTGAATCTACAGATGTTATTATAAGAGAGTCCCACTTATGAAGGAGACCCACTTTGGCATGCAAGAGAGTGGGGAGAGCATATAGGAGCCCTGGGAAACGGTAAACCACTGCGCCCAACAGGATTCTGGCGGCAGGGGTAGGAGCAAGGCACACGCTGTAGGCAGCACCTAACTTGGCATTAACAGACCTGCATACCTAGTTTATATGCTCAGAGAAATCGAGTACAGGATCAAGGGTTGCGCCAATATATTTGAAGGCCTTCAGTGGGCGTGACTATCGATCCATCAATGCTAATCACATGAAGCTTCATTGACTCTGCATGAACTTTCCTGGCAGATCCAAACAGCATGGACTGAGTCTTAAGCAAGTTGAGAATGAGTGAGTTAGAGGTGAGCCAGTGTTGGATCTTGTTGAATGCAGAAGAGATGGGTGTTAATCTCCAGGACCGAGCATGAGGTGGCATACAGCACCAGGTCATCAGCATACATGATAAAGTGACAGTTTGGAAGAGAGAGAGGTGTCATCAGTAAAGATTGAGAAGAGAAGAGGTCCTAGGATGGAGCCTTGGGGTACACCACAAGAGATTGGTGCAGGGAAGAGAGAACTTTGCCAAAGGAGGTGGACTGGGATTGTTTGGAGAGGTAGCTACTGAAGATAGGGTAGATTCAGCGGCCCCTCGTGAGTAGAGTTTGTATCAGAGCAGTGGATGATTAACCATGTCAAATGCCTTAGAGAGGTCTATAAAGACAGCACCTGTGAGAAGACCTCTGTCCATGTTGGACTTAATATCACTGGAAGAAGCGTGAGGGCAGTGGTGGTGCTATATCCAGCCCTAAAGCCATGTTGAGCAGGTGATTGAATATTAAAATCCAGTAGGTGGGTAGAAATCTGGTGATGGATAAGTTTCTCTAAGATCTTACTAAGGGTAGGTAGTAAGGATATGGGTGATAGTTAAGCTAGGACTTTAGGGTCACCTTTCTTGAATACAGGGATTTCCTGGCAGCTTTCAAGCTGTGGGCACCATAGAGGTGCAGATAGACAGATTAAACAACCTGGTGATAGGGGTGGTGAGGAGGTGGCGTCAAGTCTAATAATCCTAGGTTCAATACACCATCGAGCCCAGGGCTACCTCGAGGTGGGATGGACTGAAGTAATCTGAGAACATCTGACCAAGCAATGTTAGACAGGATAAGCAGCGGAGAAGCAGAAGAGGGAATCTGGGGTCACAGGATGATGAAGGGGCAATTTTAGAAACCTCCGTAAAGGGAGTTAAAAGCATTGGCTCTAGTATGGGAGTTATTGCACAGTGTATCATTAATTAGCATATCCTTAGGAGCCAGAGGCCTAGTGTTCCCCATTATTTCATTGATCTGGCTCCAGTACTTCTTGGGTCAGAAGCTGAGGACTAGGAGTATCTGGTAATAGTTACTCTTGGCAGCGAGACCTCTTTCTTGCAGGTGTTACGTAGTGAATGATAGGCATCAAAGTCTGTTTGAGCAGAAGATGATTTCCATTTTTCCAAAGTTTATCTACGTTCCTTGAAAAGTTTCAGGAGAAGCCGCTTCAACCACTTGGTCACCTTCCCTCTAACCCTCAGTGTTGAGACAGGGATATGTTTAGTCAGTAAGGTTAGCAGAGTGGTAATGAAGTAGTCAGTAGCCTGGTTAATCTCAGTTGTTGAAATAGGGGGACCAATCAATTTCTTTTAAGTCAAGTAGGAAAGCCACAGGATCAAATTGGAAAAATTGGAAAAGGACAGAACTTTTGGAGCATGCGAGGCAACAGGAGCATCCTAATGCAGAAGACAGGGCAGTGATCACTAATAGTGTCAGGTAGAACCCCCATTGAGGAGAACAGTCCTTGCGGTTGGTAAGGATCCAGTCGATCATTGAGCGACAGAGGTTATTCTGAGTTATACGGTGTGGGAAGAGATGAGTTGCTCAAGGTTAGCCATGCTAATTGTCGAAGCAAGTGAGGAGGAGTTTGAGCCTACACCAGTCCAGGTTAAAGTCTCTGAAACATAACACCTCAATGTTCTTAATTAGGTCAGGAATCATACCAGTTAGCTTGTCAAGACCAAGTTTACTGTTTCTGGGGTAATGCACCCCAAGTAGTTGCAACTTCTTGGCACCCTCCATTAGTAAAGAGAGTGCAGTACCTCACCATTAGTCCAGGCAAGGTGTTGGCAGCAGGGTGGCGCGTTAAGGTGGGACTTATAATACAGTGCCAGACCTCCCCTCATTTAGAGGAGGCACGTCAACTTGGTACATATTATAGCCAGGCAAGGCACAGTTATGGTCAAGAACAGTCAGTTTTAGCCATGTTTTGGATAAAACAAGAATGTCTGGGTTATTTGCCAGAGCCCAGGCCTCCAGCTCAGGGAGATTTGCTGGCAAACTATGGATGTTCAGGTGCACGATGGACAGACCATGAGTCTGAGGAAGGAGATGAGGCAGTTGGGGTGAGTGCGTTAGGGGAGATGGAAGAGCCTGGGTTAGATTCAATGTCTCCAGCTAGAGTAGAGTTAGGGTTATGACCCAAAGGAGAGCAATAATTGTAGCACAAGTGACAGTGGCAGGGAGATAAGTCTCTTGAACACCAAGACCCTTAGTAGAGACCCAAGGAGCTTATAGCTTAGGTAAACTATAGGACAAGGTGAGGAGAGAACCTTCAGCAATCATGTTGAGGTAGATAAAAATTAAAAGGGGACACTACTGGAGGAGGGTGCCAGCCAGTAAGGATAAAGGAGCTAAGTGCCAGTAGAGCAGAAAACAGGGCTCAAGGAGATACAAGGGTGTTATAAGACAGAGACCTTCAAGTTCCAGAAAGGAAGGAGCAAGGTAAACTGCGAGGAACTATTTAGCATAAGTAGTGGATCAAGAACATGGGGGCCAGAGTGGAAACTGATGGGGGGGTCAAGAGGCAAGTGAGCAAGTTTTATTTTACAGAAAGGATGGTGGAGCCAGCTGATGTGGTGGGCATTGGGCACAGAACCATCAATGGTTTCAAACATGGCTCGACAGAGTGAAGGCCTTAGTGATTGCTCAGGGTGGTAGCCGTAGGGTGGGGATCATGGAAGTGGATGGTGTGAATTAAGACCCTGTATGGACAATAGTCATCTTTTTCAGTCATCATTGTCTATGTTTCTGTAAGCTTACTGTGGTGTGTGCAATTATGCGGGACTGGGTTGCTAGAAGCAATTGATAGTGTGAGGACAAATTGACAAATTACTTTATGGTACAAAATACAGAACTTAACAAAGAGAACATGGCTTTGTATTTACGTGTTGTGCTTATTATGAGAAAGGACCAATACTGGAAGGCTGGAAGTGAGTGAAAAAAAAAAACTTTAAGAGTATCCTCCAAACATCTTGGTGGCACTGAGAGCTGAGGCACTGGGCACCTTACCTCTTGCATGGCGACCATGTTCGGGAATGAGCATGGGTCAATGGGAGATTGGCCGGGGGGGCTGGAGTGGACTGAGTGACAGCCAGGCAGCTCTCCTCTCCCAGATCGAGGAGGTTGGCTCTCTCAACCTAAGACCACCACCATGTGGAGGTGTGATGGTGGTGCAGGCAGAGAGGGGAGTCTGGTGCTATGCTAGGGGTGGGCACAGTGGAGCTGGCTGAACAGCGACCACCAGACAGTGTGGTTCACAATAAACACAGCCATAAAAAGCAAAGGGTGCTAGACTTTTGGAGGGCTGACTTGACAGAATAGGGCGTGCCCTAAGAATACACTACTAAAGGAGCAGGAAGGAGGGTGGAGGAACAATGGGGCAAAATCAAAACTGCTTCAAGAGACAACAAGCCTTTGTGTGAAGCAAATAAACAAAACAAAATGAAGGAAAAACCACTATGGTTCTCAAAAGAGGTGGCGGGAAGGTTAAGGAAAAAGATAGCATTCAGAGAGTATAAGGAATCACAGAAGGAGCAGGAAGAGAACTCGATCAGTTAAAGCAGAAGGAAGCGGGAAGGCAGTTAGAGTAGCAAAGGCTCAAACCGAGGAAAGATAGCCAACTCAGTTAAGAAGGAGATAAAACTTTTATAGGTACATTAGTGAGTGAAGAAAGACCAAGGGAGGGATAGTGAGGCTTAATAAAGGGAGGGGTGGGCAGAGGGTGACAGTGAAAAGGCAGAGATACTGAACAAATACTTTTGTTCAGTATTCCAAAAGAAGAGGAGGAGATGTACCTAAACCAAACAATAGAAGCACTCTGGATAGGGGTGTAGATACCAGTCCATTCATAGAAGAAAGGGTCCTGAAAGAACTCCTAAAACTCAAGGTGGACAAGGCAATAGGGCCTGATGGGATTCAGCCCAGAATTCTGAAAGAACTACGGGAGAACTAGTGATACCACTGACTATCCTTTTAACAAATCATGGGAGGATGGTGTGGTACCTGAGGATTGGAAGAAGGTGGATGTGATTCCCCTTCAGAAAAGTGGGAGCAAGTCAGAGGCAGGAACTACAGACCTGTCAGTTTGACCTCTGTAGTAGGAAAATGATGGAATCACTTCTGAAAGAAAGAATTGCTGAATACCTGGAGGCCAATGGGGCACAGGACTCAAGGCAGCATGGATTCACAGCTGGAAGTCCATGTCAGGCAACTCTAATAGATTTCTTTGACTGGGTGACCAAAGTAGTAGACTAGGGAGGGGCTGTGGACATGGCCTACCTAGACTTGAGCAAGGCATTTGTCACAGTCCCACACAAAAGATTAATAAATAAGTTAGCCAGCCTGGGAGTGGGTCTCAGTGTGGTAGCCTGGGTAAACAATTGGGCTGGACAACAGGACAGAGGATAATAGTAAATGGAGTCCACTTGAAGAAAGGGAGTTACTAGTGGGGTACCATAGGGTTCAGTATCGGGGCCAGTCCTCTTTAATGTCTTTATAAGTGACACTGCAGAGGGACTGAAGGAAAAGTATGCCTCTTTGCCAATGACACAAGGATCTGCAACAGGGTTGATACACAAGGGTGGTGGAAGGGATGAAAAGGGACTTGGCAAGGTTTAGAAATGGTCAAGAGTATGGCAGCTTAGAGTCAATACAAGAAGTGCAAAGGAATGCACCTGGAAACAAAAACCCAGTGGAAGAGTACACAAATAGGGTGGGTGGAGGTACTAACAACAATTACAAAAATGGAAAGGGACCTGGGGGTAGTCATATCAGATGACCTAAAGGTGGGCAAGCAATGTGAGAAGGCAGTAAGGAGGGATGGGGATACTGGGATGCACAGGGAGAGGCATCACCAGTAGAAAACAGAAGTTGTCATCCCCTTAGAGACAGTTGGTGAGACCCCATCTGGAGTACTGTGTGCAGTTCTGGAGACCCCATCTCTGGAAGGACATAGACAGGATGGAGGCAGTCCAGGAGGGGAACTAAAAGGTGCAGGGTCTGCACCAGAAACCACAAAGACAGACTAAAGAAGCTTAATATGTATACCCTCAAGGAAAGGGAGAGAGGGAACATGAAAAAACGTTCAAGTACCTCAAGAGAATTAACAAGTCCAAGAGGGTAGCATCTTTCAGAAAACAAGATGTGCAAGAACAAGGGAGCACAGTTTGAAGATGGAGGTGGCTCAGGGGCAATGTGAGGAAGTATTTTTCTACAAAGAGGGTGGTGGATGCAAGGAACAGCCTTCCTGAGGAGGTTTGGGGTCAAAAGCAGTGGGAAATTCAAGAATGCATGTGACAGACATGAGGTAATTATAGTGAGGGGTAGGAGGAAGTAGGCTATTGGTTAACTAGGATCTGCAGCTTATCCGATAGGTAGGGAAATGGGCAGATTGGGTGGGCCAAGCGGTCCTTATCTGCTGTCAAGCCTATATTTCTATGATTCTATGAGCAAAAGCATGTGTGCACACCCCGGCACCTTTCCTACTTTGTTTGGGGCTCATGGGAGAAAGGGTGGAAAAAAGAAAAAGCGGCGGCGGCTGGATGACGACACCAGGCGGCTCCTGTGGTTCTTCTGGGAAGTGGGGTGCCCTGAAGGGACCGCTGGATGTGCAGTATGGACAGCTGACACTAGCCACTGGCCCATCAGGATAAACATCAATATGAAAGAAAAACAAAGAATAACCTCACAATTATATCCAGTGAACCTTACCCTTAATTCAAATTCACAGAGAAATATAGATTTGAATAGGAACCTGTATGAAAACTATAAATTTGGGGTGTTGGTGGGTAGTGATATTGGAGAAAAAACATAACACATGTAAGTACAGAAAGCAAGAAATAATATTAATAATAAGCATTTGTCAATGCCGAATGTTTGATTGCTGGCATTGACATTGGTGGGGTGTGCCTTTGGGTCATCAGCCATGCGGCCATGCCATTTCACCACACCCTATCCTGCAGACACCGACAAGTGTCATGGTGTGCCATGGGTGTTTGGCCCTTATGCTCACCCCATTCCAACAGGAAATACAGTGAGATGGGTGCAGAATGGGGAGAACTTTGGGGCGGAAGAGTCCAAGGCACACCTCGATGCCTCTCACTGGCTGCAGGGAGTGGGTGGGGGTGGAATGGTATGAACATCAGAGTGACAATCCCAAGTCAAACTCCTGATGCCTGTCAGTCTCTACAGGGTGAGGCGTTATGGTCAGAAACCCTAACACCTCAGGCGTTGGTTGGTATTTTCACTCCAGAATTTTCAACATGGGTTTTGTGGCCCCCACCTTATGAACAGTGGCAATATCAGTTCATTAGCCAAAAGCTGATTGTGCAAAGTGACTATGACGTTTGGCACCACAGGTGCGAAACACATTTAGAACAGGATGTGAAAAATGACAGCTGTACTGTTCATGGGGAGGTGTAAAAATGGCAATGTTGAAAATCTGCAGTGAAAATAGTAAAAAACTGATGAAGTCATGGCGTGAGTAAAAACTGCGTAATGCACACCCTTAATGTAATTAGTTTGGGGATTTTTTTTAGCGGATAGCCAACACAGGCATTTTGGGACCTCGCTCATGAACAGTGTCACTGTGATTTTCTTAATCTGTCTCGAACAGTGATTTCCCACAGCGACCACACATTTCTCGCAGAAAAGTGTGAAAACACATTTAGGTCATGTTTGAAAATGACAGCTGTACTGTTCATAAGGAAGTGTGGAAAAATGCCAGTGGTGAAAATCTGGACTGAAAATATTACAAATTCATGAACTTGAGAAGCCCATCTCTTCAAGTGGTGTAACAGGCTGTGCTTTGAAACAACTGAGAAGCTGCATAGGATAGAAACATAGAAACATAGAATTTGATGGCAGATAAGGACCGCTTGGCCCACCCAGTCTGCCCATTTCCTTACCTAGTGGATAAGCTGCAGATCCTAGTTAACCAGCAGCCTACTTCTTTACCCCACCCCAAATTGCCTTATGACTGTCCATGCATGCTTGAATTCCACCACTGTTTTTGACTCCACAACCTCCTCCAGAAGGCTGTTCCATGCATCCAAGACCCTCTCTGTGAAAAATACTTCTTTAAATTACCTCTGAGCTGCCCCCTATCTTCAAATTGTGCCTCTTGTTCTTGCACAATTCTTTTTTGGAAAGATGCTACCTCTTGAACTTTGTTGATTCCTTGAGGTACTTGAAAGTTTCTATCATGTCCCCCTCCCTCCTTTCCTTGAGGCTATACTATATTGGACTAGAAATCTGCAACTGATCTCTCTTGCTTACATCTGAGGGAAGTTTTCCTTACTTTACAGTCTTACATTGAGTGATTTGTGTTTAATTTCATTTTAAATCAGGAAGGGGGTTTTCAAAACTACTTATCTTCAGAGGCGTCATTTCAGCAAAATCATAGGGGTAGCAAGGTGGGGTGGGCATGATGTGGAGTGTGGGGCCACAGTGTGGAGTAGGGACCACGGTGTGAGGCTGAGCCAGAGAGGGTGGCATTTGTCAATGTGACATAGAGCTAGTTACCAAGTAATTTAAAAATGGGTATGAATTGGACAGTAAAGTCTGAGTATAAATCTGAAATGGGTCATTACAGATGTTGATTCAAATTAAATAGCTAGTTTTCATCAAATTATGGATCATCAGTATAGTGAAAGTCCGTTCCTCAACTGTACAAATATTAAACAATATTAGAAAATGGGCAAAGACTATTCTGTCTTCTGATTGGCTGAGACACTTATTTAGTTGGGCATCTATCAGACAATAGATGCCACCAAATAAAAGTTTCAGCCTAAACCTGCCTCATGCCCACCAAGTATCCTTGTGCCCAGCCTGCTTCATCATTGGTTGAAGAACTGGGCACACAATTTCAAACTGCTGCCATTTTTCATCCCTCTGCGAGAGGATGAGAGCCCCCACCACACACTCCTGAAACATAACACCACCTAGTAACTGACCAGATCCATGTGCCCATTTTCCCTTTTTCTGAAAAGTAAAGCATTTTCAACCATCACTGCATAGCGCAGTTTTTAAACAAAATGCAGCTGTTTTCAACTACTTGATTACGGTGGCGTTTGAGATCGCCCCGAAGACAAGCGTACATGATGATGAAACAGGTAATGGCTGCAAGACAAAACCCACCATTTAACACTTCCTCATCTTTTTTTTTAAGAAATTAGTTTTTCATTGAAACACTAGCGATAGCACATCGCGCACTCACCACTAAAGAGGCACGCTCCATCCCCCATCCACGGAAATGGACAGCTACTTCAAACATCTCTCGGCCGATCAGGCTTCATGAGTAAATGAATCACACCTGCTGTTTCAGTCACACTTCATTAATTTCTGACTCTTTTCTCCCTGCATTCCACCTGTTCTCACAGTTCCCCTGCCTCTGTTCCTGCAGCACTCCATCCTCTCCATACCCACGGTTCGTTCCTTTGCACTGCGAACTCAGACTCCAGACTGCATAATCAAAGTTCCATAAGCGAAACTGAAGAACTGGCAACACAAGAAACATACAGAAGTAAACTGTGTATGTACTTTAGATACCGGACCACTCCATGAGCTTACGTTTTTTCTCCCTGCTCAACCACCCGCCACCACCGCTCCTCAGTCGATTTCCAGATGCATACACTTTTTAAACTGAAGGCTTACGTTTGTTTTTCTCTCCTACTCTGCATTCAGTATCTCTCTCCTCTACAGCGCTTGACACAACTCTCTGCCATTGCTTTTCTGCCTGTGTTTAAAAGGACCCTACTCTGGGGGTAGGGTTAGGGACTATGGGGAGCGGAAAAAGAAATCTGAGCTCACCACTAAGTTTTCACAAGATTGCCATCGTCTCAATCATCAAAGCCACTTTTTTTGGGGGGCAGACATTGTCAGACAGTACAAAAGTAGGTCAACAGTGCAGAGGGACTACTTTACATCAAACTGTATTTTCTTCTTTTTTAACAGTTATTTGTTTTCTTCACAATGTTTGATTTAATTTTATTAAAAATGTAACCCATAACCCATTTTCTAAGCAATAATACCCTCCAGGGTGGGCAGTATTGTGCTATACGGTTCAGGGGCTATAAGGCTCTCTGCCTGGGCGCCGGGCTCATTACGCCCTGGGCGGTCCGGTATACACAATACCGCCCACCCTGTTGGGTAGTATTGTTACTTAATGCATGGGTAGCCCTTATTACCCATTGAAATCAAACAGATTACAACCTTGTAATCCCACTGTTGTGCCCACTGGCCCTCCAACCTGAACCTCCAGTAAAGTCACAATCCTCTCTGTTTATGACATCATAATAATTTCCATAACACATTGGGATGTCATCAACAGAATGTTGTGATTCACCTGAACTAAAACTTCAGGAACACATGAAGTTTGGGACATAATCGCTTCTGTGTTGAAGCAAATGTCCTCAGTAGCAAAAAGAATAAAGGAGATACAGTACCTCCCGCCCCCACCTCCCACTCACAACACCTGCATGAAGCACTCTGCAGTAAAGATATCAGAGCCCTCTGTGTGAAAACTGGAGTAATTGTTACTGTGGTCCTGCAGTACTCTGCAAGAAATCACTGGTAGGAACTGAGAATGAGTATTTTATCCAAGCTGGTAGCACTATAAATACAAAAAAATAATTATATATAAGTTAAATTATGTGGGATTATTATATTTTGAAAGCGTTCCTGGATAAACGTGCTGTAATTGTTTCTTAAGAGCCATCTTCTGTCATCCTTTGGACCAGTGGTAGCACTCTAGTCCTAAACCCTAACTTCACTAAGCTGGAATTGTTCAAGTCATTAACTATAAGGACACAATGTTCTCATACATAACACTTTTATTCGTTTATTTTCAATAAGATTTCCAGCTCTTTGCTTGACTGTTTACACCACACATATGCACCCCTTTGATGGGGATCAAGGGACCTTTCATCCATTTGCCACCAACAACAGGACAACAAGTACCACTGGTCTCTTCTCCCCCACCGTCCCCTACTTGTACACAGTTGTACTACTTACTGCAGTCTTTGTGTTCTTCTTCTCTGCCTGCCCTGGCTTCCCGCTCTGGCTTCTGCCAATGGTTTGCTTTCTTTGCTGTGCCTTAACTTGTGGTGTGGTGCACCCCACCGGCAGATGCCTGATGGAGATCGATCCCCGATTCACCTGCGGCCACGCCACCTGGATGATCGATCAGCTGTGCTACAGCCACCAGGACCAGGCGCTCGGCGACACTTTAAAATAAAATCCTTGCCTTGCTAGCACTGCTGGCTGCTGCCCGACTCAGATGACTAGATGCTCGACTCTCTTGACTCTTTTCTCAGCTTCCTGCCTGCTGCACATGATAAGGATGGACCCTGAGACCCCTACATTTCAAATCCCGCCGATTCCCACGCTTCGCAGCATATCATGGATTCGCGCCTAAGTCACTGCTAAGCAAGCCAGTCCCTCCCAGCCAGCCAGGCAGCCAATGGCGCCGCATGCAGCCCCAGTAAGTAAAAAAGTGGCACCGCTGCACTTTGTCTTCAATGCCTTGCCCGTAGTGTTCCACTTCCAACCAATGTGATTTTCGGGGAGGGCTAAGTTAGCCTAAGACAGTCAGTCGCGGCGCATCCGTCCTGATTTGCATCAACAGTCTGTGTCTGTGCTAATTTTGCAGCACAACAGCAGACTGTCAGGCTCGCATCCTTGAGTCCCTGAAAGAAACCGCCTCTCGGTCCTCCTCACACACACACACACACACACACACACACACACACACACACACCTGCAGCTGCACAAGCATGCACACGACCAAGGGGCATGATGTTAATTTTATTGTTATGCCGCCAAGCAGGCAAGCAGCTGCAGCAGCCAGCAAAGTGCATCGGTCCCATAGGGAGCCCCAGGGCAGGCAGGGGTCGTAAGCCCTGTCATAGGGGTTGCATATTTTCACAGGGTCCATGAATGCGACCCTGCACTCCCAAATGACTCCCCTGCTTATCTTGTGAGCAACTTCAGAAGGTTGACATAACTGCATATTTGATTTTCCTTTGTGGCTAACTGGACTGTCTACTAGTATTCTGTAACAGTTTGCATCAAATTACTTTTAAATAGTTGACAAATCAGTTACTAGAGATTAGCTGAATTACTATAAAGGGCAGTACTCACCAGGGTGGTGGAGCAGTGGTGTATTTGATTGTTTCTAATAGTCACCAGTGGCTGTGGACCACCACCCCAGTCGTGGCGTTTCCTTTATAGCCAAGGTTCTGACATCACTTCCTCAACAGGTCTTGGGGCAGAACTGTCATATTCTTAATAACCCAGCACAGTGCATAAAGGTAAGAACACACCACACAAAGGAAGGAAAAATATATATATATATATATATATATATATATAACATATTGTATATTATAAGGAGAGGGACATATGGGGAGTGGTGCAATGCACTGGCTGTGGGGCAGCAGTTTGGGAGACATTCTGGAAACTGCGTTGCTGTCCTATTTGTAGGCAACTGTCAGCTCTGAGGGAGGTGGCCACCTCCAGGCTGAACTGGCAAGGACTAGGAGGCCTCCCCACCCAAAAGCACCACTGCCACAGAGGCTAACAAGTATGAAAAGCAGGTGGACCACAGTGATTTCTGGGAGGTCGGTGGTGAAACAGAGGCGAAGCCCTAGTTGTACCTCTACACAAACCAAATGCCAGTCTGGCAGAACAAGGTTCCTCTGATGGCACCCTCAGTGGAGACCAAGAAGAATGCTGAGGACACCCACAAGGAGACCCACAGAAGGGTGGCAAGGGACACCACAGGGGAAGGAAACAGCTTCTGATAGGGGCTCAACTGTTAGAGGGGTAGACCTGGGGAAAGGGAGAGAGGAGAGTAAGGTGCCTGCCTGGTGCCATGGCTTGGAGGAACAAGCGCAGTCCTCAGGATTGCAGAAGCAGCATTACAGGAGGGAACTAGATATCATTGTCAACCTGGGACAAATGACCTAGCTAGGCATGGGATCAGTGCAGGGCAGATGAAATTGTGGAGTTGGGAAGGGGTCTCAGAGAGGTAGCAAGCACAGTTACCTTCTCAGAGGTGCTGCCAGTCCATGGCAGGGTGAGGCTAGAGTACTACACACCATGCAGTTTAATGAGTGGTTGCAAAACTAGTGCAGAGCACAGGGGCTTTGGCTTCATTGGAGACTGGGGGTACACCTGGAGAGATGAAGGTTTATACTAGCACGATGGTCTGCATCTGTCCATGAAGGAACCAAGATCCTAAGTGACAGGTTTAAATGCTTCCTTGGCAAGCTTTTAAACTAGACATGGAGGAGGTGCTAATAAGAGGCAGGAAATTTCAAGCCTCCTCCCACAAAACATGATGGGTAGTAAGGTAAACACTGAGGTACAGAATGGCAGAAAAAAGGGGAGATATTGCTGATGGGTGATCTGAATATGCCAGATGTTAACTGGAGTGCAGTTGCAGCAGCCACTTAGAAGAGTGGGGTTATTCTAGATGCCTTACAGGGGCATGCCTTAGACAACTATATTGAAGCCCATTCGAGAGGAGCAATCTTAGAGCTGGTTCTCTCAAATGAAGATGAAGAGAGGATCACAGATGTAGCAGTGGGTAGCCATCTGGGAACTAGCGACCATGAATAGTATGGTTCACAATAAACACAGCAATAGAGTCAAGCCATATAAAGGCAAAAGTACTGGACTTTAGGAGGGCTGACTTTGCCAAAATGGGTGAGTGCCTAAGGAATGCACTAGCAAATGGGCAGGAAGGAGGGTGGAAGAACAATGGGGAATAATAAAAACTGCCATCACAGAGGTAACAAGCCTTTGTGTGAAGCAAATAAACAAAATGAAACGATGTAAGAAACCACTATGGTTCTCAAAGGAAGTGGCAGTGAAGGTTCAAGAGAAAAAGAAAGCATTCAGGAAGTACAAGGAATCACAGAAGGAGCAGGACAGAACTGTATCAGCTAAAGCAAAAGGAAGCTGGGAAGGCAGTCAGAACAGCAAAGGCCCAAACTGAGGAAAAGACAGCCAACTCAGTTAAGAAGGGGTATATAAAACCTTTTATAGGTACATCAGGAGTGAAGGAAGACCAAGGGAGTGATAGTGAGGCTTAATAAAGGGGCGTGAGGGTGGGCAGAGGGTGACTGTGAAAAGGCAGAGATACTAAACAAATATTTTGCTCAGTATTTACAAAGGAGGAGGGTACCTAAAACAAACAGTAGAAACACTCTGGATACAGAAGTTGATACCAGCCCATTTACAGAAGAAAGGGTTCTGAAAGAACTCTTAAAACTGAAGGTGGACAAAGCAATAGGGCCTGATGGGATTCATCCCAGAATTCTAAAAGAACTAAGGGAAGAACTAGGTGATACCACTGACTACCCTCTTTAACAAATCATGGGAGGATGGGGTGGTACCCGAGGACTGGAGGAGGACAGATGTGATTCACCCTCACAAAAGTGGAGCAAGGCAGAAGCAGGAAACTACAGACCTGTTAGTTTAACCTCAGTGGTAGGGAAAATGATGGAATCACTTCTGAAGGAAAGAATTGTCAGTATCTAGAGGCCAGAGGGCACAGGACCCAAGGCAGCATGGATTCACAGCGGGAAGGTCATGCCAGGCAAATCTGATAGATTTCTTTGACTGGGTGACCAAAGTAGTAGATCAGGGAGGGGCTGTGGACATAGCCTATCTAGACTTTAGCAAGGCATTTGACACAGTCCCACACAAAAGATTAATATACAAGTTAGCCAGCCTGGGAGTAGGTCCCAAGATGACAGCCTGGGTAAGTAAGTGGCTGGAGAATAGGACACAGAGAGTAATAGTAAATGGGAGTCCACTCTGAGAAAGAGGGGGTTACTAGTGGGGTACAGCAGGGTTCAGTATTAATGTCGACATTGCAGAGGGACTGGAAGGAAAGTATGTCTCTTTGCAGATGACAAGAAAATCTGCAACAGAGTTGATGCACAAGGTGGGGTGGAAAGGATGAGAAGGGACTTGGCAAGGTTAGATGAATGGTCAAATGTATGGCAGCTTAGATTCAATGCTAAAAGTCAAGGTAATGCACCTGGGAAACAAAACCCATGAGAAGAGTACACAATGGGGGTGGAGATACTAACAACAACAAAATGGAAAGGGACCTGGGGTTAGTCATATCAGATGACCTAAAGGTGGGCAGGCAATGTGAGAGGGCAGCAAGGAGAGCTGGGGGATACTTGGATGCATAGGAGAGGCATCACCAGTAGAAAACAAGAAGTTATTATCCTCTGTACAGACATTTGGTGAGACCCCATCTCCAGTACTGTGTGCAGTTCTGGAGACCCAATCTCAGTAAAGACATAGACAGGATGGAAGCAGTCCAGAGGGCAACAAAAATGGTGCAGGGTCTGCACTGGAAGACATATGAAGAGAGACTTAAGGAGCTTAATATTAAAGCCTCGAGGAAAGGAGGGAGAGGGGGACATGATAGAAACTTTAAGTACCTTAAGGAATCAACAAAGTCCAAGAGGGTAGCATCTTTCAAAAAAGAGGTGTGCAAGAACAAGGGCACAATTTGGTTGAGGGGTGCAGCTCTAGGTAATTTAAGGAAGCATTTTTCACGAGAGGTTGTGGATGCATGCAAGAGCGGCCTTCTGCAGGAGGTTGAATGGAGTCAAAACAGTGGTGGAATTCAAGCATGCATGGGGAGAAAGTCATAAGGCAATTCTAGGGGTGGGGTAGGAAGAGGTAGGCTGCTGGTTAACTAGGATCTGCAGCTTATCCACTGAGGTAAGGAAATGGGCAGACTGGGTGGGCCAAGTGGTCCTTATCTGCCATCAAATTCTATGTTTCTATGTTTACAGTGCTCAAACAGAGTGCAGGAGAGGGTAAATGGAAAAATGACAAGGCAAAAAGAGCAGGCATGGGAAAAAAGGATAAAGCCAACATTAAATGGAGGGCAATGGTACCAATGCCTGTAGTCTGGAAACAAGCTCCTGAGCTAGTAGCCTTGATGGAAGATGAACACTTGGATATTGTGGCAGTCAAAGAAACATGGTACACTGGGAACCATGACTGGGATGTCAACATACCGGGTACACAGTCTACAGAAGGAACAGGGAGGGAAAAGAGGAGGTGGAGTAGCTCTATACATAAGGGAAGGGATCAAAACTACAGAACTAAAAAAGTAAAGGGGAGGGGAGGCACTCTGGGTCACCTTGGAGACAGGGAATAGCATCACAATCTGCACAGGGTTGTATACAGACCCCCCATCTCAAGGAGAAATGGACAAGAAAATGACAGGGACATTCTCAAAATGGCTGAAAAAGGGAGAATACTGTTAATGGGGGACCTGAATATGCCAGATGTTAACTGGATGACATATACTACAGCCACATCCAAAAGCAGGGTCATCTCGATGCCTACAGGGGAAGCCATGAACAGCTAGTGTTGGAACCCACTTGGGAGGAAGCAATATTAAGACCTGGTACTCAAATGGAGAGAGGAGCACAAATTTAGAAGTAGTAAGTCGGTAGACATCTGGGAACAAGCGACCACTGCACGTGTGCACAATAAAAGCACAACCATGGAGACAAGCCATACAAAACAAGCATACTGGACTTTAGAAGGGCTGACTTTGGCAAAATGGGTGAATACCTGAGAATACACTGGCAAATGGGCAAAAAGGAGGGTGGATGAACAATGGAGAAAAATCAAAACTGCCATCATAGAGGCAACAAGCCTTGTGTGAAACAGATACAGATAACAAAGCGGAGTAAAAAACCACTATGATTCTCAAAGAGGTGGCAGGAAGGTTAAGGAGAAAAAGGCTGCATTCAAAAAGTATAAGGCATCACAGAAGGGGCACGACAGGGAACTGTATCAATTAAAGCAAGAAAGAAGTGGAAGTCAGTCAGAATAGCAAAAGCCCAAACTGAGGAAAAAAATAGCCAAGTCAGTTAAGAAGGGTATAAAACCTTTTATATGTACATTAGGGAGCATAGAAAGGTTAAGGGAGGAATAGTGAAGATTAATAAGGGAGAGGGAGGTGGGCAGAGGGAGACAGTGAAAAGGCAGAGATACTGAATGAATACTTTTGCTCAGTATTCACAAAAGAAGATGAGGAGGTTACCTAAACCAGACAATAGAATCACTCTGGGTGAGGGGTTGACACCATTCCATTTACAGAAGAAAGAGTCCTGAAAGAACTCCTAAAACTCAAGGTGGACAAAGCACAATGGACTGATAGGATTCACCCCAGAATCCTAAAAAGAACTAAGGGAGGACTAAGTGACACCACTGACCACACTTTTAATAAATCATGTGGAGGATGGGGTGGTAACTGAGGACTGGAGGAGGGCAGATGTGATTCCCTTCACAAAAGTGGAGTAAGGCAGAAGCAGGAAACTACAGACCTGTAAGTTTGACCTCAGTGGTAGGGAAAATGATGAAATCACTTCTGAAAGAAAGAATTGTTGAGTACCTAGAGGCCAGCGGGCACAGGCCCCAAAGCAGCATGGATTCACGGCAGGGAAGGTCATGTCAGACGAATCTAATAGATTTCTTTGACTGGGTGACCATAGTACTAGACCAGGAGTGGCTGTGGATATGGCCCACCTAGACTTTAGCAAGGCATTTGACACAGTCCATAAAAGATTAATAATCAAGTTAGCCAGCGTGGGAGTGGGTCCCAAGGTGGTAGCCTGAGTTGCAAACTGGCTGCACAACAGGACACAGAAGGTAATAGTGAGTGGCACACATTCCAAGAAAGGGGGGTCACTAGTGGAGCACCTTAGGGCTTTCAGTACTGGGTCCAGTCCTCTTTGCATATTTATAGGTGACATACTGCAGAGGGTCTGGAGGAAAGGTATGCCTCTTTGCAGATGATACAAAGATCTGTAACAGAGTTGATACACAAGGGGTAGAAAGTATGAGAAGGGACTTGGCAAGGTTGGAGGAACGGTCAGACATATGGCAACTTAGATTCAATGCAAAAGATGCAAAATTATGCACAGGGAAACAAAACCAGGAAAAGAGTACACAATAGCAGGGGAGGTACTAACAACAAAAATGGAATGGGACTTGAGGCAGTCGCCTCGGATCTAAAGGTGGGTAAGCAATGTGAGGAAGTCAGTGAGGAGGCCAGGGGGATGCTGGGATGCATAGGAAGGGGCATCACAAGTAGAACAAGTATTTGTCAATACCGAATGTTTGCTTACTGGCATTAGCAGTGGTAGTGTAAGTTACATAGCTGCGTATCAAGAATAGCAGTGAAGTATTGAACTGAAGCCAACCCCACCACCACCACCCTGCAGAAGTGACAGGCATTGGGGTGTGCGTTTGGGTGCGTCAGGCATACGGCCACGCCATTTCACCACACCCACCCTGCAGACACTGACAAGTGTCACGGTGTTCCTTGGGGTCTTTGGCCTTATGAGCACCCCATTTCATTAGAAATACGGTGAGATAGGTGTGATATAGGAGAAATAGGGTGAACTCTGGGGCTCAAGAGTCCAGACATACCTCAATGCCTCTCACTGCTGCAGGGTGTGGAATGGTATGAGCATTACAGGCAAGAATCCCAAGTCACACCCCTGATGCCTGTCATTCTCACAGGGTTGAGCGTTATGGTTGGAAACCCTAATACCACAGGCATTCATTGGTATTTCACCCAAATTTTCAACATGTTTTTGTGTGCCCCACCTTATGAACAGGGGGAATATCAGTTTGTTAGCCAAAGCTGCTTATGCACAGCGACTACGGCATTTAGCACTACAGGTGCAAAACATTCTTAACAGGATGTAAAAATGACAGCTGTACTGTCTTCAGGAGGTGAAAAATGGCAATGTTGCAAATCTGCAGTAAAATATTTAAAAAATGGTGAAGTCAAGGCGTATATAGAAACTGTGCAACGCACAACCGTAATATCAATTAGGTTGGGGATTTTTACAGCAGATTGTCAACAAGGCATTTGGTGCCTCAAGTCATAAACAGTGTCACTGTAGATTTTCTTTATCTCACGCCGAACAATGATGATTTCCCACAGCGACCTAAGCATTTCTGCGCTTCGAAAGTGTGAAAACACACTTCAGCCATGTTGTGAAAAATGACAGCTGTACTGTTCATAAGGAAGTGTGGAAAAATGCCACTGGTGAAAATCTGGACCAGAAAATATTACAAAGTCATGAACTTCACGGTATGTGTGGAAACTGCATAATACTCACTAACGTAACACAGTAATGTTATGGACTTTGTCACCAAATTTTCAACATAGCCATTTAAGCCCTCTGCTCATGACAGTGTAACTGTGACTTTCTTAATCTGTCCTAAACATTGCCAGACACCAACAGCACCATTGTGCGCTCATGTGCGAAACACATTTTAAGCATATATGAAAAATGGCAGGTGTACTGTTCATAAGGAAGTGTAATAAAATGGCAATGTTGAAAATCTGGAGTGAAAATATTAAGTCCATGAAACTTCTACGAGCATGCATAAGACTATGGCATGCTCGTAAAACAGTCATTTTGGGAATTTTTCACCAAATTTCAACATAGCCATTTTAAGACCTCTGCTCATGAACAGTGTCACTGTGATTTTCTTAATGTGTCCCATACATTGATTTTGCACATTGACTGCTCATTGTGCGCTACGTATCGAAACACATTTTGGGGAGATGTGAAAATGACAGCTGTACTGCTCATAAGGAGGTGTGATAAAATGGCAATGTTGAAATCTGGAGTGAAAATATTGAAAATTTGCGAACTTATGAGCCTGCGTAGGAACTGCGCCAGCACGCGCTCATAAAACAGTCATTTGTTGGAATTTTTTGCCAAATTTTCAACATGGGGTTTTGGGACCTCTCGCATAAATGATGTCACTGTCATGATGTTATTCAGCCCCAAGGGTGATTTCACGCAGTGATTGCAAATCACCCTTCGGCCAATAACGCCATGACAGTGACATCATTCATGAGAACTGGTCCCAAAACCCCATGTTGAAAATTGGTGCAAAACTTCCAAAATATGCCTGAGATATGCAATAAAGTTGAAAAACCCGATCAGACCAGTATACAGCTTACGGCATTTCCTCAGTTCGGCGGTCGGCTTTGAAGAAGTGCAGATGTGTTCCTGGTCCACCGAGAGTCACGCCGAGCTCAGGAGGTAAGTATGGGGTGGCGTGTGTAGGGAGGTAGGATGCAGTGGGTGGTGCGGTTGTGGGGCTGGGGTGAAGCGCCATGGAACCATTTTTATTTTGCAGGTCAAAAAGAAAAAAGACGACGTGGATGTTTGCCACGCTGGGGTGCGCTCCAGCATGGCACAAGGATGGCTGGAGGGGCCGTGGAGCCGATGGGGATTGGGCACCCCGTCGGCTATATGATCAGTTGCCATGCTGGGGTGGGCTCCCAGTGTGGCACCCAGTACTCAGGTGGGGGTGGCGACAGTGGAGCCAAGAGGGATTGGGCACCCCTCGGCTATCTATGAGTTGCCATGCTGGGGTGGGCACCAGCGTGGCATGTGGGGCTTTGGGAGGCGCAGCACAAGCCGATGGGGATTGGGCACCCCGTCGGCTATCGTGTGTGCGGGGGCGTTTCTCTGTGTGTGTGTGTGTGTGTGTGTGTAGGGGAGCTGTGCATGGTGGAGTGATATCTTAGCGCTGCTCACTGAAGCGTAGTACTTCCTAAACTATATGCCACTGCATTTGGAGCTTCATAGACAGCTCCAGCAAGCATTAACTTACAGGGCACGCCTGCCACACACTGACTGAATTGGAGGAGGAGGTGACACCTCCAAATCTCGAAATGATGACAGTTTGGCAGAAGACACCAGGAGAAAGGACTGCTGTGTGACTGAACTTCTGCTGGGACTATATTGCCCTCCTTCCCTCCCTCCACCCAAAGCTAGTTCTATTTTTATAGGCACAGGATTTGACTGACAACAGAAACTTCCTGTTTGGGGCAGGAAGTGAGTGATCGAAACCAGGACCCACCATCCTAGAAGGGCAAGAGTAGCTCTCCGGTCCCCTCTAGCTGCTGAAGGGCTGCCTCTGAACAAGTAAGTGGTCTACTGAGAAATATAGGATATTCTTGTCTCAGAACAGGACAATCAGGAGCTTAAAGAGCACACAGGCAGAAAGTAAGGAGAGAGAGAGAGAGAAAAAAAACAGAGTAAAGAGTAAGGATTGCAAACAGTTAAGGGGCCAGAAACAAGACATGATTGGAGTGGTGCAGTGCAGTGGCTGTGGAGCAGCAGTCTTCCGGGAGATGTTCTGGAGGCCTGGTGTTGTCCCATCTGCAGGCACCTCTCTGGGCTGAGGAGGAGGTTGCTCATCTCCAGGCTGAGTTGGCCAGGATTTGTGGGACCTCCTCTTCACATCCAGGGGCCACCAGTGCCACTGCCGTTACCTCAGAGGTTGCCAAGAAGAGGAGCAGTTGGACCACAGTGAGCTCAGGAGGGTGAGGGTGGTGGGAACAGAGGCGCATCCCTCAGCTGTACCTCTCCACAATTCCTATGCCATTCTGGCAAAGTGTGGTTCCTCTATGGAGGCACCCACAGTGGAGACCAGGAGGATGCTGGGAACCTCCACAAGGAGACCCACAGGAGGGTGGCAGGGGACTCTGCAGGGGAAGGAAACAACTCCTGGTGGGGGACTCCATTGTTAGGAAGGTAGAACTGGGGAAGGAAAGGAGAGGGAGGTGGGTGCCTGCCTGGCACCATGGCTTGGAGGGACAGGGAGCGAATCCTCAGGATTGCTGGAGCAGCTGCACAGGGAGGGAGCAGGATGTCATTGTCCACCTAGGGACAAATGACCTGGCTAAGAAAGGGATTAGAGAAGTGCAGGAAGAGTTTGTGGAATTGGGGAGGGCCTTAGTCAAGTAGCGCATGGTAACCTTCTCAGAGGTACTACCCATCTATAGGCATAGGAGAGGCTAGGGTGTTCCGTGCCATGGATTCAATCAGTGGTTGAAAAACTGGTGTGGAGCTCAGGGATTTAGCTTCACTGGGGACTGGGGGTCCACCTGGAGGATACAAGCCTATACTGGCATGATGGGCTGCATCTGTCCGGGAGGGAACCAGGATCCTAGGTGATAGGTTTAAATGCTTCATTGGCAAGCTTTAAACTAGCCAAGGGGAGGCACTGGAAAGGAGCAGGAAAATCCTAGCCCCCAAACAATCACAGTAGTATGTGGCAAACACCAACATAGAGGTGTCGATAGGGAGAAGGGCAGGGGTAAATGGAGAAAGTGACAAAGGCAAGAAGGACAGGGATGGGGCAAAGGGGTAAGGCCATCAAGAATGGAGGGTAATGAGTACCAATGCCCATAGTCTGGGCAACAAGCTCCCTGAGCTGGTGGCCTTAATGGAAGAGGGATACCTGGATATCGTAGCAGTCACAGAAACATGGTACACGAGAACCATGACTGGGATGTTAACATACAGGGTACATAACCTACAGGAGAGACAGGCAGGGAGAAGAGGGAGGAGTAGCTCTCTATATAAAAGGAAGGAGAAAAGCAACTGAACAAAAGAGTAAACAGGAGAGGAGGAGCACTGTGGGTCACCTGGAGACTGGAAAGGGCACCACAATCTGCACAGGGTTGTGCCACAGACTCCCATGTCAGGGAAGGAATGGACAAGGATATGATAGAAGGCATTCTTAGAATGGCAGAGAAAGGAGATACTGTTGATGGGAGACCTGAATATGCCAGATGTTAACTGAGCACACTTGCAGCCACATCCAAGAACAGGGGCCATTCTTGATGCCCTACAGGTGGCAGGCATTAGACAGCTAGTTTCAGAACCCACTCGTGAGGGAGCAATCTTAGACCTCGTACTCTCAAATGGGGGCAGTGAGAGGATCTCAGATCTAGAAGTGGTTGCCATCTGGGGACAAGTGACCATCAAACAGTGTGGTTCACGTTAAACTCAGCTACAGAGTCAAGCCATACAAAAGTGAGGGTACTGGACTTTAGGAGGGCTGACTTTGGCAAGATGGGAGAGTGCCTCAGAAAAGCACTAGCAAACAGGCTAGAAGGAGGTGTGGAGCAACAATGGGAATTATCAAAACTGCCATCACAGAGGCAACAAGCCTGTGTGAAAGCAAATAAATCAAAACGAAAGAAAAAGCCACTATGGTTCTCAAAAGAGGTGGCTGTGAAAGTCAGGAAGAAAAGATAGCATTCCGGAAGTATAAGGAAACACAGAAGAAGCAGGACAGAGAGCTGTACCAGTTAAGGCAGAAAGAAGCAGGGAGGGAAGTCAGAATAGCAAAGGCCCAAACTGAGGAAAAGATAGCCAACTCAGTTAAGAAGGGGATAAAACCTTTATAGGTACATCAGCGAGCGTAGAAAGACAAAGGGAGGGATAGTGAGGCTGAATAGAATGATGAACGGTGGGTGGGCAGGGGGACGGTGAAAAAGCAGGAATATGAACAGAATATTTCTGCTCCAGTATTCACTAAAAAGGAGGAAGTGCCTAATCAATTAACAGAAGCACTCTTGATAGGGGGTTGATCCAGTCCTTTCACAGAAGAAAGGTTCTGCAAGAACTCCTAAAACTGAAGGTGGACAAGCAATGGGTCCTGATGGAATTCACCCAGAATTCTAAAAGAATTAAGGAAGGAACTAGTGAAACCACTGGCTACTCTTTTTAGTAAATCATGGGAGGATGGTGTGGTACTCGAGGACTGGAGGAAGGCGGATGTGATTCCCTTCACAAAAGGTGGGACCAAGACAGAGGCAGGAAACTACAGACCTGTCAGTCTGACCTCTGTGGTAGGGAAAGTGATGGAGTCACTTCTGAAGGAAAGAATAGTTGAGTACCTAGAGGTCAGTGGAGCACAGGACCCAAGGCAGCATGGGTTCTAGCGGGAAGGTCATGTCAAACGAATCTAATAGATTTCTTTGACTGGGTGACAAAGTAGTAGACCAGGGAGGGGCTGTGGACATGGCCTACCTAGACTTTAGCAAGGCATTTGACACAGTCCCACAAAAGATTACTAGTCAAATTAACCAGCCTGGGAGTGGGTCCCAGGGTGGTAGCCTAGTAAAACATTGGCTGGACAACAGGACACAGAAGGTAATTGTAAATGGAGTCCACTCTGAAGAAAGGGGTTACTAGTGGGCACCTCAGATTCAGCATTGGGTCCAGTCCTTTTAATGTCTTCATCAGTGACATTGCAGAGGGACTGGAAGGAAAAGTATGCCTTTGTGAGATGACACAAAGATCTGCAACAGGGTTGATACACAAGGAGCGTGGAAAGGATGAAAAGGGACTTGGCAAGGTTGGAGGAATGGTCAGAAGTATGGCAGCTAGGATTCAATGCAAAGAAGTGCAAATAATGCACCTGAGAAACAAAAACCCAGGGAAGAATACACAATGGGTGGGGAGGTAGTAACAACAACAAAAGAGGAAAGGGACTAGGGGTAATCATATCAGATGACCTTAAGGTTAGCAAGCAATGTGAGAAGGCAGTAGGGAGGGCCGGGGGTATACTGGGATGTATGAGGAGGCATCATCAGCAGAAAACAGGAAGTTGTTATCCCTATGTACAGACAGTAGGTGAGACCCTATCTGGAATACTGTGTCCAGTTCTGGAGACCCCATCTCCGCAGGACATAGACAGGATAGAGGCAGTCCAGAGGAGGGCAACTAAAATGGTGCAGGGTCTGCAAGAGAAGCCGTGATGAGGAGAGACTAAAGGAGCTTAATATGTATACCTTGAGGAAAGAAGGAGAGGGTGGACATGATAGAAACTTTCAAGTACCTCAAGGGAATCAACAAAGTCCAAGAGGGTAGCATCTTTCAGAAAAAGACTTGCAAGAACAAGGGGACACAATTTAAAGATAGAAGGAGGGTGGTTCAGGGCAATGTGAGAAGTATTATTTCACAGAGAGGGTAGTGGATGCATGGAACACCCTTCCTGAGGAGGTTGTGGGTCTAAAACTGTGGGAGAATTCAAGAATGCATGGGACAGACATAAAGCAATTCTTGTGGGGGGTAGGAAGAAATAGGCTGTTGGTTAACTAGGATCTACGGCCTATCCTGTAGGTAAGGAAATGGGCAGACTAGATGGGCCTAGCGGTCCTTATCTCGTCAAAGTCTATGTTTCTATGTCTAGCACATGCATGCAAGCAAACATAAAAAGGGAAGTGGTTATCCCCTGTGCAGACAGTTGGTGAGACCCCATCTGGAGTACTGTGTGCAGTTTTGGAGACCTCATTTACGCAAGGACAAAGACAGGATGGAAGCAGTCCAGAGGAGGGCAACTAAAATGGTGCAGGGTCTGCATCAGAAATCATATGATGAGAGACTGAGAGAGCATAATATGTATACCCTTGATGAAAGGAGGGACAGGGGGACATGATAGAAATGTTCAAGTACCTCAAGGGAATCAACAAAGTCAAGGAGGGTAGCATCTTTCAGAAAAAAGATGTGTAAGAACAAGGGACACAATTTAAAGATAGAGGGGGACAGCTCAGGGTAATGTGAGAAATCTTTTTCACGGAGAGAGTGGTGGATGCGTGGAACTGCCTTCCTGGGGAGGTTGTTGGGGCTAAAACAGTGGGGAATTCAAACATGCAATGGACAGACACAAGGCAATTGTAGTGGGGGTGGCAGGAAGTAGGCTGTTGGTTAACTAGAATCTGCAGCTTATCCAGTAGGTAGGGAAATGGGCAGACTGGGTGGGCCAAGTGGTCCTTATCTGCCTCAAAGTCTATGTTTCTATGTAACTTCACGAGGTGCGTGGAAACAGCGCAATGCTCGCTCATAACACAGTCATTTTATGGACTTTGTCACCAAATTTTCAACATAGCCATTTTAAGACCTCTGTTCATGAACAGTGTCACTGTGATTTTCTTAATGTACCCCAAACATTGATTTTGCACACCGACTGTGCCATTCTGCGCCATGCAGAAACACATTTTGAGGGAGATGTGAAAATGACAGCTGTACTGCTCATAAGGAGGGTGGTAAAATGGCAATGTTGAAAATCTGGAGTGTAAATACTAAAATTAGAAACTTACGAGCGTGCATAGGAACTGCGCAAACACACTGTAAAACAGTAATTTGTTGGAATTTTTCACCAAATTTCAACATAGCCATTTTAAGACCTCTGCTCATGAACAGTGTAACTGTGATTTTCTTACTCTGTCCCAAACATTGATTTCTACAACAACTATGCCATTTTGCGCTACATGAGCAGAAACATATTTTGGGTGAGATGTGAAAATGACAACTGTACTACTCATAAGGAGGTGTGGTAAAATGGCAATGTTGAAAATCTGGAATGCAAATATTAAAAGCGTGCATAGGGACTGTGCAACGCACACTGCAAAGAGATCATTTTGGTGAATTTTCTCCAAATTTTCAACATAGGTTTTTGGGGTCCACCTCATGAACTGTGACACTGTCATTTAGTACATCAGTCCTGAAAGGTGGTTTTGCGCCAGTGACGTCAAAATCACCTTTGGGACTGAATAACAAATGACAGTGCAAGCATTCATGAGGTGGGGTCCCAAAACCTCATGTTGAAAATTAGGTGAATAATTCCAAAATGCCTGAGATATGCATCAAAGTTGAAAAAACCCTTTTATTCCATTATATAGCTTACCGCATTTCCTCAGTTAGCAGTCAGCTTTGAAGAGGTGCAGGCGTGTTCCCGGTCCACGAAGATCGTCTGCCCGGACTCTGGAGAGGTAAGTATGGGGTGAGGAGGATGGGAGATGAGAGTAGTAGAGGGTGGGAGAGGAGGTCAAGACAGTCAGTGTGGGACTGTTCTTTCTTTCTAGGTTTCTTTTTCTTGTAGGAAGATGATGCGGGACGTTTGCCACGCTGGGGTAGGCTCCCAGCATGTCAGCTGAAAGTTTTTTGGGAGCCAGCAGAGCTGATGGGAATTGGGCACCCCATCGCCATAGAGAGCTTTGCCACGCTGGGGTGTGCTACCTGCATGGCACCTGAAGTGTGTTTGGGGGACCACCAAGAGATGTTTGCCATGCTGGGGTGGGCTCCCAGCGTGACACCTTGAAGGCTGTTTTGGGAGGGCACTGGACCTGATGTGGGATTGGGCACCACCGTCCCGGCCATACTGTGTGTGTGGGGTTGCTGAGCACGCAGGGGTGATCCCAGCATGCTACTTGTTGGGGAGCTGTCTGCGACAGTTCTTGCACTGCAGTGCCGACTTGAGAGCACTTTGCATACTGCCGACGCGGCAGTATGCAACTGCTTACATGCTGGGCGGCTCATTCTTTCAACTGTACGCCACTGCATTTGCAAACACTGTCATGAGCAGCTCTTACATTCATTAGGCGCAGTGGGGCCGTGCCTGCAAAAAGGCAGCATGGCATTGGAAGTAAGAAGTACACCTACGAATTCTTGTATGATGGCACTATGTTTCTAGCACATGTGTGCAAGCAAACATAAAAATGTGAATAAGAATGACTTAACCTAACATTTAGTTACTACCATGTTTCCTTCTTTATATGTGTTGGCTCTCTCTCTCTGCATAAGTAATTATGTTTATAATGTAAGCTATGTACATAGATGGACTGTTGAATTTAAAGCAGTCTATTAGGTGAACAATTTAGTAATTGTGTTATTTTCATTTTAAAAAAGTTATCAGAATTAGACATATGATTTGATGTCACATGAGCTTAAAATGGGTGCTAACCCTTGAACAACACAGTCCCTACGGAAAACCTAATGGTTGAAGCACCTGGGCAGCACAGACGCATCTTGTATCGTTTGACCTCACTAATAAATGGCTTAACAGTGCTCTGAGTCTACAGTTTCTATCTATGAGTGCAGTCTTTTTGTGCTAAATGCCATTGTTTAGGGCTGCAGCCCATGACTGTACCAACGACCAGTCTTTTTGAGCACACCCACACCTTCTCTACTTTGGAGTGAGTGACTGAGTGAATGAGTTGGGCAGGGAATGTCAACAGTTGGGAGCAAGTCAGTGAATGAGTGTGCATTTGGACAGGGAATGGCAGTGGCCTGGAGTATAAGTGAATAAGTGAGTCAAATATGTGACTCATTCTCTGTCAGTCTAGTTCAGTTCACTGGTTATGGGTTTAATTTAAAAAAAAAGGAAATGAAAAGCCAAGAAGGGTGAGTGCTTATGAAGTATGGTTTTTTCACTGTTGGAAAAATGAATACACAGAATACACAGAAATGTGATGGCAGAGAAAAGCCCCATGGCCCATCTAGTCTGCCCAACACCCTACCTCCCTCTTCTGTTATGCTTCCATCCTTTCCCAATCCCTTAAATCTATCCCAAGCCTCTTGAACCCTCCACCATTTCAGCTGCCACTACCTCTTCTGGCAGCTTGTTCCAACCTCCACCACCCTCTCCATGAAAACTGCCCCTGACATTACCTCTGTATTGCCCAACTTCCAGTTTGAGGCTATGTCCCTCGTGTTGCTCCTTTTCAATTTGAACAAGCTATCACCCTCCACCTTATTTATTCCCTTCAGGTACTTAGAGGTCTCAATTATGTCCCCTCCCTCCTAGTCTACAGAGGTACAAATTCAGCCCTCTCAGTCTTCTTTTATAGGGTACATCCTGCATCCCTCGTACCATTTTGGTTGCCCTTCTCGCACCCTCTCCATCAGCTCAACATCTCTTCATAGGTGGAGGCCTCCAGAGCTGCACCCTTACTCCAGATGCAGCCTGATCATGGTTCTGTGTAACGGCATTAGCACCTCCCTCTTCCTGCTATTAAACCCCTTGCAATGCAGGCCAACATTCCATTTGCCTTTCCCACCACCCTGCTACACTGGCTGCCTACCTCAAGGTCACACAATACCATAATCCCCAGGTCTCTTTCCATTTCTTTCTCCTTAATCACCCCAGGAGTAAGTTTCCCTCCTATTCCTCCTCCTCCCCAGGTGCATCAGCGAGCACGTTTGTGCATTAAACTTCAACTTCCAGGTGTCAGACCACCTCTCCAGGTCCCGCCTCATGGCTTACACCCCACTAGGTGAATCGCCCTATTGCAAACCTTTGTATCATCTGCGAACAGGCACCAACCTCCAGACCCTCCATTAGGTCACTAACATAGATGTTAAAAGTATTGATCCTAGCACTGACCCCTGTGGTAACCCCACTGGTCACCGCTGCTCCTGGAATGTATCTCATTTTACTACCACCGCCTGACTCCTTCCTTCAACCAGTTTTTCCACCACCTGGTGATCCTGAGGTCCACCCTAGCCTGTCAGCTTATGCACCATTCCACCCATGTGGAGGCAGTGAAGAGCCTTATTGAAATCCAGGTAGGCCACATCCACCACTCCTCCCTGGTCCACAATCTGTGTCACCCCATCAAAAACTCTATCAGGTTAGTCTGACAGGACCTTCCCTTGGTGAAGTCATGCTGCCTGTCATCCTGCATGCCATTCATCTCCAAGTATTCTATCAAACTGATCTTAAGTAGTGTTTCTATTACCTTCCCCATCACTGAGGCCTTATTGATGACTACTTGTATTTGATGAGCGCCATAGGTCGGTAGTTTTGAACTCGTCCTTCCACCCCCTTATGTAGTGCGACCACCTCTGCCCTCTTTCAGTCTGTTGGCACCACCCTGTGACCAAGGACAAGTTAAACAGCCTCGCCAGATGTAGTGCTAGTTCATCCTTCACCTTCTTGAGAACCCTTGGGTGTACTCCATCAGGCCCCATTGCCTTGTCCACCCTAAGCCCAGCTCTACCCTTACTACTTCAGCTGTGAATTCTGCCACACCCATCTGCCTGTGGCTGTCACCCTCCCAGCCCGTCCTGGTCCCCTCCCTCTCTTTCCTCTGTGAAGGGTGACAGCTTGTTCAAACAGAAGGAGGCGAGACACGAGGGGATATAGCCTCAAACTGGAAGGTGGGCAATACAGAGGTAATGTCAGGGGTAGTTTTTCATGGAGAGAGTGGTGGAGGCCTGGAACAAGCTGCGGAGGAGGTAGGTACAGATGAAGCAGTGGAGGGTTCAAGAGAGCTTGGGATAGATTTAAGGGTTGGGAAAAGAAGATGGAAGCATAACGAAGGGAGAGGTAGGTGTTAGGCAGACTAGATGGGCCGTGGGGCCTTTCTCTGCCATCACATTTCTGTGTATCTGTGATGCTCTATACCCACATCAAAACAGATCAAAGTTTCCCCTGAAATACTCTCTGTCTCTCTCATCCCACTGGAACAGGTCCAAAAGTATCTAGGTATTATATTTGACTCTTCCTTCTCATTCCACGAACATACAAAAATCCTCACTTCCACCACCAACACCCGCATTGGTCTCCTTTACAGACATAAAGACTGCCTGCCACTTGAAGCACTTCACTAGCCATTACCCCCTCAGTTTTATCGCTGGTGGCATGTGGCCTCACAATCTATGCTGCACGCTAATCCGTGAAGACTGAGGCGAAAAGCTATTTAATGCCTCTGCTTTTTGAAATCCTCTTCCAGTAATGTTCCACTTTCCCCTTATTCTCCCAATCCCATCCTGTGCCCTCCTCCTTTCTCCAATGTACCTAAAGAAGGTTTTGTCCCCTCCTTGCCTGCTACCCGCTGTCCTCTCCTCAGTGGCCTCCTTAGCTCTCCTTATCTTTTGCCCTGTCTCCTTTCTTTTTTCCCTGTAGGTTTCCTGTCTTCATCATTTTGTGTCCTCCTGTACCTCTTGAATGCTCTAGTCTTCTCCTTGACCCCTCTGTAGTGAACCATATAGGTCTTTTCTGTCTTCTATTCTTTCTTACCCTTCTTATTCATGAGTCCATGGCTTTAAATACCCCTCTCTTGATGGCTGCCCATAATTCCTCCACCCCTGTACATCCTCTATCCTCAACATTTCTTCCCTTACCTTCCCCATTCCATGAAAGTCAGCCTTCCTGAGTCCAGTACCTTGGTTCTCATCCTAACCCTCACCCTACCACTCTCACCCTGAACCTGACAGCCCTGTGGTCACTGGTGCCAAGCTCTTCCCCTTCCACCTCCTCCACACTGTCCCCATTTGTGAGGACCACATCCAACAGGTTTATACCCCTAATGAGCTCACTGACCCTTTGCTGCAGGAATATGCCTGAAGAGCCTCTAAGATGCTCCTGCTCCTTAGGAGATTGCTGTCTGGGCCTTCCAGTTGATGTCCGGAAGGTTTAAGTCCTCAGCTAGCACAATTTCCCTTTCCATGCCATCCTGGCTACAGATTCCTACAAGTGTCTAATCCTTCCTCCCCTGCATAGGAGGCCTATAGACTCAGCTAATGTGCAGGTTTTCCCCGTCCCTGTCTAGGGTGACCCACATTATCTCTGTTTCCCCTCCTCATCCTGCCCTTCCATGGACCAATCCTTCCTGACATATAATGCCACCCTCCCCCTCTTCCCTCCTGATCCTTCCTAAACAAACGATACCCTGGAATTACTGTCTCCCAGGCGTAGTGCTCATTCCACCAAGTCTCACTCACTGCTATAATGTCTAGGTTCTCCTCCATCATGGTGGCCTCCAGTTCTCTCATTTTGTTCCCCAGGCTCCTGGCATTTGCAACCAAAGTCCTCCAACATATAGCCCCATCAATCCTTCCCTACTGCTAACTGCTCCCTTGATGAGTGTTGTGACTTGGGGGGCTGATAGCCTCTCTGCTCTGCTTCACTTAGGATGGCCCTGTCCTTAGCCCCACCCCTTATTTAGTTTAAATTGAACTTCCTTGCCATGAAGTCCCCAGTTTACTCTTTAGTGCAGCTACCCTAAAGAGTTTAGGTGCAGCCTGTCTTGAGCATACAGACCCTCCTCCTCCTCCTCCCATGAGCCCCAGTCACCCTATCCAGCCGAGCCCCATCCGACTGCACCAACCGTGTAGCCAATTGTTGAATGCCCTTATCTTTTCCTTTCTGGGTGTGCTTGCTCTTGGTACTGGCAACACCTCAAGAAGGAAATGAAAGGAAAAACAGTATTGCTCCTACAGAACCTAGTAGAGTTCCTCGAACCTTGCCTGTACCTTCATCAGACTGTTCCCCTCCAAGTCATTTGTGCCCAGGTGAAACACCAGATGTGTCCTTTCAGCCTGCTGCTTATCCCAGGAAGGGATATGATGCCTCACCTCCAGCGCGTCACCCCTGGCATGCACTGTACCCATACTGAATTGTTTTTGCTCCCTTCCTTTACAATTTTAGCCTATAATTATTGAGTCCCCAAGAGTGCCACTCTACTGCCCCCTACTTCCTGGGTGTCCTTTTGGCCTCTAGCTTTGTGTTGCATGGTTTGGCTCCTTTGGACTCCCCCTCATGTTCCATCCTGACTTGGTTTCTACCCCTGCTCATCTTTTGTTTCCCCATCACCTATCTCATCCTGATTTTTACCCACACCCAGCATCTGTCCCTCTTCACCCTCTCCCTTTAGCCTTTCCTCAGAATCCCCTCCTGTATCTTTTCATTCCATGTACTTCCACCTGGCTTCCTTCATCCCTGCAAACCCTCCTGCATCTCTGGTTGAGCATGAGCCAACTTCACCTGACCCCCCTCTATCTGCTCCTGGCCTTCCCCGTCTGCATCACTGTTGCTAGATTGTGCCAACTGTGCTTGATCCCCTTCCAACTGTTCCTGTCCTGCCCATATTTACAGAAGGTTTTGAGCACTGTACCCCACTGAGGAAGTCTTCCTCCCGCCACCTGCCCTGTCTCTCATATTTCCTCTCCTGCACCCTGCCCAGCACATGCCCCAGCCATCTACTGCAGCTCCTGCCCTGGGGTTTCCTCCAGTTCATTTCAGCCTCCCAGGAACTCAACTTTAGCTTTTCCAGTGCTTCCTTCCTGCCTTACTCTTGTACCACATTTCCCTAAGTGCCACTCTCTGGTGTGTCCCTAATGTGCAGTCCCTCTTCCATCCCTTCCCCTGCATGCAATATACCTGCCCCCTCCTCCCTTCCCTGCCTGAGATCTTCCCCATCCCCCCAGCCTCTGCACCCCTTCTCAGATAGCCCCTACCAGACCCCTTCCTCCAAATGACCTCCAACTAGGATACCAGGGGGCAAAACTATTTGTTTTTTCCACCCTCTGGCCCATTTCACCTATGCCTACGTCATCCTTCATTCTGGGCATCTGTTTGCCGTTTCCTGAGCCTACTGTCTTCCTCCTCCTGATCCCAGGCTGGCCCTTTTCTCTAGCTACAGGTGTAATTTTTGTCCCTCTACACCTCTTGCTGTCAGTTCCCACTAACCCCTTTCCTCCTGTCTTGGGCGTCCCTGTCCCAGCTCTGGACTTGCTGTCTGTCACCACCTCTGGTCTGTCCCCTATGGATCCCTTCATCCTCTCCCTCCAAGCCCTTGACTTCTGTAGCAGTGTATCTGATCCTCCAGTGAATCCCTCAGCCCTTCCCACTCCTTCCTTGTCTTATACGTCCAGTCTCTCCTACTCCTTTCCCAGCTTCCCCCATTTAACTTCCTTAGCCTCGACACTTCCTCCCTCAGCTGAGTGGCTGCTTACAGATCATACAACCCCCATCCTCCAAGCCCAATTTAGGATCATAGCGTTCCACAGCCACTGCACCCCACCACCCTACCAAAGATTCCCCTCCTTGGTGCCCTCCCTCTGTGCTACCCTACCATTTCTTCCATGATACTCAAGATATAGTCCTAAAATCACACCTTATGTATTTTTGGGCCCATGATCCTCACCCTTCCTCAGCCCCAACCCACAGTCGAGACTTTTTAAAAATAATAAACCATGTGCAAACCATAGGCATCAAGAATTAATAACCATGGTCACCTAGTTCAAGTCAAGACACTAAGTTCAAGTCCAAGTCCCCAGCACCTCCAGCGTCAGTAGTCAAGATCAAGTGACCTGTAGACCTGTGACCTGTTAGTTCCTCCACTTCATATATGGCTCCTCCTCTCCTCCGTATTTAATAAAGAATCGGGAGGAGAGACAAACACAGCTCTCAGCTCTGCGATCTGGCTGGCTTTTAAAGCCTGACCACCTTGGCACCTCTCTCCCTAACTGGCCTGATCCACACCATGGACTGTGATTTGCCAGTTGTTCTTGCTTCAGTCACTGAACTGCGATCTACGCCCTTTGCTAGTTTCAACTCCAAACAGCTCAGCTCTCCTTCCTCTGGTCACCAACTGTGACCCCGCTGCCGACTGCAGCCACAGCTCCACACAACTCTCCACTCTCCTTTCTCTGGTCACCGACTGCAAAGTATTTTTCACAGAGAGGTGGTGGATGCATGAATCAACCTTCCTGAGGAGGCTGTGGGGTCTAAAACTGTGGAAGAATTCAAGAGTGCATGGGACAGACATAAGGCAATTTTGTGGGGATAGGAAGAAATAGGCTGTTGGTTAACTAGTATCTGCAGCTTATCCTGTAGGTAGGAAATGGGCAGACTAAGTTGGGCCAAACAGTCCTTATCTCAGTCAAAGTCTATGTTTCTATGTTTCACTGCCCTGCTGCTGATACAGCTAACAAACACAGCTCTCAGCTCTGTGGTCTGGCTGGCTTTTAAAGCCTACTGCCTTGGTGCCTCTCTCCTGATTGGCCCGATCCTACACCATGGTCTGCGGTTGGCTGGCGTCCTTGCTTCAGTTGCTGAACTGTGACCTCGTCCTTGCTAGTTCAGCTCCAAACAGCTCTGCTCTCCTTCCTCTGGTCACCCGACTGCAGGCCCCGCTCCGACTGCAGCCCAGCTCCCCACAGTTCTCTACTCTCCTTTCTCTGATCGCTGACTGCTGGCCCCTCCCTGCTGCTGATACTCTAACAAACACAGAAATGCACAGTCTGATTTCTTTCTGTGCCACCTGGGCTATTGGTACAATTCATGACAGAGGTCACCCAGGGTCACAGCTAGGCGAGATTTGAGAAGAGGCTTTGGCTATGCAAGAGCTTTCAGGCATGCACTCCCTGCCCCATTACATCGATAGCCTGGGGCACACTTACTCAAGTACAGGATGTGAAATTATTTTGTCCTTATGCTTCCTTTGTTATTTAAAGAGGTTGTTTAAAGTCCACAAACAGATCCCTTAGGAGCAAGCCAGACAAAATGTGGATTCAAGCAGGACCCAGAGTCACTGAATTTGTCAGACTTAGTTGCTTGACTTCTGTTTTGCTTAGGTTAGCTTATAAAAGTTGATTTTAAACTGAAAATACAAATACCAGATGGTGATTTTTTGCAGAAATCCAGTCCAGGAGACCTTCACAGATGTAGTGAGCAAGAATAGTGTAGTTACTCCAAGCAGAAAATCTTGTAAATCCCCAAAACTAAGCTACAGACACAGACAAACACAAACAGCCACCCCTAGGTGAATCCACTGAACAAGAAATGGTGACTGTTTGAACTGTCAAGATTCTAAAATGTGACACAATGATTTCTTGTACTGTGTCCTGATCTGGAGTACTTGTTTTACCTGTGCATTAGACAGATCTGATGCACAGGTAACCATCAATCATTTCAGCATTTCCCAATCCATTTTTATGTTGCTTGCGCTTCTGCAAGAAATGTTTTGCCAGAAAGAGCGGCGTTTCAGAGGTGTGTCACTGACTAGCACAATGCAGGTCAAGCTGCATTGGGCTCATCATAAACAACCAACGATCATACAAACAAAATATGACAGCGGTTCACAGTTTATGGGGAAACTTTGTGTAGTTGAAACCAATGAAATGCTCCAATGAGAGAGACTTTGTTTCATTTGCATAATGCCGGTCAGCAAACAGCTGATCGACTTTATGACATTCCCTTCTCTCTGACCTCCCTCTCCTTTTAGCTGTGATATAGTTCTCCGCAGCAGCTTCTCACTCAACATGCCAGGAAACTGGGAGAGCGGTGACAGAGTTATGAGTCACTGCTGTGCCCCTCAGTGGCTGACAAGAAATACCCAGCAGCAGCTCCAAGTTGCACTGGTCCCCAGATACAGAAACAGCATCCCGTAACCTCACCACCAGTCTCGATACAAAACAACCCCAGCTCACTAACCCTGCAGTTCTAAGCTCACCTCTCTTTACATTCCCACCCGCCTCTGCACCCACAAGTCAATACTATCTTTTCCAATTGTTTAACCAGGAGTAGCACACTAGCTGAAAGCTTGTTTACAAGTCGACCTGGGAGCACAAGGAAGTTAAGTGACTTGCTCAGGGTCACCACAGTATGCAAGTGGGGGCTGTGGGATTCAATCCTAGGTCTCCAGATATGCAGCTCAGAGCCTTAGACCACTGCACTATACTGCCTAAATACTGCTATACTGCACCTATTTGTGCACTAATTTGGCACGGGCGATTCGCAACACCATGTTGGCTTTCGCTCCCATCTCTCATGAACCACGCCGCTTTACTCACTTTGGCTGCTCCGAGCTCGAGCCACTTCTGACCTCTTGTCTCTTGGAGAGTCACTCTGTCACCTCTGCCATCCCATTCGTCTATCAGGTGCCTCGGGAGAAGCCGGATGACCTTTTGTAGCAGCGATGTCTGTCGCTTCCTTTCACGGAAGTGTAATCGGAGCATGCAACCAAAGCCTCTGCCACAGACTGAGCAGAGAAAACTCTCCTTGTCTGCCTCGCGCTTCTCTCTCTCTCTCTGGTCTAGTTGGCGCTCCCTCACCATCGGTCATTTTACAAACATTCTTAGCTTGGACATGTGTTAGTGATGCTGTCGGTGAATCATTATATTTGACTAGGTATGAATTTTTCTTTTTATGTAAAATGCAATTACCAAGATTGCACAAGGGGTCTCTGTTGTCTCTCTTGTTCTGTGAGTTATCCTTGGCCACTATAGGGTGCATTTTCTGTGTAAGAGTGCATGGCGGAGTAGGAGGTGGTCTAATTCTGACTGCCTGGGGTAATCAGATTGTCTGGATAGTATGAAATGGCAGGGCACCTCCTCCTCCTGCAACACCCATGGGACCTGACCCATGAGTCGCATCTAATACAAATACAAGCAAGCAATATTCAGCATTGACAAATGCTTGTTAATTAGAAATCACTAGGTTGACACATGGTAACAGTCTCTAAAGTACAAAGCTGAGATTTCCTGCTGTGTGAGGTTAGCAGGGGGTGGGGGGTATGATCAAATGCAGGCACACAAAAGGTCAGAACTGAGGACAAACAGCTTGCACGCAGGGGTTTCATGTTGAATTCTCTAGCACCAGACCAGAAGTGAAATGAGCTTAAAGTCCTCTGCTCTGGTTCCACAACAATCACACAATTTGACACACCAGGATGCCAACTGATAAAGCAAGAAAAAGAGATGGAATGACTGAGAGAGAGAAAGGATTCCTGCAGGGCAGAGATGACATATATCCCACAATGCCATTGTGACTGAGTCTGGGTCGTTCCTAAATGAAATGGGCTCGATACAGACCCAGCTTTGTTTCCGTGGAAACTATAGTTGGTGTGATATTCGCCCCCCACCTCCTTCACTCACGGATGAATGCTACACTGTTGAAAGAGACCGCTGACACTGAATCAGGAAATGGTGTTCTACTCTTACTGTGTAAATATGGATGGCCCCATTAAACCTTTAGTGATGGGGGTGTAGACACAACCTGCAGCTATGGCTCCATGCTTCATAGTAATGCCTTTCCCTACTGCTGATGATACAGAATGCATCAGGCTCATGAAAACTGGGAAATCCTCTGATGACTGCCCCAGCCTGACTGCACATTTAAACGTGACCACACACACACACAACTAGAAACAATATGAAATGTTTAAGGCAGGAACCCTTAGCATATAAGAACTTTGGGGCCAGTATCCCACATGAACATGAAAGTACCATCTTAGCCTCCTCTGACCTCCAGGAGATATGGCAACAGGGTTGAGACTGGCAGAACACTGTAGATAACCAGGCTCCAGTGCCTGTCAGTGAGCCTGAGGGCTCTTAGGATACAGGAGAACTGTTCATTTACCCAGAAGTGAGGTGACCTATCCACCATCTAGTGAAAGCTAGACAGACCCTCCCTGAGACCAGCACAGGGTCTGGACCAATAAAAGGGTTGGATCTATGAGTAAACTGCAGGGCGGTTCTGAAATTACAATACTGCCTAAGAGACAGTTTGAAGGCAGAACTGCTGCCTGAGCATGCCAGTGCATGGAGGCTGACTGGTTTACAGCACAGACCCAGAATGAATTTGCTAGGCTTAATCAGCTACAGAGAAGGAGATTGCTACGCAAGACTAAATGATCCTGCACCCAGCAGCTGAAGGGGCAGTCTGTGCAGCTGCCATGCAGCCAAGCAGTGTCCCCAGTGAGACTTCCAGAGAAAAAGACATGAACAGTCCAAACTGTGAAGAGGCAGTGAGGTCTGGAGATTCCTCCAGACAAACCACCAGAGACAGGTGACAGCCTGCAGTGGCAGTGCCTTGGTTAGGGCAGAATGTGAGCTTATCAAACCATATGACCACCCTGAGACAGTGACTGATGGAGAAAGACAACCTGACATTCAGCATACCTGTCCCCTTGCAGGGTTCTCAGCATCCTGAAGGAGAATAGATCTTGGTCTGCCTCCTCCTTCCCTCTCTCTCCTCTCCCTTTCTGCCAGGTCCTGTCCCTTACTGGGTTATCAGAAACCTGAGGAATTAGTTTCTTGAGTTTCATCTCCTCTCCCTTCTTCCCTTCCTCCCTCATACCCTTCCTCCCCTCTTTACTCTCCACATCTGGCAGGCCTTGTCCCTTGTATGGTTCTCAGCATCCTGAAGGGATCTAGTTCTTGACCTCCCCCATCCTTACTCTTCTCGTGCTACCCCTTACAGGGTTCCCAGAATTCTGAAGAGAATTAGCTCTTGGTTTGCCTCTCCTCTCTCCCTCCTTCCTTCCCACCACCTCTACTTCTCGAGTTTCAGCTCCCACTTCTAAATCCTTCTTAGCACTTAGTTACCTCTCTAGATCTAACTGCACTTAGTAACTCGTGTGCTCAGCCTGATACTTTGCCCTTGTGAAAGTGTGCTGTTAAACCTCAAATACCTGTCTAATTCTGTTTCACAAGTCTACTGCAGTAGCACTCTCTGAATATCTTTACTGTCCTTTCCTTTTCCCCTTTTAATTCCCTTTTTCCAGGCAGGCCACCTGGATAAGAGGCCCTTTCTATCACTTTCATTTCATTAAAAGACAGGTATGGACTTCAGTACCCCCACGATAGGCTACAGTGTATAGACCTGGGGTTTAGCATATTTGGGCTAGTAGTTCCTCTTTTCATGTTTAAGCAATGCCCAGAGACAAATGTGTATGCCAAATATAGGGGAGATTCTCCTTACAGTGCAAGCACTTGAGTTTATTTAGGCAGACAAGAAAAATAAAGATAGTAAAAGATTCAGAGTCTGCCTGCTGGTCACCCAATCCCTTAGTGTGTTGTTGTAAGGTTCCCTAGATATGCCTTAGCAACACTATTTTGACCCAAAACAGTTTACTTTTCCTTACTGTTTAACTTTATTGTTTTTGGTAAGGTGACATGGAAAGGCAATATACCAGCAGCACAAATGGTTTTAAACATAAGCAGATTTGAAATTAAAGGGACTGCTTTTGTTTGCTTGTGCTGCAATGTGTCTTAGCACTCCCAAAAGAAACTCCTAAACAAAAATGTGCAGTATTTCAATATTGTAAGCTAAATGATGGACTCTTTTCAGTTTTACTCCTTTTCATAGCAGTCTGGCTCCTGTTAACTTTAAAGAGTAAAACTTACCAGATAATGGGTATTCAGGCCTTTAGAGAGGTAATCCTTACAGCCATTTGCACTTGTTGCTCTTGCTGTTTCCGTAGGAGGCAGCTGGCCCATTCTCACTATAGTTACACTGTGGATAGGTTGAGGAGGCTAAAGGCAAGAGTACTGTTTTTAGTAAAACCTATATTATATTTCATTCAGGGATAGTAATGCTTTGTAATAAAGATATATTGAATGTCCCTTTACTTAGAATGAAATAAAAGTGTTTTATAAATGAAAATCTGTATTGAAGAGTAAAGGGGCGGTCTGAAGTGATCACCTGATGATTCCCTAGGATAAAGGAGACTCATTCTTGTGATGCCTTCAGATTTGTTTTGGGATCAGCCAGTACTGGTCCATTTGGGAGTTTGACTTACAGACTAAGATAATTGAAATCCCAAGCGCCTTTTCGTTTGCTGATATTGCCTGTGGAAACATTCATTTATTTTTGTACCTTTACGTTTCTTTCTGTATTCCTGCAAAGTTAATAGTTTTATATGTAACCCCCTGCAAATGGGGTTTCAAAAGACTTCAGGAGCTTGCTTGAATGCTCCAAGCCTGAATAGTGTTTGGCGTTTAAGCCATTTATCAGTGAGTGTTTTAGAGCCTCTGGTACTGTCTTTTAAGAGCTGTCTGCTTGCAGACATAATTAGTTAGTATGGGGGACTGTGCTTCTCTGCTTGAGTACCACTCGAGCTGCTGCCAATTCACTCCATTTCTGTAGTCACTAGGGTGCAAAGGGAACCTATCTGAAAGATGTAACTGTTTGCCAGAAATCATTTAGAGTAATAATGAAATTACAGTTTGTCTGACCTGCTTTCTTTGCAGTCAGAACTGTGTTACCTAGTTCCCCATTCTAGTTTTGAACTGCTGAACTGGACCAATCAGTGTGGGTTAAGGTAGCTCTAAAATGGTGCCTTGGGCGAATCAGAACTTGAACTCGTAATCTGAGCCAGCCACAAGAAGATTGTAGAGCAGTGACTCTGGGAGATGTAGTTTGAACTAGCGCCTTTTTGGACCAACAGGGGCAGTCTATTGTGAGTGACAGCCAATCCAGCCAAGTACTGTGAGGAACTCAAAGGAAGTGCCGGTTTTGTCTGCTGGAGTTTGAGTTGAGCTCTGGCAGTGAAGAGGAAGGAGCCCTGTGCTTTTTGGTGTGCAGTTTAGTGGGAAGCGTGTGTAAGGCCCAGAGTTCCGGTCTGCAGCTTGTGTAACTGCTTGTTAGGACTGAATCTGTCCTGTAAGAGAATCAAAGGATATCTGAGAGTAGAAACCAGGCTCACCCTGTAGAAGACTGGAGAAATTGCTGAATTGCACTCGGTCTGTCAGGAACTGAATCTGCTGTGTGTTCTCCCGGGTATTGTGCAGTAATTGCGATCCGGATAGAGAAGCAGCCTGCCTGGTATAGTACTTTCTGTTCACCATATACTGTAAATGTGTGAGGAGGCTTGTGTAGCTCAAGTGAATCCTGCTGCCATTAAAGGACTTTTGCCTGTTGCAGTTTGCCATATAAATGTGTGGGGGTCTCGTGGAGCTCAAGTAGCCCTACAGACCATACCTCTCAACTGTCCCTGATTTTCAGGGATGTCCCTGATTTGCCTCAAAATTTTACTCTGTCCCTCCTAAAATTTATGTTTCGTGGCTAAATAGTGGAGACTATAAGCACAAAATAATGTCATGCAGTAAAGTTACAGACTTGTTCTTCATTAGAAATGCATGTTGCATTAAGCCCCATATTCTACCAGCTTTCTGGGTGGATATATCTAATTTTGAAGATGTGTCCCTGATTTTGGTCCTCTGTCCTGATTTTTTAAAGCAGTGTCCCTGATTTATAGAGGCAGGAGGTTGAGAGGTATGCTGCAGACATTGAAGACCCTATCTTGTTTGGAGGTCGTGAGTACTAATTCAGGGTCGCTCCTGTTGAATTGCCAGATTGAATCCAAATGGAATTACTGTACTGCTGACTGTTTAACTAATTTTTCTTTTCTCTGTGTGAAAGGGCCCCTACCAGCTGCCACAGTTTGGACTAGCCACTAGGGCTTGGATAGGCCTGTGCACAGAGCCATAGGTAGATGAGTAAAGTGATAAGCTAATTAACCTGATTTCCCCTGTCCTTGTTATATCCCACTAAATAAATCAGAGCTGCTTGTTTCAGCAAAGCTATACTGCCTGAGGTATTTGTCTATGTTAAAAGTATTGTACTGTGATTGTTGCACTGTATCTTATTTACAGGAAGTCCAGTGCCTGAGACCAGTCCTGGGGTAAGTGTACTGTGAAGGTAATTCTGAAGTATTGTGGGCCACTAGTGGGAAGAAAGGGGGGTTGCAGTGTCCCAGAGGGCTGTGACCAGAGATTAGTTTAACTATGCAAACCCTGACCTCTGGGTGGAGGCACCCACCATGGATTCAGGCCCCGCAACCTGTTAGTGGCAAATCAGGCAGGGGTAGTAGCCCTGGGATAGCGCCATCAAGGGGTTACATATATTTTCTTTTGCTGTTACTTTAATAAAGCTTTAGGGCTTGGCAATTATTTTTTCAGCCTTGCCACATTACCTTTTTGTGTCAGTGTCCATCATTACACCCACAGTCTGACAGCCCTCCTTCTGGCCTATACTGTACAGGTTACCTTTTCCAGGATTGCTACCTTATATGCTATATCTGCATATTTTCCTGTCTACCCTATTATGTCTCACTCGCTGTCTCTGGCTTTTACTTTGCTATATAACACTCTTTAACACAATACTGTCTGTTGCTTAAAACTGTGATGTATTGTATTGGTACCTCTCTTCTTATGTATTTGAATTTTTGCTACTTATTCCTTATGTAACTCCCCGGATGCTTCTGAAACAAGCTGTTTACAGCTCATGTTGCCTTTCCTGGTGAAATCTTTTCAAATAAAGAAATAAATAAAACACCAAAGTAGCCCAGCAGAGATGAGATATAGGAGCCACTGGAGGTGTGACTGAGTCTGCAGGATGAAAGTTGGTAAACCCAGCAATGACTGCAGAGACAGCGGAGGTTGCCACTGTAATGCTTCAAAGTTGGGGGCACAAAAATTAACAGGACCCTAACCCCAAGCCAGGGGTTTAGATTTTGATTTTCTTGTTTCCCCATTCTTCCTTCCATGTCGCATCAGTCCCCCACCACAGCCTTTGTTCTGTTTGTGCCTTTTGGTGCAGTGTGGTGGGGATGCTAGAGCAACCCTGCAAAGACCCTCCCTCAGGGCTTGAAAGTCCAATCCTTGGGGCTGCCAGGTAGGACTTCCCTGCCCTACTAAAGGGCCTGGAGAGTGGCTTCACATTCATGAAGGCAGTTGCCAATCAGCTGGCAGGGTGGAGTTGCAGGGAGCATGGATGCTTGAATGTATCTCTGCTGGGCCCGTGGCTCCTCCAGCAGCACTCTTCTCCAGCTGATGTCCGGTGGCAGCAGCAGCAGTCGAGTGGGACCAACAGCTCCCGATGTAGCGGTTCCTGGCCTGCCCTCATTCCTCAAGTCCCAATCGGCAATGGATAGGCGACTTTTGGACATGGGCCAGTGCGATGCCACAGCGTGTTTGATGTGGGTGGAATTGAGCACCCCAGATCTTTCGGTTCTGCTTCAGCATCTCCCACAGCACAGCAGCAGAAGCTGTGTGGGGCTTGGCTCCTGGCCACCTCCCTCACCCAAGCAAGTAGCAGTCCTGGACTGTGGTGGCGAGTGGGCTGTGTACCTGATTTTGTTTTAACCTCGAGCCACGGGCACTGGAAGAGGGGAGGGGATAAGGAAAGGAGAAATGGGCCAGAGCTCCAAAGAAAAAAGGGGGCATAGTGGGCCAGACACCCTTCTGTGTTGCTTCCATGCTGGTCGGTGCCAGGAGAATGGAGATGTGGGTTGAGAGCTCAAATGAGGACAAGAGCATAGGGCTAGATGCCTTTCTGTGTGTAACCCCTAGGTGGGGCTATCCCAAGGGTTACTACTCCTGCCTGTTTGACTATGGACAGGTTGAGGTGCCTAGGTCCTATGGAGGTGCCTCCACCCAGAGGTCAGGGTTTGTAGTGGTTAGACTAGCTTGGTCACAGCCCTCTGAGTCACTGAGACCCCTTTTATTCCCTCTAGTGGCTCACACAGTGCACCGGAGTTACAGCCCCAATACCCCAAGATATACACTGTTCACTCATATAGATACCACTTACCCTCGAGACTAATTGTGCAGCACATCTCTGAGGACCCCTGTAAAATAAGGTTAAACAACATACACAGCAAAATACAATACTGTTTCCATAAGTCCCAACACCACAGACAGTATATAGTATAACAACAACAAATCTGATTTATTTAGGGGAGTAACACGGGAGGGAAAATCAGGTTAATTGGTGACATTAAATCACAATACTGTGCACACATACAGGGCTGAAAAATCACACTCTGGGTACTCAGATTGGGGGGTGCTAGCCAGGTCCATTGCCAGGGTTGGCCAGCAGGTGCAGATGGATAGGGCCCTGTAGAAGAAAATATATGCACAACACCCAATTGTAATCCGGAGCCAGATGGCTCAGTCCATGAAGCAGTGAAACAACAAGAATTAGATGACACACTTGTGATTGAAAACAGGCTGCAGGGAATACCTTGACTTGTACTCACAATATCAAGCTGAAAACCGGATGGTGGATGTTCTTCTGGATTGCAGGAACAACAAGGCATGGAAACATAGAAACATAGACTTTGGGCAGATAAGGACTGCTAGGCCCATCTAGTCTGCCATTTCCTACCTACAGGATGAGCCGCAGATCCTAGTTAACCAACAGCCTATTTCTTCCTACCCCCACAAGAATTGCCTTATGTCTGTCCATGTATTCTTGAATTCTCCCACAGTTTTAGACCCACAACCTCCTCAGGAAGGCTGTTCCATACACCACTACCCTCTCTGTGAAATAATACTGCCTCACATTGCCCCTGAACGCCCTCCTTCTATCTTTAAATTGTGTCCCCTTGTTCTTGCACGTCTCTTTTTCTGAAGATGCTACCCTCTTGGACTTTGTTGATTCCACTGAGGTACCTAAAAGTTTCTATCATGTCCCCCTCCCTTCTTTCCTCAAGGGTATACATATTAAGCTCCTTTAGTCTCTCCTCATACGGCTTCTTTGCAGACCCTGCACCATTTTATTGCCCTCCTCTGGACTGCCTCTATCCTGTCTATGTCCTTGCGAGATGGGGTCTCCAGAACTGGACACAGTATTCCAGATGGGGTCTCACCAACTGTCTGTACAGAGGGATAACAACTTCCTGTTTTCTGCTGATGATGCCTCTCCTATGCATCCCAGTATACCCCAGCCCTCCCTACTGCCTTCTCACATTGCTTGCTAACCTTAAGGTCATCTGATATGATTACCCCAAGGTCCCTTTCCTTTTTGTTGTTGTTACTACCTCCCACCCATTGTGTATTCTTCCCTGGGTTCTTGTTTCCCAGGTGCATTATTTTGCACTTCTTTGCATTGAATCCTAGCTGCCATACTTCTGACCATTCCTCCAACCTTGCCAAATCCTTTTCATCCTTTCCGCCTCCTTGTGTATCAACCCTGTTGCAGATCTTTGTGTCATCTGCAAAGAGGCATACTTTTCCTTCCAGTCCCTCTGCAATGTCACTTATAAAGACATTAAAAGGACTGGACCCAATCTGAACCCTGCGGTACCCACTAGTAACCCCTCTTTCTTCAGAGTGGACTCCATTTACAATTACCTTCTGTGTCCTGTTGTCCAGCCAATGTTTTACCCAGGCTACCACCCTGGGACCCACCCAGGCTGGTTAATTGACTATTAATCTTTTGTGTGGGACTGTGTCAAATGCCTTGCTAAAGTCTAGGTAGGCCATGTCCACAGCCCCTTCCTGGTCTACTACTTTGGTCACCCAGTCAAAGAAATCTATTAGATTCGTCTGACATGACCTTCCTGCTGTGAACCCATGCTGCCTTGGGTCCTGTGCTCCACTAGCCTCTAGGTACTCAACTATTCTTTCCTTCAAGTGATTCCATCACTTTCCCTACCACAGAGGTCAGACTGACAGGTCTGTAGTTTCCTGCCTCTGTCTTGGTCCCACTTTTGAAGGGAATCACATCCGCCTTCCTCCAGTCCTCGGGTACCACACTCCTCCCATGATTTATTAAAAGAGTAGCCAGTGGTTTCACTAGTTCCTCCTTAATTCTTTTAGAATTCTGGGGTGAAATCCATCAGGACCCATTGCTTTGTCCACTTTTAGTTTTAGGAGTTCTTGCAGAACCCTTTCTTCTGTGAAAGGACTGGGATCAACCCCTATCAAGAGCGCTTCTGTTAATTGGATTAGGCACTTCCCCTCCTCTTTTGTGAATACTGAGCAGAAATATTCATTCAGTATTCCTGCTTTTCACTGTCCCCTCTGCCCACCCACCGTTCATTCTATTCAGCCTCACTATCCCTCCCTTTGTCTTTCCACTTCGCTGATGTACCTATAAAGGTTTTATCCCCTTCTTAACTCGGTTGGCTATCTTTTCCTCAGTTTGGGCCTTTGCTATTCTGACTTCCCTCCCTGCTTCCTTCTGCCTTAACTGGTACAGCTCTCTGTCCTGCTCCTTCTGTGTTTCTTTATACTTCTGGAATGCTATCTTTTCTTCCTGACTTTCACAGCCACCTCTTTTGAGAACCATAGTGGCTTTTTCTTTCATTTTGATTTGTTTATTTGCTTCACACAAAGGCTTGTTGCCTCTGTGATGGCAGTTTGATAATTCCCCATTGTTGCTCACACCTCCTTCTAGCCTGTTTGCTAGTGCTTTTCTGAGCACTCTCCATCTTGCCAAAGTCAGCCCTCCTAAGTTCAGTACCCTCACTTTGTTGGCTTGACTCTGTAGCTGAGTTTAACATGAACCACACTGTTTGATGGTCACTTGTCCCCAGATGGCAACCCACTTCTAGATCTGAGATCCTCTCACTGCCTCAGTTTGAGAGTACAAGGTCCGAGATTGCTCCCTCACAGTGGGTTCGAAACTAGCTGTCTAATGCCTGCCACCTGTAGGGCATCAGGAATGGCCCTGCTCTTGGATGTGGCTGCAGCAAATGTGCTCAGTTAACATCTGGCATATTCAGGTCTCCCATCAACAATATCTCCCTTTCTCTGCCATTCTAAGAATGCCTTTTATCATATCCTTGTCCATTCCTTCCCCTTGACATGGGGGTCTGTACACAACCCTGTGCGGATTGTGGTGCCCTTTCCAGTCTCAAGGTGACCCACAGTGCCTCCTCTGCTCCCTGTTTACTCATTTTGTTCAATTGCTTTTATCCCTTCCTTTACATGAGAGCTACTCCTCCCCTCTTCTCCCCTCCTGTCTCTCCTGTAGGTTATGTACCCTGGTATGTTAACATCCAGTCATGGTTCTCTGTGTACCATGTTTCTGTGACTGCTACGATATCCAGGCATCCCTCTTCCATTAAGGCTACCAGCTCAGGGAGCTTGTTGCCCAGACTACGGGCATTGGTACTCAGTATCCTCCATTTCCTGATGGCCTTACTCCTTTTGCCCCATCCCTGTTCTTCTTGCCTTTGTCACTTTCTCCATTTACCCCTGCCCTTCTCCCTATCGACACCTCTATGTTGGTGTTTGCTGCACTTACTACCGTGATTATTTGGTGGAGGCTAGGTTTTCCTGCTCCTTTCAGTGCCTCCCCCTTGGCTAGTTTAAAGCTTGCCAATGAAGCATTTAAACCTATCACCTAGGATCCTGGTTCCCCTCCTGGACAGATGCAGCCCATCATGCCAGTATAGGCTTGCATCACTCCAGGTGGACCCCCAGTCCCCAATGAAGCCAAATCCCTGAGCTCTACACCAGTTTTTCAACCACTGATTGAATTCCATGGTGTGGAGACACCTAGCCTCCTATGCCATAGATGGGTAGCACCTCCGAGAAGGTTACCGTGCATGCTACTTGACTAAGGCCCCTCCCAATTCCACAAACTCTTCCTGCACTCTCTAATCCTTTCTTAGCCAGGTCATTTGTCCCTAGGTGGACAATGACATCCAGCTCCCTCCCTGTGCAGCTGCTCTGGCAATCCTGAGGATTCGCTCCTGTCCTCAAGCCATGGCACCAGGCAGGCACCTTGCCTCCCTCTCCCTTCCTCCCCAGTTCTACCTTCCTAACAATGGAGTCCCCCACTAGGGAGACTTGGTTTGCTGGCAAGGCACCTAGCTTCACCTAAGCTCTTTCCTTCTAAGACTGCTTGAAAGGCAGAGTGAAAACTTACAGAGCAAGGGAGAAGGATTAAGACTTAGTTTGGCTAAGCAGATTTACTGTGTGGTGGTGTTTTATTTTTTACTCACAGGGATTTACTGTTTGTTGCTAACATTTCATTTGCTTTATTTTTCTCTGATTCAAATTGTTGTTGCTGGTATACCTTCTTCCTGCATTATTACAAGGTGTGCCTACAGTGTGTAAGCTAACAGATTACTGCTGTAATCTTCTGATTCAAATTGTCTTTTGCAAGGTATATCTTCTGTTACTGCTTTATTTTTCTCTGGAGCAAAGTGTTTCTTACAGGGTATATCTTCTCTGAAATTATTACAGGTGGTGCTTACAGGTTTTACAGTTTTATCTAAAATTAGGATAAGCTTTCAGGGTTACTGCATTTGTTGTTGACTGATTGTTTCTGCTCTTACCTCCTTGTTCTTTACGTCCGTGGTTCTTCTTTTTAGAGCAGGGGAAGGGCCCAGCCACCACCCCATCCCCAACCACCCACGCTACACTCCTTTTCCAGAAGGTACCACAGTTTGTGACATTTTCTGTGGCAGAGCAGGAAGGGGCGGATCAGTGGGGCCTCCACAAGGTGATCTCATTTTACAGGGCACTAGTAATTTAACTTGTTATAACAAGTTAAACAAAGCACAATTAAACCATTACTTGCATTTTTTTTTTCCTTCTAATTACTCTGACTAGGTTACAAACCCAGCAACTTATTTGGAATGGATTTCATTAACTGCAGGTACTGTGGAACAATTTTCAGAAGGACAGTCTTACAGGATTTAGGACACTGTCCTACATGTGCTGGGCCTTTGGAGATCTTAGGTCTCAGCTCCGGGCAGCATGGGCAGGGTGCACACACCTCAAATTTCATATTGAAGAGGAAATACATTATAAGAACCACCCGCCATTTCCCCAGCATCCAACAGAAAAACCTCGGCCAAGAGGGTAGTTGGTCCAGGAGGTTGGCAGGTGGTTAGGAGGAGCCAAATCAGGTGCCCCATCACTCTCTGCTCTCAACACATTACCTCCAAAAACATATATAAACACTACAAACAGGTATCTGCCTCTATCTCTGAAATCAAATAAAGAAGAGAAGACTACTGCAGAGCAGGACACTGCGGCACAGGAGCTAGCACAACAATACTCACTCAAATCAAGGACCAAAACTAAACAAGCACAAAGAAATCCAAAAACTTTGATCATAGGAGACTCCATGATTCGGGGAGTTGATACCATCTCCAGCCAGAGGTGATGGTCAGATGTCTCCCAGGTACATCAGCATGGGAGACACTGACCGCGTGCTAAAATTGTTCACAAAGCAGGAGAAAACATTGATGTCCTAGTACACATAGGGACTATCGATCTTGCCAACGGGTCAGTTGTGGAGACCAAGGAACACCTGACTAGGCTGGGTGACAAACTATCATCTATTTCGTCCGGCATCTCCTTCTCTGAGATCCTGCCAGTCTGGGAGAAGGGAGCAGATGGACGGAAGGTCAGAGAAAGGGAGATGGGGGAGCTAAACACGTGGCTCAAGGACTGGTGCCAGGAAAAAGGACACAGATTTGTAGGGAACTGGCAACAGTTCTGGGAGTGAAAGTTCTTTAAATTTGATGGACTGCATCTGACTAAAGAGTCAGTGCATTGGGGCAGAAGTTTGATGTCTTTGCAGAATATTTAAACTATAGCAAATGAGAGGGGTGCAGCACCCCATACGCCGAATGGAAGAACACCCTCCCCCTCAGCTAGTGGTCTAACAGGAATTCAAGCGTGTTTGCCGTTCATTTGCATCACCAGGTAAGAAAAAGGTTTGTCTCCCCACGATGCACAGGGTAATGCCAAACTTCACCCAACAACTAACACACCAAAATCAGCCAATGGAAATCATGTACACAAATGCTCACAGCCTGGGAAATAAGATCCCAGACCTGCAGGCAATAATGTCAGAGCTAAACTGGACATAGTAGCAATTAGTGAGGCGTGGTTTACCAGTAACCACACTTAGGAGACTTCAGTACCTGGCTATGTATTGTTCAGAAGAGACCGAGGGTGCAAAGGGGGAGGTAGCCCTGTATGTTAATGAAAATATCAAAGCTACAGAAATTCAGAATACACATAAGGAGCCAGAAGAACTGTGGGTCACCCTGGAAACAGGAAATGGGACAGCCATAAGAACTGGGGTTGTCTACAGGCCCCCAGACCAGAGGGAGGACATAGACACATTACTGTTAGAAGATATACAAAACATGACAGCTAAAGGGGAGGTTCTGATAATGGGAGACTTTAACATGCCAGATACAGATTGGTCAATACCAGCAGGAACATCTGCCAGAACTAGACTCATAGTGGATTTCCTGCAGGGAGGGCCTCAAACAACTGGTACAGCAACCCACAAGAGACAGGGCTATCCTAGATCTAGTACTGACTAACAAGAAGGGATCACAGATCTCCAGGTAGAAGGTCACCTGGGGGCCAGTGACCATCACATGGTATGGTTCAATTTGGCTACTACATCTAAATCATCCCATTCCATGGCAAAAATATGGGACTTCAGAGGGCTGACTTTGATAAGATGGCCAACAGAGTTAAGCTAGCCCTGGCAAAAGAAACACAGGTGAGGAGGTACAGGCAAAGTGGGCAAGCATTAAGGATACAATACTTGAAGCAACATCCCATTGTGTTAGACAGAAAGGAAGTGCAAAAGAAGAAGGAAACCACTTTGGTTCTCAAATACAGTAGCAGAAAAGGTCAGAGCCAAAAGGCTGGCCTTCAGAAAATATAAGGAACACAGCGGGATGAAGATAGGGAGGCATACCAAACTGCCCTAAGGGAAGCAGGTAAGGCAGTAAGGCAGGCAAAGTCCCAAACTGAGGAAACACTAGCACGAACAGTAAAGAAGGTGACAAGACTTTCTATAGATACATTAGTGAAAGGAGAAGGTCCAGAGGGGTATTGCTAAGCTTAATGGAGAAAAGAGAGCTTGTGAGGAGGAGGACCCTGTAAAGGCATCTATCCTAAATAGATACTTTTGCTCAGTATTTACTGAAGAGAAGGTAGGGCAGGGCCCACAGCTCAGCATCATGGACACAGGGGAGGGAGGTGAGCACTACTCCCTTCACAAAGAAAGGGTCCTACAAGAGCTTGGTAAGCTCAGGGTGGATAAAGGCAATGGGACCTGATGGCATACATCCCAGGGTACTTAAGGAGCTAAAGGAGGAACTAGCAGAGCCATTAGCAGAATTGTTTAGTGAGTCTCTGAGCACAGGAGAGGTCCCAGAAGACTGGAGAAGGGCTCATGTGATCCCACTCCACAAGAGTGGTAGCAGGGAGGCGGGGAACTACAGACCGGTCAGTCTTACCTCAGTAGTGGGCAAGATTGTGGAGGCACTCCTTAAGGAAAGGATAGTGCAACACCTGGAATCCATGAGGCACAGGATCCAAGACAGCATGGGTTTACAAAGGAAGGTCCTGTCAAACTAATCTCATAGATTTCTTTGACTGGGTAACCAGAGTGGTGGACCAAGGGGAGCAGTTGATGTTGCCTACCTTGACTTCAACAAAGCTTTTGACACTGTTCCATAGAAGATTGATAAATAAGCTAGGTAGGCTCGGGGTGGGTCAGAAGTTGGTCAACTGGGTGGCAAACTGGTTGACTGGCAGAAAACGAGTGGTGGTAAATGGTATGCAGTCAGAAGAGATGCAAGTCACAAGTGGGGTACCTCAGGGATCAGTCCTGGGGCCAGTCCTATTCAACATCTTCATTAGTGACCTCACAGATGGACTAGAGGGTAAGGATTGTCTGTTTGCAGATGACACCAAGATCTGCAACAGAGTAGATGATCCAGATGGGGTGGGCAGAATGAGAAGAGATCTGGATAAACTAGCAGAATGGTCAGAAGAGTGGCAACTGGGATTTAATGCAAAGAGTGCAAAATCATGCACATAGGGAAGAGAAACCCTGAAGCCACTTATAGGCTGGGAGGAGTTGCTAGCAGTCACAAAGGAAGAAAGAGACTTGGGCATCATCATCACTGATGACCTAAAATCATCCAAGCAGACCTCTAAAGCAGTAGGTAAGGCTAGGGGTGTTAGGGTGTATTAGTAGGGGTATCACAAGTCGTAAGAGGGAGGTAATAATCCCTCTGTACAAGACATTGGTTAGGCCCCATCTGGAGTACTGCGTGCATTGGAGGCCACACCTTCACAAGGACATTAACCAAATTGAGGCAGTCCAGAGAAGGGCAACCAAAATGGTGCAGGGACTGCATCAGAAGAATATGAGGACAGATTAACGGAGCTCAATATGTATACCCTTGAGCAAAGGAGGGAGAGAGGTGATATGATCGAGACATTTAAACACCTTAAGGGCATAAACAAGGTGAAAGAGTCTAACATGTTTAAATATAAGAAAAATAGCAGGACAAGAGGACACAGCATGAGATTAGAGGAGGCCGATTAAGGGGAATGTGAGGAAATTCTTTTCACAGAAAGGGTGGTAGATGCATGGAATGGCTTACCACAAGAAGTGGTGGCTATGAATACAGTGCAGGGCTTCAAACAGGCATGGGATAGGCATAAGGGAGCAATACAAATGACTATGAATAGATAGGTCACTGATAGAGCAAGGCCGATGGCACATTTATAAGGTAGAAAAGAAATGGGCAGACTGGATGGGCCTTGCGGTCCTTATCTGCCATCAACTTCTATGTTTCTATGTTTCTATGTGTTCCTTCCCTGCTGGTTCCCTGCCACCCTCCTGTGGGTCTCCTTTGTGGAGGTTCCCAGCATCCTCCTTGGTCTCCACTGTGGAAGTGCCTCCATAGAGGAACCACACTTTGCCAGAATGGCATAGGAATTGTGGAGGGTACAACTGAAGGAATGCGCCTCTGTTCCACCACCCTCACCCTCCCTGAGCCCACTGTGGTCCAACCGCTCCTCTTTCTTGGCAACCTCTGAGGCAAAGCCAGTGGCACTGGTGGTCCCTGGATGGAAGAGGAGGTCCCACAAATCCAGCCAACTCAGCCTGGAGATGAGCAACCTCCTCCCTCAGCCCAGAGAGGTGCCTGCAGATGGGACAACACCGCATCCTCCAGAATATCTCCTGAAAGACTGCTGCCCACAGCCACTGCACTGCACCACTCCAATCATGTCTTATTTCTGGCCCCTTAACTGTTTGCAATCCTTACTCTTTCTCTGTTTTTTCTCTCTCTCCTTACTTTCTGCCTGTGTGCCCTATAAGCTCCTGATTGTCCTGTTCTGAGTCAAGAATATCCTATATTTCTCAGTAGACCACTTACTTGTTCAGAGGCAGACCTCCAGCAGCTAGAGGGGCCGGAGGCTACTCTTGCCCTTCTAGGATGGTGGGTCCTTGGTGGTTCTGTGATCACTCACTTCTGCCCCTAAACAGGAAGTCTCCTGTTGTCAGTCAAATCCTGTGCCTATACAAATAGAACTAGCTTTGGGTGTGGGGGTGAGGGGAGGGGAGGGCGCAATATAGTCCCAGCAGAGAAGTTCAGTCACACAGCAGTCCTTTCTCCTGGTGTCTTCTGCCAAGCTATTAGCTAGAATCTTTCTAAGGCAGTCTTTAAATGAAGCTTCCTTCTAGCTAAGCCACTCCCCACTTACCAGATCTTTCTACAAGTAATTTAAACCTCCACAGCAGTTAAGTCATTTCAGTCACCTAGTTTACACCTAGATAACTCTTCAGATACCCATTCAGTTCAGTTAACCCAAACAAACACTTTTTTTTGTTTTGTATGTTAGTTTTTTACCCTAAATTAAAGGTCCAAGTACAAAGTTCTTCTACTTTAGTCCCAGCAGAGAAGTTCAGTCACACAGCAGTACTTTCTCCTAGTGTCAAAGACAAAGTCCTTGACTGGACCCCACTGCAGTTGATTGCAAACGGATTTAGTCCGAGACAAGCTGGGGTTTGCTTCCAGCTTCACACACACAGCACACAGCACAAGGGATTGGAAATAGCGATTTCCCACAAGCACTAAGCACATTCATATAAAGGAAAGTACTATACCAGGCAGACTGCTCTTTGATCCCAATCGCACTTACTGCAAAATACCGGGAGCACACACAGCAGCTTCAGTTCCTGATAGACCGAGGCCTGATTCAGCAATTTCTCCAGTCTTCTACAGGGTGAGGCCTGGTTTCCACACTTCTGGTACTTCTTTCTCCTCACAATTTGGATTCTGTCCAAACTGGCACTCACAAAGGCTGCAGACTGAAACTCAGGGCCTCACACATGTTTCCACATGAAACTATAACCATGAAGCACACAGCTCCTTCTATCTTCACTGCCACAACTGATCTGATCTTTCCAGTCACAGAGCAAGGCATTTCCTTAGCTCCACACTATTCTGTTGTCTGATTCAGCTGTCACTCACAATAAGACTCCCTCTGTTGGTAGAAAAAAGGCACCAAGGTCAAACTACATTTCCCAAGTCACTGCACATAAAATCCCTTGTGACTGGCTCAAATTAAGAGTCAAGTTCTGATTCATCCACAGGCTCCATTTTAAGGCTCCTTAACCCAATTGGCCCAGCACAGCAGTTTAGGTCCCAAATGGAGAGGTAACACACACACAGAGTCCCAGCTGCAATAAAGGCAGGTTAGACAAACTACAATTTTGCTAATGCTTCAAATGACTACAGGTGAACAGTTATAGCTTTCAGATGGGCTCCCTTTGCACTCTTAGCGACTGCAAAATGGAACGATTTGACAGCAGCGCCCGACAGGATTCGAGCTGCTAAATACACAGTCCCCCATAGAAACTAATTAAGTCTGCAAGCAGACAGCTCTTAAAGAGACAGTATGTGGAGGCTCAAATAGCACTCACTTGGAACCACATTTAAACAGCTTAGACGTAACACTCGCCAAGACTTGGAGCATTCAGGCAGATCCTGGAAAACTTTTGGGAACCCCATTTGCAGGTTACACCCTTCCTGGCCTGGAAAACTTGGCATCCATGCCAGGAAGTACCCCCATAAGTTCAATACAAACATATACATTTATATCAGTATCACATTAGGCTTTTACATGTAATCATCAGTCAACATATCACCTTACCAGAAACACATTTCTAGAAACTTTTCAGTACATCACTTTTTACACAGTATTATACACATTGTACCATAACTCAGGTTATTACCTCCTGTGCAGGGAAACCCTGAAGAGGGCCCTTCCCTATCAGCTCACCTTGGGGCTGGATGGGGCAGGGACACCACCTACCTAGAGAGCAACACAAGTAACTTGGAGTTAGCACTGATGTTTAGTTTGGGCAATGGGCTCAAAGGGGTCACATCACGGCTCCTTTATGGGCAACACTGGGGAGAGCAAGTCCACAGGCCTCCCAGGAATCAGTAACTAAGGTGCACCACAGGCTTTTACAGCTTGACCAGTCTTTCTAGGGGAACTGTTACAGTCTCTGCACCTGAGCCTCATTTCAACATTGTCCTTCCCTTGTCAGGAGTCTCCATTGGGGTAGAGACTAGAACTTGGGGCACTCGGCTCCAGGATTACAGTCTCTGAGTCCACAACACTTAGCTCCACAGGGGAGTTTTCTGACACTGACAGTGAATTATCAGGGCACTCAACACACTCTTCTTGTTCTGAGTATATCACCAGTTTGTCCCAGTCCATCATTTTCCTCCTCTCAAAACTCAAACAGTTCAACCACACATAATGATTCCATATCATCTGACCATGCTTTACATCACTTTCTGAGAACACGTGGCTCCAGGGACAAAGCTGAGGCTTAGACAGTCAGAAGAAAACTTCATCTCCAGGATCCACTAGAGTTTCCATGAACAAAATTGACTCAGTTAGTAAGAAGAGTAAGTATTCAAAGCCACTCACTTTCCTCTGACATGGAGCTGACAGTAAGTGTTCAGCAGGGACTTGTGAAGGGAACACTTTAACTCAGCTTCTGTTGGTGCAGACTTTCTTGATTTTGCTAAGCAGCAGCTCTAGTCACTGGTCCAGAGGGGCATTTTCTGGGGCTCAGACTCAATGGTTGTCCAATGGGCAGTAATGATTTCTATACATTGTTTTAACATCTTTTGAATTATTCTCAGGCCTTACTTTTGTCCACAGGCAGATCATCTAGTTTGCCCTGCAATGTAGGGGAGATGGTTCCATCTGTCAACAATCCCATGTTTACCATGCAGTCCCAGATTCTGCCAATACCCGATCTCCTCCTGAATTTCTGTGCTTTCACCTTTTTATCATTCTTTCTTTGATAGTAGATTTCTTTTTGGCAGCCATGGTTTGAGCCAGTTAGTGCGCTGATTTAACTGGGCCTTTAACTTTTGCACATACAGCAAACGGTTCAGCTCAAACCCATCAGGAAAACCAAAACACACATCTACCAACAGTCGAGCCTCTTCCAAGCATCAGGTAGTGAGAAGAACCCAGTAACGCTCCTTTCCATTTTGGTGCAAGAGGCATAACAGGTGCTAATTTGACTCCATCTAAAACATCCTTTGGGTGGAGTACTAGCGTATCTAGCAAAGTGCAGTTGAAACGTTCAGGCTACGGGTCCCGGAGGTGGTAAGGGTGGTTCTGGACTCCTTTTCACACAGAAGCATCTCTTTGATCAGACAACTCAGTCTCCCTTGATCAGAATGGATTCTTTGTGGAGCCATTGAACAAAGTTTTCTAGTACTTTTACCACAGTGGTGCCTTCTTGGAAGGGTCCTTGGTGGGGAAAGCTTGGGCATACATAAGTAAAGGTGGTGACCATAGCACTAATATTTCTTTTGATCTGACTCCAAACTTAAAATCCAATCCAGATCAGCTCCATGGGGGCACTGGGGGTGATGTTAACAGGGGACCTGAAACAGAACTTCCTCTGTAACCAACCAAGTTCAAATGTGTTGCTCAACATCAGCCCCTCTTAGCCAACAGAATCTGACTTCACCAAGAAATGTTCTATATACCAAGGTGCCCCATGTGGTTGTAAGGACCTCAGTACAGAATTAAACAAGTAGGCAGCACTAGTTGGTGTTTGTCTATTTATCCCCTCTGTCTACTGTTTCTCACAACAACAGTCAATGATCAGTCTCAACTTAGGACCTTCCTTGTATAACAATAGGTTCTCAGATCAGTAGAATAATTTGGACACATCTTTCCCTCGTAGGGTTTCTAAAGCTAACGATCACGGGATCTAAGTTGAGCCACCAGATGCTGTATTGTCAGCTGAAGAAGTACGCAAAATCTATTGCAGAAAATGGCATAAGCAGCAGGTATAATTCTCAGAGGGTCCCAAAATCACCATACAGTCCACTGTGACCATGGACATTTGTTCCTACTATCAAACTGGCAGGTGTAAATATGAGTCCTGACAGTCTGACCCAGTCATTCTGGAACAGGCCTCCGGAGAGAGCATCAACATCTAATGGTTCAGACCTATCTGTATTCAACAAAGTAGTCATATAGATAATGCAGAGAAGCCACCTATGGCCAGTGGCATCCCAGCAGCTGAGAATCTGCATATAGGTCAGTGTTATCAGTTTTACTATTATCTTAGCCCCTTACAAGTACTCATGAACTGGTCAACAATAGCCCACTTCAAAATAGAACTCTAACTTATACGGATAGTTCTTTTAGATGGGGTCAGACTTCTGCTGGCAAGGCCACTGGTCTCAGGCCATTCTCATTATGCCGGGTACAATACAGACCCAAGCCTTGCAGGCTAGCATCCAGTGTGCAAGACATGGAAACGCTGGATCTGCATAAGCAGGACAGGGCATGGGTAAGATGATATATAATCTCATGAAAAGCAGCTTCACACTCAGGTGTCCATCTGGCTCAAATACTTCATTAGGATGAAATATACTCTCTCAGGCTCGAAAGAAACCACCTGTATTTTTGTGGGTAGGAGGTAACCTTGAGTAAGATTAAGTAAGACGGATCACTCTTGAATAGTCTTTGATAAAATGGCGATAGTAGGCACAGAATCTCGGAATCTTTGCAGTTTTAGATTGTGGGGCTGTGGTGGTCAAACCTCAACTTTATAGAGTTAGTCTCTATTACCGGAGAGACTGTGTCCCACCTTCACAGATATTTGGAAAAATTGACATTTATCGATGGGCAGTTTTAGGCCAAAGTCTTAATCGGTCCAACACCTTGAATAATCTGCTCTCATGTTCCTCAAGTGGCACCAACACAATAACATCATCTAGGTACACGACTCAACAGTTCATGATCCCCACCCCACATCCATCAGTTGTTGAAAAGTAACTGGGCACAGAAATCACCAGAGCATCCTATGAATTCATGACCAAGTGGGCAGATAAAGGCTGCCTTCTACTTGGTCTTCAGGGCCATTGGAAGTTAGTAGTACACCCACTCACGAAGATCCTTACGGAGAACCACTTGCTACCGTTCAAGCAGTCTAAAACATCCTGAATGCAGGGCATTGTATACTGATCAGGGATAGTCACGGTTCAAGGTGTGACAACTTAAGGTATTCTTACACCACCATTTTTTCACTACCAAATAGGTGAAATATGGACTTCTGGATTACACCAGCAGCAAGTATCTCTTGCAGATGCGGAAGTCTCCCACATCTCTATGTCAGCAGGGGCCAGACATGAGACCTGTCACAGTACCTTTCATCATGCAGCTGGATGTGGTCTCAACTCCTTGCACATCCTACATCCCATTCCTTTAAAGAAAACACTGGCCTCTCTGGGCAAATTTTCTACTAATTCTCATCTTCCATTCGGCCCAACGGGAGTCCCAAATCAAACAAGTAAGACATCCTCTGTCATTCCCTGAACCTTGTTACAGGCACTACAGTATCTGCACAATGTACATTAGCCGGGTGCAACCTCTAATTTTCGAATCTCTCTACTCAGACACATTATGAACTTGTGTTTGTTTGAACCATTACCCTTCTGGCATAAGCATGGGCTCTGGGGCAAAATACTTATCTGAAGCAGTCCTTGTTTCCATTGCCTGGTGCATCCAACATGAGGATTTTATTCTTGACATCCTTTCTGATGGACTTCCCCTGTAAAGTACCACGGCATTTGGTGCAGAATCAAGACTCGGATCCTTCCAGACAATTCAACCAGTTCCTCTGGGTCCACTTTTCAGCATCTCTGTGCCTCTGAGCCATCAGTCAAGGCCAGGATTATCAAAGCTCTACCAGTTTGACATGTCTCTCATAACACAGCTGTAACCATCCAAACATAGCATTCATCCCAATTAGTCGGAATCCATCATACAATCCGGTAGAGGGACACACAATACCAGGGTCTCTACTTGCTCGGCCACTCCAGCCACACGGGGAAAAGACAACAAATTTGGATATACCCAAAATAAGGTAGGTCTTCTCACTTGACCCCTAGACATGCAGTCCTTCCAATGGTTGTAAATTTTTATCAGACAAGTCGTCTGATAATCTGAAACATAATAGTCACTTAGGGCTACTGTCCAAGACAGCTCTTTGTACACAATCCATTCACATGACGGTCTCCATGGAGGGACCACTATTCTGGACCAGTCTGGAAGGCAGTAAGGGCCTAGGCAGATGTCTAGCCACAAAGGACGTGAGTTAGCATTTCTGGGACCTTCACTGTGGTCATTTCATACCTCTTAACCATTGTTTTGCAACAAAGCTCTCCTTGTAGCCAGCTCCTCTCTCTCTAAATCTCGAGACGGCATTCCCTTCATGTACCCAACTTCACAATTATGACAAAATATATCCACAAGTTTAGAACTCAGGCATCACATTGGGGGCTGCAACATGGTACTATCAATAGAAAACCTTGGTGCCCTCAGCCTGCAGTGGGACATTGGAATATAAACTTTGATCCTCACCTCATAAAGACATCAAGTTTGAGCTGTTGTCGACAGGAGGTGCTTGAGTCGACACCCCACCCCATAGCAGAGAGTAAGGCAGTGTCAGGGCCCGTGCTCATAGGAGGGGCCTTCATGATAAGACTGTCTGTTGCTTTCTAATCTCCCTCAGCAGTTCATCCCATGGCAGAACAGCGGTAGCCATCCACCTCAGCTGGGCCTCCTTAGCTGACATTTGGGTCTCGGGTTCCTCCGTGATTTCAGTAATTCAGACCATGCATCAGCCCCATCTGGGGCAGGAGATGTAGCTATGACTACTGAGCTAAAAAACTTCCTCCTCCTCCTCAACCATACATCCTTCATCAACACATGGAACGCAAGGGACCAGTTTCCTTTGATGCAGTTGCAATTTAAGCAACACAGCTAAATGCGAACAGGCAAATTATGATCCAATCTTACCGGACCACTTCACCACAGGTCCAACTCCTTTCAAAAAATGGTTTGCCAAATTCCTCTAATCGATCCTTAGGCAGATAAAATTCCCAGCGTCTGTAACATCTTTAGCTTCATTTCAAGGTCTCAACACTGATAGACTTTAAAACACATTTTCAAGACAATTATGTACTGTTAGGCTTTGGCATTGGGTCGAGACCCTGAGGAGTGAAAAATACATTAGGAGGGCCCTGGACTCTCCCAGAGCGAGCCCTTTTATGCCTCGAACATTACCAATCTTATACCACAAGGACGAGAGCTATCAGGTGTCAGATCAACCTCCCATTTGGAGAGAGCGGTGCCAAAGAATATTTGAGCTTGCAGTAAGAGTCATGACTAATGAGGTACAAACACAGGGCTAGCACTGGCACAGAAGGAGGAGGTAATAGCAGATGCGGGAGGGAGAGGTGTTAGGAGCCAGGTGGCAATAGTTTCTTTAAATCCTCCACAGTTTTAATTCCTCCAGCAACAATTTAGCCAATTTCTCCTCAAAGTTTCAGATAGTGGGAGGGTCATTCCCCAAGGTCTTCTGTCATATTATCTCCAGGCAGTGAAACCCTCTGAGATAATAGTCTGTGGCACTTTGGAGCTATCTCTGAGTCCTTATACTCTACTAGGGCCATGAAAGTGTGGGTGAGCAGATTAGCATGTTGACCTGCCACCACAGGGTTTGAAACCTTCCACCTTGAATACTCCTCTACAGTGTCAATGCACCAGTGGGATATCCGATAAGTATAGCATTTGAAATTCGATCTCCTACAGTACATCACCCACCAACTGGTGTACAGCCACTATTGCAAAATCCATTTATTTTAACAGTAATTCATAAATGTAGTTACTAAGGCGCTAATAGTGGTGCCTCAAGATGTAACCCCTAGGTGGCTATCTCAAGACTACCACCCCCACACCTGTTTGACTACGGACAGGTTGAGGGCCTAGGTCTATGGGGGTGCCTCCACCCAAGGTCAGGGTTGTAGTGGTTAGACAAGCTTGGTCACAGCCCTCTGGGACACTGAGACCTTTATTCCCTCTAGTACTCACAGTGCAGATTGGCCCCAATACCCCACATTACACACTGTTCCTCATATAGATACTTACCACCGAGACTGGTTCTGCAGCACATCTCTGAAGACCCCTGTAAAACAAGGTTAAATAACATACACAGCAACACAATACTGTTTCCATAGTACCAACACCACAGACAGTATATAATATAACAACAACAAATCTGGTTATTTAGGCGCAATAACAGCAGGGAAATCAGGTTAATTGGTGGCATTAAATCCAATACTGTGCACACATACAGGGGCTGAAAGTCCAATCGGTATCAGGTTGAGGAGAAACTGCCGATCCATTACCGAGGTTAGCAGCAGGTGCAGATGGATAGGACCTGTGAAGAAAATATATACACAACACCAAATTATAATCCGGGCAGGATGGCTCAGTCATAAACAGTGAAACAATAAGAATTAGATAACACTTGTAATTGAAAACGACTGCAGAGAATACTGACTTCTACTCACAATACTCAAGCTAAACGGATGGTGGATGGTTCTGGATTGCCAGAACAACAAGGCATAGAGCCAAAGTCCTTGACTGGACACCTGCAGTTGATAAGCGGTTAATCGAGACAAGCTGGGGTTTGCTTCCAGCTTCAACACATTTCCTGAATAAATACCACAAAGATGAGGATGTCCACAACTACTTCCATCAAACACGGAGACAGGGATGAATTATGACTAGAGAGGGTTACTGTGTGTCGGGGGGGGGTTGGGGGTAAGAGGACAACATGACACAAACTGGGACAGGGTGTGCTAGACATAGTGACACAATCAAGTTTTACATATCTCTGTCTTGCAGCACATCACTGTGCAGCAAGATGCAGGACAAGTGACATTGCTGTGAAATATATGTGGCAATATTGAATAACTGGCATTGCTACATGACATTCATGTGGAACAGGAGAAATACATACATTGAAATCACAACACTGAGCTATTGTACCATGCTGTTACTTGCACACTGCCATAGACGTGTTGCATGGTGTGCAGAATGTGCAAATATTTGGTAACACACTCATGAGAAACTGTATTACACTGTCATCTCCCACAGGAATTGTGTATGCTCCTCACGGTTCTGTAACATTCAGTTGTACAACATACACATTACACCTCCATTACAGCTGACTGTAGTGATTTTCCAATTCATAAAAAGCTGTATATCAATTTAATATTTAGTAACGCTTCATATAAAGCAGTAATTGGACAACTGTCTGTGGCTAGTAATGAGCTGAATACCACACGTGAAAGAGCCAGTATTATATGTCCTGACACCAGTTACACACTATGACTCATACATTGACAAACACATTGTCAAAAGATTTCATCATGCTTTCATTCAGCATTCAGATTAACAGAAAGCAGCAACAAGCACTGACCCAAGAAGGACACACTTTAGCTGATTCACACTGACCGCGCGGCTGCACTTTACACTGTGAAGACTGTCTGAAGCAATCCCACGATGCCTAACTGAGTCGCAGCAGTGTCATCCTAACATTACGTCACACTGCTGGGTCGAGGCAGCGGGGAGTCATGCGGCTGCAGGGTGGACGCACGTTCACGAACGCACGTTGTTTTTGTTTATTTCGGTAGAAACGGGGACTGTACATGGACAATGAAAAAGTAATTCTACACTACGGGATACCGGGAACACACAGATAGAGCAAAATTATGGTAAGTCTACCATGACAGTTGCTCTTTAAGCTATTAATTATAAACTGTGGATTAATTGTAGCCATATGATCGCAATCAGAAGGTGTTGGGCTGATCTGAGCTCCACCCTCTCATCAATATGTATGAGGGCCTAACCCTTGCTGCTAGCCTCTCCTCTCAGTAGTTTGCTATGGGCCTTTGTTCCCTGGCCCTGCCCAGTGCTTGTGGCATGGTGCAACTCACATGTAACCCCCTGAAAATGGGGGTTCCCAGAAGTCTTCCAGGAGCTTGCCTGAATGCTCCAAGTCTGGGCGGTGTTCGGCGTCTGAGCTGTTTAAATGTGATTCCAAGTGAGTGCTATTTGAGCCTCCACGTACTGTCTCTTTAAGAGCTGTCTGCTTGCAGACTTAATTAGTTTGTATGGGGGGACTGTGTATTTAATGCTCAAATCCTGCCCGAGCTGCTGTCAAATCGTTCCGTTTTTGTAGTCACAAAGAGTGCAAAGGGAGCCCATCTGAAAGCTGTAACTGTTCGCCTGTAATCATTTAAAGCATTAGCAAAATTGTAGTTTGTCTAACCTGCCTTTATTGCAGCTGGGACTCTGTGCATGTTACTTCTCCATTTTGGACATAAACTGCTGTGCTGGGCCAATTGGGTTAAAGGAGCCTTAAAGTGGAGCCTGTGGATGAATCAGAACTTGGACTCTTAATTTGAGCCAGCCACAAGGGGATTTTATAGGTGGTGACTCTGAGAAATGTAGTTTTGACCTTGGCGCCTTTTTTCTACCAACAGAGGGAGTCTTATTGTGAGTGACAGCTGAATCAGCCAACAGAATAGTGTGGAGCTAAAAGAAATGCCCTGCTCTGTGACTGGAAAGATCAGATCAGTTGTGGCAGTGAAGATAGAAGAAGCTGTGTGCTTCTGCGGTGTATAGTTTTGCACGGGAAGCGCGTGTGAGGCCCTGAGTTTCAGTCTGCAGCCTTTGTGAGTGCCAGTTTGGACAGAATCCGAGTTGTGAGGAGAAAGAAGCACCAGAAGTGTGGAAACCAGGCTTACCCTGTAGAAAACTGGAGAAATTGCTGAATCACGCTCGGTCTGTCAGGAACTGAAGCTGCTGTGTGTGCTCCCGGGTATTTTGCAGTAAGTGTGATCGGGATCAAGGAGCAGTCTGCCTGGTATAGTACTTTTCTTTTACATATGGATGTGTAGTGCTTGTGGGGAATCGCTATTTCCAATCCTCTGTGCTGTGTGCTGTGTGTTGAAGCTGGAAGCAAACCCCAGCTTGTCTCGACTAAACGCTTGCTATCAACTGCAGTGGTGTCCAGTCACAAGGACTTTGCCTCTATGCCTTGTTGTTCTGGCAATCCAGAAGAACATCCACCATCCGTTTTCAGCTTGAATATTGTGAGTAGAAGTCAGGGTATTCCTCTGCAGCCTGTTTTCAATCACAAGTGTGTCATCTAATTCTTATTGTTTCACTGCCTCATGGACTGAGCCATCCAGCTCCGGATTACAATTGGGTGTTGTGCATATATTTTCTTCTACAGGTCCCTATCCATCTGCACCTGCCGGCTAACCTCGGGCAATGGACCTGGCTAGCCCCTCCCCCCAACCTGGATACCCAGATTGTGACTTTTCAGCCCCTGTATGTGTGCACAGTACTGTGATTTAATGCCACCAATTAACCTGATTTCCCCCTCCCGTGTTACTGCCCCCTAAATAAATCAGATTTGTTGTTGTTATATTATATACTGTCTGTGGTGTTGGTACTTATGGAAACAGTATTGTGTTTGCTGTGTATGTTATTTAACCTTGTTTTACAGGGGTCTTCAGAGATGTGCTGCAGAATCAGTCTCGAGGGTAAGTGGTATCTATATGAGTGAACAGTGTGTATACGTGGGGTATTGGGGCTGTAACTCCGGTACTGTGTGAGCCACTAGAGGGAATAAAAGGGGGTCTCAGTGTCCCAGAGGGCTGTGACCAAGCTAGTCTAACCACTACAAACCCTGACCTCTGGGTGGAGGCACCCGCCATAGGACCTAGGCCCCTCAACCTGTCCGTAGTCAAACAGGCAGGGGTAGTAGCCCTTGAAATAGCGCCACCTAGGGGTTACATCTTGGAGGCACCACTGGTATTAGCGTCCTCTAGTAACCACATTTATGAATTACTGTTAAAAATAAATGGATACCCCAACAGAAGTGGCTGTACACCAGTTGGTGGGGTGATGTACTGGGTAGGAGATCGACCCCCAAAATGCTATACTTATCGTGGATATCCCACTGGGTACCAGTATTGACACTGTAGAGGGAGTACTTTCCAAGGTGGAAGGTTTACAAAACCCTGTGGTGGCAGGTCAACATGCTAATCTGCTCACCCACACTTTCATGGCCCTAGTAGAGTATAAGGACCCACAGATAGCTCCAAAGTGCCACAGACTATTACCCCAGAGGGAGCCCTCACTGCCTGGAGTGTGATAACTAAGGACAGTAAAGACCGGGGGGAATGACCCCCCCACTATCTGAAACTTTTGAGGAGAAATTTGCTAAATTGTTGCTGGAGGAAGGGAAAACTGTGGAGGATTTAAAGAAACTATTATTGCCACCTGGGGGCGTTCCTCCCCTAACACCCTCTCCCCCTCCCGCACCCGTTATTGCCCCTCCTTCTGTGCCAGTGCTAGCCCCTATGTTTGTACCTGCCATTAGTCATGACTCTTACTGCAAGCTCAAAGTATTCTCTGGCATCCACCCCACTCCAAATGGGGAGATCGATCTGGAAACCTGGATAGACTCTGCTACTCTTGTGGTACAAGACTGGCAATGCTCTGAGGCATAAAAAAGGGCTCACCTGGGGGAGAGCCTCCAGGGACCTGCCCAATGTATTTTTCACTCCCTCAGGGTCTCTGACCCTAATGCCAAAGCCCAACAGTACATAATTGCCCTTGAAAATGTGTTTGGGGGCACCACTAGTGTTGAGACCTTGAAATGGAAGCTTAAAGATGTTACAGAACAGCCAGGGAATTGTTATCTGCCTATATGGATCGATTAGAGGGAATCTGGCAAACCATTTTTTGAAAGGAGAGTTGGACCTGTAGTGAAGTGGTCCGGGTAAGACTGGATCATATACTCTGCTCTGCCCAGCACGCTAGCTGGGTGTTGCTTAAATTGCAACTGCATCAAAGGAAATCTGGTCCCTTGCCATTCCATGTGTTGATGAAGGAGGTATGGGAAGTTGAGGAGGAGGAGGAAGGTTTTTCAGAGCACTGTGCAGTCATAGCTGCTACATCTCCTGCCCCAGATGTGGGGTCAGATGCTGATGGTCTGGAATCACTGAAATCACGTGACAGAACCCGAGACCCAAATGTCAGCCAAGGGAGGGCCCAGCCAGAAAGGGATGGCTACCGATGTTCTGCCATGGGATGAACTGCTGAGGGAGATTAGGAAAGCAACAGACAGCCTCATCATGAAGGCCGCTCCTATGAGCACGGGCCCTGACACTTGCCTGACTGCTTCTGCTATGGGGGGTGGGGTGCTCACCCAAGCACCTCCTGCCGACAACAGCTCAAAACTTGATGTCTTGGCTATGGAGGTGAGGGAACAAAAGCGATATCTCCAAATGTCCAACCCACCGCAGGCTGAGGTGGCACCAAGGTTTTCTATTGATAGTACCAATGTTGCAGCCCCCAATGTGATGCCTCAGTTCCCCCAAACTTCAGCAGACATATTTTGTCATAATTGTGGGAAGGATGGGCACATGAAGAGGGAATGCCGGTCTCGGAAGACTTAGAGAGAGAGTGGTGAGCTGGCTACAAGGAGAGCTTTGGAGCACAAAACAATGGTTAAGAGGTGCATGAAATGACCACAGTGAAGGTCCCAGAAATGCTAACTCACGTCCCTTTGTGGCTAGATCATCTGCCCAGGCCCTTGCTACCGCCTCTCCAGACTGGTCCAGAATAGTGGGTCCCTCCATGGAGACCACTGTGAAGGTGAATGGATTGTCTACAAGAGCTGTATTGGACAGTAGCTCCCAAGTGACTATTATGTTTCAGGACTGGTATCAGACGCACTTGTCTGATGTACCCTTACAACCATTGGAAGGACTGCATGTCTAGGGTCAAGTGAGAAGACCTACCCCTATTTCTGGGTATATCCAAATTTGGTTGTCTTTTCCCACCTCCGTGGCTGGAGTGGCCGAGCAAGTAGAGACCCTGGCATTGGTGTGTCCCCCTACCGGATGGTATGATGGGATTCCTCGACTAATTGGGATGAATGCACATATGTTTGGATGGTTGGCACAGCTGTGTTATGAGAGACAAGGGTCAAGAACTGGTAGAGCTTTGAGAATCCTGGCCTTGATCAAGATGGCCTATGAGGCACAGAGAGATGCTGAAAAAGTGGACCCAGAGGAACTGGTTGGAATTGTCTGGAAGAAGGATCCAGAGTCTCTGATTCTGGCACCAAATGCCAGTGTACCTTACAGGGGGGAAGTCCATATCAGAAAGGATGTCAAGAATAAAATCCTCATGCTGGATGCACCAGGCAATGGGAAATTGCCGAAGGACTGCTGGTCAAGACAAGTATTTTGCCTGCCAGAGCCCATGCTTATGCCAGAAGGGTAATGGTTCAAGTTCATAATGTGTCTGATAGAGAGATTCGAGTAAATAGAGGTTGCACCCTGGCTAATGTACATTGTGCAGATACTGCAGTGCTGCCCAGTAACAAGTGTTCAGGGAGAATGACAGAGTGATGCCCGACTTGTTTGATTTTGGGGACTCCCCATTGCCAGCCGAATGGAAGATGAGAATTAGTAGAAAACTTGCCCAGAGAGGCCAGGTGTTTTCTTTAAAGGAATGGGATGTAGGATGTGTGCAAGGAGCTGAGCACCACATCCAGCTGCATGATGAAAGGCAATTTTGTGACAGGTCTCGATGCCTGGCCCCTGCTGACAAAGATGATGTGAGACGGCATCTGCAAGAGATACTTGCTGCTGGTGTAATACAAGAATCCAGAAGCCCATATGCTTCACCTATTCTGGTAGTGAGAAGAAAAAAATGGTGCAGTAAGAATGTTCATGGGTTATCACACCTTGAACCGGTGGACTATCCCTGATCAGTATACAATGCCCTGCATTCAGGATGCTTTAGACTGCCTGAACGGTAGCAAGTGGTTCTCCGTGCTGGATCTTCGCAGTGGGTACTACCAGATCCCAATGGCCCCGGAAGACCATGAGAAGACAGCCTTTATCTGCCCACTTGGTTTCTATGAATTCATGAGGATGCCTCAAGGGATTTCAGGTGCTCCAGCCACTTTTCAACAACTGATGGAGCGTGCGGTGGGGGACATGAACTTATTAGAGTGCCTGGTGTACCTAGATGATGTTATTGTGTTTGGCAGCTCACTGGAGGAACATGAGAGCAGATTATTCAAGGTGTTGGACCGATTGGAAGACTTTGGCCTAAAACTGCCCATCGATAAATGTCAATTTTTCCAAATATCTGTAGAGTATGTGGGACACAGTCTCCTCCGAGGGAATAGAAACCAACCCAAGTAAAGTTGAGGCCTTGACCACCTGGCCACAGCCCCACAATCTAAAAAAACTGCAAAGATTCCTGAGATTCTATGCCTACTATCGCCATTTCATCAAAGACTATTCAAGAGTGATCCGTCCTTTACTTAATCTTACTCAAGGTTACCCTCCTACCCACAAAAAATACAAGAGGTTGGTTTCTTCTGAGCCTGAGAGAGTATATTTCCATCCCAATGAAGTATTTGGAGCCAGATGGACACCTGAGTGTGAAGCTGCTTTTCATGAGATTATATATCAACTTACCCATGCTCCTGTCCTTGCCTATGCAGATCCAGTGAAGCCCTATGTCTTGTACACTGATGCTAGCCTGCAAGGCTTGGGGTCTGTATTGTACCAAGAGCACGAGAATGGCCTGAGACCAGTGGCCTTTGCCAGCAGAAGTCTGACCCCATCTGAAAAGAACTATCCTGTACATAAGTTAGAGTTCCTAGCTTTGAAGTGGGCTATTGTTGACCAGTTCCATGAGTACTTGTATGGGGCTAAGATACTAGTAAAAACCGACAATAATCCTTTGACCTATGTGCAGACTTCAGCTAAGTTGGATGCCACTGGCCATAGGTGGCTTTCTGCATTATCTACATATGACTATGTTGTTGAATACAGAGCAGGCCTGAACCACACAGATGGTGATGCTCTCTCCCGGAGGCCTGTTCCCCAGAATGACTGGGTCAGACTGTCAGAACCTCATATTTGAGCACTCTGCCAGAAGTTTGACAGTGAGGAACAAATGTCCATGGACACAGTGGACTGAATGGTGGATTTTTTGGGACCCTCTGAGAATTACATACCTGCTGCTTATTGCCATTTTTCTGCAATAGACATTGGTGCACTGCCTCAGCTGGACAATGACAGCATTCAGTGGGCTCAATCCCGAGATCCCATGATCAAGTCAGCTTTAGAAACCCTCTACGCAGGGAAAGATGTGTCCAAATTACGCTCCACTGATCTGAGAACTCCATTGTTATACAAGGAAGGTCCTAAGTTGAGACTGATCAATAGACTGTTATACAGAGAAACAGTAGACAGAGGGGGACAAATAGACAAACACCAACTAGTGCTGCCCACTGTTTTTGAGACTCTGTACTGAGGTCCTTACACAACCACATGGGGCACCTTGGTATAGACAGAACACTTGACTTGGTGAAATCCAGATTCTATTGGCCTAAGATGGGGGCTGATGTTGAGCAACACATTTGAACTTGTAGTCGCTGTTTACAGAGGAAAGCCCTGCCCCAGAGGGCTGTCCCCCTTGTTAACATCACCCCCAGTGCCCCCATGGAGCTGATCTGGATTGATTTCCTGAGTTTGGAGTCAGATCAAAGAAATATTAGTAATGTGCTGGTGGTCACTGACCATTTTACGAGGTATGCCCAAGCTTTCCCCACCAAGGACCAGAAGGCATCCACTGTGGCAAAAGTACTTGTAGAAAACTTTTTTGTTCACTATTTGGCTCCACAAAGAATCCATTCTGATCAAGGGAGAGACTTTGAGAGTTGTCTGATCAAAGAGATGCTTTCTCTGTGGCGAGTGCGAAAGTCCAGAACCACCCCTTACCACCTCCGGGGGGACCCGCAGCCTGAACGTTTCAACTGCACTTTGCTAGATACGCTAGGTACCCTCCACCCAAAGGACAAGCTTAGATGGAGCCAACAAATTAGCACCCTGGTACATGCCTACAACTGCACCAAAAGTGATGCCACTGGGTTCTTCCTCTACCACCTGATGCTTGGAAGAGAAGCTCGACTGCTGGTAGATGTATGTTTTGGAGTTTCTCCTGATGGGGTTTGAGCTGACAACTGTTTACAGTATGTGCAAAAGTTAAAGGCCCAGCTAAATCATGCGTACCAACTGGCTCAAACCATGGCTGCCAAAAGAAATCTGGCCAACAAAGAAAGGTATGATAAAAGTGTGAAAGCACAGAAACTCCAGGAGGAGATCGGCATTGCTAAGAAATCTGGGACTGCATGGCAAACACATAAGATTGTTGACAGATGGAACCATCTCCTCCACATTGTAGTGGGCAAACTAGATGATTTGCCTGTGGACAAAGTAAGGCCTGAGAATAATTCAAAAGATGTTAAAACAATGAGTAGAAATCATTTACTGCCCATTGGACAAATCTTGATTGAGTCTGATCCCCCAGAAAATGCCCCCTCTGGACCAGTGACTAGAGCTGCTGCTTAGCAAAAATCAAGAAAGTCTGCACCAACAGAAGCTGAGTTAAAGAGTTCCCCTTCACAAGTCCCTGCTGAACACAACTGTCAGTCCATGTCAGAGGAAAGTGAGTGTGGCTTTGAATACTACCCTTCTTACGAACTGAGTCAATTGTTTCAGGGAAATCCCCTAGTCAATCCTGGAGATGAAGCTGGGCCTTCTGGACTGTCTAAGCCCTCAGCTTTGTCCCTGGAGCCAATGCTCTCAGAAAGTGAAGTGCAAAGCATGAAGTAAGATGATATGGAATCATTATGTGGTTGAACTGTTTGAGTTTTGAGAGGAGGAAAATGATGGACTGGGACAAACTGGTGATATACCAGAACAAGAAGAGTGTGTTGAGTGCCCTGATAATTCACTGTCAGTGTCAGAAAACTCCCCATGTGAGCCAAGTGTTGTGGACTCAGAGACTGTAACTCCTGGAGCTGAAAGTGCCCCAAGTTCTAGCCTCTCTACCCCAATGGAGACTCCTCTGACAAGTGAGGACAATGCTGAAAATGAGGCTCAGGGTGAGACTGTAACAGTTCCCCCTAGAAAGACTGGTCAAGCTGTAAAGCCTGTGGTGCACCTTAGTTATGATTCCCCTGGGAGGCCTGTGGACTTGCCTCTCAGTGTTGTCCATAAAGGAGTGCATGTGTCCCCGAGCTCATTGCCCAAACTAAACATCAGTGCTAACTCCAAGTTACTTGTGTTGCCCTCTAGGTATGGTGTCCCTGCCCCATCCAGCCCCAAGGTAGCTGATAGGGAAGGGCCCCCTCTCTTCAGGTTTCATGTACAGGAGGTAATAACCTGAGTTATGGTACAATGTGTGTATAATACTGTGTAAAAAGTGATGTACTGAAAAGTTTCAGAAATGTGTTTCTGGTAAGGTGATATGTTGACTGATGATTACATGTAAAAGCCTAATGTGATACTGATATAAATGTATATGTTTGTATTGAAACTTATGGGGGTACTTCCTGACGCGGATGCCAAGTTTTCCAGGCCAGGAAGGGTGTAACCCCCCTGCAAATGGGGGTTCCCAAAAGTCTTCAAGGAGCTTGCCTGAATGCTCCAAGTCTGGGCGGTGTTCGGCGTCTAAGCTGTTTAAATGTGGTTCCAAGTGAGTGCTATTTGAGCCTCCACATACTGTCTCTTTAAGAGCTGTCTGCTTGCAGACTTAATTAGTTTCTATGGGGAGGACTGTGTATTTAATGCTCGAATCCTGTCCGAGCTGCTGTCAAATCGTTCCATTTTTGCAGTCGCTAAGACTGCAAAGGGAGCCCATCTGAAAGCTATAACTGTTCGCCTGTAATCATTTGAAGCATTAGCAAAATTGTAGTTTGTCTAACCTGCCTTTATTGCAGCTGGGACTCTGTGTGTGTTACCTCTCCATTTGGGACATAAACTGCTGTGCTGGGCCAATTGGGTTAAGGGAGCCTTAAAATGGAGCCTGTGGACGAATCAGAACTTGGACAATTAATTTGAGCCAGTCACAAGGGGATTTTATATGCAGTGACTCTGGGAAATGTAGTTTTGACCTTGGCGCCTTTTTTCTACCAACAGAGGGAGTCTTATTGTGAGTGACAGCTGAATCAGACCACAGAATAGTGTGGAGCTAAAGGAAATGCCCTGCTCTGTGACTGGAAAGATCAGATCAGTTGTGGCAGTGAAGATAGAAGGAGCTGTTTGCTTCTGTGGTTATAGTTTCAGGCGGGAAACGTGTGTGAGGCCCTGAGTTTCAGTCTGCAGCCTTTGTGAGTGCCAGTTTGGACAGAATCCAAATTGTGAGGAGAAAGAAGTACCAGAAGTGTGGAAACCAGGCTCACCCTGTAGAAGACTGGAGAAATTGCTGAATCGCGCTCAGTCTATCAGGAACTGAAGCTGCTGTGTGTGCTCCCGGGTATTTTGCAGTAAGTGTGATTGGGATCAAAGAGCAGTCTGCCTGGCATAGTACTTTCCTTTTACATATGAATGTGCTTAGTGCTTGTGGGAAATCGCTATTTCCAATCCCTTGTGCTGTGTGCTGTGTGTTGAAGCTGGAAGCAAACCCCAGCTTGTCTCTGACTAAATCCATTTGCAATCAACTGCAGTGGGGTCCAGTCACAAAGACTTTGTCTTTGACACCAGGAGAAAGTACTACTGTGTGACTGAGCTTCTCTGCTGGGACTAAAGTAGAAGAACTTTTGTACTTGGACCTTTAATTTGGGTAAAAAACTAACATACAAAACAAAAAAAAGTGTGTGTTTGGGTTAACTGAACTGAATGGGTATCTGAAGAGTTATCTAGGTGTAAATCTCAGGTGACTGAAAGGACTTAACTGCTGTGAGGTTTAAATTACTTGTAGAAAGATCTGGTAAGTAGGGGGAGTGGCTTAGCTAGAAGGAAGCTACATTTAAAGACTGCCTTAGAAAGATTCTGCTAATAGCTTGGCAGAAGACACCAGGAGAAAGGACTCGTGTGACTGAACTTCTTCTGGGACTATATTGCCCTCCTTCCTCCCTCCACCCCCCACACCAAAGCTAGTTCTATTTTTATAGGCACAGGATTTGACTACAACAGGAACTTCCTGTTTAGGGGCAGGAAGTGAGTGATCACAGAACCACCAAGGACCCACCATCCTAGAAGGGCAAGAGTAGCCTCCGCCCCTCTAGCTGCTGGAGGTCTGCCTCTGAGCAAGTAAGTGGTCTACTGAGAAATATAGGATATTCTTGTCTCAGAACAGGACAATCAGGAGCTTAAAGGGCACACAGGCAGAAAGTAAGGAAGAGAGAGAAAAAACAGAGGAAAGAGTAAGGATTGCAAACAGTTAAGGGGCCAGAAATAAGACATGATTGGAGTGGTGAGTGCAGTGGCTGTGGAGCAGCAGTCTTCCGGGAGATGTTCTGGAGGATGCGGTGTTGTCCCATCTGCAGGCACCTCTCTGGGCTGAGGGAGGAGGTTGCTCATCTCCAGGCTGAGTTGGCCAGGATTTGTGGGACCTCCTCTTCCATCCAGGGACCACCAGTGCCACTGCCGTTGCCTCAGAGGTTGCCAAGAAAGAGGAGCGGTTGGACCACAGTGGGCTCAGGGAGGGTGAGGGTGGGAACAGAGGCACATCCTCCAGTTGTACCTCTCCACACCCTATGCCATTCTGGCAAAGTGTGGTTCCTCTATGGAGGCACCCACAGTGGAGACCAAGGAGGATGCTGGGAACTCCACAAAGGAGACCCACAGGAGGGTGGCAGGGGACCCTGCAGGAAGAAACAACTCCTAGTGGGGACTCCATTGTTAGGAAGGTAGAACTGGGGAGGAAGGGAGAGGGAGGCAAGGTGCCTGCCTGGTGCCATGGCTTGAGGGACAGGAGCTAACTCAGGATTGCCAGAGCAGCTGCACAGGGAGGGAGTTGGATGTCATTGTCCACCTAGGGACAAATGACCTGGCTAAGAAAGGGATTAGAGAAGTGCAGGAAGAGTTTGTGGAATTGGGGAGGGGCCTTAGTCAAGTAGCACGCACGGTAACCTTCTCGGAGGTGCTACCCATCTATGGCATAGGAGAGGCTAGGGTGTTCCGCACCATGGAATTCAATCAGTGGTTGAAAAACTGGTGTAGAGCTCAGGGATTTGGCTTCATTGGGGACTGGGGGTCCACCTGGAGTGATGCAAGCCTATACTGGCATGATGGGCTGCATCTGTCCAGGAGGGGAACCAGGATCCTAGGTGATAGGTTTAAATGCTTCATTGGCAAGCTTTTAAACTAGCCAAGGGGGGAGGCACTGGAAAGGAGCAGGAAATCCTAGCCCCCCAAATAATCACGGTAGTAAGTGCGGCAAACACCAACATAGAGGTGTCAATAGGGAGAAGGGCAGGGGTAAATGGAGAAAGTGACAAAGGCAAGAAGGACAGGGATGGGGCAAAAGGAGTAAGGCCATCAGGAACTGGAGGGTAATGAGTACCAATGCCCGTAGTCTGGGCAACAAGCTCCCTGAGCTGGTGGCCTTAATGGAAGAGGGATGCCTGGATATCATAGCAGTCACAGAAACATGGTACACAGAGAACCATGACTGGGATGTTAACATACCAGGGTACATAACCTACAGGAGAGACAGGCAGGGGAGAAGAGGGGGAGGAGTAGCTCTCTATGTAAAGGAAGGAATAAAAGCAATTGAACAAATGAGTAAACAGGGAGCAGAGGAGGCACTGTGGGTCACCTTGGAGACTGGAAAGGGCACCACAATCCGCACAGGGGTTGTGTACAGACCCCTATGTCAAGGGGAAGGAATGGACAAGGATATGATAAAAGGCATTCTTAGAATGGCAGAGAAAGGGGAGATATTGTTGATGGGAGACCTGAATATGCCAGATGTTAACTGGAGCACATTTGCTGCAGCCACATCCAAGAGCAGGGCCATTCTTGATGCCCTACAGGTGGCAGGCATTAGACAGCTAGTTTCGGAACCCACTCGTGAGGGAGCAATCTCAGACCTTGTACTCTCAAACGGGGCAGTGAGAGGATCTCAGATCTAGAAGTGGGTTGCCATCTGGGGACAAGTGACCATCAAACAGTGTGGTTCACGTTAAACTCAGCTACAGAGTCAAGCCATACAAAGTGAGGGTACTGGACTTTAGGAGGGCTGACTTTGGCAAGATGGGAGTGCCTCAGAAAAGCACTAGCAAACAGGCTAGAAGGAGGTGTGGAGCAACAATGGGGAATTATCAAACTGCCATCACAGAGGCAACAAGCCTTGTGTGAAGCAAATAAACAAATCAAACGAAAGAAAAGCCACTATGGTTCTCAAAAGAGGTGGCTGTGAAAGTCAGGAAGAAAAGATAGCATTCGGAAGTATAAAGAAACACAGAAGGAGCAGGACAGAGAGCTGTACCAGTTAAGGCAGAAGGAAGCAGGGAGGAAGTCAGAATAGCAAAGGCCAAACTGAGGAAAAGATAGCCAACTCAGTTAAGAAGGGGATAAAACCTTTATAGGTACATCAGCGAGCGAGAAAGACAAAGGGAGGGATAGTGAGGCTGAATAGAATGAACGGTGGTGGGCAGAGGGGACAGTGAAAAGCAGGAATACTGAATGAATATTTCTGCTCAGTATTCACAAAAGAGGAGGGGAAGTGCCTAATCCAATTAACAGAAGCACTCTTGATAGGGGTCGATCCCAGTCCTTTCACAGAAGAAAGGGTTCTGCAAGAACTCCTAAAACTAAAGTGGACAAAGCAATGGGTCCTGATGGATTTCACCCCAGAATTCTAAAAGAATTAAGGGAGGAACTAGTGAAACCACTGGCTACTCTTTTAATAAATCATGGGAGGAATGGTGGTACCCGAGGACTGGAGGAAGGCGGATGGATTCCCTTCAAAGTGGGACCAAGACAGAGGCAGGAAACTACAGACCTGTCAGTCTGACCTCTGTGGTAGGGAAAGTGATGGAGTCACTTGAAGGAAAGAATAGTTGAGTACCTAGAGGCTAGTGGAGCACAGGACCCAAGGCAGCATGGGTTCACAGCGGGAAGGTCATGTCAGACGAATCTAATAGATTTCTTTGACTGGGTGACCAAAGTAGTAGACCAGGGAGGGGCTGTGGACATGGCCTACCTAGACTTTAGCAAGGCATTTGACACAGTCCCACACAAAAGATTAATAGTCAAATTAACCAGCCTGGGAGTGGGTCCCAGGGTGGTAGCCTGGGTAAAACATTGGCTGGACAACAGGACACAGAAGGTAATTGTAAATGGAGTCCACTCTGAAGAAAGGGGGTTACTAGTGGGCACCGCAGGGTTCAGTATTGGGTCCAGTCCTTTTAATGTCTTCATCAGTGACATTGCAGAGGGACTGAAGGAAAAGTATGCCTTTTGCAGATGACACAAAGATCTGCAACAGGGTTGATACACAAGGAGGCGTGGAAAGGATGAAAAGGGACTTGGCAAGGTTGGAGGAATGGTCAGAAGTATGGCAGCTAGGATTCAATGCAAAGAAGTGCAAAAATGCACCTGGGAAACAAGAACCCAGGGAAGAATACACAATGGGTGGGGAGGTAGTAACAACAACAAAAAAGGAAAGGGACCTGGGGGTAATCATATCAGATGACCTTAAGGTTAGCAAGCAATGTGAGAAGGCAGTAGGGAGGGCTGGGGGTATACTGGGATGTATAGGGAGAGGCATCATCAGCAGAAAACAGGAAGTTGTTATCCCTCTGTACAGACAGTTGGTGAGACCCCATCTGGAATACTGTGTCCAGTTCTGGAGACCCCATCTCCGCAAGGACATAGACAGGATAGAGGCAGTCCAGAGGAGGGCAACTAAAATGGTGCAGGGTCTGCAAGAGAAGCCGTATGAGGAGAGACTAAAGGAGCTTAATATGTATACCCTTGAGGAAAGAAGGGAGAGGGGGGACATGATAGAAACTTTTAAGTACCTCAGTGGAATCAACAAAGTCCAAGAGGGAGCATCTTTCAGAAAAGAGACGTGCAAGAACAAGGGGACACAATTTAAAGATAGAAGGAGGGCAGTTCTGGGGCAATGAGAGGCAGTATTATTTCACAGAGAGGGTAGTGGATGCATGAACAGCCTTCCTGAGGAGGTTGTGGGTCTAAAACTGTGGGAGAATTCAAGAATGCATGGGACAGACATAAGGCAATTCTTGTGGGGGGTAGGAAGAAATAGGCTGTTGGTTAACTAGGATCTGCGGCCTATCCTGTAGGTAGGGAAATGGGCAGACTAGATGGGCCTAGCAGTCCTTATCTGCCGTCAAAGTCTATGTTTCTATGTTTCCATGCCTTGTTGTTCCTGCAATCCAGAAGAACATCCACCATCTGGTTTTCAGCTTGGATATTGTGAGTACAATTCAAGGTATTCCCCTGCAGCCTGTTTTCAATCACAAGTGTGTCATCTAATTCTTGTTGTTTCACTGCTTCATGGACTGAGCCATCTGGCTCCGGATTACAATTGGGTGTTGTGCATATATTTTCTTCTACAGGGCCCTATCCATCTGCTGGCCAACCCTGGGCAATGGACCTGGCTAGCTCCCCCCCCCCAATCTGAGTACCCAGAGTGTGATTTTTCAGCCCCTGTATGTGTGCACAGTATTGTGATTTAATGCCACCAATTAACCTGATTTCCCTCCCGTGTTACTCCCCCCTAAATAAATCAAGATTTGTTGTTGTTGTACTATATGCTGTCTGTGGTGTTGGTACTGATGGAAACAGTATTGTGTTTGCTGTGTATGTTGTTTAACTGTATTTTACAGGAGGTCCTCAGAGATGTGCTGCACAATTAGTCTCGAGGGTAAGTGGTATCTATATGAGTGAACAGTGTATATACGTGGGGTATTGGGGCTGTAACTCCGGTGCACTGTGTGAGCCACTAGAGGGAATAAAAGGGGGTCTCAGTGACTCAGAGGGCTGTGACCAAGCTAGTCTAACCACTACAAACCCTGACCTCTGGGTGGAGGCACCCACCATAGGACCTAGGCACCTCAACCTGTCCATAGTCAAACAGGCAGGAGTAGTAACCCTTGGGATAGCCCCACCTAGGGGTTACACACAGAAAGGGGCATCTAGCCCTATGCTCTTTGTCCTCGTTTGGGCTCTCAGCCCACATCTCTGTTCTCCTGGCACCGACCAGCATGGAAGCAACACAGAAGAGTGTCTGGCCCACTATGCCCCCTTTTTTTCTTTGGAGCTCTGGCCCATTTCTCTCCTTTCCTTATCCCCCTCCCCTCTTCCAGTGCCCGTGGCTCGAGGTTAAAACAAAATCAGGTACACAGCCCACTCACCACCACAGTCCAGGACTGCTACTTCTGCTTGGGGTGAGGGAAGGTGGCCAGGGAGCCAAGCTCCCACACAGCTTCTGCTGCTGTGCTGTGGGAGATGCTGAAGCAGAACCGAAAGATCTGGGGTGCTCAATTCCACCCACATCAAACACGCTGTGGCACGTACCTTCGTCCATGTCCAAAAGTCGTCTATCCATTGCCGATTGGGACTTGAGGAATGAGGGCAGGCCAGGAACCGCTTACATCGGGGAGCTGTTGGTCCCACCCGACTGCTGCTGCTGCCACCGGACATCAGCTGGAGAAGAGTGCTGCTGGAGGAGCCACGGGCCCAGCAGAGATACATTCAAGCATCCATGCTCCCTGCAACCTCCACCCTGCCAGCTGATCAGCAACTGCCTTCATGAATGTGAAGCCACTCTCCAGGCACTTTAGTAGGGCAGGGGAAGTCCTACCTGGCAGCCCCAAGGATTGGACTTTCAAGCCCTGGAGGGAGGGTCTTTACAGGCGTTGCTCTGCATCCCCACCACACTGCACCAAAAGGCACAAACAGAACAAAGGCTGTGGTGGGGAATCAAGCATGGAAGGAAGAATGGGAAACAAGAAAATAAAATCTAAACCCCTGGCTTGGGGTTAGGTTCCCTGTTAATTTTTGTGCCCCCAACTTTGAAGCATTACAGTGGCAACCTCCGCTGCCTCTGCAGTCATTGCTGGGTTTACCAACTTTCATCCTGCAGACTCAGTCACACCTCCAGTGGCTCCCATATCTCATCTCTGCTGGGCTACTTTGGTGTTTTATTTATTTCTTTATTTGAAAAGATTTCACCAGGAAAGGCAACATGAGCTGTAAACAGCTTGTTTCCAGAAGCATCCGGGGAGTTACATAAGGAGAATAAGCAGTGCAAAATTCAAATACATAAGAAGTGAGGTACCAATACAATACATCACAGTTTTAAGCAACAGACAGTATTGTGTTAAAGAGTGTTATATAGCAAAGTAAAAAGCCAGAGACAGCGAGTGAGACATAACAGGGGTAAACAGGAAAATATACAGATATAGCATATAAGGTAGCAATCCTGGAAAAGGTAACCTGTGCAGTATAGGCCAGAAGGAGGGCTGTCATAGGCTGTGGGTGTAATGATGGACACTGACACAAAAAGGTAATGTGCAAGGCTAAAAAATAATTGCCAAGCCTAAAGCTTTATTAAAGTAACAGCAAAAGAAAATATAAAACTATTAACTTTGCAGGAATACAGAAAGAAATGTAAAGGTACAAAAATAAATGAATGTTTCCACAGGCAATATCAGCAAACCAAAAGGCTCTGGGATTTCAATTATCTTAGTCTGTAAGTGCAGACCTCAAATGGACCAGTACTGGCTGATCCCAAAACAAATCTGAAGGTATCACAAGAATGAGTCTCCTTTTATCCTAGGGAATCATCAGGTGATCACTTCAGACTCCGGCCCCTTTACTCTTCAATACAGATTTTCATTTATAAAACACTTTTATTTCATTCTAAGTAAAGGGACATTCAATATATCTTTATTACAAAGCATTACTATCCCTGAAATGAAATATAATATAGGTTTTACTAAAAACAGTACTCTTGCAAGTTAGTCAACCTATCCGCAGTATAACTATAGTGAGAATGGGCCAGCTGCCTCCTACGGAAACAGCAAGAGCAACAAGTGCAAATGGCTGTAAGGATTACCTCTGGCTAAAGGCCTGAATACCCATTATCTGGTAAGTTTTACTCTTTAAAGTTAACAGGAGCCAGACTGCTATGAAAAGGAGTAAAACTGAAAAGAGTCCATCATTTAGCTTACAAATGTCTGAAATACTGCACATTTTGTTTAGGAGTTTCTTTTGGGAGTGCTAAGACATCATTGCAGCACAAGCAAAACAAAAGCAGTCCCTTTAATTTCAAATCTGCTTATGTTTAAAACCATTTGTGCTGCTGGTATATTGCCTTTCCATGTCACCTTACCAAAAACAATAAAGTTAAACAGTAAGGAAAAGTAAACTGTTTTTGGGTCAAAATAGTGTTGCTAAGGCATATCTAGGGAACCTTACAACAACACACTAAGGGATTGGGTGACCAGCAGGCAGACTCTGAATCTTTTTACTATCTTTATTTTTCTTGTCTGCCTAAATAAACTAAGTGCTTGCACTGTGAGGAGAATTCCCCTATATTTGGCATACACATTTGTCTCCTGGGCATTGCTTAAACATGAAAAGAGGAACTACTAGCCCAAATATGCTAAACCCCAGGTCTATACACTGTAGCCTATCGTGGGGGTACTGAAGCTCCATACCTGTCTTTTTAATGAAATGAAAGTGATAGAAAGGGGCTCTTATCCAGGTGGCCTGCCTGGAAAAAGGGAATTAAAAGGGGAAAGGAAAGGACAGTAAAGATATTCAGAGAGTGCTACTGCAGTAGACCTGTGAAACAGAATTAGACAGGTATTTGGAGGTTTAACAGCACACTTTCACAAGGGCAAAAGTATCAGGCTGAGCACACGAGTTACTAAGTGCAGTTAGATCTAGAGAGGTAACTAAGTGCTAAGAAAGATTTAGAAGTGTGGGAGCTGAAACTCGAGAAGTAGAGGTGGTGGGGAAGGGAAGGAGGGAGAGAGGAGAGGCAAACCAAGAGCTAATTCTCTTCAGAATTCTGGGAACCCTGTAAGGGGTAGCACGAGAAGAGTAAGGATGGGGGGGAGGTCAAGAACTAGATCCCCTTCAGGATGCTGAGAACCATACAAGGGGACAAGGCCTGCCAGATGTGGAGAGTAAAGAGGGGAGGAAGGTAGAGGGGAAGGAAGGGTAAGAAGGGGAGAGGAGATGAAACCCAAGAAACTAATCTCCCTCAGGTTTCTGATAACCCAGTAAGGGGACAGGACCTGGCAGAAAGGGAGAGGAGAGAGAGGGAAGGGAGGAGGCAGACCAAGATCTATTCTCCTTCAGGATGCTGAGAACCCTGCAAGGGGACAGGTATGCTGAATGTCAGGTTGTCTTTCTCCATCAGTCACTGTCTCAGGGTGGTCATATGGTTTGATAAGCTCACATTCTGCCCTAACCAAGGCAACTGCCACTGCAGGCTGTCACCTGTCTCTGGTGGTTTGTCTGGAGGATTCCATCCAGACCTCACTGCCTCTTCACAGTTTGGACTGTTCATGTCTTTTCTCTGGAAGTCTCACTGGGGACACTGCTTGGCTGCATGGCAGCTGCACTACAGACTGCCCCCTTCAGCTGCTGGGTGCAGGATCATTTAGTCTGCGTGTAGCAATCTCCTTCTCTGTAGCTGATTAAGCCTAGCAAATTCATTCTGGGTCTGTGCTGTGAAAACCAGTCAGCCTCCATGCACTGGCATACTCAGGCAGCAGTTCAGCCTTCAAACTGTCTCTTAGGCAGTATTGTAATTTCAGGAACCGCTCCTGCAGTTTACTCATAGATCCAACCCTTTTATTGGTTCAGACCCTGTGCTGGTCTCAGGGGAGGGTCTGTCTAGCTTTCACTAGATGGTGGATAGGTCACCTCACTTCTGGGTAAATGAACGAAGTTCTCCTGTATCCTAAGAGCCCTCTGAGGCTCACTGACAGGCACTGGAGCCTGGTTATCTACAGTGTTCTGCCAGTCTCCAACCCTGTTGCCGTATCTCCTGGAGGTCAGAGGAGGCTAAGATGGTACTTTCATGTTCATGTGGGATACTGGCCCCAAAGTTCTTATATGCTAAGGGTTTCTGTCCTTAAACATTTCATATTGTTTCTCAGTTGTGTGTGTGTGTGTGTGGTCACGTTTAAATGTGCAGTCAGGCTGGGGCAGTCATCAGAGGATTTCCCCAGTTTTCATTAGCCTGATGCATTCTGTATCATCAGCAGTAGGGAAAGGCATTACTATGAAGCATGGAGCCATAGCTGCAGGCTGTGTCTACACCCCATCACTAAAGGTTTAATGGGGCCATCCATATTTACACAGTAAGAGTAGAACACCATTTCCATGATTCAGTGTCAGCCGGTCTCTTTCAACAGTGTAGCATTCATCCGTGAGTGAAGGAGGTGGTGGGGGCGTAATATCACACCAACTATAGTTTCCACGGGAAACAAAGCTGGGTCTGTATCGAGCCCATTTCAGTTTAGGAACGAACCCAGACTCAGTCACATGGCATTGTGGGATATATGTCATCTCTGCCCTGCAGGAATCCCTTTCTCTCTCTCTCAGTCATTCCATCTCTTTTTCTTGCTTTATCAGTTGGCATCCTGGTGTGTCAAATTGTGTGATTGTTGTGGAACCAGAGCAGAGGACTTTAAGCTCATTTCACTTCTGGTCTGGTGCTAGAGAATTCAACATGAAACCCCTGCGTGCAAGTGTTTGTCTCAGTTCTGACCTTTTGTGTGCCTGCATTTGATCATACCCCCCAACCCCTTGCTAACCTCACACAGCAGGAAATCTCAGCTTTGTACTTTAGAGACTGTTACCATGTGTCAACCTAGTGATTTCTAAATTAACAAGCATTTGTCAATGCCGAATATTGCTTGCTTGTATTTGCATTAGATGTGACCTGTGGGTCAGCTCCCATGGGTGTTGCAGGAGGAGGAGGAGGTGCCCCGGCCATTACATACTATCCAGACAATCTGATTACCCCAGGCAGTCAGAATTAGACCACCTCCTACTCTGCTGCGACCCTTACACAGAAAATGCACCCCATAGTGGCCAAGGATAACTCACAGAACAAGAGAGACAACAGAGACCCTCTTGTGCAATCTTTGGTAATTGCATTTTACATAAAAAGAAAAATTCAATCTAGTCAAATATAATGATTACCCACAGCATCACTAACACATGTCCAAGCTAAGAATGTTTATAAAATGACCGATGGTGAGGGAGCGCCAACTAGACCAGAGAGAGAGAGAGAAGCGAGGCAGACAAGGAGAGTTTCTCTGCTCAGTCTGTGGCAGAGGCTTTGGTTGCATGCTCCGATTACACTTCCGTGAAAGGAAGCGACAGACATCGGCTGCTACAAAAGGTCATCCAGCTTCTCCCGAGAGCACCTGATAGACGAATGGGATGGCAGAGGTGACAGAGTGACTCCCAAGAGACAAGAGGTCAGAAGTGGCTCGAGCTCGGAGCAGCCAAAGTGAGTAAAGGCGTGGTTCATGAGAGATGGGAGCGAAAGCCAACATGGTGTTGCGAATCGCCCGTGCCAAATTAGTCACAAATAGGTGCAGTATAGCAGTATTTAGGCAGTATAGTGCAGTGGTCTAAGGCTCTGAGCTGCATATCTGGAGACCTAGGATTGAATCCCACAGCCCCCACTTGCATACTGTGTGACCCTGAGCAAGTCACTTAACTTCCCTGTGCTCCCAGGTCGCACTTGTAAACAAGCTTTCAGCTTAGTGTGCTACTCCTGGTTAAACAATTGGAAAAGATAGTATTGACTTGTGGGTGCAGAGGCGGGTGGGGAATGTAAAGGGGGAGGTGAGCTTAGAACTGCAGGGGTTAGTGAGCTGGGGTTGTTTTGTATCGAGACTGGTGGTGAGGTTACGGGATGCTGTTTCTGTATCTGGGGACCAAGTGCAACTTGGAGCTGCTGCTGGGTATTTCTTGGTCAGCCACTGAGGGGGCACAGCAGTGACTCATAACTCTGTCACCGCTCTCCCAGTTTCCTGGCATGTTGAGTGAGAAGCTGCTGCGGGAGAACTATATCACAGCTAAAAGGAGAGGGAGGTCAGAGAGAAGGGAATGTCATAAAGTCGATCAGCTGTTTGCTGACCGGCATTATACAAATGAAACAAGAGTCTCTCTCATTGGAGCATTTCATTGGTTTCAACTACACAAAGTTTCAACCCATAAACTGCAAGCGCTGTCATATTTTGTTTGTATGATCGTTGGTTGTAAATGATGAGCCCAATGCAGCTTGACCTGCATTGTGCTAGTCAGTGACACACCGAAACGCCGCTCTTTCTGGCAAAACATTTCTTGCAGAAGCGCAAGCAACATAAAAATGGATTGGGAAATGCTGAAATGATTGATGGTTACCTGTGCATCAGATCTGTCTAATGCACAGGTAAATACAAGTACTCCAGATCAGGACACAGTACAAGAAATCATTGTGTCACATTTTAGAATCTGACAGTTCAAACAGTCACCATTTCTTGTTCAGTGGATTCACCTAGGGGTGGCTGTTTGTGTTTGTCTGTGTCTGTAGCTTAGTTTTTGGGATTTACAAGATTTTCTGCTTGGAGTAACTTACACTATTCTTGCTCACTACATCTGTGAAGGTCTCCTGACTGGATTTCTGCAAAAAATCACCATCTGGTATTTGTATTTTCAGTTTAAAATCAACTTTTATAAGCTAACCTAAGCAAAACAGAAGTCAAGCAACTAAGTCTGACAAATTCAGTGACTCTGGGTCCTGCTTGAATCCACATTTTGTCTGGCTTGCTCCTAAGGGATCTGTTTGTGGACTTTAAACAACCTCTTTAAATAACAAAGGAAGCATAAGGACAAAATAATTTCATCCTGTACTTGAGTAAGTGTGCCCCAGGCTATACGATGTAATGGGGCAGGGGTGCATACCTGACAAGCTCTTGCATAGCAAAGCCTCTTCTCAAATCTCTGCCTAGCTGTGACCCTGGGTGACCTCTGTCATGAATTGTACCAATAGCCCAGGTGGCACAGAAAGAAATCAGACTGTGCATTTCTGTGTTTGTTAGCTGTATCAGCAGCAGGGGAGTGGGTCACAGTCAGCGACCAGAGAAAGGAGAGTGGAGAACTGTGGGGAGCTGTGGCTGCAGTCGGTAGCGGAGTCGCAGTCAGTGACCAGAGGAAGGAGAGCAGAGCTGTTTGGAGCTGAACTAGCAAGGGACGCAGGTCACAGTTCAGCAACTGAAGCAAGGATGGCCAGCCAACCGCAGACCATGGTGTAGGATCGGGCAATCAGGGAGAGAGGCACCAAGGCAGTAGGCTTTAAAAAAGCCAGCCAGACCACAGAGCTGAGAGCTGTGTTTGTTAGCTGTATCAGCAGCAGGGCAGTGAAACATAGAAACATAGACTTTGACGGCAGATAAGGACTGCTTGGCCCAACTAGTCTGCCCATTTCCCTACCTACAGGATAAGCTGCAGATACTAGTTAACCAACAGCCTATTTCTTCCTATCCCCCACAAAAATTGCCTTATGTCTGTCCCATGCACTCTTGAATTCTTCCACAGTTTTAGACCCCACAGCCTCCTCAGGAAGGCTGATCCATGCATCCACCACCCTCTCTGTGAAAAAATACTTTGCAGTCGGTGACCAGAGAAAGGAGAGTGGAGAGTTGTGTGGAGCTGTGGCTGCAGTCGGCAGCGGGGTCACAGTCGGTGACCAGAGGAAGGAGAGCTGAGCTGTTTGGAGTTGAACTAGCAAAGGGCGCAGATCGCAGTTCAGTGACTGAAGCAAGAACAACTGGCAAATCACAGTCCATGGTGTAGGATCAGGCCAGTTAGGGAGAGAGGTGCCAAGGTGGTCAGGCTTTAAAAAAGCCAGCCAGATCGCAGAGCTGAGAGCTGTGTTTGTTCCCGTCCTCCCTCCCCGACCCTTATTAAATACGGAGGAGAGGAGGAGCCATATATGAAGTGGAGGAACTAACAGGTCACAGGTCTACAGGTCACTTGATCTTGGACTACTGACGCTGGAGGTGCTGGGGACTTGGACTTGAACTTAGTGTCTTGGACTTGAACTAGGTGACTATGGTTATTAATTCTTGATGCCTATGGTTTGCACATGGTTTATTATTTTTAAAAAGTCTCGACTGTGGGTTGGGGCTGAGGAAGGGGTGAGGATCATGGGCCCAAAAATACATAAGGTGTGATTTTAGGACTATATCTTGAGTATCATGGAAGAAATGGTAGGGTAGCACAGAGGGAGGGGCAACCAAGGGAGGGGAATCTTTGGTAGGGTGGTGGGGTGCAGTGGCTGTGGAACGGCTATGATCCTAAATTGGGCTTGGAGGATGGGGGGTTGTATGATCTGTAAGCAGCTCACTCAGCTGAGGGAGGAAGTGTCGAGGCTAAGGTAGGGGTTAAATGGGGGGGAAGCTGGGAAAAGGGAGTAGAGAGACTGGGACGGTATAAGACAAGGAAGGAGTGGGAAGGGCTGAGTGGATTCACTGGAGGATCAGATACACTGCTACAGAAGTCAAGGGCTTGGGAGGGAGAGGATGGAAGGGGATCCATAGGGGACAGACCAGAGGTGGTGACAGACAGCAGCAAGTCCAGAGCTGGGACAGGGACGCCCAAGACAGGAGGAAAGGGGTCAGTGGGAACTGACAGCAGGAGGTGTAGAGGGACAAAAATTACACCTGTAGCTAGAGAAAAGGGGCCAGCCTGGGATCAGGAGGAGTGGAAGACAGTAGGCTCAGGAAACGGCAAACAGATGCCCAGAATGAAGAGATGACATAGGCATAGGTGAAATGGGCCAGAGGGTGGAAAAAACAAATAGTTTTGCCCCCTGGTATCCTAGTTGAGTCATTTTGGAGGAAGGGGTCTGGTAGGGCTATCAGAGAAGGGGTGCAGAGGCTGGGGGGATGGGGAAGATCTCAGGCAGGGAAGGGAGGAGGGGGCAGGTATATTGCATGCAGGGGAAGGGATGGAAGAGGGGACGGCACATTAGGGACACACCAGAGAGTGGCACTTAGGGAAATGTGGCACAAGAAAAAGGCAGGAAGGAAGCACTGGAAAAGCTAAAGTTGAGTTCCTGGGAGGCTGAAAGAACTGAGGAAACCCCAGGGCAGGAGCTGCAGTAGATGGCTGGGGCATGTGCTGGGCAGGGTGCAGGAGAGGGAAATATGAGAGACAGGGCAGGTGGCGGAGGAGACTTCCCAATTGAAGTAGCAGTGCTCCAAAACCTTCTGTAAATATGGGCAGGACAGGAACAGTTGGAAGGGGATCAAGCACAGTTGGCACAATCTGCACAGTGATGCAGACGGGGAAGGCCAGGAGCAGATAGAGGGGGTCAGGTGAAGTTGGCTCATGCTCAACCAGAGATGCAGGAGGGTTTGCAGGGATGAAGGAAGCCAGGTGGAAGTACATGGAATGAAAAGATACAGGAGGGGATTCTGAGGAAAGGCTAAAGGGAGAGGGTGAAGAGGGACAGATGCTGGGTGTGGGTAAAAATCAGGATGAGATAGGTGATGGGGAAACAAAAGATGAGCAGGGTGAAACCAAGTCAGGATGGAACATGAGGGGGAGTCCAAAGGAGCCAAACCATGCAACACAAAGCTAGAGGCCAAAAGGACACCCAGGAAGTAGGGGCAGTAGAGTGGCACCTTGGGGACTCAATAATTATAGGGCTAAAATTGTAAAGGAAGGAGCAAAAACAATCAGTATGGGTACAGTGCATGCCAGGATGATGGCGCTGGAGGTGAGGCATCATATCCCTTCCTGGGATAAGCAGCAGGATGAAAGGACACATCTGGTGTTTCACCTGGGCACAAATGACTTGGAGGGAACAGTCTGATGAAGGTACAGGCAAGGTTCGAGGAACTCACTAGGTTCTGTAGGACAATACTGTTTTTCCTTTCATTTCCTTCTTTGAGGTGTTGCCAGTACCAAGAGCAAGCACACCCAGAAAGGAAAAAGATAAGGCATTCAACAATTGGCTACACGGTTGGTGCAGTCGGATGGGGCTCGGCTGGATAGGTGACTGGGGCTCTCCATGGGAGGAGGAGGAGGAGGGTCTGTATGCCCAAGACAGGCTGCACCTAAACTCTGTAGGGGTAGCTGCACTAAAGAGTAAACTGGGGGACTTCATGGCAAGGAAGTTCAATTTAAACTAAATAAGGGGGGTGGGGCTAAGGACAGGGCCATCCTTAAGTGAAGCAGAGCAGAGAAGCTATCAGCCACCCCCCCCAAGTCACAACACTCATCAAGGGAGCAGTTAGCAGCAGGGAAGGACTGGATGGGGCTATATGTTGGAGGACTTTGGTTGCAAATGCCAGGAGCCTGGGGAACAAAATGAGAGAACTGGAGGCCACCATGATGAAAGAGAACCTAGACATTATAGCAGTGAGTGAGACTTGGTGGAATGAGCACTACGCCTGGGAGACAGTAATTCCAGGGTATCGTTTGTTTAGGAAGGATCGGGAGGGGAAGAGGGGGGAAGGGTGGCATTATATGTCAGGGAAGGGATTGGGTCCATGGAAGGGCAGGATGAGGAGGGGGAAACAGAGATAATGTGGGTCACCCTAGACAGGGGACGGGGGAAAACCTGCACATTAGCGTAGTCTATAGGCCTCCTATGCAGGGGGAGGAAGGGATTAGACACTTTGTGGAATCTGTAGCCAGGATGGCATGGAAAGGGGAAATTGTGCTAGCTGAGGACTTAAACCTTCCGGACATCAACTGGAAGGCCCAGACAGCAATCTCCCTAAGGAGCAGGAGCATCTTAGAGGCTCTTCAGGGCATATTCCTGCAGCAAAGGGTCAGTGAGCTCATTAGGGGTATAAACCTGTTGGATGTGGTCCTCACAAATGGGGACAGTGTGGAGGAGGGGGAAGAGCTTGGCACCAGTGACCACAGGGCTGTCAGGTTCAGGGTGAGAGTGGGTAGGGTGAGGGTTAGGATGAGAACCAAGGTACTGGACTTCAGGAAGGCTGACTTTCATGGAATGGGGAAGGTAGTTAAGGAAGAAATGTTGAGGATAGAGGATGTACAGGGGCTGGAGGAATTTTGGGCAGCCATCAAGAGAGGGGTATTTAAAGCCATGGACTCATGAATAAGAAGGGTAAGAAAGAATAGAAGACAGAAAAGACACCTATGGTTCACTACAGAGGGGTCAAGGAGAGACTAGAGCATTCAAGAGGTACAGGAGCACACAAAATGATGAAGACAGGAAACCTACAGGGGAAAAAGAAAGGAGACAGGGCAAAAGATAAGGAGAGCTAAGGAGGCCACTGAGGAGGACAGCAGAAGCAGGCAAGGAGGACAAAACCTTCTTTAGGTACATTGGAGAAAGGAGGAGGGCACAGGATGGGATTGGGAGAATAAGGGAAAGTGGAACATTACTGGAAGGGATTTCAAAAGCAGAGGCATTAAATAGCTTGTCACCAGTCTTCACGGATTGCGGCAGCATAGATTGTGAGGCCATGCCACCAGCGATAAAACTGAGGAGGTAATGGCTAGGTGAAGTGCTTCAAGTGGCAGGCAGTCTTTATGTCTGTAAAGGAGACCAATACGGGTGTTGGTGGTGGAAGTGAGGATTTTTGTATGTTAGTGGAATGAGAAGGAAGAGTCAAATATAATACCTAGATACTTTTGGACCTGTTCCAGTGGGATGAGAGACAGAGAGTATTTCAGGGAAATTTGATCTGTTTTGGCGGTGGGTATAGAGCATCACAGATACACAGAAATGTGATGGCAGAGAAAGGCCCCACGGCCCATCTAGTCTGCCTAACACCCTACCTCTCCCTTCTGTTATGCTTCCATCTTCTTTTCCCAACCCCTTAAATCTATCCCAAGCTCTCTTGAACCCCTCCACCGTTTCAGCTGTACCTACCTCCTCCGGCAGCTTGTTCCAGGCCTCCACCACTCTCTCCATGAAAAACTACCCCCTGACATTACCTCTGTATTGCCCACCTTCCAGTTTGAGGCTATATCCCCTCGTGTTCGCTCCCTTCTTCAGTTTGAACAAGCTGTCACCCTTCACAGAGGAAAGAGAGGGCAGGGGACCAGGACGGGCTGGGGAGGGTGACAGCCACAGGCAGATGGGTGTGGCAGAATTCACAGCTGAAGTAGTAAGGGTAGAGCTGGGCTTAGGGTGGACAAGGCAATGAGGCCTGATGGAGTACACCCAAGGGTTCTCAAGAAGGTGAAGGATGAACTAGCACTACATCTGGCGAGGCTGTTTAACTTGTCCTTGGTCACAGGGGTGGTGCCAACAGACTGAAAGAGGGCAGAGGTGGTCGCACTACATAAGGGGGGGTGGAAGGACGAGTTCAAAAACTACCGTACCTATGGCGCTTCATCAAATACAAGTAGTCATCAATAAGGCCTCAGTGATGGGAAGGTAATGAAACACTACTTAAGATCAGTTTGATAGAATACTTGGAGATGAATGGCATGCAGGATATGAGCAGCATGACTTCACCAAGGGAAGGTCCTGTCAGACTAACCTGATAGAGTTTTTGATGGGGTGGCACAGATTGTGGACCAGGGAGGAGTGGTGGATGTGGCCTACCCGGATTTCAATAAGGCCTTCGACACCGTTCCACATGGTGGAATGGTGCATAAGCTGGACAGGCTAGGGGTGGACCTCAGGATCACCAGGTGGTGGAAAACTGGTTGAAGGAAGGAGTCAGACGGTGGTAGTAAATGAGATACATTCCAGGACCAGCGGTGACCAGTGGGGTGCCACAGGGGTCAGTGCTAGGATCAATCACTTTAACATCTATGTTAGTGAGACTAATGGAGGGTCTGGAGGGATGGGTGTGCCTGTTCGCAGATGATACAAAGTGTTTGCAATAGGCTGATTCACCTAGTGGGGTGTAAGCCATGAGGCGGGACCTGGAGAGGTGGTCTGACGCCTGGAAGTTGAAGTTTAATGCACAAACGTGCTCGCTGATGCACCTGGGGAGGAGGAGGAATAGGAGGAAACTTACTCCCGGGGGTGATTAAGGAGAAAGAAATGGAAAGAGACCTGGGGATTATGGTATTGTGTGACCTTGAGGTAGGCAGCCAGTGTAGCAGGGTGGTGGGAAAGGCAAACGGAATGTTGGCCTGCATTGCAAGGGGTTTTAATAGCAGGAAGAGGGAGGTGCTAATGCCGTTACACAGAACCATGATCAGGCTGCATCTGGAGTATGGGGTGCAGCTCTGGAGGCCTCACCTATGAAGAGATGTTGAGCTGATGGAGAGGGTGCGGAGAAGGGCAACCAAAATGGTACGAGGGATGCAGGATGTACCCTATAAAAGAAGACTGAGAGGGCTGAATTTGTACCCTCTGTAGACTAGGAGGGAGGGGGGACATAATTGAGACCTCTAAGTACCTGAAGGGAATAAATAAGGTGGAGGGTGATAGCTTGTTCAAATTGAAAAGGGGAGCGAACACGAGGGGACATAGCCTCAAACTGGAAGTTGGGCAATACAGAGGTAATGTCAGGGGGCAGTTTTTCATGGAGAGGGTGGTGGAGGCCTGGAACAAGCTGCCAGAAGAGGTAGTGGCAGCTGAAATGGTGGAGGGGTTCAAGAGGCTTGGGATAGATTTAAGGGATTGGGAAAAGGGATGGAAGCATAACAGAAGGGGGGAGGTAGGGTGTTGGGCAGACTAGATGGGCCATGGGGCTTTTCTCTGCCATCACATTTCTGTGTATTCTGTGTATTCATTTTTTCCAACAGTGAAAAAAACTACATACTTCATAAGCACTCACTCCTTCTTGGCTTTTCATTTTCCTTTTTTTTTTAAATTAAACCCATAACCAGTGAACTGAACTAGACTGACAGAGAATGAGTCACATATTTGACTCACTTATTCACTTATACTCCAGGCCACTGCCATTCCCTGTCCAAATGCACACTCATTCACTGACTTGCTCCCAACTGTTGACATTCCCTGCCCAACTCATTCACTCACTTCCAAAGTAGAGAAGGTGTGGGTGTGCTCAAAAATACTCGGGTCGTTGGTACAGTCATGGGCTGCTAGCCCCTAAACAATGGCATTTAGCACAAAAAGACTGCACTCATAGATAGAAACTGTAGACTCAGAGCACTGTTAAAGCCATTTATTGTGAGGTCAAACGATACAAGATGCGTCTGGCTGCCCAGGTGCTTCAACCATTAGGTTTTCCGCAGGGACTGTGTTGTTACAGGGGTTAGCACCCATTTTAAGCTCATGTGACATCAAATCATATGTCTAATTCTGATAACTTTTTTTAAAATGAAAATAACACAATTACCAAATTGTTCACCTAATAGACTGCTTTAAATTCAACAGTCCATCTATGTACATAGCTTACATTATAAACATAATTACTTATGCAGAGAGAGAGCCAACACATATAAAGAAGGAAACATGGTAGTAACTAAATGTTAGGTTAAGTCATTCTTATTCACACATTTTATGTTTGCTTGCACATATGCTAGAAACATAGTGCCATCATACGAAATTCGTAAGTGTACTTCCCTACTTCCAATGCCATGCTGCCTTTTTGCAGGCACGACCTAAGCGCCAATGAATGTAGAAAGCTGTCTATGACAGTGTTTGCAAATGCAGTGGCGTACAGTTGAAAGAATGAGCCGCCCAGCATGTAAGCAGTTGCATACTGCCGCCGTCGGCAGTATGCAAAGTGCTCTCAAGTCGACACTGCAGTGCAAGAACTGTCGCAGACAGCTCCCAACCAAGTAGCATGCTGGTAATGCACCCCGCGCTGCACACCCACACACACACAGTATGGCCGGGACGGGGTGCCCAATCCCACATCAGGTCCAGTGCCCCTCCCAAAACAGCCTTCAAGGTGTCACGCTGGGAGCCCACCCAGCATGGCAAACATCTCTTGGTGGTCCCCCAAACACACTTCCAGGTGCCATGCAGGTAGCACACCCCAGCGTAAAAGTCTCTCTATGGCGATGGGGTGCCCAATTCCCCATCAGCTCTGCTGGCTCTCCAAAAACTTTCAGCTGACATGCTGGGAGCCTACCCCAGCGTGGCAAACGTCCCGCATCATCTTCCTACAAGAAAAAAGAAACCTAGAAAGAAAGAACAGTCCCACACTGACTGTCTTGACCTCCTCTCCCACCCTCTACGCACCCTATCTCCCCATCCCTCCTCACCCCATACTTACCTCCAGAGTCCGGTGCGACGATCTTCGGTGGACCGGGAACACGTCTGCACTCTTCAAAGCTGACTGCGAACTGAGGAAATGCCGGTAAGCTATATAATGGAATAAAAAGGGTTTTTTTCAACTTTGATGCATATCTCAGGCATTTTTTGGAATTATTTCACCAAATTTTCAACATGAGGTTTTTGGGGCTCACCTCATGAATGCTTGCATTGTCATTTTGTTATTCAGTCCCAAAAGGTGATTTTGCGGTCACTGCGCAAAACCACCTTTCAGGACTGATGTACGAAACGACAGTGTCACAGTTCATGAGGTGGACCCCCCAAAAACCCTATGTTGAAAATTTGGAAAAAATTCACCAAAATGACTGCTTTGCGAGTGTGCGTTGCACAGTCCCTATGCACGCTTTTTAATATTTGCATTCCAGATTTTCAACATTGCCATTTTACCACACCTCCTTATGAGTAGTACAGTTGTCATTTTTCACATCTCACCCAAAATATGTTTCTGCTCATGTAGCGCAAAATGGCATAGTTGGTGTGCGAAATCAATGTTTGGGACAGAGTAAGAAAATCACAGTTACACTGTTCATGAGCAGAGGTCTTAAAATGGCTATGTTGAAAATTTGGTGAAAAAATTACCAACAAATTACTGTTTTACGAGTGTGTGTTGAGCAGTTCCTATGCACGCTCGTAAGTTTGCGAATTTTTAGTATTTACACTCCAGATTTTCAACATTGCCATTTTACCACACCTCCTTATGAGCAGTACAGCTGTCATTTTCACATCTCCCCAAAATGTGTTTCTGCGCATATAGCGTCAGAATGGCACAGTCGGTGTGCAAAATCAATGTTTGGGGCACATTAAGAAAATCACAGTGACACTGTTCATGAACAGAGGTCTTAAAATGGCTATGTTGAAAATTTGGTGACAAAGTCCATAAAATGACTGTGTTATGAGCAGCATTCGCTGTTTCCACGCACCTCGTAGAAGTTACATAGAAACATAGACTTTGACGCAGATAAGGACCACTTGGCCCACCCAGTCTGCCCATTTCCTTACCTACTGGATAAGCTGCAGATTCTAGTTAACCAACAGCCTACTTCCTGCCACCCCCACTACAATTGCCTTGTGTCTGTCCATTGCATGTTTGAATTCCCCACTGTTTTAGCCCCAACAACCTCCCCAGGAAGGCAGTTCCACGCATCACCACCTCTCTCCGTGAAAAAGATTTCTCACATTACCCTGAGCTGTCCCCCCTCTATCTTTAAATTGTGTCCCCTTGTTCTTACACATCTCTTTTTCTGAAAGATGCTACCCTCCTTGACTTTGTTGATTCCCTTGAGGTACTTGAACATTTCTATCATGTCCCACCTGTCCCTCCTTTCATCAAGGGTATACATATTATGCTCTCAGTCTCTCATCATATGATTTCTGATGCAGACCCTGCACCATTTTAGTTGCCCTCCTCTGGACTGCTTCCATCCTGTCTTGTCCTTGCGTAAATGAGGTCTCCAAAACTGCACACAGTACTCCAGATGGGGTCTCACCAACTGTCTGCACAGGGGATAACCACTTCCCTTTTTATGTTTGCTTGCATGCATAGAGGAAACATAGAAACATTGACGGCAGATAAGGACCGCTAGGCCCATCTAGTCTGCCCATTTCCTTACCTACAGGATAGGCCGCTAGATCCTAGTTAACCAACAGCCTATTTCTTCCTACCCCCACAAGAATTGCTTTATGTCTGTCCCATGCATTCTTGAATTCTCCCACAGTTTTAGACCCACAACCTCCTCAGGAAGGGTGTTCCATGCATCCACTACCCTCTCTGTGAAATAATATCCTCCATTGCCCTGAACCACCCTCCTTCTATCTTTAAATTGTGTCCCCTTGTTCTTGCAAGTCTCTTTTCTGAAAGATGCTACCCTCTTGGACTTTGTTGATTCCTTGAGGTACTTGAAAGTTTCAATCATGTCCCCCTCTCCCTTCTTTCCTCAAGGGTATACATATTAAGCTCCTTTAGTCTCTCTCATACGCTTCTCTGCAGACCCTGCACCATTTTAGTTGCCCTCCTCTGGACTGCTTCTATCCTGTCTATGTCCTTGCGGAGATGGGGTCTCCAGAACTGGACACAGTATTCCAGATATGGTCTCACCAACTGTCTGTACATAGGGATAACAACTTCCTGTTTTCTCTGATGATGCCTCTCCTATACATCCCAGTATACCCCGCCCTCCCTACTGCCTTCTCACATTGCTTGCTAACCTTAAGGTCATCTGATATGATTACCCCAGGTCCCTTTCCTCTTTTGTTGTTGTTACTACCTCCCCACCCATTGTGTATTCTTCCCTGGGTTTTTGTTTCTCAGGTGCATTATTTGCACTTCTTTGCATTGAACCTAGCTGCCATACTTGACCATTCCTCCAACCTTGCCAAGTCCCTTTTCATCCTTTCCACGCCTCCTTGTGTATCAACCCTGTTGCAGATCTTTGAGTCATCTGCAAAAAGGCATACTTTTCCTTCCAGTCCCTCTGCAATGTCAGTGATGAAGACATTAAAAGGACTGGACCCAATCTGAATCCTGAGGGTGCCCACTAGTAACCCCTTTCTTCAGAGTGGACTCCATTTACAATTACCTTCTGTGTCCTGTTGTCAGCCAATGTTTTACTCAGGCTACCACCCGGGGACCCACACCCAGGCTGGTTAATTTGACTAGTAATTCTTGTGTGGGACTGTGTCAAATGCCTTGCTAAAGTCTAGGTAGGCTCATGTCCACAGCCCCTCCTGGTTCAACTACTTTGGTCACCCAGTCAAAGAAATCTATTAGATTCGCTTCGACATGACCTTCCCGCTGTGAACCCATGCTGCCTTGGGTCCTGTGCTCCACTGACCTCAGGTACTCAACTATTCTTTCCTTCAGAAGTGACTCCATCACTTTCCCTACCACAGAGGTCAGACTGACAGGTCTGTAGTTTCCTGCCTCTGTCTTGGTCCCACTTTTGTGAAGGGAATCACATCCGCCTTCCTCCAGTCCTCAGTACCACACCATCCTCCCATGATTTACTAAAAAGAGTAGCCAGTGGTTTCACTAGTTCCTTCCTTAATTCTTTTAGAATTCTGGGTGAATTCCATCAGGACCCATTGCTTTGTCCCCTTCAGTTTTAGGAGTTCTTGCAGAACCTTTCTTCTGTGAAAGGACTGGATCAACCCCCTATCAAGAGTGCTTCTGTTAATTGATTAGGCACTTCCTCTCTTTTGTGAATACTGAGCAGAAATATTCGTTCAATTCCTGCTTTTTCACTCGTCCCCTCTGCCCACCCACCGTTCATCATTCTATTCAGCCTCACTATCCTCCCTTTGTCTTTCTACGCTCGCTGATGTACCTATAAAGGTTTTATCCCCTTCAGAATCTGAGTTGGCTATCTTTTCCTCAGTTTGGGCCTTTGCTATTCTGACTTCCCTCCCTGCTTCTTTCTGCCTTAACTGGTACAGCCTCTGTCCTGCTTCTTCTGTGTTTCCTTATACTCCGGAATGCTATCTTTTCTTCCTGACTTTCACAGCCACCCTTTTGAGAACCATAGTGGCTTTTTCTTTCGTTTTTGATTTATTTGCTTCACACAAGGCTTGTTGCCTCTGTGATGGCAGTTTTGATAATTCCCATTGTTACTCCACACCTCCTTCTAGCCTGTTTGCTAGTGCTTTTCTAGGGCACTCTCCATCTTTGCCAAAGTCAGCCCTCCTAAAGTCCAGTACCCTCACTTTTGTATGGCTTGACTCTGTAGCTGAGTTTAACGTGAACCACACTGTTTGATGGTCACTTGTCCCCAGATGGCAACCCACTTCTAGATCTGAGATCCTCTCACTGCCCCCATTTGAGAGTACGAGGTCTAAGATTGCTCCCTCACAGTGGGTTCAAACTAGCGCTGTCTAATGCCTGCCACCTGTAGGGCATCAAGAATTAGCCCTGCTCTTGGATGTGGCTGCAAAATGTGCTCAGTTAACATCTGGCATATTCAGGTCTCCCATCAACAGTATCTCCCCTCTCTGCCATTCTAAGAATGCCTTCTATCATATCCTTGTCCATTCCTTCCCCCTGACATGGGGGTCTGTGCACAACCCCTGTGCAGATTGTGGTGCCCTTTCCAGTCTCCAAGGTGACCCACAGTGCCTCCTCTCCTCCTGTTTACTCTTTTGTTCAGTTGCTTTACTCCTTCCTTTTATATAGAGAGCTACTCCTCCCTCTTCTCCCCGCCTGTCTCTCCTGTAGGTTATGTACCGGTATGTTAACATCCCAGTCATGGTTCTCTCTGTACCATGTTTCTGTGACTGCTACGATATCCAGGTATCCCTCTTCCATTAAGGCCACCAGCTCAGGAGCTTGTTGCCTGTGACTATGGGCATTGGTACTCATACACTCCATTGGATGGCACACCCCTTTGCCCCATCCCCTGTCCTTCTTGCCTTTGTCACTTTCTCCATTTACCCCTGCCCTTCTCCCTATCGACACCTCTATGTTGGTGTTTGCCACACTACATGTGATTGTTTGGGGGCTAGGATTTTCCTGCTCCTTTCCAGTGCCTCCCCCTTGGCTAGTTTAAAAGCTTGCCAATGAAGCATTTAAACCCAACACCTAGGATCCTGGTCCCTCCCGGACAGATGCAGCCCATCATGCCAGTATAGGCTTGCATCACTCCAGGTGGACCCCCAGTCCCCAGTGAATAAATCCCTGAGCTCCACACCAGTTTTCAACCACTGATTGAATCCCATAGTACGGAACACCCTAGCCTCTCCTATGCCATAGATGGGTAGCACCTCTGAGAAGGTTACCATGCGTGCTACTTGACTAAAGCCCCTCCCAATTCCACAAACTCTTCCTGCACTTCTCTAATCCTTTCTTAGCCAGGTCATTTGTCCCTAGGTGGACAATGACATCCAGCTCCCTCCCCTGTGCAGCTGCTCCAGCAATCCTGAGGATTCGCTCCCTGTCCCTCCAAGCCATGGTGCCAGGCAGGCTGCCACCTCCCTCTCCCTTTCCTTCCCCAGTTCCTACCTTCCTAACAATGGGTCCCCACCAGGAGTTGCCTTCCCTGCAGAGTCCCTGCCACCCTCCTGTGGGTCTCCTTTGTGGAGATTCCCAACATCCTCATGGTCTCCACTGTAGAGGTGCCTCCATAGAGGAACCACACTTTGCCAGAATGGCACAGGGTGTGGAGAGGTACAGCTGAGGATGCGCCTCTGTTCCACCACCCTCACCCTCCTGAGCTCACTGTGGTCCAACTGCTCCTCTTCTTGGCAACCTCTGAGGTAACGCAGTGGCACTGGTGGCCCCTGATGGAAGAGGAGGTCCCAAAATCCTGGCCAACTCAGCCTGGAGATGAGCAACCTCCTCCTCAGCCCGAGAGGTGCCTGCAGATGGGACAACACTGCATCCTCCAGAACATCTCCCGGAAGACTGCTGCTCCACAGCCACTGCACTGCACCACTCAATCATGTCTTATTTCTGGCCCCTTAACTGTTTGCAATCCTTACTCTTTCTCTGTTTTTTCTCTCTCTCTCTCCTTACTTTCTGCCTGTGTCCTTTAAGCTCCTGATTGTCCTGTTCTGAGACAAGAATATCCTATATTTCTCAGTAGACCACTTACTTGTTCAGAGGCAGACCTCTAGCAGCTAGAGGGACCGGAGCTACTCTTGCCCCTTCTAGGATGGTGGGTCCTAGGTTCAGGATCACTCACTTCCTGCCCTCAAACAGGAAGTTTCTGTTGTCAGTCAATCCTGTGCCTATAAAAATAGAACTAGCTTTGGGTGGAGGGAGGGAAGGAGGGCAATATAGTCCCAGCAGAAGTTCAGTCACACAGCAGTCCTTTCTCCTGGTGTCTTCTGCCAAACTGTCATCATTCCAGGATTTCGGGTGTGTCACCTCCTCCTCAATTCAGTCAGTGTGTTGGCAGAAGGCCCTGTAAGTCAATGCTTGCTGGAGCTGTCATAGTTAAGCTCCAAAACGTGGCATATAGTTGAAAGTGCGTTACGCTCAGTGAGCAGCGCATAAGATATCACCCACCATGCACAGCCCCCACACACACACACACACACACACACACAGAAACGCCCCGGCACACACGATAGTTTACCGGGTGCCCAATCCCCATCGGCTTGTGCTGCGCCTCCAAAGCCCGCACATGCCACGCTGGTGCCCACCCCAGCATGGCAACTCATAGGATAGCCGACGGGTGCCCAATCCCGATGGCTCCACTGTCGCCACCTCCCACCTGAGTACTGCGTGCCACACTGGGAGCCCACCCCAGCATGGCAACCGATCATATAGCCGACGGGGTGCCCAATCCCATCGCGCTCCACGGCCCCTCCAGCCATCCTTGTGCCATGACTGTACTCCAGGTGGGGCCTCCCACTAGTGTCTTGTAGCTAGAATTATGACCTCCCTTTTCCTGCTGGTGATGCCCCTGCCTATACATCCCAACATCCTATTTGCTTTACCTGATGCCTTGTCCACACTGTTTCTACAGCAGGGTCATCAGGATGACAACCCCAGAATCCCTTCCTAGCTTGGTGCATTCTATCCTCACCCCCAACTGATATATTGTGCCTTATTTGTCCCCCATAACACGACTATCTTGCACTTCTTTTGCATTGAATTTCAACTGCAAACCCTTGACCATTCTTCAAAGTTTCACAGGAGTCCTTCTCATTCTGTCTACACCACTCTGGTGTGTCTACTCTGTTACAGAGCTTTGTACTCATCAGTGAACAGTTAAATTCCGCCTTCTAGATCCTGTGCAATGTGCTGATGAAAGTCATTGGAATAGGACCCGGTCCTTTTGATCCCTGTGGTACCCCACTGGTCCTCTTCCCTCTGTGGAGTGACAGCCATTTACCACCACCCTGTCCCGCCACCCAGCCAGTTCCTACCCACCACACCACTGTCCTGCCCACACCCATATTCCCCAGTTTGTGTAATAGTCTTCTACGTGGCACAGTGTCAAAGGCCTTGCTGAAGTCCAGATAGAGCCATGTCCACTGCCCTCCCTGATCCACCTCCCTAGTCACCCAGTCAAAAAATTCAGTGAGGTTGGTCTGACGCGGCCTCCCTGGTGAAACCATGCTGCCTAGGGTCCTGTAGTCGTTGCCAGATGTTCTAATCTCTCCTTTAATGGTGCTTCCATGATCTTTCCCACTACCGAGGTGAGGCTGACTGGTCTGTAGTTCCCTGCTTCCTCTTGTTTACCACTTTTGTATAAGGGACTACATCTGCTGTCCTCCAGTCTTTGGGAACTCCCCTGTTTCCAGTGATTGGCTGAACAGGATAGCCAGAGGTTTCAGCCACCCTCTCTTAGTTCTTTGGACCCTGAGAATTTTACCCCATCCTGGCCCCATTGCTTTATCAGCTCTTATTATTTAGTTCATGGGACCACTTTCTCGTGTAAAGGGACTTGTATCCATTTCTGCCATTCTCACCCCTTGTACTCCCTTCGGATATTACATCTTCCCCTTAGTAAAGACTGAGCAGAAATACCTGTTCAATATGTCAGCTTTTACTGCTGTCATCCTCCACATGGCTCCCATCCTCCCTTCAGTCTCACTATCCCTCCCTTTGTCTTTCTTTTTTCACTTATATACCTGCAAAGGCTTTGTCCCCTTTACTCACTGATGTTGCAATGTGTTCTTCTGTCTGAGCTTTGGCTCCCTTACTGACTTCCCTGCCTCCTTTGTTTCTCCTGGTACTTCTCCCTATCCCCTTCTGCCTGTGTCTTTTTGTATTGCCTGGATGCAATCTTTTGGCTTTCACTTTCTTTGCTACCTCTTTGGAAAACCATAATAGTCTCCTCTTCCTTTCCTCTTGCTAACCTGCTTAATGCATAATTCTGTTGTTCTTATAACTCCCACATTTTAAATACCTGCCCACTATTCCTCAACCCCTGATTCCTGTCCTATTCCCCATAATGCCTCTTTCAAGTATCTCCCCATTTTACAAAGTCTGCCCCTAAAATCCAGGATACGTGTATTTGTGTGGTTTGAGTCCTGCTCTTCTGTGATTTCAAACCACAATGACTGGTGGTCACTGTTACCCAGGTGCTCCCCACTGTTACCCCCATCACACTGTCCCTGTTTGAGAGCACAAGGTCCAGTGATTGCCTTCTGCCGAGTTGGTTCCCATGACCAGTTGCTTGAGAGGCACCCTGAAAGGATCCCAGGATAAAATCTGCTCCTAGTTGATGCTGCTGCTGGGATGCTCCAGTCCACGTCATGGTATTGAAGTCTCCAACCAGTACTACCTCACCCTTGTCTGCCATCCTTTGGATGGCTAACATCAACTCCTAATTAATTTCAGGCAGTCAGACCCAGCAAGTACTGTCTGATATAGCATTGAGTAACTTGAGTACATCTGTTTAAAAAAAGCTTAATACAAATTGAATGGTCCCACTCGTGATACCTTTTGGGGAGGAGATATAAGGAGTAGAGTGAAGGCTAGGAAGGTAGTAGTATATTTGGAGAGGTCTGAAAGTGATTGTTGAAACCGCTTGTTGTGTGGGAATCTGAGCAGTGGGCGCCATTTAGTATTATGTCATTTTGTAGTGTGGGCTTGTGGATCTGAGTTAAGTTTTATGTGTGACCAAAATTTTCTGGGAAGTGACCAACCACATCCACCAATAATCCCTTTGCAGTATTGGCTTTTTGCGAAGCCTGATTTGCTTTTTGCATTTCATGCTGCTCTCAAGAAATGAAAATCCGCTTGGATGCCTGAAAATTTTGAATTTTTCCAGAATTTGTCCCTATTTTGAGTGATGTGATGAGTAATCCTGTAAACCATTTGGATTGCTTACTCGCTTCCTGGCATGTGCGAATAGGGTATGCTTATCCTGAAGTGATAAAAACTCGCTTAGAAAAAGGTTGAGGGCAACATCAGTGTCATGGGCAAAGTAGATAGGGGACCAGTCAATCATAGTGACATCATGTAGAAAGAGAGCCTGGTTTAGATCTGCATAGTTCCTGAATGATATATAGCATGGGGAGATATGGAGATTGCTGAGTGACTCCAGACACAGAAGACCGGGGAGTGATCACTTATTGTGTCTGGCAGAGTGCCCGCAGAAACAACTGTATCTATGCAATTCATCGTGACCCAATCAATGAGGGTGCTAGAATCATTATTTTGTGATGTACTTGTTGGGTCAGTTATGACATACTTATAAATTGTAACTCTACCAGAGATTGAAAGGTACCATAGGATGTTCTCAACCAATTTATATTTATGTCCCCGAGGATAAGTAGTTCATTCTGCCCAGCTGCTGAGGTACTGTGGTTCAGTAAATTCTCCAGGCCAGATTGTCCACCTTTGGGAGGATTGTAAGGTCATCTAATATGAAGCTTCTTTGCCCCTAGGGTTAGGATGGTATGTAGTGACTCACATGTAGAAGCATAGTTGTCAGTCACTAGGGACAGGTTAAGGTGATTTTTGAAATAGACCTCCACACCCCCAGTGTATTTAGGGGGTGGCCTATGCCACCTTAGAAAGTTGTAATTACAGAGTAGGCAGCAGGAATCAGATATCAAGGACTTTAGCCACGTCTCTGCTATACATGGGACAATAAGGATAATGGGCTGGTAGCGCAATCGACCCATGCATCAGGTTCTGCATGGATTTGTTAGAGCCAGACTTCTAACATTTAGGGTGAACTATGTACGGATCATGGTGCCATAACCGATTGTTTATGGATTGCTTGGCTGGGTATAGGACCTGGGTTTAGTGCAGCGTCTCAGGAGCAGCATAAGGGCTAATAATACCAGGTACCGTGCTTTACAAGGCACAAATGGAGGATTAGATAACCATGGAGGCCTTCACCATTTGCTACGAAGTCATGGTGGAGATAGATACAGAATCCTGGTAGGAGTGTTAGTAACTTGCGTACTATCCGGGTTATCACATTGCAATGGAGTAAGTGATGCCATCAGGTCTATACCACCTTGAAGATAGTAGGTCCGTGAAACAATCACTGTAAGTACGCCTCAGGGACAGTAGAACCAAGGTCAGAGTCAGCACTAACAGGGCATGACTGCCCATCATTAATTTAAAACAAACAGAAAAAAAAAATGTGTTAGAGCAAGGGTCCTGCAGTTAGATTCACGTTTATAAGGACAGCAATTTAGGTATAGGGGTGAACAGAAACTTTATAAAATTCAGCAGCTTTAATCTTAATATTACCTTTGGTTTAAGCCCAGAGACATTAAAGTAGATCCACTTTATAGGGCCAGCAATTTTGGTGTAGGAATGAGCAGATATTATATAAATCTTAACAACTTTGGTGGTGTTATCAAAGCCCTCTAGTGGCAGAGTTGCATAACAAGTAGATGGAGAAATGACTTGATAAGATAAGTTCAGCATTTACAGCCTCTAGTGGCTAGAAATATGTTAAGCACAATAGATTTACTGGAGACAGGGCTCTCCTGCCCAAACAGTGTCTCTAAAGTAATCTTTAGAAAACTCTATTTAAAAAAAAAGAGGCATAACAGTTTTAAAACATATTCAGTTTAGGAATTTTAAGCAGTGAAAAAAAAAAGCAACAGCTATGCAGTAACTAACTGAGCAAAACAGACACTGTATCCAAGTTAAGAAATTAATTGTCCCTGTGCAAAACAAGCATTTGTCAATGCTGAATGTTGGCTTGCTGCCATTGGCAGTGCAGGAGTTGGAGAGATGCAGCATAGGAGTGGCTGTCAAGTATTGAACTGATGCCAACCCACCCCTCACACTGCAGAGAGTGAGAGGCATTAGGGTGTTCCTGTGGGTGTTTTATAGTGCAGCGCAGGAAAACATGCTGGGTAGGATGTGAAAATGACAGCTGCACAGTTTATAAGGAGGTGTAATTAAATGCCAGTGCTGAAAAGTTGGCATACAAATATACAGAATTGCGGAGTTGCAAGGGTGCATGGAAATATGCAAGGCACGCTTGCAGCACTGCCAGTTTGTGTGGTGTTAGGCACTCAAATTTTCAACATAGTATTTTAGCACCTTTCTTTCATGTACAGTGTCACTGTCATTTCCTGAAAGTGTCCCAAGAAGTGTTTTGCACAGCGACTACGCTTATTCTGCACTGGAAGTGCAAACACATTTTGGGCAGGATATGTGAAGTGACAGCTGTACTGTTCATCAAGAGTGTAAAATGGCAATGGTGGAACTAGAGTGAAAATATCACAATGTATGACAGTATGAGCTTGTGTGCAATCTGCCAATGCACGCCGTAACACAGTCATTTTATGGAGTATCAGCCCAAATTCTCAACATAGGCATTCTAGGATTCTGCTCATGAACTGTGTCACTGTCATTTTCATAATCTGGCCCGAACACCGATTTCCACAGCAATCAGCGCACCGTGTGCCAGAAGTGCGGAAAACATTTTGGCCAGGATGTGGGAAATGACAGCTGTACTGTCTCCCAAGGGGTGCAGAAAATGCCAATGTTGAAAATACCGCATGCATGAAGTTACGAGCCCGTAGCAACCACGCAACCACGCCATAAAACAGGGCATTTCTTGGATTTTTCCCACCAAATTTGGAACACAGGTTTTTGAGAGACCACAGATTAACGGAGCTCAATATGTATACCCTTGAGCAAAGGAGGGAGAGAGGTGATATGATCGAGACATTTAAACACCTTAAGGGCATAAACAAGGTGAAAGAGTCTAACATGTTTAAATATAAGAAAAATAGCAGGACAAGAGGACACAGCATGAGATTAGAGGGAGGCCGATTAAGGGGGAATGTGAGGAAATCTTTTTCACAGAAAGGGTGGTAGATGCATTGAATAGCTTCCACAGGAAGTGGTGGCCTATGAATACAATGCAGTGGGCTTCAAACAGGCATGGGATAGGCATAAGGGAGCAATACAAATGACTATGAATAGATAGGTCACCGATATAAAAAGGTTTATGGCACATTTATAAGGTAGAAAAAGAAATGGGCAGACTGGATGCTGGGCCTTATGTCCCATTCGCCGCCAGCTTCTATGTTTCATGTTTCTATGTTCACCCCATGAACACTGGCACTGTTATTTCATTAATGGGTCCCGAAAGGTGATTTCACGCAGTGATTGCGAAATCACCTTCCAAGGCTGATTAACACCATGACAGTGACAGAATTCATGAGGAGGGGCCCTAAAAACCCCATGTTGAAAATTTGGTGCCAAAATTCCAAGAGATGCCTGAGATATGCAACAAAGTTTAAAAAAAACAATTCATTGCATTATACAGCTTATCCACATTTCCTCTGTTTGCGGTCAGCTTTGAAGAGTGCAGACGTGTTCCCAGTCCACTGAAGATCATTCGACCGAGTCTGGAGGTAAGTATGGGGTGAGGGAGGCAGGGTGCGAAGTGCAGGTGAGGTGCGAGTGGGAGGGGGATCTAGACTACTAGTGGGACGGTTTTCGCTTTAGCTAAAAAAAGAAACGCTGCGACACTTTGCAATCGCGATTTGGCACGCTGGGGTGGGCTCCTCAGCGCACATAAAGTGGGTTTTTGGGAGTCATAGCCGACGGGATTGGTCACCCTCACGGCACACAACACGGGTAATGTCACTGGGAGCCAGCACTACCGCAAACAAAGTCGGGGGGATCAAGCTGAGAGGATTAGTGCATGCCCCCGGCATTCAACAGTTGCAGGGGTGATGCTCGAGGAGAGGGAATCCCCCGCCTGCATGAAAAGCAAGCGGGTGTGGCGTGAGCTTTGAGGGGATTGGGCACTTCAGCATTCCACACATTTGTGAGGGGATGCTGAAGGAGTGGGCTCCCCACAGCACACACAAACATGGTGGGAAGTTGCTGACAGGGATTGGGCACCTCGGCGTCGACAGGAAGTCAGGCGGTGTGGCGGCGGGACCATGGCCACCATAATGGCGGTGGAGCACGTCAAGCAAAGGACCGCTGTGTATGATGATTGCAGCGGACCTTTACTTTGATGTGCTCGCACCATTATGTATGCATGGTGTGGTGGTGGCATGCAGGCTGATTGGGGCATGAAGGACGCACCTACTGATGCATGCTCTGCATTTATCCAACGGCAGCCGCGCCCCCAAGACTGGCACTGTCCCACGATGTTACTTGCGCATGCGTGCAAGCCAACATAAAAAGGTACAAAATTTAACAAGCTGACAGAGCTTTTCTGGCTGCAAAACCTTGGAGGGGTCTCTGCTTTGTGTTTCAGCAGTACCTGCAGTTTCAGTAAGAGGGTGAAGTGGCCAGCTCTGGCCCAGTGAGTGGTCTCTGCAGCCAATTTAACTTGAAGCTGCAGTTTCGGTCAGAAGGGTGGTTCTATATCCTGTACTTTATTTATTTATTAAAATTTGTTGAGCAGGTGGGCCCACTGAAACTAGTGTCCTTTTTCAGGAGTGACCCAGAGTTAATTCACATATAGAAATTAAACAGAAAGGTATACATACATGGCATAGGTGCTGAGAAAACATAAACTTTTAGTACACAACAACTCAAATTTACAGACATGAAACAAACAGGCATACACGTTAATTACATTTTTACATTCACTACAATACATGACATCAGAATAGCATCTTTTACACTATGGCATACTGTAAGGGTTACATGCAAGATCACTGGATGAAGTTACATTGGCTAGTCATGCCTTTAAACATTTAGGGGTACACTAGTTAACTTCTGAGACCAATTGTTCATTCCTCTAACAAACAGAACAAAAATATAATACATGCCTCACAGTAAAACACTACATTGGAAAACAAGGAGGTTAACATCTTGACTGAGGTTGAGGAAATGCAGGGAATGCAAACATGAACACTGTGCAGAAAGCCAGTGTTATGCAGTCCTGATTTCAACAGGACCTTATCCTATAGACGGACACCTCTGAAATTGGGCTAGGAGCTGTGCTTTCCCAGGAGTTTGAGGGTGAGGAACATCCTATCCTGTACCTCAGTCAGAAACTCTTTCCCTGGGAGAAAAACTAGGCAGTGATAGAGAAAGAGTGTCTCACAGTTAAGTGGGCTGTGGATGCCCTCCGCTACTACCTGCATGGCCAGCAGTTTAACCTGGTCACAGATTATGCCCCTCTGAGGTGGCTACAGGTGATGAAGGATGACAACCCTCACATCACCAAGTGGTACTTGGCCCTCCAGCCATTTTCCTTTTCGGTGCACCAACAGACCAGGACCTAGAATGGAAATGCAGACTTCCTGTCCTGAGGAGGAAATGTATTAGGGGCCAACCAACTGTGCCTTGCATACAAGGGGATATATGTGACAGTGTAAAACTACACTGGGAAACAAGAGTTAACATCTTGGCTGAGGTTGAGGAAATGCAGGGAATGCAACATGACCAGGCAGGGGGTGCCTCCCAGTGTTGCTAATTAGAGGGATTGTTATGAAAGGCAGAGAGAATCCAAGCGAGTCGGTTGGAAGCTGGAACTGCTGCAGGGAGGGATACTCCTCAGGCAGAGAGAATCCTGCAAGATGGAGGGTGGAATAAGACAGGAACCACAGCAGAACACCAAGAAGAAGGGGTTAATTGTGGAGAGAGCATTTGGGGAAAAGTTGAAACCTGCTGCTGAGAAAGAGACAATTTCTAGAGTAGAGAACTGAGGTGAAGGATCAGCCTAGCTGAAGCTGGGCCAAAACAGTGAGTGGAATGTACTGCTAATAACAGCTTGCAAATAAGGCTAAAGGGAAAATGTTTGTGTTTTATTTGAGACTGTGCATTCAAAAACTGCTGGCCCACAAACTGTTTATGTTTTGTTTGAGACTGTATATTCAGAAACTACTGGCTCGCATAGGTGGTTCAAAGAGTCCTTTTGTCAGGTCAGCCTGAAATAACTGTTTTGTGTTAACCTTTATGTTTCCTGACCAGGCTGGATAGGTTGAACTGACTGGTTATACTTTTCTGGAGCAATAAGTTACATTTGGAGCAATAAAATTACATTTTCTTTCTGTGAACCTTAAACCCAGCATGTTGCTTCTCCATCTACCATAGGTCAGATTGTCAGCATGTGGTGTTAGCAGTGGATCAAACCCCTGCTGAGCGAGCAGGACTGAAGTTAAATTCTGGAAAATGGATATGGAGAAACTGCCAAGTTTTCACTGAACAACAATAACATGGTTTTCAGGGCAGCTGGCAGCAGCAGCAGGAGGCTGAACAGCCGGCTTAACAAGCACAACAGGCTCAGCAACAACAGGTTCTCACCCAGCTGGCTCAGCAGCAGCAGTAGGCAACAATGGGCCCAGCAAGCACAGCAAGCCCAACAGGAGGCACAACAATGGGCACAACAACGCTAACAGGGAGCACACAGCAGTTTATTTTACAGCTGGTGCAACAACAGCAGCTCCTGCAGTTCCTGGTCAATGGCTGCAACAAGATCCTACTAGTGAGGCTGGTCCAGCTATTGTGGCTAGGTCTTAGAATGAATGCCATGCTAACCAAAATGACATCCGAGATGATCCCAAAGCTCTTTGGTAACGCTCAAGCAAGTGGCAGAAGCTGCTGGATGGCCCAGACCCAGTGGGCTGTTTGCCGGTTTCATCTGACCGGGAAGCCCAAGCAGCCTATTGAGCTATGGTCAGTACCACCAGTCAGGAGCGAGGTGAAAAGTAGCAACTGGACTGCCTAGACATCAACTCAGAAAGTTACTGGTGGACGCTCCGAGTTCAAATTCCGGCAGGTGCATGACCTCGAGCAGTGGGACAACAATTGCAGGACCTGTGTTCATGACTAAAACCTGAAGGATGCAGTGGCTCCGAGGTGGCTGAGTTAATCATCTTGGAACAATTTATGAACATCCTGACCCTGGGAATTCAGAGCTGGGTCCGCAAATAGAAGATCACCATGCTAGCAGAGGACATGCAGATCTCAGAACAAGTGTTGGATGCTGAACTCTCCTCCCGCCCTGTGACCCAGTTTACAAGGCCACCTGGGAAGACAGGAAATCATCCTGGGATCCAGACTGAAGGAATATTGGCTGAACTGTGAAGGGACCTTTGGCATGTAGGGAGGGGGGTTATGGTCCCAATGACGGTCAGACTTCTGGGAAAGATGGCAACCCAGTAGCCCAGGGAGACATTTCCTGAGGGCCAGCTACCTAAATCTGGAGGCTTGCTCTGTAGCCGAGACACAGGGGCATGTTTCTTATGTGAAGAGAAGGGTCACTTTACAAAGAACTGCCCCCACATGTGCTGTACCTTCATAGACTGCACATTTAGAGATGTGTATTCACTGTATAGTGGGGGTGGGGACTCTGACTCCTGAGATTTTGTGATCCCTGTTGAGATAGAAGGGATAGAGATGGAGGCTCTGGTGGACTCAGGGAGCAGCCAGACCCTAGTCAGGGTGGCCTTTGTGAACCCCCAACATTGGCAGGACCAGAACCCCATCCATATCCGGTGTGTGCATGGGGATGTAAAGGCTTACCCTGGTGCTATGGTTACAGTTACTCTGGGGCGGGGTCAAACAGAGACTATAAATGTGGGAGTTACCCTATCCAGTGTTACTGGGGAGAGATTGGAAATGGTTTGACAACTTATGGAAAGCAGACTTCTCTTTGGTAATTACCCAGTCTCAGGGTTGTGAAGGGAAGGGGGCCAGTCACCTGCAGCTGGGGGAAGTTTTTCCCTTCCCAGACCCAGGGATTTTTAACCCCCAGACAAGAACCCACAAATCTAAGTGAGACATAGGGCTGCAAAGAAAAGGGGTCCCGAAGGGGCAGGTGCTCAGGAGGGAGGGGAAGCAAAGGCAAAAAGCGGGTCCAGACCTACAGTTCGATCCTAACACTGACCCACCTAACCAAAGTCCCAGAGGGCCATCCTCATCAGAGCAAGATGTGTTTAAGCACTGCCGGACATTACCAAAGAACAACAGGCCGATGGTATACTCAGCTGGGTATATACCCAGTTGGCTGTCAGGGAAGGGGAAGTGGTAGATGAGAATTGGGCAGCACGCTATCCTTGTTTTGAGTTACAAGGGGATATCTTGTGTCAAGTTAATAAGGAGGCGCAGACAGGGGATACCCGGCATCAGTTGTTAATCCATTGAGTCTTTCAAGTGGAATTACTACACCTCACCCACTCTATTCCTGTGGCAGGGCACTATGGGGTAGAGAATACACTAGCCCGAATGTTACCCTGATTCTTTTGGACGGACATCTGTCAACAACATTAAAGAATATTGTGCATCTTGGCCTGACTGCCAGTTAGTAGCTCCAAAGAACAGTCCAAGGACCCCTTTAGTGCCCTTACCTGTTATCGAGGCACCCTTTGGCCAGATTGGGGTTGATGTAGTAGGACCCCTTGAAAAGAGTGCAGGGGGTACCAATACATTCTGGTGATTGTAGACTATGCTACCCGGTACCCTGAGACCATCCTGTTATGAACTATTTTGGCCAAAATTATAGCCGGGGAACTATTAAAGGTCTTTAGTCATATTGGAATAACAAAGGAAATGTTAACTGACCAGGGAACTAACTTCATTTCCTGTCTGGCTCAGGAGGTGTGTACTTTATTGGGAATCAGTTCTATAAGAACTTCTATCTACCATCCTCAGATGGATGGCCTCATGGAACGATTCAACAAAACCCTTAAAACAATGCTTTGAAAGTTCATAACCACTGAGATCAGGGACTGGGACAAGTTACTTCCCTTACTGATGTTCGTAATGTGGGAGGTCCCTCAAGCTTCTACAGGATTTTCTCCTTTTGAACTCCTCTATGGGCACCACCTACAAGGTGTTCTTGATGTAGTAAAGGAGATGTGGGAGAAATCCAACCCCAAGACTGAAAATGAGATGCAGTATGCCCTGCAATTGAGGGAAAGATTAGATCGGGTGGGGAAATTTGACTGAGACAATCTGGTGAAGGCTCAACAAAGACAAGAGTACTACTATAATCAGGGAGCCCGGCTGAGGAAATATAAATCAGGGGATCAGGTACTAGTTTTGTTGCCAAGCAGCCAGAATAAGCTTCTAGCCAAATGGAAGGGGCCTCACAAAGTTACCTGGAGGGTAGTCCCAGTTGACTATGAAGTTTGCAAGCCAGACAGGCAAAAAGAGACCCAGATCTACCATGTCAATTTGCTAAAATTCTGGAACCAGAGGGATAGCCTATTGATTTCCTCTGAACCAGACATAGTGGATCTGGGACCCCAAGTGTCAGATAAGAATCTGGGGATATGATTCCCAATGGGAGAACAGCTGTCTCACAAACAGAAACAGCAACTAGGAGAGTTGGCAAGCCAGTTTTTGTATGTTTTCTCCTTCCTCCCAGGGACAACCCATATGATAGCTCATCCTATAGAAACAGAGCCAGGGGAGAAGGTGCAGCAGTGACCGTATTGTTTGCCAGAAGCCATATGAGACACTGTTAAGAAGGAGTTACAGGACATGCTAGAGTTGGAGGTGATTGAGGAATCCAGCAGTGATTGGTGAAGCCCCATAGTGTTAGTACCGAAAGAAGGTGGGGCTACCTGCTTCTGTATTGATTTTCGCAGGGTCAATACCATCTCAAAGTTCGATGCCTACCCCATGCCCAGGGTAGATGAACTGTTGGATAGACTAGGGGAAGCCAAGCACATCATGACTTTGGACCTAATGAAAGGGTACTGGCAAGTCCATTTGACCACAGAATCTTGGGAAAAGACAACATTTGCTACCCCCTTTGGGCTATACCAGTTCTGTATCATGCCTTTTGGCTTACATAGGGCACCTGCAACCTTTCAAAGGCTCATGAATCGCTTGCTGCAACCCCAAACCCACTAAGTAGCTGCTTACCTAGATGACGTGGTGATCCACAGCACTGATTGGGAGTCCCATGTATCCAAGTTGGCAGCAGTACTACAGTCCTTATGAGAAACAGAGCTGCCAACCAAGTCAGAAAAGTGTGCTTTGGCCTAAGCTGAAATGAAGTATTTAGGGTACTGTATAGGCAATGGACAGGTGAGACCCTTGGTCAGTAAGATCCATGCTGTAGCCAAGTGCCCGATACCCACCACAAAAACCCAGGTGAGGGTTTTTTTAGGATTGGCATGGTATTACTGCAGGTTTGTACCACACTTCTTCACAATTGCCAGCCCCCCTTACAGACCTCACCCAGAAATCTTCCCCCAGTAAGGTCCAATGGTCAGAGGAGTGTGACTAGGCCTTCACACAACTCAAAGTGACACTGTGCAGTGAGTCAGTGTTACGCAGTCCTGATTTCAACAGGACCTTTATACTGTAGACAGAGGCCTCTGAAGTCAGGCTAAGAGCTGTGCTCTCCCAGGAGTTTGAGGGGAGGAACATCCTATCCTCTACCTCAGTCAGAAACTCTTTCCCTGGGAGAAAAACTATGCAGTGATAGAGAAAGAGTGTCTCACAGTCAAGTGGGCTGTGGATGCCCTCTGCCACTACCTGCATGGCTAACAGTTTATCCTGGTCACAGATCATGCCCCTCTGAGGTGGCTATACGTGATGAAGGATGACAACCTCTGCATCACCAGGTGATACTTGGTCCTCCTGTCATTTTCCTTTATGGTGGACCACTGGGCCAGGACTCAGAATGGAAATGCAGACTTCCTGTTCTGGGAGGGGAATAGTCAGGGACTGACCAACTGTGCCTTCACACAATGGGGGGAAGTATGTGACAGTGTAAACACTACAATGGGAAACAAGAGGTTAACATCTTGGCTGAGGTTAAAGAAATGCAGGGAATGCATCGTGAACAGGCAAGGCAGAGGGGTGCCTTCCCAGATGTTGCTGATTAGAAGGATTGCTGAAAGGCAGAGAGAATCCAGCAAGGAGTCAGTTGGAAGCTGGAAACTGCTGCAGGGAGGAGATACTCCTAGGCAGAGGACCCTGAAAGAAGGAGAGCGGAATGTAAGACAGGAAACAGAGCAGAAAGCCAAGGAGAAGGGTTAACTGCTGGAGAGAGCATTTGGGGAAAAGATGAAACCTGCTGCTGAGAAAGAGACCAATTCTAGAGCAGAGAATCTTGAGGTGAAGGATCAGCCTAGCCAGCTGGGCCAAAACAGTGAGTCGGATGTACTGCTAATAACAGCTTGCAAATAAGGCTAAAGGGAAAACTGTTTGTGAATTATTTGAGACTGTGCATTCAAAAACTGCTGGCCCACAAACTGTTTATGCTTTGTTTGAGACTGTATATTCAGAAACTACTGGCCCACATAGGCAGTTCAAAGACTCCTTTTGTCAAGTCAGCCTGAAAGAACAGTTTTGTGTTTGAAATTCAATGCAAAGTGCAAGATAATGCCTATAGGGCACAAAAACCCTGGCACAGTATATCAGTTGGGGGAGGTGAGGATATAGCATGCACCAAGCAGGAAAGAGATCTTGGGGTTATCATCCCCAATGACCTCAAGGTAGGGAAACAGTGTGACAAGGCAGCAGGTAAAGCAAATAGGATGCTGGGATGCATAGGCAGGGGCATCACCAGCAGGAAAAGGGAGGTCATAATTCCACTATACAAGACACTAGTGAGGCCCCACCTGGAGTACAGTGTACAGTTCTGGAGACCCTACCTATGTAAGGACATAGACAGGGTAGAGAAGGTTCAGAGGAGGGGGTGCATGAATTGCATCACAAATCCTATGAGGACAGGTTGAAGGAATTGAACATGTACTCCCTGGAGGAGAGGAGGGAGAGAGGGGATATGATAGAGACATACAAGTATCTTACAGGGAGGAACAGGATGCAGGAATACACTATTTTTAAGTGAAAGAGATGTTCCAGGACTAGAGGGCATGGGATGAAGTTGGTGGGAGGACGATTCAGAGGAAACGTGAGGAAGAATTTCTTCACATAAAGGGTGGTGGACAAGTGGAACACCCTGCCAGAGGAAGTGGTGGGGGCTGAAGCAATCACGGGATTTAAGAATGCATGGGACAGACATAAAGGAATTCTGGAGGTCAGAGGTAAGGGGCAACAGACTTCTAGGCAAACATAAACTGAACTTACAAGCTCAAATGGGCAGACTTGGTGGGCCATAGGCCCTTATCTGCTGACACTGTCTATGTATCTTTGTGTTATCCTTTATGTTACCTGACCAGGCTGGAGAGGTTGAACTCACTGGCTATGCTTTTCTGGAGCAATGGCTTACATTTGGAGCAATAAAATTACATTTTCTTCTATGAACTTTAAACCCAGTGTGTTGCCTCTCCATCTACCGTAGGCCAGCTTGTCACAATGCTTCTTTCTTACTTTGAAGTATTAATAAAAATTCAAAATTGAGACGAGCCTACCTTAAACTCTTCCCTCGTCGGTCCCTTTCTTAACTGCTCTAAGTAAAAGCAATGACTGTTACGCCAGTCAGTGTTTATTATGATCTCTGTAGCATTACATTTTTTAATGGAGGAAGATAGTCAGTAGGGCCATCAGTTAGCATAAATTAGCACCGAATAAACTGCCATCTCTACAGCGCCTGATCCCAGTAAAACACACAGAATACCAAAAAGGACCAGCACTCAGAAGTTACCAGATATACAGAAGTTTATTTGCTGTTTAAGTGTGGCTATGTGTAGACCCAGCATGAAAGAGGTAAAACACCCCGTGTATCCAGAGCATTGTGCTTCTTCCTCAGGAGGCGGAGTCCCACTGAAGTACCATCCAGTAAGTAGCATGAAGATTTGCATAATCTGCAGGTTCATTAGAAATCATCAAGATGTATTGTAATGCTGATATTGCATTATGTCACGCACACTCATATAACGCCTTTAAAAAGGAACTCTGTAGCTACCTCATCTCCTCTAACAGATGCCCTTGCTTAAACCCCCCATTAGCACCTCTCCTACTCTCAGTGCTGCACACTTGATTTGCTGTCTACCTAATGCCTTGCACTTAATCCTCCCCCTGCCTGTCTACTTGTCTCCCCTCACAACTTGATGCGCTTCTCCTCTTTGGCTTGTTATCTCAAAGCCCTTGCCCTGTCCTACCATAACTAATTCTGTACTCCTTAAATCTTTGTAGTCATCACTGAAAAGCTCCTACTTGCAATACTCTGTGCCCTATCTCCAAAACTGCGTGAATAAGTTTCTCCACTAAGGATCTGCCTACCGTATGTCATTTTGTAATTTTCCCAGTTCATTATACTTAATAGCTCCTTGCAAGTATGTGGTTGGTTGTTTTCAATTACGTCTCGCCAAAATTTGCATCATGATAATTCCTTGCAAATATGTGATCTATGTCCTGCACCTGCCAACAAATTGCTTTTTTGCATGTTTTGTCATGAATCACATTGTTTTGTACCTTGCTCTCATCACCTTTCTTGTATTTTTACTGTAAAACCTTGTTTTGTTACTGTGTTTTGTGTAATTCACTCTGCCTGAAAATAATCATTTCTATGGCTAGCACACCTACCTGGTAAACAAAAATGAAATAAAATAAAAATGTTTGTTATGCAGCTGTAACATGTATCACTTACTCAATAAACAGAGTATAAAAAAGAAATCATCAAATGAACACTCGGATGGCATTTCTTCCTCAATGAAATAATGCCAAGCCTACATACAGAAGTAAACAGCATTATTGCTACATAAACAATGAGACTTAAGGTGAGAGAAGACCTGTAAAATTGTGCAATACATCTTACCAACACCAGATAAAAAAATCCAATATCAGAAAAACTGTGTAACAGCAGAGGTGTCAGTACAGAGCTATACAGACACATGACTACAAGTACTGTGTATGTATAACAAACATTTGTCAATGCCAAATGTTGTCTCACTGGCATTGGCATTGGTAGTGCAGGAGTTAGAGACGCATAATAGGAATGGCAGTGAAGCACTGAATTGAAGCCAATGCACCCTCACCCTGCAGAGACTGACAGGCGCTGGGGTGTGCCTTTGGGTCATCAGCTATAATGCTTATGCCATTCTACCTCACCCTACCCTGCAGAAACTGACAAGTGTCGTGGTGTGCTTTGGGGTCATTGGGCTTTATACTTGCACCATTCCATAAGCAAATACACTGTGGTGGGTGCAGTATAGGAGAATGGGGTGAACTTTAGGGCCGAACAATCCAAGGCAGACCTCGATGCCTATCAGTGGCTGCAGGGTGGTGGTGGGGGGGGGTGGAATGGTGTGAGTATTACAGCCAATGATCCCAACTCACACCCCGACACCTGTCAGTCTCTACAGGGTGGGGAGTTACAGTTGGAAACCCTAACGCCGTAGGTGTGTGTTGGTATTTTCACTCCAAAATTTCAACATATGCTTTTTGTGACCCCACCTCATGAAGAGTGGCACTATCAGTTTGTTAGCTGAAAGGTAGTTTTGCACAGCGGCTATACCATTTGGTGACACAGAGACGAAAACACATTTGGGGCAGTATGTGAAAAATAACAAATGTATTGTTCATAAGGAGGTGTAAAAAAATTGCAATGTTGAAAATCTGGAGTGAAAATATTTAAAATTGATGAAGTCATGGGCATGCATAGAGAGTATGCAACGCACATCTGTAACCTAATTATTTTTGGGATTTTTTTAACCACATTTTCAAAATAGGCATTTGGGACTTCCCCTCATGAACAGTGGCATTGTAATTTTGTTAATTTGTCCCAAAAGTTGACTTCCCACAGTGACCACGCCACTGTGCGCCACAGGTGTGAAAACACATTTTGGGCAGAATGTGAAAAATGACAGCTGCACTGTTTATAAGGAGGTGTGAAAAAATGCCAGTGTTGAAAATCTGGCATGAAAATATTGCAAATTTGCGAAGTTACAAGGGTGCGTGGAAACTGTACAACGTACACTTGTAGCACAGCAATTTTATGGACTTTCATCATCAGATTTTCAGCATAGGTATTTTAGGACCACCGCTCATGAACAGTGTCACCGTCATTTCCTCAAACTGTCCCAAAAACTGATTTTGCACAGTGACCGTGGTATTCTGCACCAGACTTGTGAAAACACATTTTGGCCAGGATATGTAAAATGACAGTTATACTGTTCAAGAGGAGGTGTGGAAAAATGCCAATTTTGAAAATCTGGAGTGAAAATATTACAAATTCATGAAGTTACGAGCATGCTTGGAAACTGCGCAATGCATGCTCGTAAAACAAACATTTTTTTTCCACCAAATTTGCAACATAGGTTTTTTGAGAGCCCCCCTCATGAAAAGTGGCACTGTCATTTCATTAATCAGTCCCGAAAGGTGATTTGATACAGTGACCGCAAAATCACCTTTCGAGACTCAATAGCACCATGACAGTGACTGAATTCATGAGGAGGGTTGCCAATAACCCCATGTTGAAAATTTGGTGTCAAAATTCTCAAAAATGCCCGAGATATGCACCAAAGTTGAAAAAAACCTTTTTATGCCATTATAGTTCGTGGTCGGCTTTGAAGAGTGCAGATATGCTGCTGGTCCACTGAAGATCGTTGTGCCAGACTCCGGAGGTAAGTATGGGGGTGAGAGGAGGTGGGGAGGCAGGGTGTGCAGGGTGGGCGCGGGTTGTGGAGTGTGCAGGGAGGTCAGCTGGGAACTGTTTTCTTTTTACAGGGTAAAAAAAAAAAGGGAACATCACAGGATGGTTTTGTTTTCAGATGAGGCACTGGGGTGGCCCCAGCTTGCCACTTAAGTGCTTTAGGGGGATGTTGTAGCTGGACGGGTTAGGCACCCCATCGGGCACATACCAAAGGGGGAGACAAGAGCTGAGGGAGATTGCCCACCCCGGCACACACAACAAAAAGCGGGGGGAGACATTATGCTGACAGGGAGGGCCTCTGTCACCAAAAAGAAACGTGGAAGGGGGATTAAAGCCGATGGGGATTGGGTCCCCCATTGAAAAAGAAAGACTTTGTTAAAGGGCATGATTAAGGGGATTAAGCACCTCGCATACATTTTAAATGGAGGGTATCATGCCAATGGGGAGTGGGCCCCCCTTTGGCAAAAGAAGTGGGTCGGGGCACTGTACAGGTGCTGTCACCAGGACAGGCACATCTGAGGGCATAGCACAGTTGCTGCATGATTGCAGCAGACCTTTGTTAGATCTGGTAGCCACTTGACGTATGCCTGGTGTCAGTGCCTGCAGCTGCCTCATTGGGGAATGAGGGATGCACCTACTGATATGTAGCGTGCATTCGCCCAACAGTGACCGCGCCTGCAAATCTGCTACTACCACAAGATGTTGGCTGGCACCCAAGCACGAGCCAACATAAAAATGTATCAGGTAAAAGGAAGACAAGGAGTTAAATCTTAATCTGAGCAGCTAATAAATAAAATATAAATGACAAATGACAAACACGTACTGTACATGTATATACCCCCACTGTGCCGCAGTGTCACAGTAATGTACACATTATAAATGGATTTAAAGAAATGTTAATGAAAAAAGTGCAAAATATCAAACAAAATTGTCTCAGCTTCCTGAATGGAAACAGTTCACACAGTATCCCAATGGTTGGCAAAACAGATCAAAAGCAAGGTCAAAGTTGTTTCTCAATGTTAGATCTATAAAATGGAAACAAATCAACATTAGATCACAAAAATGGTTTTAAATATAGTATTTCATTCAGTCCAGATGGAACCAAACTGTTGAGGTGGAATATTCGCCAGAAGTCATGTTTATAAGTTTCTGGAGCAGTTCTTCAAATGTATTAAAAGGAATATACTGCAGGACCAAAAAATTCAAGCAGGATAGATGTCCACCATTTTGCTTATTTTATTTATTTATTGAAAACTGTCACCAGGAAAGGTACACTGAGCAGTAATTGTTCGTTTCCAGGTGCGGCCTGGGGGAAAAGAGAGGGGGAGCAACAGACATACTTAATAACTTTTGAGTGATACAATTTATAATATGAGCATACTGGTTTGAAGTGCTTACACTTTACAGTTATATGGAGAGATCTCATAACACATATTGCCATCTGGTAAAAGCCAGGAGGAGTCAGCAGACAATTATGTAGACAACAATTTCTGTAGCATTGAAAGGGAGAAAGTGCCAATTAAAGCCAATTGCAAGTAGGGAAAAAGATGTTGTGTGGGAGTGAGGAGATAGGAAAAGGGGAGGAGGTGCGTCAAATTGATTTGGGAGGGAGTTCCACAGCTTAGGGAAGTGGTGAGAGAAAGCTGCCTGTCCAATAGAGGTTGATCTACATGGAACTACCAGGGTCTGAATGTCATAGGATGTAAGGGTGTGTGTGTCGGGGGGGGGGAGGAATAGAGGAGGAGGAGGAGGAGGATGGGTATGAGGGAAGAGAGCCAAAACAGAATTCAGATATGAATTTAGTACAGTGGGAAAGGCTTCAAGTGAGGGGAATGAGAGAGATTGGTAGAGATCACAGTAGTGAGTGTGTGGAGGGGAGTCCAGGGCAAAGCAGCAGAAGGAGTAGAAGAGGGAGTCCTATCTGGATAAGGAAGTCTTGGGAGTGGCACTCTAGACTACATAACTGTAGTCAAAGATTGGGAATATTATTTTCTGGATCAGTATACGCCTGGCCGATAGTGGTATGCAACTCCGGTTCCTGTATAGGACACCTTACTGGGGTGCAATTGTTTAAGGATGGTGTCATCATGTCCAGAAACACTGAGGTGCTGGTCAAGCCAAACCCCAAGGTATCTAGAGGAGGAGGTGGCCTTTAGAGTGGTCCCATCTTGGTTGTGGAAGGAAAGAAGAGAGGTGAGTCAAGAGAGTCTCTGTCTTTTGCCAAAGGTCATGGAGACTGTCTTCTTGGCATTTAGAAACTGTTGGTCATAGCATAGGTAGAGTCAAACCTTTTTTAAAGTAATACTGGAGTCTGGATGCTACATTAGTGGGTGAATGGCCAGAGATATACAGAACAATGTTGTCTGCATACATGTGAATGGAGGTTGAGCAAAAGACAGAAGGAGGATCATTTAGGAAAATTGAGAACAGGAGAGGGCCAAGCACTGAGCACGGAGGAGCTCCAGTGTTAATAGTTAATAATAGAATACTATAACTGCTTCACCCACTGCCTGTTTTAAACACGTTATGTATGTTTGTTTCTGATGTTTCACTGTACCATAGTAACTCCCTAACCCCAGGGCGCATCTGGATTCGAGCGGTACTCTGCTCAGCATGCCTTCCTGGTAAATCTCTTAAATAAATAAATAAATAATAGGGAGAGGAGGAGATATGGAGTCAGCAATATGAACTGATTGTGACCTACCTGCAAGGTAGGCCCTGAACCAGTTTGTGGCAGTATCAGATAGCCCTGCTGATGAGTGTGTCTAGAAGGAGAGTTTGGGAGACCGTGTCAAATGCCTTAGTGAGGTCAACATAGATAACTGATGTGATTAGGCCAGAATCATCCCGGAGAGAATGGAGTTGGTGAACTGAAGTAGGGACGTTATAGTGGAGTGATCCTTCTGAAAACCAGATTGAAAAAGGGTGAAGAAGCTGGCATCAGTGAGGAAGGAGGAGCATTGTGAGAGTACCATATGCTAACCTGGAGCTTAGCAAGGACTGGTAAGAAAGAGATAGTGGTTGGTAGTTACCTGCAGTGGAGGGGTCACCACCTTTAGGTAGTGGTAAAACAGTGGCATGCTTCCAGGTGGTTGGTACAGAAGCAGAAGAGGAGAGATTTAGAAGGGAAGATGGGGGTGGGAGATATCAGGGGCTGATAGGTAGAGGAACTTGGAATCAAGCCCTCTGGAAGAGCTGCCTTTAGAGGGGTTTAGAGCTAAGAGAGTTTCAAGTGTGGCAGAGGGGGATACCAAGGAGAAGTCAAAAGAGGCATGTTTAGATGCTACAGTGATCAAGTAGGGGAGATTGGAGGAGGAGGGGGGAGAGGCAGGGAGTGATGAAAGAATGACAGAAACACAGGAGGTAAAGTAGAAGTTAAACTCAGAGGCTAGAGAAACATAGAAACAGAATTTGGTGGCAGATAAGGACTGTTTGGCCCACATAGTCTTCCAATTTCCCTACCTAATGGATAAGCTGCAGATTCCAGTTAACCAACAACCTACTTCCACCTACCCCCCACTATAATTGCCTTGTGTCTGTCCCATGCATTCTTGAATTCCCCAACTGTTTTTGACTCCATGACCTCCTCAGGAAGGCTGTTCCATGCATCCACAACCCTCTCTGTGAAAAATGACTTCCTCACATTACCTCTGAGCCATCCCCCTTCTTCAAATTGTGCCCCCTTGTTCTTGCACATCTCTTTTTCTGAAAGATACTACCCTCTTGGACTTTGTTGATTCCCTTGAGGTACTTGAAAGTTTCTATCATGTCCACCCTCTCTGTCCTTTCCTCGAGGGTATACATATTAAGCTCCTTTAGTCTCTCTTTGTATGTCTTCTGGTGTAGACCCTGCACCAGTTTGGTTGCCCTCCTCTGGACAGCCTCCACTCTGTCTATACCTTTGCGGAGATGGGGCCTCCAGAACTGCACACAGTACTCCAGATGGCGTCTCACCAACTGTCTGTACAGAAAGATAACAACTTCTTGTTTCTACTGGTGATGCCTTTCCTATGCATCCCAATATCCTCCCAGCCCTCCTTACTACCTTCTCACATTGCTTGCCCACCTTTAGGTCATCTGATATAACTACCCCCAAGTCGCTTTCCATTTTTGTTGTTGTTCGTATCTTACCCTCCATTGTGTACTCTTCCCTGAGTTTTGTTTCCCAGGTATATTACTTGGCACTTCTTTGCATTGAATCTAAGCTGCCATACATTTGAGCATTCCTCCAACCTTGCCAAGTCCCTTCTCATCCTTTCCACCTCACCTTGTGTATCAACCCTGTTGCAGATCTTTGTGTCATCTGCTAAGAGACATACATTTCTTTCCAGTCCTGCTGCAGTGTCACTTATAAAGACATTAAAAAGGACCGGACTCAGTACTGAACCCTGTGGTACCCCACTAGTAACACCCACTTCTTCACTGTGGACTCCATTTACTATTACCCTCTGTGTCCTGTTGTCTAGCCAATGTTTTACCCAGGCTGCCACCCTGGGACCCACTCTCAGGCTGGCTAATTTGCTTTTCTGAGGCACCCATTTTGACAAAATCAGCCCTCTTGAAGTCTAGTACTTTCACTTTTGTATGGCTTGACTATAGCTTAGTTTATCGTGAACCACACTGTTTGGTGGTCACTTGTTCCCAGATGGCTATCTACTTCTAGATCTGAGATCCTCTCTCTGTCCCCATTTGAGAGTACCAGATCTAAGACTGCTCCCTCCTGAGTGGGTTCCAACACTAGCTGTCTGAGGCATGCCCCCGTAGGGCATTGAGAATGGCTCTGCTCTTGGATGTGGCTGCAGCAAAGGTGCTCCAGTTAACATCTGGCATATTCAGGTCCTCCATCAGCAATATCTTCCCTTTCTCTGCCATCCTAAGGATGTCTTCTATCATTTCCTTGTCCATTTCCTCCCCCTGAGATGGGGGTCTGTACACAACCCATGTGCAGATTGTAGTGCAATTTCCAATCTCCAGAGTGACCCACAGTGCCTCCTCTCCTCCCTGTTTACCCTTGTTCTGTTGCTTTGATCCCTTCCCTTCATATAGAGTGCTATTTCTCCTCTTCTTCTACCCTCCCTGTCCTTCTGTAGAGTGTGTCCTTGGTATGTTGACATCCCAGTCATGGTTCTCTGTGTACCATGTATCTGTGACTGCCACAATATCCAGGCATCCCACTTCTATCAAGGCCACCAGTTCTGGAAGCTTGTTACCAAGACTATGGGCATTGGCCTTATCCCTTTTTGCCCCATTCCTGTCCTTACCACCTTTGTCTTTTCCTCTTTACCCCTGCCTTTCTCCTTATTGACTTCTCTATCTTGGTGTTTACCTCACTAACTACCCTGATTTTTTTTGGGGGGGGGCTAAGATTTTTCTTCTCCTTTTCAGTGCCTCCCCCCTTAGCTAGTTTAAATACTTGCCAATGAAGCATTTAAACCTAGAGAGTCTGATAGTACAGAGTTCCCAGATTTGAGAAGTGTGAGTTGGGAAGAAGGGGAGATCATGTACAACCTTCCAGAATTTGAAGGAGTGATTTATATTTGTCTGGAAGGTTGTTTGAAAATATTCTGCATTAGCAAGCCTTATTGCAGTACTATATGCATAATGAAGTGTACAGTAAATTTGTACATCACCAGGTAATTTGAAACATTTCTGTACCTTCCAGGCCTGGTCACGAGCACATTGGCAAGCTAGTAATTCAGGAGTTGTCCAAGGGAAGTGATTACCATGAACCCTGGAGCACCTAAGTGAGACATGTTTGTTCCAGATTTGGAGGAATTTGTCTTTGAGGTAGTTTAAGTCTATGTCTGTTGATGTGGCTGAGGGGATGGCAGAACAATTACTGTGAGCAATGTATGCAGGGGAGAGAAAAGATCCAGGGAGTTACAGGATCTGGTGTGTAGAATCCTGGGTGGGGTTTTAGGTTTGTGGACTTTAAGTACCATGTAAATCTTATGATGGTGACATAAGGCATGTGGGAGGATGCCGAATGAGATGATTCAAAGAGGGTGGGAGGTGAGAGCCCAATTAATAAGAGAATGAGTTGGAGTTTTAGGATTTATTCAGGTAGGTTCTTGAAACATTTTTGATAGGTTACGTGCAGAGATGTTGTTTCGGATTTTATGTTGGGCAGTGGACAGCCAATTTAGATTAAAGTTACCCATTAGATAGAATTCCCCAGTGGAGGCAAGGGATACAATAGTGGTAATGAGATCAGTGATGGAGGAAGAGGGGAGGCTGGGGCGACAGTGGACTCCTGTTACAAATATGGGGAGTGAAAATGGGAGGAACAGCTTTACAATGAGTGCCTCGTAAGTTTTGGGAAGTGATGTGGATAGAATGTTGCTGAATTATATTGATGAGAAGATACACATGGCCATTCTACCTCCTCATCCTGAACAGTCTTGCCGTGTAAGGGAGTTGCCTGGAATGGAGATATTACTGCAGTTTTTTTTGAGTTGAGTTACGATTCAGTAAGGGTAAGTACATCAGCAGTGATGATTAATGTGAGAAGTTGGAGAAGGCCAGTTTTGGGTAGGAGACTTCTTATATTGAGATGATCAAGTCTGAGACCATGTGGGAGGTCTATAGAGTTTGAGGGTGTAGGGCCCAGATTGCATTTGATGTCTTCTGCTGTTAGAGGTAACAGAGCTATAAAGACATTGTTCAGTTTGGTTGCCCTGCTCCTGGGTGGTGGCTTGTGGGAGCGGGACTGGAAAAAGTGGAAGATGGGTAGAGGGATTTTGAGCATCCACAGCATTGCACAGGAGCTAGGAGTTGGTAGGAGAGCTACAGTAGGTGGCCAATAGTAGTGTGAATGGGTTATGAGATGGGGGTAGAAGTACAGTGTGTTGTGGAGTACAGGTAGGAATAGTCACTGAGTTTGTCAAGAGTGTTGGAGTACAGTTAGAGTATATAGGAAAGAGGAGGGGGAGAGAGGTTAATGGTAGGAGTATAGAGAGGAGGCAGAGAGGACCTAGGAGCATGATAAGGCAGTATGTGTAGCATTTCAGTGGCTGGAATGGGTAAAGGCAGTGGGAACGTTGCAGAAAAGAGAACTAAAAGAAGCTAGATTATTGCATTTGGTTCGTGCTGGAAGAGGAGAGATAGTTCCTGGAACCAATGTTTAATAGGTAAAGCCACAGGTCTGGCAGCTGTCCCAGACACTACAGTGTATACTATACAAGTGTTTGTCAATGCCAGATGTTCACCACTGGTATTGATGTTGTACTAGGTCTAGGAGCAGATCCCTGTGCCAGAAGACTAATATAGGCTGGGCTTGGTAAGGACTGGGCATGGGGGGAGGACAGCTACTGCAGGGCAGCAGCAGACTCTCATTTAAATCAGAAATGACATGCACAAGGCTGAAACTAGTCTAGATAATGAGGGAATGTAGACTAGCAATTTTTGCACTAACCACTGAGCCACTTAACTTTTTTGTTTTCAATTGTTTAACCAGGTGAGACTCATTAAGCTAAAAGCTTGTTTACAGGTGTGACCTGGGAGCACAGGGAAGTTAAGTGACTTGCTCAGGGTCACACAGTATGCAAGTGGGGGCTGTGGGATTCAAACCCATGTCTCCAGATTTGCAACTCAGAGCCTTAAACCACTGTGCTACATTGCCTTCACTTTATAATTGCTATGATACACACACACTAATACATATACACTTATATGCATATATATTGCAGTGAGTATATAAAGAATAATGCATGGAGGAGAAGTGTGGTCTATGGGGATTTTATGCACCCTGAGGTGTTTGATGCCTCATAAACTCCCTTGGGGTTTATATGGCATCACACACAAGGGGGTGCATAAAATCACCATAGAATCACGTTTCTCCATGTTTAATTTTTTATATTTATGGGTATTTGGTGTCTTTTGTTTTAAATTGTCTTTTTTGTCACTTTGCAAGGGTAACTGTTACGGCTGACAACAAGCTTGTCTTATGCTGAGTGACCGATTGTGAAGCGCTTGTGAACATCCAGCATGAGGCAAGCTTGTTCAGTAGTTTTTCTGGTGAAGCTGCAATACTATTCTGGCCGTGGTTTACGGAGCTCCATAAACCACATATGTGGTTTACAGAGCTGTCGGGCACTCGCTGGCAGTGGTTTATAAACACTAAACAGTAAATATAACATAGCAGTGCACCATCTACACACATGTTTGCAGATTAAATGAAGAGACATCAAGAGACATTTTTCTTCTTTTCAGGCTCTGAGAGACATCAGAGGGTAGACGCTGCCACTAGACACCTCAGTTAAATAAGTAATGACATGTGGAACACTGAAACTGATCTAGATAGCGAGGAAATGTAGACTAGCACTTTTTGCACTAACCAAAGAGCATCCTAATTGCACAAATAGTTGTGATACACACACACTGACTAATACAAATACACATACTGTATAAGCATATATATTACAATATAACATAACAGTGCACTGTCTGCACACATAAAGCATTGAGACACACACACACACACATATGCACATACATCCACAAACACACTTGATACAGTTAATGCCTTTCCTCCCTCTTACCCCCTACTGCTCCCTCCTAGCATAACACTGAAAGTAGTATGTATGGAATCGCTGATACAAGCCATTCCTATGTTATATTGCTACTGTTTAATACAAAGTTTGTACTATAACTGCACTGTATATAGCCTCCTCTATCTAGGCTTGCATCACTTGGCAAAATGAAAGTCTAAAATTGATTGTTTGTATTTTTGAAATATCTTGTCTTGACATGTATGCTGCCTAATGCCAACATTGTAACAAGTGAACTGCATTGATGATTTCATCTGTAACCTCATGGTTGTTCCATAACCCCAGGTCGACCTTGAAAAAGGGACTGTAATTGTCTCAGTGGACTTGCCCGGTTATCAAAACTCAAATAAATAAATCAAAAATAAGTGTGGTGGCTGGTGTCAGCATCTAGCGGGTCATTGTTGGGATGTGTTGGCAATGTCAGCAGGACTGCATCGATGTGAAGGATTGTGACAAAATTTCCATCACTTTGGCTTGGTGGAGTCATTGTATGGCAATTATTTACTTATATATCTAAGTTTAACATTTACTGTATTTTGGATAAGCACTGTGTTTTGCACTAACTCATTGTACTAATCTCCTGCATGACTGGGTGACTAAAGTAGGACCAGGAGGTGCAGTGGATGTGCCATATCTGGACTTCAGAAAGGCCTTTGACACCATCCCCCATAGAAGGCTGATTAACAAACTGCACAGCCTATGGGTGGATCCTAAAATAGTTCTGTGGGTGGAGAACTGGCTGAATGGCAGGAGTCAGAGGATTGTGGTAAACAGGGAGTACTCTGGAGAGGGACAAGTGATGAGCAGGGTGCCACAGGGGTTGGTACTGGGACCAGGCCTCTTCAGTGCCTTTGCTGGGGACATTGCAGAGGGACTGGAGGGGAAGGCATTTCTCTTCACAGTGGATAGAAAGGTATGCAATAGGATGGACATGCCAGGGGATGCTGAAAGAATGATGGAAGACCCTAAAAAACTGGAGAGCCAGTCCAGTGGAGCTGAGGGTTAAGCCGCTGGATGCCACACCGCACGCTACACTGGTGACCCATGTTTGGGTGCAATCCCAGGTCATCAAATGCAGGCTAGGGGGCAGGGAAGGAGCAGGATTGAGAAGCCACAAGGCAGCTCTCCTGTCCTGCGGAGGGACCCTGTCACACCCTGCAGTCCAACTGCCCCCAGGTGGAGGCCTGAGGGTATCAGAGGCAGACAGATGGCAAGCAGAGGGAAGGTGCTGCAGAACCACAGCATGCACATGCCTCCACAGGTGAATGCATGCCTGTGGCACAGGGAGATGGGGGGAAATGGGGGAAAAATGGGGGCATAAATCCAAATAAAAAAACCTGAAGAAATGATCTGAAGGATGGCAGCAGGGATTCTATACAAAGAAGTGCAGTATCATGCAGATAAGGCAAAAGAACCCAGGGGTAAAGTACAAACTATGTGGGGTGGTGCTGACAGTTACAAAGCAGGAAAGAGTTGTATGAGTTATCATCTTGCAGGACCCAAGAGAAACTAGGCAGTGTGATAAGGTGGCTGGAAAGGCTAGCCAGGTGCTTGGATGCACATGGAGGGTATCAAGAGTATAAAGAGGAAGCTCATCTTGCCCCTGTATAAGACACTCATGAGACTGCACCTGGAATATTGCATCTACTTCTGGAGGGTCCCATCTGAGAAAAACCTAGACAAGGTGGAGGCAGTACAGTGGAGGTCAACTACAATGATGCAGGGCATATGCGATAAGACCTATGAGGAAAGACTAGCCAAGTCAATATTTAAAATGTTGTTTTATTTGGGTAAAACATTTAAACAATTTAAAATTAATTTTGCGATATATCAGTTTATCTCAGCTATCTCATCCTTACAGTGTGGTCTTGCTTTATTATTTCCAATGAATTTACACAATGCAAATCTGATGAGAGGCAATTTCAATGTGTTTTCCCTTTTACATATTTTTTACAATGTGTTTTCCTAGAATATGCCTGCTGATTGCTATATATTTAGCCTGGATAGTTCACAGAAGACGTGGAATTTTATTTTCAATGGGGCTCTACATCTACATGATATTATGCTGCACTGCTTAAAATTAGAACACACTGAAAACAATATTTTACATCTGGACTAGGCTACCCTGAATAAATACATTATAAAAATGGTAAAATCATGACCCTACTAAAAACAAGATATTGCATTTAATCTGGGATGTCCTGATTGATACAGTGCAAAAATGTGTAAACTGAAGATCCCTATGAGAATAAGCTGTAGCATCTCCCCTGTGCTATCCAGGATACCAATTATAGGATAAGATATATTTAAAGGAAGTCTACTGTAAACTGAACTTCACTGCATTCCACATAACCATCCAAGACTAACATAAACAGTTTCTTTATTGTTTTATAACATATTAGATTGCAGTGTTTATTTTAAATGTTGTGGCCATGAGGACGGTGTGTACAGTATGTGTGTATGTTTGCTGTAGCTCAATATAAATATTTTTCCCCAAAAGCGTAGTAAAATTAGTAACAAAAGATAACAGTTCTTTACAGATGTCTTCTGCTATAGTAAACCATGTCTGAGACAGTGCTTATCAAACAGTGTCTTAAGAGGTTAATAAAAGTGTAAATCTTAGGAGATTCCTTGCTAAGAAAGGGTGACATTTATGAGGCATGTATCTTTCTTGAAAGAGAATACCTGCCCAACTGAAGCTAATAGCAAGAAAATATTTAAATGCCAAGGCATATTTAAGTATTTAAACATGCAAGTTGTTGCATTTTGAAGGGGTAAACTTATAATCTCCAGTTCAATAGGCAACCAATATTTAACAAGCTGTTTCAGTTTCCATTGCTCTAATGCTGAGCAGAAAGGGTGCAGGTAGGCAGGCTAAGAGCACATGAGGAGATTAGATGTGTTTGCATACTCATGGTGCAGTGCAGTCACATGTGGTGTGCTTCCTCATAAAAAATAAAACTGTAAAACTGATACTATAAAAGAAATGTTCCCATACTATAAAGGAGATGTTCTGACACTTGTTCTCTGCCCAACTATAAAATGTTTTAGCCATGACAAAAATGTTTGCCCCCTACAGTATAAATAACTAAGGTTTTTATATGAAATTAAGTTTTTGCACATATACTACAATTGCAAGGCTTAAAGCAGGAGGTGCAACAATGGCTCTCTTTATAAGAGAAGTTTTGGCTTGTTATTTAATCTGGTATCTAGTCATCTGTATATTTAGACTTGACACTGTGTGATTGTACTCAGATAATCTCAGTGTAACAAGCAAAATCCAGAAAATGTTCTTGCTATTGTAGAATATATTTAACACAGAGCAGTAACCAGAATGACATTCTTCTAGTATGTGAAAATACATCAGGGAGAAACAATCCCTTACAGTTTGCTGGCAAATAATACAAACTAATATCCTGCACAATGTTCGACAGAACAGCTGCCTAGGAGATAAGAGAGTGCTTTAAAAATGGTGCTGCACGCTAAAGCCATGTGTGCTGAGCTATACCTTGGGATTGTCCATTGGGCAGTGGGAGGGAGCTCCATCCAATAGCCCTCTTGTTGTCCGAAGAGCAGGAGACCATAATTGTAGTGGCTTTTTGGGTGCCTCTGTCATCCATGGGGCAGTGGGGAAGGCTACATTCTACAGCATATTAAAATTTGTAATGTACTCCTAAGATACTCTTTTCAGAACCATTTCTAATGGCACCAGCATGTTCCAGCATGCAGACTATAACCTGTCTGATGTTCCTTCCAACATCAGTGTCCTTGCAGGAACACTAGGCAGCGTAAATTACAAAGTTAGTGAAGCATCTTGCAAACTCATGAATTTCCTCTGGATGTTCATGGTTTCCAATGGAGGCAGTATAGCGCAGTGGTTTAAGGCCCTGAACTGCAAATCTGGTAACATCCAGCAGACCAGACCTGGGTTTGAATCCCACAGCTTCCACTTGCATACTGTGTGACCCTGAACAAGTCACTTAACTTCCCTGTGCTCCCAGGTTATGCCTGTAAAAAAGCTTTCAGCTTAGTGTGTCTCACCTGGTTAAATAACTAAAAAAAATGTAAATCCACTTGCCCTGTATAGCATACTTCTGTGGAATGCATTTCTAGCATGAGAAAAAGCTAGAAGGTTTATTTTGTAGCCACCTTTCATTTTTTGTTCTATGTAGTGGCTATTTGTCAAAATATTTCCCAGATGGAGGTCGAGGCACTAGTCGCTACACCTCACACTGCGCTGGCTGCACGGGTTCAGAAATGAGCCCGGGCCACTAGGGGTTGGTGGAGAAAGAGAGAGAGAGAGATGAGCATCTGGAGGACTGCTCACTCCTCTCTCATGGGGGAGAGAGACTTGTCATTCCACTTCTTGACTGCTCATTGGTGGTGGTGGCTGGAGGGCAGCATGGGTCAGGAGGCAAGTACTGATGTCCTTAAGTCAGAAGAGGAGGGGGACACGACAAACAAGAGAAAAGGAGCCTAGCAGATTCCCAGTTTGCCCGCATCCCTGAGGGCTGCCATAGTGCCTGGATTGGGTTTTCTGGGGGTGGATGAGAAACCAGCACCCTCACTCCCGCAACCTCGCTGCAGGGGGCAATCTGTGGGGGAATTTCCAGGGGTCAGCAGAGTGGGAACACGTGGGACTGGAGAAGTGAGTTCTTCCATGAGGAGGACCAGAGCAACCTGCCAGGGATCAAGGTGGAAAAAATATAATAGAAAAAAAAATATATTCTCCAGATTAGGCCCGCTAGAGAAAGGTGCCCTCAGCCTCTGTCCCACAGTCTTAGCCAATTTAGGGTCTGTGAGTAAAATTAGCCAATGTTTGAGCACAATGTCCTGATCTATTTTGGAAAACCATTATACTGTGTGACAAATGTCACAATTTATTTAATCTCTGACCTCTGATTCATTTTAGGAACCAGTAGAGGCTCTCTGGGTGTGCTTTTTGTCCTTTTGTAGGCCTGATTTGGACTTTCTTAGAATATCCTCTGGCCCTACAACTTTCCTTCAAATCAATTAATTGCATCTCAAAAGTTTCCTCTGTGGAACAGTTCTGTCTGATTCTCAGAAATTGCCTCACAGGGATACTATTAATAAGGTCAGAAGGGTGACCACTCTCCCCTCATAGAAGGGCATACACAGAGGTTATTTATTTATTTGAAAAATTTCCTTGGGAAAGACACACTGAGCTGCAATAGCTCATCTCCAGGTGCATCCGGGGGGTGGGATAACATAATTAAGTACAAAAGGAGGAATTGATAAATAATGTAAAAGTATATACTAACCAATAAGTACACAAAATATAAGAGAGAGTGGTTACATAACAACAAGCTTAGCATAAAGTACATTGAGGATCTGCCTAGGTACTACTAGCCTATATACAGAGTAGACATAAATGATTAATTTTTATTTGCATAGCAATTTACGTACCATACAAGAGCTAAGGTGAGACCCCTCAGGCTAATAATAAACATGGGCACAGATGGAAGGGAGTTGGGAAATTGAATGAGCCAACCCTCCCTTTCCTCCACTTTTGGGATGAATGAATCCTGCAAAGGGAGCATCAGAGGGGTAGTTAGGGGAAAAAGCTGGAGGAGAATTAGTGCCATATAGTAGGTGGGTAATTGGAGTTAAATTGGAAGAGTAAAAGAGATTGTATAAGAGGCACAGTTGGGGAAGGGGAAGGTACAGAAGCTAGTGAAAAAGGGGTAGAGAAGGGGGAAAGAAAAATAAGAAAGGCCACAGAAAGACAGAGAGGGGGAGGAGCAGAGGAAACTAATGAGTGAACAGAAGGGGGTGAGGGATGATCCTTGCAGCTGCAGGAGGATGTGAAATGACGAAGAAGACGGGATAGAGAGATGGAGGAAGGGATGAGTGAAGGTCTAAAATGGCAATTTCAGTGTTAGGAATTGATAGAGAAAGCAGATCTTCCAGAAGTGGAAGAGCATGAGGGAAGGGTGAAAGTCCTATGGACAGAATTGCAGAGAGCATGGGGGAAGTGGGGGAAGTGGGAGGAGGAAAAGGCCGTAGGGTGGCAGAGATTCAAGCCAGTATTTGCCAATAAAAGAAGTGCTATGAGCAAGACATCTAGCACTAAGAAAAGGGAAGGAAAGGGAAATGCAAAGGTCACAGTGATGTGTACAGTGAGGACAGTCAAGAGCAAAGCGGCAGAAGGAGTTGAAGAGTATTCAGTCTGGTGAATATTAATTTGGGGGCAGTACTGTAGACTAAGTCTCCAAAGTAAAAATGAGGAGGATCATCTTCTGGACAATCTCATGGTGGGTTGAAGGGGGAAGGCAACTGCAGTGTCTATACAGAGCACCAAGTTTAGGGAGGAGCTTTGTATAGATGGCATCCAAATGCCCAGTAAAGGTAAGGTTCTTATCATGCCAGAGGCCGAGGTATTTGAAGGAGGAGACATTTTCAAATAAAAAACCATTAAGATGTGGAAAATGGGGGTGGCAACAAGCCTGGCACGCTTTTGCCTCATGCCAAAAGTCATTCAGACTATTTTTTTGGCATTTAGAAAGAATTTGTTGTCATGAAACCAGCGCTGGATGTTGTAGAAATCCAGTTGAAGCTTAGTCACCAGATCTGAAGGGGAAGTACCAGAGGCAAACAAGAGATTATCATCTGTGTACATGTGGATATTTGCAGCAGAGCAGGCATTAGGAAGGTAATTTAGGAAAATAGAAAAGAATATTGGCCCAAGAATGAAACCTTGAGGGATGACAGTGTTTATGGGGAGAAGGTGGAGATGGAGTTACCAATCCTAACTGACTGGGACCTACCCATGAGGTAGGAATGGAAGCAGCCAGTGGCAGAGTCAGAGACACCAGCTGCAGTAAGCTTACAGATGAGAAGGGAGTGGGCAACTGTGCTGAAGGCTTTGGTCAGGCCGACAAAGATGGCAGAGGTAATGCATCCCTGATCCATGCTATAGAGAATGGAGTCAGTGAGCTGTAGCAGGGAGATGGTGGTGGAGTGCATCTTATGGAAACCAGACTGAAGGGAGGTGAAGAAGGAGGAGGAGGAGTCAAGAAAGGGGGGAGCTGGGCCAGAGACAAGTGCTCTTGAAGCTTGGCAAGGATTGGGAGTAGCAATATTAGGTGGTATTTATCTGGAATAGAAAAGTCACCACTCTTGTGAAGAGGAACAATGGTGGCAACCTTCCAGACTTTAGGAACAGAGGATAGAAAGTAGGATTGGTTCAGGAGAATGGCAAAAGGGAGGGCTATGGCATGGGCTGATAGATAAAGCAACTTGGGGTCAAGACCATCCTTACTTTTCCATTTGTGGGGTTAAGAGCTAAAAGCTCATGAGAAGTGTATGAGCAGGGCAGACTGGTTAAAAAGGAGAAGCAGGGGAGAGGGAAGAAGGGAGGCTGATCAAGGAGGAGCAGGGAAGGGAGAGAGGCAAGAAGGAGGATAACAAGGAGGAGCAGGGGAAGGGGGAGAGAGGGAAGAAGGAGGATAACAAGGAGGAGCAGGGGAAGGGGGGAGAGAGGCAAGAAGATTTGAAGCAAAGCTGATGAAGAAGTTGTTGAATTCAGCAGCAACAGTGGTTACCTTATGAAAGGTGTCACTCTGGATAACACCAAGTTCAGCAGCATAAAATGGCAAAGAATTCTATGCTGGTGTGGCTCACATTGTATGTAAAATGTAAGTTGTACTTGTTCACATTCAACTCTGTCATAAATTTCAACACTCTCTAATGTACCTAACCAAAAAAGGAGAACGTCATTAATAAAATCTGACAATCCCTCCATGTGTGGATTACATTCTGCTCTCACCCCCAACCAATTCTAAGTGACAGGCCCTGACTCCAGCTCACTGGAGGGTCACGTAAGAGAGATCTGTTAATCCAGAAGTAAGTACTGTACAGTACTTTACCATAGATGGCACTCCAATTTTCAGCTTTATTTATTTAGTACAGTACATCCACACAGTCTTTTATAGTATTTATTTTATTTTCATGCACCCAACTGTGGCTGCATATGGAGCGAGAGAGAGAGACAGAGAGAGAGACAGAGAGAGAGAGAAAGACAGAGACAGAGAGAGACAGAGACAGAGAGACAGAGTACAGTACTGTGTTTTACTGGGATGCTGCAGTACAGTACAGTACAGTACCTGTACAGTGTTTAAGCATTTTTTACGGGTTGCTAAATGTCTGCAACAATCATTGCACTGCAATAATTAAGAGTTTTCAGAGAGTTGCAAAGCAAGTTGAAGCTAAAAAGCAGCTGCAGGCAAACTATTAGGACACATTTATTAATGCAGTGCAATGATCAGTGCACACATTAAGCAACCCACTGAAAAATGCTAAACCAGTGAGCTGAAGAAACAGTTTAATGTAATTTGTACTGTACATTGCTGAAATGTATTTTTGCTGATGTAGTCACCCTAATGGCGATTGCCTTTCCACGACTGTCAATATGAAATAGAACCATAATGACCAATGGGGACAGTGTTGAGGAGGTGGGGTTTGGAGAAAATCTGGGGGATAGTGACCATAGGATCAGATTTTCACTCGGATTGGGTTGGATAAGTATAGGTCCACACTAGGGTTTTGGACTTCAGGAAAGCAGATTTTAGAAAAATGAAAGACATTTTCAGAAAGAGACTAGTAGGAAAAGTAAACTTAGAGGGAGTTGAGGAACTTTGGGGAGCTGTAAAGAGGGCAATTCGGATGGTAACAGAGCAATACATCAAGAGATTGAGCAAACACAAGAGGGGGAGGAAACCACTGTGGTTTAGTTCAGAGGTGAAGACAGCAGTCAGGAAAAAAAGAATGTATTCAGGACCTACAAAGCTTCACATGGGATGGCGGTTAGGAAAGTTTACAAGGACAAGTTAAAGGAAGCAGGGAAAATAGTCAGGAGAGCGCAAGCAAACACAGAGGAGAAAATAGCAAGAGAGACCAAAAGGGGAGATGAGACATTTTTCCCATATGTAAGTGAACGTAGGAAAAGCAAGCAGGGGATTATGAGGCTAAGAGGGGAGGGAGAGCTCTGATGGAGGGAGATGAGGAGAAAGCAAATATGCTGAACAGATAGTTTACCTCAGTCTTCTCAATTGAGGAAGTAGGAAAGGGCCAGAACTAATCAACAGGGGAAGGGTGTGTAGTGAGACAGACACAGGCTCCTTTTCAGAGAGGAGGGTATAGGAGATGTTAGGGAAACTGCATATAGATAGGGCAATGGTTTCTGATGAAATCCACCCCAGAGTGCTCAAGGAGTTGAGGGAGGAGCTAGCGGCATCTCTTACAAAGTTATTTAATCTGTCTCTAGACATAGGGGGTCCCAGGGGATTGGAAAAGGGCTGATGTAGTGCATTTGCACAAGGGGAGAAAGGAAGAACCAGGAAACTATCACTCAGTCAGCTATACCTCTGTTGTAGGTAAGCTGATGCAAACACTTATAAAGGAAAGGCTTATCTGGGGGGATTCATAGACCGAAACCAGCATGGGTTCACAAGGGGTAGGTCATGTCAGACCAACCTGACAGAATTCTTTGCTGGAGTAATGAAGATATGTGATCAGGCAGGGGTGGTGGACGTGGCATATCTGGACTTCAGAAAGGCCTTCGACACCATCCCTCACAGGAGGCTAATAAACAAGTTGAGTAGATTAGGGGTGGGGAGAAGACTAGCAAACTGGATGGAAAATAGGCTGGAGAGTAGAATGCAGAGGCTGGCGGTAGATGGGGTGCCTTCCACAGAAGGAAGAGTGATGATTGGGATACCTCAGTGGTCAGTATTGGGACCCATACTATTCAACATATACATTGGGGACATCTTGGAAGGCCTGAATGGGAAGGTGTGTCAGTTCACAGATGACACGAAGATCTGGAACAGGGTGGACACAATGGGAGGGGTGGAAAAGATGAGGGAGGATGTGAGAGTGAGACTGGAGGAATGGTCTGGGAAGTGGCAATTGCAAATCAATGCAAAAAAATGCAAAAACTATGCACATAGGGAGTAGGAACCCAAGGGCAAAATACTAGCTGGGGGGGACTAGAGGTAACAGAGCAGGAGAGGGACTGGGGATCATCATTTCGGATAACCTGAAGGTGGGGAATCAATGCAATAAGGCAGTAGAGAAGGTGAACAAAATGTTGGTAAGCATAGGGAGGGGCTATACAACCAGGAGAGAGGGAGGTGATCATGCCTTTATACAAAACTATGGTCCATATATGGGGTCCAGTTCTGGAGATCATACTTGCAAGGGGACAGAGACAGGTTGGAAAGAGTTCTGAGAAGGGCAACCAAGATAGTTCAAGGGCTGCACAGGAGGACATACAAGGAGTGGTTAGGGGAACTAAACTTATACACACTGGAGATGAGGAGAGAAAGAGGGGATATTGTTGAAACCTTCAAATATCTGAAGGGAATAAACAAGGTGAGGGAGGGCAGCATATTCAGGATGAGTGAAAACAAATCAACTAGGGGACATGCAGTCAAGCTGGATGGGGGGCAGGTTTGGAGGAAATGCGAGGGGGAAGTTCTACACTGAGACAGTGGTGGGTCCTTGGAATAGTCTACCAGAAGGGGTGGTGGGGTAGACTCAATGAAAAAATTCAAGAGGGATTGGGATGACTACATGGGTCTAAAAAAAGGCAAAAAATGGCATGATGGGGAGGGAGCAAGATAAAAGGACAGAGGGAGGTTTGGACAGACTGGATGGGCCATTGGGTCCTTTTCTGCCATCACGTTTCTATGTCTGTATGTATTAGCAGGCCTGGGAGACAGGGTAGAGTGGACACAAGTCTATTTTTGCAGGAAAGAATCCAAAGGAGATTGGAAGCCCTAAAGGAAAATAACACCATGGGGCCAGATGGGATCCAACCAAGGGTACTAAAAGAAATGAGCATGGTGCTAGCCACCCTTCTGGCTATATTATTCAGCAACTCGATGGAAGTAGTTCCAGAGGACTGGAAGAGGGATGATGTGGTCCCTCTGCACAAGGAGGAGACTAGCAATTATAGGCCAGTCAATCTCACATCAGTGGTGGGGTAGTTAATGGAAACCCTGCTAAGGAAGAGACTGATGGAGTACCTGGAGGCAAATAGGCTGCAAGACCACCAGCAGCATGGTTTCATAGGGGGAGGTCATGTCAAACAAATCTCATAGATTTCTTTGACCAGGTGACTAAGAAAGTGTATCAGGGAAAGGCATTAGATGTGGCTTAGCTGGACTCAGTAAAGTCTTTGACACTGTGCCACACAGAAGGCTAATTCAGAAACTTAGCAACCTGGGGATTGGAGAGAAGGTAGTAAACTGCATATCAGACTGGTTGAAGGACAGGAAGCGGAATGTGGTGGTAAATGGCAATCACTCTGGGGGTGTGAAAGTAACCAGTGGAGTATCACAGGGATCAGTACTGGGTCCTGTCCTCTTCAATGTGTTCATAGGTGATATTGCTAAGGAAATGGATGAGAAAGTGTGTCTCTTTGTTGATGACACAAAAATCTGCAACAGGGTTGTCATCCAACAAGGGATGAAGAAAATAAAAAAAGGATCTGGGGAAACTTGAAGGTCTGGATGTGACATCTAGGTTTTAATGCCAAAAAGTGCAAAGTCATGCAACTGGAGAGGGAAAACCCAGGAGCTGTGTGTAAGATAGGGGAAGTCCTTACAGTTACCAAGGCAAGAAGAGAAGGAATACTGGGGTAATAATATCTAATTTATTTATTTGATTTTGTTTGCGGGTAAGTGCGTATTATGCCATAGCAATGACTATTTTCAGGCACGACCCGGAGGGTACAGTACATCAATGCATACAGAAATATTTCTATTACAGGTACATCACATCAATGCATACAGAAAACATCATTACAGGTACAACATAATAGACAGTAGTATATGTTTCATTACAAGTGATACAGAATTTGCTATAGCATTCAGAGTACATGGAGAAAAGGAAAAAGGTGGCTATAGACAAAGGTAGAGGGTAAATTACAGTGTGAGAGGGTAATATGAAAAGAACTGGCTTGCAAAGGGTAGATCCAGTAACAGTGTGATGGGAGAAATAAGCACAGACAATATTCAATAAATACAGGTTACAAGACATTTATTTTGAGCAGCAATAAAATAGACAGAGAAGGCTATAGTATTTGATTGGGGCATTCAGGGTAAAGCAAGAGGGTATAAGAGTAAGGGAGACAGAAGAAAAGCAAGAACAGGATGGGGGACTAGTCTAAATGGGAGGTAGGACAGAACAGATGGGGGAAGTGCTATTTATATAGAAGAGTAGAGCAGTAAAAGCAGGGAGAGACTTGGTAGGGAGGAGGAGGTGAGAGTTAAGGGTGTGTGTGGCAGTGGCACATGCAGGAGGACTCAAGATGTGAATGCAATTTTTTCTTAAATGTTGCATGTGATGGAGCTTGTCTCACAGACTGAGGGAGGGAGTTCCAGTATTGGGAGGCATGACAGGTGAAAGCATTTGCAACTTTGAAGGTATAGTGTCTGGGTATGCAAACAGGGATGCTGTCAGTGGATCTTAGTCCATAGGAGGGTGCTCTGATTTGGAAATGGGCTGCAAGGGGTTTGGGTATTTGTAGCCAAACAATATTGTCTATGACAGAGCCATAGGCATAAAGCAGGAGCTCAAGCGGAGGAAGCCATCCTAGCTCTGAGTAAAGGAGACAGTGGTGATTCAGCTTATGTGAGGAGGACGCATAGCGACAGTTGTAAGTTACGTTCCATTTCTGAAGACTTGTTTTGCACGCAGAGGTGTATACAGCAGCTCCATAAGTAAGTGAGGTTAGGAGGATGCCACGTGCTATGGCAAGTCTTTCCGAGGGAGTAAGCATGTAACTGGTATGGCATGCAATTCCAATTTTGGTGTTTACCTGCTTGCAAGTCAGTTTTATGTGTAGGTCAAAATTTAGTGATGGGTCGAGTGTGACACCCAGATATTTGAAAGAGTTCACTACTTCAATAGTTAAGCCATTTGATGAGGAGATCTTAAATTTTGGATGGGCATGCTTGAGTTTGGTATTTGATCCACAGAGCATCGCTTGAGTTTTGGCCTCATTCAGTACAAGTTTGTGACTAGTTATCCATTTTTGGGAGAGCTGAAAGTTGAGGGAGAGTTGATTATTTATGTCTTCAATGCTATTTGCACTGGCATATAGAACAATATCTTCTGCATATAGCAGGGGGCTCTGTCCTATGTATGTTGGAGGTAATGCTATTTATGAAGATAGTGAAAAGTAGAGGCTCGAGAATTGATCCTTGTGGCACACCAATATTTATAGTGGCCCTGTCTGATAGGGTAGAGTTGTATTTCACAGTTTGGGCCCTGTCGGATAAGTTGCTACTAAACCACTTGACAACATTTAGTGAAAAACCGAGAGATGTAAGGGAGCCTAGGAGGAAGGGGGGGGATCTACTAGGTCAAATGTCTTAGTCATGTCAATACAAATGGCCCCAGTGAGAAGACCATAATCCATAGCCTCTAGTGTATTGGATGTGAATTTGAGAAGTGCGGTGGTGGTGCTATGACCCTTGTGAAATCCATGCTGTGCTGTGGTAAGTAGATCATGTTTCAGGAGGAAATCAGTTGTTTGGGAGGCTACCAGTTTTTCAAGAATTTTATTGAGGACTGACAGGATGGACATAGGTCTGTAATTAGAGGGATCCTTTTGATCACCTTTTTTGAAAACAGGGGTAATCTTGGCTTCCTTCCAAATGTCAGGGACATTGCTCTGGCAAAGAGAGACCGTGAAAATCTTGGCTAGTGGGGCAGTAGTGTGGGGAGCTGCTATCTTTAGCAGCTTTGGTTCTAGACTGTCAGAGCCAGCCACAGTGTAATCAGAGATGTTTTTTAACAATTTAAGCATGTCACATCTTGAGATTGCTTTGAAAAAGAAATGAGGGCCATTTACATTTGTTGTGGTAGGCATGCTTGACGTGGTGCGGAAAGAGGAGGTGTAGTTAGTTAGGTCAGAGACTTTTCTGTTAAAAAAGTTTGCGATGGTTCTAGGATTATTGTAGTGTGTGCCATTTAGTAATATTTCATTTGTGGTTGATTCTGGATTCTGGCCTACAAAGGATTTAATGTGGGACGAGAATTTCTTTGAGTCGCCATAGGAGTTTGTTAATAGGTCTTTACAAAAAGCGCTCTTGGCCTTTTTGATGTCCTTTTTGCAGGAATTTCATAGTGACCTGTAAGTGTTTAGGTCAGAGAATAACCTTGAGCTTTTGTAGAAGAGCCAGCATCTGTCTCTTTGCTTTAATTTAGAGAGGAAGTCAAATTTCAACCATCACTTTTTCTTATTTTGTACCTTACATGTTACAAGTTTGCAGTATATATCCTGGAATGCAAGGAATGTTGTCAGGAACAGATTGAGGGCAGTTTGGTCATCATTAGATTGAAGAATGGAGGACTAGTCAGTAGTGGTAATGTCGTGTAGGAAGAGCTGTTGGTTAAATTTAGCATAGTTTCGAAAGGTGATGAAACGGGGCTTTGATGGATTAGGTTTACCCTTTCCCCAGATACAGTAGGTTGGGGAGTGATCAGTGATGGCATCTGGTAGTACACCAGAGTCAATTACATTTTCAGGGTGGTTGGTCATTATCCAATCAATTAGGGTGTTCATGTTTGAGTGAGGGGAGGCTCTGGTGGGTTCACATATTAGCTGGTGCAAATTATGGCTCTGCAGTTTGGTCAGCGCATTATACTGGTTTGCACCCAGCCAGTTAATGTTTAGATCCCCTAGAATAAGGACCTCATTTCTATCTGCATGACTAGAGATTTGTTCCAGTAACTCATCTAGACCTTTTAGCCCATTTGTGTGTGTGTGGGGGGGTTGTAAGCACATATGATATGTAGCTTTTTGGTACCGAGAGTAAGCAGGACATGTAGTGCCTCTCAGTGACCTGGGTTGGTTAAGTTGAAGACAGTGACCTGGAGATGTTCTTTAAAATAGATAGCCATACCACCCCCTTTTTTGGGACCCGCTCTATCCAGTATCAATAGATTGTAGGATGGAAGCGAGCAGAGAAAGTCAGGTATGGATGGTTTTAACCAGGTTTCAGTTAGGCATATGATGTCTGGTTTATATAGTGAGGTCCATGCAGCGAGCTCATTTAAGTTGTGCATAAGGCTCCTGATGTTGTGGTGAGCAAAGATTATGCCTTTAGCATGGCTGATAGAGTCAGGAGTAGCATATTCTGGACTAGGGTTAGATTGAACATCCCCAGATAGTAGGACAGCAAGTAGGAGTAGGTACCAGAGCTTCCGGCACAGGAGGGGGCATAGGGCACAGTGGTGCAGGTGACATTTGATCTCAAGGTGGGGGGGGGTGCAACAAGGCTGTAAGCAAGGCCAGACAGATGCTGGGTTGCATGGGGAGGGGGATTTATAGCAGAATAAGGGAGGTAGTGTTGCCACTATATTTAGAGAGATCCCACCTAGAGTGCTGTGTCTAGTTCTGAAGGCTGCATCTCCACATAAACATTGTCTGGGTGGAAGCAGCTGCACAAGAAACTGTATGAGAGGAGGCTGTGGGCACTCAGCATGTACTTCCTGGAGCAGAGGACAGTGAGGGGAGACATGATTGAAACCAATAAGTACCTCCACGGGGATGAACAAGGTGCAAGAGGGTAGTCTCTTTCAGTGGAGGAGGAGAACCAGAACAAGGAGGAATGCTATGAAGCTTGGGGGGTTAAGAGGGATGTGATAGAATACATTTTTATAGAAAGAGTTTTGGATGCTTGGAACAGCCTGCCAGAAGAGTTGGTGGGCTGAAAACAGTGGAGAACTCAAGCATGCGTGGGATATGCATATATGTATACTAGGTAGAAAACAAGGAGGAAGGAGGGACACCTGTGACCAATTAGGGTCCAGGGTGTAGAAATATGCAGGGAAAACAGCAGACTACATGAGCCTACTGGTCTTTTTCTGATGACAAATTCTATGTTTCTATGAAAATGGACTTAAGCTTAAGGTTAGCATTTTGAAATTTCTGGACTTTAAGCCCTCCTCCTCCTCGCCTGTACCAGAGATCACATTTTCATACAACTTCCACTCTCAAAGATATAGAAATATTAATATTAGATTTAAGATTATTTATTTCCACATCAGTTAGGCCCTGTTTACCAAAACTGTGATGTATTCCATCCAAAGGAAACATTTGATTAATCCCCAAAACCCAAAGTCACTTTCTCATCAGAACTAGAAACATTGTTGTTCTTGTCATCTAAATGAATATTTGCATTTATTTTCCTGCATAATTTGAAAAGTTCCACTGTGGCTTGGAAATGGTCTGGTTTATTGTGGGAATAAAACTGAATCTTTTTAACAACACCTTGATTTGCATTTATGTTAACTCTGTATTTGATATATTAGTTATTTCTTTGGGTTCAGTGTTCCCATGGTAGTTGTAGAGGCTGTCATTTTTTTTTCTTTTCCCTCTTGGTTTTATTTTTTCTTTGCCTTGACCTTGACCTGGTTTGTGGGGGAGGGTCTCCAGGTTTTCTATTATCTCCCTCCCTCCCCTCAGTCAGCGTATTGAAAACTATTGACCCATAGCCATTCTGTCAGCTGCTAGTAAGATACTGGAGAAAGTGGCTGAAGGACAACTATTAGAGTATCTGTAAAAGCATTATCTACTGTCCCCAGAACAACACTGTTTCCATAAGGGGCATAGTACTGGCACAGCCCAGACAAAGGCCACATCTGAAATCAGAACTGCAACTGACCATGGTATATTGTCAGGAGCAATTTTTATAGACCTCTCCAAGGCCTTCGACTTAGCTGATCATACCCTTCTCTGTGAGAAATGTCAACCTCTTGCCATATCTCATCCAGCCCTAACTTGGTTTGCTACCTACCTTGATGGTAGGCAACAGCTTGTAAAATACAATAGAGTGTTCTCTGAACCTACTTCTATTTCCATTGGGGATCTGCAGGCGTCCATTTTCGGTCCCACCTTAGTCTCCCTATTTGTTAATGATTTTCCACTAGTCCCCATCTTTAGTAATGCCATTTTATATGCTGATGACATGGTCTTGTCTAGCTGGCAAGACATAAATGTAATTATCACTTACAAGCTCACTTCCATAAATTGCAAGCCTGGCTCCTGCCTAGCAAGCTTGTTTTAAACCTTAAAAAGGTGCAAACCATGCTCTTTGGCTTCTCCGCTAAGATTAAGCTGTTCCCTGTTCCTTAGAGGGTTACTAGTGTCAATGGATCCCTGGTAAACACTACGTGCTTCTTCAAATACCTGGGTGTCACTCGTGACCCCCAGCCTGAACCTCTCCTTCATTCCAAAATGTGTGTGGGCTACAAATATTAAGTTGGGCCTGGTCTACAGAGCCAGGGGCTCTGTAGCTGCCGTCATGTGCCTAGCTAAGGGCATTCTTCTGCCGACACTTAGCTATGGGCGCATAATCTTTTCTCATGTCACAAAACTTGCTTAGCAAACTGGGATGTGGCCTACAATAATGTATGTCACTTTGCCCTTGCTGTTCCCAGGCTTACTCATCACTGTGAACTATATGAAAAACTCTGTTGGCTGTCTCCAAGCAGCTATTGTTCCTTTGTTCTGGGCTGTTTTATTGATAAAATACCCCAAACTGCTACCCCTCCAGCTTTAGCTGAGCCCCTCAAACCTGCCCAGCCTTCATACTTACTTAGGTCCACTGACTCACAATCTTTTCTTCTCCCTTAATTCCATACTCCAGCTCCCAAACTTTACTGGATTGGATTTTGGTAACAAAAGAAATAGGATATGTGACTCGGGTACCCTACTAGATACACCTTAGTGATTATCTTCCTACCTAGTATGGTTGGAGCTGCAGAAAGATGAAACTGTCCCCTATTGTTTGTGAAACAAGAAATATAAACAGGGTTATCCAATAGCTTTAAAAAAACAATATGATTCTCAGACAGATTGGTCTTATCTTGACATAATCTCAGATGTCAATAGTGTTCTTTATTGTTTTTTATATTTGAATTTGGAAATGCATATAATTAATTTGCTGCAGCTTGTAGTCAATGACTCTCTAGTCAAATAATAAGTGAAATGAAACAGATAAATAGGGTATGGTCAAATTGGAAAAAACAAAACAAAAACAAAACAACCCAGGGCATCTACAGTTATTAAAGAATACAGAAACAAATGTAAAACTATGATTAAGCAAATGAAAAATGTATACTTTCAAAATAAACAGACTGCAGTTCATTAAAATTTTAAAAATTATAAAAAGCAGAATATGAGACTTTAAAACTGATGGAACTGATGTTGTTGATAATTCTAGGATCTCTGAATGTTTTAATGATGATTTCAGTAACATCTCTCAATATGTATCTGCTACAGTTCTAGCAGCTGATGATGGTGTCTTTGATCCTCATATTGACTCCAACTAGACAAATCCTTTTTTATTTTAAATTGATCACACTAAATCAAGTATTGAAGTACTTCAATAATCTTCATTATACAATGGGGTTCAGGAATGGAGCACTGTGATTGGCTGACTGGCACTTTTGAGCTGTGGCAAATCCAATGACTAGCCAAGCAAAAAGTGCAAGTCAGCTGCATGTGGGATCCCCAGTTTGAGAATCAATCTGAGCCCTTGAAGATCAGTTGCAACAAACCACCATACTGACTTCCACTAAACCACGATGGTAAAGCGGGAGTTTCAGACAGACTGCTGATTGAAAGTAATAGATCCCAACAGTCCCCAAACCCATCCTATATACCACAAAACTTTTTTTCCCCTTAAAAGACAGAAAAGTCACTCACTCTTTTCCTGTAGCTTACCACCCCGCTGTTCGCTCACATAAACTAAAGCACAGTGTTTGAGCTCTGTTTGCCAGTGTTGTCCCAGATCAATTCCTACTGAATCTACCCTTTACCTTTACCAGTGTTTAACCTCACATGTACAATGTTCAAGGTGTTGAAGTGCCCATCAGTAACAGAGAGCAAGCACTCTTCCTGAGACTGTTTGCTGCATTCTAGCTGCTTATTTTTGTCTTCCATTTTCCTCTAAGGTGTTCTGTACCATGCCACAGCTCCATTGTTACACTGGCAAGCTAGAGTCATTGTCGAAGTTGGTCCTATGTGTTTTTGTGACAGGTGGGTGTCTGAGACTGTCACCGGGGATCCCAAACTCTGTGGCAGAGTTTGCCACATTTAGTACTTTTATATTTTTCATCTGCGCTCCCATTCCTGTGCAGGCTTTTTGACAATGGCCACAGCTCCAGTAGATGGTTGTTTTATCTGCATATGGCTTTCCTGGTGATCCCAGAGTTCTTGTAGCTGGTGAATAGGGCTGCTGGCAGTATTCCATACTTGGGTAATGACAGAAGCTGTGAGAACCTGAGTTGTGTTTCTGGCCATTTGTCTTCTTCTTTTGGCATCTTGAAAGGGTTAACTGTGTGTGTGTACTGTGCATGCACAGGAAATCCCAAGCCCTGGCAACCCAGGACTGTTTTTTTCTAGTGCAGCAATAAACGGAAGAAAAATCATTTCAAATTAAAGAAAAGCAATGATTTTTCTTTATTTTTTATAATACAAACACAAGGGGACATTGTATGATCACAATATGCCACTCGTGGGTGTGGTTTATGCTGGGATTTACCCACTTCTGGAGTGGTTTACACACTCAGCCTGTGGCCTAATGGCCAAACCACACCATGCGTGTGTAAATCCCAGCATAATCCACACCCTGTCATAGTATATTGCTTAATTATTCCACTTGGATGGGTCCAGATGGAGTTCATAAGAGACTCACACAACTTGCAAAAAAAGAGTTCATTGTCTCACTTGCCACAATCAAAAATCAGTATACGCTCAGGACAGCGACGCTATTACAGTGAAAATGTCGATGCTGACAACATCAATGTTTTTGCTGTAATAGACTGCCAGAGAACCCAGCACTTTCTCTTCTGGTCCTGCACCCCCTCCCTGATCCAACTCTGACTTGGAGTTAGAATCCTAGAGATCAGGGGATGCTGGTGGCAGAACCCCCCTCCCCCGCATGGGGTGTTCAGGGGCGAAACCCCTCGATGAAAAAATGGCCAGGGTCTCAATCTGGATTTATGTCAACTGCAAATTGTAATAGACAGAAATCCATCACTGTGATGCCAGTTGACAACTTAATTTAGCAGTGTCAGTGGCTCAGTAGGTAGCACACTCGCCTCTGAGGCCGGAAGATCAGAGGGCTGTGGGTTCAGTTCCCACATCTGGCACTTGGGTTAATATCCCAGTACTGACACTGTAATGCAGCATGAGAGGGGTGCTGCATTTCTGAGGTGCCGTCTTTCGGATGAGACGTTAAACCGAGGTCCCATCTGCCTGGATTGGTGGTAGTTCAGGTGGATGTTAAAGATCCCATGGCACTTATCGAAAAGAGTAGGGGAATTTCCCCGGTGTCCTGGCCAAATTTCCCTCATTCACTAAAAATACCACCAACTGCTTAATCTGGTTCAAGGTCAGTTGCCATTCATCTGTATCCCCCTCCTTCCCCCCGGGTCGTGCCTGAAAATAGGCAGGATTTGTCTAGTGCACTTACCCGGTCAACAAAAGCTAAATAAATAAATAAATAAAATCATACAGCCTCATAAATCTATCTCTCTGTTCTGAACAGGCACCAACAATCTGGAAGCAGTCTAACATCCCATCCGTGTTTAAATCTGATAACAGATCATTAATGGAAAATTATTACCCAGTTTCTCTGATCTTTCCCCTTTCAAAAGTACTTCAGTGAATTATTTTTGACCAGATATTTAAGCATCTAAGCAGTTATAACATTCTTTAACAGATCAGCATGGGTTCTGTCCATACTATAGTACAAGTACAGCATTGTTGGGATGCACAGACTATCTACCACAAATCCATTGATCAGGTTTTTCCTGTTGCTTTGGTTTTTATTTATTTTTCCACCAGCTTTGGATTTAGTTAATTAAAATGTGCTTTTGCCAAAATTACATAACATTGTTCTTTCTGGTTGTGATATAAATCAGTTTACCGATTATATGCAGGGATTAGAGCATCAAACCAAGGTATGGGAGATACCAGTGGTGGGAACATTTGCTGCTGGATGTTTTAATTGTAGGAAATGGTGGGAGGGAAGCAGTGAGGGGGATGCTGCTGAGCTGCCTGATGGCAGTAATATGAAACGATGCAGGCACACTGTGATTGGAATGGTTGCATCCTCTTATTCGTGAGAAGTTTATGCCCATCAGCCAGCTCAGCAATGTCAGCAGCAGCCTTGCCAGGACTGGATGTGCAGAGGCACACCTCCCGCATGCTCAGCTGCATTGCCTACACACAGTACACACCTCCCGCATCCTCAACTACATTGCCTACACACAGTACACACCTCCCGCATGCTCAACTACATTGTCTACACACAGTACACACCTCCGGCATGCTCAGCTACATTGTCTACACACGGTACACACCTCCGGCATGCTCATCTGCATTGTATACACAGTACACACCTCCCGCATGCTCAGCTACATTGTCTACACACAGTACACACCTCCCGCATGCTCAGCTGCATTGTATACACACACTACACACCTCCCGCATGCTCAGCTGCATTGTCTACACACAGTACACACCTCCTGCATGCTCAGCTGCATTGTATACACAGTACACACCTCCCGCATGCTCAGCTGCATTGTCTACACAATACACACCTCCCGCATGCTCAGCTACATTGCCTACACACGGTAAACACCTCCCACATCCTCAGCTGCATTGTATACACAGTACACACCTCCCACATGCTAAGCTGCATTGTCTACACACAGTACACACCTCCCGCATGCTCAGCTGCATTGTATACACAGTACACACCTCCCGCATGCTCAGCTGCATTGTCTACACAATACACACCTCCTGCATGCTCAGCTATATTGTCTACACAGTACACACCTCCCGCATGCTCAGCTACATTGTCTACACACGGTACACACCTCCCGCATGCTCAGCTGCATTGTCTACACACAGTACACACCTCCCGCATGCTCAGCTGCATTGTATACACAGTACACACCTCCCGCATGCTCAGCTACATTGTCTACACACAGTACACACCTCCCGCATGCTCAGCTGCATTGTCTACACACAGTACACACCTCCCGCATGCTCAGCTGCATTGTCTACACAGTACACACCTCCCGCATGCTCAGCTGCATTGTCTACACAGTACACACCTCCCGCATGCTCAGCTGCATTGTATACACAGTACACACCTCCCGCATGCTCAGCTGCATTGTCTACACACAGTACACACCTCCCGCATGCTCAGCTACATTGTCTACACACAGTACACACCTCCCGCATGCTCAGCTGCATTGTCTACACACAGTACACACCTCCGCATGCTCAGCTGCATTGTATACACAGTACACACCTCCTGCATGCTCAGCTACATTGTCTACACAGTACACACCTCCCGCATGCTCAGCTGCATTGTCTACACAGTACACACCTCCTGCATGCTCAGCTGCATTGTCTACACACAGTACACACCTCCCGCATGCTCAGCTGCATTGTCTACACAGTACACACCTCCCGCATGCTCAGCTGCATTGTCTACACAGTACACACCTCCCGCATGCTCAGCTACATTGTCTACACAGTACACACCTCCCGCATGCTCAGCTGCATTGTCTACACAGCACACACCTCCGCATGCTCAGCTGCATTGTCTACACACAGTACACACCTCCCGCATGCTCAGCTGCATTGTCTACACAGTACACACCTCCGCATGCTCAGCTGCATTGTCTACACAGTACACACCTCCCATGCTCAGCTGCATTGTCTACACAGTACACACCTCCTGCATGCTCAGCTGCATTGTCTACACACAGTACACACCTCCCGCATGCTCAGCTGCATTGTCTACACAGTACACACCTCCCGCATGCTCAGCTGCATTGTCTACACAGTACACACCTCCCGCATGCTCAGCTGCATTGTCTACACACAGTACACACCTCCTGCATGCTCAGCTGCATTGTCTACACACAGTACACACCTCCCGCATGCTCAGCTGCATTGTCTACACAGTACACACCTCCCGCATGCTCAGCTGCATTGTCTACACAGTACACACCTCCTGCATGCTCAGCTGCATTGTCTACACAGTACACACCTCCTGCATGCTCAGCTGCATTGTCTACACAGTACACACCTCCCGCATGCTCAGCTGCATTGTCTACACAGTACACACCTCCCGCATGCTCAGCTACATTGTCTACACACAGTACACACCTCCCGCATGCTCAGCTGCATTGTCTACACAGTACACACCTCCTGCATGCTCAGCTACATTGTCTACACAGTACACACCTCCCGCATGCTCAGCTGCATTGTCTACACAGTACACACCTCCGCATGCTCAGCTGCATTGTCTACACAGTACACACCTACCGCATGCTCAGCTGCATTGTCTACACAGTACACACCTCCCGCATGCTCAGCTGCATTGTCTACACAGTACACACCTCCTGCATGCTCAGCTGCATTGTCTACACACAGTACACACCTCCCGCATGCTCAGCTGCATTGTCTACACAGTACACACCTCCGCATGCTCAGCTACATTGTCTACACAGTACACACCTCCCGCATGCTCAGCTACATTGTCTACACAGTACACCTCCGCATGCTCAGCTGCATTGTCTACACACAGTACACACCTCCGCATGCTCAGCTGCATTGTCTACACAGTACACACCTCCCGCATGCTCAGCTACATTGTCTACACACAGTACACACCTCCCGCATGCTCAGCTGCATTGTCTACACACAGACACACCTCCGCATGCTCAGCTACATTGTCTACACAGTACACACCTCCCATGCTCAGCTACATTGTCTACACACAGTACACACCTCCCGCATGCTCAGCTGCATTGTCTACACACAGTACACACCTCCCGCATGCTCAGCTGCATTGTCTACACAGTACACACCTCCCGCATGCTCAGCTACATTGTCTACACACAGTACACACCTCCCGCATGCTCAGCTACATTGTCTACACAGTACACACCTCCCGCATGCTCAGCTGCATTGTCTACACAGTACACACCTCCCGCATGCTCAGCTACATTGTCTACACACAGTACACACCTCCGCATGCTCAGCTACATTGTCTACACACAGTACACACCTCCCGCATGCTCAGCTACATTGTCTACACAGTACACACCTCCCGCATGCTCAGCTACATTGTCTACACATGGTACACACCTTCCGCATGCTCAGCTGCATTGTCTACGCACAGTACACACCTACCGCATGCTCAGCTGCATTGTCTACACAGTACACACCTCCCGCATGCTCAGCTACATTGTCTACACACAGTACACACCTCCGCATGCTCAGCTACATTGTCTACACAGTACACCTCCCGCATGCTCAGCTGCTACATCACACACAGTACACCTCCCGCATGCTCAGCTACATTGTCACACACAGTACACACCTCCTGCATGCTCAGCTGCATTGTCTACACAGTACACACCTCCGCATGCTCAGCTGCATTGTCTACACACAGTACACACCTCCCGCATGCTCAGCTGCATTGTCTACACACAGTACACACCTCCCGCATGCTCAGCTACATTGTCTACACAGTACACACCTCCGCATGCTCAGCTACATTGTCTACACACAGTACACACCTCCCGCATGCTCAGCTGCATTGTCTACACACAGCACACCTCCCGCATGCTCAGCTACATTGTCTACACAGTACACACCTCCCGCATGCTCAGCTACATTGTCTACACACAGTACACACCTCCGCATGCTCAGCTACATTGTCTACACACAGTACACACCTTCCGCATGCTCAGCTGCATTGTCTACACACAGTACACACCTCCGCATGCTCAGCTGCATTGTCTACACAGTACACACCTCCGCATGCTCAGCTGCATTGTCTACACAGTACACACCTCCGCATGCTCAGCTGCATTGTCTACACAGTACACACCTCCGCATGCTCCAGCTACATTGTCTACACACAGTACACACCTCCCGCATGCTCAGCTGCATTGTCTACACAGTACACACCTCCCACATGCTCAGCTACATTGTCTACACACAGTACACACCTCCCGCATGCTCAGCTGCATTGTCTACACACACTACACACCTCCACATGCTCAGCTGCATTGTCTACACACAGTACACACCTCCGCATGCTCAGCTGACATTGTCTACACAGTACACACCTCCCCATGCCAGCTACATTGTCCACACAGTACACACCTCCTGCATGCTCAGCTGCATTGTCTACACACAGTACACACCTCCGCATGCTCAGTTGCAATGTCTACACACAGTACACACCACCCGCATGCTCAGCTGAATTGTCTACACAGTACACACCTCCCACATGCTCAGCTACATTGTCTACACACAGTACACACTTCCTGCATGCTCAGCTGCATTGTCTACACACAGTACACACCTCCCGCATGCTCAGCTGCATTGTCTACACACAGTACACACCTCCCGCATGCTCAGCTGCATTGTCTACACACAGTACACACCTCCGCATGCTCAGCTGCATTGTCTACACACAGTACACACCTCCCGCATGCTCAGCTGCATTGTCTACACACAGTACACACCTCCCGCATGCTCAGCTGCATTGTCTACACACAGTACACACCTCCCCAGCCCCTACATTGCCCACAGCTCTGACAATAGTTCAAGTCAGAGTTTATTTGTTCAACTTCAAGAGTCATTACAGTACAGTATTTAAAATACATATAGAATTTTAAAACAATTTATAATGCACATAAATACACTCATAATGATATAACATGTACACTCTGATCTTACATACAATTTGCTTCACTGAATTTATTAAATACATATTCCTTATCTATATAGTTGAGGGGAAAAAAAGTCTCCAAGGGATTTCCTTAGCTAATTCTTGCAAATGCATTAATTTAAACAGGGCACCCATGGGTTTGGGTCTGGTGACCTCAGTGCCCCCCATGACACCCTAACAGCTACCTTGAAAAAAAAGACCATTACAGCAACAGTCACTGTAATGGTCAAGTTCCAAGTGTGTAGCTGTCCTCAGTAGTTCTGCCCCCCAGAAACAACCCAACCTGGAGTTGATAATCTTAAATTCTGGGTTGTTAGCACATCCACTCAACAGAAAACACTCATCTATTTGGACGCACAATACCTGTGTTGGTATTGTGCCATCACTGTGCGGGAGGTCAGCATTCTCACTATCGACCTCCCTTGGTGCTTCCAGATACCTACAGTGCACCCCTGAAGGTGTAATGTCACCATTCCCATTTTGGAAGTGAGGTCCATTTAATAGGACAATAAAAAGATTTCTCTTAGATTCTTTCTAAGCTGTGCATAGATCATATGATTTTTCCCAGAGAACTGTTTCAATGCAATTTCTCGAGGCTCATTGAAAGTCAAGAATTATACTTCCTTGTAGGTCGAATACTGCGTGTATTATTAAAAAGGAAAACATTTGTTCAGTAAATATGGAGTTGGACCTAGGAACTTCTTTCACTGTGTCCTTCCACCAGAGTCCACTCTGCAAGGTTTCTACCATTTATTGAATATTTCTATTTGTTTAAAAGCTTCTGCCAATTTATTTATCTATTTATTTAGAATTTTGGTGAACAGGAGATACAAGTTGAGCCAAGGTTCTATTCCAGGTGTGACTGGGGGTGATGTGGATAAACAAAAAAATACAGCACAATAATGCAGGACACTTCTGAGGATACAGCAAAGAGAAGCTCAATTTACAAGAAAACAGGTGAAGAGTAAACAAAATGCAATGCAATAATGTGGGATATTCTCAAAAGTACAAAAATAAATACCTCATAAATTGCACAAAGTAGATTTATTGCACCTATCCCCAAGCACACAATTTTGCTGCATCATTTGTCAATTTTTACATTTTGTATTATAAGAGACAGTGATAAAACTATCTTTCCATAAAACCATTATAACCAAACTTTAGGGTCCCTAAGTCACTCAGAGGCTGCACACATCAAGAAGATTTTGGAGAAGGTCACAATGCTATCCTACTTATGGGGATATTAAAAATATCTTATCTCTGGTTCAATAATGATTTATGTATTTCATCACATCCTTCACAACAGACTCTATTGGTGGGTTCATGAGAATTCGAAGGATACCACTTTAGGCAATTCACAGCTTGAAAGACATTGTCCCAGGTACAAATGTCTTATTTTATTACATTTTTGGCAATAGAGAAATATATGTGGGAGAGTTTCAAATGTGTCTTGATCACAGTCACAATAAAGGTTGGGAACTATTATTTTGTCTTAGTATCAATATATTGCAAACTTTTGTAGGAATAGATTTCTAATCAAAATTTTGTAAATATTGCTCAGTCGTTTTTCTAAATTAAAAAGCACATGTATGGTTCTAAAACATGGTTTATTTTATTTTGTGAGTACCATTTGTGTAGTTTTAACAATCTACTGTAATTTTCTCCATATCTGATTCATAAGAGTAACAACTTAAGTCTATTTTAACACGTTTTGCATAATCATGTGATATTGTTATATTTTTAAGTGAGTCTACCCATAAATGTTCTAATTTTAGGAGTTCTAATGTGTCCAAATATCTTTCAATCAGATGGAAGAATCATTTTGAAATCAAGTTATTTTCTCATCCAGACACTTTTTAATTAGTCTATCTGCATCTGCCCTGTCCATTTGATCCAATATACAATTTTAGAAGAAAGGGCCAAACAGCATATTTTAACATGTCCTAATGTTCTTGCTATAGCTATAGTTGTTGATTTGGGAATTGAAGAATACCTTTATATAACTGGTTAAATGTTTTTTCTAGTTGGTCAACATTTTTATCATACCAGACTTCTGTGACATATAGAGCAACTGGATTTAACTTTGTTGCCAGAATATAGGTTTGTTGTGGTCCTCAGTAAAGTATGATTTATCTTTCATTTAAAAAGTTTTTCTCACAATAGAGTTCTGTTTATACTATCAAATGCACATTTGAAGTCTACAAATGCCAAGTAGATAGGAAAACATTTCTTGATGTAATAGTTCTCTAAGATATGCTGTAAAATGAAACATTGGTCAATTGCTGAGTAAGATTTTCTGAAACCAGCTTGATAAATACTTATAATGTTCTGCTTATCCTCCCATAGACTTAATTTAATTAGTAGAAGTTTGGCAAATATTTTCCCCAGGATGTCTATAAGGCTGATAGGGCTATAGTTCTCTGGGAGACTGGGATCTCCCTTTTTATGTTGTCTTGCACACAAGCACAAACAACATATTGTGGTAGCTTGAAGTAGCAGGTTTTGGAGGTACGGTCATGTTGTGGCCAATAGCGCCACTGCTTTTTTCTGAGCTGGGCTGTGTGACAACAATGAAATAGCACGCTGCCTGTGACAGAGCTGCAAAAGTGTGCCACCAACTTGAAACAATTTTGCCACTGCAATGAGGGAATGACCCACCATTGTAGGGTGTGCCTTGTCTGGTGTAACATTTCAATAAACATGGTGGCAGCTGATGCCGTCCCCCTCTCACAGTCCCACCCTGAAAGCCAATGTTGAAGTGTCCAAATCCCCTATAGGCATGCCCCCTTTCTTACCCAGTTACCTTGATGACAGGGAGCCCAATCCCCATTGGCATAATGTCCTTCGACTGGCACCCTGTCTGCTGGGGATGCCCAGTCCCCTTTGGCATCATGCGCACTCCCTCACAGACACTTTTTCTGTGCCGACAGGGGGTCCAATCCCTGTCAGCTTCAGCCCCTCCCAAAAAAGCACAGGTGGCACACTGGGAGCCTACCTCAGTATGCCAAGACAAACCTGTAAATAAAAAACCTTCCCACGATGTCTTTTGCCTTTTTAACCTGTAAAAGGGAAAACTGTCCCTCATTGTCTCCAGTGCCCCCTCCTCCAACCTGCACCCACCCTCTGAGCACCCCATCTCCCTGCAGCCCCCTAACCCCATACTTACTCCTGCAGCCCAGCGCAATGATCTTCGGTGGAGCGGGAACACATCTGCACTCTTCAATGCCGACCACGAACTGAAGAAATGTCGGTAAGCTGTGTAATGGCATCAATGGGGGGGTCAACTTAGGTGGATATTTTGGCCATTTTTGCAACTTTTGGCTCCAAACTTTCAGCATGGGGTTCTTAGGACCCCACCTCATGAACTCAGTCACTGTCATGTCATTATTCAGTCCCAAAAAGTGATTTTGTGGTCACTGCGCAGAATCACCTTTTGGGACCAATTAATGGAAAGATAGTTTCATTGTTCATGAGATGGACTCCCAAAAAGCCTATGTTGTACATTTGCTGAAACAATTCCAGAAAATGACTGTGTTATGAGCGTGCATTGCGCTTGTTTTCACTCACGCTTGTTCGAGAATTTTTAATGTTTAATGACATGGTTGCTGTAGGAAATCAATGTTTGGGACAGAATAAGAAAATCACAGTGACACTGTTCATGAGCGGAGGTCCCAAAATGCCTATGTTGAAAATTTGGTGACAAAATGACTTTGTCACGAGTGTGCATTGCGCAGTTTCCATGCACGCTTGTAATTTCGAGAATTTTTAATATTTTCACTCCAGATTTTCAGCATTGCCATTCCTTCACACCTCCTTATGAACAGTATAGCTGTCATTTTTCACATCCTGCCCAAAATGTGTTTTCGCACATCTGATGCAGAATGGCAGGGTCACTGTGGGAAATCAACATTCAGTACAGATTAACAAAATCATAGTGCCACTGTTTATGAGTGGAGGTCCCAAATGCTTTCATGAGGTGGGGTCACAAAAAGACCCTGCTGAAAATTTGGAGTCCAAATGCTAACAAATGCCCAGGGTGGGTGTTAGGCTTTGTAAACTTAACGACCCACCCTATAGAGACTGACAGGCGTCAGGGGTGTGCCTTTGATTTTTCAGCTATAGTACTTATGCCATTCCACCCTCACCCCTACCCTGCAGCCAGCGACAGACATCAAGGTGTGCCTTGGACTCTTCAGCCCCAAAGTTCACCCCATTCTCCTATACTGCACCCATCTCAATGTATTTCCTTATGCAATGGGGTGAGCGTAAGGCCTGATGACCCCAAGGCACAAAGCGACACTTGTCAGAGTCTGCAGGGTAGGGTGAGGTGCAATGGCATGAGCATTATGGCTGATGACCCAAAGGCCCACCTCAATGCCTGTCAGTCTCTGCATGGTGGGGTGGGGTTGATGTTGGTTCCATACTTCACTGCCATTCCTATTATGCATCTCTCTAACTGCTGCATTACCGAAGCCAACACCAGCAAGACAACATTCAGCATTGACAAATGCTTGTTATAAATTGGAACTATGATATTACCTTTCCACTATTGTGGTATATAATTTTCTTCAATTAATTCAGTAAACAGTATTGCTAAAATATTGGTTCACCATTCAATCCTAACTTTGTATATGAAAGGAAGCATTTTATGAGGACCTGGAGGCTTATTTGATATTGTAGATTTAATGGCAATAGCTATGTTTTCCAGGGCTATACAATATTTAATGGATGCACAGTCCTATTTAGTTTATTAAGTATTTATTAATCTATGATTTCAACTTCCCTAGCATAAAAATCCTTTGATAATACTGGAACCAATTTGAAAAAAAGACGTGACCCTGGTAGAAAGGGTGCAGCACAGCGTTACCAAACTTATTCCCAACTTGAGGGACCTAACATATGATGAAAGGTTAAAAAGAACTGGGTTTCCACTGTAGAGGAGCAACAGAGTTGAGGAGATCTGTTACAGCTATATGGAATATTACAAAATCCATCACTTATGGCACAATGCAAGCTTGTATACATTGAAAGAAATACTAATTTGAGATGCCATAATAAACAGCTCACTATACCAAAGACAAATACATGTAAAAGGGATAACTATTTCACCATTAGGGCAACTAGTTAATGGAATACCTTGCAGCAGCATGTAGTCAAAGCCGGGAACTTTCACCTGTTTAAAGAATGATTAGATATGCACTTTTAACTGGATAAAGGGAAGCACACAAAACACCCGCTAAGCAGTGGGAGACACTCTCAATGGGCTTCTGCCTTCTTGTGTCTAACACACCTAGTAACCTGATAAGGTGAAATACTGTATCAGCCTGAGTATTGTTAGCATAATTACTTGCTTCTTTGATGACCATCAGCCAAAACATCATATTATCTCCTGTTCTTGTAAGTTCCAACATATGCAACTATTGTTTAGTTTGGGATTACTGTCTTTGTGCTATTAAAAATGTATATTCCTTCCTAGTTTTGTCCAAAAGGGAATAATTCTCACTTGACAGATTATATCTTACATACCCTATGAGTCATGATAATCTTGATTTAGTCTTTACAATCAACATTAAACCATAAGTCACAAATTCTAGTTTTCACAGGGTGATACAGAAGTGACAAAAGGATGCTTCATATTGTACTTTTTGTATTTTTCAATAACTCTCCTGCCAAAATTCTAAATGATATATTAGCTAACTCCTTGCAGTTTTTTACTCCAGAAATTACATCCAATATGTCTGCCTCTATGAGAGGTAAGAATGTAACAATTCTTTGATTCCTGTCCTCAATTTGTCAGCCACTGTAGACTGGATCATGTTTGCCAGTAGGTCCAGAAGCTTTCAGTTTAAGTGTAAAAGGATAATGGTCACTCTCTGATCTTAGTACTGTCGTGAACTCTGCAAAATCATATATTTGACAGAGCAATGCAAACATATAATCTACCACACTAGCCCATGTAGAGGTCATAGAAGTATATTAAGATGTATTTCCTCCTTTTAATGTACTGTTCAATATCATCAACCCCAATCTTTCCAATAAATTCAGGAGTCTTCTGCCACTTCCACTTACAGTCTTGTCCTGTGATACTCTCAATAAAGAGGAGAGGAGACAGTTTGCTCAGTATATACATCTGGGACCATGTAACCTGTTTTAGTATTAAAATCACCCATGTCCTGCCAATATGTTTGCTTTGTGCATGCGTGCAAGAAAACATAAAAGTAAGTTCTGAAAGCTTGGGGATGTGGATACTTGAAAACAACAGGAAGTGTATTTTCATTGTACCAGAGGCAGGAGATGTAATAGATTTATAGCTTTGAGAAGTATGTACGCATGTCTGTGAAAATGTGCAGGAAGGCAATAAAGGCAGGAGGTCAGAAGACTTGAAAAAAGCAATAGAGTGTACAGCTGAAGCTATGGTGCCAAACTGCTGGGCAGTCAATGTGTCAGGCATGAGTTTTCTGCAGAGTAATAAGGAAAGAACAAACAAGGACTTAGAGGCCACCGCTGACAAAGTATGGATTCACTGGAGGGAGTGGCTTCTAGCTGGGATGGGAATGCAACTAGTTGTTGGCCATGCTACACGTCACATTTTTGTGTAGGTAAGAAGCTCTGCACACAAAGTATTGCACATTGAAGTCTTGGTCATTCAGTTGCATGCCGGTACTTAGCTCTGTCATATGGAGTGCAAAGCCAATGACCAATTACTTCAGGTCAAATGGAGGAGGTAGGTCAGTTTCCCTGGTGCCACAAAAGGGAGGAAGTGGCTGCAGTGCATAGGCCAGCTTTTTGTACAAGGGTATAATACTGGGCACACAATCAACTTGCTTTGAACAATGACTGCAGGCAATTCAAACATAATTGTTGTTAGGACACAGCAAGTTGTGACACTATCAGCTGTGGGAGCATCAAAATAGACGAGAGATAAAACCGAGTGTGCTGGATGACTAGTGACTACAAGGTATCATGGGTGTGAAGCTTGAGGGCAGAACATAGACAACATCCCCATGTGAGAAATGCAGTTCTGAGACTCTGGACAGTGGCCATGGGAGTCTTAGGACCAGCTCTGCAATACCAATGCCATGGGTACTACTTGAGGAGAGAGACATGTGTCTTGGAGGGACCTCTGTACCCAGGGAGGAAGGAACAAGCATACTTGCTGGCATGCAATAACAAGAACAGCTATGGATGAGAAGTGGCCGGTCAGGTGTTACTTTCAGACTGCATGATACATTCATTATTCCAATGGACAGCTGCTCCAGTGTGTGATCATTACTTCTTTTACAGTAAATGTTGTGCAAACTCACCACAAACAAGACTGTCCATGGTCACCATGCTCTGTCCCTGATATTTGTCCATGATAACTCAATCCATGGGTTGTTCATGATTCATTGACAAGATTGTCCATGGCTGATGAATATGCACAGCTACCTGGATAATCAAACAATCAAGAGAGACTAAACAGAGGGAACCAAATCAATTTTCAACTGGTTAAATGAAAGAAAAAAGATTCTGAAAATAACATTTTAAATTATTTCAGGCTGTAGCCATCCACGATTCTTCATGATTGAAATGTAGTATTTAGTGTCCTTGCTTGATAATGATTTTAATTATTGGATTTTTGGTTTTGATATTAATAAAATCAGATGTCTTTGTCCACTGTTCAAGATTATATAATGGATGATATTCTGGTTAAAATATAACAAGCATTTGTCAATGTCAAATGTTTGCCTCTGGTATTGCTGCTGTTGTACCATGTCTTGCTTGTGCACATTTTTGCAATATGTTTACCCAGGACATAGCAGCTTAGATGCAATATCTCATTGTCAGTTGGGTTCTGCTTTGACACATTGTTAGACTGTAATTACACAGGATAGGGCAGCTGGGAGGTAATATTCTACTTTTAAATGGGCTCCCATATTTTGACCCCAAATGTCCAGCAGTCTTTTTTATGACCTGATGTTATGATCAAGACAGGTGGAATTTTTAAACTCCGATCCAAAAGGTGATTTTGTTGTGTGACTGCGGAAACAAGTTTGGGAGGGGATTTGAAAAATGACACCTGCCACATTCAGGAGGTGGTGTAACACAAGGGCTATGTTGAACATTAGGGGACCAAAATCTTCAAAAAATAAAATTATGATTAAATGTTGGAACAATTCATTTCCTCATAACTTAGTTTTTTTTTTACATTTTTACCTCAATCTTTCAATATAATCTTTTTATGTCCACTCCTTCTGAGCATGACAGGTGCCATTTATAAAACAATTACTGAAATATCATTTTGCACCACAAGTGTAAAACACATTTTGGGTAGGATTTGAGAAATGACAGCTCTCACAATCATTAGGTGGTGTGAAAAAGTGGCTATGTTGAAAAGTTAGCGTCAAAATAGTGAAGATTATCACAGTTCTAGGCGTAGATTGAAAAATTGCAATGCAGACTCATAACTTTGTTGTTTTCAAACATTTTTACCCAGATTTTCCACATAGCCTTCTTATGACTCCACATAGCCTTCTTATGAGCTCATTTCATGAACAAGGGTGGAGAATATTTTCAAATCCTGCTCAAAAGGTGATCTTTGTGCCACAAGTGCAAAAACACATTTTGGCCAGGATCTGAACAATTGCAGCTGTCACATTCATGAGGTATTGTGAAAAAATAGCTATGCTGAAAATTTGGGGTCAAAATATTGAAAATGATCAATGTTACAAGCTTGTGTTTGCAAATGTCAATGTAGGCACATAACTCTCTGTTTTTTTAATATAAAAATCTTCTTGTGACCCCACCTCATGAACTTTTTCAGCTCCTGCCTGAAAGGAGATTTGCACAGTGACCATGAAATCACCTTTCTGGACAGATGTTACCAATTTCATTGTCATTGTTCATGAGGTGGGGCCCCAAAAAAAGGCATGTTGAGAATTTGGGTCAAAAATATTCAAAAATGTCCAAGTTATGACACTAATTTCAAAATCCCATTAAAATACATTGAACTGCATACCTGATTTCCTCAGTTTGCAGTCCAGCTTTGAAGAGTGAAGATGTATATGTGGTCCAGAGATGATTACAGTGCTGGACTTCAAGTTGGTAAGTGAGGGCTTGGGAGGTGGGTAGTGCTGAGTGGCAGGGTCAGGTGGGGGACTAACTGCACAACAGATATCAATGGATGGTTATCTTTCTTACAGGATTAAAAAAAAAAAGGGGGAATTTTTTCTTTAGTTTCCAGTGGTGACACTGGGGGATTGGGTACCCACAGTGTTGGTGTTATCTTTGTTTGTGTGTGTGTGTGTGTGTGTGTGTGTGTGTGTGTGTGGAGGGGTGAGTTGGTGGGTGCTGATTGGGAGGGTCAGGGGGCACAGTTACAGAGGCACCAGTAACAGACATCGATTAACAGTTTATTTATTACAGGCTATATATGGACATATAAAAAACCTATGAGAAGGTGACACTGGTGGATTGGGCACCTTCAGTGTGAGAGTTATGTTTGGGGGTGGGTGGTGCTGAGAGGGAGGGTCTGGTGGGGGGGTTACAGAGGCACCAGTAACAGACATCGATGGACAGTTTTCTAATTATATGCTATATACCTATAGGCAAACACTGGGGATTAAACTTCTCAGTGTTAGTTTTTATTTATGTATTTATTTATTTTTATTTATTTAGGAAATCAGAATTACTTGTGGGTGGGGTGGGGTGGTGTGGTAGGCTAAGAGGTCGGGTTGGAGGACAGTTACAGGGTGCCAGCAACAGACATTGACCCATGGATTTCTTTGTTACAGGCCAAAATTTCTCAGAAGGCTGATCTGACAGATCAGCTGTGCTTGCTGGCACAGATAAAAGGAAAGAGCCAGCCTATGATTGGATAAGCTCTTTCTTTTGAAATGCTCAAAGTTTCAACCCAGCAAGCAGAATACTGTCATGATCAGCCTGGCTGATGATTGGTGTGACACTGATGAGTCCCTTGCAGACCACTCTGCATTTGGCTGACAGTTCACAACCCTTAAGAGCCACTCTCCTCTAACAAAATATTTGCTGTGCATGTGTGCACTGTGAAGATAAATATTGTTTTTACCCCATTAGGAGTTCTTTCATTTATTTTATTTTGTTTAGTTTTTATTGACCAAGTAAGCATGCTAGACAAGTAAATGCCAAATTTCAGGAACAACATGGGAGATTACACAGGTAAGGAAAGTTCTTAACATACAGTTTTAGCATACAAAAATACAAAATAAGATACACTGAAACTAAAGATAGTGGGCCATATTCATGAAGGTGCAGAGTGGCTATGTGTCATGTAAATGCTGTGTGAAGCCTCCCCATCCTTCCCACTCCCACCACAACCCCCCTGCATGCAATTCACTTCCCACATATGCCCCTACACACCCAGTCCCCCCAGTGAATTATGCAGCTCTGCACTGGGACAGTCCAGGAGTGGTACAGGAGGCATGCCAACATTCTGTGGTATTCTGCAAGTTGTGGAATATTGTGCATGGGCTCAAACAGCTATGCCATCCTAAGGCAGCCATAAACCCAGTCTGCACCCCCCCCAGGTGGTGGCTGCCAGCCACGGCAGTGATAGTGGGGATCCATAGACCCCTCAAAATGGACACCCTTGCCATTGGGGCAATCCTTGGGTGTCGGGGGCAGTGAACCGGGCACATACCCCAAAATGTGGTCAGCATACTGAGTGCTGGAAGACAACATGGTGCCCCATGGGTGCAAGTGATCCACTGATAGGACCCAGGGACAAGCATCTGATTAGCTGCCTGCCCAGGTCCTCTGCTCCATGCCTGACTGCCCCAGGAATCCTTTGTGCCAGGGTGTGGGGCTGCATAAGGGAGCCACGCAGAGGCCAGTGTTAGTGCATGTGGTCCCCATGTGGATCTCCAGTGGGTGCGGAGCCATGCAGGGAAGGATACATGACTTTGGCGTATAGTTCCAGACTCTTTTGTGCATAGCCTCCAGTGTGTACACAAAAGTAATGATAACAGAAGATAAATCCAATATCAATTTAAACTCCTTATGGTACAGTAAAAAATAATTTCTTAACATACATTGAGATTGAAGTTTTATTCCTTAAATCTATAGTTTATTAATAGAGCATATTAATTTTAATTGTTTTGATTTTATTTGACATTGTTCTTGGTCAAAGCTGCTATAGAATTCTTCAAGCATAATCTCTGTATATGATGACACTTCACAGTGTGTATTCTGAATGTTCTGGACACACCACAGACAGCCAGGGTCAACACTGGTTCATCCATGTTTGACCATGGTTTGCCCATGGTCATAAGGGCATGGGATAGCAACCAAGTTACATAATTTATTTGCATACTGGAAGGCAGAATCTGATAACTTAAAAAATAACATTCTTGTAAATTCTGAAGAATAAATAAGGTTTACACAAGGAAATTACTGTGGACTTGATTTATTATGCTGTAAAAAGTCTTGCTTTGTTCGCTGTAGAAAGAGACCTGCTAAATTAATTTAACAGTTAAGTTTAATGATGCTATGTACCTATGCAATTAACTGTACTATTTTTGTCTATTGTATGCTTTTGTGTCTCTTATCTGTAATTAATTCCGGGTCACCCCTGAAAAAGGGACTTTGTTGTCTCAGTGGGCTTACCCGGTCAACAAATTTCATTAAATAATAAATATGTCACACTCATTATATGGCAGTACAGGACAGTGAACTTTAATTGCATTTAACAAGTCACTTAGGCTTGGACTGCTAAATTAAACAAAGGCATGCCTTTTCAATTCTACAGTAATTACTTGACCATAAAAATAATATGAGAACTCAGCACATCTTTAAAGAGTTTCATTTTTGATGGTATAAATAGAAATTCAGTCATTATATCAGTTATGAATGAGGAGACTCTCCATTATAAAGAGGCACAATAGCAGCAATGGGTAAATGAATCACAGCTATTTCAAACTTATGTGTGAATAAAATGTATTCATTACTGAATATAACCCAGGGATTGCAAGTTTTGGTTTTTCAGTAGATACAGTATTCAGGATTGGCTGAAATATCAAAAGACCCTTTGAAATATAGGTATTTTAGATACAAGTAAATTAATCTTACTTACAATGGATTCCCTTCCAAACTTCCTCTCTCCCTGTTACTGTTTCAGCATAACTAAGAAAAATAGAAAAAATAAAAAATAAACATATGGTTGCAAAATAGACATACTGTGAACCAACTCTTTTTACTTGGAGTCCGTTACAACTTGTTCTCCCCTCCGCCCCTCATTTTCATTATTTTTTCCTATTACTTTCTAAGGAAGAAGTTAGATTACAATCATATAGTTAATATTTATCATGTTCAAGAGAAACCTGTAGGCAATGTATTTTTTAAATCATTAATGGAACTCTCAACAGTTTCACATGCATAGCACTGCTCTTTAATCTCCACTCAGAGCTTTGTGGGGAAAATTATAATGGCGCAGAAGCACTTTAAGTAAAGTTGTTTCTTATTCCATTGAACTTCTTCCTTTCTTGAATGATTTCTCGTGGCAAATCATTATTAACTGAAATGTTAGCACCTTACAGATTTAGTCTTTTCTTTTTTATAAATGACTCCCATTAATGTGTCTTTGCCATGACAGTGTATTAATTTTAATATTTTCAGATGTGGTGGAGCTAAATCTGAAGGTTTAGAGTGCAGGCCTCAGTGTATTCTGTCAATTTCAAAATTCATTTCTGTATGGTGTGTGTCCATGTACACTGCTGCTATTTGTTTAAATGATATGCGGATGCCTTTTGTATTGTCCCAGGCTTCTGGAACACCCAGAAATCTAATGTTTTTCCTGTGAGTTCACATTTCAAAATCCACTGATTTAGATTTTTCCCCTTTTCTTTTGTTTCTTCCAGTTCTTTCATTTTGTCAGAATATGAGAGATGGTTCTTCTGCAAGGTTGATACTGCTTGTTTTAATTGTTCCAATCCATTTTTAATTTCCATGTTTTCTTTAATAAGCTATTGGGTTTGCCTGGCATAATTGTCAATTTGTTCCTGTAAGTTTAGAACCCTTTCCATTTTTTGGTCTAGCATATTTATTTGTTTTAGCAAATTTATTGCCCAGGCAGGTGGTTCCGCCTCATCTGAGCTATCGGCATCCTCAGCGCCTCTGTATTGTTGGGGTGCTTCAGTTTCTTCTTCATTCCCTCCTGCTGTCTCACTGTTTTGTTTTGTTTTCTTGTGTAGCTTGCTTTATTAAACATTTTGCATGCTTAATGGTAGTACTCATTTATATGTCTGATGCCAGCAAACATAGCTTACTGAAGCCAATCAGTTTATTTAGGTTTGCATTATCACTGACCCCAGCCACAATAGCAGTGTCAATCATTAGTGCATCTGAGTCAGTTTCCAACACTTCAACCAGAGTTTCTACTGGTTTTTGAATTATTCGGGAACTGCAGATCTGGTCCGTGCTCTTTTGAGTTTGTTTTATTGACATAAGTAGCCTGGTCACTGTCCACTGCTTTCACATTTTGTGTTTGTATTAAACCTTTCTTGCTCTTCTTTTCAAACATTGTTTGTAAGGGCACACCAGCACACTTGAGGAGTGCGCTCAGCTGGGCCCTCTCCCTAGATGGTGTACTTGAGTCAGGTGTTACGGGTAAGATGGAGTTCTTCGTTAGCGCTTTCTTGTCCGGATAATGAAATAGTGGAAACAATCCTGAACCGCTGGTGTATTTTGGAGATACAGACTCTTTTAGTTGTTTTTTTTCTGTTTTCTGAAAGCAGTGTTATTTTGCTGGTGACCATAGCAGGTTGTTTAGTCTTTTTTTGGTTTAGCACTGCCAAAATAATTTTTCATTTTTTTCTTGACATCATGATACCAAATGACAGCAATAACTTAGTATCTTTCTTTTTTGATTTCTTCATCCAGTGTTAAAGGTTCTACATCAAAGTTCATACTTTACTGACTCGTTGTTAGCAAGCATTTGTTGGAGGGAGTGTTTCTGAGGGGAGCTCAGCTGAAGCGTTTAGCCTTTATGGCTGTTCTGTTGAGTCACCATGATGCCCCTCCTGCTCATGGGTGGCCTCCTCATGTCAACCACCACCATCATCATACAGAAAAACTGACAAGTGCACCTGTCTTGGCATATGCAGATCCAAGCAAACCATACACTCTGTATACAGATGTGAGTTTCCATGGTCTTGGAGCAGTTCTGTGTCAGTACTACAGAGAAGGACTGAAACCAGTGACTTTTGCCAGCAGAAGCCTTACACTATTTTTTACATTTTTCTTTAATCAGAAATACATCTTTGAACTCAAGAGCTTATTTACAAAGGTTTCTCATCATAAATGGTAGTTACACAGCTTAAACAGGTAGAGTACAGAGAGCAGATCCAATGGAGCCTTTTCACAGTGAGCTACAGGGAATACAACAGCACACAAAACAACAGAGCATAGGTTACATCAGTATTTGATAATGCTTATGTAATCTATGTCAATGTGCAGTTCCACTTGTGAACAACTAGTGCCCCAATGGAACTTGTTTGCATTGACTTTCTCAGTCTTGAACCTAACAGTAAGAACTAAATGCCAATGTACTAGATGTGGCAGATTGTTTCTGGTGATATGCAAAAGCCTTTCTGACCAAATACCAAAAAGCACCTACTGTAGCTAAAGAGGGAGCTCCTATTTGTTTTGAACATGAGATAATTGGAGATTTGTTGGTGTCATGATAAGGGGCAATGTGTGTTATTTTTAATATAAGAAGTAATTTCTCAAATATAGAAATTTTCCTTTAAATACAGATGTACTTCTGTATCATGTGAGGATTATGGGGCTATTTAAGAACGTGGATAATTAGAACATGACGTCTTGATAAAGCATCAAGTGTGACACAAAACGTAGACTCTCTTGTGAGGGGGTGCTACCTTTGTGTTTTGTTTTTTTGAATAAATCATTTTTTATCATACATTATCTCAAAGCATTTTATCTTCCTGCCTGGAATGAGGCCAAAAGTTTCTCCTTTGTCTCTGTTTGATGGTGCTGTACTTTGGCTCCTCCATCCGGTCCTGCAGACATGTTTTTTAGCACTTTGGCGTTTGGTTTCTTGCATGGTTTGATATTTGTAATGGGTTGGACTGGATCAGCATTGTAGCATCCTGAAGAATGGAGTCAGATGTTGGCAACACCATTGTTATTATGAGTAGCAACCCCCACTTGTAAACGCTACTAATTCCAATACCCTACCTTGTGAGACTACCAGTATACTCCACACTTTGTTTTCAGCAATGCAGGTCGATAATCCCCTCCTGGCACAATATAATGTGGCGGGTGATGCTGTGGTTAATATTGCAGGCCAGACAAATGAGTGGGGACCCACTGCAGTAACTAAAATAAAACAAACATATGTGTTATTGGAGAGAATAATGTTAAAAGTGAGAAGATTGTACTAACAAAGAGTAACAATGGAGGCCTACTTACAGGTCAAAAGAGTCCCAAGGGGGGTTAAGATGGGTAATGCAACCAGATTTTGGGACTGATCAAATGGAATTGTTAAAGGACTGGCAGACCCACTTGTTGGAATTATCAGCAGGGTTAATTCAAATTATCCTCAAACATGCAGCTCTATTAGAGGAAGCAACAAATTTGGAACTTATTAAAAATGAAGCACTTTTTAACTCATTTCATACACATTCATTGTATGATATGTACATTAGTAAACTTAAAGAGACAGTACACCAGCACGATGTATGAATAAAAAAGGAGAAAATGAGAAGGTCTGAGAGAAACAGGAGAGACTATGAGAATGGAAACATTTTTTAGTGGGATAAAATAACATTGTGAAGCCCATTCATCCCATTCTTAAAAAAAACCTGTGCAGAGTGATACCTATACCAGTGCATCTGGTTCAGAAACAGAGGAAGAGACTGCAGAGATGGATAATACCCCCACCTCAGCCTTTTTTGTTACTGGAACCCAGTACACAACAATTGGGCACTTTAGTGTCGATTAGACATGGCACAGAAGTGTTAGTGGAAGGAACATCTACCAGGCCAGAATACCCCCACCCCCATTCCCCATCCCCACAGGCAGAGCTATTGAACAACACCCCACCTCCAAATAAACAGGGCTTGTTATGGGAACACCAGCCATCAGTGACATTACAACAGACACAGTTACAAGGGAGAGGATTGGGTGTAACTTTCCCTCAGCTTCCCATTGTCCCACAGAGAGCTTTAAGATGCAGCCTGTGTCTAGTAAGATTTCCAGATGAAAGACTCAGAGGAGCACAAGAGGGAAGGGGTAATTATAAAAGGGAGTTATCAAGAGAAAGGGGATACAGGCCATCACGCAACAGGTTCAGAGGGAGAACACACTCCTGGAGAAACAAATAGATGAAGTGCAGGAACAGGATCAGAATATGTTATCATTTATCCCTACCACTACCATCAATCATTTTGAAACTGTTATAGATCTGCATGCTTTTGCATGAAAACTAAATCTCAAGGTTCATTTTGTGAAGAACAATAAGGATGTTGAACAGGACGGTATGGTGAATGACAATGAATTGGGAGAAAATAATGAAGAAGAAGTATTTGTGTTTGGAGATGTCACATTACTAAATACTAAATGGAAAAAGAAATCCAACTTCCTTCCCCACATGAACAACAATGTGGGTCTCTTCCTGTGAGTGTGTGAAAAGGATATACAAACCCTGATGGACACTGCCCCAAAACCAAAATTCTGGAATTGTCCATTGGTTGAGAGGAAGGAAATTCAAAGTTTGCAAGAGAATAACACCATCACTATCAAGCACATGGATAAGGGTGGGGTGGTGGTAGTGACGGACAAAGATAAGTATTTGAATAGGATGCCCTTGCAACTAAAAAATACAGAGTTTTATATGAAATTGTCATATGACCCTACTCTGAAATGTAAGCAAGAGATTGATATGTGTTTGAATGAGGCAGTTAACATGGGTGTTATTTTACAGGAAATATGTGACTTTTTAACTGCTGATTCACTGGTTAGGCCGGTTATATGTGGATTTCCTAAAATCCACAGAAATGTATTTAACCCTTCCACTAGACTAATTGTTTCCAGTAATAATTCCATCACTGAACCTTTAGCACAATATGTGGATACATGCATTAAAGAGACAGCCCAAACCTCCAGATCTCTTATTAGGGACACCATGCAGTTTTTGGAATTTTTATGAAAGCGACATTGCAGAGGGACTGGAAGGAAAAGTATGTCTCTTTGCATATGACACAAAGATCTGCAACAGAGTTGATGCACAAGGTGGGGTGGAAAGGACGAGAAGGGACTTGGCAAGGTTAGAGAATTGGTCAAATGTATGGCAGCTTAGATCTAATGCTAAGAAGTGCAAGGTAATGTACCTGGGAAACAAAAACCCAGGGGAAGAGTACACAATGGTGGGGTGAGATACTAAAAACAATAAAAATGGAAAGGGACCTGGAAGTAGTCATATCAGATGACTTAAAGGTGGGCAAGCAATGTGAGAGGGCAGTAAGGAGGGCTGGGGGGATACTGGGATGCATAGGGAGAGGCATCACCAGTAGAAAACAGGAAGTTGTTATCCCTCTGTACAGACAGCTGGTGAGACCCCATCTGGAGTACTGTGTGCAGTTCTGGAGACCCAATCTCCACAAGGACATAGACAAGATGGAAGCTGTCCAGAGGAGGGCAACTAAAATGGTGCAGGGTCTGCACCAGAAGACATATGGAGAGAGACTAAAGGAGCTTAATATGTATAGCCTCGAGGAAAGGAGGGGGGACATGATAGAAACTTTAAAGTACCTCAAGGGAATCAACAAAGTCCAAGAGGGTAGCATCTTTCAAAAAACAAGAACAAGGGGCACAATTTGAAGATGGAGGCGGCTCAGAGGTAATGTAAGGAAGTATTTTTTCACAGAGAGGGTTGTGGATGCATGGAATGGCCTTCCAGAGGAGGTTGTGGAGTCAAAAACAGTGGTTGAATTCAAGCATGCATGGGACAGTCATAAGGCAATTCTAGGGGATGGGGTAGAAAGAAGTAGGCTGCTGGTTAACTAGGATCTGCAGCTTATCCATTAGGTAGGGAAATGGGCAGACTGGGTAGGCCAAGCGGTCCTTATCTGCCATCAAATTCTATGTTTCTATGTTAATAGCTGTGGAACCAGAGTGTATATTGGTTACATTGGGCATACAATCAATGTATTCCAATATCTCACATGATGAGGAGCTAAGTGCCCTTAGGGATGCACTATGTGGTGCCACCTCATAGTCAACTGGTTTTATTGAATTTTTAGTTAAACTTACAGAAATGGTTTTGACTAAGAATGTGTTTTTGTTTGAATATGACATGTATTGTCAAATAAAGGGAACGGCAATAGGAGCTGCCATGGCTCCCAATTATGCCACTATTTTTCAAGCTGAATGGGAATAGCAGTACATATATAATGAGGAAAACAATGTGTTTTTTTTAAAACATGGATTTTTACAGACTCTACCTGGATGATGTGTTTATTTTGTGGAAAGGGAGCATGAAGGATCTACACGTTTGTCCAATATCTGAATCCACTAACAAAATGTACATTTTCATTGACAGCTAATATCATCCATGTTTACGCTTTTGGATGTGTCCAAAGATGGGGGCTAGAAATGAATATTTTCTGAAAATCTACTGATAGAAATGGAATACTCCATTTTGAAGCTGTCATCCTACATGTGACTAGCAATAACCACAGGGCCAATTTATGAGGGACAGAGTGGAATTGCAGCACCATGGAAAAATACCAGGAAAACAACTGTACACTTATTAAGAGGTACTGTGACAGGGGTTATAGTAGAACCTGTGCTGAGAATGCAAAATCAACAGTGGAAGGAATGTCGAGGGAGAGTCTGTTGACACCTAAAAAGAAAAAAGATAGAAGAAAAAATGTGGACGCTAATTTCATTGCTGTTTTTTACACACAGACGAAGGAGTTAGAAAGCATTATTTGAAGAAATTGGCATGCATTGGAGTTAGACTGAGTTTGGATCAAGTCACTAGAAGAGGGCCACAGTTTACCTGTAGAAGAGCCAAACATTTGAAGGATATATATATTGGTGCACAGTTGCAGTGGAACAGAGCCCATGGAAAATAAATACAAACTGCCCACCAGGAACTTTCAATGTGGTAACTGTTGACTTGTAGCCACATTAAGGTGGGAAATTCAACTGTATTGCCAAATGAGATTACAACATTCCATCCAGATGCTTTCATATCTTGTGGGACTGAATCGATCGTGTACCTGGCACAATGGAACTGTGGCTGCTTCTGTATTGGAAAGACAGTGAGAAAATTTAAAAATAGGATCTTGGAACACTTGAGACATATTAGGATAGGGTCAGAGGACAATGCATTGGCCAACCATATGAACCATTATGATATAGCTCATGTTTTTATATTCTATGGATTGGAACAGGTCCTTGTTGGGGTATCAAAATAATGCACTTATGAGCCAAGAATCACACTGGCAGTTTAAATTAAATGCAGAAAATATCCAGGTTTGAATGGGCACTTTCAACTTGCTCCATTCTTTAAAAGGAAACGTTAAATTAGAAATTATTAATTGGTGTATTTATTGTATTTTAGAATATATGCGCTTTAGTATTTGTTGTGTATAGGGTAGTTGGTTTGGATGCACTTTATATAATATTGTGCGAGCTCCTATTTATCTTGAACATGAGATATTGGACATTTGTTGGTATTGTGATAAGGGGCAATGTGTGTTATTTTTAATATAATCAAAAAACCACAAAACCACTCCAAAGGCTATGACGTGTGCTGGATATAAATGATCAAGCTAAGCAACAAATCTCTGCACCACACAAGTATAAATATCGTAACGCAGCTTTAATGTTTAAAAAACATGCTAAACAGCATCCACTCACCAAACCTCTACTGGTTTCACAAAACTTGCTTCATCAGGAGGTATGGTGAGCGGATGCTGTTTGGCATGTGTTTTAAACATTAAAGCTGCTTTACAATATTTATGCTTGTGTGGTGTGAGATTTGTTGCTTATTTTTAATATAAGAAGTAATTTTTCAAATACAGAAATTTTCCTTTGAATGCAAATGTACTTCTATATTATGTGGGGATTATGAGGCTATTTAAGAATGTGGAAAGTTAGAGCATGAAGTCCTGATAAAGCGTCAAGTGCAACATGAAACGTAGATGCTCTTGTGAGGGGAGGTGATACCTTTATGTGTTTTTCGAATAAATCATTTTTTGTCATACACTGTCTCAAAGCATTTTATTTGCTTGCCTGGAGTGAGGCCAAAAGTTTCTTCTTTGTCAGTGTACTAGATGTGACATATTCTTTCTGGTGATATGCAAAAGCCTTTCTGATCAAATACCAAAAAGCATCAACTGTAGCTAAAGTCCTGATGGAGAAGTTCTTTGTTCACTACGGAGCTACCGAAAGGATTAATTAAGGTCAGGAAAGAGACTTTGAAACCAAACTAGTGAAGGAACTTTGGTCCCTATGTGGGATTTGCAAGCCAAGAACAACTATCACCCTCAAGGTGACCCACATCTAGAACAGCTTACCATGACTTTCTTAAATATGCTTGGCAGTCTGAATCCTAAACAAAAATCAATGTGGAGCCAACAAGTGCATACCCTCATGTGCATCTACAATTGTACAAAGAGTGATGCAGCTGGCTGTTCACCATATTATCTCATGTTCAGAAGAGAAGCTAGACTGCCTGTAGAAATCTGTTTTTGTTGTTAAAGATTTTTATTGTTATTGTTACTGAAGCACACTAACATTATACACACAACCTAGGGTATACTGCAACATTTGGTGCCCTTCAGGAAACAAAGAAGTGATGAGCGACCAAGGCTTGTGCAATATTGACATTTCACATGGTCATGCACTGATGGGGTCCACTGGGACATAGATGAAGAATATACATGGTAACAACATTAGTACAACCCATTCAGCCCTCTCCTGACCCTTTGTTGAATGTTTCTTGCTGACCTGGGCCAAGTGTGCAAGGGAGGGCCTGGGCACCATACCCCTAACCCACCTTATGGGCCTCAGCCACTTATTGAGTAGGTGCACTTTAGCATCTGACTGAATAATATATATTGGGATATAGCCATATAACCAGACATAACATAACTATATACATTAGGCAATTACATTGTATGTTGAAGTTTGTTTTGGTATCTATTGGTGAGGTAGTGGGGGTTATGGGCACTTGGGGGTGGGGCTTGTAGACTACTGTCCGCAGCTTTAACCCAGATCTATGTGTGCCTTGTGGCAGTATGCCAAGTTCAGGCATGGCTGCCAACTGTCTATATAGTTGGCCAAGGTGTTCACTGAGAAGCTGGAGAGTCATAGGTAGCTACCTGGACTAATGAGAGGAGTAGCTTGGGAAGGTTGGGCTGTCAGTGGTGCACCACCTCATGAGTATCAGGCTTTTGGCAGCCACCCCTACCACTGTGACACATCTTGCTCCAGCACTGTTTTGGGGAAAACCTGACCTTTCACACCCTAGCAGCAGTAGTGACAGATTGGGGGGTACTTCAGGGTGTATCACCCAAAACATGGTGTTTACTTCTTTCCAGAAAGGGTGAATCTGGGGGCAGTCCTCTAGAACATAGTACAGGTGGGCGCCCTGTTGCCACAATGCCAGCACTCATCATTGAGGGAGCTAGAGGGAGCCAGGTTGGAGAGGCATGCTCCATTTGTTTGAACTCTCTTACCACTTGGGCTACAATGAAGGTCATATGATACCCTTGAACCTGGGGAGCCCCCACCGCCCCTCTGCTCCAGTGCTGTCTCAACTTTATCTTAGTGAATCAGGGTGAGCATCCTTCCCAAAGGAATCTCCCTATCAATGTTTCTACCTCCTGGAACCATTTGGGTGGGATCTGCACTGGTAGGTGCACTAGTAAGTAAAGAAACCAAGGAGCTTCCATCATTTTGATTGAATCTATCTTCCCTGCCAGGAACAGTTTTAGTGCTTTCCATCTGTCCACACTGTTCCTGATGGTTTCTAGTAGGTCCTGGAAGTTGGTTGAAATCATTCTGCATAGATTAGGGTGCATTATGATGCCCAAATATTTGCTACCCTCTGGTGACCATTTGAATTCTAGTGACAAAAAGGGGTGACATGAGCATACCAAGTTCACTGGGAGCACCTCAAACTTGTTTTACCCGTAGGCCAGAAACCTGGTAAAATTTTGTCAATGTGCATAGGACTGACTGGACCACATGTGGGGTCTAGGCAGTGGTTATTAACAGGTCATCGGTGTAGAGGAAGGTTTTAAAGGTGTGCCTTCCCTGTTGTATGCCTGGGATTCCCTCAGAATCCATGATAGCTATGGCCAGTGACTCTGTAGGCAGGATGAAAAGCAGGGAGGAAGGGCATCCCTTTTGCATACCCTTCTACAGGCCAAATGATGGAGACATTGTCCAGTTGGTTAAGACTGAGGCTGTGGGGGAGGCATATAGGAGTTTCACCCATGAGATGAAGCTTGGTCCTATGCCCATCTTGGACAGGGTTTTCACCAGAAAAGGCCACTCGATCACGTCAAAGGCATATTCAAAGTCAATTGCCATAGCCATTAAGGGGACTTTGGAGGACTTGATCTTGTGCATTAGGGTAATTAGGGTCCTATGGTGGCCCGACCCATGTCTTCCTTTGACAAGTCCAGCCTGCACTGGGTGTATCATGCCTGGTAGAAGTTTTTTCAAACATCCAGCTTACTTACTTACTACTTGCCAGCAGATACAGGCCACACAGTCTATCAAGTCTGCTCAAGTTTGCAGCTAGCTCCCCACTTTACAGCTGCCCTTCCCCCTTCACAATTACCCCCAACACAGATGAATGCCAAGTGAGATTGATCCAGATTAAACTGTTTGTGGTATTTCCAGAGAATGGGGGAAATGTGGCCAGGTTACCAGGAAAAGTCCCCTATTTGTAGGTAGGGGGAGTTGCCGTCTGAATTTTCAGGATGGCCACTTGAAGTGAACTGGAGCAGGAGCAGGACATGTTAGAGGTCAAGGAGCTGGTCTCCTCCTTGACCTCGACAAATACAGAGACTACAGCCTCAGAAAATATTTATTTTTCTCCAGATACAGAGAAGGAACTGCCAAAAGTTCAGCACACTATGACCCTGAACAGGAAAGTATTATTGAAGCCAGAAATTAAAGATGGACTTGTGATAGATAATACAGAAGTTCCTGAAGAAAAGAATGACCTTGATGTTCCGATGGAAATTGCGGAGGAAGAGGAGTTTGTGACGGTGAAGAAAACACTAAAAGTTGCGATGGAGGCAAAGACGCGGCAACTCCTGATGGAGATTGCGGATGAGGAGGAGAAATACTGTTTAGCAATGGACTTGCTTAAAAACTCAGAGGAGCAGGGTAAAACTGAGAGAAAGGAGAAGAGTGCTCGTTGCTCAGTGACGTGAAGAAAGGAACCTGGATGCATGTAAACTGGTGATGGCTGAAACAAGTAAGCCATCGGAGCCAATAGGAGGAAAGAAAACATTGGGCATGACAAAAATAGAAGGGAAAATTAATATGAATTCAAAGGAACAGATTCTGGTACCACAAAAACAAATGGAGGAGACATGGACTACAGAAAAAGCTCTAGAATGAGCAGGGTGGCTAATGGATAAAGATGGCACTTGAATACCAGACCCAAAAGACCCTGACGTTATAAGATATAAAGGCATGGAGATCTCTCCAGCAGGTAAGATGTTTGTTTCACCAGAAAAACAGAGATTATAAATATAAATATTATGGACACAAATCTAGATAAAGGGATGAAACCTGTGGGAGGTGAAGGAAAAAGAGAGAATAGTGGAAAAGAAGAGTTGGAGGGAAACATTGTAAAGCAAAAAGATGGGAGTGCCCTACGACTTCAAAAATCATATCTGAGAATATTGGAAATAAATCAAATATAGACAGAACAGTACTACAAGGGAGGGGAACACAGGCCAGAATACAAGATAGTGACCAAGATAAACTACCTGACTTGCCTAATTGGGATGGGTCTAAATGCTTTACAAAACCCATAACAACAGAAATTTTTCAAACTTCTGTTAAGAATGGCGAATTTATTTAAAAACAAGGGAGAGCCAGCACCACGGAAAAACACACTACAACTAATATATAAAGGGGGACTAGAAGATCCACCTGACAGGGTATATATCAGGAGAGCATTATTAAAAAACTCCCTGAAATTTTATGTGTCAGAAGTTTTTGCATTAATCCACACAGATGACCACAACTTCGACATTAGCTTTAAAATGGTGGAGTGTTTAGATTGCTTTTGGGCAAAATACAACATGTTGAAAGAGTCCCCATTATGGTCACCTTTCCTGGCTTTACCGATCATAAAGCCAGTGGTAAGAACAATTACGATTATTTTTGAAAATGAAGGAGTCAATATGGCAGACATTGAATTTTGCTTAAAAAAAGATGTGAACTTTTGGAACCACTCACCCCCATCATCGACTCAGAACAGTTTTGGACAGGGGGCTGGAGAGTGAAGTGCAAACTCATAATGTCAAACAATGGAATAATCCATCTACCCAGTTGTTTTTTCGTAGGTCGAGATAGAGGTTCACTTTTTTATCCAGGCCAACCAAAATCATGTCACAGGTGTGGTTCATGGCTACATCTAAACAATGCTTGTGATACCCACAAATGTACTCATTGTCTGGAGACAAGACACATGGCATCAGCATGTCTGAATACATTCAGATGCAATTTATGTGAAGAAAAAGGGCATTCATATGTTAGATGCCCGTGGACATTCCACAACAATAAGGAAGGTAACTCCCAAGAAGCTCTGATAACCCAAGCACAAAAAATAGGGTACACACAGGCCTCAGAATGAAGAACGCAGGCCATACAAAAGAAACTGGAGACAGAAAAAGAGAGAGATGTTTCAGCCTTTGCACCATGAAGACCAAGAGAGGACCCACTCTGGAAATGAAGGCAAACGGATTTATGTGAACAAAATGGAATAGAAAACAACAAGTAGGAGCAACAAGTAGCTACGCCCACCCCCCGCTCTTCCCCAAAATAAGGAGGGAGAGGAAAGTAAAGAAGAAGAGGAAGAAAACATGCCAAAGCACAAACGAAAATCTACACAAAGTACTCAGGAGCAGGAGGCAATGCCCCCTCCCCTATATCAAAGACGCACAATGATGGATTTAAAAAGGTTGCACATAAAAAACAACCTAGAACTAAGGCTGGGAAGACAAATGAACCTAAAGTGAAAGAAAGGAAAGTATTTCAAGCAGGCAATCAAGAGAAAGTCACTACTACATATACAAAATGATCATTTATATGGTCCTGAGGTTTTTGACATTTCTTGGGCCTTATATCTAGCTGGAGAGTACAGCTGGGTGACAGGTCCAGCTAGGTTTTACACATCACGCAATGTGCACTGATGTTTTTAAGACAACTTTACTGGTAAATTCTTGTCTATAATGCAGACATTAAAACTTCATGAGCCCTATAACAATCTTAGTTTGTCTATAATCTGGGTGGGGGCTGCCTTTCTGTAATCACATCCTTATACTAACTGTGACACTCATAGCTTGATTTAGGAGTTATCTGCTTCAGCAGTGTTATCTTATGTCAATTGAATTTATATGCAGTAGGATTCTTTATATGTGTGTTCCATCAAGTACGTTTGACCCAGGGTTGCTTCTGGCTGAAGGCAGTATGGTAGTGTTAAACTTCTCTGACATCATCTTCTGTGTGTGTTTTTTAATGAGTATTTTAAACCAATGGGGATTTTTTTCTGTTTTTCTCTGCATTATCTAGCTGTTATAAGTATTGTATTTTCTAAACAACTGCCATGAGCATCTGAAGAAGGACTGGTCGGTCCGAAAGCTAGAGCACTTTGTTCTTGTTGTTACATCTATGTTGGTCCATTAAAAGGTATCAAATCATTTGCTTCTGGATCAATACATATACAGTACTACCGGTGGAGAAAACATGGGGGAACTTGGAGGAGGAGGAGAATGAGGATTCAGATTCATCATCTTTTTCTTCATCAATGGAAGTTTCTTCAGAAAAGGATGATGGAAATGCAGGAGATACTGGGGAAAAGAAATGGCATATAAGGTCAAATAGATAACTATGAATCTTGCAATGTGGCCTACAAAATATTTTTTTCTAAATGATCTCTTTGACCTTAGCATCACTGAATACAAATAGCTTAAACATGGGAAAAGATGCTTGACAATTCTCTCAGAACTTGCCTTACAAAAAGTTTACATTGTTTGTATTTAGGATACTAGGTTAAAACCTTTTTTTGAAATATCACAAGCTACAAAAATGTGGAACAAAGGGGCCACCTTTTGGTCACAGAGGATAGATATTTGTGACAGGCTGAGAATATTATTTACCAACAACAACAACAAAGTCTCTAGATTACTGGACATAGAACCAGGGAGAGCTCTGATGTTAGATATGCAGTATTTTGATGCTTGTATATGTCTGATCAATACATATGCACCACAGGTTAAAAAACAGAGAATTGAATTATTTCAGAAAATTTGACCCTATTTGCGTACGGCTAGAATGGTGATATGATGTGGGGATTTCAATTGCCCATTACAGAAATCAGATAGAGGGTATAAAACAAATAAAATGTATTGTGATACACATTTTTTAAAAGAAAGCATAATCTCGGCCCAGTTACAAGACACATATAGAGAAAAGTTCAGTGAGGGAGGGAATACCTTTTTTAAAGGAACCCTATCTTCCAGGATAGATTATTTTTTACGTTCGCTTGCGTGCATGCGCAAGGAACGTTTTGAGAGAGTAGCACACTTTGGAGGTGTGCCTCTCCCATTAAATCCACTGCTCAGTTGAGCAGGTGTGGTGGTCCTGCACCAATGGGTGCGGGAGCTGTGTATGACAGCGGTGGTCTTTGCTTCAAAGAAAACCACCTCTGTCATGCAGAGCACTGCATCACGCCACCCCTCCCAAAGCTTCGGTGCCATGCTGGGAGCCCACCCCAGCGTGGCAAACATCCCGCATTGTTTGCTGACAGGGGTGCCCAATCCCCCGTCGGCTCCTCGGCCCCCCAAGCCATCTTCTGCCACACTGGGAGCCCACCCCAGCATGGCAAACATCCCATGTTGTTAGCCAACGGGGGTGCCCAATCCCCCGTTTGCTCCACGGCCCCCCCAGCCATCTTCTGCCACGCTGGGAGCCCATCCCAGCATGGCAAACATCTCCCGTTGTTTGCCGATGGGGGTGTCCAATCCCACGTTGGCTCCTCGGTCCCCCCAGCCATCCTTGTACCACACTGGGAACCCACCCCAGCGTGGCAAATGTCCCACATCATCAATTATAAAAAAAAAAACCTGTAAAGTAAAATGGTCCCACGCGTCTCCCCGCCCTCCCACAACCCGCACCCACACTGTCAGCACCATGCCTCTCCACACACCCTCACCCATACTTACTTCCAGAGCTTGGCGCGATGATCTTCAGTGGACCGGAATATGTCTGCACTCTTCAAAGCCGACCACGAACTGAGGAAATGCCGTAAGCTGTATAATGGGCTAGATGGGGGTTTAACTTTATGCATATCTCAGGCATTTTTGGAATTTTGCACAAATTAACATGGGGTTTGGGACTCTTTCTCATGAATGATGTCACTGTAATGGCGGTATTCAGGCCTGAAGGGTGATTTCGCAGTCATTGCGCGAAATCACCCTTCAGGCCCGAATAATGCCATGACAGTGACATCATTCATGAGAAGGGGTCCCAAAAACCCCATGTTGAATATTTGGTGCAAAAATTCCAAACAATGACTGTTTTACAAGTGTGCATTGCACAGTTTCTACGCAGGCTCGTAAGTTCACAAATTTTCAATATTTTCACTCCAGATTTTCAACATTGACATTTTACCACACCTCCTTATGAGCAGTACAGCTGTCATTTTTCACATCCTGCCCAAAACATGTCTCTGCCCATGTAGCGCACAATGGCGCAGTTGGTGTGTGAAATCAATGTATGGGACACATTAAGAAAATCATGGTGACATTGTTCATTAGCAGAGGTCTTAAAATGGCTATGTTGAAAATTTGGTGACAAAATTCCTAAAAATGACTGTTTTACGAGCGTGCGTTGCGCAGTTCCTACGCACGCTCGTAGGTTTGTGAATTTTCAATATTTCCACTCCAGATTTTTAGCATTGCCATTTTACCACACCTTCTTATGAGTAGTACAGCTGTCATTTTTCACATCTCACCCGAAATGTGTTTTCGCCATGTAGTACAATGTCATAGTCGGTAAAGCGAAATTAATGTATGGACACATTAAAAATCACAGTGTCACTGTTCATGAGCAGAGATCTTAAATGGCTATGTTGAAAATTTGGTGAAAAATTCCTAAAAATAACTGTTTTACAAGCGCAGGTTGTGCACTTCCTATGCACACTCATAAGTTTGCGACTTTTCCATATTTTCACTACAGATTTTCAACATTGCTATTTTATCACACCTCCTTTGAGCAGTACAGCTGTCATTTTCACATCCTGCCCAAATGTGTTTCCACCCATGTAGTGCACAATGGCGCAGTTGGTATGCGAAATCAATGTATGGGACACAGTAAGAAAATCACAGTGACACTGTTCATTAGCAGAGGTTTTAAAATGCCAATGTTGAAAATTTGTGAAAAATTCCTAGCAATGGCTGTTTTTAGCAAGCGTGTGTTGCACAGTTCCCATGCACGCCGGCCGTTTGCAAATTTTCAATATTTTAATTCAGATTTTCAACATTGCCATTTTACCCCACTTCCTTATGAGCAGTAGTACAGCTGTCATTTTTCACATCCTGCCCAAAACGTGTTTCCGCCTATGTAGCGCACAATGGGGGTAACAAAAAGGTCATGCTGAAATTTTATTGTGCAAATACCAGCAATCACACAGGGCATTAGGGTAAAGCACCATACGTGCCAAACACCACTGCAAATACCTGCAAGCGAACGTTCAGCATTGACAAATGCTTGTTTTATCTCACAGAATTTGAAAGTAGAAGAAATTGATGGTACTGCAATGGCATTTTCAGACCATAAACTTATAAAAATAAAATTTTTGGGAGGGGGGTTATCCCCATATGTAAATAAAACCTGGTGGCTGAATGCCACTATATTGGAAAATAGTAAGGTGAATAAAGCTTGCTTAGATCTATGGGAAGCCAGGAAATCAATAAAATGCATGTATGACTCCTAGATAGAATGGTGGGAGGAGTCTAAGAAACAATTTAAATCCATGTTTCAAAATATGGCTGAAAACAAGCTACAGCGACATATTTAAACTATTTTCATTTACGGAAACAACTGCAGGGCATTATTTCAAAAACAGAAACTTTGAAACTTGATTATAGCTCTCAGATTGCAAAATTAAAAAAAGAAATGTATCATATATAAAGTGATAGAACTAAAACTTTAGCACAGAAAGCAAGATTTGGAACAACAGGTACAAAACAAACTTTTGATGTATATAAAGACTACAGTAAAAAAGTAGATAAGAAACTGATTTTTGGCATTAGAAGATGATGAAGGGAAACAGTATACTATATTACCAGCCATACTAGAAATGATAAATAGACATGTCAAGCAGCCCTTCGGTGTATCACAAAAAATAAACATGAAATCTAAATATTTCGATACTACACAAATACCAAAGTTGTCAATAGAAGAAAAAGAGAAATTAATGGAAAAGATTACCGTAGAAGAAATCAGAATAGCAATTTGTACACAAAATAATAACACAGCCCCAGAAAATTATGGCTTAACTACGGAATTGTAAAAAAAATATAAGGATTTACTGGCTCCAGAACTAGAATTAGTTTTCAATGAAATATTAGAAACACATATAATGCCAGAATCAAAGACTCAGGCTGACCTTATTTTGTTACATAAAAAAGGAGTCAAAGATAAGATTTAAAATTGGGGACCAATAAGTTTATTAAATGTAGACTTTAAAATGTTTAGTAAAATAGTATTGAAAAGGTTAACAAAAGTCTCATATGACCTAATTTCAATAGCTCAGACCTGTTCAATTCCTCATAGGTGATACAGGATAATTTGATTTTTCTAAGAGAAATGTTCTATAGATATAGTGAAACAGAAGGAACTATGTTTCTTAGCCTGGATAAGCACAAGGCTTTCAATTCCATTTCACATACCTATGTGTTTGCAGTACAAGAGGAATATGGCATACCAGTAACATTTATAAATTGGATAATTAGAAATGATAGAACAATTGAAGCAATTTTCAAAAATTTCAGGTTCAAAAATAAATATGGAGAAGAGTACAGACGTATACATGGGAACAGATCCTCAAAATATTAAGGAATATGCATCAATCACACGCTCACAAGACCCAATTACCATTCTTGGAGTTAAATTTAGGAAAGGAGACTTGGCAACCTTAAACTGGGATACAGAAAATACAGAAAGCAGAAGGACTGGTAAATAGTTGGAAACAGAGACAAATCTCAAAACAACAGAGTATTATTAATTAAAAAAATCTCATTATACCTATCTTTTTATACATCAGTTACATTTATCCACCCCCAGTACAGATGGAAACCTGACTATACAATGTGTTTTTCCAGGCCTTTTGGGGGAGCCGTTTGAACCCCATAAAATGGGAAATCATATACAGACCTATCAAAGAGTGAGGAGTGGGCATAGTGACTCCTGTGGTTTTCTTTATTTTTGTATTTTTTTGTCTACTAATGTTTTAATACAAACTGAACAAAAAATATGGACTGAAGCCAATAAAGAATGGGTCACAGTATGTTTAAGAGCATGGATGGAGAAGAAAACAAGGTTATTAAATGTCCAGGTTATTCCCCTTACAGTGAGGAATGTATTTAAAAAACTGATAAAATGGGGAGTGCCCTGTTGTAACAAAGGGACCATGGCGAGACCAAGGTTATACGACAGTATTTTACAAGCTATTATAAAAAATGATTTAATACTTCCAAGGGGAAGGGGGGTTGACACTAGTCCATTCACAGAAGAAAGGGTCCTGAAAGAACTCCTAAAATTCAAAGTGAAAAAATCAATGGGGCCTGACGGGATTCACCCCAGAATTTTAAAAGAACTAAAGGGAGACCTAATAACACCACTGACTACCCCTTTTAACAAATCATTGAAGGATGGGGTAGTTCCTGAAGACTGGAGGAGGGCAGATGTGATTCCCCTTCACAAAAGTAGGAGCAAGGCAGAGGCAGAAAACTATAGACCTGTTAGTTTGACCTCAGCGGTAGGGAAAATGATGGATTCACTTCTGAAAGAAAGGATTGCTGAGTACCTAGAGGCCAGCGGGGCACAGGACCCAAGGCAGCATGGATTCACAGTAAGAAGGTCATGTCAGACAAATCTAATAGATTTCTTTGACTGGGTGACCAAAATAGTAGACCAGGGAGGGGCTGTGGACATTGCCTACTTAGAGTTTAGCAAGGCATTTGACACAGTCCCACACAAAAGATTAATAAGCAGGTTAGCCAGCCTGGGAGTGGGTCCCAGGGTGGAAGCCTGGGTAACAAATTGCCTGCACAATAGGACACAGAGGGTAATGGTAAATGGAACTCACTCAGAAGAAAAGGGGGTTACTAGTGGGGTACCGCAGGGTTCAGTATTGGGACCAGTCCTCTTTAATGTCTTCATAGGAGACATTGCAGAGGGTCTGGAAGGAAAAGTATACCTCTTTGCAGATGACACAAAGATCTGCAACAAAGTTGATACACAAGGGGGGTGGAAAGGATGAGAAGGGACTTGACAAGATTACAGAAATGGTCAAAAGTATGGCATCTTAAATTCAATGCAGAGAAGTGCAAAGTAATGTATCTGGGAAACAAAAACCCAGGTGAAAAGTACACAATGGGGGGGGGTATTAACAACAACAAAAATGAAAAGGGACCGGGGGTAGTCGTATCAGATGATCTTAAGGTAGTCAAGCAATGTGAGAAGGCAGTAAGGAGAGCTGGGGGGATACTGGGATGCATTGGGAGAGAGACATCACCAGTAGAAAACAAGAAGTTGTTCTCCCTCTGTACATACAGACAGTTGGTGAGACCCGATCTGGAGTACTGCATGCAGTTTTGGAGACCCCATCTCTGCAAGGACATAGACAGGATAGAGGCAGTCCAGAGGAGGGCAACTAAAATGGTGCATGGTCTGCATCAGAAGCCATATGAAGAGAAACTAAGAGATCTTAATATGTATACCTTTGAGGAAAGGAGGGAGAGGGGGGACATGATAGAAACTTCCAAGTACCTGAAGGGAATTAACAAAGTCCAAGAAGGTAGCATCTTTCAGAAAAAGAGATGTGCAAGAACAAGGGGGCACAATTTAAAGATAGAGGGGAGACGGATCAGGGGCAACATGAGGAAATAATTTTTCACAGAGAGAGTGGTGGATGCATGGAACCACCTTTCTGAGGAGGTTGTGGGGTCAAAAACAGTGGGGGAATTCAAGAATGCATGGGACAGCCGTACGGCAATTATAGCGGGAGGTAGGAGGAAGTAGGCTGTTGGTTAACTAGGATCTGCAGCTTATCCAATGGGTAGGGAAATGGGCAGACTGGGTGGGCCAAGCAGTCCTTATCTGCTGTCAAAGTCTATGTTTCTATGTTATTATTAAATGTCCCACAACCACACACAATATGAAATATCTCACTCAGGCAGGTTTCTTAAAAACAAATGTTTTTGCTAAAATATGTAATTAATAATCATACAGTAACAACTAAAGTTTTTAGAAAATTTTGGTCATAGAATAACACAAATGAAGGTGGAAAATATACATGAAACAAAATGTACTATAAAATTGTATCTAATGTCTACCTTAAGTTCGTAGTGAATTGAAACCCAGAAGAATAAGTGAAGTCTCTGGTTCTTAGTCTGTCTTTGTGTTGTGGAAGTCTTGCTTCTTGTGTGTCAGAAGAGTGCCTTTGAAAAGTGAGCAACTAATACTGTGTGGAGGGTCTTAAATAGGGATGGCCGTCCAAGTCTATGGATAGTTAGTGGCCTTATTTTTGTTAGCCAGTAGATGCCACTCTTGCTTTTTTAAGATTTTAAGGAATTATTTCTTTCCTTATTTGGGTTCTAATATTACCACTTCCTGGCACTACATTTGTCAATGCCGAACGTTTGCTTGCAGGTATGTGAATTGATGTTTAGCATTTATGCAGCCCCCCCACCAGTTGTATCCATGTCCCTTCAGCATCCATATCCCAACAGGGTACCTCTCTGCAACTCCTCTTGCATCTGATTAACATTTCACTGTCATACTTCTTAAGTGTCTGTCTTAGGAACCCTAATGCCCTGGTTGTGCTTAAGGGTATGATCCTGTGTGGAAAATCCGCAACCCACGCTTGTAACACAGTCATTCAGTGGAAGTATTTCACCAAAGTTCCAACACTGCCATTTTGTCACCTCTGGTCATGAACAGTGTCACTATGATTTTCTTACTGTGCACCAAACACTGATTTAGAAACATAGAAACATAGAATTTGACGGCAGTAAGGACCGCTTGGCCCACCCAGTCTGCCCATTTCCCTGCCTACTGGATAAGCTGCAGATCCTAGTTAACCAGCAGCCTACTTTTTTCCTACCCTCATCCCCTAGAATTGCCTTATGACTGTCCCATGCATGCTTGAATTCCCACCACTGTTTTGACTCCACGACCTCCTCCGAAGGCCTCCATGCATCCACAACCTTCTCTGTGAAAAATACTCCTTAAATTACCTCTGAGCAGCCCCCTCTGTCTTCAAATTGTGCCCCTTGTTCTTGCACACCTTTTTGAAAGATACTACCCTCTTGGACTTTGTTGATTCCCTTTGAGGTACTTGAAAGTTTTCTATGTCCCCCTCTCCCTCCTTTCCTCAAGGCTATACATATGCTTTTTAGTCTCTCTTCATATGTCTCCGGTGCAGACCCTGCACCATTTTAGTTGCCCTCCTCTGGACAGCTTCCATCCTGTCTATGTCTTTTGAAGACTGGGTCTCCAGAACTGCACGCAGTACTCCAGATGGGGTCTGACCAGCTGTCTGTACAGAGGGATAATAACTTCCTGTTTTCTACTGGTGATGCCTCCCTATGCATCCCAATATCCCCCAGCCCTCATTGCTGCCCCTCTCACATTGCTTGCCCACCTTTAGGTCATCTGATATGACTACCCTCAGGTCCCTTTCCATTTTTGTTGTTGTTAGTATCTCACCCCCATTGTGTACTCTTTCCCTGGGTTTTGTTTCCAGGTGCATTACCTTGCACTTTAGCATTGAATCTAAGCTGCCATACATTTGACCATTCTTCTAACCTTGCCAAGTCCCTTTTCATCCTTTCCACCCCACCTTGTGCATCAACTCTGTTGCAGATCTTTGTGCCATCTGTTGAAAATGTTGAAAATCTGGATTTACCACAGCGACCTCGCTATTCTGTGCCGGAAGAGAGAAAACACATGTTGGCAAGGATGTGAAAAATGACAGCTGTACTGTTCATAAGGAGGTGTGGGGAAATGCAAATGTTGAAAATCTGGAGTAAAAAATATTACAACTTCGTAAAGATGTGACTGCCTGTGGAAACTACTCAACACACGCTTGTTAAACAGTAATTTTTTGGAATTTTTGCACTGAATTTTCAACATAGGTATTTTAGGATGTCTCCTCATGAACAATGTCACTGTGATTTTCTTACTCTGTACCAAACATGATGTCCAGCAGCGACTGTGCTATTCTACGCTGGAGTTGTGAAAACACATTTCAGCCAGGATGTGGAAAATGACAGCTGTACTGCTCATAAGGGGATGTGGGCAAATGCTAATGTGGAAAATCTGGAGTGAAAATATTACAAATTCACAAACTTACGAGTGTGCATAGAAACTGAGCAACGCACGCTCATAACACAGCCACTTTATGGACTTTGGCACCAAATTTTCAACATAGGCATTTTAGAACCTGTGCTCATGAACAGTGTCACTGCGATTGTCTTATTCTGAAGTGAACATTGATTTCCAACAGCGACCACTCTATTCTGTGCCAGAAGCATGAAAACACATTTCAACCATGATGTGAAACATGACAGCTGCATTGTTCATATAGAGGTGTGGAAATATGCCTATGTTGAAAATCTGGAGTGAAAATATTACAAAATCACGAACATATGAGTGTGCATGGAAACTGCGCAACGCACACTCGTAACTCAGTTTTTTTTTAAATTCTTTTTCCCAAATTTGCAACATAGGCTTTTTGAGAGGCCACCTCATGAACTCCAGCACTGTCATTTCATCAATCAGTCCCAAAAGGTGATTCCATGCAGTCATCTTTCGAGGCCGAATAACACAATGACATAGATTGAATTCATGAGAAGGGGTGTCAAGAACCCCATGTTGAAAATTTGGTGTCAGAAGTCGAAAAAATGGCTGAGATATCCACCTAAGTTGTGAAAACCCTATTTATGCCATTATATGGCTTACCGGCATTTCCTCAGTTTGGCGTTGGCTTTGAAGAGTGCAGATGTGTTCCAGGTCAACCGAAGATCATTGCGCTGGGCTCTGGAGGTAAGTATGGGGTGAGGGGGTGGGGGAGGTGGGTGCACAGAAGGTGGATCGGTTGGTGGGGGGCAGGGACTCACCAAGGGACTGTTTCTTCTTTCACAGGGCTTGCTAAAAACAAAAGAAATGGGCATTTGGCATGCTGGGGTGGGCTCCCAGCATGCCACCTATGTGTTTGTGTGGGGGGACTGAAGCTGGTGGGGATTGGGCACCCCAGCCAGCCATAAAGTGTGCATGGGGAGAGGTCATTAGCATGCTGGGCAGGGCTCCCAGCATGCCAACTGGTTGTTTGTTAGGGGGCTGCAGTGGATGGGGGATTGGGCACCCCCATCGGCCACACAGTGTGCTGGGGGTTGCATGAGCCATGTGGATTGGGCACCCCCCACGGCACACAAGGTTGGGGTGGGGGAGGACATTAGCAGAGGGAGGAAGCAGGAGGGTTATTTAATGCCGAGCTGTGCATGACAGCAGTTTGGCTGATCAGTATGCAAATTGCATACACTCTACAACTGCTGACTGCAGCAGACCTTTTGTTAGATGTGAAGACCAACACAGTCAAACTGCTGTCATTTGCAGCTCAGTGTGTATTGGGCCCCTAAGGTTGTGCCTGCTACACTGAGCACTACATTGGTGAGGAGGGTCACACACCTCCAAAAGTATTACTGTTGCAAGATGTTCCTTGTGCATGTGTGCAAGTGAACATAAAAATGTAATCAGACTGTGGTGTCCTAGCTGACACCTCTTGTCCAAAACCATTTCTCTTTTTGATCTTAAAGGGTTATGACAGGTCAGATAGCTTCTCTTCTCCTGAGATTTTATTATATGAATTAGCTTATCAGGGACTTCCATCCCCTTTGAAAATGTAATTTTCAGCTTCCTGGCTAGTAGCTGTTTTCCTGGGTCACATAAGAATGTCACTTATTTTGCAAGACCTTTTCTTATTTCCTGTGATCTTTCAGGAAAACTATGTACTATTTTTAAAAAAAGACACATGGGCATCTTTTGTAGCATTTAACATACACAAAAGTACATAAAAAAAACTATAACAGAAATACATCTGAAAACTATGACTGGAAATTGGCTAGTTTGCCTCACAAGCAACTTATTCGGGCCGTGGATAATCGGGACATCAGCTTTATTGGGATGTCCCCCTGGGAACTGATTAAGTGGACATGTATTCCTATAGCATTCACATCCTTTTAATGGGGATGGGGATTCTGGATTACTGGGATGATTCAGTCTCACTCGTTTCAGTCCCAGGTTCTGACTAGTGTGTGGGTCCTTAGCCATTCCTTCTGGGGCACTGATGAGCTGAGAAGCGGCTGATCAGGTGTGAATGTGCAGTGAATAGTGCTGTCAACGCACACAAATGGCTCCTATTTACATGCTGTCCTATGCCCCTGATTGTGCTCCAGACATTCAAGAAAGATTCCATGCCATGACTCTGAACAAAGGAGGGAGATGCCGGCTCTCTCAGTAAGTGACTCTACCACAAACAACACCATGCTGAATAAAAATGGGGAGGGTGCAGTTCAAACTTATTCAGCATGAAAAATCTACTCACTGACAGAAAAACACATAACAAACTGTACTCCAGACTTGAATAAAGAAAGACTTGCTTCAAATTAAAGCTTGCCATTAGAAATTTTATTCTGAGCCATGGTGGGTCCACAACCTCAGCACCTCTTTATTTATTCATGGTACTTTATTCAAGCCTGGAGTGCAGTTTGTTATGTGTTTTTCTGTCAGTAAGTGATGTGGGTTGCAAGAAGCCATAATCAAGTATGGGGCTTATGGGCAGACTAGATGAGCCTAGCAATCCTTATTTGCTGACAATGTCTATGTTTCTATGTACATGAGGGAAAGAGAGCTGCATTTAAGGATCTCAGCAGCTTAGCATGATGTAATATGGTACTGTACTGCCAAAGGGCTATTTCCTGCCATAACTCAGTACTCGGGTTGCCACCTCCCAAGTACAAAAGACCTGGATATCGAATAATATAAGCCAGGGGTCTGGGGGCTGCAAGGCCCCCAGAAGCTCTGGGAGGTTTACATGCTCTGTTGTGAGTTTAGGGGCTTTTCATGAAGAAAAAACACACTTTTGGTATGGCTCTCTTACCCTTGATTCCAGATGGAACAAAAAAAGTTTCCCCTGAAGTCATGGATGTGGGAGAATCTGACTGGTCAAATGGGGGGTCGGGGCCAAAGGCACATGGCTGTGCTGTCCAACAATGTCATAATGAACCAACCCACCTACTGCAAGGCAATGGCTGGGGCTTTAGGGCTGCTAGGCCCCCAGAAGCTCTAGAGTTGTGGATGCTAAGAGGTGAGTTTTGTGGCTTTTCTTGAACACAAAACAAATATTTGTTATGTCTTTGCTAAACCTTACTCCAGGGGGAAATAATTAGTTTATCCCCTGAAGTCACGGGTGTAGGAAAATGTGACTGGCCAATGGCCAAATGAAAGTTCAAGGCCCGGGGGCCAAGGACAACTGGCTGACTGTGCTGACACATGTCATGAAGAGGAGTCTAAACATGGGCTTGAGACACCATGGGTAGGGGAAGGGGGCAGGATGGTAGGAGTCAGACCATGTAGGATCTCTGCAGTTTTATATTAGGCAGGAAAAAATGGGTAGACTGGATGGACCAGGCTGTCCTTTTAAAGGACCGCTTGGCCCATCTGGTCTGCCCATTTATCAATACCTTATATAAAGCTGCAGATCCTAGGGCAGATGTCAGATGTGCAGCATGTGGCCTGGGAACATGATCTGTGACATTCTAGACATCATTACATGCCTGCGCTGAAGGAAATTTAAAAAAAAGGAATTCTCCCATGTACATGAGGCCTTGGCCCACTGGCACCACACCAGATGCACCAGGATTCTCCCTCCAACCTGGCTCAGCAGAAACTCCCCAGTGCATGGAGTAAGTACCTGCTGGGTCGAGACCTGGCTTGTGTGCCGAGGAAAATGTTGAGAATGGGAGCTGCGGATGGTGGGGTGCAGGGCTGAAAGGGGAAGCATAGGCAACACCCCCAGCCAAGGAGGTAAGAGCACAAAGAAATAATAAAAAAAGGAGTGCTCTCTGGCCCCCAGGGTGAATAAAAGAAAAAGTTGAGAGCCCAAAGACTTCAGTGCAATTGATGTAGTATCTCAGTATTCTATGTAGATCTAACATATGTTCAATGTTTCCTCTGAATTGGTTTGCTTTGAGTATTACAGACACCACCTTATGAAGAAACGTAGGATTAGTGCGCATTTTTGTAAAAAAAAAAAGGAGGCTCACACATGAGAGGCTGCAGCTCTGAAATTCTTTAAGCAGAATTAATAGCAGCTAAAAACTATTTCTGAAAGGAAACACAGGCTGCAGCTCATGGCAGACTTAAAAGGAGCCAGAGTGGGCTTTTCCAAAACAAAACTGAGGTCCCATGGGGGCACCAGATTTCTTAAAGGTTGCTTTAGGTGTAGAATGCCCCACATGAACATCCAGGTTACCTCCAGCTGAGCCACCGGACACCAATCAACAGGTGCATGAAAGGCTGAAATAGCCAAGAGATGGTACTTTATGTTTTTTTTTCAACTGTTTAACCAGGAATGGTACACTAAGCTGAAAGCTTTTTTACAGGTGCAACCTGGGAGCACAGGGAAGTTAAGTGATGTGCTCAGGATCCCACAGTATGCAAGTGGGGGCTGTGGGATTCAAACCCAGGTCTCCAGATTTGCAGCTCAGAGCCTTAAACCACTGTGCTATACTGCGTCCTTTTAAGGGTAGTGAATTGAAGGCCTGCATTCAATGGCGTGAGCAGGCATACCAAAATCTGATTTTCTGGGCATGTGAAAGGGTCCAGTCTGTGAGAAGAGGCCCATAGGGTAAATCATTTCCATTTGACAACATAATCATCTGGTGGAAGGTTTCCTAGCAGCCACCAGAACATCTGACACTTTTGATGAGACTCCAAAGCGAGCCATGGCTATGTTTTCAGGAGCCAAGCATGAAGGTGAAGGACTTCATTTCAGGCTGGATCCAAATACCCTGGTTCTGGATCAGAAGTTCGTGCTGGAGTGGCAACAATATTGAGAACTCCATCACTAGCTGTTGCAGGAGTAGGAACCATATCTGTTGAGGCCAGAAGAATGCTTTGAGTATTAGTGTTGCACCCTCCTGTTGTAGTTTGAGGAGCACTTTCTGAATGAGAGAAAAGGGAAGAAAAGTATAAAAGAACCTCCCTGTTCAGCAGAATGACAATGCGTCTTGCCAGAAAACTCCAGGCCCTGGCTCAAATGAGCAAACACTTAGCAGATTTGTATTGTGTGGAGATCTAGATCTTGTCTGTCCCACTTTACGAAAAGGTCTACTGCCACATGTTTTGAAGTTCCCACTCATACATCAGTGATTGGGATCTTCTGAGCTTGTCTGCGAACACATTTAGAATGCCTGGAACATGAATAGCAGAGAGACAGAAGCTGTATCTCAGAGCTCAATATCACAGTCTCATGGCCTCCCTACACAGCAGCCAGGAATGAGTCCCTCTTTTGTTGATGTAATGCATTATAGTGGTGTTGTCCATCTGTATTAACAGAGGACCTAGAGACAGATATAGTAGGAATGCATGAAGGGTCGAGTTCTATGACTGGGTAACTAGGCAACTGGACAGGGGCCATGAAGTGGATGTCCTGTATCTGGACCTCAGTAAGGCATTCAACTCAGTGCCACATGGAAGGCTGGGAAGAAAGTTAGCAGGCACAGGGCCGGGTGCAAAGCTGGTGAGATGGGTAGGAAACTGGCTGCAGGGAAGGCAACAGAGGGTGGTGGTGGGTGGGGAGCTCTGACACCCAAGGGCAGTGACAAGCGGTGTTCCACAGGGCTCAGTGTTGGGACCAGTGTTGTTTGGGATATTCATGCCAGACACACCATGGGACATCAAGAGCAAGATCAGTCTGTTTGCTGATGATGACAAGGTAGGCACAGTGGTGGATGACATAAGGGGAAGGCAGGGGTTGCAGGATGATCTGGCAAAGCTTGAAACCTGGTCAGACACCTGGCAACTGGGCTTTAATGCCAAAAGGTGCAAGTGCAGTGCATTTTGGGATGAAGAACCCAAGGAGGAGTTACCAGCTAGGGGAGTGCAGCTAGCCCAGACAGAGGAGGAGAAGGATCTGGGTGTGCTCATTACAGGGTCAATGAATAACTCGCACAATGTAGAAGGCAGCTGCAAAGGCCAACAAAATGCTGGGTTGTATTGCAAGGGGTATATCCTCGGAGGAGGAGGAGGTGATTCTGCCACTGTATAGGTCATTAGTTAGACCACACCTGAGTACTGCATGCAGTACTGGTGTCCGATCTGAAGAGGGACATTAAGTTACTGGAGGGGTGCAACGAGAGTGACAAAGATGATCAAGGGGCTGGGGGACTTATCATACGAGAGGAGGTTGAAGGAGTTGAACATGTACTCACTGGAGGAGAGGAGAGACAGGGGTGACATGATTGAAACCTTTAAATACATGAAAGGAATAAACAAGATAGGTACAGAGGGGCTGTTCAAAGTAAGGGAGGGGAGGGCCACCAGAGGCCATGATATGAGAGTGAAGTGAGGAAGGTTCAGGAGGGAGATGAGGAGACACTTTCTACAGAGAGGGTGGTGGCTGGGTGGAATGCGTGTTACCTGCTGAAGTGGTATGCAGTAGAACAGTGGACTGCTTCAAACGAGGATGGGACAGGACAAGGGAGGGTTAATGAAGGGGAACGGTGGGAGGGAAGGGCAGCTGTGAATAAGGGTCCTAGCTGCACATTCAGGCAGACTTGATAGAACCTCTAGGCCTTTATCTGCTGGCAAATTTATTATGTTAAGTAGATAGCATGATTCTAGCACGTTGATGTGCATGGTATGTAAGTAAGAATCCTTAATATCTAGGGAACACAGCCAGTCTCCTTGCTGCTGTAGTGGAAGGATCCCCTGGTGGGTGACCATCCTGAACTTTTTGTACTCTATGAAGCAGTTGAGACCCCTGAGATACAGTATGGGACATAGGTCACCTGTCCACTGGGGGGACTAGGAAATACCTGAAATAAAAGCTGGTGTTTCATTGTTCTAGATGAACGATTGGATGGGCAGTTTTTGGAGGAGAGATTGTACTTCCTCTGGCAAGAAAGCATGATGTTCTGCTGAGTAATTTGTCTGAGGAGGCAGATGGTCAGGAGGATTGTCTAAGAGTTCCAAAGCATGGCCTTTGCCTATAAGCTCTAGAACTCAAGCATCTGAGGTGACCTCCTGCCGTTGGGGTAAATGGAGGGAGATACAACCCCTAACAGCCACTCCTGAAAATAAAAGTGGCTGGGGGAGTGTTGGGGAGTCAGGCAGTACAGGAGAGGCTGCTCCCCCTGCATCACCACCTTGAGGGGCTCTGGAGTGAGAACCAGGAGTGTGTGCTTGAGTTGGTAGTTCTGCTCCTTTTCCTTTACCTGGCTGTCTAGAAGGGGGGCATTGACCTCTGACCCCCACAGGATGGTAGGAACTCCCAAACTGACCACATGGTTTGGTGTGGTCGAGGGCGTGAACTGACTTTAAGGTTCTACCTGAAGCTTGTATATCCCTCAAGGTGTCCTGTGCATCAGGTCCAAATAGTTTTGGACCCTTAAAATAAGTATTTAGTACAGCCTGCTGGACATCAGTGTCAAAGGGCCACCACTCTTAGCCATGAATATCTTCTAAGACAGATACCTGAAGCAGCTGCTCTAACAGAAGCATCCGAGATATCATAAGATGCTCACAGCAAATGTTTGCCCATTGCAGCACTGGTGGTGCGACATTTAATTATTGATTCTCAGCACTGCCAGGTAAGGCCTGGGCAGTAGCCTTGGACTTGTGCCAAACTAAGTTTTGATATTTCATCATATTGGCCTGTAATTTACAATTCATAGACCCAATGATGTTGAGGCATACATACATTTGCCCAGGACATACATCTTTCCAGACTCCTTGTCAGGGGGGAGGGAGCTGAGAGATTTGGATGCTCTAGACCTAGTACTGTGAGCTGCTGTAATAACAACAGAGTCAGCCTCTGGATGAGTGGCATAAAAAGGTTTTCCTGATGGGGCAAGATACAATAGAAGCTGCTTAACTGGAATGGTCTCGTGGCAGGCTTTTTGTCCCAATTAAGCGACCATCCCAATTATCAGAAGTGTGCATTTTCCCTGAGGAGAATCACAGTCACAGATTAATAAAATAAATCAATAAATGGCAGTACAGTATGGAGTAAGGTTATCTACCATCCCGGTTTTGCTGGGATTGTCCTGTTTTTGAATACCCTGTGCCTGGAAATATGAAACTCAGCCTGGGACATTCAAAGTCCCGGTTTTAGATTGATTAATGATGTTTTGAGTAAAAAGTCCCAGTTTTGCAGTAGAAAAGTCATTGTTTCATGTTATTCAGAGTAAACAATGACTTTTTTACAGAATTCTCCCATTTTGTTTTCTGTTTTTGCCCAAAGCGTTTTATCTGCGAAGTGGACCATCACCAGCAGCCAGGCAGTCACTGACTCAGTGTGTACACTGTTGTGTTGTCTGTCACTAGGCAATTTGGGGGGCTAGTATCAGCACCAGCAGTCAGTCACTGTCAGTGAACGGCAAATCTTTACTTTTAGGCAAGTGTAATTCAATTTACTAAAATACTTTTTACTGTGTTGTGGTATCAGATATATTGTGCTACCATTTCCTGGACAACGATGTGGTTCTGGTTTGTTCTGCATTTACCTGGAAAACGTTAACTGGGAACAAGTGCAACTTATGCAAGTAACTGATGGATCCCAGGTATTTGCAGAGTGGAGACGGGATGAGTGCCCTTTTATTTTGGGCAGATTTAGCTCATTCTGTCCAAATTAAAAGGGCACCCAGTTTCTGCTCTGCTAATACCGGAATGCCATAAGAATCATGCTGCATAATCTGTCGAGTACTGAAGTAATGGTTCAATAAATCAAATCAAATCTTTATTTATCCAGGCGATCATCATTGAGCAAGCTCATTTACAAGATGAACCTGCTGTTGTCCAAGACAGTTATACATACATAGATTGAGAATACAAGCACAAATATGGAAGAGTTACAAACAAATTTACAGAAAAGTGGTAGGTAACGATATATACATTCCAAGCATTCTTTAGAACATACATGCACCACTTAATCCTTTGCTGTGGTATATACAGACCCATGTATGCAATGTTGAGGTGGTATGTTTAGTCATTCTTAGTCAAGCTTCCATCAGAGGGTACAATTATTTGCATTTCAGCCCTCAGTGACTGTTTACCATACTTGGGTGAGGGCCTGGGCTGTAATAGGGGCCCTAATGAGGTCTGTATGTTCCGCTTAAACGGTGAAAAGGAGAGTAATATGGGAGAAGTGGTGCCTTGCAGCGGAGGGCTACTATGGCAGCTGACTAGTGAACTTGATTAAAATAGGGAGGGCAGGAACTAGGTTCATGGCTGATGTGGTAAGGATACGGAGGAACCGTCAGCAGGACAGCTAGGAACTATGAAAACACTTACAGATTTTGGCGCTAGCTTTGTCATAAATTATCCTAACTGGGCAAAACTGATAGGAAAGCTGAGTCTCATGGATCTTTTACTCTGTTCCAGAGCGTAGGCAAAGCGTGGCTTATGGCAGCCCTGCAAAGTGGGTACTGATCCTGGGGATTTTCAGAGAAATTAGTGAGTGGCTTCTACGCGTAGCTACTGATTGGCCTCAGGGGAGGCAGACAACAATGTAATCTGGGAGTTTGTTGGTAAGGGCTCAGAATGTCCAGAGTGCTGCATTTCTACACCGCCTATATTGAAGGGAAGGCCACCCTATGGCTGCATATAAAGAGCAGTGATGTGTGGAGGATGGGAGACCAGTTATAAATCTTAGTGCTCTGTGGTACAGGACATCCAGTTTTGCAAGGTGTGAGATGGAGCACTGGCCATAATGTCGGCGTAGTCGATTAATGAGAGAAAAGTTGATTGAACAAGCTGTCTTCTTGCATCTGTGGTCAGAAGGTGTTTAATTCTGAAGAAGAGGCCAAGCCTCTGCCTTAGCGTTTTCATCAATTCTTCTGTGTGCTCCACAAAGGAAAGTCTGTTGTCCAGTCATACACCCAGATATTTGAATTAAGGCACGAACTCAAGATCTTCGCCTAGAAGGGTAGTTATGGGAGGAAGGGTACCAGCAGCAGCAGAGTAGGCCCTAGTGCTAGATGGGGTAAAGAGCATGGCCTTAGTTTTTTTTGCATTTAGCAGTAGCTTTTTGCTGAGAAGCGGATGCTGCAGCCTATTGAATTCAATTTTTAGGTCTGTGCATGCAGCTCCAGGGGAGTCACAGCTTAGATAGAGCACCGTATCATCAGCAAACAAGTGGATACTGGCTTCTGTAATGCCTAGGTCCAAGTTGTTAATGTAGAGGGCGAACAGTAGAGGGCCCAGTATAGAACCCTGTGGGACTCCTCTTTTTATTGGTTTGAGAGGAGAGAGCTCACCTTCGGCCTTAATTTGTTGCTGCCTATCAGAGAGATAATCCTGGAACCAGTCCAGTGAGGTTGAGTCCATACCTATGGTTTTTAAGGTGGAGAGAAGTAGGCAGTGGTCGACGGGATCGAAGGCCTTGCTGAGGTCTACAAAAGGTCCCATTGCCAGTCATTAGTAACTTTGTCCAGCGCCATAACAGTGCTATGCTTTGCTCTAAAGCCAGACTGCATGGGGTTAAGCAATGTAGAGTTGTCTAGAAATGATCTCAGCTGTAAATCCAATGACTTTTTCCAGCATTTTTGAGAGTATAGGTAGAAGAGAGATTGGCCTATAATTGTTCAGGTTGCATGGGTCCCCTGCTTTTAAATAGGGTGAATAATATGAGCGTTTTCCATTCCAAGGATAGAGCCCTGGGCTAGGGACAGGTTGAATAAGTGTGATATAGGTGGGGAAGTATGTGGTATGCTATTTTCAGAAAGTATGGTCAAAGGAGTCAGCTTTCTGCATTTTTCTGGTATCTAGCCATAGCATAAGGTCTTCAACTTCTTTTATGGTGGTTGGGGAAAAGGAGAAGATTTTATCTTTGTTACTTTGGTCTATAGGCTGGGTGGTGAGCTGTGGACAGAGACTACTTACTGGTGCATTATCAAATGCCATGCCTGCAGTGGTGAAGTGGTTGTTGAAGGCTTGAAGAATTTCAGATTTATCACTGATAGTGACATTGTCGATGGTGATTTTGGAGGGTAGTGCACTACCTGGGGAGTGTCCAGACAGTTCCTTTATGGTGGACCAAAATTTAGTTGGGCTGTTGGATGCCGATAGTAATTCGTTTTGATAATAATTGGCCTTGGTCTCTCTGACCATTTTAGTGCAGGCATTTCTAGCTGTCCTAAAGAGACACCAGTCTGCATCAGCCTGCGATTTCAGGGTCTTTTTCCATAGCTAGTCTCTTTTGAGTAAAGCATTCTTCAGATCCAGTGAAAACCAATGACAGGTTCTGGTTTTTAATCGTGCTTTAACTAGAGGAGCATGGTTGTTTAGGGCACTGGCTATGATTTCATGAAGAACATTATAGGCATCACCCACTAATTTAGCCAAGTAGAAAGTCTGCCAGAGCAAGGAGTTTTTTAGTTCTTATATGTAGGCCAGAGGGTCAAAGTTCTGTCTGGATCTTTTAGTAGAAAACTTGATGTAGATAGTGGGTTTAAGATGGTTCTATGCCAGCTATGAGATACAGTGGTCACTAACATCTGCCAGTTGATACCGCATGGGAAAGTAGTGGTGGTTTGTTGACAAGAAGGACATCCAGAAGTGTGCTTTTCATTGATTTTTTCTGTTGATGCGCTGCTGGTTCTGTAATCATTTGGGTGAACCCGTGGGAGTCAAAGAATTGTTTTAGGGGTAGCGATCCAGACATAGTTAAGGTCACCTAATATAATTGTTTCCAGAGGTGTCATGTCCATTTGTGAAGACAGATGAGCCAGGAGCTGTGGTCCTGCTGCTGGGGGTCTATAGAAACCTATTATGCGGAGTGCCACAGATTGGGATGGTTCGACCCTGAGAGACAGGCATTCAAATCCCCCTGCAATGGAAGTAACATCTAATATAGATACTGTAACTTTGTTTTTAACATAAATGGCTACTTCTTATCCCCAGTCTTTCTATCTGCTCTGAAGAGGAGGTAGTTGGTGGTATTAACCTCACTGTCTGGTGTGGATGCCCAATGCCAGGATTCCGAGATCTCAAGTATGCCTGGGGCAGTGTGGATAATCCAGGCCTGGAGAGAATCCAACTTATTTAGAAGGCTGCAGACATTGGCATGCAGAAAACTGATTCCTTTTAGGGTAGTAATTTCAATTGGAGATGAAATCAACTTTGTGGGGCCAGGATTGAGCTCGATGTCTCCTGAGCACAGTAGTAGGAGGAGCGCGATACTTCTCAGATTGGCAAGGAGATGTTGCAATTTGTGTAGGGTTAGATTTCAGGGATCCAGGGACCAAGTTGACCTCTTGTATTGCCCTGCCAGTACGTAGATTAAGGTCCATGCAGAGTAACACCCGACTATGCAGCGTATGGGTGGCTGGGGTTTGGGGTCATGCATAGCCGAGTAGTTTGCAGTCCTCCTTCAAGTGGATTCAACAAAATTTGACTGAATCAGGGTCAACCAGGGCAGCATAATGAATACATAGTCTTATTATGTAGATGTTCTAGTGGCGTAGGCATGTCCCTTTATTAGAGTCAGATCTGTCAGGGCTGGCCCACTAATATTAGGGTATCAGGAAATGCAGGCTAGTGGCAAAGCCAGCCGAGACCTGCCATGGTAGCTTATTCAAAAGTAGAGTGTACTATTAAGGAGCTGCTAACCAGAGTCTTTAGGTACCCAAATTTGTTGTATGGGCAGTTACTGCTGTGGTAAGATAGGGGTCAGTATGCACTGCAAGGGGATCTAAGAGTAGCCCTGACAGTGGCACGCTCTGAACAAAATTTATTTGATGTGGGTTCTTCATTAAGGGAAGGAAAATGGACAGGAGGATGGAAAATGTCTGGATTGCAAGAGATATATTTCTTCAGTGGGGGCAAACAGAGGTGCCTGTGCAGAGTGGAGTGGGCCAATGGAAGATTATATAGGTCCCAGGGGTTGTTGTTCCATATGCGACTTGTTTGGGGAAGTTTAAAAATGGAGTTATGCAAGATAAATGTATACCATCCTCGGCTAGTGAAAGGAGAAAGTAGCTCGAATTAATAGTGGGGCAACACAAAGGCTAGCAGTCTGAGTGAAAACAGCTCAATTAGCAACTGAAAGGCCTGCAATTTCCTTGGTGCCTTTCAGTCTGGAGAGAGCTACAAAATCATGAAGGGGCTGTAACACTTGGTTGCTGGGAACATTTTTAGATAATAAACACAGTTTTTTGGCAAATCAGTCACAGTTCAGTAATTAGTTTTTTTTCAGTTAAAGGGGTGTTTCAAGTAAAGCAGTGCCTTAGCAAGACAGAATATGCTAGTCAGCAGGACAGGATATGCTAGTCAGCAATAAGCAAACCTGAAGTACCAAAATAATATGCCTCAGCAAGACAGAATGAGATAAGGCTGCTAGAAGGCTTAGTTGCAAACAGGGGATGGGAGGAATTGCAGTTGTTGACAGTAAATAACCAAATAAATTGAAACATCACATAGGAGTGGCGGAGACTGTGTGCATTTAAAGGAGGCCTGGGGGGGGAGGGAGGGGGGAGGGGAGGGATGAAAAATCAGGGAAGTTTGCAGAGCTAGCACTGAATCAGTGCACATACAGTTGGAGATAAACTGCAGCGGGGGATGGTAAGTTACTTCTACAGGCCGAGCAGAACAGGCTAAATTGCAGATAGTAAGAAGTCGAAAGTACAGGGATGCAGGCTTCATTAAGCCACACGCCTCAGGTGTCTCCTGTTCCAGGTGAGTGAGACCAGCCAATCAGGGAGCTCTACACAGGCATGGAGCAAATATCCAAATCCAAAACAAGCACAAAAGAACAGAATGATGGGAGGACAGGAGGGACAGAACAGAGACAGAGGAGGACAGGGGGACAAAGAAAGATGATTAAGAATGAAAGTCAAGGGCAGAAGCCTTAGGCTCAAGACAGAGGCTACACAGATTTTACAATTCACTGAATTTTCTAAGTCCATAGCAGTAAGCATGTAAACTCAGCACAGTCTTACATAGGATTAAAAAAAATATATATTAACAAAGTTAGTAAAACTTTTTTACAGATTCAGTTCAAGGCAAAAATCAAGGGGAAGTCTGCAGCGCTAGCACTGAATCAGTGCACATACAGTTGGAGATAAACTGCAGCAGGGGGGGAATGGTAAGTTATTTCACATTGGTCGAGCAGAACAGGCTGACCAAAATATATAAATTAGAAGCCGAGTACAGGGTGCAAGCTACATTAAGCCACATGTCTCGGACCCCTGTCTCAGGTGAGTGAGACCAGGCAATCAGGGAGCTCTACACAGGCATGGAGCCAATAGCGCTACCCTGAGAAGGCACTGAAATTGAAAACAGCAAATTGCAAGTGATGATCTGGTTCAGCATTCACACAGTCCAGAAAAATCATGGCAATTTTTCAGGTGTCGAACCTTATCTATCTCTTTGGGGGTTAGGTGGATCAGACTACTTGCACCGTGGAGGTGCTATGGCTGGATCATGACAACTGCCGAGGGGCAAGTGGCACCATATCTATCTCTTTAGGGGTAGGTGGATCAGGCTCCTGGTAACCGCGGGAGGTGCTATGGTTGGATCGCTGACCACTCGCCCAAGGCAAGGCACCTTATCTATCTCTTGGGAGGCAGGTGGATCAGGCCCTGCACCATGGAGGTGTTATGGCTGGACTGCCACCGCAGCCTGAGGGGCAAGTGGCAACGTATCTATCTCTTTGGGGGGGCAGGTGGATCAGGCTCCTTGCACTGAGGAAGTGCTATGGCTGGATCATGACTGCTGCCCGATGGGGCAAGTGGCACCTCATCTATCTCTTTGGGAGGTAGGTGGATCAGGTTCCTTGCACCATGGAGGTGCTATGGCTAGATCGTGACCACTGCCTGAGGGGGCAAATGGCATCTTATCTATCTCTTCGGGGGCAGGTGGATTAGGCTCCTTGCATGGTGGACGTACTATGGCTGGATCGTCACCACTGCCTGAGGGGGCAAGTGGCACCTTATCTATCTCTTTGGGGGTAGGTGGATCAGGCCCTGCACTGTGGACATGCTATGACTGGACCGGCCACCACTGCCTGAGGGGCAAGTGGCACCTATCTATGTCTTCTTTGGGGGTAGGTGGATCAGGCTCCTTGGACTGTGCAGGTGCTATGGCTGGATCATGACTGCTGCCCGAGGGGTCAAGTGGCACCTTATCTATCTCTTTGGGGGGCAGGTGGATCAGGCTCCTTGCACCGTGGAGGTGCTATGGCTGGATCATCACCACAGCCCGAGGGGGTAAGTGGCAACTTATCTATCTCTTTGGGGGGCAGGTGGATCAGCCTCCTTGCACCATGGAGGTGCTATGGCTGGATCATGACCACTGCCCGAGGGGGCAAGTGGCACCTGATATATCTCTTTGGGGGGTAGGTGGATCAGGCTCCTTGCATGGTGGAGGTGCTTTGGATGGATCGTGACCACTGCCTGAGGGGGCAAGTGGCACCTGATCTATCTCTTTGGGGGGTAGTTAGATCAGGCTCCTTGCACCGTGGAGGTGCTATGGCTGGATCGTGACTGCTGCCTGAAGAGGCAAGTGGCCCCTTCTCTATCTTTTGGGGATAAGAGGATCAGGCTCCTTGCACTGTCGAGGTGCTATGGCTGGATCGTGACCGCTGCCCGAGGGGGCAAGTGTCTCCTTTTCTATCTCTTTGGGGGTAGGTGGATCAGGTTTTCGCACCGTGGACGCTTATGGCTGGATTGTGACCACTGCCTGAGGGGGCAAGTTGCACTTTATCTATCTCTCTTTGGGGGCAGGTGGATCAGGCCTTGTGCCGGGAGGTGATATGGTTGGATCGTGACCGCTGTCCGGCGAGCAAGTGGCACCTTATCTATCTCTTTTGGGGGTAGGTGGATCAGGCCTCGCAACAAGGATGGTGGCTGGATCGTGACCACCGCCTGAGGGGGTAAGTGGCACTTATCTATCTTCGGGGCAGGTGGATTAGGCTCCATGCACTGTGGACATGCTATGGCTGGATCATCACCACTGCCTGAGGGGCAAGTGGCACCTTATCTATCTCTTTGTGGGTAGGTGGATCAGGCGCCTTGCACCATGGAGGCGCTATGGCTAGATCATGACTGCCGCCCAAGGGGTCAAGTGGCACCTTATCTATCTCTTTGGGGGGTAGGTGGATCAGGCTCCTTGCACCGTGGAGGTGATATGGCTGGATCATGACCACTGCCTGAGGGGGCAAGTGGCACCTTATCTATTTCTTTTGGGGGCAGGTGGATCAGGCCCTGCACCGGAGGAGGTGCTATGGCTTGATCGTCACCGCAGTCAGAGGGGCATGTGACACCTTATCTATCTCTTTGCGGGGAAGGTGGATCAGGCTCCTTGCACTGAGGAGGTGCTATGTCTGGATCAAGACTGCTGCCCAAGGGGGCAAGTCGCACCTTATCTATTTCTTTGGGGGGTAGGTGGATCAGGCTTCTTTCACCGTGGAAGTGCTGTGGCTGGATCGTGACCATTACCTGAGGGGGCAAGTGGCACCTTATCTATCTCTTTGGGAGGTAGGTGTATCAGGTTCCTTGTACCATGGAGGTGCTATGGCTAGATCATGACCGCTGCCAGAGGGGGCAAGTGGCACTTTATCTATCTCTTTGGGGATAGGTGGATCAGGGTCTTGCACCATGGAGAAGCTAGGCTGATCGCGGACCATCGCCTGAAGAGGCAAGTGGCCCCTCTCTATCTTTTGGGATAAGTGGATCAGGCTTCTTGCACCATGGAGGTTCATTGGCTGGATCAGAATCATTGTCCGAGGGGCAAGGGCAACTTCTATCTGTCTCTTTGGGGGTAGGTGGATCGCCCTTGCACCTTGACATGCTATGGCTGGATCGTGACCACTGCCTGAGGGGAAATTAGCACCTTATCTATCTCTTTGCGGTAGGTGGATCAGGCTCCTTGCACGGTGGAGGTGCTAGTGGCTGGATCATGACTGCTGCCAGAGGGGCAAGTGGCAACTTATCTATCTCTTTGGGGCAGGGTGATCAGGCTCCTTCACCATGGAGGTGTGCTATGGCTGGATCATCACCTCGCAGCCTGAGGGGCAAGTGGAAACTTATCTATCTCTTTGGGGCAGGTGGATCAGGCTACTTGCACCGTGGAGGTGCTATGGCTGGATCGTGACTGCTGTCTTTGGTGGGGCCACAAACCTTATCTATCTCTTGGGGGTGGTGGACTGTACCTTGCATCAGAGGTGCCAGGGCTGCATCATCACCGCAGCCTGAGGGGGCAAGTGGCAACTTATCTATTTCTTTGGGGGCAGGTGGATCAGGCTCTTGCACTGAGGAAGTGCTATGGCTGGATCATGCCTGCTGCACGAGGGGGCAAGTGGCACCTTATCTATTTTCTTGGGGGTAGGTGGATCAGGCCCTTGCACCGTGGAGGTGCTATGGCTGCATCGTCACCGCAGCCTGGGGGGCAAGTGGCAACTTATCTATTTCTTTGGGGGCAGGTGTCTGTGGCTCTTTACACTGAGGAAGTGCTATGGCTGGATCATGCCTGCTGCCCGAGGGGCAAGTGGCACCTTATCTATTTTCTTGGGGGTAGGTGGCGGACTGGCCCTGCACCGTGGAGGTGCTATGGCTGATCTTGACCGCTGCCTGAGGGGCAAGTGGCACCTAATCTATCTCTTTGGGGGTAGGTGGATCAGGCTCTCACTCGTGGAGGTGCTAAGGCTGGATCATCACCGCAGCCTTAGAAAAGTGGAAACTTCTATCTGCTCTTTGGGGGCAGGTGGATCAGGCTACTTGCACCATGGAGGTGTATGGTTGGGTCGTGACCACTGCCCGAGGGGTCAAGTGGGCACCTTATCTATCTCTCTTTGGGGGCAGGTGGATTAGGGCCTTGCACTGTGTATGTGCTGTGGCTGACCATCACCACTGCCAGAGGGGGCAAGTGGCACCTTATCTATCTCTTTGGGGGTAGGTGGATCAGGCTCCTTGCACCTGTGGAGGTGCTATGCTTGGATCCTGACTGCCACTTGAGGGCCAGTAGCACCTTATCTATCTCTTTGGGGGCAGGTGGATCAGGCTCCTTGCACCATGGAGGTGCTATGGCTGGATCATCACCGCAGCCTGAGGGGCAAGTGGAAACTTATCTATTTTGGGGAGGGATCGAGGTCCCTGCAACCATTGAGGTGTTATGGTTGATCGTGACCACGCCTGAGGGGCAAGTGGCACCTGGATATATCTCTTGGGGGTAGGTGATCAGGCCCTTGCACCGTGGAGGTTATGGCTGGATCATGACACCAGCCCGAGGGGGCAAGAGGCACTCTTATCTATCTCTTCAGAGGGCAGGTGGATTAGGCTCCTTGCACTGTGGACATGTTGAAGGCTGGATCGTCACTCACTGCCTGGAAGGGGCAATCCTGGCACTTGATTCTATCTCTTTGGGGCGTAGGGTGGACTGTGGCCCTTGCACTGTGGAGGTGCTATGTTTGATCATGACCACCGGCCTGCAGGGACAAGTGGCACCTTAATCTATCTCTTTGGGGGTAGTTGGATCAGGCTCCTTGCACCGTGGAGGTGCTGTGGCTGGATTACATGACTGCCGGGTCAAGTGGCACCTTACTCATCTCTCTTTGGGGCAGTGGATCAGGCCCTGCACTGTGGAGGTGCTGGCTGGATCATGACCACCGCCCCAAAGGGGTGGCACCTTATCGATCTCTTCGGGGCAGGGTGGATCAGGTCCATGCACTGTGGACATGCTATGGCTGGATCAACACCACTGCTTGAGGGCAAGTGGCACCTTATCTATCTCTTTGGAGGGTAGGTGGATCAGGCTCCTTGCACCGTGGAGGTGCTATGGCTGGATCGTGACCACTGCCTGAGGGGCTAAGTGGCACCTTATCTATCTCTTCGGGAGGCAGGTGGATTAGGCTCCTTGCACTGTGGACATGCTATGGCTGGATCGTCACCACTGCCTGAGGGGCAAGTGGCACCTTATCTATCTCTTTGGAGGGTAGGTGGATCAGGCTCCTTGCACCGTGGAGGTGCTATGGCTGGATTATGACTGCTGCCCGAGAAGTCAAGTGGCACCTTATCTATCTCTTTGGGAGGCAGGTGGATCAGGCTCCTTGCACCGTGGAGGTGCTATGTTGGATCGTGACCACTGCCCGCAGGGACAAGTGGCACCTAATCTATCTCTTTTGGGGCAGTTGGATCAGGCTCCTTGCACTGTGGAGGTGCGGCGGTCGGATCGTGATCATTGTCTAACCAAGAGGCAAGGGTTCTTCATTTTGGGGAGGAGAGATCAGGCTCCTGCACCATGGATGTGCTATGGCTGGATCGTGACCACTGCCTGAGGGTGCAAGTGGCACCTTATCTATCTCTTCGGGGGGCAGGTGGATTAGGCTCCTTGCACTGTGGACATGCTATGGCTGGATCGTCACCACTGCCTGAGGGGCAAGTGGCACCTTATCTATCTCTTTGGAGGGTAGGTGGATCAGGCTCCTTGCACCGTGGAGGTGCTATGGCTGGATTATGACTGCTGCCCAAGGGGTCAAGTGGCACCTTATCTATCTCTTTGGGGGTCAGGTGGATCAGGCCCCTTGCACCGTGGAGGTGCTGTGGCTGGATCATGACCACTGCCAAAGGGGGCAAGTGGCACCTTATCTATCTCTTTCGGGGGCAGGTGGATTAGGCTCCATGCACTGTGGACATGCTATGGCTGGATCAACACCACTGCCTGAGGGCAAGTGGCACCTTATCTATCTCTTTGAGGGTAGGTGGATCAGGCTCCTTGCAACAAGGATGTGCTATGGCTGGATCGTGACCACTCCCTGAGGGGGCAAGTGGCACCTTATCTGTCTTTTAGGGGGGCAGGTGGATTAGGCTCCATGCACTGTGGACATGCTATGGCTGGATCATCACCACTGCCTGAGGGGCAAGTGGCACCTTATCTATCTCTTTGAAGGTAGGTGGATCAGGTGCCTTGCACCGTGGAGGTGCTATGACTAGATCATGACTGCCGCCCAAGGGGTCAAGTGGCACCTTATCAATCTCTTTGGGGGGTAGGTGGATCACGCTCCTTGCACCGTGGAGGTGATATGGCTGGATCATGACCACTGCCTGAGGGGGCAAGTGGCACCTTATCTATCTCTTTTGGGGGGCAGGTGGATCAGGCTCCTTGCACCGTGGAGGTGCTATGGCTGGATCGTCACCGCAGTCAGAGGGGGCATGTGGCACCTTATCTATCTCTTTGCGGGGAAGGTGGATCAGGCTCCTTGCACTGAGGAGGTGCTATGTCTGGATCATGACTGCTGCCCAAGGGGGCAAGTCGCACCTTATCTATTTCTTTGGGGGGTAGGTGGATCAGGCTCCTTGCACCGTGGAAGTACTGTGGCTGGATCGTGACCATTACCCGAGGGGGCAAGTGGCACCTTATCTATCTCTTTGGGAGGTAGGTGTATCAGGTTCCTTGTACCATGGAATTGCTATGGCTGGATCATGACCACTGCCAGAGGGGGCAAGTGGCACCTTATCTATCCCTTTGGGGGGATAGGTGGATCAGGCTTCTTGCACCGTGGAGGAGTTATGGCTGGATCGTGACCACTGCCCGAAGAGGCAAGTGGCCCCTTCTCTATCTTTTGGGGATAAGTGGATCAGGCTCCTTGCACCATGGAGGTTCTTTGGCTGGATCGTAACCGCTGCCCGAGGGGGCAAGTGGCAACTTATCTGTCTCTTTGGGGGGTAGGTGGATCAGCTCCTTGCACCTTGGACATGCTATGGCTGGATCGTGACCACTGCCTGAGGGGGAAATTAGCACCTTATCTATCTCTTTGGGTGGTAGGTGGATCAGGCTCCTTGCACCGTGGAGGTGCTATGGCTGGATCATGACTGCTGCCAGAGGGGTCAAGTGGCAACTTATCTATCTCTTTTGGGGGCAGGTGGATCAGGCTCCTTGCACCATGGAGGTGCTATGGCTGGATCATCACCGCAGCCTGAGGGGGCAAGTGGAAACTTATCTATCTCTTTGGGGGGCAGGTGGATCAGGCTACTTGCACCATGGAGGTGCTTGTGCTGGATCGTGACCACTGCCCGAGGGCGGCAAGTTGCACCTTATCTATCTCTTTGGGGGGCAGGTGGATCAGGCTCCTTGCATCATGGAGGTGCTATGGCTGCATCGTCACCGCAGCCTGAGGGGGCAAGTGGCAACTTATCATTTTCTTTGGGGGGCAGGTGGATCAGGCTCTTTGCACTGAGGAAGTGCTATGGCTGGATCATGCCTGCTGCCCGAGAGGGCAAGTGGCACCTTATCTATTTCCTTGGGGGGTAGGTGGATCAGGGTCCTTGCACCATGGAGGTGCTATGGCTGGATCTTGACCGCTGCCTGAGGGGGCAAGTGGAATCTTATCTATCTCTTTGGGGGGCAGGTGGATCAGGCTACTTGCACCATGGAGGTGCTATGGCTGGATTGTGACAACTGCCCGAGGAGTCAAGTGGCACCTGATATATCTCTTTGAGCGGTAGGTGGATCAGGCTCCTTGCACCGTGGAGGTGCTATGGCTGGATCGTGACCACTGCCCGAGGGCGCAAGTGGCACCTTATCTATCTCTTTGGGGGGGCATGTGGATCAGGCTCCTTGCATCATGGAGGTGCTATGGCTGCATCGTCACCGCAGCCTGAGGGGGCAAGTGGCAACTTATCTATTTCTTTGGGGGGCAGGTGGATCAGGCTCTTTGCACTGTGGAAGTGCTATGGCTGGATCATGCCTGCTGCCCTAGGGGGCAAGTGGCACCTTATCTATTTCCTTGGGGGTAGGTGGATCAGGCTCCTTGCACCGTGGAGGTGCTATGGCTGGATCTTGACCGCTGCCTGAGGGGGCAAGTGGCACCTTATCTATTTCCTTGGGGGGTAGGTGGATCAGGCTCCTTGTACCGTGGAGGTGCTATGGCTGTATCTTGACCGCTGCCTGAGGGGGCAAGTGGCACCTTATCTATCTCTTTGGGGGGTAGGTGGATCAGGTTCCTTGCACTGTGGAGGTGCTATGCCTGGATCATGACTGCTGCCCGAGGGGTCAAGTGGCACCTTATCTATCTCTTTTGGGGATAAGTGGATCAGGCTCCTTGCACCATGGAGGTTCTTTGGCTGGATCGTAACCGCTGCCCGAGGGGGCAAGTGGCAACTTATCTGTCTCTTTGGGGGGTAGGTGGATCAGCTCCTTGCACCTTGGACATGCTATGGCTGGATCGTGACCACTGCCTGAGGGGCAATTAGCACCTTATCTATCTCTTTGGGTGGTAGGTGGATCAGGCTCCTTGCACCGTGGAGGTGCGCGGCTGGATCATGACTCGCCAGAGGGGTCAAAATGGCAACTTATCTATCTCTTTTGGGGGCAGGTGGATCAGGCTCCTTGCACCATGGAGGTGCTATGGCTGGATCATCACCGCAGCCTGAGGGGGCAAGTGGAAACTTATCTATCTCTTTGGGGGGCAGGTGGATCAGGCTCTTTGCACTGTGGAAGTGCTATGGCTGGATCATGCCTGCTGCCCTAGGGGGCAAGTGGCACCTTCTCTATTTCCTTGGGGGGTAGGTGGATCAGGCTCCTTGCACCGTGGAGGTGCTATGGCTGGATCTTGACCGCCGCCTGAGGGGCAAGTGGCACCTTATCTATTTCCTTGGGGGTAGGTGGATCAGGCTCCTGTACCGTGGGAGGTGCTATGGCTGTGTATCTTGACCGCCGCCTGAGGTGGCACCTCATCTATCTCTTTGGGGGTAGGTGGATCAGGTTCCTGCACTGTGGAGGTGCTATGCCTGGATCATGACTGCTGCCCGAGGGGTCAAGTGGCACCTTATCTATCTCTTTGGGGGGCAGGTGGATCAGGCTCCTTGCACCGTGGAGGTGCTATTGCTGGATCATCACCGCAGCCTGAGGGGCAAGTGGAAACTTATCTCATCTCTCTTTGGGGCAGGTGATCAGGCTACTTTGCACCATGGAGGTGCTATGGCTGTGATCGTGACCGCTGCCCGAGGAGTGCGGCACAACATCTGTATCTCTTTGGGGGTAGGTGGATTAGGCCCTTGCAACGTGGACGTGCTATGGCTGGTCTTGACCACTGCCTGAGGGGCAACTGGCACTTATCAATCTCTTTGGGAGTGGATCAGGTTTCTTGCACCGTGAATGTGCTATGGCTGGTCGTGACCACTGCCCGAGGGGTCAAGTGGCACCTTATCTATCTCTTTGGGGGCAGGTGATTAGGCCTGCACTGTGTATGTTTATGGTTGGATCGTCACCACTGCCAGAGGGCAAGTGGCACCTTATCTATCTCTTTGAGGTGAGGTGGATCAGGCTCCTTGCACGGGAGGTGCTATGGCTGGACTGTCATCATAGCAGCCTGAGGGGCAAGCGGAAACTTATCTATTTCTTTGGGGGCAGGTGGATCAGGCTACTTGCACCATGGAGGTTATGGTTGGATCGTGACCACTGCCCGAGGAGGCAAGTGGCACAACATCTATCTCTTGGGGGTAGGTGGATCAGGCTCTCTTGCATCGTGGACGTGCTATGACTGGATCTGACCACACGCCCGAGGGGCAATGGCAGCTTATCTACTTTTGGGGGGGAGGATCAGGTTCCTTGCACCTGGAGGTGCTATGGCTGGATCGTGACCACTGCCCAAGGGGGCAAGTGGTACCTGATATATCTCTTTGGGGGGTAGGTGGATCAGGCTCCTTGCGCTGTGGAGGTGCTATGGCTGGATCATGACCCCTGCCCGAGGGGGCAAGTGGCACCTTATCTATCTCTTCGGAGGGCAGGTGGATTAGGCTCCTTGCACTGTGGACATGCTAAGGCTGGATCGCCACCTTGCTTTGCCTGAGGGGGCAATTGGCACTTGATCTATCTTTGGGGCGCAGGTGGATCTGTCCCCTTGCACTGTGGAGGTGCTTATGTTTTTGATCGTGACCACTGCCCGCAGGGACAAGTGGCACCTACCCATCTCTCTTTGGTGGGTAGTTGATCAGGCCTTGCACCTGTGGAGGTGCTATGGCTGGATTAGTGACTGCTGGCCTGAGGGGTCAAGTGGCACCTTATCTATCTTTGGGGGCAGGTGGATCAGGCCTTGCACTGTGGAGGTGCTGGGTGGCTGGGATCATGACCACTGCCGCCTGGGGTGCGGCACCCATTCATCTCTTCGGGGCAGGTGGATTAGGCTCCGCACTGTGGACATGCTATGGCTGGATCAACACCACTGCCTGAGGGGCAAGTGGCATCTTATCTATCTCTTTGAGGGTAGGTGGATCAGGCGCCTTGCACCGTGGAGGTGCTATGGCTAGATCATGACTGCTGCCCGAGGGGTCAAGTGGCATCTTATCTATCTCTTTTGGGGGCAGGTGGATCAGGCTCCTTGCACCGTGGAGGTGCTATGGCTGGATCGTGACCACTGCCTGAGGGGGTAAGTGGCACCCTATCTATCTCTTCGGGGGCAGTGGATTAGGCCTTGCACTCGTGGACATGCTATGGCTGGATTGTCTCCACTGCCTGAGGGGCAAGTGGCACCTTATCTATCTCTTTGGAGGGTAGGTGGATCAGGCTCCTTGCACCATGGAGGTGCTATGGCTGGATTATGACTGCTGCCCGAGAAGTCAAGTGGCACCTTATATATCTCTTTGGGAGGCAGGTGGATCAGGCTCCTTGTACCGTGGAGGTGCTATGTTTGGATCATGACCACTGCCCACAGGGACAAGTGGCACCTAATCTATCTCTTTGGGGGGTAGTTGGATCAGGCTCCTTGCACTGTGGAGGTGCTATGGCTGGATCGTGACTGCTGCCCGAAGAGGCAAGTGGCCCCTTCTCTATCTTTTGGGGATAAGAGGATCAGGCTCCTTGCACCATGGATGTGCTATGGCTGGATCGTGACCACTGCCTGAGGGTGCAAGTGGCACCTTATCTATCTCTTCGGGGGGCAGGTGGATTAGGCTCCTTGCACTGTGGACATGCTATGGCTGGATCGTCACCACTGCCTGAGGGGCAAGTGGCACCTTATCTATCTCTTTGGAGGGTAGGTGGATCAGGCTCCTTGCACCGTGGAGGTGCTATGGCTGGATTATGACTGCTGCCCAAGGGGTCAAGTGGCACCTTATCTATCTCTTTGGGGGGCAGGTGGATCAGGCTCCTTGCACCGTGGAGGTGCTGTGGCTGGATCATGACCACTGCCCAAGGGGGCAAGTGGCATCTTATCTATCTCTTCGGGGGGCAGGTGGATTAGGCTCCATGCACTGTGGACATGCTATGGCTGGATCAACACCACTGCCTGTGGGCAAGTGGCACCTTATCTATCTCTTTGAGGGTAGGTGGATCAGGTGCCTTGCACCATGGAGGTGCTATGGCTAGATCATGACTGCTGCCCAAGGGGTCAAGTGGCATCTTATCTATCTCTTTGGGGGGCAGGTGGATCAGGCTCCTTGCACCATGGAGGTGCTATGGCTGGATCGTGACCACTGCCTGAGGGGGCAAGTGGCACCTTTTCTATCTCTTCGGGGGGCAGGTGGATTAGGCTCCTTGCACTGTGGACATGCTATGGCTGGATCGTCATCACTGCCTGAGGGGCAAGTGGCACCTTATCTATCTCTTTTCAGGCCGGTGTGGATCAGGCCCTTGCACTGAGGAGGGATATGGCTGAATCATGGCTGCTGCCCAGAGGGGCAAGTCACACCTTATCTATTTTCTTTGGGGGAGTGGGTCAGGCTCCTTGCACCATGGAGGTGCTTGTGGTTGATCGTGACCACTGCCCAGAGAGAAGTGGCACATATCTATCTCTTTGGGAGGTAGTTGTATCAGGTTCCTTGCACCGTGGAGGTGCTATGGCTGGATCGTGACCACTGCCCGAGGGGGCAAGTGCCATCTTATCTATCTCTTTGGGGGGTAGGTGAATCAGGCTCCTTGCACTGTGGAGGTGCTATGGTTGGATCGTGACTGCTGCCCGAGGGGACAAGTGGCACCTGATCTATCTCTTTTTGGGGTAGGTGGATCAGGCTCCTTGCACTGTGGAGGTGCTATGGCTGGATTGTGACCGCTGCCCGAGGGGGCAAGTTGCACCTAATTTATCTCTTTGGGGGTAGGTGGATCAGGCTCCTTGCACCATGGACTTGCTATGGCTGCATCGTGACCGCTGCCTGAGGGGGCAAGTGGCACCTTATCTATCTCTTCGGGGGGCAGGTGGATTAGCCTCCTTGCACTGTGGACATGCTGTGGCTGGATCGTGACCGCTGCCCAAAGAGGCAAGTGCCCCCTTCTCTATCTTTTAGGGATAAGTGGATCAGGCTCCTTGCACCATGGAGGTGCTTTGGCTGGATCATGGCCACTGCCCAAAGGGGGGCACCTTTATCTATCCCTTTGCGGGGTACGTGGATCAGGCTCCTTGCACCATGGAGGTGCTATGGCTGGATTGTGATTGCTGCCCGAGAAGGCAAATGGCACCTTCTCTGTCTTTTAGGGGCTAGGTGGATCAGGCTCCTTGCACCGTGGAGGTGCTATGGCTGGATCGTGACCACTGCCCAAGGGGGAAAGTGGCACCTGATCTATCTCTTTGGGGGTAGGTGGATCAGGTTCCTTGCACCATGGAGGTGCTATGGCTGGATCATGACTGCTGTACGATGAGGCAAGTGGGACCTTCTCTGTCTTTTTGGGGCTAGGTGGATCAGGCTTCTTGCACCATGGAGGTGCTATGGCTGGATCGTGACCACTGCCCAAGGTTGCAAGTGGCACTTGATCTATCTTTTTGGGGGGTAGGTGGATCAGATTCCTTGCACCGTGGAGGTGCTATGGCTGGATCATGACCGCTGCCCGAGGGGTTAAGTGGCACCTTATCTATCTCTTTGGGGGGTAGGTGGATCAGGCTCCTTGCACCATGGAGGTGCTATTGCTGGATTGTGACTGCTGCCTGAGGGGGCAAGGGGGACCTTATCTATCTCTTTGGGGGGCAGGTGGATCAGGCTTCTTGCTCTGTGGAGGTGCTATGGCTGGATCATGACCCCTGCCCGAGGTGGCAAGTGGCACCTTATCTTTCTCTTTGGGGGGTAGGTGGATCAGGCTTCTTGCATTGTGGAGGTGCTATGGCTGGATTGTGACTGCTGCCCGAGGAGGCAAGTGGCCCCTTATCTATCTTTTGGGGGGTAAGTGGATCAGGCTCCTTGCACCATGGAGGTGCTATGGCTGGATCTTGACCACTGCCCGAGGGGGCAAGTGGCACCTTATCTATCTCTTTGGGGGGGCAGGTGGATCAGGCTCCTTGCACCGTGGATGTGCTATGGCCGGATCGTCACTGCTGCCTGAGTGGGCAAGTGGCACCTTATCTATCCCTTTGGGGCTAGGTGGATCAGGCTCCTTGCACCAAGGAGGTGCTATGGCTGGATTTTGACTGCTGCCCAAGGATGCAAGTGGCACCTTCTCTGTCTTTAAGGGGCTAGGTGGATCAGGCTTCTTGCACCATGAAGGTGCGATGGCTGGATAGTGACCATTGCCCAAGGGGGCAAGTGGCACCTTATCTATCTCTTTGGGGGGGCAGGTGGATTAGGCTCCTTACACCATGGACTTGCTATGGCTGGATCATCAATGCTGCCCGAGGAGGCAAGTGGCCCCTTATCTATCTTTTGGGGGGTAAGTGGATCAGGCTTCTTGCACCATGGAGGTGCTTTGGCTGGATCATGACCGCTGCCCTAGGGGGCAAGTGGCACCTTATCTATCCCTTTGTGGGGTAGGTGGATCAGACTCCTTGCACCGTGGAGGTGCTATGGCTGGATCGTGACCGCTGCCCGAGGAGGCAAGTGGCACCTTCTCTATCTTTTAGGGAGTAGGTGGATCAGGCTCCTTGCACCATGGAGGTGCTATGGCTGGATTGTGACCACTGCCCGAGGGGGCAAAAGCCCCAAAACTCAACAGAAAAACATAGAAACATAGACTTGAACGGCAGATAAGGACCACTTGGCCTACCCAGTCTGCTCATTTCCCTACCTACTGGATAAGCTGCAGATTCTAGTTAACCAACAGCCTTCTTTCTGCCCCCCCACTACAATTGCCTTATGTCTGTCCCATGCATGTTTGAATTCCCCCACTGTTTTAGACCCTACAACTTGCCCAGGAAGGCAGTTCCATGCATCCACCACTCTCTCCGAGAAAAAGAAATTCCTCACAATACCCATGAGCCGTCCCCCCATTATCTTTAAATTGTGTCCCCTTGTTCTTACACATCTCTTTTTCTGAAAGATGCTATGCTCCTGGACTTTGTTGATTCCTTTGAGGTACTTGAACATTTCTATCATGTCCCCCGTCCCTCCTTTCATCAAGGGTATACATATTAGGCTCTCTCAGTCTCTCTTCATATGGTTTCTGATGCAGACCCTGCACCATTTTAGTTGCCCTCCTCTGGACTGCTTCCATCCTATGTCCTTGCATAGATGAGGTCCGCAAAACTGCACACAGTACTCCAGTTGGGGTCTCCAACTGTCTGTACCTTGGGATAACTGCTTCCCTTTTTCTACTTCTGATGCCCCTTTCTATGCATCCCAGTATCCCCCTGGCTCTCCTTACTGACTTATCACATTGCTTACCAACCTTTAGATCATCTGATATGACTACCCCCAGGTCCTGTTCCATTTTTGTTGTTGTTAGTACCTCCCCTGCTATTGTGTACTCTTCTCCTGGGTTATTGTTTCCCAGGTGCATTACTTTGCACTTCTTTGCATTGAATCTAAGTTGCCATATGTCTGACCATTTTTCCAACCTTGCCAAGTCCCTTCTCATCCTTTCTATCCCCACTTGCGTATCAACACTGTTACAGATCTTTGTGTCATCTGCAAAGAGGCATGCCTTTCCCTCCAGACCCTCTGCAATGTCATCTATAAAGATGTTAAAGAGGACTGGACCCAGTACTGAGCACTGAGGTACTCCACTAGTGACCCCCCTTTCTTCGGAATGTGTTCCATTCACTATTACCTTCTGTGTCCTGTTGTGCAGCCAGTTTGCTACTCAGGCTACCACCCTGGGACCCATACCCAGGCTGGCTAACTTGATTATTAATCTTTTGTGTGGGACTGTGTCAAATACCTTGCTAAAGTCTAGGTAGGCCATACCCACAGCCCCTCCCTGGTCTATTACTTTGGTCACCCAGTCAAAGAAATCTATTAGATTCATCTGACATGACCTTCCTGCTGTAAATCCATGCTGCTTTGGGTCCTGTGCCCCGCTGGCCTCTAGGTACTCAACAATTCGTTCTTTCAGAAGTGATTCCATCATTTTCCCTACCACTGAGGTCAAACTTACAGGTCTATGTTTCCTGTTTCTGCCTTGCTCCCACTTTTGTGAAGGGGAATCACATCTGCCCTTCTCTGGTCCTCAGGTACCACCCCATCCTCCCATGATTTGTTAAGAAGTGTGGTCAGTGGTGTCACTAGGTTCTCCCTTAGTTCTTTTAGGATTCTTGGGTGAATCCTGTCAGGCCCCATTGCTTTCTCCACCTTGAGTTTTAGGAGTTCTTTCAACTCTATAGCTTCCCCAGCCTTTAAATTGCAGTGGGTGGGTAGTTCATCATAGACACCTAGAGATTGATGGCAGAAAATGTCATGCACCATCTCCTGATTGCCACCAGGAACCAGTGCTGCAGTGGCTCTAGTCCCCCACACTCCCCAGGAGAGAAGAGCTGTCCTCTGTATGCTCAATCCTCTCTTTCCCAGCTGACCCCTGACTATCCGAGCTCTCTCCCGACCTTGGTTCACCGGTGTGGTGCAAGGTGTGGCATCCAGCGCCTCAACTCTCTGCATGACTGGGCCAGCTAAGAGGGCACTCCTGTGTCTAAACAATGCTTCTCTAAAAGGTAGGAAATTGTATAGTTTTTTGTTACCAGAAATATGGCAAGGAACTTCCTGGTATGGTCCGAGGCCATTTCACTAGTGGTATGGCCACCTCTATTGCTTGTTTCCACAATGTGCCTGCTGCTGCCATTTACACAGTGAACATGTGGAGTACTGTCTACACCTTCATAAAACATACCGTCTGGACATCCACTCTCACAAATGTATTGACTTTAGACATGCAGTCCTGCAAGGCCTTCTGTCCTGATCCCACCAGCCATCCCTTGGGTACTGCTTGCTACTCCAAACTCCAAACTCCAAACACTCCAAAGGTGTTGCCTGATGAAAGAGATATCCTTGAAGAGGATAGCAAAGTTACATGGGTACTTACTGTAACAGTAGATCTTTGAGAGAATCTTTTTCATCAGGCCATTCCATCCCTCCTTTTTTCCCCCTTCTGGACACTACTTTAGTTCTATGTTATAACAGCAATCACCAAAGGGCAGTTGCCCTTGGTGGCAGAAACCCCTTGGATAACTTCTGTAAGCTTTCCCATGTCTTCTCCGCATCCAGATAGGCAATGGTACCAATGGCCCTGGTCTCTCTGGATGCGGAGAAAGCTTTTGATAGGGTTAGCTGGCCCTTTTTATTTAATACCATGTCTCAATTTGGATTTTCTCAAGACTTTATTAGGTGGATTAAACATCTATACTCTAATCCTGCAGCTAAAATATACTCTAATTGAGTTTTTTCTAAAAACTTCCAGTTATACTCTGGAACCCATCAAGGGTGTCCATTATCACCATTATTGTTTAATTTGTATTTGGAACCTTTAATTCATAACCTTCAACTATCTCCATCTATAACAGGTATTTCAGTGGGCCCTTCAGAGCTGAAACTGTCAGCCTATGCGGATGACATTTTGCTCCATCTTTCGTACCCAACAGAGGCCATCCCGAAAATGTTAGACATAGTAAATGAGTTTGGTAAATTGTCAAACTACAAGTTGAATATTAATATGACAGAAGTTATGCCACTTAACGTTTATACATGTAAAGGTGATCTGGACAAGTTTAAGATGACCTGGACTAATAGACTCAAATATCTGGGAATCATCTTGTCAACCTCAATACCTCTCCTAAAAAAAATTAATTTAGATAATCTTCTTTTAACTATTCAGCAAGATCTAACTAGATGGTCCCCCTTATATGTTTCCCTACAGGGTAGAATCAATGTCATCAAAATGAATGTACTGCCCAGAATATTTTACCCTCTAAATATGTTAAATATCTATCTCCCCTTATCATGGTTCCAGAAACTTCAGAGTATAATTACAAAATTTCTGTGGCAAAATAAACCTCTATGGAAATCCTACAAATGCCTGAGTGCTCCAAAAGAATTAGGAGGGCTGAAACTCCCAAATTTTTATCACTACTACTTAGCAAGTCATATGGCCAAGTATATGCGGTGGGTGGAGGTGCCTCTTAAAGATGGGCATTCCCAATATTGCCCCCTATGGCTGCAAATAGAGAGGAATCTGAAAATAGGGACCAAAATAACACTGGATAGCCTTTGGTATATACCCACTAAGGATTTGCCTAAATCACTTAGATCTACGGTTATTTACACTTCGGTTAGGGTTCATAATCAGGTGTGTAAAACCTTAGGCATAGTCAATTTTAGGGATGTTTCCCAACCGTTATTTGGTAACCCTAACTTCCAAATTGAGAAAACTTTTCTATTATCACATAGACAAGGTATGCCACCAAACACGAGAGTCAGTGATGTAACTGACATGGGGAGGATACTTTCAGTTCAGGGCATGATGGAGAAGTTTCACTTAACCTCTAAATATGCCTTTTATATTTATCAAGTTAGACACCTGCTTATTACTATTCTTGGCGCTGACCAGTGGAACATTAACTGCAGTGAGATGATGGCTGAATTTAAAAATAAAGCAAATTCACCACATGCAGTATCTGTGCTAGTCATGACCCTATATGAGAAGATGTACTCTAATACAGTGGACCGCTCACAATATTGGACGGTCACCCTTCCAAATAACAGTGCCAACTGGGCATACATCTGGAAGAGAATCTACAAATATAGTGCCAATGATAGGCTTAGGCTGACACGATACTATATATTACACACTATGCATTTGACTCCAGTGAAGCTGTATAAGATGGGTAAATTACCAAAAGACGAGTGTTTTAGATGTGGTCATGCTCAGGGTTCCCTGATTCACATTTTTTGGGAGTGCCCTTTAGTGACTTCATTATGGTCAGAAATTAAGGCCAAGGCAGACCCCTTGTTGGGGTTACAAGATCTCTTCACCCCTGAAGTTTGTTTGTTAGGAGATTACACAAAAATTGATGTGATGGAGAGGAGATATTATATAAATCAAATTTTGCTTACAGTGAAAACTCTGATATTAAAACATTGGAAAGACCAGATGGTTATTCCTTATCAAGAATGGTTGGCAGGGTTATTATATAACTTAAGGCTCGAAAAAACTATTGCTAGCCTTAGGAGTACAATGTCTAAGTTTAATGCTCAGTGGGAGAAATTCCACGACTTATGGTCAGTGGCCAAGATATAGATCCAAGGTATATTGGTGGTAGATTATTAGCTCATTAAAAGAAATAGCTGTCATTCCTTCCTTTTCGTTTCCCTTAGCTGATGGACTTTAATCTTAAGTCCAGTAGATACAGAGTAATATTGGGTAACATTACAAGGTGAATACTGGCTGGGGAGTAGGTAATGAGGAGAAGGGTGGGCCTTTTGAGGGGGGGTATATGCGGGGCAAAAGATAGACAGGTAGGAGGTAGGGATAGTGATTGACACACAGATTTGTATCCTAGGTAATGTATTTATAAGTATTTCTGTTATTTCTTGCACTAATGACTGATATATATGGGGGGGTCAAAAAGAGGGGGGTTGGGAGGAGAGGGAAGGGGGTGATATGGAAATTTGTATCCAATGTAATGTACTCACATCCCTCTTTGGTCTCTTGTATTAAGTACTGCATTGAGGCTGACTGTAAATAATAAATAACGAATAAAATGTATTTAATTTAAAAAAGGGCAGTCGCTATTATGGTGAACGTACATCACTAAAAAAATAAGAACAGTGATGCGCATTTTCAGCCACAACCCCAACCCCTGCAGGAGCTTCCCCTCCCCCTTATTAAAATAACTAACTCCAGGGGGGTGCATGTCAGGGAAGGGGGAGAACCAGGACAAAAGCCAAAAAAAAAAAAAAAAACGGGCATAGAAAAGCACAAAAACAGTGTGCTCCACCCCAGCCCCTGCACCCTCTCCACCAGAGCCAGCCACCCTAACCACTGCACCACTAGACTAGCTCAGTGGCTTCTCCTCTTGCGAACCCCTACATACCTAACGGATACCTTTTGGTATCCTCTTGCTGTTCTCTCACCCTGCACTTTCCTGTCACTATCCTTTCAGGTAGTCCACAACATAGGTGCTGAGACTGAGTTGCTCATATGTGAGTGGTTCAATCTCAGTAGCCCTTTTTGGATGGGATAGCCACTACTTCCAAGCAACCTGTTGCTGCTATCTCCATAACTACTTCTCCACCCTCTGCTTCACCTTTATCTCAGAGGGCAGTATTCTCTCCCAGTTCCTTCAAAGCCAGTCCTCCTAGTTGGATCAGTGGCAGGGAACTGAGGAGAGGAGGGTCAGCCCACTCTAATAGGCACACTGATACCTGACATTGTCATGGGTTGCCCCTGGCGGCACTGCTTGCAAAAGTTTCCATGTGGCCTTGCCACCTGACAGCTTATAGTTCCAAAGGTGTGGCCTGATTAAAAAGATTCTCTTGAAGATCCACTGTTATGGCATGCACCCATGTAACTATGTTTTGTGCTGTAGCACAGCAAGACATCACCACTGTGATGTTAAAGTTCATGATCCACCTCAAACAAAGTACAGCTTGTAACAGAATAAATAGCAGCTTCATTACAAATATGCCCACTCAGCCGAAAAATAGATATTAACATTTGTAAGCACGTTGTTATTTATAACATCTAATAACAACCAACTTGAGCTATATAACTTGTAAAAGTTCTTTACAAGCATTACGGCAGGTAATTCATTCAGAAATATATACCGTAACTATGAATGTTTGTTTTACTGTTAATTTTGAATGTTAAACTTATCGCCTAACCTGAAGCAGCAGAACAAGATAATTGTGATGTTTCAAGCTGGGTTTGGAAGCCCTGTAGCAATGTGCAGGACAGAAGAACTTGTGCAGGCATGTAACCTGCTTCCCCTGCAATCACGAGGTGGAGGCCATCTTGGAGTTCTCTGTTCTCCTTGTGCTTCAAGTATCTCCTCTCAGGGTGTACCCAATTTACACCAGGAATATAACAACTGAATCACTTGATAGTCCCTGTCACCCAGATCCCTGTACTACTAAAATGGTAATACATGATTTAAGCCGTTCTTACTTTGAGCTGCACGCCATTAGCTGCCACATCAACCTTTACCCTAGGAATCAGCAGTTAACACATTTGTTCTACAAGTATGAGAACAACCCCATGAAAAGGGAGAACAATAGGCTACAGATACTTATCGGTTTGATTCATGGCCAGTCCTCTTCTGTTGTACCAGTTTCTTGCTCTCTACTAACACAATCCTTTTTGATTAAGTCCAGCCTTGTTCCTGCCTCTACAGGACTGGTGTAAAGAAAGTTTTTTCCACTGTAAGTTATTCTATGGTGGTCGGGAATTATATGATATGTGCTACAACCAGTGTCTGCAGTCCTGCCTGCACCAACTCAAACCTTTTGGTCTTTGCCTCTTGGTGAAGCTTATATCCAGAAAAAAATAAATGTGCACCCCTTCCTCCAGTTGAATTTGTCCCTTTCATTTAATGGCTGCAAGAATCGTATCCTTAATGTGTGGGCCATGAGTTATCTTTAGGATGGTCCAGGCTTGGTTTGAACTGACTGTTTGTTTCCTTGGGGTAATTCTGTGGGCTTTTTGAATGAGTTGTTCTGTTGCCAGGCCCATTTGGGATTTAGTGAGATCATAAATGTACTGTAGGATAGAACGTCTGTTCTCTTCCACCCCTTCAGGAACTCCCAGCACCCTCACATTTTGCAATCTTGCCCTGTTCTTCAAATGCTCGAGTCAGAGGTGAAGTATGCTGGTCTCTGTGATAAGCTCCATTACTGCCACTGAGATTTTGTCTGCTGTTTCTGAGGCAGATTTCACCTTTTCTGCCACTGAATTTAATTTTGTGTGCAGTGTGGAGAACCAATTGCTGAGGGTTTCCACTTTGTTGTCTAGATCACATATTGCTTTGAGTAGCACTTTATTGGTTGGCTCTTCATCTACTCCAACCTCGAGGCATAGGCTGCTCACACCTGCCCAGTTGGCCGGCTTCCCTCCCTCCTTTCTCCTTGACAAGGTCTTGTGTGGCTTGCTGTCTCGGCTTCCTCATTTTTTTTTTTAACACATCTTTATTCATTTTCCAATTAACAACCAAACATGCAGACAAACACACATACACCCGGTTACCCGGGGTACACAATCCAAAACTGACTGTGTAAACTATGTACACCTTAACTATTTACATACACAGAGGAAACATCACCCCTCACAACCTACTCCAAGCTTACTACCTCAACACTTTAAGTTAAGATCCCCAGGCTGCTTATAGAGCAATCTCTTTCCCCTTACTCCCTAAAAGTGATCTGCCATCCAGTGAATACTTCCCAACCTTCTTTCATTCTAAGTTCCCCCCCTAGTTAAAGGTGATGCCCCTCTGTGTCCCCTGGAAAGAAAGAGAGTCCCCATCCCCCAATTTATCTATCAGGCCCTGGCTATTATTTACGCTTTAAGTCCCAGCCACTTCCCAGACCATCCTCCATTACATCCCCCAACCTTTACTAGTATTTCTAGTATTCTTTAAACGTTCTATCCCAAATTCCTCAAGCTAATCAAAGCCCAACAGACAGACCTGCATCCGGGCATCTACCTCTTGCTGGGAGTATAACGCCTCAAGTAACGCCAATCTTTTAGCGTATAACCTTTTCCTCCCCTCTGAGGGTAAATGCCTTTTGATTCTGTCTCAAGCCCCAATGAGATCTCTCACCCAATGTTTATACCCATACAGCTGACCATCCTTCCAATGCTGGACCACATATGACTTAATTATTGCCGCCACCAAGGATATGTGATACTTAGGTGTAGCCCCTTCAATTTGTGATAAGTCCCCCAGCACGCATATTTCCGGCTTTATAAATTCTGAGTAGTCCAGCATTGGGTCCATTCATCTCTTAACTTCCCTCCATAAGGGTGAGATTTTGCTACAGTTCCACAACACATGTAACAGGTCTCCTCTCTCCATGCCACACCTAAAACACAGGTCTGTCTGTCTTAGGCCTCTTGCACACAGTTTCACAGGGGTAAAATAAAGATTTGAGACAATAAAAAAGTGTAAGCTGTAAATTTAGGTATTACAATATATTTGCTACTTTTCCACACGTTAGCCCAATCAATATTTCCCGGTACCAAGATTTTGTCCCAGTATGGCACTACTGTAGGAGAGCTCGGACTTAAAAATTCAAGAAGAACCTTATATACTTGTGATAGGGCCCTAGACTTCGGGTCTATCTCTCTCAACTCATCCCATTTAAATGAACAGTCTGATAGGCCTCCTAGTCTCCTCAACTCCCCCTCCAGCATGCTTATAAGCTGTATCTTATAGAAAAAGGGCATTTCATTGCACTGTACCAGGAGAACCACCTTATTATCCTGGATAACATCCTCTAACTTCAAGTCTGAGACCCACCTAGACCACCTCCCTTTAAGTATCTGATTCCCTATAGCTAAGTTAGGGTAACCCAACACTGGTTGCTCTCGAGCCTTCATTTGGTCCTTCCTCTGAACCCGAGTCAAAAATGACCACCATGCTTCTGCTGTCTTCACAACTGGATTTCCCAGCCCTTGTTTAAACCATTTAACTATATTGGCATACAGGGGCACCTCCAGGGAGAGGCCTACCTCCTTCATTGTTTGGGTCTCCAGGTACAGCCATTCCGGGATATAGGCATCTCCATCCTTAACTCTACCCCATTGGAGCATAAGGCCCAACTGCTCCGCAACATAGTATAATTGGAGATCTGGCAGCTTAACCCCTCCACCGGGAAGGCAGGCGTAGATCATTATACTTTTTCCTAGGAGCTTTCCCATTCCATAAAAAATCTGAGAATAGTTTTTTAATCCTACCGAACCGATATTTGGGGATACTATATGGAGCTAAATACACCGGGTATAACAACCTTGGCAGCAGATTCATCTTTATAAGCCCAAGTCTAGCCATAAAATTCAAGGGTAGCTTATTCCATCTTATTAGATCACCCCTAATATCTGACAGGATCCCTTCCATATTTGTTTCTGCCCCACTCTCGAAATTCCCTGTGATCCAGATGCCCAGATATTTGATCTTATCGGTCACCCATTGGATCTGCAATTGAGCAAAACTTGCCTTGTATACATGGGGCATCAAGGGGAGAATTTGAGTTTTGGTCAAATTCAATTTCTAGTTTGAGACTCTAGCAAAACGCCCAATCAGTTCTCTAGTCCTCTCAAACCCAACCACTGGGTCCTGTAAATGCAAAAGCACATCATCTGCAAAAACCAACAATTTTAGCTCTCGTCCCATTAGCTCAACCCCCCTTATGTTTCTATCGCTATTAATTGCTATCAGCAGAGGCTCTAGGTAAATATTAAATAGTATTGGGCAGAGGGGACATCCCTGGCGGGTCCCATTTTCTAGCTGTATTTCCTGTGAAATATAGCCATTACATAGGACTCTAGCCATCAGAGCAGCATATAGGTTTTTAATGCCTCTAGTCAGGCCTTCGGGAAAGCCCATCTTCTCCACTGCAGCAAAAAGAAAAGAGTGGGAGACCCTGTCGAAAGCCTTCTCAGCATCTAATTATATCAAGGCTAAGGGTAGTTGAGAGTCTGTTGCACAGTTCAGAATATGATGTAACTTCCTCAGAGCATTCTGCGCCCTCCTCCCTGGCATGAATCCCACTTGCTCCTGGCTTATGACCACCGGTGCTATCTGCCAAATTCTATTGGCCAAAGTTTTAGTTAGAATCTTAATGTCCTGATTCAATAGTGCTATAGGCCTATAATTACCTGGCAAATCCCTAGGCTTATCTGGTTTGGGGATTAATGTAATGTACGCCTGATATAGAGGGGGATGTGCCACTCCCTCCTGCATTATAATATTAAAGAATTCCTGGAGCATAGGCAAAAGAACATGAATATAAGTCTGATAAAACTTTGCCGTGAGACCATCCAGCCCTGGTGTTTTGCCCACCGGTAAAGACCTGACTACCTCCACAATCTCCGCAGCACCGATAGGAGCCGCTAGATCATTAGCTTGGGAGGAGTCTAGCCTAGGTAAAGATACTCCATCCAAAAAAGTTTTGATTTCTTTCTACCCCACCACATTCCCAATCTGATATAAGTCTTTGAAATACAGTGCAAAAGCGTCTGCTATTTCCTGGGTGTCCGTTATGAGCTTCCTTTCATGCCAAATAGATGTCACCATTCTGCTTGCCTCCCATTTCCTAACTCTAGCCACCAACAAACATCCAGGGACATCCCCCATCAAAAGATATTTAGCTTTAATCTTTCCTAGCCAAAAATCAACCTTACCATAGACAATACCCTCTAGTTCCCATCTTAGGCTTTTAAGTTCCCCATCTATTTCCTCTGAAGATCCCTCCAGTGGAGCCAATGAGTTGATAGCCCCTAAGATAAATTCCTCTTTCGCCCTCCTCAGTTTATTTTTCTGAGCTGCCAGCTCCTGAGCCACTCCTGCAAAAAGTACCTTGCAAGTTGGCCATGCCAACCTTCTATCAAGCAAAGTAGGTAATTGATGCTGTATAATTTCTAAAAGAGCTCCCTCAAGTTTACCTCTAGTTGCTGTTTCCATCAATAGAGAGTCACGCAGTCTCCATCGAGGTGGTCTAGGTGGGCCTGGCCTCAGTTCTCAGACTAATATAATCAGAGAGTGATCAGAAAAAAGTTCTACCCTCCGTTATCAATCCCCTAGGTCATATTAGAACCTCCCTATTCACTAGAAAGAAATCAATTCGGGATTGGGTCCTAGTAGAAAGTCATAATATTTCCCCCATAGTGTGGGTCAGAGTTGGATCCACCAGGGCCGTAACCTCTAGCAATCTGCTTAAAGCAATTTGAGTCTTCGTTAGTGGACCTCTAGAAGGAGAAATCCTGTCTGCTAAATTGTCAGCGTATAAATTCCAATCTCCATCAAAAATAAGAGAATGCCCAGAGAAACCCACTATATCCCTCTCTATTGAAGCAAACAATTCTGGGTTAGAGGGCATCGGTCCATATATAGAAGCCACCGAAGTAGCCCTGCCGTACAATAAACCCGAAATATAAATCCCTCTAGTGTCTTTTCTTGTAGTCACTTGCTTCACGCTGAATAAGCATGTTTTCCTTATTATAATTGCCACCCCTCCTGAAGCCCTTTCCTTGCCTATCCCATAGGCCTGCCCCACCCAGAGTCGCCTAAGGCTATTCAGCTCCTCCATCAAAAGGTGTGTCTCTTGTAGAGCCGCAATATGGGCCCCCATTTGATCCAACTGTCTTATAATCACCATTCTCTTACGTCTACCCCTGAGTCCTTTAACATTCCATGAGATTACTCTAAGATCCATCATAAACCATGCCAAAAACTTATTCTGGGACTGCCAACCCTTAAAACTTTGTCAGAGCCTGTTTTCTTCATTCCTGCCATAGTGGACTCTCTCTCTTTCTGGAACCCAAGCCCTTCCCCCCTGCCCACAATCCCTAGATCGCCCGCCTTCCATATCTCAGATCCTCGATGAACTCCCTCTTGTGCTGCTCTCCTGCCCCCCCATAATCTCAACCAACTCCGGTACCTATTCTTAACCCCATAGGGGATCTTACCCTAAAGAGTATGATATTTCCCTCCAGTTCCCTAACCCGATCCTCTCAATTTATCTAGCTTTCCACTATATCGCTACTCAAAACCTCATTATGCTATTCAAAAGAAGTCTCCTCATCTTGGCCAAAGGAAATTAGTTAGTATTATTCTAAATTCCCTTTAAAATATAACAGCAGGAATTAGCCCCCTTTCCCAATCAGAGACTCCCATCCTATAGTCTCTCCCTGTCCCCATCCTGGCACCCCGAAATACCACCCCTCCTCCCTCGTACCATGCTATGACCCTTAATACCCATTTAGTACACTGATCTTAATATGAACCCATTTCCTAAAGTGCTCACCATCCCTCACCGGAGGGTTATGCTCCTCCCTCAATATTATCAGCCAGGCTCCATTGCTTATATTTTATCTAACACCTTCACCAACTCTCTTTCCTTTTTCTCCTAAGCCATCTGGGTAGTAAGGGGCCAGGCAATTTTGGGGAACCCCAGTCAGGAGAACCAAATATGAGGTGTATTCCCCTTGAACACTCCCTCCTGGGATTCCAAAATTGGGATGAGGGCGATATCTTTCTAATCTCCCTTCAGATATACCATCCGTAACCACTCACCACTGCTGGCTAGGTTTACATCAGGCCCCCCTGTATATATAGCCCCCTTCAGACTTTGGCTTTTCCAATAACCCTCTTTTCTTTGCCCCCCTCTGCATGTTTCAGATCCGAGCCCTCTCTTTTAATCTATACCTCCATGTCGCTCCATCCACTGGATGGGCGCCCAACTTCCCCTTTCGAATGTTTGTTAGAAACCCCATTCTCCATCCTATTTTAGCACTTTGCCCCCTCCCCACTATTTTGCTCCTCTTTTACTTTTCTTCCTCCCCCAGCCCTGTATTAGGCTCCATCAGACCTTCTTCCCCCATGAAGAACTCTTTTAACCCCATATGTATCGAGGAAGCTCTTCCTCCCCCATTTTGATATCTTTCAATTAACTCTTCTAGACCAAAATTAGGTTCAACAGATTAAATATAACAAACTTTAGAGTCCCAATTATTCCAGTCCAGTCTTTCCCAACACTTCCCATTGCTTCCGCAACAGCTCAGCTCTGTGCTCTAAACAAATCGGGGAGCTCCACTCGAAATCCCTCCAACACATCCTTAGCTGTAAGAAAACACTTCTCCCCTGCTTGAAGTTCCACCACCAGTATGGCAGGATTCTGTAACCGAAACCTGATTCCAGCCAAATATAGCTTATTTTTAATTTCCAGATATTCCTTCTGTTTCCCTCTCACTGAAGGTGTAAGATCCTGGAATAACCCACAGGGTGGCACCATTCCACTGCATTGACTTCTTTTGCCTTGCTGCAGACAGAACACTAACTTTTCCTTATAATTAAGAAAGCTGAAATGATTACTGTGGTCTTGCTCCGTGGTGGCACCTCTCTCAGCGCCCTATGAACTCTCTCTAAGTTGTAAGCCTCTCCATACGGAGTGGGGCCAAACAATTTGAGCAACATGTCTTGTGTATAGGAAACACAGTCTGTCCCTTCGGCCCTCTCAGGCAACCCTGCCAGAATCAGGTTATTCCTTCTGCTTCTTGATTCTTGATCTTCCAGTCTCTCTTCCAGCTTCTTGACTTGCCTTCTAACCACCACCAGCCCCTGCTCCACTGTTGACATTTTCCTTTCCTGAGATGTGATGCGAACGTCCGCATCCCCCATTCTCTGGGCAAACGATTACAGCACCAGTTTAACAGCTGCAAAGTAAACTACCAGACCCTGCAAAAGCTTCTTTATTTCCTGGATATCTTCGTTATTCAGATTAGCTCCCCCCTCTTTTCCTGCCACCTCCTCTTGTTCACTGGGGTGGGGAGTGAGGCTTTAGCCCGTTTGGAGTAGGCGATCTCCCAAGAGAGCTCTACCACTCGGTTCCATTCCACTCTATTGGCGCGGCCTAGAATTACTCAGTTGCTTACCGTACACAGAGTCTGGCCCATGGACACCAACTCGTCACTCACTGCACCACCGATCTGGCCCAGGACACTTCACCAGACCAAAATAGCTTTAGCTTCCTCATATTTTTAACTTTTCCTAAATTAGGTCGCTCAGCATCGGATCTTGTGCTTTGTTGACTTCTGCCACAATTTATTTTCTTTTTAGGCTCTGTTTGGTTAGTTTACCAATTTTTTGCTGAAAATAGAAGCTCTGTTTGGGAGCATCCTTTCATGTTGTCTGCTAGCCACACACCCAAGTATTCACATTGTTGATACCATTAAGTTACTTGAAGGCTTCAATCATGACCCTCTCTCCCCTCTCCCCAGGAGAGTACATGTTGAAATCATTTAGCCTGTCCTCAATTGCCTTGCTCTGCTGTCCATGGACCATTTTCATCACCGTTGTCTGGACTGTCTTGAGCAGGTTTATATCTTTTCTCAGGTAGGATCTCCAATATTGCATGCCTTACTCTAGGTGCGGTCACACCAAGGGTTTGTACAGCAGCAATATCACCTTTTCACACCTGCTTGTGATCTCTCTCTCTCTCTCTTGCAATACAGCAAGAGTTTTCTTTGCCTGATACTTTCTCTGTACCGCATTGAAAGTTACAGGTCACTGGTGATGTCTACTCCCAAGTCTTTTTCATCTTCTGATTTGGTGACCTGGACACCCCAGGCAGTAGCTGGTTCTATGGTTCTTACTTCCTATGAGCATGACTTTTCACTTCCTTGCACTGAACCCAAGTTACCATATCATATTCCCAACCATCTTTCAAGTCTGGTTACTTCTTCCTTAAGGTCCTGCATAGAAACACAGACACATAGAATCTGATGGCAGATAAGGACCGCTTGGCCCACCTAGTCTGCCCATTTTCCTACCTAATGGATAAGCTACAGATTCTAGTTAACCAACAGCCTACTTCCTCCTAACCCCCATTAGAATTGCCTTATGTCTGACCCATGCATTCTGGAATTCCCCCACTGTTTTTGACTCTACGACCTCCTCAGGAAGGCTATTCCATGCATCTACAACCCTCTCTGTGAAGAAATACTTCCTCACATTACCTTTGAGCTGTCCCCCCTCTATCTTCAAATTGTGCCCCCTTGTTCTTGCACATCTCTTTTTCTGAAAGATGCTACCCTCTTGGACTTTGCTGATTCCCTTGAGGTATATGAAAGTTTCTATCATGTCCCCCCTCTCCCTTCTTTCCTCGATGCTATACATCTTAAGCTCCTTTAATCTTTCTTCATATGTCTTCTGGTGCAGACCCTGCACCATTTTGGTTTCCCTCCTCTGGATAGCCTCCACCCTGTCTGTCTTTGAAGAGATGGGGGTCTCCAGAACTGTACACAATACTCCAGATGTGGTCTTACCAACTGTCTGTACAGAGGGCCAACAACTTTCTGTTTTCTACTGGTGATGCCTCTCCCTATGCATCCCAGTATCCACCCAGCCCCCCTTACTGCCTTCTCACATTGCTGGCACACCTTTAGGTCATCTGATATGACTACCCCCGGTCCCCTTCCATTTTTGTTGTTGTCAGTATCTCACCCCCATGTGTACTCTTCCTGGGTTTTGTTTTCCAGGTGCATTACTTGCACTTCTTTGTGTTGAATCTAAGCTGCCATACATTTGACCATTCCTCCAACCTTGCCAAGTCCCTTTTCATTCTTTCCACCCCACCCTGCGTATCAGTTTGACCTCAATTGTTGGTACGCTTTTGGAGACTATCCTTAAGAAAAGATTGGTTGGATTTCTGTAGGTGAATGGTCTCCAGGACAGGCTATACAAAAGATGGGTGACTGGGCCTCTTTAACACTGGATGGCTTACGTGGCTAGCTAGGCTCCTATTAGATCTGGGGTCACTCCTATCGCTGGGCTCTTAACACAGCTGTGGGCCTAAATAGCTAGCTATGAGTCTTGGGCCTTGTGATGCCCCTTTAAATATCAGTGGCCTTTCCCTTGAATGGGCCCTTAGTACCATTAGGCTGGCTTGCCCTAACTTACTAGGCTGGGGCTGCCCTTTACTACTGTTAGGCTAGTTTACACTAACTTGCTAGGCCTGGACTGCCCATTACTACTGTTAGACTGGCTTACCCTAATTTGCTAGGCCTGGGCTGCCCTAACTACTGCTGGGCTGGCTTGTCCTGACTTGCTAGGCCGGGGTTGACCTTTACTGCTGTTAGGCTGGCTTACCCTAACTTGCTAGGCTGAGGTTGATCTTTACTACTGTTAGGCTGGCTTGCCCTAACTTGTTAGTCCTGGACTGCCCTAACTACTGCTGGGCTTGGTACCCTCTTAATCTGGGCATGGTGCCCTTCATTTTACTGTGGGCCTGGTACCCTTTAGTCAACTGGGCCTGGTGCCCCTCCTAAATGTGGGCCTGGCGCCCTCTCTTACACTGGGCCTGGTGCTCTTCTTAAACTGGGTCTGGTGCACTTCATTTTACTGTGGGCCTGGTGCCCTTTAGTCAACTGGGCCTGGTGCCCCTCCTAAATGTGGGCCTGGTGCCCTCTTCACACTGGGCCTGGTCTCTTCTTAAACTGGGCCTGGTGCCCTTCGCTCTAGTGGCCTGGTGCCCTCTTTTACACTGGGCCTGGTGCCCTCTTAATTGCGCTGAGCATTGCCTTTTAATTCTGTATAGCTAAACATGGTTGAGGCCCTTTAATTTTACATGGCTCTCTGAGAGCCTGCTGTCTCTTTACTGTTTGCCCCCTTGTCCCGCCTCTTTAATTAATATTTATTAATGGCCTTGCTTCCCTAGCCCCTCCCGTGGGTGTCACTACTTCCCCGCCCCTCCTGAATATTTAATTAAGGGTCCTCAGACCCAAATCCCCAGTGGCATTCAGCCGTTCCTCCAAGCGCCTACTGCGCTAAGCTAAAATTAAAAAAAAACACACACACAGTGTTTGTTTCGTCAGGCAGGCAGCATGAATCATGTGCTGCCACCAACTCACCACTCTGTTGGCTGCTCTGGTTAGGAATGGGAGGCAAATGGGAGGTGGGAGGTACTCAGGCAGTGGGAGGGCTCTAGTTGGGCGATGCGACAGGGGCCTTCAGACTGCTGCCAGCTTCTTGGCGATGCGGCCCTGGCTAGCTGCCAATGGGGGACCAAAATTAACTTTTAAAATTAAAAGAGGGGGTCTAAAATAAAAGAAACAATGAGGCACTTAGCCCAATGGCTGGAACAGGACTTTCTTTTACTCATGGTGCCCCGATGGCACCACTGACCGCACGATATGCTTCAGGGCAGTTTTCAGGTGCTGGAGGCAGAACAGGAATGCAGGCAAGTTCTCGGGGATGGCTTCAGCATCAGGTAAGCCTCTTCCCTTGTCCCCTTAACTTGCTGCATCCTCCCTCCTCTACAGCTACTCAGGAACTCCAGAAGAAACTGCTTAAACTTTTGAAACCAGGGCTTCTGGTTCCAGAATGGTTAGGGTGGAATGCTGTGCATGAGCAGCTCAGCACAACATTCCACCCAAGTAATTGTTGCTGCAGCTGCAATAAAATCAATCTTTTAATGTACAGTGTGCACAGGGGCACTTTACAGTGTTTACTGGGGGAACTGGGGACTACTGGGGTGTATCTAACTTTGGCATATTACAATACTCTCCCTTGTTGTGAAGGGGTTTTTACAATCTTCACCCGGGACCCCCTCTCTACTAACAGGAGAACAGGGTGACTTGAAAGCCAGCTCTGATGATTTCTAGCCTGACCCTTTAAAGGCCATCTGAATTGGCTGTATGCGGGGTTGGAATTCCCTGTGGGGGAAGAGCACAACAGAGCCCCACCTGGAATGAATAAGAAGGAAACCAGACAGAGCAAGAGGGAAGTGGGAACTTGAGAGAGAAAGAGAGACTCACACACACACACATACACACAGACAGAAAGAGTAAGACAGCAGGGCTGCTGTGAACTGGAGAGCTGAATCAAGCTAAAAAGTATTATGTTTTGTATTTGCTCTACCAAAGTAAGCTGCCTTGAACCCTTGTTTGGTGCTAGAGTCAAGCAGCATTTTGTTTTATTTAACTTTGCCAGTTTTTTTTCCTGAGGCTTCCCCCAAAAGTCTGCAGACTGCAGCAGAGGATTCTATAGTGTAACTAAAGTAGTTTGTAACATGGCAATTAATAGTATAGTGGACTACAGTAATTACATTGGTGGAAACACAACCTGTGACCGAAAACCAAGCAGGGATTAATTCTGTAGTAATGCTCGCTTGGCATCGGCAGCGTGCTTAATGAGAAACAGAGAGACACACTACGTTTACATGCAGCTGGGTTACCGGGTAACTGAGCTCGGGGTGGAGATCTCCAAGTGTAACTCAGTAACGCTAGCTGCATGTAAACATGACATCAGGAAGTATCCAGGAATCAGCTTACCCAGTAAAGTTGCCTGGATTATGCTTTGGTTAGCTGATAACTCCAGCCATGTATACACGCAATCAGTAGCACCTGGGTTTCATTGTGAGTGGTGACATCACAAGGGGTCTCAGTTTAGACAGCACAACACTGAAACATCAGTACCCCATAAATTGCTATGGACCATTGCCTCAATCGTTTGTCATTTGATGTTGCACTTTGTTGAGCTTGCTATTTCTCACACAAAGCTGTTTCTCCCTCATTAAAAAAAAAATATATACAGTATATTTCCTTTGTGATAACTAGAATGACATGCACATGCAGCCACTGTTCTCTAAAATATGCATTGTTTTTATGTTAAGCAATATTTCTGTAATTTTTTCACAAAGTATACAACTTTGGTTTTTCAAATAATGTACCATCAAAGCCCCATTATCACCACAGTATCTCATTTACAGCCTGTGTCACCAATACCCTAAAACATTTTGCATGCTATTTTCAGATATGCCCCATTTCTCAAATATGTGCAAACCCAATACCATTTTCTCAAGCATTATGCCTATAATGTTTTCTAGAAAACTATGTTAATGCCAGAACATAATTGTTAAGAAAACAAAAGCAGTCCCAGAGAACTACAGACCGGTCAGTCTGACCTCAATTCTGGGCAAGCTCATGGAGACCATACTAAAGAAAAGGTTGGTAGACTATCTGGAGGAGCATGGTCTCCAGGATGCAAGGCAGCATGTGTTTATTTGGGGGTTGGGGGAATTGTGTCAAATGAACCTGTCTGACTTCTTTAACTGTGTCACTAAGATAGTCACCAGGGGCCAAGCGGTAGACATCCCCTATCTGGATTTCAGCAAGGCCTTTGACTCTGTGGATCACAAAAGGTTGATCAGAATGCTGGTGGATTTAGGGGTTGGAGATAAGATGACCAGATGGGTGGAAAACTGGCTGAGGGACAGAACATAGAGGGTGGTTGTGTGGGGGGAAGAGTTATCTGGCACCAGAGAGGTAACCAGTGGGGTCCCACAGGGCTCGGTGCTAGAGTTGGTGTTATTTAATTACATCATCAGTGCCATTGGGGATGGCATTAAGGGCAAAATGTGCCTATTTGTAGCTGATACCAAGCTCTATGTAAGAGTGGACACAGCTGAAGGGATAGTGGACCAACAGGATGATCTGGAAAACCTGGGGAAGTGGGTCAAGATCTGGCAGCTTGGCTTCAGTGCCAAGAAATGCAACACTATGCATATTGGAGCCAAGAATCCCAGGACAAAGTACCACCTGGGTGGAATCTGAGTATCTGCATCAGAGGAGGAGAAGGACCAGGGAGTGATGATCCCTAGTGATGCAAAGCACTCCACATGGTGCAAGAAAACAGCAACAAGGGCAATCAAGATGCTGGGATGCATAGCTGGGGGGGGACAGTAGTAGGAGAGAGGAGGTTATACTGTCCTTGTACAACTCACCGGTAAGGCCACATCTAGAGTATGGAGTTCTGTATTGGTGCCCAAACCTCAAAAAGGACATTAACCTGCTAGTGAAGGTACAAGGGAAGGATACAAAGATAATAGCAGGTCAGCAGAGTAAAGGCATATGAAGAGAGGTCGAGGGTACTGAACATGTACTCCAAGGAGGATAACTGGGAGAGAGAAAGAGGAGAAGGCATGATTGGGACCATCAAGTACTTGAATAAATAAAGTGGATAAGGAGGGTTTCTTAAGCTGAGTGGTGACCATGACACAAAGAGGCACTGTCTTAAGTTGGAGTGTGGGAGGTTTAGGAGGGAGGTCAGGAAGCGCTTCTGCACTTCTTCAAAGAGAGGGCGGTGGACACTTGAAATGTGCTGCTGGAAGAAGTGATCTCATTGAAGACAGTGGACAGATTTAAGAGTGGCTGGGACAGGTATAGGAGGAAGGTAAGGATAATGGTAGGGAGGATGTGTGGAGGGGAGCAGGGACAGTAGCTTGAGCTGTGGACCCTGTGGACCCCTAGCCTAGATTGACCAAATTGCCTTCTTCTGCTGGCATCTTCATATATTCATATCTAAAGGTGAACTAGGACATTTTCTGGAAAAACTACATGAAATGAGAAGGGACTTGGCAAAGTTGGAGGAATGGTCAAAAGTATGACAGCTTAGATTCAATGCAAAGAATTGCAAAGTAATGCACGTAGGAAACAAAAACACAGGGAAGAGTACACCCCATTTGGAGTATTGCATGCAGTTCTGGAGACCCCATCTCTGCAAGGACAGACAGATTGGAGGCAGTCCAGAGGGGGGCAACTAATATGGTGCAGGGTCTGCACCAGAAATCATATGAAGAGAGACTAAAGGAGCTTAATATGTATACATAGAAACATAGAATTTGACGGCAGATAAGGACCGCTTGGCCCACCTTGTCTGCCCATTTCCCTACCTAATGGATAAGCTGCAGATCCTACTTAACCAAAAGCCTACTTCCTCCTACCCCCTGACTAGAATTGTTTCATGTCTGTCCCATGCATTCTTGAATTCTCCCACAGTTTTAGACCCCACAACCTCTTCAGAAAGACTATTCCATGCATCCACAACACTCTCTGTGAAAAAATACTTCCTCATATTACCTCTGAGCCGTCCCCTCTCCATCTTCAAATTGTATCCCTTTGTTCTTGCACATCTCTTTCTGAAAGATGCTACTCTCTTGGACTCTGTTGATTCCCTTGATGTACTTGAAAGTTTCTATCATGTCCCCCCTCTCCCTCCTCTCCTCGAGGGTATACATATTAAGCTCCTTTAATCTCTCTTTGCATGTCTTCTGGTGCAGACTCTGCACCATTTTAGTTGCCCTCCTCTGGACAGCCTCCATCCTGCCCATGTCCTTGTGGAGATGGGGTCTCCAGAACTACACAGAGTACTCCAGTTCATACTCTAGAGGAAAGGGGGACAAGAGAGAGAAACATTCAAGTACCTCAAGGGAATCAACAAAGTCCAAGATAGTAGCATCTTTCAGAAAAACATATGTACAAGAACAAGGGGGCATAATTAGAAGATAAAGGGGGCACGGCTCAGGGGCTATGTGAGGAAATATTTTTTTACTGAGAGGGTAGTGGACACATGGAACAGCCTTCCAGAGGAAGTAGTGGGTTCACAAACAATGGAAGATTTTAAGAATGCATGGGATACACATACAGGTTAATATCCCAGTACTGACACTGTAGTGCAGCATGAGAGGGGTGCTGCACTTCTGAGGTGCTGTCTTTTGGATGAGACGTTAAACTGAGGTCCCATCTGCCTGGATTGGTGGTAGTTCAGATGGATGTTAAAGATCCCATGGCACTTATCGAAAAGAGTAGGGGAATTTTATTGAGAAAGTTGGACTTCATTACAGAAAAGGAAACCAAGCAACACAACAAACATTCACAAAAAAAATACAGTGATATGACAAAATGAAAGCAAATTAAACAGATACATACTGTATTACAAAAAAAGGAGGGAAACACCCTTCAAACCCCAGTAAAATGATCACAATGTGACCATAAATTAAAAACTGAGGCCCTACAAAAGCGCCCAAAGTCCTGAACTTTAACATTACATAATAGCAATTCCGACATTCTTAATAACTTCGGATACAAAAATAAATTTTTGATGCAAAACCAGCATACATCTGGGCTGCAAGCAAATAATAACGGATTAAAGAAAACAATAAATAAAGTGTCTTCCAGGATACTTTTGACATAACGCACTCCCATGACAAAACATAAAGATGATCATAAGACAAATGTAACAACATTGGTTCTGACCATAAACCAGCTAACTGAGTCCAAAAGGAAACAGGAAAGGGACACTCCAAAAAGTGTTGTTGGGTTTCAACAATTGCAGAACAACCTCCCTGGGGCAAAATCGAGCATCTAATGCTTTGTGCTTTTGATTGCCTTTAACACTAAGGCACCCATAGTTACCTAACCAAACTACATCCCACACATAGGAAGGCAAATGGGGATTGCATAGTTGATGGAGAATCCATTCAACCTGATGTCCAGGACAAAATGGAAATACCACCCTATCCTGAGCATCTTTCCGCCAAATGGTGTAATAAAGAAGTAATCTAGATAGAGTACAAAAATCCTGAGGACGGAAATCCCAAGATAACGCCAACTTAATAGCTTCTTTCCCATATGAGGGAACATCAACATATAGAGAAACCCACCCTTTTTTCCCCAAATCCTGAGCGGGAAGGCAAGGCAGTAACTACTGTAACACCAAAGGCTTCAACTCACCATCCCGGTTTCAAGGCTTTCCCAAAATTAGTGTAAAAATACTGTAAAAGAAAGCCACAGGGTTAATCATCCCAACCCTCCTCCTTATATGGTCTATAAGTTATACTGCTTGACGACGGGTTTCAATCTAGACCCCACAACCCTTGAAAAAAAAATCCTATATAATCTGGAAAACCAATCCATTGGTGGTGGAAATAAATAACAAAGGTATAAAAAAAGGGAAGAATTAAAGTTTTAAGCAACATAACACATTTTTTCTTACCCATTATGTTATTTCCACCTCGAAATCAAACCCTCAGCCTTACCCATGGCTAAAAGCCAATTATAATGATACACCTTGTCAGCCCCCCAAAAAATACCTAAATACTTGAAAGGGCGAATATCAATTGAAATCCCAGCATACCTCCTAATTGTGGAAGAACTGAGTGTCCAATAGGAACCCCTATACTTTTGCCAAAATTAATTCGGGAACCAGAAACAGAAGAATAAGCATTTAGCACTTGTAACATGGCAGTTTCAATCATACCGATATCCACCGTTAAAACCAAATCATCAGCATATGCAAGGATTTTAACTGGGGAGGATGGGGGGTCCCCTAACCCCAAAATCTGGGGACAACGAGAAATTGCCTGAATCAATGTATCAATACAAAATTATATAAAAGGGGACTTAGTGGGCAGCCTTGTCTGACCCTTCTACCTAGCCTGACAGGATTGCCTAACCAACCATTCACATTTGGAAGGATTATAGCCTCCTTATACAAAGCTTTAATCCAAAAAAGAAACTGGCAGGGAATCCCAAACACACCTAACACAGTAAATAAAAAATCATGAGAAACCATATCAAAAGCCTTCTCCTGATCTAACCCTAACACCCATCCAGAAACCTTACGCTGCTCACCCAGCACAAACAATTACTGTAACAGAATTAAATGATCATTTTGACTCCTTCTCAGGACACCACAAGTTTGGGCAGGACTAAGTAGTGAGGCAATTTTTATAAACCTAGCCAATAAAACTTTAGCCAAGATTTTATAGTCCACATTTAATAAACTTAAAGGTCTCCAATTTTGTAAATCGAACGCTCACCCTGCTTTTAAAGATGAGAACTAAAATGGCTTCCTTCATAGACTTAGTAACTGTACCCATGGTCAGCATATCAGTAAATAAGAGAGATAAAGCTGGAACCAAATCCTCCTTAAATGTTTGAAAAAAATAGTCAAGGCCATCTGACCGTGGTGCAGAAGCAACATTCAGACTGTCAATGGCACATGCCACCTCTGAGGGTAAAATAGCACCAGACAACATTTCTTGCTCCCACAAAGGAAGTGACGGAAGATGTAAGGATTCTAGGAAAGGTTTAGATTCCTTACAACTCAGAGACGTGCCCAACATAGCAAGGATGCTATCTAGGGATCCACTACCTGAACCATTACCTCTGGATCTGATACCAAATCACAAGGTGACTTGAGTTCCTAAATAAATTTAGAATTGGCCCATCCCTTGCAGTCTTTGGAATAATTCAGTCCACCTTTGGTCACCCTGTGTCCCAAATAGTGCCTCTGCCCTAGGGAACACGCTCTATCATATTGCAAGAGATCTCACTTGTGAGAAAAGCACTGCCAATCTGTGCACTATAATCGAATTCACATCTGATAAGGAAATCAGATGCTGCAGTTGTGCTTTAGAGCTAGATACGATAAATAAGTTGCAGTATGTTTAGCTGCAGCTTTCCCTGAAAAAAGTTGCTGCCATCTGAGTTTCAAATCATCCCACCACTCACAAGGATCTTCATAAACATCTGCCACTGAAAGTCTGGCTGCCCATTCATTCCTCCAAAGCTTTTGGAGGCGATGGTCCTCCAACAAAGAGTCATTAAGACGCCACATATTTTTTTTTACATCTTGGAGTGTTCTGCCAAGAACAAATCATCTTAATCACTAAATGATCAGAATATTCAACACCCAGAGTAATACAAGATAAAATCTGTAACACTCGAGATAAAAATGAAATCAATACTAGTCCGCGAATGGCCCTTTAAAAAGGTAAATCCCGACTGGTGATTATGACCTATATGCATCTACTAACTGAGCAGTTGCAACAACATCTTTCAAGGCGACAGAATCACAAAATAATTTTGTAGTCTGTAACCCTCTGGCCTTCTGATGCAGCCCACAATCAAAGTCTCCCACCCACAAATGTAACCGAGATGAATGCAAATAAGGCAGAATTAACTGAAAAAGTGAAACCCTCTGTGCTTTCGATTGAGGGGCATAAACACCGATAATCTGAAATCTCTCCCCAAAATAAGAAAAATCCAACAATAAGGCACGACCAGGCTGAATATCAACCAGCCTTGACACCCGAAAATCAGAGTTGGAAAATAAAATTCCAATCCCATCACATTTGTCAGTACCAGAAGACCAGAAAGAAGGACCAGAAGTCCAAGCCCGAGAGACTTGTTGAAGCTCATGGTTAGACTTCAGTCTGGTATCTACTAGGCAAATAACATCACAGTTGAAATCAGGTAAGGTTAGATACACCCCTCCCAACTTCCTAGGTCCTTTAATACTGGTTACATTTAGTGTACACACAGATAAAGTCTCCTTCATGAGATACCTAGGGGTGACTTATTCCTCTGACTTTGTCTGGTCCATTTAGCAATGGGGTCCAAATCCCCCCCTCCCTCAGTGTCCATAAAGAATAAATAGAAGAGCTATCCATATCCTCCTCACCGGAGTCTTTATCAGAAACGTCAGGAGCTAAGACAGCAAATTTGTTTCCCACTTTCCATGTAGTACCATGGACATTCTTACCTTGACCCAACACCACTGAACCTTTTCATGTGTTCTCTTATGCAAGCATTGGAACAAACCAGCTGCCTCATTGCTACACTCCATGTTAACCTGAGGGGGGCATTACAGTATCAACCCGTACAGTAGGTTCCTGAAACAAGCTTACCTCCAGAAACAGGAATGTCCTGCACACCCGACGTCTGATCTAGCACCTCAGTTGGAGAAGAGACCTGGGGTCCTGTCCACCAACATCCTGTGACCCAACCAGTGGTTCCCCAGATCCAGAAGTAGATGCATTAGGAGCCTGAACACTAGCTAAATTACTTCTATCCCAAATCTGTTGCCAAGGAAATCAGTCCCGCATGTGACGGGCAATCTCCATTATGGGAAGCTCAAGGGCAGCGACCATATGCATGGCCAGTCTGCACACAAATTGCATTTAAAAGGTTAAGACAGGCATTAGAAGCGTGTCCAAAATCAAAGCAATGACTGCATTTTAAAGTGTACTGTATGAAGCTAAAATGAGCTCTTGAACCACACTTAAAACAGGATTTTGGTTGTCCCACATAAAAAATAGAAACTTTATCGTTCCCCAAATAAAAAAAAAAACTAGGTAAGTGACGAGGCCCATTATTTGTAGAATACAATTTCACACAAATCCTCCATCCCCCATCCAAAATGAGTTTACTATCCAATGTGGGGGAAGGTTTATTAAGCACCTCACAACGCTGTCTTAACCAGAATAAAATATCCTCAATATGAACACCTTCATTTTTATGTTTGCTTGCACGCATGTGCAAGAAATATAAGTGCCATCATCGAGATTTCAAGTGTGTCACCTCCTCCTCCAATTCAGGCAGCGGCTGGCGGGCGTAGCCTGTAAGCCAGGCATTTTGGGCTGTCTGTAACGCGCTCCAAAATGCAATAACCTATCCAGTTGAAAGGGGGAGCTACGGCATGGTGAGCAGTGATAAGGCTGCTCATCGCGAAGCCCCCCAGCATGCAGTATGTCGCGCATCGCGCCTAGGGCGAGTAGTCGACGGGGTGCCCAATCTCGCCGGGCTGAGCTGCATCATCTCCTCCCTTCCCAGTATTTGGTGCCATGCTGGGAGCCACCCCAGCGTGGCAATCAATAATTTTGCTGACGGGGGTGCCTAATCCTCTATCAGCTGAGCGCCCCCAATGTGCTTTGCTTGTGCCGCTGGGAGCTCACCCCCAGCGTGGCAAACGTCCCAAGAGGTTTTTGCCGACGGGGTGCCTAATCCCGTCGGCTGAACCTTTCCCAAGTTAGTTGTGCCATGCTGGGAGCCCACCTCATGGCAAGAGGTCCCACGACGCCTTTTTTTTTTTTTTTTTAACCTGTAAATAAAACGTCCCCGGCGCTGCCTCCTGTAACCCTCCTACACTGGCCGCACTCACCCACTGTAAGTACCCAGCCTCCTACACCCCACCCCATACTTACCTCCGACTCCTGCGCATGATCTTGGTGGACTGGAACACGCCTGCACTCTTCAAAGCCGATTGTGAACTGAGGAAATGCCGGTGTTTTGTATAATGGGCTAGGTAGGAAGGGTTCAACTTTGTGCATATCTCCAGGTATTTTTGAATTTTGCCAAATTTTTCAACAGTTTTGGAACCCCTTCTCATGAATGATGTCACTGTCTGTGGAGTTATTCGATCAGGGTGATTTCACGCAGTGATCATGTAAATCACCTTTGGGACCAAATACTGCCATGACAGTGACATCTTATTCATGAGAAGGTGGCCAAACCCCATGTTGAACAATTTGTTCGTAAATTCCAAAATGACTGTTTGTCGAAAGCGGCGCTGGTGCAAAGAAGTTCCTATCAGCAGGTTCGTAAGTTCGTGGAACTTTCAACATTCACCCAGATTTTCACTGTTGCCATTTCACCACACTGTTCATGAGTAGTATAGCTGTCATTTTTCATCTCACCTTAAAATGTAAGCTTCCGCCTCTTATAGTGCAGAATAGCGCAGTCGGTGTGAAAAATCAATATCATGGGACAAATTAAAAAAATCACAGTGACACTGTTCATGAGCAGAGGTCTGAAATTTTGGCTATGTTGAAAATTTGGTGAAAAATTCTAAATGACTGGTTTTGATTGAGGCGCAGCGCTATGGCAGTTCTACGCGATCAGCCATAGGCTCAAGTAATTTTCAATATTTCCACTCCAGATTTTCACACTTTTATTTTTCCACACCTTGTCTTAGAGTAGTACAGCTTGTCATTTTCACATCTCACCCATGATGTGTTCCGCTTATGATGGGATACAATGGCATAGATCGTATTGACTTCCAGTGTATGGGACACATTAAGGAAATCATTAAAGTCACTGTTCATGAGCAGAGATCTTAAAATGGCAATGTTGAAAAATTTGGTGACAGAATTCCTAAAATGACTGTTTACCAGTGTCGTTGACAGTTCCAAAGCACTTCATTAGGTTGCAATTTTTCAATATTTCCACTCTAGATTTCCCAACTATTGCCATTTTTCCACACTTCTCCTTATGATCAGTACAGCTGTCATTTTTCACATCCTGCCCAAACGCAGCAGCCTCATTTCATGTAGCGCATAATGGCGCAGGCCTTGGTGTGCTAGCCTTTTCAATGTATGGGACACATTAACAAAACCACAGTGACACTGTTCAGAGCAGAGGTCTTAAATGGCTATGTTGAAAACTTGGTGGAAAATGCCTAGAATTTTCTTTTACGAGCATGCTGCTGTACAGTTCCTATGCATGCTCGTAGCCTAAATTTAATATTACTTCAGATTAACATGTCCATTTATTAAACTTCCTTATGAACAGTACAGCGTAATTTTTCATATGTCACCCAAATGTGTTATCGCACATGTAGGCACAATGGTGCTATTGGTGTGTGAAAGCAATGTTTAGGACAGATTAAGAAAATCACAGTTACACTGAAACTCATGAGCAGAGGTCTTAAATGGCTATGTTGAAAAATTTGGTGACAAAAGTCCATAAAATGACTGTGTTGATGAAAGTGAGCATTGTGCAGTTTCCACGCATCCTCATTAGTTCGCAAGCTAAACATTAATGAAAACAGAAATGGTAATGCAAACAGTAATGTAAAATGCTAACAGCAACAGAAATTCAAACGTACTATAATGGCTAACATAAGCCTTCTTGTCAACAGAAATGCAAGCGGTGAAAAATGTAAACAGTAACACAAGCGCCAAACAATACAAATGGTAAAGGCAACGGCAAGGAAGGGGAAACACATCGACAATGGAAACGCAATCAATACGTTAAGGCCAATAGAAATACAAATGGTAATAATAGTAAACAGTATGGTAGCATAACTGGAAAGCAAGAGCTGTTACAGTAACAGCAACGATGGCCAAAGTGAACGATAGCATAAGCGGAAATGCAAGCACGTTACAGAAACACAAATAAGTAACTTGCACTGATCTGTGCAATTGAAAATACCAAATACTAATGGTAACACACCAGCGATGACATGAAAGGAAACACAAATACAAAGCGCAAACGGAAAGTAGCGTGTGCAAATGCAAATGGTAATGTACAAGATGATGCAAAATGAAAGGCAAATAGAAACAGTAATAGAAACACAAATGATAACAGTAGCACAAATGCTGGTACTGAGACAATGCAGAGATAATGCAGCGGTGGTGTAGATGGGAACGCTAACGCAAATGGTTACGGAAACACAAGTGGAAACGCTAACTGCAACAGTAACAGAAGCGCACACCCTTTTTTTCCCCAAAAGCTGCGCTGAGAAACTCAATGACTACAAAGAATGTATGCATAATGATGGACCTCGGAGCAGAAAATGAGCACTTGGAATACTAAATTGCTTATATCTCAGGAACCGTACGACAAAGAAAAAAAAATAAAATGTCATACAATTTATGACTTTCCTGGCTAGTTTTGTACTCAGCCACATACTGGGGGTCTAAGCATTTTTCAGATGAAACGTTTGTATCTCGAAGCGTTTCCGAGATATGGGCCCCAAAAGGTGTGGCGGACGCCGTAATGTTCATCTATGGGAAAACAGTCAACTTCAAGTACTGTAACTTTGCAGCTCGGTAATATTTGCCACCAAACCACCAAAAACACATCTGTGAGATCTTGCTTTCTTCCTCCAAATTTCAGCCAAAAGACCAAACTGTTCTTTTGCAGCAAGTGTACAAGATTTCCTATTCTTTTGGGCATAATGTACTTAAGTAATGTCATAAATCACAACACTTTGGCAAAAAAATCACGAAAGTATAGCAATACCTTGCTACTTTGCCACACTACAGTTTACAGAAATATGAAAAACATATTTCTGGTGTGTTTAACCCCCCAAAAAGACATGGTTAATATCCTCAGGGCTCGACTAGGTGAACACAAAAAGAATTGTGTCCCTAGAGGGTCCCAAAGTTAAATGCCAAACATTTCTGTGACCAGTAACTGAAAAGAAAATGGCTGACTCATGACACTACAGGCATCATTTGCAACACTAAAAACTGCATTTGCGACACTGTCAAACTTTTTGTTAATTTTTCCCATTGACTATAATAGGAAACTTGTTTTCTGAATAAAGTTTGAACCGTTTAATATTTTTTCATGAAATCTTCGAAAGGCACATCAGGGACCCTGGCTACATATTCTCTTAAGGTTTTGGACTGGTCGTGCAAACCATGCGACCTGTAGGCATGAGCAAAGAATGTACAAAAAAGCATAAATGTGACTTTCTATTGCACTTTATAGCTCCGCAACCGTATATCCGACCATTACGAAACTTGGCAGATCCAGATATCTAAGGTACCGCTCCATGCCTGCCAAATTTCAGGCAAATATCCATCATACGGTGCCAAAGTTATTAAGCTGCAAAATTTCATACTTTAACCTTAATTGGGGTACTCAACCCTAACTACAGTGGTACCTATATACTGTGTGTGTGTGTGTGTGTGTGTGTGTGTGTGTATATATATATATATATATATATATATATATATATATATAATATACACTACCCCACAGGCCCCCTTGTTTAACCAACAGGGCTTCCCTCTCACTACAAAACAGAGTAGGTGGGGGTTTACATACTAAAAGACAGAAAAATAGATTGAAAGTGGCCACCTTTAGGCTAGGTGGACTAAACTGTTATATAAAAACAGTCGACCAAGTGTGGCAACTTTACTTAGTACTGGGTGACTTGTCCCATTATCATAGAAATTCACCCCAAGGTATAGTACAAGCCGCTTAAGTGGGACAACCTGGTGGTGACCCTTTCATCCCATTTAAGCGGACATCCCTTTTATCAGAAGTGCAGGTTTTCAGTAATTTCATTTATAGAATCAGCTGTTTACTTGTGTTCCCTGTTCGGCGTTACTCTCTTTATGTCTCTGTCCTCCGAGTTACATATTAGTCAGGAGACCACTCAGTGAGTGTAGTAACAAAACCTACAGTAAGGTACTGTGACAGCTGTTTACTTGCCTTCCCTGTTCAGCATTCAGCGTTACTCTCTTTATTTTATGCTTGTTCTGTGACCAGCGCATTAGTCCGGAGACCACTCAGTGAATCCTACAGTAATGCTGCCTCTCTCGCTTCTCCTCTCGTTGCTTCCTCCTCTACAAAGACTGTCTGACTAATCGCCAAGTTCAGGTTAACACGCATGGGGAATAGAACATAGAGATGTAAGCTTATGAGCAAAGCAAGAGTGGCATGAGAGGCTGCCAGAGTGTAGGAGAGACACTAAAGACACAGACAACGTAAAGCTCTTTTACTTAGAGGATGAAGAAATAAAAAAAAAGTGAGTCAATGTGACACTTTAGTCTCACCTAGGGGAAGAAACATTAATCTTGGGTGTCAGACACAGGAATTGTGAACAGGGAGGGCAGCGGGAGAAAGAAATTCACACCTTTTTAGGTGTAAAAATGGGGATTAGAAAGACAGAGGAATTTGAGAGGACATGCCTGCCTTGTTAGTCTTTGTCTGTCCCAGCTAAGCAGCTGGTAATCCCAGAGGCATCTCCTTTAAGCAGCTGTGGTTGTCATAGAGTTACATAGCCACTGAATAGGTTCCTGGTGGGACGGCCCAATAAAGCTGACATTCCGTTTATCCGCATTCCGATTAAGTGGCTTGTACTGTAGTGCATATGCCCCTGGGCTGACACAGAAAAGATTTGTACTCACAACCAGTGAAAATGTACAAAGCAGCTTCACCAACCAAGTAGATCAAGGGGATTGCCCCTGAATCCTGTAGTTCACCCCCATCCCTCCTGGGAGATGGCAAGGAAAACCTTCTGGCACAGGTCTCCACACTTCAGAAAACTGTCTTCTTTGTTGTTCTTCTTCTAAGGACAGAACAAACTACCACAAAACTAAAACAGGTAGCTCTTTGTCAGAGCTAATCTGAGGAGCTGTCCAGCAGCTGCAACCTCCTCCTTGAACTCCACGCTACTACTCACCAACTCAACATTCCAATTCACTCTAAAGCCAGTTGAGCACTGTGGCTTATGCTACTGTGAGAGTTCTATGATTACATCATCACTCCAGCTCAGCTGAGACTGAAGACAGATGTGACAGTGTGAAACCCATTCACCTGGCATTTCTAGCTACCTTCCTGCCACTGATTCTAACTGGGATTCTAGTAATGATGGGAACAAGGGGTTACACCACCCTTATCAGGATATTGTCCCAGTCATTACCTACAGCACTGGACCATCCTGCTTATGTGCTACCTATGGAAAGAGGTGATCAGGCCCTCTCCTACCATGTGCCAGCACAGGCAGGCAGCACGAAGGACCCAGAGGCCATTGCCTGATGCATCAGCCTCTACACTATGATCTTACTGTGGAGAATCAGTGGCTCTGGAAGAACTGTCCAGAGCATGGCCCTAACAGACCAGCACTGTGGACCCTATGGCCGATCAGGAACACAGCCTGTCTTTCCCCCAAGCCCACTAGGGAAAACATATCTAACCAAAAACCTACCCCAAAAAGGGAACCGTCCCCCAACCCAGGACACCTGCAAACCAAACCAGAGCTAACACTTTACTTAAGCATTACACTTCTACTATGCCCCATGCACTAAAACCTGTGGAAGGAAAACTGTTAACACCTGGTAACCATACAATTCTACTAAACACTCTACAAAAGCAGGATAATTCAGCTGAGCTCCCACATCCTCTTCTGGTCTTCTCTTCTTTCTTATTTGCCAGGAACCACCTGAAAGAGAAAAAGAAAAAAAACACACCCCAGATCTGCATAACACACAGTATTACAACCATAACCCCTTCCATCAAAACAGTGGACTATCCCAAAAAGTATTTTTTAGAAAAGTAGAAAAAGTAGAAAACAGCAAAAAATCTCCAACTTTATGTTCAATACACCTTTTTTTGATGGGGGGATGGAATGTCCTAAATGTCCAAACTAGTGACAGCAATGGTGCCTGAAGGCAGGGTCCATAAAAGAGTCTCCTGGGTGGTGTCCGCTGAAGCACAGTTCTTGGAGCCTGTAGTCCAAAGGGAGAATCACTGTGGACAGTTAAACACTTTGAAGTCTGCCAGGTGTAGGATATGTATTGCAATGTTAATACAGTAAGAAAAGTCTGGACTTACCAGTCCCTTGAAGAACAAAAAATGGATAATACCTACTTCCCCAGCTGAAGACTCTCTCTGGCACCATTTATCCATACAGCTAGGTGGAAATCTTCTGGAAAACAGGTGAACTGGAAACTGCTGGATGATGTCATCTAGGAGACAGAACCTTAGAACAGGAAGGAACAGCTGGGATGATGTCATCAAAAATCCCAGGCGATGAGTCAGGAGAACAGCTAGGCTGATGTCATCTCAGCTTTCTGAAAGACCACGTGATGAAATTGGAAAGGTAAACTGCAAGGCTAACAAATCTGGATGCACCTTGGATATTGGAAGACCAATCTGGCAGAACAACATGGGTATGGCAACGACTGGATGGCAGACACTTGCTACCACTGCTCTGCTTCCCTCTGGGTAGGCATGGGCATAGTCTCAGGAGGATGGTACACTTGAGGGTAGTACCACTCTGGGTCAGGTGCATGAACTATGACCCCATCTGGGCATACATAATTGATGAAATGGAATGTCTCTTTCCTTGTGTTGTCCACAATCCACACAGTATCTATGAACAATCAAATCAAATCATTCTTTATTTGTAAAAAGATGCCTGTACAACAACTAATTAAAACACATAAATAAATAAACAATACAAAAAAGTTAAAACTAATAAATACAATAGCGGCATTAAAATTCAGAAAAAGCTAGGCTAAAAATATAGTTTTTTTCAGGGCAACTTTAAAACAATGTCCTGCCCAATTTCCAAAACTGCAGACTATATCTTATGGCTTTGTTTCTGACATAATGGGTTGCACCTGGATGCATATTCTCGCTTGCTTCCTCCACTAGCCAGGCTATCCTGTTTTGCTCAATCTCCTCTCAGACTCTCCGAGGAAAGGTAGGAAAGGACCACCCATAGATGTCATTGGCCTTCCTACGAACCAGTCTTTCCTCCTTACTGCACTTCATCAGTGTATGACCCTCAGCCTGGCTTGGGGGTGGACAGTCCTGGTTCAGCCAGTGTTGCATACTCAGAGCAACATGGAACATGTCTCTGACCACTTCTGAGGCAGGGCTGTGGAGTTACCAGCTTCTTCTTCTGGTTCCTCCAAGGCAAGAACTTGAGGCCACAGACTGGCACCCTCAACAGAAAGATATATATCTTCTTCCTCCTCTTCCTCACTTAGAATTTGGGCCCAGGAGTGAGCAGTCATCCTCACTCCAGAGACAGTCCACTCCTCACTGGGTGTGGCGGTAGACACCTCCCTTTCTAGAGTTTCTCAAACCTCATCCGCTCCACTGAGGCTAGGGCTAGGACCCTCTCTCCATGGATCCACTGACTGTCCCTCTGCACTGTCCATCTGTGACACAGACATGGAGACATCACGAGGAAGCTGCCCTAGCAGTATATCTACACTCTCTTCCTTTGTGCCACACTCTGATGGGCCCTCACCAACAGGTTCAACCTGGTGCTGTGTGCTGCTACATGCAGGATTTTCTACTTTTGTCCAAGTGGGAGCCAAAATAATTTGTCATGTTCTAGATAGACCATGCTTCTCTAAACACCCTGAACAGTGAGGAATCAAAAATACGTCCCTTCTGGCCTTGAGGCACATTATGCATGCTCTCACAGGGTAGTTGGGAATCACAACATGAGGAGGCAAACTTCCACCATAGAAACATTTTCAGAATTTCTTTAAGCTTGGCAACCTCCTCAGCTATCATAGCTCAGGTGGGATGGTCCCGAAGCCATGTCTGTAAATAAGCACATTAATATTCATTGTTACTACTGAGTTCACTATACTTGGAACAGTCTCTCAAAATGGCTCCCTGCTGCTGTGTTTACATTACTGCCCCACCCTATGCATCAACAAATCTGTCTCTGACAGCCAGAGGGCACTGTGCTGAAGATGGCTGCTTGATTCTTCATCTCCCTGGATTCACCAAATATCATCATCCATCCTACAGATTCCAGACTTCCTACCTTCACCAACATCTGAGATCTTACTATATGTACAGCCATAGAACAGCTCTGGTACAGTATTTTTGTGCCTCACATAATTACTGAGCAGGTTATCTACAGCTTTTCAATTTCTCTGTTAAGGCCTACAATAGTGGCGGACCAATCTCCACATAACAGTTCTCTTAATAGAGTGGAGGCAATGTTTCAGCAACTAATAAGTGAAATCAATGTATTAAAAATTGCATCTCAACAAAATATCAATAATATGCAGGCACTTGATCAAAAAATCAGCGCTACTGATGTTAAAGCATCTCAAAATGAAGATTCCATTAACACATTAACACATTATAGGCTACCATCAGGGAGCAGGACAGAGTTATTAGGAACCTTCAGGACAAAATAGATGATATTGAAAATAGAAACAGGCGTAACAACCTTGATTTCTGGATTTCCTGAAGGTGTTGAACTAGGAGATACCAGTGCTCTTCTAACTCATAAGCCACTTCCTTCTTTGCTTGAATTACCAACCGGCCCAAGACCTAACCATCGAGAGATCTCACCGCACCTTAAATCCGAGGCCTGGACCCGACCAGAAACCCAGGCCATCATTGCCAGATTTCTAAACCACGCACATACTGAACTGATTCTTCAAAAGGCGAGGCAATTAGGTGCACTTACTTGGCAAGAAAACAGAATCCTAATTTTCAGAGACTATTCTAAAGACTTATCTAACAAGCGAAAAGCTACAACCCCATTAAAACAATCCTTCATCAGCGTGGAATTAAGTTTGCACTTTCGTTACCCTGCAACAATCGTCTTTTTGAATGATTCTACCAGAATTTCAGTACCCCAGAATCTCTCTGAATTTCTGAATTGGACACAGACTACACTTACATTGCGATGCTAATGCAGCTCGTTCCTGATCCAGCACAAGCACTTCGCAATTACAATGTCTTGCCCTTCCTGCTGAAACTGTCCTTCAGGTCCTGAGAAATCTGCAGCCATCATATCTGCCACTGTAGCTCCTGCCAGAAGCACCGCACACATACAAGAGAAAAAAGTATCTGGTTCCTCTCTAAATAATAATACCTGCTGTTTAAATAATATTTCCACCTCTCCAGTTTCCCATGTGGGACATCACATCAGTTTTTCTACTCCTCTTACCTTGTCTAACAAATTCTCCCCACTCCAAGAAGATCTGCTCCAAGAAGATCTGCACTCATCTAGGGAGGATCTGAGACCGACTGTATCTGAAATGTTTACTCAAGACCCAAAGAAGCTCTCAACGGGTAATGACTCTCCCAATTCTTCCTGGGCTGATCTTGTGTCCAGCTCTCCCTTTAAATCATCTGAACCACCCAAAATGAAAAGGAGAAGAAAATTGAAGAGCAAGGCTACCTGAGGCTTTTCCACTAAAAAAAAATTTGTAATAAATAGTATGGCCCATAATTAGATGTGGTATAGCAGTTTCTCACAGAATCCCTCCTCTTCACACCACCTCACTCTATTCCTTCAGTATAGTTACTGCAAAGCAAAGTCTCTTCGCGCTAACAGGTTTGGAACACTTAAATACAGTAAATACGGCTATCGCTGCTGAGAAGCCTGTATCTGTCTGTGGGGTGAGCCAATTGACACTGAAGTATTTAATCCATGCGGAGTTACTCTCAATGTATTCAATGGAAAAAAAAATAAGACAAAGAATAAATACTACAATGTTTGTAGATCTCTTCTAATTAATCCTTGTGTGGTGCCAGACATTAGTATATATAATTGCTATTTACATTCTAATTTTCATAGCTTTAGCACCACCACATGTGGTCAGGCAGCATACATACATATATACAAGTTCTGTATTTCATATCAGTGTGCTCTTAACCCCTACTATTCTAGCATTTTCCACATAAATCCTATCATTTGGAATGTGGAGGATGATTAGACAAATACTCTAAAATCATTTACTTATTTAATATTTATTTTGCATCGGTTCTGGTATGTAGTGCATCATGTGCATTCCCATTATATCTACAGATTTTGCACCAAGTATGCTTCTAATTGTATTTCTATACATTGAGTTTTCTGCCTTTTCACATTATTCTTCATCCATTTCTTCAAATCATTGGAACTTATAAAAATAATTCCACAATACACTGATGCACTATGAACCTATAGTATATACATTCCTAACCTAGCTTATGTGGATTAATACACATCGGGCATCCTTTTATCTGGCTCACACTATTCCAGCATTATCTGCCATCATGTTGGTATACTTTATTTAATATTGGACTTATTGCTAGGTCCAAGCTAATTCATTATGTTTAGAATTTAACACTATTACATAATTATCCTTTTTTATTTGGTAGAATGATGTTTTGTTTTTTTCCAGTGTAATGCTTTAATTACCTCAGCACCAATCTCAATTACACTTCTTTAATATACTGTTATATAAGTTTAGTATCTTAAGATTATAGGGTAAACCGTATCTTGAGATTCACTAATTACTCTACATGCCTAGTAGTGTAGAGTGAGAGTCCTATATATCTTGCTGACTCTCATTGCTCTGCATTTCATAAAAGTTTCAAATAATTCTTGTTACTGAGTTTATACTAACGTTTGTTGGTTCTAATGTTTAATTACTTGATATTCCTATCTCTACACTCTCCCTCTGCGAGACAAAATGAATACAAATACTCAATCATCTCGAACCCATACAAGTTAAGGGCCTGCATACATTTGTTTATTATATATATTTACCTTTTGAATCTGTGACATCCTCCAAATTAATAGTATTGAGTCCCTCATTCCTATTTGTAACTAATTACCTATATCCTAATACCATGGTGATCTAATCTTACATTCATGGAATGTCAAAGGACTCAACTACTTGTAAACGTAAGCAAGTACTTACCCTGTAAAAAGCATAAAACATATTGCTCTTACAAGAAGCAAACTTTTATCGAGGATGTCGACAGACTTAAAAGGGACTGGGTCGGTCAAGTATATCGTCATCTTCTCCCATCAAAAACATAGGGTTGCTATCTTATTATAAATCTCTTAATTGTATTTATAAAAATCATTAGAGACCGGATGGTAGGTGGATTATAACCTATTAAACACCCCACAGCAGGTCCGCTTATATTTGTGAATGTATATACAGCAACTTTGATTCACCCATTTTGCTTCCATAATCTATCCAACAAATTATGATTAATAATAAAAATAATTCACCTTTTCTTATTGGTGGTGACTTTAACCTTTTCTAAGCATATTTAGACAGAAGTAATTCATCACATGATGCCCACCCGTAGTATTAATGCTCTATCAATAGCTTATGAAGGCTTTAGGTCTTTCTGACATTTGGAACTACATCATCCCAGACAGCGAGATTACACCTTTTATTCCTCTTTACATAAATCATATAGTAGAATTGATTATTGGTTCTCTTCTCCCTCATTACTGAAAAAATTATTGATAATCGATCCTCCTATTGTTATATCTGATCATTCCCCTATCAGTTTGCATTTACTCTGGGGTCCACCTTCTTCTAAATCCCATCTTGGCGTTTAGACTCACTTTTACTCAAAGACCTGAATTCACTCCTTGGTTAAAACCCAGATACAAGATTTGCTTTCTATTAACGATACTCCAGATATGTCTCAAGGTACTATCTGGGAAGCATTAAAGTCACTATTAGAGGTAAAATTATTAGTTATGCAGTGCATAGAAAAGAAATTAAGAGAACAACAATGCTTAATTTAGAAAAATCACTAAAGAAAAAGAAACCCAATACTATAAATTAAATAAACCCAATCATAATTCACAGCTTCATCTGGAAATTCTACAATTAAAATTAAAATTAACGAGTTGATATCAGGAAAGCTGAACTTGCCCTCCCCAGGATTAAATACGGTTATTGGAACAAGGGGATAAATCGGAAAGTTGCTCTCTTACCAGCTAAAACTCAACAGATACAGAGACATATAGCAGGTCTAAAAGATCCATCAGGTCAGACACACAGACAACCTTTCAATCAATCATATTATACAATCCTTTACCATCAACTATACGCAACTAATGCTACAGTCCCAACCTAATACAACATTTTCTGGAAAAATTTAATCTACCCACCTATCCCCTCAGGACAAAGCTATATCGATAAATCAATCACTTTACAGAAATCAAATGGCTTTATCATCATTAAAAAGCAGTAAAGCACCTGGCAGTGATGGGTTCCCTATTGATTTTATAAAACCCTATCTGACACTCTTTGTCCTGTATTAGTCAATGTATTCCAAGCAACCTTAATAAAAAACTCCATACACAATGACAGAAACCATTATAACAGTCATACCAAAAAAGACAAAGGCCATTTCTTCCTTCAAACTATAGACCCGATCTCACTTCTTAATACTGATGGAAAAATCTTTGCCAAATTATTAACTCTCCGCCTTAGAATCTTTAATGACAAACTCATCCATACTTCTCAATCAAGTTTATCAAAAAATAGAAACAGTTCTGATCATCTTCGCTCATTACTCAATTTAATTCACAAAGCAAAAACTCTTAAACCCCTGCAGCTGCAACCCATTGACTCTGAAAGCATTTGACTCTCAATTGGAATATCTATATCAGGTGCTATCTCATTTAGCTTTACAAATAATTTTTGTGCTTGGATTCAATTATTGTATACCTCCCTTCAGCTCGAGTTCTCACAAACTCTATTTTGTCCCCTCCTTTTACTTAGCAAGAGGCACCAGACAAGGATGCCTTATGGCCTTCATTGTTTATACTTGCCATGGAACCTCTTTCTGTGTCCCTACATCAATCGGTACAATTAAAGGCATTACTATTGGTAACTCTCACTATACTTCACTCTCTTATGCAGATGATCTCCTTATTTTACTTGAAAACCTCGAAAGTTCGAGCAACCTTTAGTTAAACTACTGAATGACTTCATCTTTCCTCGGACTAGCTCTAAACCTTAACAAATCCGAGCTTTACCATTGAATACCATTTGTAGTCCTCGCAAACAACTCATTAGGCTTTCGTTGGGCCCCCAAAGGTATATCTTATCTTGGCATTCGGATCACTCCGACATTGAATAAATTATGGGATGCTAATCTTTCCCTCTGTTAACCAGTATCAAACAACACTTGATAGATGGAAGCTACTTAAACTTTCTTTCAATGGTAAATTTCGCCATTAAAATGTCTATAACTCCTAAAATATTATACCTATTTTTCAATATCCTTTGATACTTCCCTAGTTTTCTTAACAAAATAGACAAAATTATCGGCAGCTTCATTTGAGAAGCCAAAATCCTAGATTTAGTCATAATAAACTTGAGATCCCATTGGTCAAAGGTGGCTTTGGCCTTCCTTGGTTCAAGCATACTTATAGGCTTTCATTACATCTCAAACAATTAAATGGTTTAACAAACCCAGCATCAGTCTCCTTTATGGGTCAATATGGAAACATCCATATGTCCTGGTAATGTGAGCTTCTTTCCTTTATAACACCCTTACCTCTTTGCTAAAGTCTCACCCTACCATAGCTGCTTCTATATTCTATTGGAAAATCATTCACAAGCATATAAATCTAACCCAAACCCTTAGCTTACACACCCCATCTGGGGTAACCACCATATATCTTGATAATCACCCAATTTTTTACACGTACCTGGAAAAATAAAGGGTATTCTCTTTTACAGGATATACTTGAACCCAAGTCATTAAAGTTAAAATCTTACACCAACCTATGAGGGCATATGGAATCTTCCCATCAAATTTTGGAAATATTTACAGCTTATTACGCATGCAACTCTTACCTCACACCTTCTCTATCAATTCTCTGTATGATAAGACATCTCTAAATGGATAAAAGAACATCCAATTTAAATAGCACTGTTTACAAAGATATTTGTGATATCCTTCCTGACTACTCTGTCAATGCTAAAACAGATGGAGTACTTTGCTACAATATAATATCACAATGCACAATGGTCCAGATGTGGCTCTCCTGTCAAATCTTTTTTAATGATAAGCACAGATTCCCTCATTCAAACCAAGATCCTTCATTTGTGGTACAGAACTCCTGTTGTATTACAAAAATGGGTTTCTTGAACAATAACAAGTTGCTGGCACTGCAATTCCCCAATGAGGTTATTGCATATCTTATGGCACTGTCCTTCATACAAAGATTTGGCACTGTACTCACAGATTTGCAATAAGGTGGTAGGTCAACCTTTACACTGGACCCTAAACATTGCATTCTTGGTATTTTTAATCACCATTCTTATAAAATTTCATATTAGCAGAGCAGATGGTTAATCTCTCTTCCTTCAAGTTAAGCCACCATCCTCATGCATTGGAGATCAACATTATCCTACCCTTCCGGTATCATTAACCAACTATTGCAATATGCCTCTCTGGACCGTATGACATACATCTTGTCTGACCGACTCATGTTATATAACGATTGTTGGCAGGAGCTTTTTAATTTTGGAATCAACTAAATCTTCCAACACCAATGTATGGACTTAATATATATGGATTTCCCCTTTTACTGATACATCATTATAGTCTCGCTTTTCCCCTTTTTTTATAGTTTCCTCTCTCTCTTCTTAACTTTCTTTTATATCTTTCTTTCCTATACTCTGTTCTCAATCGTTCTTTATTACTCCACAATCCTTTTACGAATGTACTTTTCCCTTTGCAGCATCATATATAATTATGTAACATTTAATATAAACCATATCTAATCATGCTATCCGCTTTAAGTTCACTACAAATGTCAAGTATATACTAATTACATGACCTGTATTGTTTACTATATTTTTTAAACCAAAAGCCTTGTATTATTGTGGCAATGTTCTTATTATATGCTGCCTCAATTTCTTAAAAAAAAAAAAAATCCTAACATTGTACTGTACTGTAAGAGGTTTGTCTGTATATCTTATGAAAAATTAATAAAAATGTTTAACTGTAAAAACAAATCTGTCTCTGACTCAAGCCACTGTGCCTCTGACCTTCTGCTACTGATAATTTACTTGGACTGTTACGATTGCACTGCTTTCACCTTTCTCAGCACATTCATATGATTTTTGGACTTTATGATTAGCTTTCAATCAGTTTTACTTGCTCAAAGTCACTAAAGCCACAACATTTCTAGAAACAGGATTGCCTGCTTGTTGCAGCCTCTCATACAACTCACGGTCTCTCAATTGCTCAGAAAATTATACTGTTGCAGAATCCACAATACATGCTCATAGTCCTTTGCTCAGAATTCTTTTTTGTTTTGATTTCACTTTACAGTCCCTCTTTGCAGAACAATCTCACTGTTTACACACATATCCAGCTGGCTTTATTAAAATCCAGTGTTTGGTAAGTTACTTTTTCTATTACTATCTATTACTTTTGGAAACTTGTTCCAGAAAGCTCGTACCTGATCACTAGCAAAGGAATGGAAGTACTGGGAAAAGTAGCCACCTTACAGATTACAATTACTTATATCTTTTATACAAAATGTCACGTAATCTGCAACTGATTACATTTGTTGAAAATAACTAGTAACCAACCTATTACTTTCAAATAAATGTCATCTGATATAGTTATTTATTATTTTTGTATTGTTTTTGTATAAAGAAAAGTAACTTGTAACAACGAGTGTAATATCTTTCTAGTCTTCTCCGTCACTAGTGTTTACCTACTTCCTGGATCAAGTTTCCCTGAAAATAAGTAATAGAAACAAACTTTTATCAATGCCAAATGTTATCTTGCTGGCATTGGCAGTGGTAGTGTAGAAGTTACAGAGCTGCGTAATAGGAATGGTAGTGAAGTACTGAACTGAAGCCAACCCCACCACCACCCTGCAGAGAGTGACAGGCATTGGGGTATGCCTTTGGGTTGTCAGGCATAAAGGCCACGCCATTTCACCACACCCCACCCTGCAGACACTGACAAGTGTCACGGTATTCCTTGAGGTCTTTGGCCCTTATGTGCACCCCATTTCATTAGGAAATATGGTGAGATGGGTGCGATATAGGAGAATGGGGTGAACTTTGGGGCCAAAGAGTCCAAGGCATACCTCGATGCCTCTCACTGGCTGCAGGGTGTGGAATGGTATAACCATTACAGGCAAGAATCCCAAGTCACACCCCTGAGGCCTGTCATTCTGTAGAGGGTTGGGCGTTATGGTTGGAAACCCTAATACGTCAGGCATTCATTGGTATTTTCACTCCAAATTTTCAACATGTTTTTTTTGTGACCCCACCTCATGAACAGGGGGAATATCAGTTTGTTAGCAAGCTGCTTATGCACAGCGATTATGGCATTTAGCACCACAGGTGCAAAAACATTCGAACAGGATGTAAAAAATGACAGCTGTACTGTTCATGGGGAGGTGTAAAATGGCAATGTTGCAAATCTGCAGTAAAAATATTTAAAAATGGTGAAATCCACGGCGTACATAGAAACTGTGGAGCCACACCTGTAATATAATTAGGTTGGGGATTTTTACAGCAGATTGTCAACTCAGGCATTTGGTGCCTCGATCATGAATTACCAGTGTCACTGTGATTTTCTTTATCTGTGCGAACAATGATTTCCCCACAGCGACCCGCATCTCTGCGCTGGAAGTGAGAAACATACTTCAGTCATGTTGTGAAAAATGACAGCTGTACTGTTTCATAAGGAAGTGTGGAAAATGCCACTGGTGAAAATCTGGACTGAAAATATTACAAAGTCATGAACTTCACAGTGCGTGGAAACTGCGCAATGCTCACTTGTAACACAATCATTTTATGGACTTTTGTCACCAAATTTTCAACATAGCCATTTTAAGACCTCTGCTCATAACAGTGTAACTGTAATTTTCTTAATCTGTCCTAAACATTGCTTTTGCACAACAACACCATTGTAAGCTACATGTCTTGAAAACACATTTTGGGTGACATATGCAAAAATGGCAGCTGTACTGTTCATAATGAAATGTAATAAAATGGCAATGTTGAAAATCTGGAGTGAAAATATTAAATTCACAAACTTACGAGCATGCATAGGAACTGCGCAACGCACGCTCGTAAAACAGTCATTTTTAGGAATTTTTTCACCAAATTTTCAACATAGCCATTTTAGGACCTCTGCTCATGAACAGTGTCACTGTGATTTTCTTAATGTGTCCCATAAATTGATTTTGCACATCGACTGCGCCATTGTGTGCTACATGGGCAGAAACACATATTGGGTGAGATGTGAAAAATGACAGCTGTACTACTCATAAGAAGGTATGGTAAAATGGCAATGTTGAAAATCTGGAGTGAAAATATTAGAAAATTCTACGAACATGAAGCGTCGAAAGGACTGCATAACGCACGCTAATTAAAACAGTAATTTTTTTGAATTTTTGCACCAAATTTTCAACATGGGGTTTTTGGGACCCCTTCTCATGAATGATGTCACTGTCATGGCGTTATTGAGGCCTGAAAGGTGATTTTGCACAGTGACTGTGACTGCTTGTGGAAAGAACCATAACTGATTCATTAATGAAGTTTTTGCAGTGTCCCCCACTAAGAATATTTGTGATGAAAATTCCGTATCTTGAACCGTTTCCGAGATAAGGGCCCTGAAAGGCGCGACGGGCACCACAATGTTATCCTATGAGAATATTTCTGAACTTCACAATGCTGTAACTATGGGCGTGTTCAATGGTTCCATACCAAAAGGCACACCTCTGGGACTAGGGCTTTCCACCCTGAAAAGTTCAGACCAATACCACAACCCATGTTGGCACAATGAAGGGACAAAGAAAACAACCACTGCAATGTTATCCCATGGGGAAATTTCTGAACTTTGGAATGCTGTAACTATGGGCCTCTTGAATCTTTCTGAACCAAACCACTGAAAGGCACATCTGTGGCACTAGGGTTTCCTAACCCTGAAAATGTCAGGCCGATAACACAATCCACCTTGCCACAATTAAGTGACAAATAAAAAAGCAACACATAGCAAAATTCTCCTATCTCTATAATGGGAATGTTAGCATGCACAAAAAAATGTTTATCATGGTCATATTTAGAGTTTGCGTAATTGTTTGTGTAGCAACAAAAACGTTTGCACAATCAAAAACAAACATTTGTAAAAACATATTTCTGTACTAACTGGCGACAAACTAATGCCATGGGCATGTTCCTCTGGGCCCTGTTAGGTAAACCCAATGGTTGGTGCATTCTAAAATGTAGTATTTTTTGAATTACAGGTTTTTTTCTCTCTCGCTAACTGAAAATAAAATGGCACCAGCACAACAACATTTTGGGGCTAGCTCGATCAAAAAATGTGACTGCAATTGTTTTCACAGTTCACATACAAATGTTCCCATAGGCTATAATGGGACATGAAAAAATGGCATAACTTTTGAACAGAGCAATATTTTTTCACCACATCTTCAAAAGGCACCAATGCAAGCCAGGACACATGTAGGCAACCCAATCTGAACCCACTCAAATGCATTTTTCAGTGCATTATGGGTGGACAAAGAAGTACAACTTTGGAGAATTTTTACTTTTGAGCACACTCACGGTTCCACATCCGTACATTTAACTCACACACAAATTTTCATATCCAGAGAACTATGATAAATCTTTGTACATTCCAAATTTCAGATAAATCAGAAAAAAAGGTGCAAAAGTTATTAAAATGCAAAATATGAGTTTAGCATAGAAATGGCTATACAACCCCTAACTATAAGTGCTTTTTTCTGTGCCCTCTTTACATATATACTATATATATATATATATATAAATAAATACTAGCGCGGTTGTGCTAGTATAGTTAGGGTGATACTATACTTATGTAAAAGTCCAAATTTTGAACCTTAATAACTTTGGGACTGTTCAATGTATTTTCATGAAGTGTGGCATCATAATCTCTAAATACAGGTCTCTTGACCTGACAAATTTTGTGGGAATCCGTTTAGTGGTTTCAGAAACATAAACTGTTAAAAAAACAGAAAAATCTATTTTTTAACATTTATTTGTCATTCTGGATCTCAGAAATGGCTTTAGGGTTTGGTCTGAAATTTCCAGGGGAAAAAAGCATTTGGGTCACAGATGTGCTTTTTGAAGGCTTTTTTTATTTTTTTTATTTTCCGCTTTTTGTTCCACTGCCTTCACCGGTACCTCTGTCCGGTCTCAGACCCCGCCTCTTCCACTTCCACATGAGCCTCAACTCCCCCCAGTACCCCCTGGCTTACTCCCCAGGGCAGAGTCACTGCACCAGTCCCAAGTGCCACGAATGTCAAGATAGGTTGGGGGAGCTGGCCTGGGAGCTAATTGGATCAGCAAGGCTGTCATCATCAAGGTGAAGGCATCAGTATTTTTTCACCACTGTAAGGGGGCAGGGACATGCAATAATGACCTGCGTCCACCCTACCCCCTGAACATGCCTGCGTCAGTGCGTGCGGTGCACCCAGCCTCCGCTGGGTAACCTCATAGAAATGAACACATGACCCCCATGGGAGAAGGTAGTCACTGAACCTCAGTTCTTCTCCCTAGTTGGCCCTCTGATGACCCAGGTCCATTCCCAATCCCGGCTTGTCGGTGTCACGAGCAGAAATCCAACCACTGCGATGATTGGACGGCTGTGTCTTTTGAAAGTTTGATGAAAAAATATTAATCCGTTCAAAAGTTATGACATTTAAAATGTTTCTGTTATTTCCTATGGGAAAATTTATATGTCAGGCACAAAAAATATATTTTTCGCACAATGGGTCTTATTCACAAAAAGACTTGCATGAGGCATGTATAGGGGCATGCAGCTCCACACTTGTGGGATTTCTGCATGGAGGCCGTATTCACGAACACCGGCCCCCATCCAGCTCTAATATGCGGCATAGTCCCATGGGGGGCAGGCAGGTGCAGAGCAGCAGATCCAGGCAGGCAGCCAATTGACTGCCCAGGCAGTGACCCACAGTGGACCCCTTGCACCCAAGAGGAGCCATGTTGTCAGTCGGAACACAAAGCACTGACTGTGCTGAAGTGGGTGGGCACCCCATCTGCCTGACTCCTGTCTTGCTGGTGTGCCCCAATGGCAGGGGCAACATAGTTGGGGGGGCCATTGCCCCTCACCATGTCCACTGTGTCTGGTGGAGCTCCCCTGGTGGGTGCGTGTAGCCGGCCCAGGTGGTTTATGTTTGCCTTTCAGACACAGAGCTGGCATCCCCTGCCCACAGAATTCTTCAGTGTTGTGAATGTGCGGAGTGCTAGCTTGCCCTCCCCACACAGCCCACAGGCCTGCCACCGTGTGGACCTTCACTAGTGGATCAGGTGCATAGGCAGGTGTGTGTGGACAGTGGATGCTCGCAGGGGCCAGGTGGGTGCAGAGTGGACTATGCACCCGGGTTGCATAGTGCATAGCCCACTCCGCACCTTTGTGAATAGGGCCTAGTATGAGTACTTTGCTCAAAATAGCAACTTTTTTTCACAAAGAAGGCTGGTATTTTGTGTAAATTTCAAAGTCATTCAATCAATTGAGCTGCGTTGTCATCACCATCTTGTTTGCCACTTAGCAAGGATCTTGAAGTACACAATGTTTAAAAAAGAAAAAAAAAAACATTACAACACAGGTAAAGAGGATCCCTTCAGGTGTATTCTGATTTTTTGGTTTTGTTTCAAGCTGGCTCCAAGCAAGTTTTTTTTTGTTGGGTACCAGCTTACAGAGAACTGCTTGTAGCCCATTCTCTGTATGAGGAGCAGTACTTTTGTAACTTCTGCAGTCGCAGCTGGAACTCATGCTGCCAGATGCAGAGTCAAGGAAAACCCGCTTTGTTTGCACCCGTGTTAGTGTTTCACACACACACACATGCACTTATTTGGCACACTGGGAGACCACTCCAGTGTGCCCTACATTATGTTTAACCCATTAAAATAAAGAAAACTGTCCCCCGATGTCTTTTCTTCAATACAGAATCCTGCATCGAAATTTGCAATAATTTCGATGCCGAATCCTCCATCAAACTATTCTGACCAGCCAGTTCCTATTTTTCGGACTAACATTGGAATGCCCAATCTCCATGTTGTGTGTATCCCCCCCCCCAGTATTGTGGCACACTGTCAGCCCACTCCAGTGTGCCAAAATAAACTTTTGTTTAACTTTCTGACACCTGGATGTCCACTCCTAGTGTCGGATGCCCCCAGTCCACTTATATTGCTAATGAGGGGTTCCCAATCCCCTGTTAGCATCATGATTCCCCCAACTCATGTGGCACACTGGGAGCCCACCTAGTCTGCCTAAATTTGTTTTCTTACAGGTTTACACCTGTAAATAAACAAAACCATTCCCCAACGTCCTTTTTTTTACCTGTAGAAAATAAAAATGTCTCTCATCGTCTCCCCCCTCCCTCTCCCCATCCCCACCCTCCCTCTGTGCACCCACCTCCCCTTGCCCCATACTTAACTCCAGAGGTTGGGAACAGTGATCTTCTCTGGACTGGGACATGTCTGTACTCTTCAAAGGTGAACCATGAACTGAAAGAATCACGTAAGCCATATAATAGAGTCGGGGTTCAACTATTTTATTAATTTATTAATTTATTGAAATGTTTTACCGGGAGGCACACTGAGCAAGAAGATACTCGTCTCATGGTGTGACCTGGGGGGTAGAGAGGAGAAAAGTGTACATGATACAGAGCAGTTGAGTTGTACATTGAGTCATGAAATAAGGGTGTCATTTCATACTTTGTTACAAGGATAAGGGTGGCATTACATACTTGTTTACATGAAGAGAGAGACATTACATACATGTTCCGCAATGAGAGTGACATTACATATTTTGTTTACATATCTACAACCATACATGCATGCATAAGTGCCTTCTTCCTAGCATTAATTTGAATTATGTTACACAGAGTTGGCAGATAGAACTAGAAGCCTGGAAGCTTTAGGACAGGGAGCGGGGACTAGGTCAGAATAGGTTACACAAAGCATAGACGACTGAATTGACTAAGGGAAGACATTCACCAGGGAGATAAGCAGAAGTGCAGAAAGGGGCAAGTGCATGGGTTGGTAAGGCAATTATAAGCCAGTCATTGTGGGCGAAGGCCAAGCCGCTGGTCAGGCCGCATAAGGTAAAGTGGGAAACGATAAAGGGGGGAAGAAGCAGGTATGTGGGATGGGGGGAGGAGGTCACTGCCATGTATAGTTTGGTGCGTAGAAGTTAGTGAGGTCAGAGGATAGAGAATGTTTGGAGGAAGAATGGTGGATTTGGGCCGGCAGATCATTCCAGAGCTTAGGGAGATGGTAAGAGAAATCAGATTGGCCTGCAGAGGTTCTTCGGTGAGGGATTACCAATAGCCTGGAGTCAGTAGACCTGAGGGCATGAGAAGGGGTTGGTGGAGAAGATAAGGAGGTGACAAGGTAGGGCGGAAGGGAACCGAGCCAGAAGTTAGAAAAGAATTTAGCACTGTAAAGTAATCACCGGTTGCTCAGGATTGATAGGGCCAGTGAATGGAAATGCTCACAGTAATGGGTACCGGGGGTGGGGCATCGAGGGCAAAATGGCATATAGCATTGAAGAGGGGGTCCAGTCTGGATAAGATGGACTTGGGGGCGGAGCTGTAGACTATATCGCAGTAGTCAAAGGAAGGTAGTTTCATTTTCAGGATGATTTCACGTCTCACAGGTAGAGGGAGACAGGTGCAGTTTCTATAGAGAGCACCAAGCTTAGGGCACAGTTTTGTCAGGATAGCGTCCACGTGGGTGGAGAAGAAAAGATGGCGGTCAAACCAGACCCCCAGGTACCTCAAGTATGACACGTTTTCTAGGTCTGTATTATTCAGGGTATGGAAGATCAGTGGAGATGTAAGTCTGGATAGTCTCTGTCTAGTGCTGAAAGTCATAGAGACCGTCTTCTTGGCATTGAGGGAGAGTTGGTGGGAGTTAAACCAGTGCTGCACCTTGCTGAAGTCAGTCTGGAGATTGGAGGCAACTTCTTCATGGGTCTGGCTGGAGGTAAAGAGGACTGTGTCATCTGCGTACATATGTATTGAGGTAGTACAGCAAGTTTTGGGCAGATCACTTAGTAGGATGGTAAAGAGAACAGGGCTGAGCACTGAGCCCAGGGGAATGCCATTTGTAATAGGGAGTGGGGGATATGTCGAGTCAGCTATTTTTACAGACTGGGTTCTGTCTTGCAGGCAGGCTCTGAATCAGTTAGTGGCCATCGCAGATAACCCAGCACCTGATAGGCAAGATAATTAGAGGGGATGGGATACCGTGTTGAAAGCTTTGGCTAAGTCGATGAAGATTGCAGATGTAATTTGACCTTTGTCCATCCCAGAGGATGGAATCCATGAGTCTTAGTAGGGAGGTGGTGGTGGAGTGTTTTTTTCTAAAACCGTACTGGAAGGGTGTGATGAAGTTGGTTTCAGAGAGAAAGTGGGAGAGTTGTGAGAGCACGGGGTGTTCCTGGAGTTTAGTGAGGATGGGGATGATGGAGATGGGGTGGTATTTTGCAGTGGTAGTGGGTTCCCCTCCTTTAGGTAGTGGTAGGACTGTGGCATGCTTCGACTCCTTGGAGATTGATTCAGTGGTGAATGAGAGATTTAGTAGGGTGGCGAGGGGAGCAGCTATGGCAGAGGCAGATAGGAAGAGGAGTTTGGTGTCTAGACCGTTGGGAAATTTTCCTTGAGCAGGGTTCAGGGTGCAAAGGGCATCTAAGGTTTCCATGGGAGAGATGTGCCTGAAGGAGAAGGGATTCTGGCTGGGCGGTGAAGGAGTATCTTCCCAGAGACTGGGCAGAGTTACTGATGGAAGGGAGTCCAGAAGGGTCGTTGCACATGTAGTGGAAGTAGAAGTTGAACTCGGAGGCAACCATCTGGGGTCCGGAGAGGAGAGTCCCTGTGAGAGTAGGAGAGGGGGGATTTGTTGTTGGGGGGTGGAAGGAGTTGATGAATTTCCAGAATTTAGATGGCCTACCAAGATTGACATTTAGGGTGTTGTTAAAATATTCGGCCTTGGCTAATCGGGTGGCCTTGGTGCACTTGTTTTGGAGCATGCGCTAGGTGATGTTGTCACCTGGGAGGAGCATAATTTTGTAATTTCGCCACACCCTGTCACGGGCTTGTTGGCATGCTATTAGCTCAGGGGAAATCCAGGGAAGGTGAGTCCCTCAGACCCTTTTGTGACGCAGGGGGGCATGTTTTTCCCAAGCGCTAAGGAAGGTGTTCTGGAAGTGTCTAAGGGCAACATCCATGTTAGTGCGTCTAAGGATGAGGTCCCAGTTAAAGTGATCTAGTTCTTGCAGGAGGGGGGAGAGGTTTAGAGTTTTATATGACTGTTGGAATAGAAATTTTGGAGGGGATTTAATCCGGTGTATTTTGCGGACTAATTAGGTTATATGATGGTCGCTTATGGAGTCAGGGAGAAGGCCGGAGCTGATGACATGGTGGGGATGAGAGGTGAGTGCCCAGTCAAGTAAGGAGTGGTTGCCGGTCTTATGGTTTGAGCGTGTAGGTTCCGAGATGGTTTGGGTAAGATTGAGAGCAGTTATCTCAGAATGGGCTTTGTTAAAAGTGGGGGATGGCCAGTTGTGATTAAAGTCTCCCATAACATAAAGTTCACCCGACTGGGCTAGGGATGTTAGGTGGCTTAGGAGGTCGATGACTGTTGCCGTTGGGGTGCCTGGGCAGCAATAAATACTTATGTTGATATCTTGGCCAATTTTAGGAATTTTGTCCCCATATTTTTAACATGGGGTTCTTGGGAGTCCTCCTCATGAACACTGACACTGTCATTTAATTTCTTGATGACAATGGGTGATTTTTCAGTTGCTGTGTGGAATCACCTTTCAGGACTGATTAACAAAATAACAGTGCTGCTGTTCATGAGGTGGGGTCCCAAAAAGCCCATGTTGCAAATTTGGTGACAAAAATTCCTAAAAATGACTGTGTTATGAGTGTGCATTGTGCAGTTTCTATGCGTACTTGTAAATTTGTCAATCTGTAATATTTTAACTCTGGATTTTCAACATTGACATTTTCTCACACCTTCCCATGAACAGTACAGCTGTCATTTTTCACACATTGACCCAAATGTGTTTTTGTACCTGTGGCACAGAATGATGCGGTTGTTGTGCAAAATCAACTTTTGGGATGGATTAACAAATTGACAGTTCATGAGGGTAGGTCCCAAGAAGCCCATGTTGAAAATTTGGTAAAAAAATGACTACATTACAAGCGTGCATTGTGAAGTTTCTACACACACTTGTAACTGTACCACTGTTTCATATTTTCCAGATTTTTAACATTATCATTTTCCACACCTTCTCATGTATAGTACAGCTGTAATTTTTCAAATTCTACCAAAAATATTTTCCCACATCTGTGGTGCAAAACAATGTTACAGTTGCGCAGAATTACATTTCAACAGGGATTTGAAACTTTTCTGTACTGGGAGCATGTGGTGAGGTGATAAGAAGGTTATGCTGAACATTTGTGGTGAAAATTATTTAGGATGGCGCAGTTATGACTATTTGTTGCAATTTTGCTACACCTGCTCATAACTTTATATGTGGAAGTGCAGGGGCCACAGTTCCCTATGTTTCCACAGCTACATACATATGTGCATCGGTGGAGGGATTGGAATGCAGGGTCCAAAGGACATATGGCTATTGCTGTACTATTTGAATGGAGGGATGGGTTGGACCCTGCACTCCCACTGTACTATCTGGAAGGAGGAATGGAAGCACAGAGTCCAAAGGCCCCTGTGCTCCAACTGCGACATATGGCTACTGTTGTACTATCTTGATGGAGGGATGGTAGGACAGGGTCCAAGGACCCTGCACTCCCACTGTAAAATATGGACACTCTTGTACTATCTCAATAGAGGGATGGGCATGCAGGGTCCTATGGACCCTGTGCTCCCACTGTGACATATGGATGCTGTTATACTATCTGGATGGAACTCCCACTGTGATATAGGGGTACTGCTGTATTATCTGGATGGAACTCCCACTGTGACATAGGGGTACTGCTGTATTATCTGGATGGAACTCCCACTGTGACATAGGGGTACTGCTGTATTATCTGGATGGAACCCCCACTGTGACATAGGGGTACTGCTGTATTATCTGGATGGAACTCCCACTGTGACATAGGGGTACTGCTGTATTATCTGGATGGAACTCCCACTGTGACATGGGGTACTGCTGTATTATCTGGATGGAACTCCCACTGTGACATGGGGTACTGCTGTATTATCTGGATGGAACTCCCACTGTGACATAGGGGTACTGCTGTATTATCTGGATGGAACTCCCACTGTGACATAGAAAGTACTGCTGTATTATCTGGATGGAACTCCCACTGTGACATAGGGGTACTGCTGTATTATCTGGATGGAACTCCCACTGTGACATAGGGGTACTGCTGTATTATCTGGATGGAACTCCCACTGTGACATAGGGGTACTGCTGTATTATCTGGATGGAACTCCCACTGTGACATGGGGTACTGCTGTATTATCTGGATGGAACTCCCACTGTGACATAGGGGTACTGCTGTCTTATCTGGATGGAACTCCCACTGTGACATAGGGGTACTGCTGTCTTATCTGGATGGAACTCCACTGTGACATGGGGTACTGCTGTCTTATCTGGATGGAACTCCCACTGTGACATAGGGTACTGCTGTCTTATCTGGATGGAACTCCCACTGTGACATAGGGGTACTGCTGTCTTATCTGGATGGAACTCCCACTGTGACATGGGGTACTGCTGTCTTATCTGGATGGAACTCTCACTGTGACATAGGGGTACTGCTGTATTATCTGGATGGAACTCCCACTGTGACATAGGGGTACTGCTGTATTATCTGGATGGAACTCCTACTGTGACATGGGGTACTGCTGTATTATCTGGATGGAACTCCCACTGTGACATAGGGGTACTGCTGTATTATCTGGATGGAACTCCCACTGTGACATAGGGGTACTGCTGTATTATCTGGATGGAGGGATGAGAGCGGAAGGTCCAAATAATCCATGCTTCTACAGTAAAATGAGTATACTATTATACCACCTCAAAAAGTAGGAAAGTAGTTACTAAAACTTTGTTAATACATCAGTTAGGGTGAATACAACAACAGAAGCAGGGAAATGAGGCATTTGTTTAATTTATCAGCCTCACAATCCCCCAGAGTTCCCACTTCCACCACCCCCACTTCATCCTTCCTCATTTCCATTGCTCAACACCAACAGGCATCGGGGTGCGCCATATTGTCAGGCCTAACTCGCACCCCATTGTCCTATACCATAGTGTGTAAGGTTGTTACTGATGGAATGGGGTGACAGTAGGACCTGAATACTCCAATGGCACACCCAATGCCTGTTGGTGTGTGGGTGGGGTGGGTGGTGGAGGGAACCCCTGGGCGTGGGGCATTAGGGTTGTAAATCATAACACCATATTTCCTGCTTTTGTCGCTATGTATTCACCCTAACTGATGCATTAATATATATATATATATATATATATATATATATATATATATATATAATTTATTTATTGAATTTTGATAACTGGGTGGGGCCTGTTGGGACATTGCTGGCCCCTGTTGTTAGGGGACAACCCGAGAAGAGCAACACAGACAAAATACAAATAAAATACAGCGTATTTACAGAGACAGTGCAGGTTACATGTTATAATGAATTCAGGGATATCTATACACACACAGTATATACATCACAAAAGAATAGCAGATACAAAAGAAATTTGGCTGAGACAGAACAGTAAGCCCTCTATAAAAGGGATGACATATATACAATGGCCCGGATATTCAAAAGAGTTGTGCATGGCGCAACAATATTATGCGCAATGCAACCACTGATGCACCCCGCAATATTCAAAAGAAAGGAGAAAGTGTCACAAATCCCAATGTGCCGGAGCGCATCAGTAATTATGCAGGCACAGGTGGAGGGGCATGCCCATGCATACTCTGCACAGCCCAATATTCAGCCGGGATGTGCAGAGCCATGCATGCAATCCTGCACCAGCACAATGCCCAGCACAAAGTTACGCCAAAAAAAAGGAAAACTGATGGTCACTCACAGGTGAGCAGCTGCATTGCAGGGCACCACATGGCAGCTGCCATCTGTGGGTGGCAGTACATATCTGGAATGTGTAGTACAGTAGGGGCTGACACCCATTTGCTCATGCCGAGTTGTCAGTCGGTGGACAGCGAGGTGGCGGGTGTGGTGCTGCCGCCACCAGCTGACCGGGGAGCGGGTGGTGGGCTCAGTGGGCAGGTGGGGGTACCACTAGACCACTAGGGATATTGGAATTTTTTTTTTACAAATGCCCATGATCGGGCAGATAGTGGTCCACTGGACCACCAGGGATATAGGACATATTTGTCTTTCTTTTATACAGATGCCCATGATCGGGTACATAGCGGTCCACTGGACCACCATGGATATTGGACGGATTTGTCTTTCTTTTATACAGACTCCCACGATCAGACAGATAGCGGTCCACTGGACTACCAGGGATATTGGATGAAGTCTTTGTTTTTTACAAATGCCCGCGATCGGGCAGAAAGCAATCCACTGGACCACCAGGGATATTGGGAATATTTATTTTGTATACAGATGCCTACGATCGGGCTGCAGGGGGCGTCGGTCCCCAACAGCTGCTGCCTGGCAGGGCGCCAGGCGCAAGTCATCAGGGATCAGTGCACCTGCATGCAAATAGGGCCATAATGACATGCAAATGGACCCATGTGCACCTTGCATACATTATGACCCCATTTTCATGTCAAGTTTTGAATATCATGGTTGCTGTGCATGGCGCAATGGAACTTGCGCTAGTGCATCGCCATGCTCCACTCTGGCAACTTGCGCTGGCACAGTGCCACTGCACCATGCACACTGGGGGTGGCCAGGGTGCAATATTCAAAGCTGCTGAGCCATGATGCAGCTCCGTTGAATATCGACTAGTCCACACCCCTGCACAGCCAAGTTGCGCTGCGCCCAAGCTTGCTCCACAGCCTGGTGCAGTTTGAATATCTGGGCCAATATATACATAAATAGGGGATGCATGATGGGCAGAGTGTGAGATGGGAAATATTCTCACTCCTGCAGAGTGAGCACTGTATTCTCATAAGTGCCAAAGACTCACTCTGTAGGAGTGAGGATATTTCCCATAGCACACAATCTGCACTATTTATACAATGGGGTAGGAGCTTAAAGGGAAAGTCTCCCATAGTTTCACAGCAATATTTTCCCAACTGTTTATGTGTAACTGTTGTGTGCTTCCTCCAGTTGCCAGCAGTCCTATTGTTGTCCAAATCTAGATTGTAAATAAAAATATATAGCCCCCAGAAGTTATCATTGTGTTTCTCCTCCATTTTACCATCAATGTTGCTAGAGGATGATGTCATCAGAGCAGCAGATAATGGTGCTGCACTAAATGCAGTTCCACCAGTAAACCAAACCCACAATGTTTGGTTCCCCACTTGAGTAATGGATGAACCCTTTAAGTGCTGTGCACATCCTGAAGTGCAAGTCTAATAGGGACTAGGACCATGTGAGTGTGATGCAGCACTGATTTTAGGTATATACAGTATTCATGTAAGGAAGTACCTGTATGTGTTGTGCTACTGTTTCTGTTAACAAAAACAGTTTACTCAATTAATTACTCTGGGTACAACAAGAGTTTTAAATGGTATTATACAGCTGTTGTATTATGTTCTGTGTATGTTAGCATTCTTTGTTTCGATTGACACCAGCAGTGAGAGACAATCTTGCAAATATGCCCCTTTCCCTTTGTAACTAGGCAGTCAATGATTGGATGGCTGCTGTAAGGCAATAAAGAGTTCAGTTATAACAAGAAATAGGTTACCAGGAAGAAGGGTAATCTAGTGATTAAAGCACAGGCACAATAACTGGGAGACTCTGGTTCAAATCCTGCAAGAGTCCCTTACTCTCTAACCCTTAACAAATTCCCCTAACCTCCTTGGCAACTGTTATGGCCTCTCAGGTCCGTGACTTTAAAAGTGCCCCATTCCCATTATAAATCATTAGCAGTGATGTGAGAGCTACAGCACTTCACTTTGAAGGTGCTGAGGACGCAACTGTGGCAGCCCTCCCCCCCACTTTGTAATGCCAGCATTTGAAGTAGGATGTCCTTCACAAATCAGATGCTACACTTCAGCTGTTGTAGGTAAAGAAACTAATCAGTTTCAGTGTTTGTATTGCTCTGTAGTTGCTTAGCTCATTCCTCCCATGTCATATGCATTCTGTGTCTTGGTATTTCCAGTCAGAAACTCAGATTTAAGGAGCATTTGAAATGTAAAACAATACACTTTATAAAGTAAGTGATCTAGCTCTCCACTTTCAGGCTGCTGAAGGGGTGCATGTATCATTTATGTAAAGGAGGAATTCAGTCTTGTGTGATGCTTTGGGAAACTGCCCAGGCCCACCTTGTAAATGAATCTTCTCAAGGGTGTTCACCTGGTTCAATACAGATTGATTGATTGACTGCTTGATTGACTGATTGATTCTCCTGCACTCCACAATATAACAACTGTCTCACAGAGAGAAATGAGCAGTACAAAGAAACATAGTTTGTTTCCTGTGAATTAAATACTATTAGATGTATTATTTGCTCTACACATACAGTATTAAGGCTACAAGTTCTACTCCCTCTGTGAGTTGCATGACAGAACTGTCTTAAGCCATTGCAAACTTAAACTAAAATCAGGACAGACAGCATTGATATCCTTATGTTTCCTTCTGCACTGTTGTTGCAGTGACATCATGGAATGGGAGGGGCTGCATTACAAGTGACTAATTTGCATATAAATGGAGGCTTGCTTGACACTTTACTACCTTGTGTCAGAGCCTCCGACTCTAGATATGTGTTGCAACAGAAGAAGTGAATGCTCTCTTATTGGCATATGTACAGTAATTGATGTAATGTATAATAAATACATCAGACCTATCCAAATCATAAATATACAGTAGTCTTCTCCTTTAAGGAGTGGTACATTTTACTGTGCCTTTTCCTTGTTTCTCTTTGCTTTTTTTATTTAGTAACTGAGTGAGTTTTTATGAGTGATCTGGAAGCACTGGACAGTTAATTAACTTGTTCAGAGTCATACAGTATGCAAGGGGAGGTAGTGAGAATCAAACCCAGCTCTGGTCTGCTGAATGTACCATGGCTGTTCAGAGCTCAGTACTCTATCCTCTAGTCTAGGCTATACTGACTGCACTGTTTGAGTGTAATTTGAGGATGTGGAAGTGTTAGAAATACTATGGTAAACAGGTGATTGTGCTTTGCAATGCTAATTGAGTTAGTTGCGGCTTGCACCGAGAAAGAGAAACTGCTTTGGAAAGGAGATTCCTTTAGAATTCAGGTTGTTTTGAAGCTGAGATTAGCACAGTAATGGGCTACAAGTCTTAGAAACTATGGGACATGGGAAAGTGTGTTTTGTAATGCTAATTGAGTAAATTGCAGGCTTCAGTGAGAAACAGAGGCGTATTTCTGAAGCATGTTCATTTATAATAATATAATAATAATATACTTTATTTTTAATGGGTCTTTCAGGTGTTAAGACACAGTACAATTAAAACAGTTAAAACAAATAAAAACAATACAGTAATCACATTAAAATATACAGTACAATCAACGTCTGCAGTCTTCATCACTGTATAGATTTTTCCAAAGAAAAGTTTTAAGACCTGTCTAAATCCCCCCACACACGGTCATGCACTCCTAATCTGGCCAGGGGTAGAGATTCCAGAGGTAGGGCCATGAACATAAATGCCGGGCCAGCAGATTTTAAAGACACCCTCAGAATCTCCAGCAACCCTTTGTCAGCCAAGTGGAGCAGTCGCTCAGGGCGATAAGGAACCAGAAGCTGTTTCAGGTAGTAGGTTAGAATGCTAGCTTTAGGCCCTGTCCACACTACATTGAAAACCCCCTCTGTAATATTACAGAGAGTCCAAACCATTACTGCAATGGTTTGCGTTTACACCTGTATCATTACAGGAGGCATTTTCATAACCATTGTTGAAACCACTTATGAGGTGGTTTCAACAACGGTTACGCAAATGGTTCTGCCTCTGTAACATTACCAGCTGTAGTGTGGATCCATGAGTGTGTTGCCCCAGCATTGCCCTCAGTGCAGCATGAACTGCATTGTGGGATTGGGTGTGACCATAACGGTCACACATCACCCACAATGTGGACCTGCTGTAACGGTTCCAAACCATTATCACGATTGTTCACTGGCAGTGTGGACACACTACAATGGTTTGAAACCATTACTGGGTTTTAGTGGTGTAGTGCGGACAGGACCTGAGTGAGTGAGTGAGTGAATGGTGACATCAGCAGAGTATGGTAAATAGAATATATCTCACTCCACTGATGTCATCAGCACTTATCTCACTACAGCAAGCATTTGTCTCACTACAGTGAGAATATCTCAATTTATTCCACTGGAATAGCTCTTACCCCCACTGCGTGTGTGTGTGTGTGTATATATATATATATATATATATTAGAGCAAAAAACTCCGTTTAATGCATTAGTTAAGGTTGTTCCACAGCGACAAAGTGAGGAAAATTAGGTAGGTTGAAAACCCCTTGGACCCCGCCCACCCCAACACCGGCATTGGAATTGCGTCAGCCCTAACTCTCACCACATGACATGTGTAAAGCAGCAGAAGTATAGGAGAATGGGTGAGAGTTAGGACCCACGATCCAATGCGCACCCCAATGCCAGTTGGGGGGTGGGCGGGGTCCAAGGGTTTTCAACCCTAACAGCGAATTTCCTCACTTTTGTCGCCAGGAACAACCCTAACTAATGCATTAAATGGAGTTTTTGCCTCTAATTTCCTTCTTTTGAGAATGATAACGAGAAATAGTGAATGTACAGTAGCGCGGGAGCTGGCCCTTTGGCCTCTGCGCCCGCCATATGATGCGTTGTGGCATACTAACAGGGACAGCAATGCAAACAGAAATGCTAACAGTGGCGTACATGGTAACACAAGCACGAATGAGAACAGAAAGGGTAACGCACATGGTGGCGTAGACGGGAATGGTCTGCCACGTGATGTGTTGTCACATAGTAACATGGTGCCTGCAAACAGAAATGTCAATGGGCATGGTGATGTAAAGTGAAACAGTAAGATAAACAGTACTGTAGACAGAAATGGCAAAAAATAACAGAAACGCAAGCGCAAATGAAAGCGCAAAGGATACGCACATGGTGGCGCAGGCGTCAATGGTAAGTGAAGCAGGTGCGGATCCATAGCGGAAAGGGCAACAGTAACAGTAATGTAAGCGCACAGGCTGGTTTTCCCAAAACCTGCATTGAGAAAGACAGTGAGTACAAATAATGTATGCAAAATAATGAGTATCACGCAGAAAATGAGATCTTGGAATACTAAATACATTATATCTCAGGAACCGTCAGACGAGAAAAAATTTAAAAGTCATATTATTTACAACTGTCCTGGCTAATTTGAATCTTAGCCCATTAGGGGCTAAGAAATTTTCTAACGAAAAGTCCGTATCTGCACTGTTTCGAATCGGGCCTGAAGGCAAGACGCCGTAATGTTATCCTATGGGAAAAAAAGAAAAGTTTGGAGCACCATAACTTTGCCTCCCTGTAATGTTTTTTCACCAAACTACTGAAAGGCACATCTGTGGGCTGTTGGCTGTCTTCCCTCCAAATTTCAGGAAAAAAGACCAAACCGTTATTTTGCAGCAGGGCTCCAAATGATTTCTGTTAAGTGTCGGGCGCCGTAATGTTATCCTATGGGAAAAACCGTCAATTTTGGAGTGCCGTAACTTTGCCACCATGTGATATTTTTTCACCAAACTACTGAAAGGCACATCTGTGTACTGTTGGCTGTCTTCCCTCCAAATTTCAGGAAAAAAGACCAAACCGTTATTTTGCAGCAGGGTGCCAAAGGATTCCTGTAATGCTTCGGGCGCCGTAATGTTATCCTATGGGAAAAACTGTCAACTTTGGAGTGCCATAACTTTGCCGCCATGTAATATTTTTTCAATACAACACTGAAAGGCACATCTGTGAGATGTCGGCTGCGTTCCCTCCAAATTTCAGCCCAAAACTCCCAACGGTTATTTTGCAGTGCAGTGCCAAAGAATTGCTGTCATTTTCCCACAGACTAGAAAATTACTGTCGCAATTTGCGAAAGCTTTCGCAAAAATTTGCTACACTTTCGTGAGCACGAAAGTAATTTGTGAAAGTACTTTTTCCAGAAATTTGAAAAACATATTTCTGGGGTGTTTTACCACAAAATAAAGACATGGCAAGCATCCTCAGGGCCCGACTAGGTGAATACAAAAAAATTAGGTTGCTAGAGGGTCCCAAATTTAAATGCCAACCATTTTTCTGATCACCAACTGAAAACAAAATGGCCGATTTGCGAAAGTAACAGGCCCATTTGCGAAAGTAAAATGCATTTGCGAAAGTGTTGAACTTTTTGTTAACTTTTCCCATTGACTTATAATGGGAAACTGTTTTTGAATAACTTTTGAACTGTTTAATATTTTTTCACGAAATCTTTGAAAGGCACATTGGGGACCCTGGCTGCACGTCCTGAAGATTTTGGGCGGTCGCAAACACGTGCCAGTGACCTGTAGGCGCGACCACAATTCCAGAAAAGCGTAAGCAGCAGCGCACAGATCACCTTAATAACTCCGCGGCTGTATATCCAACCAGTACAAAACTTGGTAGATCCCAAGGCCTATGGTTCTTGATCATAAATTCAAATTTCAAGCAAATCCATCAAACAGTTTGCAAAGTTATTAAGGTGCAAAGTTTTGGGGTTTAACATAGAAATGGCTCCTCAACCTAACTATGGTAGCACTACCGTGCTACCATAATATATATATATCTATATATAAATGTGCGTGTGTGTGTGTGGATGGGTAGATAGATGGATGGATAGATAGATAGATAGATAGACAGATAGATAGATAGATAGATAGATAGATAGATAGATAGATAGATAGATAGATAGATAGATTTTTTATTTGGCGAGTATAGTAAGGGGTGCACAGTTACTTTGATGTTAAACCCCAAAATTCGCCCTTTGATAGGTTTGCAACCATTTTTCCGATTCGCATGACATTTTGCATGGCGGTGTGGTACCATAAATCTCTGGATTTGGAAAGTTTCATTCCAGTCAGATTTTTGGTTGAGGAGCTGTAGAGCATGAAAAAGTGTGAAAAATCCTCAGCTTTTGTGAATTCTTTGCTTGTCTCCACTGCCTGACCAGTTTGACTGTCTGCTCTGAATTTTTCAAGATTTATGGGAACTGGGTCAAGGACATGCCTTTTGAAGGTTTGGTGAAAAAACAGTAATCTGTTCAAAAGGTATTAAACTTTTTCATGTCCCATTATAGCCTATGGAAAAAATATATGTTCACCATGAAAACTTTCACAAAAGCACTAATTATGTTTCAAGCCTTGGGTTTTAGTTTTGTGCTACCAACATTTTGTTTTCAGTTAGCAAGGTGCAAAAAACAAAGTAGTTCAAAAAATACTGCTCCATGGTAAACACCAACACTTGGGTTTACCTAATCAGGGCCCTAGGAACATGATGCTGGCATCAGGTTTCCTAAATGATGCCTGAAAATATGTTTTTAAATTTTTCCTCCATTATATGGGTGGATGTTTAGGTCCCATCTGCCTGGATTGGTGGTAGTTCAGGTGGATGTTAAAGATCCCATGGCACTTATCGAAAAGAGTAGGGGAAGTTCTCCGGTGTCCTGGCCAAATTTCTCTCATTCACTAAAAATACCACCAACAGCTTAATCTGTTTCAAGGTCAGTTGGCATTCATTTGTATCCCCCTCCCCCGGGTCATGCCTGAAAATAGGCAGGATTTGTCTAGTGCACTTACCTGGTCAACAAAAACTAACTAAATAAATAAAAATAAATAAGATCCCAGCACTTTTGCACAAATTCCTACAAAAGTCCAAGGAACTTCTACGAAAGTTTGTGGATCTTGCCTGCAACCACCCCTTGTTAACCAATGGATATACAGATCCCAAAAAGAAGTTTGTTTGACACTTCATAGCAAAAAAACAGTTAGGGCTTTTTGGCTGAAATTTGCAGTGTGGAAAGCCATTGTCCCCCAGATGTGCCTTTTTCTGGTTTGGTGAACAAATCTGCACTGGTTCCATAGGTACAGCATTCTGAAGTTGTGAAATTTCCCATAGGATTACACTGCGGTGCCCATGGCACTCTTCGGCGTCCATATCTGGAAAACAGTTTGAGATACGAATTTTTGTGCTAAGTGCAGCTTAGTACACTTTTAGATGTACGAAGCACAAGTGGAGATGGCTAGATCATGAACACAACTGCAAAATAGTTTTTTATGCATTTGCTACTAAGAGATTGTGAAACAAGCATTACAAGGGTTACTTGGAGGATCTCTAGAATTGCTCTGTGTGTCTGTAGTTACATGTATTTTGGAGCATGGGGCCAGAGGGCCTATGCTTTAACCTTTGCATTCTATTTATGTTACACTAGGAACAGTGGGCCCTCCTACACTATGCCTCTAGATGCATGGGTAGGTGGGTGCACTGGGCACAGAGGGCCTGCGCTCTCATTAATGGATACCATTTTTCAAACCTGAGGGTGGGTGGGAGTGCAGAGCCTGGAGGGCCCTCACTACTATCGATAAATATCATTTTAAAAACATTTATTTATTTATTAGCTTTTGGTAATCGGGCAAATGTGTTATGCAATGGCCCTGCCTATTTTCAAGCATGACCTGGAAATAAATAAATATCCTCACTGTGAATCAAACCTATGACCCTTTGCTTTTGAGGTGAAGACATATCCACCATGGCACCTCTGGAAAACATGAGGACATACTTAAGGGTGTGTTGGCACACAGAGCCCAGAGAGCCCACACTCCCACCAATGGATTTCATTTTGCTAACCTGAGGATGCAGTTATGGATGGGTGGGAGTGCAGGGCCCAGAGAGCCTGCTCTCCCACCTAGGTATATCATGTCAGTAACATTTTACTTTCTCAAAAAGAAGAATAATTTCAAAAACAAAATTTTTAACATGGGTACATTGGCACATTCTGCATTAGTTTTACGATAGTACTCCATGCTTTTGTGAAGGTGCCATTGGTTTTGTGAAAGCATACCCTACTTTTGTGAAATTATCATTACTTTTGCAAAAGTATACTATAATTTCATGAAAGTGTCATTGTTTTTGTGAAAACATGCCATGATATCTCAAAATGACAATTATTTTCATGAAAATATACCATCCTTTTGCGAAAGTACCATAACCTTGCATGGGACATGTTCGCGAAATTCAACGTCACTTTCACGAAAGCATCGCATTTCTTTCACGATAGCTGTGCTATGTAAACCAATGGCGCTGCCACAAAAATTTTGCGCTCCCACCTTTGGATATGATTACACAGAACTGAAAGCATAGGGCACTCCTGCGCTATGTCTCTATGCTTACAGGTGGCGGGAGTGCAGGACCCAGAGGGCCCATGCTCTTACCCAAGGATACCACCTTGCAATACTGGGAACACAGAGCCCTCAGGCACTAGTTCGCTACACTTATGGCAGGGTTAGGGCACAGGGCCCAGAGGGCCTGCACTCTCACAACCACATACCAGTTACTTTACATCTTCTAAAAAATAAGGGAGATTCATTGTAAAACAATTCTGTTAAGGCATCAGTTAGGGTTGAGAGCACAGCAACAAAAGTTTGGAAATTTGATGTTAGGGTTACCACCCCTACCAACTTACCCTCCTCATACCAGCAGATGTCAGGGTGTGTCATGGGTCAGCAGGCCTAACTCTCACCCCATTCTTCTATACTGTAGCATGTCAGCTTGTTTACATATGGAATAGGGTGAGAGTTGGGCTTGATGACCCCATGACGCACCCTTATGTCTGTTGGTGTGTGGAGGGTGTGGGTGGTGGTAACCCTAACATCAGATTTCCAAACTTTTGTTGCTGTGTTGTCAACTGCAACTGATGCAATAACAAAGTTCTTTGTAATTAATATACACACACACACACACACACACACACACACAGGAGACAGAAGGTCCTATGGAAACAGATCAGAAGCCATTAGAGAGTTTGTTCAGAAAACCTTTAGGTATCACCTCACCTCAAATTCAGAGAATGATGCCAGCTATGAAAATATAATTTGCAAGTGATGTACAAAGTGGGATGAGAACTTTACATAGCCGACACCCCCAACAGGACTGGCCAGAAAGTTTCATTGCCTGAAAATGACATTGATAAAAATGAAGTACACAGAACTGCAAAAATACCAATTACTGATTAGAAATGGCAATACTTTCAAGAGGAAACACAGAAGCCCTGTTTACACCATCTACTTTGCAGAACATCAACCCATGTGCACTGGTTGTTGCACTGCAAAGTCAGGTGCTCCAATCAATTTTCTTCACCGACTCAATTGTAGGTACCCCTATTGGAGTGATCACAGCAATTGGTGGTGTAGACACTTTGCTGCGCTCACTCCATGTCTTCCCCCATATCTCCATGCCTCCTCCATGGCAATCACAGCCCCTCTTCAAAGTGACCTGCAGTGCTGTGAGGGCAGGCTGTGTAAATGGGGAATTGCTGTCCAAGGAGCCACCAGAGCGGGAAGGAAGCAGAGCAAATACCATAGAGCTGCCGCTGTGTAAACATGGCTAAAGGGACCCAGAGCTGCAGATATTAAAAGAGACTGTGTTACATGGTTGGCCCCCTGAGAGATCACAAGTCAATCCATAAATCAGATAATACTGGTTATTTCGAGAAGAAGTCACCACTAAAAGTGGATTACTCTTAAAGAGTGACTGATGTTGCCTGCGTCACTCAGAGAAGAAATGTTCACGAAAATACACGGCAGTCACTTAATAATAGAGATGTGCAGGAGAATAGCAAGAGATGTTCTGTATTGGCTTGGTGTGAATAGCCAGATCAGTGATTTTGATAGCCAATTGTGGTATCTGCACTAGCTACAAAAAAAGCTCAGCCAAAAGAACACAAGAAACCCCATGAAATTCATTAGAGGTCTTGGAAAAAGGTGGGAGTTTATTTATTTTAATTCAACAGAGAAACCTATCTTGCTATGGCAGACTGTTCAAAATTTATTGAGATTTCTAGATTGCACAATACAAGTGAGGCTATGACTAACCATATTAAATCACAATGTGTCACACATGGAATAACTGAAGTTCTCATTACTGACAATGGCCCTCACTTTGCTAATGCTGAGTTTGAGACTTTTGCAAAGAGGTGTGAGTTCAAACATGTTACTTCATCGCCCAGATGTCCTCAGATCAATGGAATGGCAGAACATGCTGTACAATCTAGAACTTGTTGAAAAAAGCTAAGCGGGACCATAAAGACCCGTACCTGGCACTGCTAGGCTTCAGAAATACACCTGTTGAAGGCCTGGGGTCACCAACCCAGCTGTTAATGGGATGTCAAACAAGAACTCTGATCCCAACATTGCAGGAACTATTAAAGCCCAAATAAATGGAGACTGATGTACAAGCTTTATTAGAGAAAACAGAAAAAATAACAGCATTATAATCAAAATTCGCACCCCCTGCCTGCTTTAAATCCTGGCCAATCGGTGCATCTGCACACCACTGAGATTGACTAGATCCCTGCAGTGGTTCTCCTTCCAGGCTGAACCCCTTGATGCTTTTTCTCCTACATCATATTTTCCAGTGCTCACAGATCTGAATGAGGATGGGCACAGCTACCAACAGCATCCACATGGAAAAAAATTAAAACCGATCAAAGAAATTTATGGAAATGCTTAAAAAGCAAAAATCCATACTAAATTTAAATTTTACAAGACCAGAGAGTGAGGAAGACTAACTATTACCACTGTCATGGTACACTAGCTCTTTAATGGATCCTGAATATATGCCATGTATAGTCCCTGCCATGCTAGTATCTAATTCATTGCCGTGAAAAGCACTTTGGGATAAAGTTTATAGGGAATGTGCTACATAAAAGTAAATTCTATTACTATGAAAATACATTTTTCTATGGAACTGCCATGTAATTAAGTATTAATAAAGACTTGTATGGGATACTTAAACTGTTACCATGCATACTAAAAAAAACATCAGAGGTGGATGATCTCATGAGGTTTGAGCTGTGGTAGGGCAAAGTGGGGAAAACTATGCTGTACATGCCTGATTGTTTTCTCTCTCTCTCTCTCTCTCTCTCTCTCTCTCTCTCTCTCTCTCTCTCTCTCCTCCTTTCTCTCTCTCTCCCTCCCCCCTCCTCCCTTTCTCTCTCCTCTCTCTCTCTCCCCCGCCATTGCCCTTCCTATTACCCACCTCCTAAATTGTTCCTTATTACTTGCCTCTGCCCCTGATCTGTTGAAGCAGGTCACAGTCATCCCCCTTTCTAAAGGGGGTAGCCACTTCCTCTTTGGTAACTACTACACTATCTCCCTCCTCCCCACTCTGGCTAAATCTCAGGAACACCTGTTCCTTTCCTAACTCTCCCCTTACTTTGACAACTCATCTGTCTTCACTCCCTACTGGTCTGGCTTCAGAAAATCCAACTCCACCACCACCTCCCTATTAGCTCATTAATTCCATCCATTCTGGCATGGACCAGGGGCTGGTTACCTCTGCCATCTTTGCCAGTCTAGCCAAAGCCTTCAGCACTGTTGTACACCCTACTGTCCTGGACAAGTTAAAAATGACTAGGCTCTCTTCTGCCGCTGTTGAGTGTTTTCACTCATACCTTGAGGGTAGGACTTCAGCTGTCCATATTTGAGATGCCATCTCCTATCCTCTCCCTATCAGGTCTAGTATATTTAAAGGACCAGTCTATGGCTGTCTTCTATTCTACATTTTCCTAAATGATGTTCCTCTCTCTTGCTCCTCTGCATCATTTCTTGACAACTCCGCTTTCTTCACTCCCTACTTGTCTGGCTTCAGAACATCCCTCTCCACCACCATCTCTCTCTGAAGAGTACACTAAAGTGAAGAGTACACAATGGGGGGGGGGGGTATTAACAACAAAAAAAAAATGGAAAGGGACCTGGAGGTAGTCAGATCAGATGGCCTAAAGGTAAGCAATCAATGTGAGAAGACAGTAAGGAGGGCTGGGAGGCTACTGGGATGTACAGGGAGAGGTATCATCAGTAGAAAACAAGAAGTTGTTATCACGCTATACAGACAGTTGGTAAGACCCCATCTGGAGTACTGTGTGCAGTTCTGGAGACCCCATCTCCACAAGGACATAGACAGGATGGAGGCAATCCAGAGGAGGGCAACTGAAATGGTGCAGGGTCTGCAACAGAAGCCATATGAATAGAGACTAAAGGAGCTTAATATGTATTCTATCAAGGAATGGAGGAGGCATGAGAGAAACTTTCAAGTACCTCAAGGGAATCACAAAGTCCAAGAGGGTAGCATCTTTCAAAAAAAGAGATGTGCAAGAACAAGGGGACACAATTTGAAGATAGAGGGGGGACTGCTCAGAGGCAATGTCAGGAAGTATTTTTTTCATGGAGAGGGCGGCGGTTGCATGGAATAGCCTTCCTGAGGAGGTTGTGGGTCAAAAACAGTGGGGGAATTCAAGAATGCATGGGACAGACATAAGGCAATTCTGGTGGAGGGTAGGAAGAAGTAGGCTGTTGTTTAACTAGGATCTGCAGCTTATCCAATAGGCAGGGAAATGGGCAAACTACAGTATGTGGGCCAGGCGATCCTCATCTGCTGTCAAAGTCTATGTTTATATGTTTCTATGCATGCAGATAACACCTTTCTTTATGCCTCTGTTCCCTTTGCCTCTGACCTCATAACCTAAATCCAAGTGAACTTTAACAACATCCAGCACTGATTTTGGGCAAATCAGCTGTCCCTCAGTGCCAAAAAAACTGGTCTTCATGACCTTTTGCATCTGACAGAGGCTTGCCAAACTCTCCCCACTTCTCTTCTTCCAGACTATTGATGGTGCTGTGATTGAGGATATCTCCTCCTTTAAATGCCTTGGGGTTTGGTTGGATTGACACCTTGACTTCTCTACTTATCTGGATGATATCCACCAGAAGCTGCATCCTAAACCTGGGGCACTTTACAGGAGCAAAGCAAGTATCCTGCTTCCTGCCCATAGAGAGATTTTTATAAAATTATTCTTCCTTTCTTTGATTATGGTGTCATTGTTTATAGTAACGCTCTCAAGTCTACCCTTGCCAGGCTGGATCTCCTCTTCCACTTCTTCTGCTGCTTTGCCCTGGATGTCCAGTCTGAACCCACCACTGTTCCCTGTATTCCTCCCTCTCCTTGTCCTCCTTGATGCCAGGCACTTTGCACATTAATCCACCTTCATCTCTATATTTTGTCTTAACCCCCCCACCACCAGTCCTCCCTCATCTCTTCTCCTCCTTCTCTCTGATAGCACCATATATGAGTGAGTATTATTGTGCGCATCAATATGACTGACTCAATAATATCACTGCCATGTAGAATGAGTAGGGAAAGAGAGCACTAAATAGGTAAGCAAGTGTAGCACTGAGGGATGCATGCTACACTCATGAAAAAAGTGGATAACAAGAAATATTTGGACAAGCTCTGCTGAGCTTGCCATGTGGGGTAGTGGCTTGAGCCACTGCCTGTGGAGTGTGTGGTGTCGAGTTTGGATCATCCTGTTGTGGGTAAATGTTTTGCTTCCAGGGGGAGTTTTTATTTTCACTTAAATTCGTTCCTCCTGGAGTTGAGAATCTTTATTTGTGGGGGTAGCACCCCACAAAAACAAAGCAGCATTGTATTCTTTAGATTACCATCGCTGTTGGTCTGGGTGATTTTTTTATTGCTCTATGTGAGCAGCGCAGTAAGGGACTAGCCCTTATCACATAAATCCCTACTCTCTTTAAAGTGCTGGCACCCATTCTGTCATCCTCTCCCTGTAAAATTCTCTTCTGGTCAAGCTTCTTTCTTCTTCTGCTCCCCCAAACTTTGGAGCACCCTCCTAGTTGCTATTCACAAAGCTCCCTCTTCCCTATCACTAAAATCCTTTCTATGCCAGTCCACTTCTTACTCCTGCAGTTGTCACTTTTCCTGGGCTACTCCTACCACTTTTCCCCCAAATGAAGCAGTGGGTTAAGGCTCTGAGCTGCAAATCTGGAGACCTGGGTTTGAATCCCATAGCCCCCTAGGTGCATACTGTGTGACCCTAAGCAAGTCACTTAACTTCCTTGAGCTCCCAGGTTGCACCTGCAAACAAGTTTTCAGCTTAGTGTGTCTCACCTGGTAAAATAATTGGCAAAAAAAAAAAACACTCCCTCCTCCACTGCTCTATTTATTGATTCCTTCTTCCCCTTTAACATATCCCCATTATACACACTTTCTTCCATTCCCCACTTCATTGCCTGTTACACTTTACTGAACTTTTACTATTGATATGCCATTGATACAGAAACACAGAAATATAGCATATATCAGCACATAAGGACCGCTTGGCCCACCCAGTTTGCCTTGTATCACCATAGACCCTGCTTGATCACCGGCTCATTTTCCCTTCCCCTATTCCACTCCAATAAGATTCCCTCATACTTATCTCAAGCACTCTTGCACCCCACTGCTGTTCTCACCTCCACCACCTCTGCTGGGAGACTGTTCAAGAATCCACCACTTTGTGACAAAGTATTTTCTCATATCTCTCTCCTTCAGCTTCATAGCATATTCCCTTGTTGTTGGGCACCTTGTTTTTCTGAAACATACTTTCCTCTTGTACTTTACCCCTGTGAGGTATTTAAAGGTTCCTATCATAACCCCCCCTTACAGGGTGTATATACTTTTTGAGTTCCTTTATACTCTCCTCATAGGGTTTTTTATGCACACCCTGTACCATTGTAATGTCCCTCCTCTGTACCGTCTTCACTGCTATGTCCTTACAGAGATGTGGTCTCCAGAAGTAGACAGAGTATTCTAGATGAGGTCTTAGCAGTGAGTTATACAGAGGCAATACCACCTCTCTCTTTCTGTTGGTGATACCCCTCCCTATGCATCCTAACATCCCACTAGCCCTCCCAACTGCCTTGTCGTGCTGCCTGGCCATCTTCAGGTCATCCAGTATTATTACCTCAGGTCTATCTCCTGCTTGGTGGTCATCTGTAACACTTCTCCCATTTTGTACTCTGTCCCTGGAGTTCTGTGCCCCAAGTGCATTATTTTGCCCTTTTCATACTGAAACGCAGATGCCATACCCTTGGCCACTCCTCAAGTTGTCCCAGCTTCCCAGATCTCTGTTGACCCTCTGCTGGAGTGTGTACCCTTTTGCAAATTATTGTGTCATCCACAAAGAGGCCGACCTCCCCCTCTATCTCCTCAGCAAACCAATGCTACTTATAAAGACTGCTCCCTGTGGCATCCCACCAGTCACGCACACTATCCTCCTGTGAGTGAATTAGTTTACCAACACTTTCTGTTGCCTATCTCCTAACCAATTTCTTACCTAGTTTATCTCATTTGTACCCAAGTCCCAGCTTGCTTAGTGGTTTCCTATGTGTAACAGAGCTGAAGGCTTTGCTGAAATCTAGATAGACTATATCCACCGCTCCACCCTGATCTAATAACTTAGTTACCCAGTCAAAGAAATCTGTCATATTTGTTTGACATGACCTTCCCCCATGAACCCATGCTGCCTCAAGTCTTGTGACTCATTTGATTCAAGATATTCCACTACCCTTTCCTTCAGCACTGATTCTACTAACTTTCCCACAACTCATGTCAGGCTGGCAGGCCTAGAATTGCCAGCCTGATCCCTGTTACTGCTTTTGTAAACTGGAGGTACATCTGCCCTCCTGCAGTTCTTGAAAAACACTCCTGTTTCCAGTGAGCCATGAAAGAGGACTGTTAGAAGAGCAGCCAGTACCTCTGTGATCTCCCTCAAGACCCTTGGATGCACCCTATCTGGTCCCATTGCTTTGTTCTTTGTGAGTCCATTCAGGAATCTCTCCTCCGAAAAAGGACTAGTGTCCACCTCCCTCCTGTGCTCATGTTAATTTTTTTGTGGGCCCTCCTCTTCTTTTTCTTCTATGAACACTGAACAAAAGTATTTGTTAAGGTTGTTTGCCTTTTCCTGGTCCCCCTCTACACAGTTCCCACTTTGTTTTTTTGCCACTCATTCCCTCCCCCGTTTTTCTCTTTTCACTTATGTACCTAAAAAAATGTCTTGCCCCTTTCACTTTTTTCCCCTGCTTCTCTCTGTTCCCCCTGATACACCTTCCTATCTTCCTCCCTCTGCCTGTATTCAGAATATGCAGTGTTTAGCAGTACATGAAAATTATGCTACCTCATAATTGTCTATCATGTATTTTATTATAACTGTACACTAACATTATTGATGAAATTATTTACAGCACTCTCCTCATCCCCTTCCCCACAGGACACATCTGGAAATGAGCTATTAATTTATAGCTCAGTATGTTTTTCCTGGTGAAACTCGAAAAATAAAGAAATAATTTCTATTTAAATCTATTTGCAGAGTAATGGTGCTATCTGGTGGTGAACTGAAAATTTGCAGTCTGTCTCTTAGACTTTATACCTTCAGAGCAGCCAGGGAAAAGATGGACCAGCCATGTGTTGGGACATGTGGCACCGAAGATACAGAGTCAAACAGACTTCTTCTAAGAGGACAAAGTGTCAGGAAGATAAAATGTTATTGAATTCAATTGCAAATGTCCGATTACCCATGGTGTCCCCCAGGACTCCATATTGGGCCCATTTTTTTCTCTGTATATTAATAACCTCCCTAATAATTATGGTCAGGCCTTTGTTCATCTATATGCAGATGATGCTATCATCTACCATTCTTCTCCTAATATCAGGTGGCTTAATTCAATGCTAGCCTCTGATTTCCACACCCTTGAGGACTGGCTCCTGCAGAGGCAGTTTGTCCTTAACACTGAAAAAACAGAGCATGTTATTCTCCAACTCATCCACACCAACTCTCCCTCTATGGATGTACTGTCATGTACTGGGGATGCACTCAAATTGGTCAGGTGCTTTAAATACTTGGGAGTCACCTTAGATCCCTCACCTAACCTGGATGCACATGTTACAGCCATCACCAAAACTATAATCCAAAAAATCGGTGTCCTCTACTGCATCCGTGTGTTCCTTACATTGACCTCCTGCCACAAGACTGCAGATGCTACACTCCTGCCCCTTCTCATGTATGGTGCTCCATTACTACTCTCTTCTACCACATCTGTACTATCACGCATATCACATGCCTATCATAGAGCTGGCAGGTTTGCTGTCAGGACCAATGCTCGGCACCATCACTGCAAGGTCCTATCTGCCCTGGGATGGCTACACTATAAATTTAAATTATGCTATGCCACACTAAGCTTTACACATAAGCTTGTCCATCAGTTCACTCCTCCTTGCCATGCTGATATTGTTTAATGTTGTTTCCTTTGACGTGTCCTCAGATATACCTCCTTGCCCCTTCATTAAGTCCCAAACTTGCGACTCTCCATGGCTTGGAGATTGCTTGCACTTTCTGCTGTGCCCTACTGGAACCTTCTTCTATACTGGCCTGCACCTCCCTCTCTCAAGTTCAAAGTTGCTGTTATCTCACCTAACTGCTCGACCTTGCTCCTGTCTCCACTAACTCCTAACCCCTGTTCACTCCTTTCGTGATTCTCCTAGCAAAATTTTCCAGTCTCTCAAACTCCTGCTTTCCAAGAAAAAAAATACTATAAATGATGTCTGTATTAAGGTTTTGTTGACTGTGCGTTACATTGCTTATTTTGCATAGCTGATTGTAATTGATGTACTCTCCTACTGTATGACTACTCCTTGTCTAATTTCTTGTATCAATTAATGCACTATCAATGTACTACACTTCCCGGGTCACTCCTGAAAGAGGGACTGTCTTGTCTCAGAGGGTCTACCCAGTTACCAAAATTCAATAAATAAATAAAAAATATGTTTATCAGGTAGTCAGGCTATACAGCAACACAGTTTTTAACGAAAATACTGTAGCTAGTTAGTGGATTATTGGATTAAACTCAAGGTAAAGTTGCCTGTGTGCAGGCCAGCCATTCGGCACAGCAATACCACTATGTGTTGCAATGTTGATGAACTGGGTTTGGAAAAAAGTCCAGAACAACAGAGAGCTAGCTCGGGGGAGATTGGTTGAGCATTGCATGGACAGCTCTCCACCTCCAGGTGTCAGTGTGTGTGGGGGGGGAGGTGTTCATTGGCTCTGGGTGCTTGGGTGACACCAGTGGTGGCTGGGTGCACACCAGACTGGACTGCTCTGTAGGGGGGGAGATGGCAGCAGATGTTTGCAGAGTATGTGTGGGAGCACACATGCCCATGCATTGATGTCACTGCACATGCACAGCTCTGGAGGAAACCAGGAAGAGAAAACCCTGAGCTGCAGCCGCACAGTGATGCTGCTGCTCCTGAGCCCCAGTGATGCTGCCAGTCCAAGTCTCAGACAGAACTTCGGCAGAGCTCAGTCTCTCCTTTGGAAGCACTACCATAGGGTACAAGCTACAGGGCCTCTGCTTTGGGCAGCTGGAAGGAGATGGTGGGTGCACGTTCAGGGTTGTCTGATATGGGGCACATCCCCTCCCCCACTTGCCACCATGGTGCTAAATAGAATTGAAAAAATAAGTTGTCTGTGCAAAATCAGTTGAGGGATTCAGACATGAGTGGGACAGAAAAATGGGGCTGACAAGAACATTAAATAGTAGGAGAGGATTAAGGAGGAGCTATTTCAATCACTCAATCAAGTCTTTATTTATCTAGGTGAACACCATTGAGCAGGCACATTTACAAGGTGGACCTGCATTACACAAGGTCAAGAATAACACTTTTATGTACAGATAATAAATAGACATAATTATATGAAATAGAAAAAAAATACACAGAGTAATAACAAGTATTTCAGGTATAGTGTTAACAAGGTTAGGGAGAATGGTATGAGATGGGGAATTAAAACATTCTTAAACAGCCAGCATATTAAAACATTTTCAAACAGCAAGGCATATCATTGGTCAGGACATATGCAAACTTAAAGGGCAGATATGGAGGGGAAGGGTACAGGACTGCAGCTGTTCTAGGAGGGGTGCTATGGTAGATGGGCTGGGGACATATATGTTAGGAGTCTGAGGGTAAGAAAGGTAGTTGATTAGCAGAAAAAAGGTGGGGTATAGGTGGAGACAATCAAGGGGCCTGGGTTAGGTGGAGATGTAGTGGGAGGCTAAGCAGTAGGCACCCTAGCACACTAAGCATGCTGGAAACAGTTGCATAGCTCCTTAACAGCCTTGGCATACAAGGTCTTGAAGGTGGCAAAACTAACAGGGAGATTCAGTTTCATAGATTTCTGTAGTTTGTTCCAGAGTGAGGGTGACACAAAGCCTATGGCCACTCCCCAAACCATGTATTGGCCCTAGGTACCTTCAGTAGAAACAGAGAATAGCTTCTCAGTGTGTGTAGTTGCCTACCACATATAATGGCAAACAGTAGGAAATGTATTGGGTAACTTGTTGGTAATAACTCTGTAAGTCACAGCAGCTTAACTGCTGCACTCATGTCAAGTGTCAAGTGTGAAGAGGGGCCTCTGTGTTGTGAAACCTGACCATTTTGTTTTGAGCCATGCAAATCCCCTTATGCATATTTAGTGCTACAAATGTGTTTCTTGCTGCTAGGATGATTACAACCAACTATATGCCGGGATAGACAAAAATGTAAGTGTGCTGTGTACATGCAGAATGCATGCCACATGCTTAATTGTGCAATGTTTGCATGCAGTTTGCATACACAAAGTGAACCTAAGCGAACCAGGTCTAAAAAGCAAATCAGGTTCACATGCTGCAAGCTTGACATGTGTGCAGCAGGTAAGCTGGTGCAAACATCTTCTAAAACTACATCAGGTTCACATGTTGCACACTTGACATGAGTGCAGCAGGTAAGCTGGTGCAAACATCTTCTAAAAATTACATCAGGTTCACTTGCTGAACACTTGACATGAGTGCAGCAGTTAAGCTGGTGTGAACATTATTTAAACATCACATCAGGTTCACATGCTGCATGCTTGCCATGTGTGCAGCAGCTAAGCTGGTGCAAATCTCTTCTAAACAAGTATTTGCCAATGTCGAATGTTTTCTTGCTGGCATTGGCATTGGTAGTGTAGGAGTTAGAGAAATGCATAATAGGAATGGCAGTGAAGTATTGAACTGACGCCAACCCTACCCTGCAGAGACTGACAGGCATTGGGGTGTGTCTTTGGATCTTCGGGCCTTACGCTCACCCCATTCCATAAGGACATACACTGAGATGGGTACAGTGTATGAGAATGGGATGAACTTTGGGGCTGAAGAGTCCAAGGCACACCTTGATGCCTGTCACTGGCTGCAGGGTGGGGGTGGGATGGCATAAGCATTACAGCTGACAATCCCAAGTCATACCCCTGACGCCTGTCAGTCTCTATGGGGTGGGGCTTTATGGTTGGAAACCCTAATGTTCTAGGCATTTGTTGACATTTTCACTCCAGATTTTCAACATGGGCTTTTTGTGACCCCACCTCATGAACAGTGGCACTATTAGTTCATTAGGCGAAAAGTGATTTTTGCACAGCGACTGTGCCATTTGGCTCCACAGGTGTGAAAACACATTTTGGGCAGGATGTGAAAAATGCCTGCTATACAGTTCACGAGGAGGTGTAAAAAATGGTAATGTTGAAAATCTGGAGTGAAAATATGAAAACTTGGTGAAGTCGTAAGTGTGTGTAGAAACGAGTGTGCAAGACAACATAAAAAACACATCAGTTTCTATTACTTATATTACTGCTAACAATTAGAGCTGTTAAAATAAATTTCATTGACTTTCCATTAAAATTAAGTAAACCCATTAATTCTGATACTTTTGCAAGTTGTTTAAGGGCTTTTGGTTTTTGGTCATTAAATCACCATTAACTTGTAAAGTATTATTTGCTTACTGCTCTAAATGCCTAGGACATACTCAGTCAACATCCCCCATTCCAGATATGTGAAGAGAGGCCTCTGTGTTGTGAAGCCTGACCTTTTTGTTTTGAGCCATGCAAATCCCCTTATGCATGTTTAGTGCTACAAACGTGTTTCTCCATGACTGTTTCGGTTCACTTACTTTCATTTTGTCATTTTCTCATTCTGTGTGGTGCAAATACACTATGGCCAACCACTCTTTGTGCTGAGTAGGATCTTGGAGGCATGCACCATACCTCACATTTTGTCACTAAAATGAGAGACATGGACATTTGTAATGAGGGACGATGAGGAACACTGATCCTCACAATGATCAGGACATATCCTGAAACATGGAGCTACAGTACCTCAAAACACAGTGGAAACCACCATATTTACTTGTACCGATGCTAGCACTGTAGAATTAATTTCTTCCATGAAGCAGGGCTGCCATTTAGGTAGGGCAGAGGAGGGCAGTTGTCCCCCCCCCGCATTTGTACCTAGATTGTTCTTATGGTGTGGCAATAATGGCATTACGTTTGATACAGACATTGATGGCAGATTTGGATTCAATCTTTTGCACAATAAGTACCCCTGCCCCGGCCTCTGTACACTTATGCCGCAGCTGCACTCCTGATTCAACTGTGTCTGTATTGCATTGTCCACACTCTTCGCCTATTAGTGGTGGCACCATCACACGTCACGTGGAGGAGCTCCAGCCAAACAAGAGCATGAGTCATGAGAGTGCAACAGTGTCTTTCCAAACCAACCAAACTTTATTTCTGAAATGCTATTCCACAATAGATCATAGCATTTTACACAATATAATCAAACAATATAAAAACAGAACCACATTTCTAAAAATATAGCAGGAATCTAAATATCAGTATAAAAATGCCAGTTCAAATAAATACATTTTCAAGGCAGATTTGAAGACCTCAATGGATGAGCATTCCCTTACCTGATGAGGTAGAGAATTCCACAGGGTCAGAGCAACAAAGGTAGACAAACTGCACACTACAGCTTGGAGGACTGTGAGCACTGAACTCTCAATAGCAGTGTTGTGGCGGCATATTTTTGTTGGTTGACTCTTGGTGAGTCATCGCCTCCCCTGATGGCTGAAGGGGCGGAGGGTGAGCTAAAAGCTAACTTGAGACTAGGCTAACTATTTACTCTACTAGGCTTGTGTGACAAAAATATCTGCACAGACCCCCACGGTAGCAAGCTAGGCCTAGCAGCCGTAGTGATAGCAGTGTGGGCAGCCTTTAGAGGCCTTGATCAGTGCAGTGTGGCAGCAGCCATGGCAGCAGCCAAGCATGAAGCAAGCAACACAGGATGGGTAGCTTCAGTTAGTGAGGTGACTTGGTCATGGACCAAGTTGGGGGAGCTGGGATGGTTGGTTCTAGCATCCAGGTCTTGAAGTAGGACAGAGGAGGAGGAGAGGACTGAAAACTGGGCTGGTGGCACACTGGGCCAGGCTGCAGGTACTGCCCAGATGGTCGGGTAAGTAAAAGTAAATACTTTCTTACAGGGGTTGGTGAAGGAGGGAGGACTAAAATATTGATGTGTTTTTCATGTTTCTGCACCTTTGGGTGGCTTCATGATCTATATGGGATGGGTACTGAATCGAACGGAGTCAAGTGAGAAATCTGGAATTTTTTCTGGGGGGGGGGTGGTGTCAGAATATCAGCCAGGAAAAAAAATGGTTAGTAACTCTGGGTGGATTTAAGCCCATATATGATACACTGCTCTGGGGTAAAGACAGATGAATCTTATACATTTTAATTTTTCTTGATTTGTATATCACTTTTCAGTCACAATAAATATGTTTTACCTTTTAGAGATGTTTCAGACATTCTAGAGCTTGTCACCTAGGGGCTAACTAGCACCTGGCCTCCACTGGTGTTGACTCCCCCTGCTGAAGTCTGAAATGGGCGCCTCTGCCATAAAGTCTAAATTACAGGACATCCTCTGTGTGAGCAGCATGTTTTTCATGGGGATGGATGAGGAGTAAGTTCTCTTGGGTAATGAGGGCTGTCCCTTGCATTCAGGGACAGTTGAACGGTATGGTATGCACAGACTATTGGAGCTCTCTAAAGTCAGGCTTATGCCCCCTCCCCAGTGAAGCTGACCTTCACATCCTCATGCTCAGGCTCATTATGACAAAGGGTAAGGGAGACAGCAGGGGCATGCACCATTGAAATGAATGGGGGTATTTGCTTATTACTATTTTATACATTATTGATGGAGAATTGGAGATTAATGAAGGCCACTGCTTGACTAACAAGGGCCTTGTTAGTAGAATAGTGACCTGCATTATTCTCCATCTCACCATCATAATGTATAAAATAGTAATAACAAATAACTCCATTCATTTTAAGGTTGTATGCCCCAGCACTCTGATCCATAGACATCATTTCTTAAAGACTCCTGCCTCTGGCTCCCTAGTACTCAAGGAAGAGACTCTTGACTTATAGCAATACTTGGCGGGCTATCTGTAGCATGGCTGCACCTTCTTCAGTGTGCGCAGGGTGGGGGCTGGCAATGTGGGTGGGTGTTGATTTATTGCTACTTTTGTGTTTGTCCCTTAAAATATGTTTGCATGCAAGCATTCAAAACTATGGAGAGAAAATAGTAGGAGTACAGGCCAGACAGAAATAATTAAGTAGTTTTGTGGGTAAGTGTGTGTATTGGGGATGGGAAGAACCACATGTGTTTCCATTGGTACATGTGCTACAGTTCAGCTGTACGGCTGAGATGGGAGACAAGAAAGTGTAAAAGTATAACAGTGGCTGTAAGCATGCCGCATGCAAGTAGATGAATTCAGATTTGTATTGAAGTACAAGTGAATCATATGTGTGCAGGCAGTATGACTTAGTGGTTAAAGACACTGAACTGCAAACCAGGAGACATGGAGGCCTGAAGACCTGGGTTTGAATCTCATCAGCCCTACTTGTACAGTATATGGTGTGATCCTGAGCAAGTCACTTAACTTTTATATGTGCAGTTATGTGACCACTTGCTTTTTGCATGCATGCCACATATATGCAGTCTATTCCAATTTAACATAAAAAGCACACGTTTCACACTTGCTTGCTGCATGCATGCATGCTGCATGAATGCAATTGGTTTCAATTAATGCTTGTAGCACACATATCACATGGATAGTTTTATGTGTGCAGTATGAAAACACTTCATATGATTATTTCTATAAGGGATGGACTATAAGCCATTTTTGTGCCATCATCTTCAAGGTTTCTATGTTTCTATTTAAAGATAACATGCAGGTTTTCTGGCAACATGCCGTAGTAAGTGTTCAGCATAAGCACTGGGGTTTAGTCTTTTGGAGAACAATGGCTGTTAGCAAGACTCCAGTTTTAAAAAAGCAGTTCTTCATTCCACATACAGCAGACATTGGAGGTCCTCCCTTCTTGTCCACCAGTTCAGATCTGCCTAATGACTAAACCCAGGACCATATGTGCTCCTCCCCTTGTACCATGTGACCTGCCGTTCTCATTAATTTATTTATTTTATTAAGTTTTTGATGACTGGGTAAGTGCACTAGATACAAAAGTGACTATTTTCAGGCATGACTTGGGAGGTTACAACATCAACGGGAAGAAAACAGTGATGATACAGTATAATATAGGGAGTACAACATATTAGGGATGCAATTAAAATGGATAACAGTTTGAGCAATTTGAGGTGACTGAAGAAACATTCCAATGTATTCCATATCAGAAGTGAAAGTAAGTGCATATTATGCTATAGCATTTAAGGAGTGGGGAGGGATGGGAGAAAGGGCTATCGAGGGGGGTCCAATAAAGGAAAGAATCTGTCTCCACCCTCCGGGAAGCTGGAGAGATACAGGAAAAGGCTGACTGGTAAGGTGCTGACCAGAGGAAGATGGAATCCCCATGGGAACGCTAGCAGGGGATATGGAAGTATACAGAAAAGGTGGAAGGTAGTCCTGCTAAATGCCAGGAGCTTAGGCAATAAAATGCCTGAGCTCTGGGTGATGCTAACTGAGGGAGAGGTGGATGTGGTAGCAGTCATTGAGACCTTGGCCACCGCAGGGCATGACTGGGACCTGAACCTGGAGGGTAACACCATGTTCAGGAAGGACAGTGGGGAGGGAAGGGGAGGAGGGGTAGCAGTAATAGTCACAAACTGCATTGGCATAGGAGGAGTGGAGAAGGCGGAGGGAACTGTGGAGGTGATTTGGGTCACCTTGATAACAAGGGGGAGCAAGAAAGTAAAAATAGGAGCAGTGTATAGACCGCCCACACTGGCAGAGGAGCTGGAGGAGAGTCTGGTGGCAGATGTGGGGAGACACTGCAGTTTGCGAAGGGGAAGGGTGGTGGTATTGGGGGACTTAAACATGCCAGGAACAGACTAGGAGACTATGACATCCTCAGTGGCCAGGGAACAGAGGTTGTTGGATATCTTTCACGATGCATTTCTAACTCAGCAGGTGGGGCAACCGACCAGGGAGGAGCAGATACTGGATGTGGTTCTGGCAGACAGTGACCAGATTGGGGGTCTGGAGGTAAGGGACCCATTGGCGGGGACCGACCATGCCATGGTCTGGTTCTGCCTGGACCTAGGAGGGGTAGAAGGCTGCACAAAGATGGAGGTAACTGACTTCAGGGGGGTGGATTTCAAGGAAATGGGAAGGATCCTTAAGAATCATTTGGATGGGATTGGGCCAGACATGGACGCTGACAGTAGGTGGGAAATCATCAGGAGGGGGTTGCAGGATGCTACCAGCACCTGTACAAGAGTAAGACAAAAATGAAGTAGGGTCTGTAAACCCTGCTGGTGGACCAGGAAGGTTCAGGAAGAGGTGAGGGGAAAGAAGGTGGCTTATAGGCATTTCCAGTGCTCAACGAGTGAAAGGGATCAAGGAGAATACTATCTGATGGCCAGAAGGGCCACTAGGGTGGTGAGGGCAGCTAAGGCAAGGAAGGAGCAGAACCTGACCAGGGAAATTAAGAGAGGGAACAAGGGATTCTTTAGATACAGTGGGGAAAAGCTGAGGGTGAAGGGGCAGATAAGCAGGATTAAAACAGTGGAGGGATGGGCACAAGACCCGGGAGCAGGCTGAGTTACTAAATGAGTACTTCACCTCAGTTTTCATGAAGGAAAATGGGGGGCTGCATCACACATGGGGAAGACGGTGAAACTGAGGAGGGGGCCCTTAACGATCGGGAGGTCTGGGGAGGGGGGGCCATCACTGGCAGGAGGGGCGAAGGCAAAGCAGGGGGACAAGGTAGCAGAGGTGGAAATCATGGCAGAGAGAGTGAGGGAAGCCCTCAAGTCCCTTAAGACAGAGAAAGCACCGGGCCGGATAAATTACATCCCAGAATGCTGAAGGAACTGGCAGATATCCTGGCAAAACCCCTGGCGGAGTTCTTCAGCATCTCTCTGAGGACAGGGTGGGTACCTCAGGACTGGAAGGTGGTGCATATAGTGCCTATCCATGAAGGGGGATCAAGGAAGGTAGCAGGGAACTACAGGCCCGTCAGTCTGACATCGGTGGTGGGCAAGGTGATGGAGGGCATTGTCAAGGAGAGGCTGGGGGGGACCTGGAAAAGTCAGGGTGCCTGGACAATAGGCAGCATGGATTCATCCTGTGGAAATCATGTCAGACAAACCTTGTGGAGTTCTTTGACTAGGTGACAAGTGCCTTGGACCTGGGTAGACCAGTGGACGTCCTCTTTCTTGACTTCAGCAAGGCGTTTGACTCTGTTCCTCATGGGAGCCTGTTGGATAAGATGGGAGAAATGGAGGTGTGGAACCAGATGATCAGATGGACAGGAAATTGGCTCCAGGATTGGACCCGGAGGGTCGTGGTTGGTGGGATAGTCTCATCCCCAAGGAGGGTCATTAGTGGCGTCACTCAGGGATCGGTCCTTGGGCCCCTCCTGTTCAACGCCTACATCTCTGACATAAGGAAGGGTATCAGGAGTGAGATGATTCTCTTTGTGGATGACTCAAAACTGGGGGCGGTGGTGGATGGGGAGGAGGGAAGGGTGGCTCCACAGGGGGACCTGGAGGCTCTGGAAAGGTAGTCTAAAAGGTGGAAGCTGAGGTTCAATGCAGGGAAATGCAAGGTACTGCACCAGGGAGCCAGAAACCCAGGCCAAGTGTACACCCTGTTGGGGGGGGGATGCTACAAGTCTCAATGGCTGAGAAGGACCTGGGGGTGGTGGTGGATGTCAAGATGAACAACTCTGAGACTTGTAGGAGGGCAGTGGCCAAGACCAACGGTATGCTGGGATGCATCATTAATGGGATCACCTCCAGAAGGAGGGAAGTGATACTCCCTCTGTATAACTGCTTGGTGAGGCTGCACCTCAAGTACTGCATGCAGTTTTGGAGGTCACATTAAAGAGGACATCGAACTCCTGGAGAGGGTCCCAGAGGGCAAACTAAAAGGATCTGGGGCTTGGGGACAGGACCTATGGAGAGAGGTCTGAAGAGCCAAATATGTACAATTGGAAGAGAAGGGACCGTGGGACATGATAGAGGTCTTCAGGTACATGAAGGGGGTAAATGGGGAGGAGCAGTCAGGGTGCTCTGAAGGAAGGGGGGGCAACTAGAGGACATGGGTGGAAGCTGGAGAGGGGAGAAAGGAAGATGTGCTATTTCACTGAGAGGGTGGTGGAGCCGTGGAATGCGCTGCCCAGGGGGCTTGTGGAGGCAGAGATGGAGGAGGGGTTCAAGAGGGGGTGGGATAGGTACAGGGGAAGGATTCTGGAAGCAAAGTGCTGTGCAGTGAGAATATCCAGGATGGGGAAGGGAGAAACCAGAGAGGACAAGCGGGGGCAGCAAGATCAGCTCCCAGGGTGGGGGCTGACCAAACGAGCAGACAGGAAAGACCATTAGGCCTATTCTGCTGGCATTTTAGTATGTTAGTATGTTTAAATATAGTGAAAAATGGATAACGGTTTGAGCAACTGGTGTAACCAGAAGACAATACAGACATTTCACATATCAAAGCACAATAAAGGTAAGTAGAAGAAACATAGAAACATAGAAGTTGACGGCAGATAAGGACCGCAAGGCCCATCCAGTCTGCCCATTTCTTTTTCTACCTTATAAATGTGCCATCGGCCTTTGCTCTGTCAGTGACTATCTATTCATAGTCATTTGTATTGCTCATTATGCCTATCCCATGCCTGTTTGAAGCCTGCACTGTATTCATAAGCCACCACTTCTTGTGGTAAGCCATTCCATGCATCTACCACCCTTTCTGTGAAAAAGAATTTCCTCACATTCCCCTTAATCGGCCTCCCTCTAATCTCATGCTGTGTCCTCTTGTCCTGCTATTTTTTTCTTATATTTAAACATGTTGAGACTCTTTCACCTTGTTTATGCCCTTAAGGTGTTTAAATGTCTCGATCATCACCTCTCTCCCTCCTTTGCTCAAGGGTATCACATATTGAGCTCCGTTAATCTGTCCTCATATGTCTTCTGATGCAGTCCCTGCACCATTTTGGTTGCCCTTCTCTGGACTGCCTCAATTTAGTTAATGTCCTTGTGAAGGTGTAGCCTCCAATGCACACGCAGTACTCCAGATGGGGCCTAACCAATGTCTTGTACAGAGGGATTATTACTTCCTCTTACGACTTATGATACCCCTACTAATACATCCTAACACCCCTAGCCTTACTCTACTGCTTTAGAGGTCTGCTTGGATGATTTTAGGTCATCAGTGATGATGATGCCCAAGTCTCTTTCTTCCTTTGTGACTGCTAGCAACTCCCTCCCAGCCTATAAGTGGCTTCAGGGTTTCTCTTCCCTATGTGCATGATTTGCACTTCTTTGCATTAAATCCCAGTTGCCACTCTTCTGACCATTCTGCTAGTTTATCCAGATCTCTTCTTATTCTGCCTACCCCATCTGGATCATCTACTCTGTTGCAGATCTTGGTGTCATCTGCAAACAGACAAGCCTTACCCTCTAGTCCATCTAACGAGGTCACTAATGAAGATGTTGAATAGGACTGGCCCCAGGACTGATCCCTGAGGTACCCCACTTGTGACTTGCATCTCTTCTGACTGTATACCATTTACCACACTCTCTGTTTTCTGCCAGTCAACCAGTTTGCCACCCAGTTGACCAACTTCCCACCACCCCGAGCCTACCTAGCTTATTTATCAATCTTCATGTGGAACAGTGTCAAAAGCTTTGCTGAAGTCAAGGTAGGCGACATCAACTGCTCCCCTTGGTCCACCACTCTGGTTACCCAGTCAAAGAAATCTATGAGATTAGTTTGACAGGACCTTCCTTTTGTAAACCCATGCTGTCTTGGATCCTGTGCCCTATGGATTCCAGGTGTTGCTATCCTTTCCTTAAGGAGTGCCTCATAATCTTGCCCACTACTGAGGTAAGACTGACCGGTCTGTAGTTCCCGCCTCCTCCCTGCTACCACTCTTGTGGAGTGGGATCACATGAGCTTTCTCCAGTCTTCTGGGACCTCTCCTGTGCTCAGAGACTCACTAAACAATTCTGCTAAAGGCTCTGCTAGTTCCTCCTTTAGCTCCTTAAGTACCCTGGGATGTATGCCATCAGGTCCCATTGCCTTATCCACCCTGAGCTTAGCAAGCTCTTGTAGGACCCTTTCTTTGTGAAGGGAGTAGTGCTCACCTCCCTCCCGCTGTGTCCATGATGCTGAGCTGTGGGCCCTCCCTACCTTCTCTTCAGTAAATACTGAGCAAAAGTATCTATTTAGGATAGATGCCTTTACAGGTCCTCCTCCTCACATGCTCCCTTTTCTCCATTAAGCTTAGCAATACCCCCTCTGGACTTTCTCCTTTCACTAATGTATCTATAGAAAGTCTTGTCACCTTCTTTTACTGTCCGTGCTAGTGTTTCCTCAGTTTGGGACTTTGCCTGCCTTACTGCCTTACCTGCTTCCCTTAGGGCAGTTTGGTACCTTCCAGAAGTACACATATAACAGTTGATTAACAATCTAGGCATCAACTCTATTCTACAAAACTGGCTATAACATAAAGAATATGACACCAAAGAGGGAGCAAGTAGGTAGGAAGGACTGAGGTAGTAAGACCTCATGGGGAGAAAGTGTGGGGGGGAGAGAGATGTGTAAGAGGTGGGGTAGGAAAGAGATGGTAAGACAAGTAGAAACTATGAGGTATAAGTACTGGAGGAGGACACCAAGACAGTAATAGCAAAGGGAGTCAGGAATCTAGGGTGGTTTAAAACAATTGCACTGTGTACTCTCAAAAAGCAGAGAGTGATGCCTCTTTTTAAACAAGGCATGGCTAGGTAACTGACGTATTTCATGGGACAGCGAATTCCAGTAACTGGGAGCCACAATGGAAGAAACTGTTTACCTTTTGGCAGTTTTACATTTGGGAATGTGGAGTATGGAAAGATCAACAGAACAGAGACCATAGGAGGTGGTCTGTGGGGTGAGTGCAGTGGTGAGAGAGCTAGGCATACTGGACCTCAAATACCTTCCAGAAGTGCCCCAAGAGCAAGGAGCAAGGAGAGGGCCAACTAAGGTCTGCATAGAGCAAGCAGTGATGTTTTAACTTGGGGATGCAGAGGCATAATGACATACATTATTATAGGTCATGTCCCATTTGTGTAGGGAAGTTTTAGATGCATTGCCATAGACTGAAGTTCCATATGCAAGGGATGGGAGAAGAATTCCTCTGGCAATGGCCAATCTCGTGGAAGGGGTGAGAATGTGGCTAGTTCTGTAAGCTAACCCTAGCTTAGTATTGACTGCCTTACACACAGTAGTAATATGGAACTCATAGTTAAGGGATCCATCGAGTAGAACCTCCAGGTATTTAAATGAGTTGACCACTTCCAAAGCAGTATCATTCACACTCACTATTTTAAAGAGATCACAACCATTTTTTAGTTTGGCAGGTGAACCAAAAAACATTTTAGTTTAGTTTGTTGACCAGGTAAGTGCACTAGACAAATCCTGCCTATTTTCAGGCACGGCCTGGGGGAGAGGGATACAGATGAATGCCAACTGATCTTGAACCAGATTAAGTTGTTGGTGGTATTTTTTAGTGAATGAGGGAAATTTGGCCAGGACAGCAGGGAAATTCCCCTACTCTTTTCGATAAGTGCCATGGGATCTTTAACATCCATCTGAACTACCACCAATCCAGGCAGATGGGACCTCGGTTTAATGTCTCATCCGAAAGACGGCACCTCAAAAGTGCAGCACCCCTCTCATGCTGCACTACAGTGTCAGTATTGGGATATTAACTCAAGTGCCAGATGTGGGAACTGAACCCACCGCCCTCTGATCTCCCAGCCTCAGAGGCGAGTATGCTACCTACTGAGCCACTGACACATAGCCTGAGTCTTGCTAATGTTGAGAACCAGCCTATGGCTAGTGATCCAGCACTGCACATTTAGGAAGTCCCCTAACAGATTGTGGTTCAGAGTAAACACATTATCAGATCTGGTATAGCGAATGAGGTCATCAGTGTAAAGCAGCGATGAACAGGAGGAGGCACTTCTTGTTATATTATTAGTGATGGTTGAGAAGGGGAGAGGTCCTAGGATGAATCCTTGTGGTACCCCAACATCAATGACTGTTTTGTCAGAGGTTGCAGAGTTGAACTTTACAACTTGCATCCTGTTGGATAGGTAGCCATTAAACCAGTTCATGGACTGTGCCGAGAAACCCAGGAATAGGAGGTTAGCTAGCAGGAGGGAGATGATCAACAAGATCAAATACCCTCGTGAGATCTATAAAAATGGCTTCTGTTAGAAGACCCTGATCCATAGCATGCAATGCATCACTGGTTAGCTGTAGCAGGGCAGTTTTGGTGCTGTGACCCTTTCTAAACCCATGTTGATTTGTGGACAGGAGGTTTTACTTGGTGAGGTACTCTGTTACCTGTCTTGCAATGAGCTTCTCCAGGATTTTTGTTTAAGACAGATAATACAGGGGAGAGGGAAGGGGAGGAGGGGTAGCAATGATAGTCAAAAACTGCATTGGCATAGGGGGAGTAGAGGAGGCGGAGGGAACCGTGGAGGCAATTTGGGTCACCTTGATAACAAGGGGGGACAAAAGAGTAAAAATAAGAGTGGTGTATAGACCCCCTGCCCTGGCGGAGGAGCTGGAGGACAGTCTGGTGGCAGATGTTAGGAGACACTGCAGACTGGGCAGAGGAAAGGTGGTGGTGTTAGGGGACTTAAACATGCCAGGAACAGACTGGGAGACTATGACATCCTCTGTGATCAGGGAACAGAGGTTGTTGGATGTCTTTCAAAACGCATTCCTAACTCAGCAGGTGAGGGAACCCACCAGGGAGGCACGGGAGCCTGGATGTGGTCCTGGCAGACAGTGACCAGATTGGGGGGCCTGGAGGTAAGGGACCCATTACGGGGGAGTGACCATGCCATGGTCTGGTCTCTGCCCTGGACCTAGGGGGTAGAAGGCTGCACAAAGGCGGAGTAACCGACTCAGGGGGCGGATTTTAAGGAAATGGGAAGGATCCTAAGGAGCATTTGGATGGGATTAGGCCAGACATGGACGCTGATAGTAGGTGGGAAATCATCAGGAGAGGGGTGCAGAATGCTACCAGCACCTGTGCAAGAGTAAGACGAAAATGCGGTAGGGCCCAGAAAAGCCTGTTGGTGGACCAGGAGGTCCAGGAGGTGAAAAGCGTGGAAAGAAAGCAGCCCATAAGAAATTCTAAGTGCTCAAGCAGTGAAAAAGGGATCAAGGGGAGTACGAGCTGATGGCTAGAAGGGCCACTAGAGTGAGTGAGGGGCGGCTAAGGCAAGGAAGGAGCAGAACACAGCCAGGGAAATTGGGAGAGGGAAAAAGGGTTCTTTAGATACATTGGGGAAAGCGAAGGGTGAAGGGGCAGATTAACAGGATTAAATCAGGGGAGAGATGGGTACAAGACCCGGGGAGCAGGCTGAGGTACTAAATGAGTACTTCCACCTCAGTTTTCACCAGGGAAAATGAGGATGCTGCATCATACATGGAGGAGACAGAGATAATGAGGAGGGGGACCCTACCGGGACCGCAGGTCTGGGAGAGGGGGGCATCACTGGCAGGTGGGGGGAGGGCTAAGCAGGAGAAGAGGTACCAGAAGTGGAAATCACAGCAGAGAGTGAGGGAAGCCCTCAAGCTCCTTAAGATGGAGAAAGCACCAGGGCGGATAAATTACATCCTAGGTGTGAAGGAACTTGCAGATGTCCTGGCCGAAACCCCTGGCAGAGCTTTCACCATCTCTCTGAGGGACAGGGTGGTGCCCCAAGACTGGAAGGTGGGCGCATGTAAGTGCCCTATCCACAAGGGGATGATCGGGAGCTGGCAGGAACTACAGGCCTGTCAGCCTGACATCAGTGGTGGGCAAGGATGGAGGGCATTGTCAAGGGAGAGGCTAGGGGGACCTGGATAAGTCAGGTGACTGGACGGGATAGACAGCATGGGATTCATCCCAGGGAATTGTGTCAGACAAACCTGGTGGAGTTCTATGACTGGGTGACAAGTGCCTTGGACCTGGGTGAGACCACTGGATGTCCTCTTTCTAGACTTCAGCAAGGCATTTGACTCTGTTCCTCACTGGGCCTGCTGGATGCTTAGGAGAAATGGGGTGGGAAACCAGATGATCAGATGGATAGCAATTGGCTCCAGGACTGGACCCAGAGGGTCAGTAGTTGGTGGATAGTCTCCATCCCCAAGGAGGGTCATTAGTGGGGTCCCAAGGGATCAGTACTTAGGCCCCTCTGTTCAATGCCTCACGATCTGGACATAAGGACAGGAATCAGGGTGAGGAGGAGTCTCTTTGCAGATGACTCGAAACTGGGAGCGGTGGTGGATGGGGAGGAGGGGAGGGTGGCCCTGCAGGGGACCTGGAGGCTCTGGAAAGATGGTCTAGAAAGTGGAAGCTGAGGTTCAATGCAGGGAAATGCAAGGTACTCCACCTGGGGGCAGAAACCCAGGCCAAGTGTACACCCTGGGAAATACTACAAGTCTCAATGGCTGAGAGGGACCTGGGAGTGGTGGTGGATGTCAAGATGAACAACTCTGAGACTTGTGGGAGGGCAGCAGCCAAAGGCCAACAGGATGCTGGGATGCATCACTAGGGGATCACCTCCAGAAGGAGGGAAGATACTCTCTGTATAACTGCTTGGTGAGGCCGCACTGGAGTACTGCGTGCAGTTTTGGAGGCCACACTTAAAGAGGGACATTAACCTCCTGGAGAGGGTCAGGAGGGCAACCAAAAAAATGATTTGGGGCTTGGGGGACAGGACCTATGAGGAGAGGCTCAAAGAGCTAAATATGTACACATTGGAAGAGCGAAGGGACCGGGGGACATGATAGAGGTCTTCAGGTACATGAAGAGGGTAAATAGGGAGGAACAGTCCGGGTGCTTGAAGGAAGGAAGGGGCCACTAGAGGGCATGGGTGGAAGCTGGAGGTGAAGATTCAGGGAGAAAGGAGGAGGTGCACTTCACTGAGGAGGGTGGTGGAGCCATGGAATGCACTACCTGGGGGCTGGCGGAGGCAGAGACAGTGGAGGGTTCAAGAGGGGTGGGACAGGTACAGGGAAGGGTTCAGGAAGCACAAAATCCAATGCAGCAAGAATATCCGGAACTGGGAAGGAGAGCCAGAAGGCGAGGGGATAGAAGGTCAGCACCCAGGTGGGGTTGACCAAACGACAAGACACGAAAGACCTGCTAGAGCCTATTCTGCTGGCATTTTAGTATGTTAGTAATATTGCTATTGGTCTATAGTTTGCTAAATCCTTCTTGTCACCTTTTTTAAAGACCATCATTACTCTGGCCATTTTACTGATATCTGGCACTACTCCTTCACTAAGAGACATACTGAAGATTTTAGATAATGGTTCTGCAACGAAGGGGGAAGCCAGTTTGGGGAGCTTACATAGATACATAGACAGTGTCGGCAGATAAGGGCCTATGGCCCACCTAGTCTGCCCATTTGAGCTTGTAAGTTCAGTTTGTTTTCCTAGAAGTCTATTTCCCCTTACCCCTGACCTCTAGAATTCCTTTATGTCTATCCCATGCATTCTTAAATCCTGTGATTGTTTCAGCCCCACCACTTCCTCTGGCAGGGTGTTCCCTTGTCCACCACCCGTTCTGTGAAGAAATTCTTCTCATGTTTCTCTGAATCGTCCCTCCTCCAACTTCATCCCATGCCCTCTAGTCCTGAAACATCTTTTTCGCTTAAAAATAGTGTTGTCCTGCACCCTGTTCCTACATGTAAGATACTTGTATGTCTCATCATATCCCCTCTCTCCTCCTTCCTCCAGGGAGTACATGTTCAGTTCCTTCAACTCTGTCTTCATAGGACTTGTGATGCAACCCATGCACCATCTTTGCCCTCCTCTGAACCTTCTCTACCTCCTGTCTATGTCCTTACGTGAGGTATGGTCTCCAGAACTGTACACTGTACTCAGGTGGGGCCTCACTAGTGTCTTGTATAGCGGAATTATGACTCTCCCTTTTCCTGCTGGTGATGCCCCTGCCTATACATCCCAGCATCCTATTTGCTTTACCTGATGCCTTGTCACACTGTTTCCATCTTGAGGTCATCAGAGATGACAACCCCAAGATCCCTTTCCTGCTTGGTGCATGCTATATCCTCACCCCCCAACTGATATATTGTGCCAGGTTTTTGTGCCTCTATATGCATTATCTTGCACCTTTTGCATTGAATTTCAACTGCAAACCCTTGACCATTCTTCAAGTTTCTGCAGGTCCCTTCTCATTCTGTCTACACCCTCTGGTGTGTCTACTCTGTTACAGAGCTTTGTGTCATCAGTGAACAGTTAAATTCCGCCTTCTAGATCCTGTGCAATGTCACTGATGAAGATGTGGAATAGGACCGGTCCCAGCACTGATCCCTGTGGTACCCCACTGGTCACTCTTCCCTCTGTGGAGTGACAGCCATTTACCACCACCCTCTGTGTCCTGCCACCCAGCCAGTTACCTACCCACCACACTACTGTCCTGCCCACACCCATATTCCCCAGTTTGTGTAATAGTCTTCTACGTGGCACAGTGTCAAAGGCCTTGCTGAAGTCCAGATAGGCCATGTCCACTGCCCTCCCTGATCCACCTCCCTAGTCACCCAGTCAAAAAATTCAGTGAGGTTGGTCTGACATGACCTCCCCCTGGTGAAACCATGCTGCCTTGGGTCCTGTAGTCGATTGCAACCAGATGTTCCACCATCTCTCCTTTAATGGTGCTTCCATGATCTTTCCCACTACCGAGGTGAGGCTGACTGGTCTGTAGTTCCCTGCTTCCTCTTTGTTCCCACTTTTGTATAAGGGGACTACATCTGCTGTCCTCCAGTCTTTGGAACACTCCCTGTTTCCAGTGATTGGCTGAACAGGATAGCCAGAGGTTCAGCCACCACCTCTCTTAGTTCTTTGGACCCCCAGGGTACACCCCATCTGGCCCCATTGCTTTATCAGCTCTTATTATTTCCAGTTCCTTGGGACCCTTTCTCGTGTAAAGGGACTTGTATCCATTTCTGCACCATTCTCACCCCTTGTACTCCCTTCAGACCCATTACCCCCCTCTTCCTTAGTAAAGACTGAGCAGAAATACCTGTTCAATATGTCAGCTTTACTGTTGTCATCCTCCACATGGCTCCCATCCTCCCCCTTCAGTCTCACTATCCCTCCCTTTGTCTTTCTTTTTTCACTTATATACCTGTAAAAGGCTTTGTCCCCTTTACTCACTGATGTTGCAATGTGTTCTTCTGTCTGAGCTTTGGCTTCCCTTACTGACTTCCCTGCCTCCCTTTGTTTCTCCTGGTACTTCTCCCTATCCCCTTCTGCCTGTGTCTTTTTGTATTGCCTGGATGCAATCTTTTGGCTTTCACTTTCTTTGCTACCTCTTTGGAAAACCATAATAGTCTCCTCTTCCTTTTTCCTCTTGCTAACCTGCTTAATGCATAATTCTGTTGTTCTTATAATCCCCATTTTAAATACTGCCTACTATTCCTCAACCCCTGATTCCTGTCCTATTCCCTTAATGCCTCTTTCAAGTATCTCCCATTTTACCAAAGTCCTGCCCCCTAAAATCCAGGATCGTGTATTTGTGTGGTTTGGTTCTGCTCTTCTGTGATTTCAAACCACAATGACTGGTGGTCACTGTTACCCAGGTGCTCCCCACTGTTACCCCCATCACACTGTCCCTGTTTGGAGCACAAGGTCCAGTATTGCCTTCTACCGAGTTGGTTCCATGACCAGTTGCTTGAGGAAGGCACCCTAAGATCCCAGGATAAAATCTGCTCCTAGTTGATGCTGCTGCTGGGATGCTCCAGTCCACGTCTGGTATGAAGTCTCCAACCAGTACTACCTCACCCTTGTCTGCCATCCTTTGGATGGCTAACATCAACTCCTAATTAATTTCAGGCAGTCAGACCCAGAAGTACTGTCTGATATAGCATTAGTAACTTGAGTACATCTGTTATTTAAAAGCTTTAAGTAGAATGATATGGTCCCACTCGCATACCTTTTGGGGAGGAGATATAAGGAGTAGAGTGTGCGTCAGGGAAGGTAGTAGTATATTTGGAGAGGTCTGAGAAGTGATTGTTGAAACCGTTTGTTATTGTGGGAATCTGAGCAGTGGACGCCATTTAGTATTATGTCATTTGTAGTGTGGGCTTGCTTGGATCTGGGTTAGGTTTTGTGTGACCAAAATTTTCTGGGGTAACCAGCCACATCCACCAATAATCCCTTGCAGTATTGGCTTTTTGCAAGCCTGATTTGCTTTTTGCATTTCATGCGACGTTCCCTACAGAAATGAAAGTCCGCTTGGATGCCTGAAATTTTGAATTTTTTTCCAGAATTTGTCCCTAGCTTAGTGAAGTGATGAGTAATCCATGGAAACCATTTGGATTGCTTATCTGCTTCCTGGCATGTGCGAATAGGGTATGCTTATCCTGAAGTGATAAAACTACGAGAAGAAAGGTTGAGGGCAACAATCAGTGTCATGGGCAAAGTAGATAGGGGACCAGTCAATCGAGTGACATCATGTAGAAAGAGAGCCTGGTTTAGATCTGCATAGTTCCTGAATGATATATAGCAGAGTGGAGATATGGAGTTGCTGAGTGACTCAGACACAGAAGACCGGGGAGTGATCACTTATTGTGTCTGGCAGTGCCCAGAAACAACTGTATCTATGCAGTTCATGGTGACCCAATCAATGAGGGTGCTAGAATCATTATTTTGTGATGTACTTGTTGGGTCAGTTATGACCTGTTGTAAATTGTAACTCTGCACCAGGGATTGAAGGGTACCATGGGATGTTCTCAACCAATTTATATTTATGTCCCCGAGGATAAGTAGTTCATTCTGCCCAGCTGCTGAGGTACTGTGGTTCAGTAAATTCTCCAGGCCAGATTGTCCACCTTTGGGAGGATTGTAAGGTCATCTAATATGAAGCTTCTTTGCCCCTAGGGTTAGGATGGGTATGTAGTGACTCACATGCTTAAAGCATAGTTGTCAGTCACTAAGGAGACAGGTTAAGGTGGATTTTGAAATAGACCTCCACACCCCACAGTGTATTTAAGGGGTGGCCTATGCCACTATAAAGTTGTAATTACAGAGTAGGCAGCAGGAGATCGGATATCAAGGACTTTAGCCACGCCTCTGCTATACATAGGACAATAAGGATAAGGCTGGTGAGCAATCGACCCATGCATCAGGTTCTGCATGGATTGATTAGAGCCAGACTTCTAACATTTAGGGTGAACTATGTACGGATCATGGTGCCATAACCGATTGTTTATGGATTGCTTGGCTGGGTATAGGACCTGGGTTTAGTGCAGCGTCTCAGGACCCAGCATAAAGGGCTAATAATACCAGGTACCGTACTTTACAGAAGGCACAAATGGAGGATTAGATAACCATGGAGGCCTTCACCATTTTGCTACGAAGTCATAAGTAGAGTAGATAAGCAAATCCTGGTAGAAGTAACAGGGAGTAACTTGCGTACTATCCGGGTTATCACATTGCAATGGAGTAAGTGATGCCATCAGGTCTATACCACCTTGAAGATAGTAGGTCCGTGAAACAATCACTGTAAGTACGCCTCAGGGACAGTAGAACCAAGGTCAGAGTCAGCACAGGGCATGACCCCCATCATTAATTTAAAACAAACAGAAAAAAAAATGTGTTAGAGCAAGGGGTCACCGCAGTTAGATTCCGTTTATAGGACAGCAATTTAGGTATAGGGGTGAACAGAAACTTTATAAAATTCAGCAGCTTTAATCTTAATATTACCTTTGGTTTAAGCCCAGAGACATTAAAGTAGATCCACTTTATAGGGCCAGCAATTTTGGTGTAGGAATGAGCAGATATTATATAAATCTTAACAACTTTGGTGGTGTTATCAAAGCCCTCTAGTGGCAGAGTTGCATAACAAGTAGATGGAGAAATGGACTGATAAGAGTAAGTTCAGCATTGTACAGCCCTCTAGTGGCTAGAAAATATGTTAGCACAATAGATTTACTGGAGACAGGGGCTTCCTCTGCCCAAACAGTGTCTCTAAAGTAATCTTAGAAAAACTCTATTTAAAAAAAAAGAGGCATAACAGTTTTAAAACATATTCAGTTTAGGAATTTTAAGCAGTGAAAAAAAAAAGCAACAGCTATGCAGTAACTAATCACAAAACAGACACTGTATCCAAGTTAAGAAATTAATTGTCCCTAGAAAAACAAGCATTTATCAATGCTGTTTTCAGTTGCATTCTGTAGTCGATTGCATTACTGTTTCCTCTCATGCACTGTTGCCTTTACCATTTGCATTTCTGTTTGCATTTGTGTTACTGTTTGTATTTTTGTTACCATTTGCGTTTCCGTTGGCATTAGCGTTTATGTTACTGTTTATGTTACCATTTGCGTTTCTGTTGTCGTTACCATTTGCATTACCATTTGCGTTATCATTTCTGTTTTCATTAACGTTTGCAATTGTGTTTCTCTTACCATTTATGTTATGATTTAAATTGTGTCACCATGTGCATTACCATTTGCGCTTGCGTATGCTTACAAGCTATCAAGCATGCTATATGTCACAAAAAATCACATGGTGGGAGTGCTCCATTTACTATTTACAGTGTTCATTCTCAGAAAGAAGAGAATTCATGGCAAAAATCTATTTATTGCATCAGTTAGGTTGTTTACAGCAACAAAGCGAGATTCAGTAGTATGTTGCCAGGCTCAAGCCCACTCCTTCCCACCAACAGGCATCAGGTGTGCATTGGGGTTGTCGGTCCTAGCTCACCTCCATTCTCCTATACTGCACCACCTCAGCTTTTTACACATGGGATGGGTGAGAGTTATGACTTACCTACTCTAACGCAACACCCCGATGCCTGTTGGTGGGGCGGGCAGGCTTGGGGTGCAAGGGGTGGCTACCCAACATTGAATTTCCTAGCTTTTGTCACTGTGGAACAACCCTAACTGATGCATTAAATAGAGTTTTTTACATGAATATGTATATATATATATATATATTATACTGGAGCGGTAGCACTATTATACTGGCGCAGTAGCACTATTATCCTGGTGCTGTAGCACCAATATAGTTAGGGTTGAGTGATCAGTTTAATGTTAAACCCCAAATTTTGCACTTTAATAACTTTGCCACCATATGCGGATTTGCCTGCAATTTTGCATGCATGGTCTGGCGAGTTACATTACAATCGGATGAGTGGTTGTGGAGCTGCAGAATGCTATTAAACACAAAAAAACAGACTTTGTGTGCATTTCATTGCTAGTTCCTACAGCCTGCAAAATGTGTTTGTTTGGTCTGAAATCAGGGAAGATGCAGTCTGGGTCACTGATGTGCCTTTTGAAGATTTGGTAAAAACATATTAAACCATTCAAATGTTATTCAAAAAACAAGTTTCCCATTATAGTCAATGGCAAAAAATATAAGTGTCTCTCTAAAGCTGCCACCAGTACATTTTACTTTCGCAAATGGCCCTTTTACTGTCACGTAGCAACCATCTTGTTTTTAGTTAGTGAGAGAGAAAAATGTCTGGTGTTTAAATTTGGGACCTGCCGGCCTGTTGGCGCAATGGTTGGATTTCTGCTCATGGCCAGTGACCCGAGTGAGGAACGGACTTGGGTTGGTTGGAGAGCCGGCCGAGGGGAGAAGAAAATGAGCGTCCAACGATGGCTCATCTTTTCGCGGGGAGGGGGTATACACGGATCGGTGCCTGCTGATTCCTGGTGGAGGCTGGGAGTACAGCAGGACATGGGCCCCAATTCACTATGGGAGTGTTGGACATCGGTGTATGCCTTGACGTTAGTGACACATCACTCCTCAGGGGAACAAGCGGAAAAATGGCACCTGGCTGATCGGGTGATGGTCTTCCTAAACCCTCACCACCTTCCTCCCAGACCACCATATGTCATCCCAGCAGCACTCAGGATCATTGGTTGGCCACCAAGGGCCCTCTCCTATGAAGGTTAAGAGACCACCAGGTGAAGGATACACCGAGGTTGGCTTTGGGGCCGGGCGAAGGGGAGCAATAGGGGGCTGTGAGCAGCCATGGTAGGGCAGTTCATGTGGGAGCCTGAAGGATAGACCTGCCAGGCACGGGGAAGGAGTAAAAAATAAATAAATAAATTTGAGACCCTGTAGGTAAACACTGACTGTTGTGTTTACCTAGTCAGGCCCTGAGTATGCCAGTCCTATCTTTTTTGGGGGTAACCCCCTCCAGAAATGCAGTTTTAAACATCAGAGCCCAGTACTGTCGCAAATTGTGACAGAAACAGCCGCCACAGTTTCACAAATCATGAAAGTGTCACGCTATTTTTACGAAACTGTCACAATTTGTGATAGTACTTTTCCCCAAAAACTGCAAATCTTTCCTATCCCCCTGCATCAAAACGGTTGGGGCTTTTAGGCTGCAGTTTTCTGAGTGGCAAGCCCTGGTCCTGCAGATGTGCCTTTTGGTGGTTTGGTGGAGGATGGGGGGTGGGGTGGTTGGGCAGTTAGGAGCTCAACCTTAATGTCTCATTTCCCCTCTTTTGTTGCTTTAGCCATAACTGATGCATTAACAAAGTTTTTTTGCAATGAATAGCTCTCTCTCTCTCTCTCTCTCTATATATATATATATAATACTGGCCTGGTAGGGCCAGTAGAGTTAGGGTTGCATAGCCACTTCTATGTTAAATACATAAATGTACACTTTAATAACTTTGTAACTGTTTGTCTGATCTGCCTGAAATTGTATGTGCATGGTGTGCTACCATAGATTTCTGGATCTGGAAATTTTTGTTCCAATCAGATGTTTGTTTCCAGAGCTCTGGAGCATTGAAAAGTGTGAAAAATCCTCAACTTTTTTGAATTCTTTGCTCATCTCTACAGCCCGGACGGTTTGTCTGACTAGTCTGAAATGTTCAGGGTATATGGGTTCTGTGTCATGGAAGTGCCTTTTGAAGATTTGGTGAAAAAATACTAATCAATTCAAAAGTTATTAAACTATAAAGTCTCCCATTATAGCCTAAGGGGAAAAATATATGTGCAGCTCAAAAGCTTTTAAAAGCTTTCATGAAAAAAATGTTGCTTTCAAAAGCTTTTGAGCTATGCTAATTTGTTTTCAAGATGTCGCTATCTTATTTTCAGTGAGCGGCAGACAAAAACAGCCAAATTTGAATAATTACTACCTCTAGGAAAACAATGTCAGTTGTGTTTACCTAATCGGGGGCTGATGAACACATTGGAGGCATCAGATTTTCAATCTGACCCCCAGAAATGCCATTTTCACAATCGGGCCCCTGTAGTGTTGGAGACTTTGGAAGAAATGGATGCGGAACTTTTGCAAAAGTGTCACACCCACTACATCCACAATTTCCAACACTAGGGTCCAGAAAATGGCATTTCTGGGGTCAGACTGAAAATCTGATGCCCCCATTGTGTTCCTCACCCCCCGATTAGGTACACAACTGACAGTGTTTACCTAGAGGCAGTAAATAAAGAAAACCATCCCCAAAGTGTTTCAGCTTCAATGCGAAATTCTGCATCAAACTTTTCAATGCAGGATCCTGCTTCAGACTTGTGTCACTGTCACCGACAATGGGGTGCCCAATCCCTGTGTCAGTTTGCCTCCCTCCATCCCACACACTTATGTGGCAAACTGGGAGCCCATCCCAGTGTGGCCAGATTTTTTTCAATATTTTTATCTTTCCAAAATTTGAGGTTTAACATTAAAGTGCCTACTCAACCCTAAAGACAGGGGTGTGATTGTATCAAAACTATATATATATATATATATATATATATATATATATATATGTATGTAATAGATAACCCACTCTTAGGTGTGTGGTTGCACTGTGATATATGCACCACTTGGTGTGCATTGTATGCACGAGGCTGCAGGCCGAGTGCGTCAACCACCCAAGGAAGGCGTATATCAGAGTGCGACCGCACATCGTAGAGGTTATCTATCTTATAAAATGCAAAATTGTTTTGGAAGGGGGTAAAAGTGCAGGTGTGCAGTTACACTCTGATATACACACGGTCATGTGATGTGTTTTATACAATCAGAACACTTGATTTGGAGAATATCATCTCTATTTTATAAATAGATAGATAGATAGATAGATAGATTCATTGCAAAAAACTATGTTAATGCATCAGTTAGGGTTTTTATTAAAGCATCAAAATCTGGGAAATTCGATGCTAGGTTTACAAACCCTACCACCCCACCCTCCTACCCTCCACACACTAACAGGTGTCAGGGTGAGCCTAGGGTCACCAGGCCCACTCACCCATTCCATGTGTGCAAACAGGCTCATGGTACAGTATAGGAGAATGAAGTGAGAGTTAGGTCTGATGATCCCATGGCACGCCAACTCTTCATGGTGTGTGGAGGGTAGGGTGGGGTGGGAGGGTTGGTAACCTAATGTTGAATTTCCCAGCTTTTAACACTTTACTAAAACCATAATTAATGCATTAATGTAGTTTTTTCAATGAATTTTTTGAAAGTGTAGCATAAGTAGTATGTGGTTGTGGAGCTCCCGTCACACTAACAATTTTGCACACGGGCCCTGTGCTCCCAGTTCCACATAGGTGCAGAGACACACCACAGCCCTAGAGTCATGAAAAGAGACCCTTGTAACACTAATTTGACAATACCTCAGTAACCATAGCAACTATGAAAAAAATTCCAATATAGTTGTAATCATGACTTGGAAACCTCCACGCACGCTTAGTTCAACTAAAAGTGAGCTAAACTGTGAGAAGCGAGAAATCCATATCTCGAAATGTTTCTAAGATACAGATGTCGAAAGGCGCCACATGTGCCACAATGTTTTCCTATGGGAAATTTCTCAACTTCGGAGTGCTGTAACTATTGAAACATTGTAATTTTTTCCCCCACACCAGAAAAAAGGCACATCTGTGGGGCAAGGACTTGCCCAGTGATGAAAGTGAGCAGGAACGCACAGGAACTCAGTTCCTGTACCTTTTTTTGCAGCAGGAACTGAGTTCCTGTACTTCTTCCCACTGACACTAAAAGTGAAATTCTTAAACTAGCAACATAGTGACAGTTTTCTAGGTCTGTGGTCTGCTGTCAGGGTTTCCATAACACCATCTGACTTGTACGACAATGCTGTTTTCCTACAAATACTTTAATATCTCTAACTGAATCTATTAGCGTCAAATTAGATAGTTGTGCCTTGACACTGCTATCCTTTAGATTGAAGATCTTCATTCTGTATTTCATAATTGCCAGTGCCTGAGTTCCTGTACTTCTTGTCTACCACTTGCACCACTGGACTTGCCACCCTGCAAATTACAGCCCAAAAGCCCTAATCATTTAGTTGCGGTGAGGTGGCAAAAAATTATGTGTTTGGGGTCATTAACTGTTTGAAGGTTTTTTGAGATTAACGTTCAAACCTACCGGGTCATAATGTTGTACAATTAATAACGATGACATTAGAGCTAACCTGGAACAGCGCCATAGTAGAAAGTGAATGGTGCAATACCGCTATTACCACTGTATGTGGTATTGCACCACTTGCACTATCCCAGGCAGAGGATAGGACCTCTGCTGGGACAGGGTTCTACCGAGCAGCTGCCATGGTTTATAGGACTGAGCCACTGCAACAAGAAACTCAGGCACTGCTTCTGGGACCAGGTTTGATTCCCAGTCCCAGAAACTTTTATTTTTTCCTACTTTTTGTGCAGTTTCATGTTGATCCCCACCCCCCGAGCTGAGAATCTTACTGGGGGTCTGGAGGCGTATCCACCCATAATGAGGGGTGGGGGGGGTATTCTACTAAAGATGATGTCACATGGAAGAAATCACGCTGTATTGGCAGCCATTTTTCCATGCAGCATAATGTCTTGCCACTTTTGAACAGTGTTGCCAAACACAATTCACATGGCCCTGTTAAATACCATTTGAACAGTATTCCAAGTGAGCAATTTGCCACAGACCCCACCCTAAAAATATATATATTTCAGGAACCCATGCAAAAAGTATTGCCAGAATTGTGTGTTCCTCGGGCTCCAGTTAGGTAAACACAACTGTTAGTGTTAACCTAGGGGCTGTACTTTTTAAAATATTAAACTTTTACTCCCTCACTAATCAAAAGCAAGTGGCAGAATCTGAACAGAAAAGTGAAAACTGTGAACAGTAAAGTGCAAACAGTAAATGTTTTTTACGATTCAAACATTTTGCATTGGAACTGTAAAGTGCGAATGATAAATGACATTTGCTATTCACACTTTGCTGTTCGAATGTTAAATGTTATTTACGGTTGGGACAGCCTGCTGTGCATCTATCACAAAAATCATAATAATTCAAAAATGATAATATATTTTAAAACCAACCCATCTAAAGGTGCACCCATGGGGCACTGGGTCAGAACAGCACGACAATAATAGCACAGTCAAGAATTGTGCGGCATTAACAGTGTCAGTTTGTTTTTTGCAGGAGCTGTTCTCCCCACACTACCCAATGCAGGGAGTTCTGCCTTCACACACCCCGGACTAAAGGATTCTCACTCAGGGAGGGGAAGAGAGTGGATCTTGGGGAAAATTAAAATTCATGGGGCCATAGAATACTGATTCCACAGCCCCACGTAAAAGATTCTAAGTCCCGAGGGCACAACTAAATGTTGGAGACCAGGATTAGAACCCTGGCCTTTAATGCAGTTGACTGAGCTGAGCAATGACCCAGCCCTCCACACCACGGGAGCAGCTCAGCCAGTCTCCTGCATCCTGGTGCCCTTGTGCACAGTAAGCACAGTGACCAGGGGAATGCTTACTGAAAGTGCTGTAAATCCCCTCTCGCTGTCTGTGCTAGTGCTACATGAACTAGCGCTCTCTAAACTGGCGCTATTCGTGTAGCATTATTCTAACCTGGTACCCACCCGGCACACCTGGCACACACCCTATCATCCCAGAAAATATCAAAAGGTGTGCTGTACATGAGAGCAAAAAAAAACACCATGTTATCCTATGGGGAAAAAAACTTTCCTTTTTGCATTTTTGACCACTTTATACCTCCGAAACTGTAAAAGCTGCCGTCATGAAACTTTCAACATCTTGTGATACTGGCAATATGACAGCACATGCCAATTCTGGGTTATTTGAGTGAAAAATGACAAAGTTATTAAAGTGCAAAAATTGAGATTTTACATTGAAAGGCTGTACCTACCCTAACTATAATTATATATTCATTGCAAAAACTTTGTTGATGCACCATTAGACTTTGAGCATCAAAAGTATGGAAATAGAACCTTAGGACTCCAAAGCCTAAGACACCACAGCCACTGTGCATATAGGAACAGGCCTTTGGAGAGCTTTGCTGAAGAAAGCACAGTCCAAAGTGACTCCCTTTATACCGACTGCAAATGCAGTCGACCAACAGGCATAGAGTCCCCTGCTACTTATTTAATGAACTCTGAGTTGGAATTGCTCTAGGGAGAGGGTGCAATACCCCCAGAAAGCAGTGCCAGGGTCCCGTGCTGATACTACAGTGACAACACTGTTGTCGCTGTATTGTCAAGCGATGTAAAGTTGTCGCTGTAGCAACAGTACCCCGATTTTCTCTGCTTTCCTCAGTAATCTTGAAGTGAAGGTGACTGGTTTATTTATTTGCAGCAAACATGCTCATAGCCCTTCAGAAGAGGCATTAACAGACAGAATCACTGGACTGTGCAGGTCGTAGTAGGTGAGCACTGGATGATGTGTGATAACTCTGGTCATGCCTGGCTTCCAAATGCCATGCAGTTTCTTTTTCCAGCAGTTCTCTCAGGGGCTTGTTTATAGTAGAAAGGTGAGGTATAAACTTAGCTAGGTAACTGACCATCCCCATGAACCTCTGCTACGTACTTATGTGTGGGCATGTCCACAATGGCCTTGATTTTCTCAGTGTCAGAAACAAGGAATCCTGACTTAATTTATGCCCATTATAGGGGACCTTTTTCAATCCAATTTTTTAATTTTTTCAAATTGCAAGTAAGATGGCACTCTCATCCTCTCTGTAATACTTTTTTCAGCCTTTCATTATGCTTTTGCAAATCAGAGCCCTATATCAATATGTCGTCCATGTATATCTCGACACCATCTAAGCCCCAAAAATTTGAGATATTTTTCTTTGACAAACTTGTAGGGCTGAGGAAATTCTAAATAGTATACATGTACACTTATAGTGCCCAAGCTGTGTGTTAAAGGGCATTCATTCTGAGCTGGGCTCATCAAACTTCATTTGCCAAAAGGAATGACCAGCATCTCGCGCCAAGAAGATGTTGGTGCCAGTGAGTGTGACGGCTACTTCCTCTACAGTTTTCATATGGTAATGCTCTCTCTTTACTGCTTTGTGCAGATCTCTGGGACAAATACATATCCTTACCTTATTCAACATCTCTATTACTACCATTGAATTAATTAAACCTGTGGGCCTTTACTTTTTCAATAATGCCCAGCTTCTCCATGTTATCAAGTTCAGCTTTTGTCTTGCCTTTTAAAGCAAATGACATATTCCTGGGCAGATGAATTATAGTGCTCACAGAAGTATCTATTTTGATGTGGTGTTCTCCCTCTAAACACCCCAGCTCTTGAAATACATCAGTAAAACTGGACAGTACCTCTTCAGTCATGTCCAATTCAGCATTCACTGGGATTATTTTCCTTACAAGTCTCATCTTTAAACAAGTAGACAGTCCTAATGTAATACCCCAATAGTACTCCCCCCCCGTAACCAGTCAGTTCCTCCATTGTCCCCAGTTATATGCTCAGGCCCCTACAAGTAAACTGCAGCTACAGTTTAAATGTATATTTTTTTGTCCCTTCTTCTGCTTTCTCCTGCAGCTGCCCACCCTAGATTGAGGGAGTGCCATCCTCATGCTGGGCAGCTGCCTGCCTCCCTGCTCACTAGGGACTTGGCATCCCAAATGCCAGGGAGGGCTTCTGTGGCCAGTAACGGCCATTTTTTAAAAAATATATAGATTTGGGGAGCCAGCAGTCATGGTGTCTGAGTAGCTCTCTCAGGCACCCCGACAGAAAAAAAAATAATAGTTTGTGGCCCAAAGTAGGGTGAGAGAGGACGCAGAGAGGTAATAGAAATTGGTATAAAAAATACCTGCAGTCCTCCTCTCATCCCTGCAGCAGCTCCCACAGTTCCGATGGTTCCCTCAGTGTGGTGGTGGTCCTTTGGTGCTCCGGCGGGTTTCCCTGCAGCAGTCGGTGGCCGGCAGGTATCTGCATCATGGGCATGTATAGCCCAGTTTATTTAATTTTTTAATTAAAAAGTTAATTTGGTCTCTTGACGGCGGTGCCCTCAAACGGTGTTGCGTCCTGAAAAGAAGTGCCGGGCCGAGCAGCAAGGCCCCTTAGCCATCCTCCCAATTGCCTGCCTGATTTTCCTCCAGTGCCAGCAGCAGCAGAGCCTCCTCCTCTTCCCAGACAGCAGCTTCTCCCCGGGTCGTGGTGGTGAGTGCATGGCAATGCCAAATGGCAGGTGCTGACCACCAAATCTTTAAATAAAAAAAATGAAAAAGTTTGTTCGGCGCCATCGGGTGTCCAGAGGGACAGCCTGAGGGGCAGTCTAGAGGGGCAAGGCAAGGGCCCCATAGAGAAGGGACAGCCTGGGGGTGGGATATTTTAATATATTTAAATTAGCTCCAGATTGGAGCATAGGCGGGGGGGCAGAGTTAAGGTGGGGCATCCTGCTTGATAGCAGAGGTCCCTGCCAGGCCTTACAGATTTAAAGGTGCAATGTCAGGCCCAGCTATTTAAAGGGGAAATTCTGGGCCCAGCTGTTTTATGAGGCCACACAGACCCAGCAAGTTAAGAGGGCCAACTCGGAGTGCAGAAAGCCCCAGCACATTAGGTCAGCTAGCCAAGTGGGCTACCAAAAAGAGCTAGTTCACTTAAAAGCTACTGTCTATTTTTATTTAGCACATACAAGGGCCAGTGTGGACAAGGAGGGCCCCAGTTGTTTTAGTAGCCATGGTAGCCAGGTGAGCCAGTGAGTTAGAGGCCAGATAGCCAATGTATTTTCTTGGTGTTCTTTACATTCTATGCAATTTTTTCCAGTTCTGGGTGGGTCAGTGAGGGGACGTCAGCCTCAGGTAAGGTATAGTGTCCCAGATCAGAGTCCACTGGCCTGTAGCCAAGTGGCCATCAACAGATAAGCTAAGTAAATATTTAATAGTGCTCTCCTGTAGTTTGGAAATGCACTCTGATTTTAGTGATAAGCCAGCAGGGAGTAAAGGGAAGTGAGTCAGGCAGTTTGCCATCCCCTCCAATTCAGTAGCCACTTCCATGCCCAAGGGCTAGTAACACCTGTAACTTCCCCGTCACCTCCAGTCTGGGGAGGGACAGTTAGAGAGGGACTCTTAATGCTTAAACTAATCAAATTACCTTTGCCTTTGGTAATTTTCCCATTATGTGCCTTCGGAGATTATTACCAGTAGGAAGGGTACAGAATGTATACCACAGGGTCCCCACATAGCTGGCCCTTAGCTTTTGGTAGGTTTTCCCTTAGTGCATTCCCTTTCTAAGGTCCCTGCCTGGATTGCTGCTGTGTGATACTGGAATTATTAAGAAAGGCAAAGCATTATGGAGAGATTGAGATTGTTTAACAGAAACTGTGCCTGAATCCTATTATATAGCCGTGTTTTTCTGCTTCAGTTGTTGTGCTACAAGAAATTATTGGATTAACCCTGCATATGTTTTGCTTATATTGAATGTTCTGTTTGCTTTCTTTCACTGGACTATGCTTAGAGACTATGGGATCAATCCTGCACTGGTGTCTCTGCCCAAGAACTGCCTTGCGTGTTACCGAACTGCCCGCTTGCCTAAAAATTGAACTCTTTAGCCTGATGCTGATCATCTTCACCTGATTCTCATCCTCCTCATGAACTGTTGATCACAGTGACCAATTAGAGACCCAAATCACCTTCCTTCTCCTACAAGTTGGGGCCAGTCATCAGCATTAGTATAACATAGTTAGCTCCTGGCCAACCGCTTCACATCCAGAACGTCAGGCCATGCCCCTTCCTAACAATGTTTAGGTAGTGCAGGGAACTGCCCCAGTTCACAGGTAGGGATCCATCATAAAAATAAGGGTGGGGCTTCAGATGCAAGAATCCAGAGACCTTCGGCCCAGTGTCTGCATCCTGTCTTGTGCTCTGGAGTCCAGCTTTGGCCCAGCATCTGCATCCTATCTTGTGTCCTGGAGTCCAGATTCGCCCAGTGTCTGCATCCTGTCTTGCGCCCTGGAATCCAGCTTCAGCCCAGTGTCTGCATCCTGTCTTGTGCTCTGGAGTCCAGCTTTGGCCCAGCATCTGCATCCTATCTTGTGTCCTGGAGTCCAGATTCGGCCCAGTGTCTGCATCCTGTCTTGCGCCCTGGAATCCAGATTCAGCCCAGTGTCTGCATCCTGTCTTGTGCCCTGGAGTCCAGCTTTGGCCCAGCATCTGCATTCTATCTTGTGTCCTGGAGTCCAGATTCGGACCAGTGTCTGCATCCTGTCTTGTGCCCTGGAATCCAGATTCAGCCCAGTGTCTGCATCCTGTCTTGTGCCCTGGAGTCCAGATTTGGACCAGTGTCTGCATCCTGTCTTGTGCCCTGGAATCCAGATTCAGCCCAGTGTCTGCATCCTGTCTTGTGCCCTGGAATCCAGATTCAGCCCAGTGTCTGCATCCTGTCTTATGCCCTGGAGTCCAGATTCAGACCAGATTCTGCATCCTGTCTTGTGCCCTGGAATCCAGATTCAGCCCAGGGTCTGCATTCTGTCTTGTGTCCTGGAGTCCAGCTTTGGCCCAGTGTTCGCATCCTGAATTTCCCTGAACCCAGTTCCAGTTTAGGAGTTCATCCTCAGCAGTTTTGTCTTTCTCGTTTCCTTGGGGTCTTCCACTGACCAGGTGTTCCCACATCTTCATCACACTGAGTGCTTCAGCTTCCTCACAGTCTGATTTCCCTGGAGGCTTGCATAGCTTGGGGTTCTTGCTTGTTTCTGTCCTTTGCTTTTCCGATCTGACCAAAAACCAGCCAACAGAACACATTGGTGGCCACCATTCTGGACTTATGAAGGACTCTGTTCATTTGGTTACTGCTCAACAGGTTGTATTTATGTAATGAAATACAGTACAAGGTTGATTATAGAGCTTGTAATGATAAGTTTACTATAGAGTTCAAAATAGAGCAATAAGGGTATTGTAGAGTTCAGAAGATAAGACATTCATAGAGTTTAAGAATCCCTATAGAGTTATAGGATCCTAAGTTACAGAGTTACAGCAGAATTGTAGAACACTAAGCTACAGTAAAGTTATAGCATACCAAGTTATAGTGTATAGTGGTTGTCTACTACCTGCTCTTTCTGGTGCCTTGCACCTAGTAAACCTGCTTTTATTCCTGAGTTCATCTCCTGCCTCTCCTTGCTCTAGCACAGCTACACCATCAGTGAAATCAGACACATGTGCTTACTCACTACACCAACACTGGAGTTACACTGAATCCACCACTTGATACGTTACAACATAGTACTGGTTTTTGAAACTAACTGCCAGTGTAACTTTCCCACACATTTAGCTGGTGGCTGAGTATGAGACCAATCTGGCCTTAGATTTATGGATAGTCTCTCTAGGTGCAGCTCAATTCATGCTCAAAGGCGTGACGTTACACTGAGCTCCAGTGTCCAACTGAAAACTCATACATTTCCCATTATTTAAATTCAAATTCACTTTCCAGTCAGTATCCGCAGACTTATTAGTTAGCATCTCTACCATAAAGGTATTCTCACTTTCACTGCTAGTCTCTTCCTTAACAGCATGCACTTGTGTGCCTTGCTCAACACTGCACATTCTGGCAAAATGATTTTGTATATTGTATAGTCAACACCTTTGTCCATACACTGAACACCTATTTGGCACATGTTCCTGACCAAATTTCCCACATCTGTGTATTCTTGGCTCTCTTACTGGCAAACTCTATCTCACTTTGTGCACAGTCTCTTGTTCTGCCCCTGTTTTGAGAGCTGTCATATTAACTGCCATTTCCTCCCCAAGGGGCTCACTCATACTTTTAATTTGCCTCCCACTGAATTTGGATGCTCCGCAGATATCAAGAGTTTTAGCAAGAGTCAAATCTGCTTTTGGAGCAGGTGGCAGTGCACAGGATCATTGAGAATGCCTCAAATAATTTTGTCTCTAATCAGTGAATCGCTCAGGCTGCCAAATTCACAAGACTTAGCTCTCAGACACAACTCTGTGACATAAGAATCAATAGGTTGACCTGGATTTTGATTCCGGGTGTTAAACAAATGCTTCTCATATGTCAGATTCTTGCATGGGCTGCAGTACCTCTCCAATTGCTCCTTGTTTTGGACAAGTTTTCCTTATCTTCCTCCTTTGCCCAGTCTAAGGTAGTATACACCTCCAGGGCCACAGGACCAGCAATGTGTAAGAACATCATAGCCTGTATCTTCTGGGACTTCTCAGCAACACCTGCAGCCACCAAGAAAATGTCAACTTGCTGCTTGAAGTGATGCCAGCTGTCAGCCTGGATGCCAGTGAGATCAAGTGCAGGTAGTGGCGACAGCTGCTTCAACTTCTCACACCATGTAATAATACACAGAGACAGGTAAGCTTAGTTTGAAGCACTTTAATAACAATAGTCAGCTTAGCACACACAGATGTATCTAGTGTCAGGTTCAGCATTAATCTGGCAGATTATAGCATGCCAAGCGTTATTTGTATGGAGATTCAAAAGTGGTGACATCTCGCCAAGCATGCATCCTTAAAAAGCAGGTGCACACTGTAATCTTTACAGCCCCTCCCAAACATACTGTATATGGTAGCTGACCTGCTCCAATGTTGAGACGTAGTAAAAATATCTGTGGTTCAGTCCAGTAATAAAAGTTACAGGACCCCTAATGTGTACTCCAGAAAGAGAGCTGCTCGAACCTGCGATTGCCCCAGGCAGGCACTCACAGCCTTTTTTTAGGATGTCAGAAAATGAGGGCTATGTGTGTACTCTATTGACTTGTATGAGTGTGATTTTGCTATAGCTTTTAGCAAAATCTAGAGGTGCGATTTAGGCAAATCAAAGTGACCGCTTGAGTTGCAGGGACTGCTACTCCAGCAGTCACTTTGATTTGTTTATATCATAACTCTAAATATTACTAAAAGCTATAGAAAAATCATGCTCATACAAGTCAATGACGTATACACACAGCCCTCTTTTTCCGACATCACAAATTGGGGCTGTGGGTACCTGCCTGGGGGCATATTAGCAGGTTCAGGAAGCAGCTCTGTTTTTCCTGGGGTACACATTAAGGCCCTGTAACTTTTTACTGACTGAACTGCATGGTATTTTTAATACCCCTTAACACTGGACCTGGTCAGCTACCATATATGTTTGGGAGGGGCTGGAAAAATGACAGTGCACATCTGCTCTTTAATATGCCTGAACATCACTACCATGCATATCCTCACACTAGCCACCAGTATCTGGGGGCTGCAGATGGGAGTGGGTGGTTTCCAGCAGCAGACAGAGAAGTGGCCAGGATGGAAACTCTGCCATTTAATAAATAAATAAATAAATAAAAGTACAGAAAATGATAAAGAAAATGGTCAGTGCCCCTTATCAGATTAGTAATAGTCACAGTCCACTGTAAGGTAATCTTCCAAGTCAATTTTAATTCTTTTATAGAATGGGTTCTGAAAATACTGTCTTCTGATTCATCCAAACAGGTCAGCTGACCATTGATTAATAAAGGAATAATGGCCAACATGGTGGATGTTATGCAGGAATAACATCATGCCTCGGGTGGTTGAGTCCATGCCGCAGGCTGAGGGCATCCAATACATGATAAGGGATGTTATCCCAAAATAAGACCCACCATGGAGGGCATTATTCCAGTTATACAATGGCTTGTTGTTATACACAGAATACAAAAAATAATAATTTAAAAGAATGTTGTTGCTAGTGTGTAAAAATACTTTTGTTTCTTAAGAGAAGATGCTAATGATGAGCATGCTAACAATCAGCTGGGATGTTATGCCAGGATAACATTCCTGCTGTGGTGGCCAACTGACCAATCAGAGGCCAGGATTCTTTCTTGCCATTGTATAAGCCAGCAATAAGACATGATGTGATGTGGGTTATGGCCTGATAAGAGCATGACCCAGGTGCTTTATGAGGCACAAGGTGCTTGCACTGAGTGCCTTTAGCACCTGGGAAGTGCTGTTATCAGGCCATAACCCACACCTCGGAGTGGCTAATTGTGCTTATAAAATGGGTCACTCAGTAGAGAAAGTTCAATAAAAATACACATAAGAAGTTTCAATAAAAAAATGAAAAAATATGTGATCAATGCAAAAACACAAAAAATAGTCCTTCTTATTTATTGTAGTGGGCAGGTTTGATTAAAATTAAGTATGAGCCGTGGTGTCTATGTGTTTCCTCCTCCCTAGGGTCACTCAGACACAATGTCCTCCACAGTATGCCTTTTCTTTTTTGTGTTTTTGTTTATTAGGGAGAAAACGCCCAATGGGTTTTACAGAGAGGAAAGGAAGAGCCGGACCTAGCCAGCTACTGTATTTACTGGTTCTTTGATGGTGTCTGCCTCACCTCCCTCCTCCCCCTAGAATTGTCCATAATATGCTTTTTTCTTTTTTTATGTGGGTGTGTTTCTTTTCTGAATAAGGGAGACAATGCAGAGTGAGATTTCCTCTGCAGAGTGGGAGCGAGTGTGTCCCTCAACAGACACCGTATTTAGCGCCCATAGTAGCTGTTTTCCCATCACAGTTTCCCCAGCTCACTCTGCTGTACATACCAAAGCAGAACCAGGAATTTTAAGAAAAATAAATATATTTAAAAAAAATCTGAAAGACTTTGTGGAAGAGTGGGACAGGACTGGGTTGAGTGCGTCGTGGAAGAGCGGGGTATGTGTTTCATTTGAAAGCTGCGGCACGCACGATGCTTAGATTGGGTTCTCTTGAGTAGCTGCAGAGGGCAGTTTCTTCTTTTTGTAAGAAGAAACTGAGCAGGAGGGAGATCTGAAGCCTGGAGGTGTGACAGAATGAATGTGCAGTGATTAAAAAAAATATGTTGAGATTGTTGTGCAGGAACACTGAATTCTCATTTGTCTGTTGTTTCCACCGCTTTCCCGCTACAGCTGCTTCTTTGGATGCTAGCTGAGGAGCTGCAGCAAGAGAGCAATTGCAGGAATTTATTTATTTATTTATTTATTGGAATCTCGTATAACACCTTTGAGCTAAAAGCATGTTTACAAAGGTTCCACGTCATAAGGCAAGAGACAAGGTGCGTAGACATTACAAAACAGATAGGTGTATATACAGCAGGCAAGTACATTATGGTACATACAAATACAGATTCAAGCAAGTTCAGTTAAAATACATCAGGTAGGAGAGGTCAATTTTATTGCAACAGTACTAAGAGCATGCCTAAAGTAGACAAGCAATTTATAGTGGTAGCTGAGCTTTAGAGCATGCAGGTAGAGTTATGGAGGGTCCGAAGTGGTGGTGACCAAAGGAAGGGAAGGACAGAATAGATGACAGCAGGAGTAGGGTGGGGAAGAGACAAAGGGGTGACAGAATAAGGGGTTGAATAGTCGGAGGGGTGGTATTGATAGGAATCTACCAGGGTTACCGTAAGTAGGTGATAGGGCAGGGCTGGGTAATGTGGGGGAGAGAGGGATAAGGAAAGGGTTTTAGAAGTGGGGGATAAGGTGAGAGGGAAACTGGGGAGGGGGTGAAAATTGGGGGATTAGTATTTGTGAAGAGAAAGAAGGAAGGCAGAGGGGACAAAGAGGGGCATGGGGGTAAGTGCTCAGTGGGGCCACACCAGGCAGGGAGGAAGTAGGGTGGAAATGGGTGCTATTCAGGGCAGATAAGCTACCAATAACAGTAGGATTATGCACAGGTGATGCAGTCGCATTTATTAAGAGTGGCCAGGTACAGCAGCAGCTTGGCCTTAAATGGGCGTAGTTTCGTTTCCTCAATCAGCTCAGAGTTAAGGGAATTTAGCCAGCAGGGGGCCCTGTATTCGAAGGACTGTTGCCCTAGTGATGTCCGGTGGAATGGGATAATGAAGGCAGCTTTACTCGACTCCCTAGTTAGTCTGGAGGAAGTGGAGTTTCTTAGCAGTCGCCTCACTCCAGGAGGAGCAAGACCGAGGGTGGATTTTTTCGCTAATAGGCAGACTTGGTACTGAATTCTGCTATTCAGTTTAACCAACCAGTGCCTGAGTATACAGTAGCAGCCACAGACACTGCCAGATGTTTCCCAAAATTTCTGTGATATTTCCAGAAATATCTCCTGCTTTCTGCATTTCCACAGTAGGGGCAGCAGAGAGAAAGTCTTCAGAAATGTTGAGAAATATCTGGAAATACCTGCCAATGTTTCTGGCTACTGCTGCAGTTCACAAGCATGAGTTAAACTGTCCACACCCAGGACTAGTCTGCAGGCTTTGTTTGGGACAGTCTTGATTCGCCCAAGTGATGTAACGGTACCGGCTCCATTGACTACCAGTCCATAATCTATGATAGAGAGCACGGAGCTGTTAACTGCAAGCTTGATGGCACTTTCAGTGAGGCACTGCCTATGCCAGTAGAGCTGATCTAGTCTAGCACTAGCTGCCTTGGCAACATGGTCTATGTGCTGGCTGTAGGAGAGAGAGAGAGAGAGAGAGATCTGTCAAGGTAGACACCAAGGTACGTAAAGGTGGTGACCATTTTGAGTGTATCAAACTTTTTATTGTAGATATTGAGGTGATGGGACTTATGACAGTTTTGATGGGAGGCAAACAACATTGTTTTAGTCTAGTGTAGTTGAGCAAGAGCTTAGACTGAAGGAACCATTTTTCCACAGTAGTAAAGTCATCTTGCATGCCTTTTTCCAGCTCTTCCAGAGTAGAGTGACACGTGTAGAGAACAGCATCATCTGCATATAGAAGGATCTTATTCTGGCAGACTTTGGGGAGTTCATTTAGAAACAGGCTGAACAGCAGGGGGCCCAAATTGGAACCTTGGGGCACCCCTGTGTTGACATGCTGATGGTCGGATAGAACCTCAAGAATCTTGACCTGCTGGATCCTGTTAGAGAGGTAACTCTGGAACCAGCCTAGAGAGACAGAGGATATACCAATGTTAGAGTTGTGGAGAAGCTAAGTTGTGGTTGACCATGTCGAAGACCTTGCTGAGGTTGATGAAAGTGGCCGCCACCAAGAGCCCTTGGTCAAGTGCTTCATGGGTATGATCGATAAACTCAACCAATGCCGTTGAAGTACTATGTGCCTTCCAAAAGCCATGCTGTTCCTGGCATTGAAGGTGGTACTTATCAAGGTACATACCTAACTGATCATATACTATGCTCTCTAGTGCCTTAGAGAGGGGCAGAATTGAGATTGGCCTGTAGTTGGTCAGGCAGGTTCTGTCCCTGCTTTTAAAGACCGGGATGACCACTGCAGCTTTCCAGCAATGAGGGAAAATGCCAGTGGTTAGTGAGAGATTGAGAATCCAGGTTAGAGGGGAGAGTAACACATCCAGGGTGAGAGCCACAATCTTTAGGTCAAGCGAGTCCCCACTGGATCTAGTGTTCCTGAGAACTTTTCCCAAGTATTTTTTTGCTTCAGTTGTAGAGATTACCTTCAGGTAGAAAAGAGGTGCTGTGTGTGTTGGAGGGATGTCGGTACAGCTAATGGTGGAGCTTAGCACAGGTCGGAGATAGTCTGGAGGAAGGACCCTACTAAGATCTGTGAAGGCCTTGTTGAAGCCATCTGCGATAGTTTTGGAATCCTGGGTAATCATACCCTCAAAGTTTATTTGTGGTGTTGGTGATTTATGTGCTCTGCATGTTAGGGTTTTTATATTGTTCCAGAATCTGAGGCTGTCGCACCAAGAGTTATCCAGTTCACTTTTAAAGTGAAATCTTTTTGCAAGGCGGATGGCTTGAGTGCAATTTATTACATACTGCTTTGTATTTCTGTATGTCAGAGGGCCCAGCACTTTAGCCCATGCCACTGGGTTACCCCTGACCCCCATGAGCTCAAGGAGCTGTGGTGTGATCCATGATTTGCTGGTTCCTTTGATTTTCCTTGTTTTTAGAGGGGCAAAGATGTTGCAAGCTGAGTTAAACTTGTCAATAAAGAACTCAAGAGCAGCATTCACATCAGCGGCAGCATAGACCCCCTCCCAGTCTAGCTGGCAGAGGTAGGATTTTAGTGAGGCATGATGTCCAGCTTTTATAATTCTGGAGGTTATTGTTTTTGGGGGGGTCCAGGGTCTTGTTTGTCCAGGAGCATATGACTGGTGAGTGGTCACTGATAGAGTAGGCTAGTACAGTGGTTCTAGTGATTCTTTGTGGTCAGTTGGTTAGTACCCAGTCTATGAGAGTACTTGAACCGGTGTGATAGTTTACACAAGTGGGGGGATTGAATGAGTTGGACCATGTCTATAGCTGCTATTGCATCCTGGTAAGGTGCAGCATCTGGGGATAACCAATTTATATTAAAGTTCTCTAACCTTATGATTTTAGATTGATGGTGATTACTAGATACTGTAACAATCAAGTGCTAGTTTGAACCGCCTTTGATCTTTAGGGGTATGTATACCAAGATTATAGTTAAGCACTTTCCCTGAATCCAATTTGAACCTGGACAGAGAGAATTCAGGATCTCTCCACCCCGGTGGGATGGAGAGTGTCCTGCACTGAATTGAGTCATTAGCATAAATGAGACATCCTCCCCCTCATTTTTCTTGCCTGTCCACCCTGAAAGTTGTGTAGCCCTCAAGGTGGATAGCAGGTACAGAGGTTCTAGGAGTGAGCCAGGTCTCCACAACTGAGATGACATCTGGTTTATTTTGTGCCATCCATACCTGGAGAGCAACAAATTTTGCTAGAAGGCTACATATGTTAAGAGATGCAATAGTTATTGTACCAGCCTTGCGGTCTGTTTGTGGTATTGAGGCACTAGTACTAGGTCCAGGGTTTGGGTGAATGTTCACCGAGAGTAGAAGGAGTAGCCAGGCAATTCTAAGAGCTTGCAGCTTTAAATGTTTCATAAGATAGGACTTGATGTGGGAGTTGGCCATTTTCTTCTTCACTTTTGTGGTGACTATCAGCATATTCAGCTGAGCCGGCAGGATAGTGGATGTAAGTTTAACTGCATTCCCTGCTCTTGTGGGATGGCAAAGGGGTGGCATAATGGGATTGCCAGAGGTGGTCTCAGAGCACCTTGTAGTTGGGGCCGGAAGTTGGATTGCATTCCACTTTATTTTGGAGAAAGGTAAGTCAAGTGTATGATCCTGCCCATTGCTTAGGAAGGCTTTGTTTGGTTGTTTGCCTTGGACACTATCAAGGGCAGCAGTGTGGGAGTTTGGTGGGCAGGAGAAGTTGATCAGAGCAGATAATACTACCCTAGCAGAGCGGGTAAGGGGGGTCTGCTTAGAGAATGTTGGGCAGTAGAAGGTGTGAAGGATTGGAAATGTGTAAGGATTACTGCCTTTTGAGGGAGTTAACTGGGTGGCAGACACTGTTGGGCTTATTACCAGTCCTACAGGAGTATTCAGACAGAATGAGTCTTTTCTGGGGTCCAAAACTGGCTCCACTGTCAGAAGGAGGATGTAGTCAATGAGGAGAAGGTGGGCTGCGAAAGCCATTTCTTGGATTTATTACAATAGCTAATGAAACAGTACTATCTAGAGCTGTAAAACCACAGCTAAGGTAACAGAGAGCAGGGCTTTAAGGAGAAAGTGTCTTATAGTGAAGATGCCTTTAAGAGGAAGGCAGGATCAACAAAGATCAATAAAGGAGGTGGGAAGACAGGAAGCTTTAAGCTCAGAGCACCCCATTTTCCCCATGGGCTGTGTCTTGGTGGGCACAAGTAGTTCCTGTTGTAAGGATATGTTCTGATAAGGACATGGCTGGAGAGGGCTTCCAGCCAATCAGGGATTCAAGAATTCTTTTACCCATTTTATAATCCCTGATATACCCACAGTTGCATGTTTATAGGGCTTTATTTTACTATTTTAGATAAACCTTTAACATAACATTACCCTTGGTATAAGAGGATTAACCCACTCCAGGGTATGGGTTTACTGAGCAATATTTACTGGTTGGTGGTCATAAACCACTGTCAGCAATTGCCCAACAGCTCCATAAAACATATATGTGGTTTACGGAGCTCCATAAACCACGGGCACACCACTACCGCTGAATGAGCGGTATTTTTATTTTTTTTTTTTAGTTGTTTAACCAGGTATAGCACACTAAGCTGAAAGCTTTTTTACAGGAGTGACCTGGGAGCACAAGGAGGTTAAGTGACTTGCTCAGGGTCATACAGTATACAAGTGGAAGCTGTGGGATTCAAACCCTGGTCTGGTCTGCTGGATGTCACCAGATTTGCAGCTCAGAGCCTTAGACCACTGCGCTATGCAGACCCCCATGTCAGGGGGAAGGAATGGACAAGGATATGATGGAAGGCATTCTTAGAATGGCAGAGAAAGGGGAGATACTGTTGATGGGAGACCTGAATATGCCAGATGTTAACTGGAGCACATTTGCTGCAGCCACATCCAAGAGCAGGGCCATTCTTGATGCCCTACAGGTGGCAGGCATTAGACAGCTAGTTTTGGAACCCACTGCGAGGGAGCAATCTTAGACCTCGGATTTCAAACGGGGCAGTGAGAGGATCTCAGATCTAGAAGTAGGTTGCCATCTGGGGACAACTGGACCATCAAACAGTGTGGTTCACGTTAAACTCAGCTACAGAGCCGCTTTGCCAAAAGTGAGGGTACTGGACTTTAGGAGGGCTGACTTTGCAAGATGGGAGAGTGCCTTAGAAAAGCACTCAGCAAAGGGCTAGAAGGAGTGTGGAGCAACAATGGAATTATCAAAACTGCCATCACAGAGGCAACAAGCCTTTGTGTGAAGCAAAAAACAAATCAAAATGAAAGAAAAGCCACTATGGTTCTTAAGAGGTGGCTGTGAAAGTCAGGAAGAAAAGATAGCATTCCGGAAGTATAAGGAAACACAGAAGGAGCAGGACAGAGAGCTGTACCAGTTAAGGCAGAAAGAAGCAGGGAGGAAGTCAGAATAGCAAAGGCCCAAACTGAGGAAAAGATAGCCAACTCAGTTAAGAAGGGGGATAAAACCTTTATAGGTACATCAGCGGGTGCTAGAAAGACAAAGGGAGGATAGTGAGGCTGGATAGAATGAACAGTGGGCAGAGGGGACAGTGAAAAGCAGGAATACTGAACGAATATTTCTGCCTCAGTATTCACAAAAGAGGAGGGGAAGTGCCAATCAACTAATAGAAGCACTCTTGATAGGGGGTCGATCCCAGTCCTTTCAAGAAGAAAGGGTCTGCAAGAACTCCTAAAACTGAAGGTGGACAAAGCAATGGGTCCTGATGGAATTCACCCCAGAATTCTAAAAGAATTAAGAAGGAACTAGTGAAACCATTGGCTACTCTTTTAATAAATCATGGAGGATGGTGTGGCACCTGAGGACTGGAGGAAGGCGGATGTGATTCCCTCTTCACAAAAGTGGGACCAAGACAGAGGCAGGAAACTATAGACCTGTCAGTCTGACCTCTGTGGTAGGAAAGTGGATGAGTCACTTCTGAAGGAAAGAATAGTTGAGTACCTAGAGGTCAGTGGAGCACAGGATCCAAGGCAGCATGGGTTCACAGCGGAAGGTCATGTCAGACGAATCTAATAGATTTCCTTTTGACTGGGGTGGGGACCAAAGTAGTAGACCAGGGAGGGGCTTGGACATGGCCTACCTAGACTTTAGCAAGGCATTTGACACAGTCCCACACACAAAGATTGATAGTCAAATTAACCAGCCTGGGAGTGGGTCCCAGGGTGGTAGCCTGGGTAAAACATTGGCTGGACAACAGACAGAGAAGGTAATTGTAAATGGAGTCCACTCTGAAGAAAGGTGGTTACTAATGGGAACCTTGAGGGTTCAGTATTGGGTCCAGTCCTTTTTAATGTCTTCATCAGTGACATTGCAGAGGACTGGAAGGAAAGTATGCCTTTGCAGATGACACAAAGATCTGCAACAGGGTTGATACACAAGGAGGCGTGGAAAGGATGAAAAGGAACTTAGCAAGGTTGGAGGAATGGTCAGACGATGGCAGCTAGGATTCAATGCAAAAAGTGCAAAATAATGCACCTGGGAAACAAGAACCCAGGGAAGAATACACAATGGGTGGGGGAGCTAGCTAACAACAACAAAACAGGAAAGGGACCTGGGGTAATCACTATCAGATGACCTTAAGGTTAGTGAGCAATGTGAGAAGGCAGTAGGAGGGCCAGGGTATACTGGGATGTAGCAGGAGAGGCATCAGCAGCAGAAAACAGGAAGTTGTTATCCTCTGTACAGACAGTTGGTGACCCCATCTGAATATTGTGTCCAGTTCTGGAAACCCCATCTCCCGCAAGGACATAGACAGGATAGAGGCAGTCCAGAGGAGGGCAACCAAATGGTGCAGGGTCTGAAAGAGAAGTCGATGAGAGAGACTAAGGAGTTACTGAGCTACCCTTGAGGAGGAAGGGGGGGACATGATAGAAACTTGCATTCTCAAGTGACTCAATAGAAACCAAGAGGGTAGCATCTTCAGAAAAGAGACTCTGTAAGAACAAGGGCCAACAATTTAAAGATAGAAGGAGGGCGTGTCAGGGCAATGTGAGGAAGTATTATTTCACAGAGAGGGTAGTGGATGCATGGAACAGCCTCCTGAGGAAATTTTGGGGGTCTAAAACTGTGGAGAATTCAAGAATGCATGGGACAGACATAAGGCAATTTTGTGGGGGCAGGAAGATAAAGGCTGTTGGTTAACTAGGATCTGCGCCCATCCTGTAGGTGAAATGGGCAGGACTAGATGGGCCTAGCGGGTCCCTTATCTGTCAGCCAAAGTCTATGTTTCTATAGTTTCTATTAGCAGGAAAGCCACTGAATAAGTGGTCCTCGTACATGCTGCTCACACCGCCACCACACATCACTCACCAACGTGAGGCAAGGTTCTCAGCATCAAAACTTTCCTTGCTATGCGAAATAAGATTGAGTAAATAAAGAAACAGTTCAATATCTAAAAAAACATGGCAATACCTTAGCCAGTTCTTCAAGCTCTCCCTTACATGTCTCTACAACTGATGTGCATGGCTGGCCATCAGAGATGACACTCAACACTTGACCGTGGAACTACAATGCTAAACAAACTCTTCAAAAACAAGAATCAGAAGAGAAAAACATTACAGATAAGTAAAAATTGCACTTAAGATTTTCAAATCTCCAAAAACAAAGCGATCATGCAATATGAACTTATGAGACAAAGTCTCATAACTGAACTCTTATTAATCTAGATAGTTAAAGTCTTCTATGTGACATTCTTAACACTAAAGAAAGACCAAACAAACAGCAAACATAAAAATAACGTAGGAAGTGTGGAGTTTATGAGGATTTTATGCACTTTGGTGTGATGCCCCATATAAACCCCTCAGGCTTCGCCTCAGAATTTATGGGGCATCACATACTGGGGGGGGGCATAAAATCCCCATAAACCACACTTCCCCATGCGTTACTCTATATTTAATCCACACCTGAATGGTTGAAGTCACGAGGTGAAGTTTCATGACTCCAATCAACCCCCCTCCCAGCATGGATTAATGCTCAGTAAACCCATACCCTATTGTGGGTTAATCCTTTCATATGTATAACACTACAGGCACTTTGAGGATAGACAAACAGAATAATAGATAGATAAGTTTGTAATACAAGGCAGTAATACCATCTAGAGGTTTTGGGGACATGGAACCTCGAGAGCTTGAGCCTCGAGAGGTCCCAAAGTCCCCAAACCTGAGATGGGTACTGCCTTGTAAAACACTTATCTTCTGTTATTTTTTTTAATATATGGATCCATTGATAATACTACAGTTGAGATGACCTTTGAACTGTAGTATTATCAGCACAAATATTAGTATTATGACTTTTCATGATGGTATTGTTGAGAGTAGAGATGTATTACTGGGAAATTTGTGTATAACTTAGTATAGTATTATTGAAGCTTATCTATATATTACATAGAAACATATAAACATAGAATTTGATGGCAGATAAGGACCGCTTGGCCCACCTAGTCTGCTCATTTTCCTACCTAACAGATAAGCTGCAAATCCTAGTTAACCAACAGCTTACTTCCTCCTACCCCCCACTAGGACTGCCTTATGCCTGTCCCATGCATTCTGAAGTCCCCACTGTTCTTGACTCCAACCTCCTCAGGAGGCTGTTCCACAATCCACAACCCTCCTAGTGAAAAATACTTCCTCGCGATTACCTCTGAGCTGTTCCTCTCATCTTCAAATTGTGCCTCTTGTTCTTGCATCCTTTTCTGGAAGATGCTACCCTCTTGGACTTTGTTAATTCCCTTGAGGTACTTGAAAAGTTTCTATCATGTCCCCTCTCTCCTCCTTTCCTCTAGGGTATACATATATTAAGCTCTTTAGTCTTTCTTCATGTGTCTTCTGGTGCAGACTTGCACCATTTTGGCTGCCCTCCTCTGTACAGCTTCCACTCTGTCTATGTCTTTGCAGAGATGGGGTCTCCAGAACTGCACACAGTACTCAGATGGGGTTCTCACCAACTGTCTGTACAGAGGGATAACAACTTCCTGTTTTCTACTATTGATGCCTCTTCCTATGCATCCCAGTATCCCCCCTGCCTTCCTTACTGCCTTCTCACATTGCTTGCCCACCTTTAGGTCATCGGATATAATTACCCTCAGGTCCCTTTCTATTTTTACTGTTGTCAGTATTACAAAGTTTTATTAGCAAGGGTTAGGCGTTTACTTCTCATATCTATCCTGGAACCCATCCTGGACCTGTCCTAAACCAAGGGGGTGAGTCAAAATTCTCCATATCCAAACACTGACTTCTCTTTCTCTACAATTTATTTTATTTTGACCTTTCCCCCAGATTGCACCAGGAGATGAGTGACTTATTGCTCAGTGTGCCTTCCTGGTGAAACATTTCAATAAATAAATTAAGCAACTCTGTCTCAGTTGGATTTCAAATCTTTTTCAGTATAAATCAGCATTTTTATATTGCTTATGCGCATGTGCAAGAAACATGTTGAGGCAGCTTGCTGCAGAAGCAGGTTGTGGAGGTGTGGCACTGTTGTGGCCAATGCCCCCACTGCCTTTTGAGGCTTGGCCCGCTTTTCCCAATGGAGTGGCATGCTGCTGCTGACCTTAGTTCAGCCAGCATGCCACCACCTTGAAACATTTTAGCCGCTGCAATCAGGGGCCACCTCTTCATTGCAGAGTCAGCCATTCTGCTGCAATGAGGGAGCGACCCATCATTGCAGGGCGGTACCTTGCATCCCCCAACCCAGTTTGCCAATGGGGAGCCTAGTCCTCATCGATAATGTCCCCACTCCCACCTTGTTATATGCCGAGGGGGTACCCAATCCCTCAGCATCATGCCCCCCATCTGTCTTGCAGATGGGTGCCCAATCCTCACCAAGCTTCCGCCCCCTTCTCAGTTGAATATGCTGACAGGGGAGCCACCCTGAGTTGGCATAATATCTCCACTTGTTGTCTGCCGAGGGGTGCCCAACTCTCCACTGGCTATAGCCCCCCAACTACTCAGGTGGCACACTGGGAGCCCACCCCAGTGTGACAAATGTCCCTGAAAAAAAAAACAGTCCCACAATGTTTTTTTAACCCTGTAAACCAGAAAATGGTCCCTCGTTGAGTACGTGGCCCCGCCCCAACTAGCACACCCCCCCCGTGCACCCTGCCTCCTCACACCCTCACACATCCTTGCCTCTGGAGCCCAGCACGATGATCTTTGGTTGACCGGAACACGGCCTGCACTCTTCAAAGCTGGACCACTTAACTGAAGAAATGCCAGTAAGCTCTATAATGGCATATAAATATGGTTTTTCAACTTTGTACATATCTCAGGCATTTTTGGAATTTTGGCAACACATTTTCAACATGGGGGGGTTATTGAGACTCCTTCTCATTATCATTCACTGTCATTGTTAGATGTCATCCTGAAAGGTGATTTCCATGGTCACTGCGTGGAATCACCTTTGGACTGAGTAACAAAACGACAGTGCCAGTATTGATGAGTGGGGTCTTAAAAGCATATCTTAAAATATGCTCATTTTATTGGCATGCATTGCTAGTTGCTGCCAGATGCCTTGTAATTTCACAAATTTGCAATATTTTCACTCCAGATTTTCAACATTGACATTTTTCCACACCTCCTTATGAACAATTATAGCTGTAATTTTCACATCCTGGCCAAATGTGTTTTCACTCTTCTGGCACAGAATAGCATAGTCGCTGTGGGAAATCAGTGTTTGGGACACATTAAGAAAATCACAGTGACACTGTTCAAGAGCAGAGGTCCTAAAATGGCTATGTTGAAAATTTTGTGATGAAACTTCTTAAAGTGACTGTGTTATGAGTGTGCGTTGCGCAGTTTCCACACACCCTTGTAATTTTGCAAATTTGTAATATTTTCACCCCAGATTTTCACCACTGGCATTTTTTCACACCTCCTTATGAACAGGACAGCTGTCATTTTTCACATCCTTGAGAAAAATGTGTTTTCATACTTCCGGTGCAGAATAGCACGGTCACGTTGGGAAATCACTGTTTGGGACAGAATAAGACTGAGCAAATGAGAGAAGGGGAGTGAGCGAGCTCAACTGAGCTCTGTCTGGATTGCTGTGGATTTCTTTGTGAACAGAAAAAGACACCAACACAGGCAGGAGTCCAGTAAAAGGGCAGCCTGCAGTGCTGGGAGAAACAGAACGAGCTAGTGAGGCAGGGAGAGTGAGTGACCAGTGGAGCTCTGTCGGGACTGCTGGGGATTTCAGGGCAGAAAAGGCATCAATGCAGGCAGGGGCCCAGTACAAAAGGGCAGCCTGCAGTGATGGGAGAAACAGGAATGAACGAGGAGAGGGGAGGAGCGAGCCCAACGGATCTCATCGGACTGCTGCGAATTTCTTTGTGGACAGAAAAAGGTGCCAATGCAGGGAGCCCAGCACAAAGAGCAGCCTGCAGCACCGGGAGAAACAGAATAAGCGAGGGGGGGTGAGCAACCCCAACAAAGCTCTGTCGGGACAGCTGTGAACTCTTTGTGGGCAGAAAATGTGCCAATGCAGGCAGGAGCCCAGTACAAAGGGCAGCCTGCAGCACCAGGAAAAAACAGAATGGTGGAGAGAGGGGGGGAGTGAGCAAGCTCAACGGAGCTGTGTCGGGATGGCTGCAGATTTCTTTGTGGGCAGGAAAAGGTGCCAATGCAGGCAGGAGCCCAGTACAAAAGAGCAGCCTGCAGCGATGGGAGAAATAGAATGAGCGAGTGAGAGAGGGGGAGTGAGTGAGCTCAATGGAGCTCTGCTAGGACTTTAGAGATGCCCACCCTCCTGCCCATGGTCCTCTGTGGTCCTATATTACAGCAGGGTCTCTGGAGTGGAGACAAAGCAGTGACTGGATACTTTTAGGATTGCTGTAATAAAACAGATTTAGTTGTTCTGTTTATTTCTCTAACTGAGCTATACTGTTATGATTGCTATAATAATACATATTTATTTGTTCTGTTTATTACTGTGAGCTGAGTAGTGCTTGAACTGCAATAAGATTTCTAACTTGGGTTAAGTGAAACGATATGAGAGCTGAGAACAAAAAGTATGGTAGCTGAGGGGTGAAACACGGACAAGGAGGCTTTAGGATTGCTACAGTAATACAGTATCTAATGGATGAGATTGAAACTGAATTAACCCGGTCAGCAAGGGGGCAGTACAGGGACTAGTGGGGGGAAGGAATTTGAGTAAATAGGGGCCTAACAGTTGTAGTAGGGTACAGAAACCGGGAGTGAGAGCCTGTAACATAAGATGGGGGCCAAAATGGGCAGGTGCCACATGCCACATGTCAATAGGGTGAGCATCTTTGGAAGGGTGGTGGGGTGTACAGGGTGTACAGTGTGTGGGACCACCATGATACTGGATGGGGCTTGGAGGATGAGGGAGGGTGGGGTGTATGGTCTGTAGATGACTGGCTAGTTTGAGGGAGAAACTGTGAAGGTTAGAGAGGAGTCTAAGTGGCAGGGCAGATGAGTATGGTAGGCATCCTGGGGGAAGGAATGGCAAAGGGGATGGAGGAAGAACAACTAGGGAGTGAAACTGACCCCGTTATCAGAGGCACTAACAGAAAAGACAGGAGAAGGGAGGGCGTGCCTGAGGCGAGGGGGAGGCCTCCTGATGGTGGAGGAAGAGACCACAAGGAGTACCAGGGGGGAGAGAGCAGATGGCTGTGGGTAGGGAGGGACCAAGGGTGCCATAGAGGGAACAAGAGAGATGTGGGAGGGGTACTCGACTCAGGAACAGATCCAAACCTCTGCTGTGGGGGAGCAGGAACATACTGAAGGGGGGGTAGAACAAGCGGGTATGAGAGGATGGCAACAGGTACCTGTAGGAGAAGAGATAACAGGCAAAAGCGTAGAAGGGGGTTAATAAGGAAGGAGGGAGGGTGCTGACTGGAGGAGGGAAGGCTACGGAAGGAGAAGGATGAGGGGCATAACCACTATCAGGGTAGAAGGGAATGGAGTTCTAATCAACAACAGCTGGGATAGGAGACGGCTGGAAATCAGCAGGGGAGGAGGAGAGGTCGACATGGGAAGCCCAGTAGAAAATAGTTAATCTATGAAGGGGTTCAAGGGGGATGGGAGGAATAAAGCAGAAAAAAAGGGATGAGTCAAAAGTAGGGGTACAAATAGAGAAGTCATTAAGGTTGCAACTGGTGGGGGTAAGGGGTAGGGAAGAACAAATACTGGGGTGGTAGAAGGGCCATTAGAAGAGAAAGGGGATAAGGGACGGGGGGTACTCGTCCTGGGGGATTCTATATTGAAAGAGGTGAGATGGGGTGGAAAGGGGGAAGGCACAGCCATATTTGGGTTGAAGCTGTCCCCAGGTTGACTGTAGGAGGGCAGGGCAGGCACCACTCAAGCATGCAATGAGGGGAGGAAAAAAACTCATTTACTGTTGCATGTGGGTACAAATGACTTGGCAGGGGGATACTGTGGAAGTAATGAGGGGGAGGTTCGAGTAGTTGGGCAGGCAGTGTGAGGGGATGGGGGAGTCGGTGGCATTCTTGGAGGTACTGCCAGTACCATGTGCAAGCATGGGGAGGAATGGTAGGCTCGAGGAGTTCAATGAGTGGCTGAGGGATTGGTGCCACACCAAACATTATGAGTTAATGACTAACTGGGGTAGGGTCTGGAGGGAATAGTGACTTGTATGCGGGGGACAGGGTACACTGAAGCAGGAAGGGGAGAGGTGTATTAAAAGCAGCATTACTGCCGGTCCACTGGCACTGAGGGTTGAGGCACTGGACGCCACACCTCGCGCCACACTGGCGACTCGGGTTCAGACGTGAGCCCAGGCCGCCAAGGGTTGGCAGGGGAGGGATAGGATTCAGCATCCAGAGGACTGCTCTCCTAACCCGGGGATATCCAGGGACCCATTGCACTATAGCAACCCCTGGTGATGACCGGGGGCACTACTACAGCTGTGTAGTAAAGGGGGAAGAGTGTGGCAGACATTGGCAAGATGTGCCTAAGTGTCATTGCACATCAGTACTCTGCAAAGGGGAGAAAAGTGGAAAATGGGCTACGGTCGGGCAGCATGAGCTTCTGACTTACGCTGCCTGCTCTGAATGGTGCCTCCTCATCTGGATCCAGCTCCCGTGGGTTGACCTAGGAAGCTCCTCACCACCCCGCCATGGCAGGGTAATCCACGGAAGTAAGCAGGTTGGCCTGATGTCAGGGGCAGGACTAGTGGGTCGGTCGGGATGATCAAGGCGACTGTAGCCCGGGGAGAAATTATGCACAAAAAAAAGGCAGGATTAGAAGGGTATCTCTACTAAGGTGGATTTAAACTAGTGGGGGGGGGGGTGGCCAAAAGACTGAGGTTGGTTGAATGGTCTGGACAGGGGAGCCTGATGAGCTCACCACCCTAGACATAGGTAAAGGCAGAGGTGTAGTAACCCTGGAAGGGGACGGGCAGAGTGATCTGAGTGTAATACAGAAGGCACCACCACCCGGTAAGAATAAGGAGGAGAAAGGCTGCAGACTACCAGGAGGAGGAGGGACACAGGCCAAGGAGGAGAAGAGTGATGAGAAGGAGGGGTACTGGTGGAAGGTGGTCTGACTAAATGGATAGAGAACTGGTTACAGGGGGAGGATGCAGAGGGTGGTGGTGGTGGTGGGGCAAATGTTGGCACCCAGAGCAGTGACAAACGGGGTGCTGTAGGGCTCAGTGCTTGGCCCAGCGGTATTTGAGCTCTTTATCTTGTATCTTTATATTGTAGCAGTGTCAGTGGCTCAGCAGGTAGCACACTCGCCTCTGAGGCTGGGAGATCAGTAGGTTGTGGGTTCTATCCCCGCACTTGGGTTAATATCCCAATACTGACACTGTAGTGCAGCATGAGGGGGGGCGCTGCACCCCTGAGGTGCCGTCTTTCAGATGAGACGCTAAACCAAGGTCCCATCTGCCTGTTCTGCTGGTAGTTCAGGTGGATGTTAAAGATTCCATGGCACTTCTTGAAAAGAGCAGGGGAATTTCCCCAGTGCAATGGCCAGATGTCCTCCATTCACAAAAAAATACCGCCAACAGCTTCATCCGGTTCAAGGTCAGTTAGCATTCATCTGTATCCCCTTTCCCCGGGTCGTGCCTGAAAATGGGCAGAATTTGTCTAGTGCACTTACCTGGTCAACAAAAACTAAATAAATAAAAAATAAAATCTCTGATATAGCACACGAAGTGGTGAGTAGGGTTAGTCTGTTCGCACATTATACCAAATCAAAAGCAAATAGTTATAGTAGCAGAGCCCCCCACACACACACACGCACACGTACACACTTCCCAAAAAGCTGCTTAAAAGCCTGCAATTCATTTAAATCAATTACATTTTCTTACTTAGTTGAGATTCAATGCCAACAAGTGTAAAATCGTGTTCCTAGGGCATAGGAACCCCCGATGCTGAGTATAGGATGGGGGGAGGTACTGATACTCACTAGAAATGAAAGGGTTCTTGAGGTTATTATATCAGAGGACCTCAAGGTGGCAGTACAGTGTGACAAGGCTATGGGCAGGGCAAATTGGAGTCTGGGGTGCATAAGGAGTGGCTTCTCCAGTAGGAGGAGGAGGAGGGATGCTGTGCTGCCATTGTATCACTCCCTGATATACCCTCAGCTGGAGTACTGTGTACAGTTTTAGAGTCCACACTTCAGAAAGGACCTAAGGTGGAGGTTTCCACAGGAGGGCAATTAAAATGGTTCAGAAATTTCACAGGAATCCCTACAAGGAAAGGCTGAAGACTCTCAACATGTACACTCTGGAAGGGAGGAGGGCCAGTGGTGACATGATCAAGACCTACAAAGTACCTCATAGGGGTAAAGAGGAAACAGATGGGGAGTTTCCTTCAAATGAGGATGAGCACCCAAACCAAGGCACATTGAATGAAACTGGGGGGAGCATTCAAGATAGATGTGAAAAAATATTTCTTTACTGAAAGGGTGGTAGATGCCTTGAACAGACTGCCAGGAGAAGTGGTGGAAGCTAAAATGGTAGGGGGTATGAAACATGCATGGGATAAATATAGAGGTATAGTAGAAACAGAGAAAGGATGGGGTCAACGGAGATCAATCAGGATATGGAAGTGGAGTAGGTTCAGGTTCATTGCAGGAAAAATCCATTAAGCAAGCTCATTCACAAGGAGGTCCTGATCAGGGACCCTGGTTTTCCATTTTTACCGGTAACACCGGTAACAATCACGGAATCCTGCTTGGTTTGCGGATTTGAATTCTTGCACCGTGCCTCACGCGAAATTGTATGTCACTGCACATAATCTCTAAGATTTCAGTATTTTTTTTTTTCTCTTTCTTTGTCTCCTTCTTACAGCATCAGTCTCCACTTTTCAGGCTGAGTATTCCTTAGCTTCACCCCCAGGTAATGCTCAGGAGCTCCTGTGGTCCTGCTCCTATCCTGCCTGGGTTGTACCCCTGCCAGGTGGAAAGGGAAGGGAACCCAGGACCCTTTCATACTCCCTTAGTGTGTATCGGGCAGCTCAGTGGGTACCTCATGGAGCCTGGTTATGAAGTCTGAGGCACCTGGGTCCCTTCTGCCAGTGGCCAATGTGGGGGTGATCATTCCTGGTTTTCTGGTCTCTGTCCCTGAGGCACTGCCACTAGAGAAGATCCAACGAGGGAGGGCACATAGAGACATGCCTCACTGCTCCACATCCTGGCTAGCTCCTCCCTTCTGATCACTCTGCAGCACCATTCCACCACTGCCCATGGTAAAGCAGCAGGACCTGCAGCCCAACCTCCCTGGAGGAGGAGGAGAGCAGTCCCCAGGTGCTCGATCCTACTCCCATGGCCAAACCTTCAGCAACTCAAGTTCGCTTCTGACCCTGGGTTGCTGGCATTTGCAAATAATAGAGCTACTGCACTGCCAGCAGGCCGACCCAGATTTCAGTATCTAAAATGAATGCTGCTGTGCTTTGCATTCTTTCTGCTTTACTGCATATAGAGTCAGTAAGGAAATCACCCGCTCTGTTTTGTTGTAATCAGCCATTCAGTTTAACCACCCATGCCTAGTGGTTAGAGTAACAAGCAGTGAACGAACTGGGGTACATCCAAGCGGACTTGGGTTTGATTCCCAAAACCTCCACTTGCATACTGTGTGACTCCAAGCAAGTCACTTAACCTCCCCAGTACTTCAAGGTCAATCCTGAAAACAGACAGTCCTGCCTAGTGGGCCTTACCTGCTTTCCAAAGAATATAAAAAATAAAATACCAATATGTGTTTACTACATTATAGAATAGTAGTCAGGGAACCATGTAATTTACCTGAGTTTTACTTGGGCAGAAATGATTTTGTATAGGTAAAGAAAAATGTTCAGATACATTTTATGTATTTTATAAACTTGTTTTTAGATTTTAGTCAGGTGTTGATTTTTAGGTGAAGACATTTTATTTCAAAGAAGCAAATTCAAGTATTTTTTACCCCTGGCCATTTACTCCTTCAGGCCTGCCAAGGCCCTACCATCCCTGCTGAGTGCCAACCCACCATCCACTGCCTCTTACTGCTGTGCTACCAGGTAACCAAAGTAACCCCTTCATTAGGCAGGCCCCTACCCCTGTGGAGGCTACCAGGGGAGGAAGGGTCCCTCAAGAGCTTCCAGTGTATCCTGGGCATGGCAGGGGTCAGAACGGACACATGTCTGGGGATTCTGGCATGGAGGACCAACAGCTGTCCTTCGGTTGGTCAGCAGGTGTTTTCCCATTTTCTGAAGCGTGACAGGCCACACAATGTCAAGGCACAAGCTGATGTCCATCACGCTCCCTCCTACAGTGAGGGCTGACATGTTGTCGTGCCTCTGGCCTCCACCACGGGCCAGCAAATGCTGAGCCATGAACCCACCCTCCTCCCAGGAGAAGGTGAGTGGTTGTTAGGCACTCAAGCCTTCACCACCAGCTGGCCCTCCAACACCCAAGTCTGCTTCCTAACCCTGGTCAGCAGTGTCACAGGCAGAAATCCAATTTAGGCAGGTAAATTATAGATAGGACAAAACAAAGGTAGTCCACCTTAGTGGTGATGGTTCAGATTAATTCACATCCGAGTTCTAACAAGCAAAGAGACCAAGTAATTTGTAACTTGTGCATGTGGAGTGTGGGTGCTGAAGAAAGGGATCATAGTGCTTCCTCCTGCTGCCATCATCCCAGAAGGATGTGGACTGCATTGTTGCTACTGGCATCACACCAAAGGGTGGGACTGTAGTACTTCTGCCATCACCACTGGTGGATGGAGAATGTAGTACTGCTGCTGTCCCACCTGAAGAATGGGGGCCACAGTGCTGATACTGCCATCTACACCTGGAGGAATGGTGAATGTAGTACTTGCTGCCATCACACCTAAGTGGATGGGGCCCAGTGCTGCTGCTTCTGTCACACCTGAGGGAGGGAGGGAGGTTGTAGTGCTTTGCTGCTGCCATCTCACCAGAGGGATGGGGGCCTGTAGTGCTGTTGGTGCTGCCATCATACCTGAGGGATGGGGCCGTGAGTACTGCTTCATATCACACCTTAGGTATGGGGCTGTAGTGTTGTTGTTGCCATCACATCTTGTACCTAAAATAACTTTAAATTGGTACAAGGATGGAAGGATGTGAATAGTGGAAATTAAAATTGCATAAATGCATGTTAGCAGAATTAAAATTGTTAAATAAAGTACACAAAACCAAACACCGGTAAAAGTGGATTTTGGCTTAGCAGACACCGGTGACAGTACCAGTTTTTACAATGTGCAAAATGGAATATGCCTTTTCTCAATCCCAGTAAACCAGTGTCCCTGGTCCTGATGGATGCAGGCAGAATAAGACATGCAGTAACATATACAGGCAGGAGTTAGAAGTAGGTAGAGAACACTTGGGCAGACCGGGTGGGATGAACTGTCCTTTCCTGCTGACAAATTCTGTTTCTCTGGCATCATGTGTTCATTCAGGTACAGTGTTTATTTAAAGTTGGGCCTACCATACATCCAGATGTAAGGTACAGTAAATTACCGAATTAGATGCAGCCCACTAACAGTACAATAAACAGAACCCCAGTGCTTCAAGAAGCCTTTACTCTTCATACGGCTGCTTAAAGAGCTGGGGTTCTATTTGCAGTGTTCACACCAGTATGCTGATCTTAAAATAGATGCCACATCTGAATGAGTACTTGCTTTTTGCTCACTCCATTTCTTCCCCCACTTTGAAAGCTGCTTGTCCTGAGTTAGTTTTGGGCTGGCAACATCTCACATGTGTTGGAAGATGACCAATAAGCATCACTGAAAGATGTCAGACTTCACAGACTGTGAAGGCAGCTGCTCACCTACCAGCTTGGCAAGAAGAAGGCTGCAGCTGTGGCCACCAATGACTGTTGGAATGTAGGGATGGGGGGACCAAAGGGGACAGACATAAGGAGATAAAATCTTAATAAAAACTGTGAGACCTTCACCAGCTTTCCAAAATGCTTACCAGTAAAAGAACACTCTATGAAGTTTTTTCAAATGGCAACACAATCTGGTGAGCCCTCTGTCTGCCGTCTGACACCAGGCATCAGCCAGCACAAAATTGCCTAAAGAAGGCAGTGTGGTCATGTGGTTACTGAAATACTGGAGATTACAGATTTATAAGAACAAAAGAATATCACACAGAAGCTGGCACATGTGTCTATAGCAGCTGTCTCCTGCTACTCAGTGGTTATATTTATACCCTTGAGGTACTTGAATGTTTCTATCATATCCCCTCTTTCCCTCCTCTCTTCCTGTGAGTACATATTGAGGTCCCTTAATTTCTCCTCATAAGCCTTATGTTGCAAGCTCTGTACCATCTTATTCACCCTTCTCTGGACCATCTCCAGCCTGTTAATATCCTTAAGAAGGTGCGACCTCCAGAACTGCACACAGTACTCCATGTGAAGCCTGACCATGGTTTTATATAATGGCATCACTACCTCCCTCCTTATGCTGGTGATACCCCTGCCTATGCATCCCAGCATGTCATTGTCCCTCCCAGCTGCCTTACCACTTTAACATTTTCAGGTAATCTGAAAAGAGAACCCCCAGGTCCCTTTCCTTCTTTGTGACTGTCAGTAACTCTCCCCCCCCCCATCCTGGGTTTCTGTATCCCAGGTACATAATTTTGCACTTTTTGAATTAAATCTCAGTTGCCAGTCCTCAGACCATTTTCAAGCTTCCCCAGGTCCCTCCTCATTTTCCCCCCCTCTGGGGTATCCACTGCATTACACATCTTGGTGTCATCTGCAAACAGGCAGACCTTTCCGTCCAGTCCTTCTGCAATGTCACTAATGAAGACATTGAACAGAACTGGCCCCAGGACCAATCCCTGCGGCACTCCATTGGTCACCCCTCTCCCCAGACTGCACCCCATTTACCATCACTCTCTGCCTCCTGTCTGCTAGCCAGTTTCTAACCTAGTTTACCACTCTTTCCCCCATGCCCAGCCTACTCAGCTAGTTTATCAGCCTCCTATGTGTGTGTCAAAGGCTTTGCTTAAATCATGGTAAGAGTTGTCCATTGCCCCACTCTGATTTACCTCCTTGTCACCCAGTCAAAGAGATCAACCAGATTTGTCTAACATGACCTCCCCACTGTGAATTCATGTTGCTTATGGTCCTGGGCTCCGATGACTTCCAGATGCCCCACTATCCTTTCTTTCAGCAATGTCTCCATAATCTTCCCCACTACTGAGGTGAGGCTGACCGGTCTATAGTTCCCTGCTTCCTTCCGACTGCTCTAGTTGTATAGAGGGACCACATGTGCCCTTCTCCAATTTTCTGGTACCACCCTTGTGTTGAATGACTCAGTGAACATGGCTGCCAGAGGTACTGCTATCTCCCTTCACAGTTCTTTTAATATCCCTGGGTGTATGCCATCTGATCCCATCGCTTTGCCCACCTTCAATTTAGTCACCTCCTGCAGGATTCTTCTGCCTGTGAATGGACTACAGTCCACCTCTTCACACCTTTGCAACTGCTGTGCTGCTGTGGCTCTTGCCCCTTCCCCTCTTCTGTGAATACTGAACAGAAAGACACAGTGGATGTCTTGGGGGGAGCACATGACAGTTCTTAGGCATGGTACTTTCACTTCCAAATACCTAAACAGCACATATAAGCAAGCAACATTCGGCATTAACAAATGCTTGTTCTATGTTGTCATGCGTAAGCAACATTTTGTGGCAGTTGGAGATGGTAGTAGGAGAAATGCAGAGGTGCATCAGTTTTGGTGAATGCAGGGCTTGCTTTAGAAGGTGTGTCCCTCATTCCCCAGTTAGCGAGCATGCTTGCAGTGACACAAGTTTCTGCAAAGTGCCACCAACTTGAAATGAATTTGCCGCTGCAATCAGAGACAAGCTCGTCATGCAGTGGCACAGATGACACACCTCCTTACATGTTTTTGCTGGTAAGTATTTCAGTAAACATGGTGGCAGGTCCTGTCACCATGACACAATGCAGAAAAGGTCAACATTAGAGGTGCAATACCCATGTCAACAGGTCCACTCCTCCACATTGTGTGGCACACTGGGAGCCCACCCCAGTGTGCTTCCACGAAAGAAAGCTGACTGCATTGGCATGTTCCTCCCCCGGCCCACCCCACTGTGTGGTACACTGGGAGCCCATCCCAGTGTAGTCAACATCATGGCCCCTGAAAGTCATGGGTCACACTGGGAGCCTATCCCAGTGTGCCTAAACAATTTTAAATTCACTTGTAAAGAAAGAAATCAGTCCCACAAGATCCAATTCTTTTTTGTGTACCTGAAAAAAAGAAAATGGTCTATTGTTAGCAGTGCCACCCCTCCCCCAACCCACCCTCTGCACACCCCACCTCCCCACACACACCCCCTCACCCCATTGTTACCTTTGGAGGTTGGCATTGCGATCTTCAGTGGAGTGGGAATACGTCTGCACTCTTCAAAGCCGACAACAAACTGAAGAAATGCCGGTAAGCTGTATAATGGCATAAATGGGGGGGTCAACATAGGTGGATATCTCAGACATTGTTTTGAATTTTGGCTCTAAATTTTCAACATGGGGTTCTTGGGACACTACCTCATGACACATGCACTGTCATCGTTATTCAGTCCCAAAGGTCATTTCACAGTCACTGCTTGGAATCACCTTTTGGGACTGAGTAACAAATGACAGGCGCCACTCTTAATGAGGTGGAGTCCAAAAAAGTCTACATTGAAAATCTGGTGAAAAACTTGCAAAAAATTACTGTGTTACGAGCGTGCATTGTTCAGTTTCCACGCACGCTTCTAACTTTGCCAATTTTTAATATTTTCACTCCAGATTTTCAGTGTTGCCATTCTTTCCCACTTCCTTATGAACAGTACAGCTGTTGTTTTTCACATCCTGCTGTTTTTGCACATGTGATGCACAATGGCATGGTCGCTGTGGGAAATCAATGTTTGGGACAGATTAACAAAATCACAGTGGCACTATTCATGAGTGGATGTCCCAAAATGCCTATGTGTAAAATTTGGTTAAAAACGTCACCAAAATAATTGCATTACGGGCGTGCATTGTTCAGTTTGTATGCACGCTCGTGACTTCACCAATTTTTCATATTTTCACTCAAGATTTTCAACATTGCTTTTTTCTACACCTCCTTATGAACAGTATGGCTGTCATTTTTGACATCCTGCCCAAAAATGTGCTTTCACACATGTGGTGCACATTGGTGCAGTTGCTGTGGGAAATTAATGTTCAGGACAGAGTAACAAAATTACAATGACACTGTTCATGAGCAGAGGTCCCAAAATGCCTGTCTTCAAAATTCGGTTAAAACAATCCCCAAAATGGTTTGATTACAGGCGTATGTGCACAATTTCAAACATGCTCATGACTTCATCAATTTTCAAATTGTCACTCCATATTTTAAACACTGCCATTTTATTACACCTCCTCATGAACAGTACAGCTGTCATTTTTAAAATGCTACTCAAAATGTGTTTTCACATACATGGTGCCAAATGGCACCGTCACTGTACGAAATCACCTTTTGGCTAATGAACTGATAGTGCCGTTATTCATGAGGTGGGGTCACAAAAAGCCCATGTTGAAAATTTGGAGTGCAAATACCAACAAATGCCTGGGATGTTAGGTTTTTTAACCATAACATCCCATCCTGTAGAGACTGACAAGCATCAAGGGTGTGACTTGGGATTGTCATCCCTAATGCTCACGCCATTCCAACCACACCCTGCAGCCAGTGACGGGCATTGAGGTGTGCCTTGGACTCTTTGGCTGCAAAGTTCAACCCATTATCCTATACTGCACTCATATCAATGTATTTCCTTATGGAATGGGGTGAGCATAAGGCCCAATGACCCCAAGGCACAATGTGACACTTGTCGGAGTCTACAGGGTATGGTGAGGTGAAATGGCATGAGCATTACGGCCGATGACCCAAAGGCACACCTCAATGCCTGTCAGACTCTGCAGGGTGTTGTGGGATTGGCATCAGTTCCATACTTCACTGTCATTCCTGTTATGCATCTCTCTAACTCCTGCACTACTAATGCTAATGCCAGCAAGACAACATTCTGAATTGACAAATGCCTGTTTCATAAGTGGTAGCAATATTAAAATGCAGTTCTCATGCCCAGGTATCTTTCCTGCTCCCCATCTCACCCCAAAGTAACAGATAATCAATGAATGGAGTGCCTTTTTAGCATTCACCCTCTTGGAACTTAGAATTTTTTTCTGAGGGCATACTTGCAGCAAGGCATTGCTTCTACCTGTCACAACCCCACTCAGCAGATCAGGTCCTCTGCTCCCACAGTGCCAACCTCTGAGCGCAGTATTGTGAACAGGTAACAGAACAGGGTAACCCTCTTGTCTGCTTGTGGGTCCGATTCACGTTTAGTTTCAAGTTCTGGGGTGATTCAAACTGTGAACCTTTTGCTAGCATACCCAAATGTGCAGGTTCAGATAAGCTGCTCTTTGGGGGAATGCCAGATATGTTTCACCTAAGGGCACCTAACCAGATACCCAAAATGAACCCTTAAAACTCTATGAAAGACCTTAGGTATATTCTTAACTTTTCTCAAGTTTAGTACACCATCAAGCTTTGAACAGTTTTAGTCAGTCTTAACCGTCTATACATCACATGCAGAAGAAAGAACTTCAAAGACACACCAGGCAGTCTCTCTAAAATAAGAGGTTTACTCAAAAATGGATAAAAATATGTAAAATGTAAACACAGAACACTATATCACAAAGCATGCAATCACTTAGAAGAAAAGAAAAGCAAACTCCAGACAAACTCCTATCAACATACAGTTAGACTTTTTCTATCTAATGTATACCTCTATAAGTGTCTTTTGTTAGATCTGAGATCATGTTTCTACAGAGTCCAAAAATAAAACGTGTCTCAGTGGAAACACAGAATACAGCTAAACTCTGTGTCTCCACCCCTCTTCAGTGTCATCTAGCTCCTCCTTTCAGAATATAAAAAAATACAACCAGGATGTCCCATCAGGAGATATATCAAATAAGGTGACATCAGCAAAAACTAATTTCCCAAATTATGATTGTCTTTAATCTTGTGTGATTTCCTGTTTCCAAGGACATCAAATGGGTTTTACAGCTTTTTAACATCATAGCGGGATAACTTGTTTTTCCTCGAAGACGTCATAATTTTTTTATGATTTCCATCCTCTGGCAGACTCATAAAGTCCCATTTCATTTCCACTTCAAAGCAGCAACAGGCCATACAATTCAGTGTCTTGGAAGTTAATCACATTACAGAGATCTTCTGTTTAATATTATCCTATCATTTTAACTGAAACCTGGGGAAAGAAGCACTCATAGCCCAGTTGTCTTATGGAAACAATCACACACTACATTTTTTTATATTACAAAATCATAGAACAATCATAACCAGTTGGCCAAGTGTCACAATCCTCCCCACCTGGACTGAATGTAGGGGCTCTATCCCCTGCATGGGATGAGCTTTCCAAATCAGTTCACTCCTCATAAACCCATGACAGGCCATCTGCATTCTGACTGGTTGCTCCAGCCCTATGTAAAATTGTCATGGCATACCCTTGTAAGGCAAGACTCCATCTTAACAGTCTACCATTAGTTTTTCCCATTTGCATCAGCCAAACCAGGGGGTTGTGGTCAGTTTGTACCACAAAATGCTGCCCATATAAGTATGGCTTTAACTTCTTTAGGGCCCATACTATGGCAAGACACTCTTTTTCCACAACAAAGTATGTCTGCTCCCTGGGAAGTAACTTTTTACTCAGGTACACTACCGGGTGATCCTTCCCTTGGTTGGATGTCTGACTCAGTACTGCCCCAATACCCACATCTGAGGCATCAGTTTGAACTATAAAGGGTTTGCTATAGTCAGAACTCGTCAATACAGGAGCATTGCACAGTGCCTCCTTCAGTCTGGTGAAGGTTTTTTTACAGGCTGGTTCCCAGGTAATTTTCTTAGGCATCCTTTTCTTTATCAGGTCAGGTAGGGGAGCAACCAGGGCACTGTAATTGTGTACAAATTTCCTATAGTACTCTGCTGTCCCTAGAAAACTTCTGACCTGCTTCTGCATTTCTGGTCTGGGCCATGCCTTGATCACCAATATTTTTACTTGGTTAGAACAGAGCTGTCCCCGACCTACAACATGCCCGAGGTATGCCACTTCAGTCATGGCCACCTGGCACTTCTCAACTTTACAGTGAGCCCGACCACTGTATCTTGCCCAGCACTTCCTAAGGTGGGGTGTTCCTCCCAGCCAGTACTAAAGATGGCAATGTCATCCAGGTACACCATGGCATACTCCTCAGCACCATTTAATACCTGGTTCATCAAACTTTGGAAAGTGGCCGGGGTGTTCTTCATTCTGAAAGGTACTACTTTAAATTCAAATAAGCCTACAACGTGATGAAGGCTGAACTTTCCCTAACTCTGTCAGTTAACTCAACCTGCCAATACCCCTTTGTCAGGTCAATAGTCGTAAGGTAGGTTGCCCCTCCCAACTTGTCCAGGAGTTCGTCCATCCAGGGCATCGGGTGGGCATCTGGCTTTTTGAATGCATTCAGTCCATGGTAGGCCACACAGAAATGAGTAGAGCCATCTGGCTTGGGCACAAGGAATATGGATGAGGCCTAGGAGCTGTGGGATCTCTGGATTACCCCTAAATCCAGCATCTCCTCCACTTCCCTCCTAATGTCCTTTTGGACAGCCTCTGACACCTGATATGCTGTCCACCGTATGGGCTTCTGTGTCTCTGTCTCCACATTGTGCATCACTAAGGAGGTTAGTCCAGGCTTGGTGCTAAACAGTGTGGCAAGGTCTGCTAAAACCTCCCTTACTTCCTGGATCTTGTTTGGGACTAGCTGGGGTGACAGTTTAACTGCCTCCACAGAGGACTCCCACTTGCTTTCTTCTATCAAGTCCAGAAGGGGGTTCTCCTTTGTCCGTTCCCCTCACCAGGACTAAATACTGCAAACACTACTGTATGTCAGCCCTATTAGCATATGACTTCATCATGTTGACATGGTACATTCTTTCTGTCTGTCTTCTGTCAGGTAAAACTATGACATAGTTCACATCATTTACCTTCCAAACTACTTTGTACGGTCCTGCCCACTCATCCTGCAGCTTGTCTTTCTGGACCATAGTAAGGACCATGACTTCCTGACCCACCATGTTCAAGTGAGCTCTGGCTCTGCGGTCATACCACACTTTCTGTTTCTGTTGGGTAGCTGCCCCCATAAGCTCTTTCAGCCTTTCCCTAAACCTAAGGACATAATCCACTATGTGAGTTCCCTGGGTGGCTTGCTTGCCTTCCCAGTCCTCCCGGATCAAGTCTAGGGGCCCATGTACCCAGCATCCATATAAGTGTTTGAAGGAGGAAAATCCTGTCGACTCTTGGGGCACCTCCCTTCATGCAAACAACAGGTGGGGAAGGTATTTATCCCAGTCCCTCCCATGCTGTTCAGCAAACGCTTGGAGCATTGACTTCAGGATACCATTAAATCTTTTCACAAGCACATTGGCTTGTGGGTGATAAGGTGTTGTGCATCTCTGCACCACCCCACACTTCTCCCACAAACATTTCATCAGGTCCGACATGAAGGAACCCCCTCGATCAGTGATAACCTCCTGTGGAAACCCAACACGGGAGAAAGTCCCAAGTAAGGCATCTGCCACTTTGCCTGTCCTCAGTAAGGATAGGGTGACTGCCTGAGGGTACTGTGTGGCATAATCCACCACAGTCAGGATGAACCTCTTCCCGGAGGAGCTGGTGGTATTTAAATTCCCCACAAAATCCATTCCCACCCTCTGGAATGGCTCCTCCGCTATGGGCAATGGAATTAGAGTGGCTTGGGTTTTCTTGCCCGCCTTTCCTATTTCTTGGCACTGGTGACAAGACCTGCAATACTCCTTCACCTGCTGGGTGAAGTTGGGCCAATAGAAATTCTGGGCCTACCGCTGCATAGTGTGTGAAATTCCAAGATGATCAGACAAGTGAATATCATGTGCAGTCTTGAGCAACTGTTCACCATATCCCTGAGGAATGACAAGCTACCTGCCTAGCACCCCTCCCTCTGTCTGCACAGCCTGAGTATACATCAGTCCATTTTCCCAATAAACGTTATGTTTACCGTCACCTCCTTGTGCTCTGTCAGAGTCTTCCCAAGCCCTCAGCTTCTCTAGACTAGGGTCACTTTTCTGAGCAGCTGCAAACGCCTTACACATTTCAAAGGCATGGGACAGGTCCCCTTCAGTCTGTAAACTAGGGTCCCTAGCACTAGCATCAGGGCACTCAGGATCACTGTCATCGCTAACCTTCTGACAATGGGTCACCCCTCCTTCTTCGGAGTAACCCTCCACAGCTGTGTGGTTAACTGCTAGTGGAGAAATTTCTACCCCCCCTTTTCATTAGTCTCCAGCTCAGAAGACACAGGCTGGGGAATCAGCCTCCTAGTGGTTTCCACACTGGCTTCTGTGGGGTCCAGGGAACTACAATTTTCCCTTCCCACTTGACTATGGGTAACTGCACACACCATCCCCTGTTTGAGATTGTTGCCAAGGGTGACATCCACTGCTAAAGTTTTGGCTACAGCCACCTGTTGCACAGTTCCCCCTGTTTCACCCCATTCTAGGAGAACACTAGAGAGGGGCGATGTTTTCTCCTCACCAGTAAAGTCTTGTACAGTGACATATTTATTGGGTATAAGCCGACCGAGCTCTACCAGATCCCCTTTTACCAATGTCAGGGATGTCCCTGAGTCCCTTAACCCTTGTGTCTGTACACCATTCACTGTGACTGGATGCATGTATTCCTTCATGTTCACAGGCATGCTTCCAGGGACACACCAAACAACTCACTTCTTTCCTAGCCCCCTGTTGCGTATTGCTTGCCCTTTTGGGACACTGTCTGGCAATGTTCCCAGTTTCTTTACAGACCCAACATTTGTTTCTTTTCTCAGAGAAATCTTTTCTCTGAAACCTGGGGCTAACTGGTTTCAGTGGAGGCAGTGAGGGTTTTAGCTGCCGTGAAGGTGCGCTTTTCCCTTTCTGTGATGCTATGCCCACCCCATTCACTCTCAGAGTAGGTCTGTTCTTGGCTTAGCAGTCCGAGAGTTCAGCAGCCTCTTGCACTGTTTTGGGATCTCAGTCCTCTAGGCAGGTTTTCAGCTCGGCTAGGCATGCCCCTTAAAACTGTTCTAACAAAATAGCATTTTCAATTTTATCTACAGAGTTTGCTTCAATTCCTTCCCACCAACATTTTAAAAATGGACGTTGTTTCATGGCTAGTGCCTCATAGCTTATATCAAGGCTTCTCCTGAGCTTACGGAATTTAGCTCTGTAAGCTTCAGCAGTTAAATCAAACTTTTTTAAAAGTGCAGCTTTAAGTTTGCTGTAATCATTACTGTTCTCATTGTCCATATGATCCAATTCATTCTGAGCTTTCCCAGTAAGTAGCAGAGATAGCTGGAAGCTCCAGGGACCCCCTAGAAATTATAGCCTGAATACAAACATTTTCAAAAGAATTTAAAAAGGCATCCATATCCTCCCCCTCTTTAAGTTCAGCTATCAATTTGGAATTCAATTTGTAACCCAGTCCTGTAGTTCCAGTTAAACCCAAGCCACTTACTTGCTCTGGTGCTGGTGGTTGGAGTCGTAGCTTCTCCAGTTCATGTCGCCTCTGGTGCTGACACTCCTCAGGGTCCACCTCTCGCTGTTCACGCCCTCTCTTCTCCTCTGCGGCTCGCTGTTCTTGCTCCTCTTCTCCTCTGTGACTCGCAGTTCTCACTTCTCCTCTCTCTGGAAATCCAGCTCCATTCTGCCCAGCTCAATCTGCAGCCTGATTGCTTCTAACTCCAGAATGCTGGTGACCTTCCTGTATTCACCAAGTTTTGAATTTTACTGTGTGTTGTAAAGTTTTATACAACCTAAGGAATAAATTGCAGTCCTTTGAACTGTTTGGGGCATATACTTGATGGACTGCGTTCTTTCTTCACACTGTTGCTATCTTTACATTTTTGGTGAGTGAGGCATTGCTGCGCTCTTCTTATTTGAGGATTTTCTAACTTTGAGGCTAGCCACCTTTATGAAGTGCTGCATGGCTTGTTCTGGTCCGTTTTAAGTTCGTGGAGCTTTCCTTTGGACATTTTATTTTTTTGCTGGTGACCTTCCCCTGCTGCTGCGGCCCTTCACTGGCACTGGCCCTGCTGTCATCCTCACTGGATCCGGACACTGCACTGGCCGTTGGCCCCTCCACACTCAAGGTTTGATCCTTTACAGTCACAGTCTGTGACTCGATGCTCTGGGCATCTGCTGCTATCAGGGCATCCATGAGGTTCTGCTTGGTGGCTCTTACCTCATACAGGACTCCTCTGTCCTTGCACAACTGCATCAAGTAGTCTACAGTGTGCCCTCTGTAGTTGGAAGCCATCTTCTTCCCTAACTACGGCTACTCTAACTTGCACTTCAGCGAAAAAAAAAAAACCAGGAACTTGACTGTCAGCAAAATTATATATTTCTGTTTCCTTTTTAAAAAATAAATCACTGCCTTATTTTGCAAGTGAGCTGTACAGTACCAAGCTGATACACTGAACAATTAAAGCTTGTGTTACCAATTTTATCCACACTGCTGCCAACGAATCTGTCACAAGCCCGCTCAGCAGGTCAGGCCCTCTGCTCCCACAGTGCCAACCTCTGATCGCAGTATTGTGAACAGGTAACAGAACAGGGTAACCTTCTTGTCTGTTTGTGGGTTTGAATCACCTTTAGTCTTAAGTTCTGGGGGGATTCAAACTGTGACCCAATTGCTAGTGTACCCAAATGTGCAGGCTCAAATAATCTGCTCTTCGGCGGGATGCCAGATAAATTTTGCCTAAGGGCACCTAACCAGGTATCCAAAATGAACCCTTAAAACTCTGTAAAAGACCTTAGGTATATTCTTACCTTTTCCCAGTTTAGTACACCATCAAGTTTTGAACAGTTTTAGTCAGTCTTAACCATCTACATATCACGTGCAAAAGAAAGAACTTCGAAGACACACAAGGCAGTCTGTTTAAAATAAGAGGTTTACTTACTTAAAAAGGGATAAAAATATGTAAAATGTAAACACAGAACACTATATTACAAAGCATACAATCACTTGAAAGAAAAGCAAAGAAAACTCCAGACAAACTCCTACCAAAATACAGTTAGAATTTTTTCTATCTAATGTATACCTCTACAAGTGCCTTTTGTTAGATCTAAGTTCTTGTTTCTACAGAGTCCAAAAAGAAAATGTGTCTCAGTGGAAACACAGAATACAGTTAAACTCTGTGTCTCCACTCCTTTTCTGTGTCATCTAGCTCCTCCTTTTAGAATATAAACAATATACAAACAAGATGTCCCACCAGGAGGTATATCAAATAAGATGATATTAGTAAAAACTAATTTCCCAAATTATGACTATCTTTAATCTTGTGTGGTTTCCTGTTTCCAAGGACATCAAAGGGGTTTTACAGCTTTTTAACACCATAGTGGGATAAATTGTTTTTCCTCTAAGACATCATAAAATGTTTAAGATTTCCATCCTCTGGCAGACTCATAAAGTCCGATTTCATTTCCACTTCAAAGCAGCAACAGGCCATGAAATGCAATGTCTTGGAAGTTAATCACATTACAGAGATCTACTGTTTAATATATATCCACTCATTTTTACTTAAACTGGGAGGGGGGGGGGCATCTATAGCCCAGCTGTCTTATGGAGACAATCACACACTACATTTTTTTATATTACAAAATCATACAACAATCATAACCAGCTGGCCAAGTGTCACGCTACCTACTTTGTCTGAAAGGGTTAAAGAAGGAGCAAGGGTTTAAAGGACTGGTGTGGGACTGGAATCCATGATTAACTACCTACAAGATATAAAACAAACACTATGGCTGACAGGTGCCCCTCCTCTCTGCCATGTTGATCTTTGCCCTTTCAGTGCTGCTAGTGCTACTCTGTTGAAGGTGCAAGTTAAAAAAAAAAAATTACTTGATAAAATGTTTCCAAATTATTATAGCATGTTTCCACCTCAAGTATCAAATTAACAGTGCCAGCTGAAAGTTATGTGCTGCCCTGATGCAGCAACAGTTACCAGTTCATTTCAGATCCAGGATTTCAGATGCAGAATTCCAGACTGTAGTTTGTCACCGTACTCTGCTCCACCACTTGCCTGACAAAGATAAACATCATTAATTCACAAAGGAAGGTAATGCCAGGACACTGATAACAGTTTAAGACACTTTAACAAGTGAATGTCTCTTGCACTTTCCTCACAGCTGTGAAATTGATACTCAAAGGGGATTACAGACCATTTATTACAGGAAAGGATGCCTCACTCACTGCCACCTGTCTTTGTCTCTTGTTTTTCCTGGGTGATTGAATGCATAAATCAAAACAGAGCTGTTTTCTTTCCATGTATGGACTTTCAGTACATGCAGGCCCTTCAAAGTATATGCAAGCCCTTACCTTAAAACCATACACAACTGTACATGCAGCTGCTACTTCAGAGAAGAATTGGTACTGAATGACAAACCGGAGGTATTTTGGTGACTCAAACATCCATCTATCTAGACAAGAAACAATTATATTTATAATGTAAACATAATAATTCCTTACTCCAGTCATCACAGTACTGTTAAAAGCTCACCACACTAGCTCTTTAAGCATGCTAATACCATACACATGGTGCATACATGCTGCCACTGCCTCAGAGGTTGCCAAGAAAGAGGGTGGTTGGACCACAGTGGGCTCGGGGAGGGTGAGGGTGGTGGAACAGAGACTCATCAATCCAATTGTTCCTTTCCACAATTCATACACTGTTCTGGTGGAGCATGGTTCCCCTATGGAGGCACCAACAGTGGAGACCAAGGAGGATGCTGGGAACCTCCTCAAGGGAGACCCAAAGGAGGGTGGCATGGGACCCCACAGGGGAAGGAAACAGCTCTGGTGGGGGACTCAATTGTTAGGGGGTAGAACTGAAGGAGGGAGGGAAGAGGGAGGTAACATGCCAGCCCAGTGCCATGGCTTGGAGGGACAGGAAGAATCATCAGAATCACTGAAGCAGCTGCACCAGGAGAGGAGCTGGATATCATTGTCCACCTAGGGACAAATAACCTAGCTGGGAATGGGATCAGAGCAGTGCAGGAGGAGTTTGTGGAGTTTGGGAGGGGCCTCAGACAAGCAGCATGCACGGTAACCTTCTTAGAGGTGCTGTCTGTCTATGGCATGATTGAGGCTAAGTACTCCGCAACATGGTATTCAAAAATGGTTGAAACACTGGTGTGGAGAACAGGGTTCTCAGGCTTCAATGGGGACTGGGGTCCACCTGGAAGGATGCAGGCCTCTACTAGAACGGTGGTCTGCATCACTCCAGGAGGGGAGCCAAGGTCTTAGGTGATAGGTTTAAATGCTTCATAGGACAGCTTTTAAACTAGCTAAGGGGGGAGGCACTGAAAAGGAGCTGGGAATTCCCAGCCTACCCCCACAAAACAGAGTAGTTAGTGAAGTAAACACCAAGGTAGAGAAGTCAATAGGAAGCAGAACATGGGTAAATGGAGAAAAAGGCAAAGGCAGTAAGGGCAGAGATGGGGCTAAAAGGGGTAAGGCCATCAAAAAATGGAGGGTGATAAGTACCAATGTCCGTAGTCTGGGTAACAAGCTTCCTGAATAAGTAGCATTAATGGAAGGGGGACAGCTGGATATCGTGGCAGTCACAGAAACATGGTAGACAGAGAACCATGACTGGAATGTCAGCATACCAGGGTACACAATCTACAGGAGGGACAGGGAAGGTAAAAGAGGAGGAGGAGGAGTAGCTCACTTTGTAAAGTATGGGATCAAAGCAACAGAACTAAAGAGTAAACAGGGAAGAGAGGAGGCACTGTGGGTCACCTTGGAGACAGGAAATGGCACCACAATCCACATGGGTGTTGTTTACAACCCTCCATCTCAGAGGGAGGAAAGAGGATGAGGAAATTATAGAAGGCATCCTTAGAATGGCAGAAGAGGAAATACAATTGATGGGGACCTGAATATGCCAGATGTTAACTGGAGCACATTTGCTGCAGCAACACCAGGAGCAGGGTTCTTCTTGATGCCCTGGTGGATATGCCTCAGACAACTAGTGTTGGAATTCACTTGGGATGGAGCAATCTTAGACCTGGTACTCTCAAACAGGAATGAAGAGAGGATCTCAGATTTAGAAGTGGGCAGCCATCTGGGAACAAATAACCACCAAACAGTGTGGTTCACAATAAACGCAGCCATGGAGTTGAGCCATACAAAAGCGAGCGTATTGGATGTTAGGAGGACTGACTTTGGCAAAATGAGAGCGTGCACAAGGAATGCACTAGCAAGTCGGCAGGAAGGAGGGGTGGAGAAACAATGAGGGAAAATCAAAACTACTTTTAGTGTTGGTACCGGTTGCCCTTATTCTTTTTCTTGTTCTAATATACCTTGGGTCATCTCATAAAGGCAGTCCAAAAGAGGTAAATTGTAAATATAAGATGAACTCCACTACAACTTTCATATCTTTGAAGCAAGTCAATGCTTTTTATTTTTATTTTTATTTTTATTTTTATCCACACTGAAGCTCAGCTGACAGTTTTGTAGCTGATGCTACTTCATCAGGCCAAAAACAATGCAGTGTTCCTTTCTTTTTCCCAGAATAATTTAGTTTCTCTTTGGATATTTATTCCCAATGGCCATATAGAGTCTCACTCTTATTATTTACTTTTCTTTATAAGCTCCTGCCAACAAGAAAGGTGCCTGAACCATACCCAGTGTTGTTTGAGACGCAGGGCAAACCGAAAGCTCTGTCACTATATGAGGTGGTGGGGGAAGGTTAGGGAGAAAAATATAGCATTCAGGAGAGTATAAGGACACAGAAGGAGCAGGTCAGGGAACTGCATCAGCTAAATCAGAAGGAATCAGGAAGGCAGTAAGAATAGTAAGGCCCAAGCAGAGGAAAAGATAGCCAACTTGATTAGAAGGGGATAAAACTTTATAGATACATTAGGAGCAAAAAAAGACCAAGGGAGGGATAGTGAGGCTTAATAAAGGAGAGAGGTGGGCAGAGAGAGACAATGAAAACGCAGGATCCTGAATGAATACTTTTGCTCAGTATTCACAAAAGAGAGCAGGGTACCTAATCCAATCAATAGAAACACTCTGGATAGGGAGGTCAATACCAGTCCATACGCAGAAGAAAGGGTCCTAAAGAACTCCTAAAACTCAAGGTGGACAAAGCAATGAGGCCTGGCAGATTCACCCAGAATTCTAAAAGAACTAAGGGCAGAACTAGTGACACCACTGACTACCCTTTTGACAAATCATGGGAGGATGGGGTGGTACCTGAGGACTGGTGAAAGGCAGATTTTATTCCCCTTCACAAAAGTGGAACCAAGGCAGAGGCAGGAAACTACAGACCTGTTAGTTTGACCTCAATGGTAGGAAAATTATGGAATCACTTCTGAAAGAAAAAATTGTTGAGTACCTAGAGGTCAGTGGGACACAGGACCAAAGACAGCATGGATTCATAGTGGGAAGGTCATGTCAGGCAGATCCATTAGATTTCTTTGACTGGGTGACCAAAAAGTAGACCAGGGAGGAGCTGTGAATGTGGTCTACCTAGACTTTAACAAGGCTTTGACACAGTCTCACACAAAAGTTAATAAACATGTTAGCTAGCCTAGGAGTGGGTCCCAAGATGGTTGCCTGGGTAAAAGATTGGCTAAGCAACAGGAAGCAGAGGATAATAGTAAATGGAGTCCACTCTGAGCAAAGGGGATACTAGTGGGGTACCGCAGGGTTCTGTACTGGGACTGGTCCTCTTTAATGTCTTTATAGGTGACATTACAGAGGGTCTAGAAGGAAACGTATGCCTCTTTGATGATGACACAAAGATCTGCAACAGGGTTGATACACAAGGGGGGTGGAAAGGATTAGAAGGGACTTGGCAAGGTCGGAGGAATGGTCATAAGTATGGCAGCTTAGATAATATGTAAAGAATTGCAAAGTAATGCACCTGGGAAACAAAAACTCAGGGGAAGAGTACACAAGGTGGGGGGATTACTAACAGCAACAACAGTGGAACGGGACCTGGGGTAGTCATATCAGATGACCTAAAGGTAGGCAAGTAATTTGAAAAGGCAGTAAGGAGGGCTGGGGAGATACTGGGATGCACACAGAGAGGCATCACCAGTAGAAAACAGACACTGGAGCAGCATGGCAGGGCTGAGGTGGGACATGAGCAGTGTGCAAGTGCACAGACAGGGGGCTCCAGCAGCCACGGCCATGGTGAACAGAGTGACATGGTAGAGATGCAGGATGTGTACAGCACAGCACCCCATGAGTACAGTACAGGGCATCAAACACAGAGAGGTAGGCAATGGGCCTAGCAGGTGCCACTGGCAAGGCACAGATGAGGGCAGGGACAAAAAGCCACAGCACTGGAAGTGCCAATGTATGGCATGGCCCAAACAGGCACTGTGACAACAGTGCCGAGGAGTCAAGCATGCTGGATGTGTGTAGGCCACACAGGGTGCACTCGTCCAGTGGCACATAGGATGGCAATCAGCACTGCAGTGCAGCATGGTGAACAGTGCAACAGCAATGGCATGCACAGCACTGGGAGAGGGGCCCACTGAACGTGCCACAGTGGGCAACAAGGGGAGAAAGCCTGGGCACAGCACAGAAATGCCCATGGCAAGCACTGTGTGAAAATGGCCCGGTGGACAGGATGGCTGTGCATGACATGATGCAAACTGTTGAGCCACGCAGTCCAAGGGGTGGTAGACAACATATGCAACAGAACAGCTGACCTCAACAAAAACACAGGAATAACCACAGATGCAGAGAAGGTGTAACATAACTGGATTAACTAAGAAACAACAGTATGTAAAATACAACAAGGTAGCAACAGCAACAGTAAGGTGCAAAACAGGGGTGTGGGTAAGGTCTGAACAGGGAAAAGGGAATGCAGGGGGCATCTATGTACAAATTGGGCAACAGAGTGAAGGGGGAGATTGCAATGGAGCTGAACAATAGAAACACCCAAAACAGTCCAATGGCCACACAGGTCTACTGCTCCTGCAGTCCCCATAGAGGAGTAGTTCCCCTGGCCTCCACCACATCACCTCCATCTGTATGCAGATTGCCTGCAGGATGGCCCCCAACCTCTGGAACATGGCCCCTTGGTGACAGTATATAACCAACAAGATGTCTGGAGCAGTCTGTCCCCATCCTTGCCTGATGCGATCTCTGCGCCCTAATCCATGAACTGCACCCTCAGCCTGATGGCCTATGTGGGAAAACAGAGGACATGTGTTCAGTGCCATGGTAAACACAGGCCATGCCTCCCCCCCACCGAAGGGAGTGATGCGCATGCTGGACATTTATTGGATGCATGCACAGGCCCAACAATGCACCACGCACAGGACGGACTGGTGGAATGCCGTGCAACAGGACCACACAGTGACTGGAATGTGGCACAGAATGATGCAATGTCAGCATGTGCATACAATAATTATTGCCGGGGAACATGATGCCATGCCCCCCACCATATGGGGACAATAGCTACATGCACCATGTCTGGGGGTGCGTGCAATGCTGGGCGCACATGTTCCTGATGAGGCACACACCACATGGTGGACACACATGGGTATGGTGCACAGTGAGACTGCCACACAGTGACAGGACAACATCCACAGTATGTGTACTGACATACCTGGAGCATACACAGTTTGTGACCAAGGGGCAGTGGTGAGCATTGGACACCCACACCCAAACCACAAACATCACAGAACTGCCACACAAAACCACACATACCTACCACAGGATGTGATGGCACCCAAGGCATCTCAGCAGCCACCGCCTGTGGTGTCCAGGCCCTAGACCTGTCATGGCCCATGTCTGACCCCTGCCATCATTCTTCCCAGCCTGCAAGGGGAACAGAATGGAAGGGCAACATGAGCAGCATGCTGTCATCTCCTCACCTGCCTCCCCAGCCCTCGAACCCAACCCCCATCATAGTGCACAGGACCCCACCACGCCCACCCCTCCTGAACCCTGCCTGTGCACATGAAAACAATCTAGCCACCACCCCATGAATACAAGATCAACTTGCAGGCAATGTCAGCATGCCCAAAATGTGTACATACCTAAATGTGGCACATCCCCCCTACAGGACTGCTTCTGGAGCCTGCACAGCCTCCTTCTCAGGTCTCCAAAGTAATGCCTGCACTGCTTGCCTGAGTGAGGCACCCCTATCCACTGGACAGATTGCTCTGCTATCCGGGTTCAGACCTTGGCCCTGGCCTCCTACAAGGCCTCATTACTGAAAGGCTGGCCCTCCACAGACAGTACCAATGCCAGCAGGTTGACCAGCTCTGTGTCAGTCCAGTGAAGGGCCCTTGGCCCAGCACCCTGTGCATGTGCCATATTCACAGTTGAATGCTCTGAAGCCAGTGTTGCAGCATGCAGCTGTGCATGGCATATGGCCTTTCTGCACCCGATATACAATAGGCCTGCATACAATGCTCTGTGCAGCACAGATGTGTAATGGGGATGTGTAATACATAGACAATGGTGCATCACCGCATCATGCAGTGTTGCAGTGCTGGGTGGAGGACAGGATCATGTTACTGTGCAATGGGCATGCGCAATCTGTCTGTCAGCCATCTTGCTGAGGCAGCAGTATGACAAACATGCAGCCAATGGCATCACGCAACAGACAGGACATGCACAGTGCACTGACAAGGTGCATTTCCTGCATGCTGAGGCAATGTGCAGTGCTGGGAACCAACAGGATGGATGCTCCACCACATAGTGCATGCACACTGCCACATATTGTGCATGTGCGAGATGCGCTGTGCTGCAATGCGTGGCCAGAAGACAGGATGGATGCACCACACGATAGCAGGTATGTGCAAGAAACCATGCATGTGCAGAAATGCACAGCACAAATAGATGTGAGGAGCAAACTGAGATAGGCCATGTGCAAATCTACTATATTCAGCCAGGATATGTAAACTGCCCCATTGCCCAATCACTAAGCATTATTTATTTATTTATTGAAACATGTCAGAATTATTACCTTTGAGTCAGGGACTCCTTTACAAAGGCTCCACGTCAGAGAAGAACAATACAAAAGAGTACAATGGCAGATATTACAGTGCAGACAGTGGTGTGGGAAATCTCATACCTTACAACTGATACAGAGGGTTCCATGTCAATACAGCAAATATATTTCAGCGAGTGTAAGTTCAGTGAGTTTTTAATAGCGAAGCCCATTTCAGCAATCAGGAAATTCAGCAAATGCATATTCAGCGTGCATCTTTAAATGTGTTATTGCGAATTAAAGGCCACCCCTTGCAAGTAATCCTACTGTGACTGTGTGCTGTACTCCTGTACAACTCCAAACATGCAGTCAGTCGAATCACGGCTTCAGACATTGGGGTAGTTACAAGTGCTATCCGAAGTGCACTTACAATAGGATTGTAAAGAGGCATGGACTAGTATTGCGGGGGGCTACACCCCCCTACACCCCCTGGGGGCTGCTCCCCTGAACCCCCCCCATTTCTAAAATAAATCCTCTGAGGCGCACCTGGACCTCGGTGGTAGGCTATTACCCCATAGTCGCTGAAACTGTTCCATGCTGTAATGCAGCAATCGCTACTATTGCAGTCGCTATAACATCGCTGTAATTGACTCGCTGAAATTGCAGCACTGAAATGACATGCTACCAATATACAGAGTATTGTACAGGCAGATGTGGTGCAGGATATTTACAACAGTCAGAGGCAATGCAGTACAGAGGCAAAATACATTGTACAGTATCTACAGAGGTGAACATACAATACAGCAGTTGTTGTGGATAAGTATTTACAACTGGAATGTGCAAGCAGCGCAAACCAGTGCATGACAGCTAGTCTGAGGCCTAGGTTAGACAGAGGCCAGTGACAAGCACTCTGGAGGCAGAACTAAGAGGGTCCATTGTCATGGCACAGTTTTGGTCATGGGTAGGTCAGGTACAGTCACGGGTTGAGTCCTGAGATATGTGGCTACAGAGAAGGGATTTGAACAGTCCCAGGGTAGAGGCCAAGAGAACTGGCTTGGGAAGTGCAGGCCCACAATCTCTATGTCACTCAGCTGTTCAAATGTGACATGGACATGGTACCTGAAAGTTCTTTGACCCATAGAGGTTTTACAGAGGGGAACCTGATTGGGCGTTTTCTCCAGTGTGACGTGTGCGTCTGGTGCTGAGTAGGCTGGGGAGCAGCGCCACAGGGCAGGAGCGTCAGGTCGGCTGTGATTTTCTTGGCAAGAAGACATGTCTGGAACTTTAAGTGGTCACTGAAGTTTAGTCAGTTTGTACTGGCATAGAGTGCAGGTGTGTGTGAGCTGGTCACATCCTCTGGCCAACCTGCAGGCTTTATTCAGAGAAACTTGATTTTTGTTGGAGGTGGTGTCGACAGCACCATAGATAATGATCCCATAATCTATGAGTGACAAGACAGAGGAGGAGATGGCTAGATGTAGGGCTTCAGGGAAGACAGTGCTTGTAGCAGTGGAGCAGACCAATCGCACATTTACTGCCGTGCTAAGTCGGCTGGTATGTTCGTGGTAGGTAAGCCAGAGCCTAGGGTAACACCTAAGTATTTAAAAGTAGAGACTTGTTCCAGGGTTTCATTTTGGGAGTTATGGATGAGCAGGAGTGGCTGCTTAACTTGTTTTGGGCATGGCAAACAGCATGGACTTTGTTTTTTTATAGCTTAGGACAAGCCTATGGTCAGCAAACCAAGATTGGCCTTACTAAATGACCGTTGGAGGGCTACTTGGAGGGCGGCAGTGTTGATATGCGTGCTAAATAATACTGCATCATCTGCAAATAATAGTAGACTCCCAGAACAGGCTTTGGGCAGGGAGTTAAGGAATAGAGTGAAAAGTAGGGGGCCAAGAACTGACCCTTGAGGGACCCCAGATGTAACTTGGAAGGGGGACGACTGGATTTGAGCTAGTCTGACTCTCTGGGTTCTGCCAGACAGGTAGTTTGAGAACTAAGTGGTGGCATCCTGTGAAAAACCTATTTGGGTTAATGAGCTTAGGAGAAGTGACTGGTGGGTGGTGTCAAATGCTTTGGAGAGATCTTTATAGACAGCACCAGCAATCTGACCTGTGTCGAGGGTTGCATGGATGGTGTTGGTATATTCCAAAAGCGCAGTTGTGGTGCTGTGACTTTTATGAAAACCATGCTGTTCGGTGCAATGGAGATTGTGTTTGGCAAGGTGGTCTGTGACTTGATTGGTAACTATCGTTTCAAGAACCTTGGAGAGAGGGGGGGTAGAATTGAAATGGGCCGGTAATTTCCAGGCTGGGTATGGTCACCACTCTTCAGGATAGGAGTGATGAGGGCAATTTTCCATATGGATGGAAACTGGCCTAAGACAAGGGCATGGTTTAGCAGGGCAGTGAGGGGGCAGAGTACTTCAGAGAGGGTCAGCTTTAGTAATTTAAGAGACAGTCATTGCCGAAATGAGATTTGCTGAGTGCCCTTAGCGGGGTGAGGGGGCAGCATCACGCTGGGAGATAACTTTGAAATGGAAAGGGGGCACTTGGGTAGGTGTCATTGTTGTGGTGGGGGTGGGTGCAAAAACGTTGGCAGGGAGCACGCTACTGAGGTCCAAGAATGAGGAGTTCAGTGCATTTGCTATGGTTTCCCTGTGTCCTCTCTTGTTGCGTGCCTGTCTTCCCTAATAAGATGTTTCCTCCTTCTCTATTCTAGTGCCTGTGGGGTGGAAGAGTGACAGGTGTCAACACAGTTCCAAGTCCTGCTGCACAGTACCCAGTCACATCACAGCACAAGTCCCCACATTTGCATCTCATTACAGGCTGCACATGTCCTCATTTGCATGTGCTGAGTTATAAATGAGCTGCTGTGCACTACCATACACCACTGGTGATCAGCAGGTACTGCATCTTGAAGGTTTATTTGGTACAGCTACACTGTTGATGGGTGTATAGCCATGTATCAACCATGACTGGGGACTGTGCAGCAGGATTTGGAACTGTGCTGACACCTGTCAGTCTCCCAGCCCACAGGCACTAGAATGGTGGAGGAGGAGGAGGAGGAAGTGAGAAGGAGGAGACATCCTATTAGGGAAGATAGGCATGCAGCAAGAGAGGACACAGGGATGGAATGTGGCGGCCCAGGCAATGAATGCCCATGGGGAGTGCAATCACATTACCCAGGAGTGCATGAAAAGGATGAACAGTATCTGGCCACCATGCGGGCAGCCCAGCTGGCCATAGGGGGGAGGGCCACGCACTGTGCCACCACTGACAACCAGTTAGGAGCTGCTTGCATCCACCATCCCATGCCTCTGTGGAGGGTGTCCCTGGTGGGGGTTTGCAGATAGGAGGAAGCCCTTCACAGCACTGTGAACGTGCATGTGTCACTTTGTCTGTATGGCTGTGTGTTCTGTTCCTGGGTGTACAGGGTATGCCACACATGGACACACACTATGTTGCCATGTCACTGTGCAGGGCTTCCATTGTTGTACAGTCCCCCCATGGACATGCAGTGTCCCTGTTGCAGCCCTTGGATGCTTCAGTGGCAGGCTATGCCACCAGGGATGTAGGCCTGCTGGGACTGGGCCACGGTGTTAGTCCATGTCACGTGTGTACACATGCCCTGCCTATATACATCCACCACTCATGCCAGTGCAATGCACTGTGCTGAGCAGTCACTGTTGATGGTGAGCCTACCAACCGGGGGCAGTGTCTGTGTCTATGGGGGGGGTCATGTTCACATCCAAGGCCTAAAGGCTGTACACACTGCATAACCATGGTGGCATGGCCCAGTGGCGTGCATTGCACACAAAATATGGTGGTGTGGGTAACACAGGCCACAGTGTAGGACCATGCTATGTGTGGCAGTACAGAACACCTGTTCTGCATGGTGCATGGCCCATGCACACTGGTCAGTGGAAATCCATGGCCATGGTATCCTGACCATGCACTCATTTCTGCCTTATAGCACCATCATGCCTCAGGGGTGCTGCAAGGCCCAGACTGCAGATGGAGGGGCTGGTGAAGGAGAAGGAAGAGGAACCCAGGCCATCAACATCAGCCGGGGCCATGGCAGGTGCAGGTAGTGCACCCATGTTCCAGGACCTCCTGGCATTTGTGGGTCTGAATGCCCTCTCTTAGCTAGAGTTGTCGGACGATCTCACAGTGCTGGCATCTGCCACGGAGGATGATGGTGAGGATGACACCACATAGGTAGTGGTGACAGCACACAGCAGTGTCACTGCCAAAGTGCTGGTGGCTACATGGACAGCAACAGACATGGTGGGGCACACTGCCCCCATGCATGGCCCCACCAGATCACACCAGATCACACCTACACTGACCGCACCTGCAGCAGTTGTTGGTGGCCAAGGTACATAGAAACATATAATCTGACAGCAGATAAGGACTGCTTGGCCCACCCAGTCTGCCCATTCCCTACCTAATGGATAAGCTGCAGATCCTAGTTAACCAGCAGCCTACTTCTTTCTAGCCCCACCCCTAGAATTGCCTTATGGCTGTCCCATGCATGCTTGAATTCAACCACTGTTTTTTGACTCACAACCTCCTCCAGAAGGCCATTCCATGCATCCACAACCCTCTCTGTAGAAAAATATTGCCCACACATTACCTCAGGAACCTCCCTCCATCTTCAAATTGTGCCCCTTGTTCTGGTACCTCTTTTTTTGAAAGATGCTGCCCTCTTGGACTTTGTTGATTCCCTTGAGGTACTTGAAAGTTTTTATCATGTCCCCCCTCTCCCTCCTTTAGTCTCTCTTCATATGTCTTCCGGTGCAGACCCTGCACCATTTTAGTTGCCATCCACTGGACAGGTTCCATCTTGTCTATGTCCTTGCATTGGGTCTCCAGAACTGCACACAGTACTCCAGATGGGGTCACACCAACTGTCTGTAGAGAGGGATAACAACTTCCTGTTTTCTACTGGTGATGCCTCTTCCTATGCATCCCAGTATCCCCCCCAGCCCTCCTTACTGCCCTCTCACGTTGCTTGCCCACCTTTAAGTCATCTGATATGACTACCCCCAGGTCCCTTTCCATTTCTGTTGTTGTTAGTATCTACCTTTGTGTACTCTTCCCTGGGTTTTGTTTCCCAGGTGCATTACCTTGCACTTCTTAGCATCAAATCTAAGCTGCCATACATTTGACCATTCCTCTAACCTTGCCAAGTCCTTCTCATCCTTTCCACCCCACTGTGCATCAACTCTGTTGCAGATCTTTGTGTCATCTGCAAAAACATATTTTCCTTCAGTCCCTCTACAATGTTGCTTACAAAGACATTGAAGAGGACCAGTCCTAATACTGAACCCTGCGACACCCCACTAGTAACCCCCTTTTCTTCATAGTGGACTCCATTTACTATTACTCTCTGTGTTCTATTCTCCAGCCAATTATTTACCCAAGCTATCATCTTGGGACCCACTTCCAGGCTGGCTAACTTGTATATTAATCTTTTGTGTGGGACTGAGTCAAATGCCTTGCTAAAGTCTAGGTAGGCCATGCCCACAGCCCTTCCCTGATCTACTACTTTGGTCACCCAGCCAAAGAAATCTATTAAATTCATCTGGCATGACCTTCCTGCTGTGAATCCATGCTGCCTGGGTCCTGTGCCCTCTGGCCTCTAGGTACTCGACAATTCTTCCCTTCAGAGTGATTCCATAATTTTCCTTATCACTGAGGTTAAACTAACAGGTCTGTAGTTTCCTGCTTCTGCCCTGCTCCCAATTTTGTGAAGGGAATCACAACTGCCCTCCTCCAGTCCTCAGGTACCACCCCATCCTCCCATAATTTGTTAAAGAGGGTAGTCAGTGGTATCACTAGTTCTACCCTTAGTTCTTTTAGAATTCTGGGATGAATCCCATCAGGCCCCATTGCTTTGTCCACCTTTAATTTTAAGAGTTCTTTCAGAACCCGTTCTTCTGTAAATGGGCTGGTATCAGCTTCTGTATCCAGAGTGTTTCTATTGTTTGTTTTAGGTACCTCCCCCTCTTTATTTGTAAATACTGAGCAAAAATATTTGTTCAGTGTCTCTGCCTTTTCACAGTCACCCTCTGCCCACCCCCTCCCCTTTATTAAGCCTCACTGTCCCTCCCTTGGTCTTCCTTTGCTCCCTGATGTACCTATAAAAGGTTTTATCCCCTTCTTAACTGAGTTGGCTATCTTTTCCTCAGTTCAGGCCTTTGCTGTTCTGACTGCCTTCCCAGCTTTCTTCCTTTAACTGATACAGTTCTCTGTCCTGCTCCATCTGTGATTCCTTGTACTTTCTAGATGCTTCTTCTCTTGAACCTTCACTGCCACCTCCTTTGAGAACCATAGTGGTTTCTTACATCATATTCTTTTTGTTTGTTGCTTCACACAAAGGCTTGTTACCTCTGTGATGGCAGTTTTATTATTCCCATTGTTCTTCACCCCCTCCTTCCTGCCCATTTGCTAGTGCATTCCTTAGGCACTCACCCATTTTGGCAAAGTCAGCCCTCCTGAAGTCCAGTACCTTTGCCTTTGTATGAACTTGACTCTATTGCTGTGTTTACTGTGAAGCCATACTGTTCGATGGTCGCTAGTTTCCCAGATGGCTTACCCATTTCTACATTTGATCATCTCTCCATCTCCATCTCTATTTGAGAGGACCAGGTCTAAGATTGCTCCCTCTCGAGAGTGGGGCTCCAATACTAGTTGTCTAAGGCATGCCCCTGTACGGCATCTAGAATAACTCCACTCCAAGAAGTGGCTGCTGCAACTGCACTCCAGTTAACATCTGGCATATTCAGATCACCCATTAGCAATATATCCCTTTATCTGCCATTCTAAGTATATTTTCTATCATTTCCTTGTCCATTTCCTCCCCCTGAGACGGGGGTCTGTATACAACCCCTGTGAGGATTGTGGTGCCATTGCCTGCCTCCAAATTGACCCACAGTGCTTCTTCTCCTCCCTGTTTACCCTTTTGTTCTGTTGCTTTGATTCCTTCCCTTATGTAGAGAGCTACTTCTCCTCCTCTTTTACCCTACCTGTCCCTCCTGTAGATAGCGCATCCTGGTATGTTTATGTCCCAGTCATGGTTCTGTGTGTACCATGGTTCTGTGACTGCCACGATATCCAGATGTTCCTCCTCCATCAAGGCCACTAATTCAGGAAGCTTGTTACCCAGACTATGGGCATTGGTACTCATTGCTCTCCATTTTTTGATGGCTTTACCTTCTGTAGCAGCATCCCCCACTGACCTTTCTACCTTGGTCTTTTTCTCATTTAGTACCCTGTTTTGTAGGGAGGCTGGGATTTTCCTGCTGCTTATCAGTGCCTCCCCTTGACTAGTTTAAAAGCTTGCCAATGAAGCATTTAAACTGATTGCCCAAAAGACTTGTTCCTTCCTGGACAGATGCAGACCATCCTGCCAGTATAGGCTGGTGCCTCTCCAGGTGGAACCCCAGTACCCAATGAAGCCAAACCCCAGTGCTCCACACCATTTTTTCAAATATTCGTTAAACTGTGTGGTGCAAAGTTCCCTCGCCTCACCCATGCCACTGACAGGCAGCACCTCTGAGAGGGATACTGAGTGTGCTACTTGTCTCAAGCCCCGCCCCAACTCTATAAAGTCCTTCTCCACTACTCTAATCTCATGATGAGCCAAGTCATTTGTCCCTAGATGGGCAATGACATCCAGCTCAGACTCCTGTGCAACTGTTCTCGTGATCCTAAGGATGCTTCCTGTCCCTCAAGCCATGGCACAGGCAAGGACCTTGCTTCAGTTTTCCTGCCCCCCAGTTCTATCCTCCTAATAATTGGAGTCCCCTACCAGGAGCTGCTTCCTTTCCCTGTGGTGCCCTCTGCCTCCTTCCTGAGGGCCTCGCTTGTGACAGTTGTCTGCACCCTCCTTAGTCTCCTCTGCGGGTGCATCCATAGGGGAACTATGCTTCCCTAGAAGGGTGTATGGATTGTGGAGTGGAACAACTGACTGGGTGTGCCTCTGTTCCACCACCCTTGCCCTCCCTGAGCCCACTGTGGTCCAACTGCTGTGCTTTCTTCACAACCTCTGAGGTAGTGGTGGTGGCTCTGGTGCTCCCTGGATGGGGGAGGTTCCCTTGCTACTGTCCAGTGTGGCCTGAAGACGGGCAACTTCCTCCCTCAGGGCAGATAACTGTCTGCAAACAGGCAGCATCTCAGCCTCCAGAAAGACTCCCGGAAGACTGCTGCCTCACAGCCATTACATTGCACTACTGCCCACATAACTGTCTACCTTGTTTAGTTGGTTTTTTGTGTGTGTGTGATTGGTGTGTTATGTAGAAATATATGTATTTAATAATGTGTATGCTTATATTGTCAGTGCAGTGTGCTAGAGAGGATATGACAGTGATATGCACCTTGCCCTCTTGAGGAAATTATGTCAGACCCCAGGTATAAAGGAACTATTTCCAGGGTGGGTGGGGTAAGGGGTGGGAAGGTTTGGGCCTAAACTGTGCCCTCACAGAAACAATCAGCTAAAAGCTCTGACCTACCACTGCAATGAATGCCTTCCTGTCAGCAAGATGCCCTACACAACAATTTGACAGAAAATTCACTGCTAATCAAACAGAGAAATATCAAACATCCAAGTCAGACACAGGTAAACCTCCCCATCCCAAAACAGCCTGGTGACTTGTGCTCTGAAAGCAGCCCCAAAACAGGTCATCTGTGCAGAAGGGCAGACACAGAAAACAGTATTCAGACCCTGTGGGTTGAAAATCTTTCTGCACTGAAAATCTTAACAATTGTAACAAAAGTAAAGCAAGCTCCACCTCCCTCTGTTGATTGAAAGACTGCCTTTTCTGATCATTCTAAGTTCCTTATTTCACCCTTCAGTTAGAAGTATCCTCCACCTGAAGAATATTAACTTTCCTAAGGAATCTGCTTCAAACCAAAGACAATTGTAAATTATGAGTTCCACTTCACTCTGTTGTAGTACAACTCGCTTTCTTGCAAATCTTAAGTCCAGTGGTGCAGCAGGCGGCTGTCGTCAGCAACATTCTGCTTGTACCCATGATGCACCTGTACCAGGTCCCACTGTGCCTGCCCACTTACAGTCTATGCCCGAACAGCAGTCAGCCATGCTGTATCCACAGGCAATGGATGTGGCACTGCAGGCCGGAACACCCCCCACCCATCAGCTACCCTCACAGGATGGGTCCCCTACTGACAAGCTGGACAAACACACCCAGCTCCTGCAGGCATCCATAGAGCACTAGGGTGCACTCTGAGGTGTGTCAGGGCTGGAATGTGCAGGTGGGCATCCTTGATGACCATGCTCTGCAGGGCGCTGCCAGTTACTTGGCCAGATATGCCAACTCCAAGTGGAAGTGCTTGATGAGATTCACCAACTGAGGGCAGACATAACAGCAGGCTTCAAGAGGATTGCACAGGCCATTCAGGTGGGCAGTGTTGCTGTAGTGCCCCATGAATGCAGGAGTGCTGCCGCACCCCACATAGTGACATCAGCACTTCCACACATGGCGTTACTTGAGTCCATTGCTTCTGACACTATCCCTGCCTCAGGTATTTCTAACACCCCTGGGTCCCATCTGAACTTCAGGAATGTGGCACCCATGATCACACAGTCATAGTCAATGGGTCTACCCATGCTAGCACAGTTGACTCACCTGCTGTGGTGGGTGACACCCCAGAGTGGGTCACCCATCGTAGGCATGGCCACCCATGTGACCGTGGTGGCTGTGGTTGAAGACAGTGATGCCACCTGTATGCAGTCATCATGGCACATTCCCCATCAAGGCATTGTTGGCCACACACTGCTGACCATGTCCAGGTCACATGCAGCAGCATCGCATGTACCTGTGGCATGCATGTCCATGCTGGTAGTGTAGCATTCAGGGTATGTGGTGGGGCACAGCTGTTATGTTGTCTGGCATGAGCATGATGAGTGCAGCCTTGTGTGTCCACTGTGCATGTGTGCAGGCGGTGTCCTCTTATCCATGCCAACCACCACAGTAACCCCGTGTACCCCTATACCTGATGGTACCACAGTGGCCACACATGCATGGGTGTGTGCTTCCAACACTATGGTCCTGTCAACCATGCTGCATATGCTGATCTGCACTTGTGGTTCCCCAATCCCAACTGCTACTTGCACAGCCCCTATGGTCCTCTCTGGTACCCACCTGCAGTTCCCAGTACTCCCCGCGAATTTGTGTCCCTGTGCCCTGGCAGCCAGTTGTGAGGCCCTGTGGTCATGGAGTGCCTGCCCACCCCCGACTGGTGGCCCCTCATCCTCTGAGCTGTCACCTAACTCAACTTGTCATGGATTCCATGGTCCATGGACATGTTGTTTAGCATGTAACAGGCTAGGAATATGCCACAGGCCTTCTCTGGGCTGTACTGTAGGGCACCACCAGACCTGTCCAGGCATCTGAAACACATTTTCAGCATGCTGAATGCATGCTCGATGATATTATGTGCCATGGCATGTGCCTCATTATACCTCTCCTCCACCTGTTATGTGGGCTGGCATATGGGGGTGAGCACCCATGGCTATAGGGGGTATGCACAGTCTCCTGTGTAGGATAACAGCATTTAGGTGACCATCCATTCCAGGTGTGCAACATCTCTATGCATGTGCATGTCAGCACCAGCTCGTGTGGCCCCACACTGCTATTCCCACAACCCCGCCCCCGACCATGCCTGCAATATCACATCAGTGGGTGCACTGCATGTGTGTTGCATGTAGAGATGTGCTGAGCATGACATGACCTCCAACAGCCATGCCCTGCAGTCACATGCCCTACCCTGCAGGCACACTGCCACTGTCCTGTTCTGCTGTGATCTCTGGACAACCAAGGCACCTGTGTCAGGCACAGGCCCTGTACCACTGCATGCCTGCATACATGTGCATGCTGTGTGCGTGTCCCAGCCTCCCTCTCCCAGTGCACAGACACCCCTTCTGTCTGTGGTTTTCTGATTTGGCAGTGGGCACATGTGGGCCACAGTGTATGCCTTTTAGCTGTATTGACCCCTGTGGGTGTCCCACCCAGCAGTTCTGCCAGCTGTATTGTGTGCCACTGTGTGCTCTGTGTGCCTGTTGTCTAGCTCCACTCACTCACTAGTTGGCTACTAGATATCCTGCCATTCTTGATCAGGCAGCACAGGGCTGACTGGTGCCAGATATTGGCATCATGTGCACTTCCAGGGTGCATGGCACAGACATTGGTGATGTGTCCCGTAGCATTGCACACCACCCAGCAGTTTACAGAATGGAAGCCCTTCCTGTTGACATATGCAACACTCTCAGGGCCAGATGGTGTGCATATTGCCATATGGGTGCAGTCTATGGCCCCTAGCATGCTTGGTATGTGTGCCACCCTGTGGAAGTGCATCATTGTTTCTGTCTGCTCTGCCTGAGTGCTTGGGAATTTGATGTGCTACAAAGCATGTGAAAGCAGAGCAGTGAGGAACTGGGTGAGGAGTCGGGAATGTGGCAGACTCTGTGATGCCAGTGGGGTCACCCACCTGGGTCTGGAAGATGCCTGTGGTGAGTAGTCCGGTTGCTGCTGTTGCCTTTGTATCCGCCATCATGGTGTGACTCCTATGTGTTGGTGCCTGTAGTTTATCATGGAGCAGCTCACAGAGCTGTGTCAGCAGTGCCCTGTTGAGTCAGTACTGGCCCACAATCTCTGTGTCACTCAGCTGTTCAAATGTGACATGGGCATGGTACATTCTCTGCTGGGCATACCACCTATGGGCCCTTCCACAACCATGTTGTAGTTCCCCCCTGTCTCCTCACTCCCTGCCTTTAGGAATGCAGACCCATCCATGGCTGCTTTGTGGTGCAATACTGCTCCGTGCCTGTGGGAGGCTTGGACTTGGGCATGCTTTTTATATGCCTATCTTTGCATGGCACATCTGCATAATGCACTGCAGATGTGCAACACATTTTGGCTGAATATAGTGCTGCACAGCACATTCTTGGGAACACCCCCTCTACATGAGCTGCATATATTATAGCTGATCTCGGGCACATCTAGTGTTGCACTGCACATCTCTGTCCTTTCAATATGGCCCCATGGCGCATCTTCTGGTTTGTGCTGGTGCATCTCATGTTGCACTGTGCATCTTCTTTGAATATCCTGGACTCGGTTCCTCCCACCAGTGAAACAGTTTGAAGTTTCATGGCAAATGCCACTTCATCAGAAAATCATGATTACATAAATAATTCAAATTGTTCACAAGAAATTGGCATTTCTGGTACTTTTTATATAATTATAAAAGCTTATGTGCTTTCCCAGCTCACCAAAAAACACTTCTCTACCTTTCCTGTCATCAACCAATGTGATTGCTATTAAAGTGCACTCAGATTTTCTGGGAATATGGCTGACATCCAGCTGACAGAAGCCATGTATATATGAATGCGCGTTCTAGGGCCCAGGATCTCCAGGGCCTGCAAATTTCATAACGATTGGTTCAGCAGTGTAAAAATTCTAGAAGACTGAAAATACATAAATGTTACCAAATTAAGACCATTGTTTTGCTCACCTGTAGCTCAGAAAACAACTGACAATTGAAACCCAAGAAGATACTTCTGATAGGTAGTATCACTGGAAAATGTTGTTTTTAAGTTGTTAACCTTTTAAAATGCCATTTTCCTGCATTGTTTTATTTTTATTTTAGTCTTTGGTAACCGAGTAAGGTCCCACTAGGCACAAATGCCTGTTTTCAGGGGTGACCTGGGAGCACTGGGCGGTTAAGTGACTTGCTTAGAGTCACACAGTATGCAAATGGAGGCTGTGAGAATCCAACTCAGGTCTGATCTGTTGGATGTATCAAGCTCATTCACACCTCGTTCCTCTATCCTCTAGGCTATACTGCCAGCCCAGTACTGCCTGCATGTGCAGTCCATTTTTCTTGCATTCTATGCATGAGGGTTTTTCACGAGAACACTGGATTTACTGAGTTAGAAAATAATTTTTTTAAACTTTTGGCCGTAAGTTGGCCATTTTGGGTCTGACTGACACCACAGGCCTGATTTCAGAACGGGTCCAGGATGATTCTGGGGACTTGTGGCAAAGTGTTTGATGCAAGTGCTGACTTGCGTCAGACATGCGATTCCAGAAGCCGATGCTGTAAGTCCCCGACGCCGCTTAAGTCTGACCATCTTGCTGATGGCCTAACATTGTGTCCTTGGGTGAACCCTGGCAATGGGGCAGGCCGCCATAAAGCAGGTACTTCAGTGCTTCTGGAATAGTACAGGATTGCATCCAGGAGTGCTGACGCATTTGCGGGTTACTTTGCAGCAGACACAGGGCTTGCCACAAGTCCTGCATCCCTCTTCTGGAATCGGACCCCACATTTCCAGAGAGGGCATATCAGCACTCCGTCTCATGAACACATAAGTGTCATTGTGTTTGTGTACCCCAAAATGTGTTTTTGGTGTGAACCCCAAAAATGCTTTTTGAGGAGCATTTATAAAATTACAGGTATGTGTACATGAAGTGGGGTTCTGATATGCACACCCCGACAATTTGTGGTCACTCAAACTCCAAATGAACACGCTACGGCCAAAAGTAAAAAAAAATGTAAACAATTGTTTCCATGAGACTTGTACTATGAAAACAACAACCCCCACTCCTGGGTACCCCTGCCCAGTGGCCTTTAAGCACCCCCCTTAAGCTATTATGTTCACAACCACACCCCTGTTCTTTATTGGGCTACCAGTGTACTGAAGCCTAGGGACCATTCTCATTGTAGTGGAAAAGACAAGCTACAGTAAGCTTGTCAAGATGTAGAAAGACAGGTGGGAAGGCCAAGACTCATCAATCTCAAGCCAGCCTGCAGTTCCCCATCAGCCGTGTGCATAGGCTACTCTGGAATGGAACTAAACAGCATGGGCAGGGGCCAGAGCTGCAGTTTCTCTGGCCCACAGTGCTCAAGTATCTGATGGCTGAAATACTGGAGTCATCCAGCAACAGTATTCACAAGAAGAAGACAGGGGTAAAAAGGAGTGAACAGGGTACAGGAGAGGAGTCTCCTTCAAATGAGGAAGAGCACCAGGACCTGAGGGCATGTGATGAAGTACAAGGGAAGGAAGTTAAAGAGGGATGTGAAGGAATACTACTTTACTGAAAGAATGGTGGATGCCTGGAACAGACTGCCAACGGAAGTGGTGGAGGCAAAAAGAGTAGAGGGCTTCAAGAATGCATGGGATAGGCATAAGGGAACTAGAAGTGAACCAAAATTAAATATTACCTGCATTATAAGAAGTTCAGGCTTTAATCTTGTCCCAAATATTCTGACCCACCAAAGGCTACAGAATCATCTGGGTTAGGATTTCCCAATGGACTGGGGAGGTAAACAAGTCTTATTGCAATAAAGGGCGCTAAGCTTGGAGTAGACTTTGTTTTGTAGTAATAGTAAACTTCATTTTTATACAGGATTTTGAGTTTACATGCCATTAGGGCTTTAGAATACCCTATATGCAAAGTGTTCCTGTTCCAATGTTACATTAGGTTTTCAAAGTTACACACAGAAAATTAAATTATGCATATAGAGTTGTATATACAAACTGCGCTGGGCAGGAGTGCAAGCCCAGGTGCAGCGCAACTGGGCTGCACCTGGGCATGGACCAGGCGATATCCATTGGTACTGTACCATGGCACAGCACCATTGAATATAGCACTGATGGCACACGCACTGCGCATGGCGCAGTGGCACTGCGCTAGCGCAAGTGGCAGAACTGGAGCAGGGGGATGCACCAGTGCAACAGCAGTTGCGCAAGGTGCATCAACCATGATATTCAGCACTGGGCATGCAAATGAGGCCATTATGCATGCAAGGTGCAAATGGGGCCACTTGCATGTCATTATGGCCCCATTTGCATGCGGTGTGCCGATCCCCAGTGACTTGAGCCTGGCGCTCTGCCAGGCTGCAGCCGTCCGGGACCAATGCCCTGCAGTCCCATGGTGGTTCCCCCACTCCAGTATGCCCAATCGTGGGCATTAGCCATGTTAAATTCTCTGCTGGTCCAGTGGAATCCCCCCCTCCATTGCCCAATCATGGGCATAAGTAACAATGAATTCCCTGGTGGTCCAGTGGAATCCCCCCACCCATCGCCCGATCGTGGGCATAAGTAATATATATTACCTGGTGGTCCAGTGGTAACCCCCTTCCCATCTGCCCACTGAGGTCACCCACCACCAAGCACCCCCATCATCGGCGGGTGGTAGCACCCCACTGCATGCTGCCCAGATGCCCACCAAATGATAACGTGCTGTACGGTCTGTACACCAATTGGTCCACTGCATGGACCAATGGGCATGCAGACCATTCTGTACTACTGTACTCTTAAAACTGAAGGTGGACAAAGCAATGGGGCCTAATGGGATTCATTCCAGAATTCTAAAAGAACTAAGGGTAGAACTAGTGACACCGCTGACTACCCTCTTTAACAAATCATGGGAGGATGGGGTGGTACCCGAGGACTGGAGAAGGGCAGAAGTGATTCTCCTTCACAAAAGTGGGAGCAAGGCAGAAGCAGAAAACTACAGACCTGTTAGTTTAACCTCAGTGGTAGGGAAAATAATGGAATCACTTCTGAAGGAAAGAATTGTTGAGTGTCTAGAGGCCAGAGGGGCTCAGGACCCAAGGCAGCATGGATTCACAGCGGGAAGGTCTTGCCAGACAAATCTGATAGATTTCTTTGACTGGGTGACCAAAGTAGTAGATCAAGAAGGGGTTGTGGACATGGCCTACCTAGACTTTAGCAAGGCATTTGACACAGTCCCACACAAAAGATTAATATACAAGTTAGCCAGCCTGGGAGTGGGTCCCAAGATGACAGCCTGGGTAAAGAATTGGCGAAGAATAGGACACAGAGAGTAATAGTAAATGGAGTCCACCTGAAGAAAGGGGTTACTAGTGGGTACCGCAGGGTTCAGTATTAGGACCGGTCTCTTCAATGTCTTTATAAGCCATATTGCAGAGGGACTGAAGGAAAAGTATGTCTCTTTGCAGATGACACAAAGATCTGCAACAGAGTTGATGCACAAGGTGGGTGGAAAGGATGAGAAGGACTTGGCAAGGTTAGAGGAATGGTCAAATGTATGACAGCTTAGATTCAATGCTAAGAAGTGCAAGGTAATGCACCTGGGAAACAAAACCCAGGGGCAGAGTACACAATGGGGGTGAGATACTAACAACAACAAAAGGGAAGGCCGGGGTAGTCATATCAGATGACCTAAAGGTGGGCAAGCAATGTGAGAGGGCAGCAAGGAGGGTTGGGGAATACTGGGATGCATAGGGAGAGGCATCACCAGCAGAAAACAGGAAGTTATTATCCCTCTGTACAGACAGTTGGTGAGACCCCATCTGGAGTACTGCGTGCAGTTCTGAGACCCAATCTCCGGGAAGGACATAGACAGGATGGAGGCAGTTCAGAGGAGGGAACTAAATGGTGCAGGGTCTGCACCAGAAGACATATGAAGAGAGACTTAAGGAGCTGAATATGTATAGCCTCGAGGAAAGGGAGAGAGAGGGGGCATGATAGAAACTTTCAAGTATCTCAAGGAATCAACAAAGTCCAAGAGGGTAGCATCTTTCAAAAAAGAGGTGTGCAAGAACAAGGGGACACAATTTGAAGATAGAAGGGGGCGGCTCAGAGGTAATTTAAGGAAGTATTTTTCACAGACAGGGTTGTGGATGCATGGAATGGCCTTCCGAGGAGGTTGTGGAGTCAAAAACAGTGGTGGAATTCAAGCATGCATGGGACAGTCATAAGCAATTCTAGGGGTGGGGTAGGAAGAAGTAGGCTGCTGGTTAACTAGATCTGCAGCTTATCCAATAGGTAGGGAAATGGGCAGACTGGGTGGGCCAAGCGGTCCTTATCTGCCATTAAAATCTATGTTTCTATGTTTCTACACAGGCCTGATATATGAATGAACACATTCATTCACATATCGGGCCTGTGTAGTACAGTATGGTCTGCATGCCCATTGGTCCATGCAGTGGTCCAATAGTTGTACAGACTGTACTGTACTGTACGCTGTCATTTGGCGTGCAGCCAGGCAGCATGCGGGCAGGGTGTTGCCACCTACCAATGATGGGGAGGGTGCTGGGTGGCAGGGGACCACAGTGGGCGAGTGGGGTACCTCTAGATCACCAGGTAATGTATTTTACTTATGCCCGTGATTGGGCAATGGGGGGATTCCATTGGACCACCAGGTAATTTACTATTACATATGCCCACAATCAGGCGATGGGGGTGTGGTTCCACTGGACCACCAGGTAATTTAATATTATATATGCCCGTGATCGGGCATTGGGGTGGTTTCCACTGGACCACCAGGGAGGCCTTTAATACAGTTGCCCGCGATCAGGCAATGAGGAGGGGGGGCACAATGCTCCCAGGGCAGGGGGCTTGTGGTCAGCGTTCTGGGTGAGTGGGTAGCCACCCATGGCTGGTGGCTGCCGTATTGCACCCTGCAATATGGCAGCTCACCTGTGGGTGGCCAGGACTTGTTCCTGTTTTTTCCAGGCACATCTTTGTGCCCCCCTGAGCAGCACAAGGTGGAGTTGTGCCAGCATATGCACCACACATCCAGGGCTGACTATCAGGATGTGCCGCAAATGCATGGGCACACCTCCCACACTTGCGTTGCACACATTACTGATGCACCCGGCATATCAGGAGTTGCGCATCACAACTTGTCCCTTTGGATATCGCGCCAGGACGCATTGGTGGGTTGCGCATAGTGCATCCCTGTTGTGCCATGTGCAACCCTTTTGAGTATCCAGGCCATAATATATAAAAAATGTGGGATGACAATTTAAAATCACAAGCAACTGCAATACTTTATATGTTCCTAAAAAATGCAGCTCACTTATTGCATTCACATATGTAACATAATTTGTTTTGCATTGCAGTACTGAAAACCCTGGGGGAAAATTCTGTCATTCATAATTCTGAAGAGATCTTGTTCCATGCTCTCACAGCCTTGTAGTGGAAAATCATGTTTCCCTACTGATATTTTGGTTTAGGGATGATCAATTCCCAATTACCTAGTTTCTCAGGTGAATATTATGGTTTGGTTTTGCTAATTTGTCCAGTAAGCAGAGAGGTTTATTATTGTTTAAGGTTTGTGTACTAGAGCTTCCAAAAAGCCTTTTCTCCTCCTTTCCAGGGGCATCCCTCCCAACTTTTAATGCACCTAACAGTGGAGGGTGTTGTAATCACACTGGAGAATAAATCTATCCAGTCTGTTGTAATTTATATCTACCTTGTGTAGCTGACTCTTATTTGAGTGGCCATATATATGGCTCCCATAATCTATCATTGGCAGGACTGGTTGATTTGCCATGGACTGCTGTGCTCCATTTGTAAGGCACAAGGATACACATTGTAAAGCTCCAATCCTGCCATTTATTTTCCTTGTTAAGTCTTTAATGTATGAATTAAAGGACAAATGTGGATCAATTATTACCTCTAAATATTTGTAAATTGTGACTTGTGTTAATGTTTGACCTTCTATAGTTTTTATTTCCAATTTAATAGCGTTCTTCCATTCTCTGACTGAGTCAAGACTGAAAAATATTGGCCTGGATATTCAGAAGAGTTGCACATGGCGCAACAGTGTTGCACCATGCGCAACCTGCTGATGCGCCCCAGCGTGACATTCAAATTGGGATTGTGCCTGGCACAGATCCAGATGCGCCAGAGTGCATCAGTAATGTATGCAGTGCAGGTGGGGGGCATGCCCATGCATACTCCACACATCCCGATATTCTGCCTGTGATGTGCTGAGTCCATGCATGCACAACCCCTACTTGCGCTGCACGCAGGTGAGCCAAAAAAAGGAACAACAGCTGGCCACCCAACGGTGAGCTGCCATATTGCAAGGCACAACATCGCAGCTGCCACCTGTGGGTGGCCACCTGAACTCTGGCTGCACCTTCATGGCAGCGTCACCCATGCCGGATCGCGGGCATGTGTCTAAAATGTAAGTCCAATATTCTTAGTGGTCCAGTGGACCGCCGCGCCTGATCGCTGGGCATAGGTAATACAAGGAGAGCCCATGTACCCTCCCACTCCATCCACTGATCCCCACCACCACCCCCGGCCAGCGGTGTGGTGGCAGCACCCACCGCCTGTTGCCCGACTGCCCGCTGACCGACAGTAGGGCTGTATTGCCTATTGTCCACAGCGTGAGCCATAGTGTCAGTCGCACATTACGAGTCCAGTGATATGTGAAATGGATCCATTCACATATCTGAACTGTGTAGTACGGTACGGGCTGCACGCCCATTGGATCACGCCTGACCAAAGGGCATACAGCCCTACCATACACGGTCAATCAGGGTGGTGGGGTGGCGGCAGGTGGGTGCTGCTGCCCTGCCACTGACCTGGGGGGGGGGGCAGGTTCAGTGGTGGGTGGGAGGGGTACTGTGGAGCTCCTCCTCATTATAACATTTTGCCCGCGATTGGGCTGCGAGCAGTCCACTGGACCACCAGGGATATTGGACATATTATTTTTACACAGATGCCCACGATCGTGCTACAAGCGGTCCACTGGACCACCAGGGATATTGATGCTTAATTGACTCGAGGATCAGCACACCTGCATGCAAATGGGGCCATAATGACATGCAAATGGCCCCATTTGCACCTTGCATACATTATGGCCCCATTTGCATGTGCACTTTTGAATATCATGGTTGTTGCGCGTAGCACAATGGAACTTGCGCTTGCGCATCCCCCTGCTCCACTCTGGCTGGCGCAGTGCCACTGCACCATGCACACTGCAGGTGGCCAGGGTGTGATATTAAATGATGTTGTGCCATGGCGCAGCTCCGTTGAATATTGCCCAGTCAACGCCCTGTGCATCTAGTTGCGCTGAGCCCAGGCTTGCGCCACAGCCTGGCACAGTCTGAATATCTGGGCCTTTGTGTTTTCTTTTGTATTTGTTATTAGTTTTGAGGAGAGGAATCACACCCACATTATTAAGAAATCCAGTTGCAGTTTGTGCTCCACCTCCTTGTAGTTGCTTCCTCTGCCACCAGGCCAGTATCCTCACCAGTATATACTCCCTACCTCTAGCGAGGATTGGCCAAAAGTGGGACTGTGAAAGAGCAGTCTGGAAGACTATGTGTATTTGTGCAGGAGTTCTGTGATTGGTTCGCTTTTATTTGTCTTTAGGCACTGTGCCTTGAAAGTGCTTGTATTTACTGCAGATTCAGTGGGGAAGCCCAGTCTGGTATGACCCAGAGGAGCAGTCTGGGATTGAGGAGGACTGGTAACAGCCCCCTAGCCATTCCAAACACCTAGCCCAGTAGTGAAGTGTAGAGGTAGCGATCACCTAACAAGCAGCTACTGTGGGTCCACTGAGGTGGTAGCTGCTGGCTTTTCAGCAGTTTAAGTGATTTTAAGTTGTTAAGATTGCAAAACCAGAAGTACAGGACCTAGGGAACTTCCAGTTTCACCACTATATGCTCCCTGCCTCTAACAAGCATCAGCGAGCACAGTGCAGAGGCAACAGTGGCAGAGGCAAGCTGCATCTGCCTGAGCAGCAGAGATAGCAGGCCTGCAATATGTATCTACAGAGTTTTAAAGTAAATGCTAGATTGCTTGAGAAATATGGGGGATGAGATTATAGTTTGCGATTCCTGCACAGTGTTTTGCTAAGGGGGAGAACATGCAGAATATTAAATGTGATAATTGCTTACTCATTAAAGTTTTGCAGGAAGAAATAGTGACTTAACGAGGTACCTAGAGGTTCAAAATGAGATTATTAGAATAATTTGTAGATGCCACTGCTTCAAGGCTAAGTGAAGGTGAAGGAGGAGTCATTCAGGTAAACTCACAACAAGAAGAGAGCAACCTAGAGGCAAAGAGAGATAAAAGAAAAAGGAGTGGGGCAGAGGAATATAATGAGGTTCCTCAACCTTAGATAAAAGAATAGAGCAAGGTACAAAGCAAAAGAAAATGTAGGAGAAGGCAGACTCTGGAAGCAGTCTCCATCGAGTTATAAAATAGATTCAGTGTACTGGTGATGGGTGAGAAGCATCTAGAAGCAGATAGCACCATTAATGTCAGCTCAGCAGAATCTTCAATATTAGCATACATTATGGCAGTCAATGACTTACCTATAAATTCAGGCAGCACAGAAGGGATGGGCAAAAACATAGGGACATAGTGGTAATCTGAGACTCTATTTTGAAATTTATACATAAAGACATCTCTAAGGGTTGGAAGGAAGACACGTCAGTCTGTAGCCTGTCAGAAGCAAAAATCAGTGATATAAAAAGAATTGCATAATGGGTTTCTGGACCACACAGAGAAGCCAATAGTGATGTTGCATCTTGGGGTGAATGATATCTAGAGAAGCATGACTTTAGATATCCAACTGGATTTTGAGGAGGTGGGAACAATGTTAAAGAGCAGGGACTGTGACATCATAATATCAGGAATTTTTACCAGTAATGAAAGGCAGGGAGATCGCAAATTAAGAAAATAGAACAATTTAATTGGTTGTTACACAGATGATGTATATGAGAAAGAGATATATTTTTGAGTCACTGGCCTAGCTTTTCAGACCTTGGGCTATTCAGTAGGGATGGCCTCCATTTGAATAGACATGGTTCCAGGTTACTAGCAGGAAGAATTAGCATGAGAATTAAGGAATGTTTAAACTGGCATGGATTAAGGATGGAGAAGTGATTTAAGTAAGGAGATTTACAAGGTAAAAATTCAGGGTCATAACAACATGGGCTGGAACTGTCCTTTATTGCATGCAAGGAGTTTACATTAAAAAAATGGACGAGTTTGCATACATCTTGGAGAAAGATTCCATTGATATCTGTGCAGTTACAGAAACCTGGTGAGACAAGGCTGATACATTTGATAGAAATATCCAGGGATACACAGTATACAGGAAGGACAGAGAATATGCAATAGGAGGTTGGGTGGCACTATACGTGTCGGATAGCATTATCTCTGAACAGATCAACATAGGATACAATGAACATGAGCACATACTGTATAGATTAAGCCAGTCCCCAAAACAAGAACTAAAATTATCCTGGGAGCAATATATAGACCTCTATCGCAAACAAAGGAAAGAAATTCTTTACTTGGAGAATTACTAAAAATGTTTGATATTGAGGGCAGATTGATAGCCCTGGATGATTTTAGCATGCCAGGGATAGATTGGTACTTATGGAAGGGTAAGACAAACACTATGGCTCAGTTTCTGGACCACATGACCAACTGATGTTAGATCAATTTGTCACCCAGCCCACCAGAGGTGATATATTTTGAACCTTTTGTAGCAATATGGGCAATTTGATTCAAGACTGCAATATTATGGCACCATTGGTGGTATTGACCACAACATGGTCAGGTTTGAGTTGCAGGAACAGTACCATGATGTGCTAGGTACAACTAGGATTGAATGCTATGACAAAGCAGACTTCTAAGGAATGAGGGAAGATTTTTGAAAATGGGACTGGCAAAAGACTTTTGAGGGTAAAAGTCTCAATGAAATATGAAGAGTATTGGTGGACAATCTAGATACATTAGTTAGCAGATATGTCCTGGTGAAGGAAAAATATAATAGAACTGGCTGGATCCCACCATGAATGGCAAAGAAACTAAGGGGAAATTTAAAATAAAAAGGGTATATATAAAGGCAATAAAAAGTAAAGATTATAGGGACTGGGATGAATACAAATTACAGTTGAAAGAAAGTAAAGGAGCAATCAGACAGTCAAAGAAGAGGATGAGCTGAATTTGGCCATTAAAGTAACAGAATAAAGTATGGGGTGGTGTGTGTAATGAGAAGTTTACACACACTTGAAGTGTTAGATGCTACCTAAACCCCGAGAGCAAAGTTTGAGGGGTTTGTGCCAGCATCTAACACCGAGGGTGTGTGTAAACTTCGAGGCTACACACACAACCCCATATTTTATTTTATGTAATTGTTGAGTTTGACTTTTTCACCACAGCAATTATGTAAAATGAATGGAGGTTGCTGTGGGCCACGGCCCACTGCTCTTAGAGCGTGGTCTGTATGTGCAGTTTTTTTACTTTCTTTTTTTTAAATGTATTTATTTCTGTCAGCAATCAAATGAAGTGTTTTCCCCTGGTAGGTAGTAGATTTTGTGTTTAAAATTCACTTACCGCCAAGTCTGAGGAAGTTCTGTTTCCAGAGAAAAGACAATGTGGATAGTGGTGTGAAGGGAAGAGCTGTGGCAGGTGCATCTGTAGAATGAGAGAAACTGTGCATGTGTTTGCCATTATAAACACTCCTTTAAAATGACAAATTATGCCACAGTTTCCCTATGGGGAAAAAGGCAAAGTCAGTTATTATAAGGATAATTCCAAATAGTTTTATAAGCACATCAATCATAAAAGAGGCAATAACACATGAGTCGGCCCACTTGAATACAGGAATGGGGAAATAGTTTTAAGCCACAACAGTATGGCCCAGATGTTTAATGACTATTTTAGTTCATTGTTTAATGATATGGTGTACTGTGACATAAGGGACATACAGAGATTATATAGCAGATTGACAGTAGAGAGAGATACAATAACAACAGATTATTAAATGTTAACCCTATAAAGCATAAGGGAGGATGGAGTGCACCCAACAGTGGTCAGAGAATTGGCTAATAAATTGGTGGGACCGATCACGTACTTATTTCAAGAATCTTTAGATCAGGGTAGGATGGTGGAATGCTGGAGGTGGGCCACTGTGGTTCCTATCTAGAAAAAGGGAAGCAGGAAGGAATGTGGAAATTATAAGCCAGTGAGCCTAACATCCATCTTGGTAAGATACTTGAAGGGAAAATAAAAGAACATATTGCGAATTTTGTCAAGGAAAATAACTTAGTGGACGAGCTACAGCACGACTTCACAACAGGCTGCTCATGTCAAACAAATCCAATTTAGTTTTATAGCAAGGTTAGCTATGCACTGTAGTGCAGCTCCCCCGTGGACATGATGTTTTTGGACTGCACAAAAGCATTTGATAGAGTTCCCCACTGGAAATGAAAGGAGAACTACTTGGTAAAGTGAAGCCCCAATTGCTTCACAGATCAGGAGCTTCACTGTTCAAATCCCCTGCAGTCACCCTGTAATATGTATAAATTACCTGCCCACTCATGCAATTTGGGGAAGCCTCTGGTGTAGCCAGCTTTTTCAAGCATGGTGCTGATGTCCATGCCTATTCTCACTAGTATTAATGCAAGATGTGGTGCATCATTGCCTCAGCCTTATTGGTGGCCCTATGTATGGAACTATTTTGTAATAATAAATGTGAAATGCAGAGCATTATTTTTACACCAGTTGCCTAAAAGCCATGTGTATGGCTGGCATACACATGGCATTTAGGCAGCTGGTGTAAAAATAATGAATGACACTTTAATATTCATTATTAACAATAGTTCGTTACATAGACTGTAATAAAGGCTGAGAGGCAATGACACGCCATCATCTCACATTAATACTAATGAGAACGTGGAGGACGCTTGGCAATTGTGCTTGAAAATGCTGGTTACACTGTAGGCTTCCTGAATTTTACAATCGGGCAGGTAGTTTATATGTACATTTTACAGGGTGACTGTGGGGAGATGAACAGTGAAGCCTCAATCTGTAAAGCAGTTGGGGCTTACTTTACCAATTAAAACCTTAAATAGCTTGGGGTTAGATGGTAACATTACTAACTGGATTGGGTCATGGCAGACAGATAGGAAGCTGTAGGTGAGTTTTAGGGGTAGTACATCAGGATGGGCAGGTGTAACCAATGGGGTCCCCAGAGGCTTGGTACTCGGTCCCCGCTGTTCAACCTGTACATATCATCTATATGGTGCAGTGGGGATATTTGTTGGCAAGTTTGCAATGATACCAGAGTTGGCATGAGGGTAAGAACTACAGATAAAATATCAAAACTGCAGAGGGGCCTGGCAAAACTGAAACAATGTACTGAATTACATAGGGGTTATATTTTAACATCAATAAATGCTCAGTTATGCATTTTTGACAGGAACAATACAAGGGCGCTCTTTTCCTTTGGTGGTAAATTGTTGAAAGAAGTGACACAAGAAAGGGACCTGAGTGTGATAATATTCAATTACTTAAGTTTCAGAAAGCACTGTCACAGCAGTAAACAAAGAGCTAATGGTGTTCTTAATAGCATTCTCAGGCACATTACAAGCAGAGATAGGGAGGTAATTGTTCCCCGATTTGTGTCCTTAGTTAGGCTGCATCTCGAATATAGTGCCCAATACTGGGTACCTGGAACCAAAACTGAAATAAAAGCTTTGGAGGGGATACAAAGAAAGGCAATCAGGACACTTAAGGACCTAAGAGGCCTCAGTCATGTGGATGAGTTACAAGAACTGTGATTGTTTACAATGGAATACTGCAGAATGTGGGGAATTTGTGTTTAGCCTTTGGCACCTTAACTAATCATGACCTCTGGGAGTGCTTGGAATTTAGCTTTAAAGATTAGCCCCATAACACAAGACTCCACTGTCTCCAACTCAAATGGGACCTTTGTCACTCAAATAAGTTGGCATCAAGGTATAACCAAAGGGTGATCATTTTATGAAACTCACTACCACTAGAGATAGTGGGTAATAAGGATATGAATATTTTTTAAACCAAACTGGACTGCTATTTCAGTAGTAATAAAATAACTGGATACTGTTGATTTAAGTGTGCTTATTAGACCTCCCTCTTCTTGCTCTGTAAAACTTATGAAACCTATCATCAGCATAAAGTCTTATACTCATGTGATTTATGTAAATTGGTAGTTCATTCAAATATATAAGAAATAATAATGGGCCTAATATGGACCCTGTGGCACACTACATACTACTGGCGAAATGTTTGCTACTTTCCCATTTGCAGTCACCACCAGTTTGTGACATAAGAATGAAACCATTTGCAAGTCTCTTCTTTTAAACCTGTTTTATCAAATCTATCCATGAGGATCCTATAGTTCATGAGGCTTGAATGCATTGAATAAGTCCACGAACACTGCGCTCACAGCCCTTGCACAATTGATTATATAGCAGATTGACAGTAGAGAGAGAGATAACATTCACTATTTGATCCAGGAAATCTGTGAGCATGATGCTCATGGACAAATCCTTCCTAAAGCCTGATTGCAGAGTTGCTAGTTTATTGTATTTTTCTAGATAATCATATAACTGACCATGTATTATTCTTTCCAGTATTTTTGAAATTATTGGGAGTAATGTGATTGGGTGATAAGAAGTTCGATTTTTTTGTTGACTTTATTATAGAGTATAGCATTTGGGGTCGATCTCCTACCAGTACATCACCCCACCAACTGGTGTACAGCCACTTCTGTTGGGGTATCCATTTATTTTTAACAGTAATTCATAAATGTGGTTACTGGGGGCGCTAATCCCAGTGGTGCCTCCAAGATGTAACCCCTAGGTGGCGCTATTTCAAGGGCTACTACCCCTGCCTGTTTGACTACGGACAGGTTGAGGGCCTAGGTCCTATGGGGTGCCTCCACCCAGAGGTCAGGGTTTGTAGTGGTTAGACTAGCTTGGTCACAGCCCTCTGGGACACTGAGACCCCTTTTATCCTCTAGTGGTTCACACAGTACGGAGTTACAGCCCCAATACTCCCACGATACACACTGTTCACTCATATAGATACTCACTTACCCCGAGACTGATTCTGCAGCACATCTCTGAAGACCCCTGTAAAACAAGGTTAAATAACATACACAGCAAACACAATACTGTTTCCATAAGTACCAACACCACAGACAGTATATAATATAACAACAACAAATCTGATTTATTTAGGGGCAGTAACACGGGAGGGGAAATCAGGTTAATTGGTGGCATTAAATCACAGTACTGTGCACACATACAGGGGCTGAAAAGTCACAATCTGGGTATCCAGGTTGGGGAGGGGCTAGCCAGGTCCATTGCCCGAGGTTAGCCGGCAGGTGCAGATGGATAGGGACCTGTAGAAGAAAATATATGCACAACACCCAATTGTAATCCGGAGCTGGATGGCTCAGTCCATGAGGCAGTGAAACAATAAGAATTAGATGACACACTTGTGATTGAAAACAGGCTGCAGAGGAATACCCGACTTCTACTCACAATATTCAAGCTGAAAACCGGATGGTGGATGTTCTTCTGGATTGCCAGAACAACAAGGCATAGAGGCAAAGTCCTTGTGACTGGACACCACTGCAGTTGATAGCAAACGGATTTAGTCTGAGACAAGCTGGGGTTTGCTTCCAGCTTCAACACACAACACAGAGGATTGGAAATAGCGATTCCCCACAAGCACTACATCCATATGTAAAAGAAAAGTACTATACCAGGCAGACTGCTCCTTGATCCCGATCACACTTACTGCAAAATACCCGGAGCACACACAGCAGCTTCAGTTCCTGACAGACCGAGCGTGATTCAGCAATTTCTCCAGTTTTCTACAGGGTGAGCCTGGTTTCCACACTTCTGGTGCTTCTTTCTCCTCACAACTCGGATTCTGTCCAAACTGGCACTCACAAAGGCTGCAGACTGAAACTCAGGGCCTCACACGCGCTTCCGTGCGAAACTATACACCGTAGAAGCACACAGCTCCTTCTATCTTCACTGCCACAACTGATCGGATCTTTCCAGTCACAGAGCAGGGCATTTCTTTTAGCTCCACACTATTCTGTTGGCTGATTCAGCTGTCACTCACAATAAGACTCCCTCTGTTGGTGAAAAAAGGCGCCAAGGTCAAAACTACATTTCTCAGAGTCACTACCTATAAAATCCCTTGTGGCTGGCTCAAATTAAGAGTCCAAGTTCTGATTCATCCACAGGCTCCACTTTAAGGCTCCTTTAACCCAATTGACCCAGCACAGCAGTTTAGGTCCAAAATGGAGAAGTAACATGCACAGAGTCTCAGCTGCAATAAAGGCAGGTTAGACAAACTACAATTTTGCTAATGCTTTAAATGATTACAGGCGAACAGTTACAGCTTTCAGATGGGCTCCCTTTGCACTCTTTGTGACTACAAAAGCGGAACGATTTGACAGCAGCTCGGCAGGATTTGAGCATTAAATACACAGTCCCCCATACAAACTAATTAAGTCTGCAAGCAGACAGCTCTTAAAGAGACAGTACGTGGAGGCTCAAATAGCACTCACTTGGAACCACATTTAAACAGCTCAGATGCCAAACACGCCCAGACTTGGAGCATTCAGGCAAGCTCCTGGAAGACTTCTGGGAACCCCCATTTTCAGGGGTTACATGTGAGTTTGCGCCATGCCACAAGCACTGGGCAGGGCCAGGGAACAAAGGCCCATAGCAAACTACTGAGAGGGAGAGGCTAGCAGCAAGGGTTAGGCCCTCATACATATTGATGAGAGGGTGGAGCTCAGATCAGCCCAACACCTTCTGATTGCGATCATATGCTACAATTAATCCACAGTTTATAATTAATAGCTTAAAAGCAACTGTCATGGTAGACTTACCATAATTTTGCTCTATCCGTGTGTTCCCGTATCCCGCAGTGTAGAATTACTTTTCATTGTCCATGTACAGTCCCGTTTCTACCGAAATAAACAAAACAAGCGTCTTCGTGAGCGTCGTCCACCCTGCAACCGCATGACTCCCAGCTGCCTCGACCCAGCAGTGTGGCGTAATGTTAGGATGACACTGCTGCGACTCAGTTAGGCATCGTGGGATTGCTTCAGACAGTCTTCACAGTGTAAGTGCAGCCGCGTCAGTGTGAATCAGCTAAAGTGTCCTCTTGGGTCAGTGCTTGTTGCTGCTTTCTGTTAATCTGAATGCTGAATGAAAGCATGATGAAATCTTTTGACAATGTGTTTGTCAATGTATGAGTCATAGTGTGTAACTGGTGTCAGGACATATAATACTGCCTCTTTCACGTGTGGTATTCAGCTCATTACTAGCCACAGACAGTTGTCCAATTACTGCTTTATATGAAGCGTTACTAAATATTAAATTGATATACAGCTTTTATGAATTGGAAAATCAGCACAGTCAGCTGTAATGGAGGTGTAATGTGTATGTTGTACAACTGAATGTTACAGAACCGTGAGGAGCGTACACAATTCCTGTGGAGATGACAGTGTAATACAGTTTCTCATGAGTGTGTTACCAAATATTTGCACATTCTGCACACCATGCAACACGTCTATGGCAGTGTGCAAGTAACAGCATGGTACAATAGCTCAGTGTTGTGATTTCAATGTATGTATTTCTCCTGTTCCACATGAATGTAATGTACTGTAGCAATGTCAGTTTTCAATATTGCCACATATATTTCACAGCAATGTCACTTGTCCTGCATCTTGCTGCACAGTGATGTGCTGCAAGACAAGATATGTAAACTTGATTGTGTCACTATGTCTAGCACACCCTGTCCCAGTTTGTGTCATGTTGTCCTCTTACCCCAACCCCCGACACACAGTAACCCTCTCTAGTCATAATTCATCCCTGTCTCCGTGTTTGATGGAAGTAGTTGTGGACATCCTCATCTTTGTGGTATTTATTCAGGAAATAGTTTCCCACAGCACATTATGCTGCAGTGATCATGTTACTCACAACCCTGTCAGTGTGTAGTCTCCCAGATGTGTCCACTAAATCACCTACTCTCGCCTTGCATTCATTTGCTGTACTTATATTGAAGATGACATAGCCCTTATGTTGTTGATGCCACTTGAGTAACACAGGGTAGAGGTGGCACATTGTTGTGAAGAGCACTGCATTATTTTGCAGCAGCTGTACTGGCAGCACAGTACACAAGTGTGAGTTATGTGTTTCTCTTCTATAGTTTGCAGCACAATCTTTGTTGGGTGCTGTGCAATGCATGCTGCGTACTGACTTGGTAGTGGCAGCACACTCTTGGGGTTGTGTATCAGTTCTGGGCAGCAGGTTTACTGTCTGCCTATGACAGTGGTACATAGTGCACTGCTAATATCCACCCTCATCTCCATTGATACAGCACTGTGACCGCTCCACCACAGTATGTTTCTGCACTGCTGTACAGTTTTCGTATAGAGTGAGAAGTGGATGTCACCCCACGGTGGACTGCATCTGTACTGTAATCTTTCTCCCAGTCTGTGTGTTTACATTGCAGTGCTCCATTAGCACTGTTCTTGCCCCACTTTGACTGCACCTGCTGCCTCGAATGTTTCTCACCCTGGTCATGGTGCATCAGCAGACAAACGAACGTTGAATGGTCACACAACAGTGGTCACTAAACATTTATGTGTTATATCTCTGCATACCCCACCACCACTGCCACCTCCACCACCTGCCAAAGCTCCATATATAAAGAACTTGATCTTCCCCATATTTCAATCTGAATCAGCATTTTCTCCAAACAAGTATGATTTCTGGACAACGTGTCCCTCATACCATTTTCTTATCCATTACACTGATATCACAGCCCACCTATTTTTGATTTTTCCAGATATTTTGTAGGTCATGCTTCCTTAGCACTCCCTGAATCAGTTTTATGTTGCTTGTTCAACCACTGCCTCTGTGACAGTATTGAAGTCATGCAATACCCTTTAACATGACTTATACGTCCAGTTGATTATAGTTCCATTCTTCATTCTGACTAACACTCTGTTGAGTGATTGATCATTGGGTAACTGTTAGCAAATCATGTGTTACTCTTACTGATCAGTATGTGTCTGTGCTTCTCAATTTGTGAATATTTGTCCAGTTCTTTTGACTAACATTTCTTTTGAGTTTGATCAGTGTCTGTGTGGAAGGGCCTTGTCGTGGCGGCAGTGCTTTTCTACTAACACTTCCACAGTTGCATATTCCTGTTTTCATTGAACTCTGGTAAGTGGTGTATTCCTTTCTAAGTGTTCAGTAATTGCCTTAATATTTTTTTATTTTAATAGCTATGTAAAAGCAATGTTTCCATCAAGGGCCCAGATATTCAAAGGTTGCACATGGCGCAACAGTGTTGTGCATCGCAGCCACTGATGTGCCAGTGTGATATTCAAAAAGGGAAAAGTGTCGGCACAAATCCCAATGCACTGGAGCGCATCAGTAATTGTATGCAGGCGCAGGGGGGGGTGCCCATGCATACCCTGCACAGCCCGATATTCAGCCTGGGATGTGCAGAGCCATGCATGCACAACCCCTACCTGCGCCAGCACAAAGTTGATCAAAAAGGACGGATGGCCACCACAGATGAGCTGCCGCATTGCAGGTTGCAACACAGCAGCTGCCACCTGTGGGTGGCCACCAGCTCCGGCTGCACCTGGTGGCACCCTCCCCATGCCCGATCACGGGCATTTGTAAAATAAAGAACCCTTATATCCCTGGTGGTCCAGTGGACTGCTGTCAGCCCGATCGCGGGCATTTGTAATAAAATGAAAATTCTGTCCAATATCCCTGGTGGTCAGTGGGCAGCTGTCTGCCCGATCGCGGGCATTTGTAATAAAAGATAAATATATCCAATATCCCTGGTGGTCTGGTGGTACTCCCGCCCCACCGCCCACTGAGCCCCACCACTCACTCACCCCTGGTCAGCCAGCGGGCAGCAGCACCCACCGCCTGCTGCCCGCCACGCTGACGGCACTGCCGATGGGCTGTACATCCATTGGTCCACAGCGTGAACCAATGGGCATGCAACCCATACCATCTACACATTCCAGATATGTGAATGGATCATTCACATATCTGGAATGTAGTATAGCATCTGGCTTCTGCACGCATTGGCTCATGCTGTGGACCAATGGGCGTAGCAGCTAACCGGTGTCGGTAGGCGGGCAGCAGGGGGCGGCAGGCGGGTGGGGTGCTGCTGCCGCGGCTGACGGGAGGGAGCAGGGCAGGGGGCCAGTGGGCGATGATGGGGAAGGGGTTACTGCTAGATCACCAGGATATTGGACATATTTACTTTTTTATTACAAATGCTCGTGATCAGGCAGACAGCGGTCCACTGGACCACCTGGGATATTGATGATTCTTATTTATGTACTTAGCCCATGATCGGGCGGGCAGGTCTACTTGACCACCAGGGATGATAGGGATTTTATTAATTTACTCAGCCCATGATCGGGCGGGCAGGTCCACTGGATCACCAGGGATGATAGGGATTTATATATTTACTTAGCCCGCAATCAGGCGGGCAGGTCCACTGGACCACCAGGGATTTATGATTTTCCTTTTTACTGCAGCCCGCGATTGGGCTATGGAGCACATTGCCGGCTGCAGGAGCATTGGTCCCTGATGGCTGCTGCCTGGCAGGGCGCCAGGCGCAAGTCATTGGGGATTGGTGCACCTGCATGCAAATGGGGCCATAATGACATGCAAATGGCCCCATTTGCACCTTGCATATTATGGCTCCATTTGCATGTCAAGTTTTGAATATCGTGTTGTGCTGTGCATAGCGCAATGGAATTTCTGCCTAGATCATCCCCATGCTCCACTCTGGCCACTTGCGCTGGCGCAGTGCCACTGCACCATGCACACTGCGGGTGGCCAGGGTGTGATATTCAAAGATGCTGTGCCATGGTGCAGCTCTGTTGAATATCGCCCAGTCCACACCTCTGCGCAGCTAAGTTGCGCTGCGCCCAAGCTTGTGCCACAGCCTGGCGCAGTTTGAATATCTGGGCCCAGGTATTTAGAAGATCGCATATGAACCATGATAATGAAGGTCGACATTATCTTCCTGTCATCTGAATACCAAGATGGAAACACATGCCAAGTTGTGTGTGGTTGACAATTGCTACATTTTAGTTTATTATTGTTATGCTAGACTGTTTTTCTTATCTGTCTATGGTCTTTGATAGAAAATGAAGTTTTGTGATTTATTTTACAGGCAAAGTCATGGATGATGATAATTCAAGTGTGGCGACTACATTGTGGACTCGGCCTCGGATGACTATGAACATGAACATGATGAGTCTGATTCTGCAAATGAGCAACCCATTTTGGGGTGCAGCCTTATCAATTGAGGCCAACAATGGCGCCTGAAGAATTTGACGCCTATTCCAACTCTTGCATGTTCCTGATGAACAGGAGGACTTGGCCTGTATGGCAACACTGACTGGTATGCTTTGCATGCATTGTTGCAGTCTCATTTACCATAAACAGTAATTCACATTGCCCTCATGATGTACTATTCTGGGAAACTAGTAACATGTGACCAGTGAGACATGATGTGGTTTGCATAAGATACTGCTAACGCATTTCTGGGTGCATACTGATTCCCCTTGCCCATGGTTGCTTAGCTCTGGTACCCTATCTGTAGCGTAACATAAGCAATATATAAAATGGCAATAAAGAATCATGATCTCTGATTGGTTAGTCTGGGGCTGTATCCGTGATGTTTTCACAGCATAACATCATGGCTCTAGTCTCAGCCTCACTGTGAGCCTGTTCATTGTTTGGAGCTTCATTTGCTTTTTTGTATCCTATCTTAAGAAACAAAAATAGGCTTCTGTAAGAAGAAAACATTTTTAAAATGCTGTTTTTATTCTGTATAACTTACAAGCCTTCATATAATAGCAATAATGCCCTCCAGGGTGTGAGTTGTCATGGGATAACATCACACCTCAGTACTGGAGGCACTTGGCCTCATGTCTCATGCCCAGCCACCTCAGGCGTGATGTTATCAAGCACAACACAGATCATGTTGGGCATTTTGCTGAAATAGCTGTCAATGTCTCTGTCTACTTTTGTACAACTGCTGGTGCACTACACAGTTGTAATGTATTCTCATGGGGTGTATTGAGGCAGGAGGCTGCTGGCTGTTTTTTGTGCAGAAATTTGCAGCACAACTGCACCCCTCGTTCCATCCAGTCTGCCCCTACCTACCAATCTCCTTTATTTCATCCTCCTTTCACCTTGGTCATGTCACAGTAACACTATGTTCATGACCCATGCTATTCAATTTACCACAGTGTCTCCACAAACACCTTATGGTGTATAGCGGAATGTCATCATGCATTGAATACCATGTGCTGAATATTCTTGTTATGCTGCACTAGTGTCATTCTGTTGTTCTGCTGCATTAGCGATGTCAGTACTGCAGCACAACCAATTGTAGTGTTGACCCATTGTTGCTTTCCTCTACTTAGGTGTGTTGTAAGACAGTGTTTTGAACTTTCACTCACTTGTCATACAGGATACTGGATAGTGAACTCTACTATACAGTATGAGTGACTTTCATTATGAATGATATAAACAAGACAATCAACACATTTTGCATAATGATACTTTGCACTAGAAAATACAGGATTAGAAACTTTATGAATAACTGCTGTGTTCTGTGACCTCCTTGTTCTGATTCCAATGGACCACCCGATCTCGCTCTCAAAGTTGGAGGAAATCAGGACCATTCTGTGGCAGAACACAGTGGTCTGCATAGTTGTCCATCCACTATTGTGTATGTTGAATGAACCTCTTACAGGCTTCCACAACTGTTTCAGTAAAGCAGTGTCCACGCACTTGTACCATAAACTGCAGTTCACACTGCAGTTGGTGGCTGAACCCATACGCTTTGAGTCAGCCATACACTATGTATTCTTTATTACGTACTTTCAGGTCTCAAGTATGTGGTCTCTGTCAGTCTTGACTCCATTGTATGTATATCCCCAATACTCTGCGTCTGTGTTCATACATGGCTTGTCTTCCAGCACAGGCACCATCATTTACGTTTTTATGTGAACCATTGATACTGAAATGTGCTGTCCTTCTGGGATATGAGGCCTCCATAGCTGGACACCATACTGTACTTTTGTTGACATCATGGCTTGCTGTATGGGAGTCATGACAACCTTTCTGTGAATTGTAATTACCCTTCCTCTACTTTACAGCATACTGTGGGCCCTGAGTCAAGATATTCTTTCCACTATTGTGTATGCAACATGCGGCTTCATGTTGCCCATGTGCAGTATTGTCACTTGTGGCATGTAAATACTGAACTGTGCTGGACAGCACTGAACTCTTAGTGCGATGGGTGGTCACAGTCTACATTGAGCTTGTTCTTCATTGCAGTATATAGGATTTTGTCACACACTCACCACCATGACATTGGCCATTACTGTGCCAGTGGAGACAAGGCTGTGGTTCTCCATCAGCTTTTTTCTTCCCTGTTTATGTACTCGTAGTACAACCCCTGCCCTGCACTCATACTTTACACTGCCATAACCTATGAACAGGCACAATAGCTTTCACAGAGGCAGAGACAATCTGTCTTTCTGCTCCTGTACCACACTGTGGTGGGGCACATCCTGCAGTATACCCTTGGCAGTCATGTGTAGCGTCCGATGCATCGTAGTGATATTTTCTATGTACCAGTCTTTGTTGCTTTACAATGGACCCTGACATTTTCCTTCCACATTTTAGGTGTACCTGCAATTTGTGTGTCCTGATGCCATCCTCAACAGAGATCTGTGTGTTGTCGTGAGATAGCGGAGGTGCATGATCGAGCTGATGCATTCAGCTGCATTGTGCTGCATCCAGGGTTTGCGACTGTGTGCTTGGACATATAGGTCCTCCAAGCTGCCTATTTCACTTTCATCAATACCATGGGGAATGGTTGGTGCCCACACTCATCAGTATGTTACATTGATCTGTTTAATATGGTACATGTGTGGTGCTTTGTACGATTTTTTATGTTTGATGAGCAGTGCTGTCATTCTTTTCTGTACAAGAAGTTCTAGTTATAGACATAAGGTACAACAGCAGAGTGCATGACAGTTCAGTTACAGACATAAGGTACAACAGCAGTGTGCAAGACAGCACAGTTATTTGCATCATCTGGGTCTACATGTCTAGTTGAGTTGCCTAATCATCATAAGTAAGTACGGTAATCAACGTAAAATTGAGGTTGTATATTCAGCTTTGGGCTGGAAACATGATGTAGTGGACTTGTACTCAGGATAGGACAGTGGGTGCTTACAGCAAGGAAAGGTGAGGCTCTCTGTAGCAGGAGATTACCAGTGGGCCAGCCAAAGGAGGCTAGGACCTGATTCGGTGGGACCTGTGAGCAACTGGGGCAAGAGGGGCGGGAGGAGCCTGAGTAGTAGCTAACAGTTGCTAGGAGGGGCCTGCTGGAGGTTGGGAGATTGTTCAGAGGAGAGGAGGTGGTAGGAAAGGGCCGCTCTGTCAGAGGGTGGTTAGAGGGCATGTGAGTTGGAAAGCACATGCCTCTGTGGTGGAGCGGATAGCCAGAGTAGCTGGTTGGTGACAGGCGGGCAGAGAGATAGGGAGGTAGGAGACCCAGCCAGTATTTAGCTAAGAGGGAGGCACTGTGGATAGCCTCCTGTGCAAAGAGGGGGTAAAGGATACAGAAGAGTAGAGGAGGCAATGGTGAGTAAGTGGGGGGAAGGCTGTGCAAACCAACAGAAAGAGTTGAGGAGGATGTCGAGTTTTGAGGAGGATGAGGCTGGGGCAGAACCGTAGATGATGTCTGCATAGTCCATGATTGGTAGGATAGTTTTACGTGATGAGTTCACTATGGGTGGGGAGGGAAGGCTGGCTTTGTGGCGATAGAGGCAGGCCAGCTTGGGCCGGAGTTTGGTACAGACTGCCTCATGTGGGTGGAAAAGTTGAGGTGACTGTCCAGCCAGACTCCCAGGTACTTGAAAGCAGGCACTATCTCGAGGGGAGCCTTCTAGGGTGCAGATTGGTGGTGGTGTGGGTAGGGAGGCAAGCTTTGACTAGTACGAAATACCATGGTTTCCATTTTTGGTGTTTGGCTTGAGTTGGTTTTTGAAGCCAGGTTTGGACCCTGTTAAAGTCATTTTGAAGGTCGGGGGCAGTCAATAATGGAGGGTCCTGAGGAAAAGATGATGGTGACGCGGCATATAGATGTATGTTTGAAGAGAGGCAGGTGGAGGGGATGTCATTTATAAAAAGGGAGAAAGAATGGGGCTAAGGATAGAGGCTTGGGGATGCCTGAAAGGATGGGTAGTTGGGGAGATAGTGTCCCCACTTGAACCGACTGTTGCCTATCCTGGAGGTAGGAGCAGAACCAGTTGATGGTGGGCTGAGCGCGGCTAAAGGAACTTAGTTTGCAGAGTAGCAGAGGGTGGGATACTGAATCAAAGGCCTTTTGCCAGGTCAATGAATACAGTGGAGGTGGTTTGGCCTTTGTCCATAGCCATGAGAGTAGAGTCAGTAACACACAGCAGAGAGGTGATGGTGGAGTGATATTTCTAAAGCCTGACTGAAAAGGGGAGGGAACTGTTTGAGGAGAGAAACGCTGATAGTTTGGAGAGCCTGAGTGATTCTTGGAGTTTGGCGAGGAGGAAGAAGGAGATGGGTCGGTAGTTTCTGGTGGAGGGTCTCCACCTTTATACAGAGGAAGGATTTTGACCATCTTTCTGTCTGTGGGGACCACGCTGTTGAAAGGGAGAGGTTGAGTATGTGTTAAGGGAGCGGTGATGGCTGAGGTGGAGATGTGGAGCAGTCTAGGGTGTAAGCCATCAGGGCTGGTTTCGGACTGATTTAGAGTGCTGAGTGCAGAGTAGACCTCCTGGGGGTGGGAAGGGGGAAGAGGAACCGGAGTCGGGGGAAGTTGTGGGGTTGGGGTGAGGGGCTGAGTTTGTAGAAACACAGAGATGATGAATGTGTTAAGAGGGTTTGGCTACAGAAGCCTGGTGGCTTCTAGTGTTCTGCCATTTAAGCTGAGGACTGGACTGGCTTGTTTAGAGGAGGGTCCATATGGAGTTTAGTACCTTCCAGAAGGATGGGAGAAGTATTGTTACGAGGAAGTTGTGCTTTAAAGTATGAGGCTTTAGATTTCCGAATGGTGTTGGTGCAACTGTTTCTGAGATGTTTGTAGTATTGGAGGCAAAGGGCAAGGGAAGCTTATATTGTCTCCATGCCTTATCCCTGGTCCGACATAAGGAGATGAGGCAAGGTGATCCAGGGGTGGTGGTAACGCAACTCTAGCTTTTCTGAGGGAGCATGGTGGTCCTAGGTGCTGAGGAGGATGCTGCTGAAGTGGGACAGGGCGAGGTCAGTGTTTTGGGAGGCAAAGACTGGGAGCCAATCCGGTAGAGAGGTCGCGGAGTGTGGATTCATCAAGGTGGTGTAGTGGGCGAGCCAGATGAATTTGGGGCCTGATTGTGGTGAGTGGATTTATGGATGCAGCATGATACAGTGGTCGCTAAGGGCATCGGAGAGGTGCGAGGCAATGACCCTACATGGGATGGGAGGTTAGGATCCAGTCGGAGAGTGATTTTGAGACCAGTGATTTAGGCGTGTGGTTCCTGAATTAGGTGGGAGAGGTTTAGGCTTCACCTCAGAGCAGTGGCTTTGGTGTTGGAGGACAGCCAGTCGAGATTGAAGTCATCTAGTAGTTGAGTTCGCTGTTTTAGTGACGGAGGAGAGTGTAGTGATCGCCTTGATGAGGGTGTCGGGGGTTTGGAGGGGTATAGGACCCCAGGTAAAGGGAGGATGAGGGAAAGGAGATGAGGGATACTAGAGATTCATGGAAGGCGGGCAGGATTCCTTAAAGGTAATGGAGCAAGTTAGGGATAGCCTGGCATACAGTGCTACTCCCACCTCTTTCTGCCACGGTCCTGCCGGAAGATGAGATATAGTCATGTGGATGTTAAGCTGGAATTTTGGATTTTGGAGGATAGCCAGGTTTCCGTATGATGAGTATGTCAAGTTTGTACTGGTTAACCCAGACAGAGAGGGCGATCTATTTTGGGGAGCAAACTCCTTGCATTAATATGGAATATACGGAGGCCCTTGAGGAGAGAATCTGATATCTGGGGTGAAGAGGAACAGGTGCTGGAGTGGTTAGAGCTGGATGTTAGGGGCCTGGGTTGGGGTGGATGTCGCCTGCCATAAGCGGTAGTAGTGGGGAAGGAGGGGAGAGGTTTTTCTATTGTGTAGTCCTGGGGGTGGATTACTTAGGTTTAGACAATGGAGAAATGTCTCGATTTAGCAGGTGAGAGGAGTAGTGACGGGTGGATGGTAGGAGAAAGTGAGTGTGGGTGGGAAAGTAGGGGAAGGGGTGGAGGGGAGGAAAAGGAATTGATGCTGTAAAGGGAGAGGCAGAGAGAGATTTGGGGTGGTACTCTAGGTGAAGGTACAGGGAAGGGGAGGGGTATTTAAAGGTGCCTAGACAGGATGGGTGGTGCTGGTGCTGTGTGGGAGAGGAAACTGAATGAGTAGGCACAAAGCTGGAAAAAGCAGCATTGTGGCGAGAAGGGCGTTAAGGATGCAGTGGCGGCCTCTGAGTGGGGAGAAGTGATAAGCGTGCTAATGGGAAACTTCGTGCTGATTGGTTTAGCCATCACATGACTATGCCTATATATCTAGAAGCCAACCAAGGGTGGTGGTGGGGTGAGGTGGGAGCTGGCGCGCTGGGCCGGGCAGGGCCTTCCTGTCGGGAGCCGGAGCTGTGCTGCTCAGTAGCGTACTTGGTTCTTTTTGAAGGGAGAGCTGCTGTGGGAAGGTGTCCGTCTGCCCTCACGGACCTCGGGACCGCCGAGTTTGGGAGCTGCTTCTGGTTCTTTTGAAGGAACAGCTGCTGTGGGAAGGTGTCCATCTGTCCTCATGGACCCGGGACGCTGGGTCGAGGGGCTGCTTCTGGTTCTTTTTGAAGGAGAGCTGCTGTGGGAGGGCGTCTGTTTGCCCTCACAGACCCTCGGGGAACCAAACTGCTGGAATTCAGGAGCTGCTTCTGTGTTCTTTTGAAGGGAGAGTTGCTGTGGGAGAAGCCATAGGCTGTGGCTGGAGATGTCTTTTTTTTGTTGTTTTAGCACAAATCCTACCTTTTCTGTGTTCGGAAGGTGGGATCGTGACCATATGTCCCTTTTGAGACGTAAAGCTAAAAAAACGATGGAAATAATCCTTGGGAGAAATGGTCTCACTTAGAGAGAAACTGTCCGCCATGTTTGTTAAATTTTTCTGCCTGCCCACACAGGAAAAGGGGCCAATCAGAAGGCATGCTTGAGATGTGGGCAGAGAGACTGGTGCGTCGCTGTTGACCTTCTCTGATAATACCATTGGTCAGGTCCCGAGCGATACTATTAGGGGACCTGAGCGATAGTATTATCACTCTTGAAGTTTGGTATTAACACTTTGGGAGTGATAGTATTACTGCAAATGTTTTGTATGCTTTAGAAGCATATTAAATCTCACGATCCATATATTAAGAACCATTATAAGCATTGTAAGGTTGCTGTCATGCACTTGCAGAACAATATATAGTGTATGTTGGAGTTTTTTCAGTGTATAATTCAATCATTTTCAAAACTCCATTGTTTCACAGGTCCAAGGTAAGGAATGAGATTCTCACTGCTGTGGTACAACATCATTGTACAACCTATAGAGACTGCATGTATCACTTTAATTTTGAAGGTAAAATAACTCACAAACACTTATTCCACACATTACTATGCACTACAAAGAAATACAGAATGGAGCAAATCTGTGCACAAGAATTGTGTTTCTTGGCACCTAGGAGTTATAATTCCATTGACATGTCAAGCTCGCTTTTGAGATCAGAGGAAATCAGAACTGCACTGTGACAGAACACAGTCTTTGTGCATTGTTGCCCATCCATTATTGTCTATGTATGCACTGTTCATATCTCATACAATATAGCATCATACCATGACAGGGAGTGGGTATTGGTGTTTTACTATATCTCTTGATGTTCTGTCATGAGGCACAGCCAAGTGACTTAACCACACCAGTACTGTTAACTCCACAGATATATGAACTCCCTGTCATGGTATATAGCTATTATACAGTTTTCAATATTTTTTTATAGGTATATGAACGTTTCTCAGTGGGTATACTGGACGTGTATCACGGACATGTGATGTGTTTTCACAATTATATAATATACGGTTACCCTTTGTTATGTATAACATTCAGCCTGCTCAAAATCCTTGTTAAGCACATTCTAAACCATTATGCGCATTCTAAAGTGTTGTTATGACATTCTGAACAATTGTTATGCACAGTGCAAAGGTCAGACAATGTTAAATGTATACTTCATGATACACTTAGCTACTTACATAGCCAAAGTCTGGAAATTAGATTTTGATATGGGAGTAGAACAAAGAAATGGCAAGATTGTTTGTTTTCACTTCAGTGGGGTCTGTCACTCTAGTGTAAAAAAACATATACTATAAAATAAAATATGGTCAACCACACACATCTCTTCATGTGTTTCCATCTTTGGTTGAGATGAGCATGGACCTCTGAGCTTTGCTCTCGAGGTTCATATGCTGTTACTCTCAACCCCTCCATGGAAACACAGTTTTATTGTGTATGGTTGCATACATTATTCTCTGTGTTACAGGATTTCCTTGCCCCATTGTCTATTTGCTCAACAGCCAGTGTTTGTCAGAGGATTTACACCACTGTTAATCTACCAGTCTGACCATTTCATTGGCTGTTCAGTTATTTGAATGGTATAATTATAAATGTCTTTTAGAAAACAGGCAAAGATATTTCTCTATTCTGATTGGCTGACACTAATTTAGGTGGGCATCTATCAGACAATAGATGCCCACCAAAAAAAAGCTGTTTTCAGACCCCCATATGGAAACACACAGCCTTTCAAATGTATGTTTGACCATACCTTGCTATCAATATATACTGTAAGGTGTAATACTTTCATGCATGTTATTCCATGCATGGAATAACCTTGTTATACAGCATTACTGATGTCGTTATGTCATGGTGCTATATTACTGCTGTCAGTACAGCAGCACAACCACATGGAATGCTGCCCTGTCCTTCATTGCCCATGTCCAAGTAGCGCAGTGTTTATTTGGTTTCAAATGTGAATTGAAATATAGATATGCCTTGCATTGAGTCACAAATTGTCAGCCTACAACAATGCAGGCCTCCAACAGCCACTGTATCACTTCATATTGCAATGTGGAAATATGCATGGATGCCATTCTTGTACTGTACATATACTGTCATTTTACCAAAATTAGGCACAACCAGTGTGTTGTTCCACATTTTGCACATGACAAATCATCTTTCTTAACTGAGTTTAATGATGTATTATTTTTCTTAATGCCTTAGGCAGTATCGTTACACTGCATACAGGAAGTTAGTTTGATGGTCATGGGGTATCTTGGACATCAAGTACATGTTCCACTGCCAGCTTGTGCCATTCACAGGAACAGGAATACATTCCATCTCAGGAATATGTTGATTTCAAGTATCCAACCTTGGATTAGCTCATGCCATGTTTTCAGCATAAACAGAGTAACAGTACTGTTTATTAATCAACAAACATGTTATAAAAGTTGCAATTTTATTATCTTGAACAGTAATGAATGTGTGCAAATGGTTCAAGTAACTGCCATTAAAACAGTTTTGAAATCATTGGTCACTTATTTGTTTGGCTTATATCATTTGATTAAATGAAATGAAGGGGCTAGAGGGTTGTGCACATCAACGGGTTATCAAGGTAGGGAGGTGGGGATGGGGGCCTGTGATGGAGTATATAGTTAATGGCATCATCTGGGTCTGAAAGGGAGGTAGGGGTACCAAAGTGTAGGTAACTTGATTGCCAGGAATGACAGCTGAATAGATCATTCACTGAATCCTTCATGGATACATAATCAGGCTAATAGAACACAACTGGTCATACAGTTCGAAAAGCAACCGCCTGGTGACAGCCTCATGGTATCAGTAGCCAACAGGAGAGGAAGCAGTGGCAGGGCTGATGTTTATGAATGGCATCACTGTCTGTGGTAATGGCAGTTATTAGCAAAATGCAACTGGACACTACACAGTGTGGGTCACGAGTCATGCACTAGCATCGCCCACTGGAGCAAGGTTAAGGTGCTGGATTGTGGATGGATGACTTTTTACATATTATGTAGTATGCCCAGCAGGCAGTAGGGGTGTTGAGGACTGTATGGGGTGAAATATATTTGAGCCACATCTGGAATATGTTGTCCAGTGCTTGGTGACTTCACAAAAGATGTTGATATAGTGGAACGGGGACAGAGGATGGCAACCAAGATGGTGAAGGATGTCAGTCAACAGCCATATCAGGTGAGGCTGGCAGCCATGGGCATGTGGCCTGTGCAGCTGAGGAGGGGAGAGAGGTGACATGATACAGACCTGCAAGAATAAAGAAGGGATAAACAAGGTGACTACTGACAATCACTTGCGATTGAAGAAGTGTTACACAAAAACACATCATGATATCAAACTACAGTGCTTCAGGTTTAGGAGAACATCAGGATGGATTTTTGTACTGAGATGGTGCTTCACACCTATAATGGGCTGCCAAGGTAACACTTGGACATTTATTTTATTGGGGGAGGGCAGAGGGTGTGGGACAGACACATAGTGCTGTTGATAGTGGGATGGTTGGGGAATCAGGGGAATACATAATGGATATAGGCAGATGGCCATAATCGGTGTTCCCATAGAACCTTTCTGCCATTAATGTCCTAAGTCCCCAACTTCATATTTTGGGATGTTCAGTAACCAAATAAAACTGTAGTCACCCTATTTATGTTACACAACAAGTGGTACAGATAAACTGAGTGCTACAGATAAGTCAATCTGTGGCACCCACCATGTCTGTAGTAATGGTCATTAAACCCATACACTGTTATTCTTCAATGTGTTTCTGTACAATGGTTATACTGTGATGGTGTTCAGAACTGCAATGTAGCATATCAGTGTTCTGTAATGGAAACACAGTAGAAAATGAACACAAACCACAGTGCTACAGGGTGGCAGACATTCAATAAATTTTTCATCGGTGTCAGGTTAGCCATGCAGTACATAATCAAATGCCATGGACTGGTATCAAATCCATTCTTGTCATTTACTGTAGTCCATGCACTGTTTTCTTTTTCTAGTACAGTGACTAACACAAAGTCTTATTGAATCTTGACTTATGACCTTCCACTGCAGATGTCTTATCCGATGTACAAATGAAGCACAGAGTGATGTGGGTTTGCTTGTATCATCAGGTTTGTGTTCATCACTGCGATTTTCACACATCTGTAATACCTCATCAACCAGGTCTTTCACATACTCTGTGTAATGAAAGAAAGATATATGTTTCACAATAAGAACATAACCATGGCTGAAGTCATACATACCTGCACAGGTAGCTTTAAATTAGGATGCAGTGTGACAAGTGACAACATTGCAGAAAGTTTTATATAAACTGGCCAAATAACTCTCTGTGTCATGATTGGCTGACACTTTTTTCTAGCCATTGCATTTGCAGAGTGCCACCACTGACTAAAACAAGTGTCTGTCAACCAGGGCTAGTCACAGAATTCATGTATTCCATGTTACCATTCTGTGCGTGTGTTTCATGCAGGGTTGGTGAACATTTATTTTAAGGAATACTGCAGAGTTTTGAATTCTGTACTCAATGGTAAACAATCACACAACGTATTGTGTATGAAGAAAGACAGATGACTGTCAGGTGAAAAAACATACATGGAAGCACTATCTAACATCATTTAGCAACATTTTACCCTATTTTATTGTGACTTTGAAAACGTTTAGGATGCTCTCCTTTTCAAATTTGCCAATGGGCACATTTATATAAGCAATAAGACATGGATGGTTGTTGGCAGTATTGACATACCCGCACACCCAGAGGAGTTGTTAGGAATGAGACCGCAGTACTACCAACACCCAGCCATGTCTTATTGCTTACTCAAAATAGAGGAGTGAAGGTCCTCCCCAAAAAACAAACGATACTGTAGGGCATAACAGTATGAGCAACAAGTGCTGGGTTCAGCATAATGGCGATCATAGCGATAAAACAAGTCCCTGACAACCAGGGCAAGTCACAGAATTAATAACTGCCTAGTTCCTAGGTTCAAACACAAACATGGCTAAATGTTGGATGATGGTATTGAATCCCTTCTTATTAGCCTGTATTATTCCTTCTCCATTCTTGCCTTACCCTCTGTTACACCTTTCTAGCTTCTACCTGCTTGTCAAGATCATTCACTGTGTTAGTCCCTAGGGTTGAAATGGAAACAGTACCAAAGGTTGCTGATACCCTTGATGCTTCCCATGACTTGATTGCACTTGTCGCTCCTCACCACATAACCGCCCTTCTTATACTTCGGATAGTGGATCGAGTAGGCTTTCTCCCCATCTGTAGTTCTTGCCTGTTTGCATCGTGAATTTTCATTGTAATAAATAGCTGCTAGCAGTGCGCTGAGAATTATGAAAAATTACACATATCATTACATGAACCAGCATAAGGTGAGTCACAATCCTACAATGCATTACACCAATACACAGTTCCCCAATGTAAGTAATTTCAAAATCGTTATCACATATAATTCCAACCACGCCCACTGACTATGATTAGTATAAAGGAAATCTGACCCTTCCCATAGTACTGTGGTAACGTGAAAATACAACACACTATCTTCAATATATTTGTAAAAACAGGTACTCAGTGTATGACTGTGTTGTAAACAATAGAAGATACACATGCTTAGCTAAATACATGCACACTGTAAGAATCGAGCTATAAATTTCACATGGCTATTACCGCACTTCATTCCTTCATAGGAAAACACGACCATCTTTGGCTAAACTGAAGAAAAAGGGAATGATATGCCTCGAGGTCAGATGTCTGGTATTCAGGTGACAGTTTGGAGATGTCATTACACAGACGAGTGTTGTTCACCAACTTGTCCAACTCTATGGACACCTTTGAGGCCATCACTAAAATGACAAAATTGCTTTATGATATCTCAATGTTGCAGATGTCATTAGTGAAGTTCATGTAGCATCAATCAGTATTCAATGTGTAATCAATAAGACATGTAAGGGTGTTGTTATACCAAGATAACCGCACACAAGAGGTGTGGTTATGCCCTATCTAGGATGTTGACTGACTTTAGCATGTGGGTGTATGGGTATTTCACTACTACCAATACTAAGACATGTGTCATCTGTCTTTCTGCACATGCAATACAGTGTGCGATTGTTTATCATGGAATGGAGGATTTCAAAGCTAGTCATTGCTCCTCTATTACAATTCATCCACCACCAACACCCACATAACTACAGTATATGCCGCTTTGTAATGGACTGATTTGACAACGCCAATTGGTCCATTAAATGCACATCCGTTACATCAATATCCCTACTCAATACCCAAAAAGTGAGCGCAGAGTGTAAAGAGAAGTAAGGCAAGTGCTGAGTATAAGAAAGGTAGTGATTTAGAGTCCTTTCGGACTTAACTGCGATCTGCAAAATAAAAACTCTATAACTTTATTTAAATGGCTTGAAAAATAAAAACAAACAAAACACTGTTCTCAGTTGTGCTGTACTTATCTACTGCAAGATCTACTTATGGATGTAATCCTCCTTGTAGTTTGGTGTTTTTCCTATCATGTAGCGATGCCAGGCAACTCTACATTAGCAAACCAGATCCCACTGGGGGTAATATCATCTCGCTGCTCAACGCCCGATGGAGAGTCAGAATTGCCTTCCTTACTTCTCCGGTGTTACAGGCACCTCGCCATCCTCGGTCTCTTCCTGAGATAAAATCTCCTCATCATCCTCATCTGTTCATGCTCGCTGTGATGCACTGATTGCCTCTGCGACATCATCAATATCAGAGTGAGGTGTGTCATTACCAACAAACACAGCTCATTCATGATCTCAGTGGGCAAATCAGTTTCAGCTGGCTCCTCCTCCTCCTCCTCCTCCTCCTCCTCAGGTACAACACCAATTAGGGGATCATTGGTGAATCCTCCTTTCGGAAGCATCTCTGTATTGTCTCTTTGTGAGACAATGTGCCATGCTTGCTGTATAAGGCGTACTGAATGGAGCAGTTAATGCGCCGTACGCAGACAGAAGCAGTAATTTCTTCCTCAACATCCAGGATATCCAGCAAGCTTCCCTCATCAGCCTGACATAGTGGCGCTTGAAGCTGTAAATAATCCCTTGATCTAAGGGTTGCATTAAACATGTGGTGTTGGGTGGTAGGAACACAAGTTTAATGTTTTTTAAACCAGCTATTGGTGGGTGGGAGGTACAGTTGTCTAAAAGCAAGGCTATTTTCCGAGATCTCAGTGATTGGTCCCAGTTCCTCAGCCAATTTGAAAAGATCTCGAAGTCATCCACGCTGTTTTGTTATATTTATAGATGACTGGTAAATGCTGCATGCCTCTGAAACACCTTGGCTGTGCACTTTTACCAATCACTATTGATGTTTGTTTCTCCGTTCCAGACATGTTACACGTAAGAGTACCGTGATCGTTCTTTAGCTTTTTTCAAACCTAAGGGATTCTCTGACTTAAAGGCAAGTGTGCCGAAACCAACACAATGAAAAACAGCCCAGTCTCATCAGTATTAAAGATGTTATCTGGTGAGTAGCCTTGAAGGAGATCAGGCAACACTTCCTGTAGCCACGCTTCAGCAGCTGGTGTGTCAGCTGTTAGCTTGTTGCCATGGACTTTGCGGAATGAAATGTTGTTCCGCATTTTCCAATGACTCAGCCACCCATCCCTGGCTTTAAAATCAGTTTTTCCCATGGCAACAGCTATCTACAACAATAGGGGCCACTAATTAAAGCCTCCTACCCCTTGCATTAGTAAACCAATGCAAAAGTGCTTCTTCCACATGGTATCTTTTCCTTCATGCTTTCTTTTCTATCTGGGTTTTGATTACAATGCCAGTCTGACAGGAGCACCTCCTTATTCTTAAGCAAGTCAGACAAGGTTGACTTGGGGATAAAATGTGTGCTGAGGTCACGAACACTTAACTTGGCATTCTTTCTATCTCTTGAGTATCTCCACTTTTTGAAAGACTGAGACATGTTCTCTTACCAGCAGCATTCTTGGTGGCACCATGATCTAGGCAGTAGAAGCACAGCACAACTCTAAGAACAGTGTTAGCAGCTAGAGGAAAGGAACATCATGGGGGTTTTGAAACTTGAAACGAGCATTAGAAGGCAGTAATTCAGCTGAACGTCATTAATTGCATCGTTGTTTGCTTCATTGCTTGAACTAATTGGATGGTACTGCAGGAATTAAAGGTCCGCTTTAACAGTCATTTTAACATAGCCGGAATAGCGAATGGCTTTTGGCATGGGCTAAATGTCTGTTAGAAGCGGAAGTCCGCTATCAGGAGCCGATACAAGTGGCATATGCTGTATATATAAAGTGCAAAGTAATACATATCAGTATCATGCAAAGAAATGTGTGCTTTACTTATGTTGAGTTGAACACAGTGAAAGCACTGATATACATTCCAACCAACTTACATCCACCGCTTCATTTTATCAGTGTCAGGTAGAGGTCCATGTGCACATTCACTGAATTCTGCAAAGCTGTGCCTATGAATGTTTTGTACATGAGAAGCCACAGATCTCCATTTGGCAATGAGAGTGTCTCCATCGCCATCCGGAGTAGATCCAATGCACCAATACAGGCGATTTAAGATGGTGGTAATCCATGGTTGAGAGCATCACAGTCCTTTGTATTTGAAATTGTTGTTAGCTTTTTCTTAATGCCTGCATGTCGGTAATGACAAACAATGTCACTTGTGGGATTCTGATTTGTCTTGGCCACATGCAATTTTCACATATTAAATGGGTGATAAACCTTCATAATATTCTTTTCATTATCAAACTTCTTTGTATCGCACCCCAAAAATGTAAATCAATACTCCTTTAATACATAACAGGTATGCATTGGGCTAAATTATCTTTTAACACCTAAAATGAAGTGGATTGTTGATTTGAAGTCAACGGAGTGATATTGTAGAAGTTATAATTCATGACATGTGTCTTACAGCCTCATACTGCATATTTACATTTCTGTTCACTTTGCAGCATGTTGATAGACATGCAACATGATACTCACACAGAAAGATGGCCATGTGAGCAGGCCCGTGGAGCTCAGGTGATGCACTGGACACACACCTTGTGCCACACTGTCGACTTTGGTTCTGGAGCAAAGTGGCATGTTGGCAGTTCACAGGAGGGCTGTGGGAATGTCCGGCATCCTGGTGAACTCCCATGGAGATCGTTGGTACTACAGGATGGCAGACTGGCAAGGAAGGGTGAGCCCAGTGGATGACCACAGGATTGTAATGCATCATGGCATAATTGCACACCACTGATTGGGTGAGCAGGGAAGAAAAGCAAATCTCTCTCCCAAGGGAGATGAAGAAAACACCAGTGGACATGTGGCATACTCCTCCACAGGTGCCACCCGCTCGCTCTGATACACATTTGGTCTGTGTTCTGCAAACCTTCCATTGGTGAAAAGCTATGGACAGAGGGACTGACTTGCCTGGGGTCGGTGTGAAAGGAGTACTAATGAGTGAGGAGTTCAGGCTGGGAGTGCGATGTGAGGCCGAGGTGCACCTCAGAAGGATGACATGGTCTGCAGGGGTGCATAAATAGTAATGTAAGTCAATTTAAAAAAAGAAAAGGACATGTGCAGTGATGAATTCTGACATAAGGGTGTCAGTGGTTACATACCTTTCGAGACATGCCAAACATCATTGTGATGATAGGTATTTGGCATGTTTTCACGCACCATTTGGATACCTGGCAATGTCTATCAGTAATTAGTTTGTCAATGTTCATGTCCCAGTCTATCACGGCTCTCACACATTGCCGCAACCTTCCAGCTCCATATGGGTACTGCTACAACACTCATTGTTCTATGGGATTTGAAGATGAAATGAAATTGGTTACAAAGCTGTGAAGCATTGCCCCTTTTTATTTAAAGTTTTGACAGATTCTGTGAATGGGGTAATAGTGGTGGAGCATGCAGTCAACAGCATCCACACACCAGAAAATTACATACCCTTCATTTTTGTGATGCAGACTTTGCAGAATTTGTTACATGCTTGAAACTCGCCTATGGGAAATGAAGTGGGTCACTGCGATTGTGGTGTACTATGCACTATATAATGAATATGGGACTGGGCAGCACAGTGGTGTGATGTGCAGTTATTTGACTAGGCATCAGGACACATGGTGGTTGTACATGTGTGTAATTTGAGGAGAAATAAAGGTGGCCTGTGGTGTACCACAGGGATCAGTGATGTGAATGTTCCTATTCAGTGACTTCATAACTATAGCGAACTATACATGATAGCGCACTATCTACGCACCATTTCTCAGCTGTCACTGTACTGAACATAGAGGATTGTGTATGAGCCATCATACACAACAAGGATATTCTTGTATCGAGAGGTTTCCTTTAACAGATGACCTCTAGAGTGCAGCTCGAGAGGTGCTCCGCTACCAAGGGAACCTTGAGCTACAAAATATCCTTGTTTGTGTATGACTGCTGATATACAATCTGTTGTAGTGTAAGGAGCAGTCACAGCATAGAAAATCACACAAAACCAACTAGTGAAGACAACAGATAATGGAAATGTTAACATTTTCTTTTTCTTTTAACCGACAGACTGCTGCAGCTGTTTCTGCAAGTTCAAGTTAAAATAAATAACTTCCAGCTGGACTGGATAGAGAGAAAGCAACCATGTGGCAGCATTCCAACTTGTTCTGCTGTAGTAGTGACACCAGTACTGCAGCAGAAAAACATAATGATGCCACTACTGCAGCACAGCAAGCATATTCCAGGCATGGAATTCTGTACATAACAGCATGCCACCATACACTATATAAGCTTGACAGCTAGTGAAACGAATCAGGGCCCCTGTCAGATGCACAGCACTGTGGATGCAACAGATAATGGCAGTGACATCTTCATGGCACTCATTGAAGTAATAATTAGTGCAAAGTGACTTGTACTATAAAAATGTTGAGAAACACATATGTGACCATCATGGCTCATCAAATGATGAACAGAACCATTTATGTGCAACCATGCATGAACATACCTGCACTAACTGGACATCAAGAGCAATGCCCACAGAAAGTTCCATCATGAGTAGGTGCCATACTTAGCACAATGTCTGGGACTGTCTGACCAACCATCACCACCACAGATTAGTCCACGCTGTTCCGATTGTAGTGCTGCAATCAACCACCCTGTTCCATTTCCAAACTTTACTGATACATGGCAGTAGGATGTTACTTTGATGCCTGAAGAAAGTCCTAGTGGAGCAGCATTGAAGTCCAACAAGCGTAAGCAGATGAGTCACTCTTGCTGCTGTAGAACCAGAGAATTATGTTACTGCAGACGAAGTATATTGCCAGCTGGAATTGATCCTACGTATGGTTGGCTATGCCACACCAATGTTTTATGACATGCTTGACACGCTGTTGTCAAAATCAGCAGGCTTCCAATGATGCATTTATAAACACAAAACCAGTTCTCCACAGTGCTGTCAGTGGCACTATGACAGCAACTTCATAAGGCAAGACTGGAAAACCAGAAATTTAGCTTCAGACTGCAGTGTGTCTTCCTGCTTCATCATGAATGAGGAGTCCATATCCTCTTCATCGAACTGTCTTGCAGCATGCGCTGTCATCACTACTGCTTTGAGATGATGGTACATAGTCATCATAATCTTCATCCTCTGAATATTCGACATCTTCTTCCATTTCGCTGATGTCTGTGCCAACATTTGCATCAGAGTCATTCATACATTTATCATCCAGTAGAACACATGGGATGCCAGTGTCCCCTTCAGTGGTTTCACCTGAACACCTGCAGATTTGGAACGAGGAAACGACTGAGATGTCTATCCCTGATGGCAATCTGAATCTTAATTGCTTTATCATATACCATACAGAATCAACAATAAAGATGGACTGCAAGTCACCAGTCATACTGTGAAGACATTATTGTTTACGGAATGCAGTTCAACCATATAAGGGTGAAATATAAATTCATTCACAAACCCATGAGGAGCAGGATGCATTTATAAGTAAGCAATAAGATACAACAGTGTGTGCAATGAACATATTAATAGATTAAGCTGTTTCGTATTTTACTGTCCACATGACCCTTGTGTACTGTACACATCAGCCATCACTAAAACAAGAACACGATCTACCATTTCAATACCATGCACACACCATATGACTACTCACCTGATGTTACAAGCTTCATAATACACACTACTTACACATAACATGTACCTTATATATTCTCTGAAACGCCTAGGTATACAGTCATAGAGTACAGTGTACCTCAGTGCCACATTATAGATTCCTCCTCATAGCCTCTACACCTTATACATTTCCCCAGTCTAACATGCAAACTGTCACCACCAGAGAGCTTCAACAACATGCACACTGCTTATAATATATATTTTTCCAGTACAATTGCAACTGCAAAGTACAGTTCAGCACAGGGGGCCATAGACAACTGCATTCTGTGTTCTTCAGCAGTGGTACACAGAACTGAGGAAGTCCAGTTGTCACATTATGTAGTGATGGTGGTAATATTCAAATCGCTGGAATTAATAGAAGTACCATTACATCTATTACATCCACACTAAGATGCACTGTTTTGTGGCATAAAATAATGATTTTGAACAGGTAGTAACATCTATGACACTGCTACACTACAGTGTTGTACATAAATTAGATACCACACTCACTGAATGGACAGGACAGTTCCTTACCACTATCACTAATAATTAGGAAATAATTACAGAAAAGGAAAACTGCAGTTCATCACTTTCCAAATGCACAAGTACACCAGATGATCTCCACACAGGCTCATCAGCAAGCACTGACATATTCACATCTCACAGATTCAATGGATCAGTGCTAATGATATAAATGTGGCAAGTCAAAAAGAAAAACACACATGACTGTCCGCCACACTGTCACAGCCTTCGATATAGCTCCAAGCAGTATTGCCACGCTCACAACACTGCACAGCGAATAGTAATTCATGGGCTTTACAGCATACACGCCACAACAGCACATCAATGATTTCACGACGACAGAAAATCCAGCTTATTCCCAGCACAAACACAAGGCTTACATTCAGTGCAGAGCTACTTAGTATTGAAACTGACCTTCAGTGGATATGTGACTGTACAGTCCCTCGCAAATTACCGCGAATGCTTTCTGTCTAATTTATCACCACTGTACTAGCATTATGCGTGGAGCCAATGAGGACACACCATCTCCCAATCTGACGTCACAGTGCTTGGAGCTCGGGCATCAGCATTATCCACCACAGCGTGGACCTCTTCAGTGCTTACAGCATAAAAAGCTGATTTTCACATATTTGCAACTGAAACTGCAAAACAAAGACCGATTATATCACTTTCCCACTACTTAAGTGAACGAATGTTAGGAACTAGTGAATGACATGACAGTGGCTTTTAATATTACAGTTCTCTTGTACATAACCCATTTGCTGTTGTATTTGTACATACTGTTGCTCTGTATAGTATAAAATCCATTAGCTGGGTATCTGTACATACTGTTGCTCTGTATAGTTAGATCTTCATTTTGTTACCCATCTTGACTTCACTGTAGCTGATTTTGTTTCAATCTCCTGCATTGTGCTATATTACTGCTGGATATGTACTATGTATAACTACTCTTGTATACTTTGCTGCCATCTTGTTTGACCCGGGTCATAGCTGAAATGGTCCTTCAGGATCAGCCCACTTACCTGGTTATCAAAGACATAAATAAATGCCAACTAGGTGGCACTATCTAAGGGTTACTACCCTGCCTGTTTGCCTAGTAGCAGGTTAAGGGGCCTGAGTTCTGAAGCGGTGTCTCCACCCAGAGGTCAGGGTTGGTAGTGGTCAAGCTAACCTGGGCACAGCCCTCCTGAATAATGTGTATTAATCACTTTCACAATACCCTATTTTACACCACACAAGTACCCACACTGTTTGCACTTACCACCAGGGCTGGTTCCTCTGGCTCGACCCTGGGGACCCCTGTAAAACAAGGTTAAGCACAGCAAATAGCAACAGTACAGTACTTTGAGCACAAACTGGAACCACAGTCAGATTACATGCAGAAAAAGTTAGATCTGATTTATTCGGGGACTTGAACAAGGGAGGGCAAAATCAAGTTAATTAGCTTAAGGTTATATCAATCAAGCAGTTATGCATGTGCTTTGAGTCCCCACACAATCCACCTCTGGGTACCCAGATAGAGAAGAGATGGGCTAGCCAGGACAGTTGCCCAGGGTTGCAGCTGGTTGGGCTCTGTGATGGAAAACACAACATGCATAGTACACAATATTAGTAATCTGGAGCCAGAGGCTCAGTTCATAAGGAAATGAAACAACAAGACAATCAGATGGCACACTCACATTAAGCTGTTGTTGTAGAGAGCTACCCTGGTATTTACTCACAATACCTAAGACTGTACACAGGCTGGACGAAAATTGAGACTGCAGGTGGGTGCCCTGGAATGCCAGGAGAAGCAGGGCCCACACAAGTTGCACAGCATCATTCCTGTTCAAGCGTGGAGTAGGGGGCTGATCCCAGGCAGGTCTCGTCGATGACTTCTCTGTGCAGTGGGTAGTCTGGCTGGGCCAGCCTGGCAAAGCCCAGACCATATGGAGACAAGTTTGGAAGCAGTTCGTTTTTGGGCTGGATACAGCTTCCAGCAAGCAGAACACAGTTCACAAGTGGGAACTAACTCACAACCAATGTTCCTCTAATTTTAGTCTCTGTGGGTGGGGCGACTGATGTGTGTCGGCACTTTGTGCAAAAAATTGGTTCATGTGTGCAAATTGGGTGTCCCAAACAAGTGATATATTTTTGCCAATAAACAATAGAAAACATAACCAAATACTCAATGAAAATATAAATATACATTCTGACACAGTCCGAAGCTTGTATGTGCACTGTGCACCATTACAGTATGAACTGGAAACGTGTAAACTATGTACATTATAAAGAGTCTTGCATGCATCTAAAAGGTGCTGCTGCTGCTGATGCATTGCTAAGACATCAACATTTACTGTTTTCTCTCCTGCCTTTCCCATTCTTCCAGTGGATGTATATTTTATTAAGATCCATTTTCCACCAGATGCTAAAACAATTTTGTTCGCATCAGCATATCTAAATGCTTTCTTCTAAGTGGTTTCTTTGTTCTTAATGCAGTTCATGAGGCTGAAGCCTCTTTCACAATCAGCACTAGAAGCTTGGAATGCAGTAGTAGTAGTACAATTTATTGTTCAGCATAAAGTAGTTACAATATAGTAAAATCAGGACAAAATACATAGTAAATATAAATAGACAATAAAAAAATCAACAAGGAACTTAAATGTCTTTACAGTGCAATTCAATTTAACAGTGTCCTTGAGTACTTTTCACATAAAAACTCCACAGGACTCTAAGTCCCCTAATAAACTTTACATTAGTTGAAATTAAAAATCTTGCAAAGATCTCTACCATGTTCTTCTCTTTCATAGGAAACAAATATTCCAAAAGATCCTCTTGGGAGGCTGATATCCCTAACAATCCACCCAGCAGTGTTTTCCTAGTTGATTCATACCTAGGACACAAGAGTACCACATGTTTGAGATCATCTGTAGTCCCACTCCAAGTTACAATATGGAGAAAGTACCCCTCTCTTTTTGTCTGAAATGAATGCACTGAGCATTATAGTTTTCAGTTCTGAATCTTGTAAAGATTCTCCTCTGTTTAGGATGGGTTAAAAAAGAGATAGGGCTCATATACCCATGAAATCTTTACTTTTTATAAAAACCCATATAGCTTAAGCTTGGAGAGTTGAACATAGCAGAATTTATGTCTAAGTCAATAAGCCTCAATTTGACATTCTGCCTAATCTCCTCAAATGGTCTCATGTAAATTTTATATGAGGTGGCCCAATCTGGCTGGCATTATTGTTTCCTTAATAAATTGAATAAAGGGATGTATATATCCCATGCTGGCCAGTTTGATGGCTTCTCTACACACATTCTGGGCTATCTTTGTTGGGGCAAAAGAAAAAGTTTCAACAGAAAGAGAATCTGTCGCTCACAGATGAGAGAAGTCAAGGAATGCTGTCCTAACTCCAAGGCAAGAATAAGCTTGGAGTTCCATTTTACATTAAGATGTATCTATAGAGTTTATTCAGAATTATTTCTAATTCTCTAACCTTAGTATAACACCAGATTTCAGAGGCATATAACATGCTCGTTCTTATTTTGTCATTAACAACTGCAATACCCTCTGACCGAAGACTTCCCATCTTGCTGTTAAATATTTTTAGGGCGTTTGCAGATCCTTTTAAACGAATAGCCTCCAAATGTTTGGTCCAAGATAGGCTACAGGCAAAATAGACACCTAAATAGTCATAACACTTAACAGTGTCTATATGGTTACCTTTAGCTTAAAACCTACTGTATTCTTGGTTTGAGAGCCAAAACTACAATGTTGGTCTTGCTGAGATTAACTTTTACTTTCCTTTGAGAGCAGAGAGATTCACAGTAAACCAATTTTCTTTTAAGACCTAGGACTGAAGTAGAGAGCAAGACTAAATTGCCTGCATATGCTAAACATTCAATCATTTCATCATTAATTTTTGGAGCATGAAAATCTGGGTTACCAAGCTGATCCAAGACTGTATTAATATAGATGTTAGAGTGGGGCCAAAATACACCCTCCTGACCCCACATTTGTCTCAAATCTCTCAGTTAGATGACCATACTGATTATACTGGTCCTTGCCCACGTATTTTTATGAGAGTCTAATAATAACATCAAGAAGTGAGGCCTCCAACTTCAGATCCCTTAATGTAGCCCAAAGGATTTTTCTACTAATGCTGTCGAAGGCTGAGGAGAAGTCCACAAACAGCAATATAATCTGTTTTTCTCACTTTAGCATACTTCCAGATCAGGTGCTGAAGCACATAACAGTGTTGTACTGTAGAATGGTCCTTCTGGAAACCGTTCTGTGCCTCATTCAATACTGAGTTCTCCTTGACCCACGACAGCAATCTGCCCAAAATGATCCTATAGAAAATCTTCTGTGAAATATCTATCAAACTAATAGGCCTATACATCCTTGGGTCATTCGGATCCTCTTTTTAGAAATTAGGAAGATAACACCTACCTGCCCAACTGGCAGGGCAAGAGTAACCCTGAACCAGGCCATTAAACAGCAAAAGTAGAAAGGAATCCACCAGTTGGGAAAAACCTTATAGAGATCACAAGGACCCCATCCAGACCTGGTGCTTTATTTGTCTTAAGCCCAATCAGTACCATCTGGATTTCATCCTCTGTGTTCAAGACAGGTCTTGGAAAAAATAATCTTCCTGTATTTTGAAAGCATCAGGTGTCTCCTGCTCTTCATGAGAATAACAGAGCTTGGAGAAATGAGATGCCCAAGACTCTATACTAAGAATTTCTTTGAAACTAGCTTGATGAATTGGCCCCATCTAATCCTTCTCTCGTTAATGACTTCCAGACTCTCTTCCTGTTGTGCCTCACTCCTTAAAGTCCCAAAAGGGCATGTGATATTAATTACAATAGCACAGTGTGCTGATTCCAGTCTATCCATGACATCTAAGTTTTTGATCAGTTTTTCTGCTTCCAAATTGGTCCAAACCTGATCAGGGGTTGAAGAGCCAGTAGGTCCTCTATATGTTAAGGATCCAACTAGATCTCCCAGAGTTCTTCCATTTAAAATATAGACATTTCTACTGGCCAAGCCTGCTAGCAATTCCCTGCCTCTGAGGTTAGATTTTAGATCCTGAGCAGTCCTAGTATACGAGATATTTGGATTAAATATAGATATTGTATGGATCATATCTGAATATACATCCTCCAAGAAATGAGAAGGAACTCTGGCATTAAATTTTCCCAAAATAATTAAAGGACAAGATATACTGTTATCTGACAATTCGTCAAGTGCCATTTTCAGATCTTGTATGAAAAGGTCAGCGGAGGTAGTAACTCTATTGCGAAGGGAAAGTATATATTGCAGAGAATGATCTTCTCTTCTCTTGTCCTTGCTAATCATTAGAGCCAAAATACCCTCTGACTTAGTAGAAATGTTAGTGATCTGAAAATTTAACAAAGTTTTGATAAAGGAAATACCCCTTTAAATCTTCAAACTTTTTATCTTTAGTTGCTGGCAGCCAATTTGGGAGTTACATTTTCTGTACATCATGTTTCTTGCAATCCAATAATATCAAAATTATCCAGAAATCTCACTACTTCAGGGTCAATTATTTTAAGATGGATGACCTCAATATTCCATGAAAGTATAGAAAGGGCATCCACATCTCGATCCCAGATCCCTTATCCAAATCTAGCTGCCATTCGGTGTTCATTTGTTTGATATTATCTACAGACTGCATTTGTCAGGCTGAATCACTAACTGTCAGCGAGTAGGTATTAGGGTCAATTAAGTTTCCAAAGTCAATCAGGGGTTATCTGCCTCTAAGATTGATTCTCAACTATCATTAGTCTGTGTCAACCTGGAAAAGACTTCCCAAGTCTAAAGTGTTAACTAAATGTATTACCAAACAATCCAGCTTGCTGTGCCAGAAAAAACAAGCTGCTAGCTGTATGGGAGTTTTTAAATGTAATATAAATCTGTGTTTGGGCTCAGGATCTCCATATAACTTTATGGATTCCACCAAGTTTCTGGAGATATAAATTCTAATGCTCTTTCCAAGAGCAGCAACAAATCTTCCTAACTTTTCTATGATAATCCTTGAGTGAAACCTTCCACCCAATGATAGTTATGGTCCTACTCAACCATACTTCTCTCTGCTTCAGTACATGATCCTCTATCACTCCTAAGATTTTTCTCTGTGCTATCGTATCCTTCTCACTCTGCACCTCCCTATGGAGAATCTCTTCTGGGAAATGATAAGACTGTGTAGGAACCTCTATACATGATAGCTTCATGTTTAGCTTGGAATGTAGCACATATATCAATAAGTTTAGCCATCATGCTGTACTGCATGTTAGTCAAAGCAAAGTGGATCATGTCAGTAAAGATTTTAATGATCCTCCCTTTATTTTTTCAGCAACTATAAATCTGAAGTCATTGTACTGGCTAACAATTTCTGCCTGGTCCACTGATAAAAATAAATAGTCCTGATATTTGCTGTAGAGTCTCTCAGTATTTGATAAGCCAGATTCAAAGCTGAAATGTGGCATTGCTGCAAAATCAAAGGCAGATCAGTCAGAAAATTCACCTGCAGAAATCAGCTGTCCAGATGGTCACATAACAGGCTAATGAATTGCAAAATTGCTGTTGTGCTTACTTCAGCTGTGCAATTAGCCAAAAGCAGTTTTACTGGTTGGCTCCAGTAGACAGTTTCACCCAGGTACTGGCTTCTGATATTTTTCATCTTTGCCCTAGCAATCTGTACAGCTTCAACTGTTGTTAAACCACTTTTCTGAAACATCTTAGACAACTCTGCCAACTCCAAAAGTACATCATCTAATACTATTATGGCAATGTGGTATTCAGGGTTGGACAACTTCTTAAAGCAGTACTTAGCAATGGGATCTTTGATGGATGCCTGCATAATTGTATGTGATGTCATTTACCCTAGATATGGTTTACAATGACTATGCTGGGTATTGTCAAGCTCAGTGGGGGCTTCAAAATGTATTTTGCAATGTACTGAGTGAGTCAATATGATGAGAGAGGAGATGCATTTAGGAGACTATTTCTCTTCTGTTCTGGATCCATACTAAGCACAGTCTGAATTATGAAATTAAATGAAAAGGACATTTTTATGCTACCATTTCTTGCTGTCCACTTTAGAATTACTATCTCTGTGTAGCCAACATGGGCAACCTTTTACAAAGACTGATTATGAATCTCAAATATGTACAGTATATAATATGAGACACCATTTTAAAGATAAGTGCAGTCTCAACTCTCTAGACATATGTACAGTCAGTGTCTCAGCCTGCTAATTGAGAAGGTTATATCCGCCCCGCCCCCAACAATACATAAAAACAAGCATTTGTCAATGCTGAATGTTTGCTTGGTGGCATTGGCATTGGTAGTGTAGAAGTTACAGAGTGCATAATAGGAATGACAGTGAAGTATTGAACTGAAGCCAACCACCACCACCCTGCAGAGAGTGACAGGCATTGGGGTGTGCCTTTGGGTCATCCAGACATACGACCACGCCATTTCACCCACACCTACCCTGCAGACACTGACAAGTGTGACTGTGCCTTGGGGTCTTTGGCCCTTATCTTTCCCATTCCATCAGAAATACGATGAGATGGTGCGGTATAGGAGAATGGGGTGAAGTTTGGGCCGAAGAGTCTGAGGCACACCTTGATGCCTCTCACTGGCTGCAGGGTGTGGGTGGGAGTGGAATGGTATGAGCATTACAGGCAAGAATCTAAGTCACACCCCTGATGCCTGTCATTCTCTACAGGGTGGGCGATATGGTCAGAAACCCTAACGCTGCAAGCATTCGTTGGTATTTTCACTCCAAATTTCCAACATGGTTTTTGTGACCCCCACCTCATGAACAGTGGCAATATCAGTTTGTTAGCCAAAAACTGCTTTTGCACAGTGACTATGGCATTTGGCACCACAGGTGCAAAAACATTCTGAACAGGATGTGAAAATGACAGTGGTACTGTTCATGGGGAGGTGTAAAATATGCAATGCTGAAAATCTGCTGTGAAAATCTTAAAAAAACTGGTGAAGTCACGAGCATGCGTGAAATTATGCAACACACACCTGTAATGTAACTAGTTTGGGGATTTTTTACAGCAGATTGTTAACACAGGCATTTTGGGACCTCCTATCATGAACACTGTCAGTGTGATTTTCTTTATCTGTCCCGAACAATGATTTCCCACAGCGACCACGCATTTCTGCACTGAAAGGGTGAAAACACATTTCGGCCATGTTGTGAGAAAATGACAGCTGTACTGTTCCTAAGGGTGTGGAAAATGCCACTGGTGAAAATCTGGACTGAAAATATTACAAATTCATGAACTTACAGGGTGCATGGAAACTGCATAATGCTCACTAGTAACACAGTCATTTCGGAGTTTTGTCACAATTTTCAACATAGCTCATTTAAGACCTTTGCTCATGACCAGTGTCACTGTGATTTTCTTAATCTGTCCCAAACATTGTTTTACGACACCGACTGTACCATTGTGCACTACATGTGCGGAAACACATTTTGGGCAAGATGTGAAAATGGTAGCTGTACTGCTCATAAGGAAGTGTGGTAAAATGGCTCTGTTGAAAGTCTGGTAATGCAAATAATACAAATTCATAAACTTGCCAGCGTGTGTAGGAACTGCATAGCGTGCGCTCCTAAAACAGTCATTTTTGGGAATTTTTTCACCAATTTTCAACATAGCCATTTTAACACCTCTGCTCATGACCAGTGTCACTGTAATTTTCTTAATGTGTCCCATACATTGATTTCTCACAGACAGCACGCCATTGTGCGCTACGTGGTGGAAACACATTGTGGTGAGGGTGAAAAATGACAGCTGTACTGCTCATAAGGAGGTGTGGTAAAATGGCAATGTTGAAATCTGCAGTGAAAGTGATTGAAAATTTGAGAACTTATGAGCATGCGTAGGAACTCTGCAGCATGCGGCTCTTAAAACAGTCATTTTTTAGATTTTTTTCGAAATTTTCAACATAGGCTTTTGAGAGCCACCTTGAACACTGGCAGTGTCATTTCATTAATGGGTCCAGGAAGGTGATTTCACGCAGTGACTGTGAAATCACCCTTCAGGCCCGATTAACGCCATGACAGTGCAAGAATTCATGAGAGGGTCCAAAAACCCATGTTGGAAATGGGCCAAACCCAAAAATGCCTGAGATATGCAATAAAGTTTGAAAAAGCTCTATCTAGCCCATTATACAGCTTACGGCATTTCCTCAGTTTGCGATCGGCTTTGAAGAGTGCAGGCGTGTTCCAGTCCACGAAGATCGTCGCGCTGAGCTCCGGAGGTAAGTATGGGGAATTAGGGGGTGTGGGAGGCAGGGTTAGCAGTGGGTGGAGTGCGGGTTGTGGGAAGGGTACAGGGAGAAAGCTGGGACTGTTTCTATTTCTAGGTAACAAAAAAAAAAAAATGACGGCGGGGCGTTTGCCACGCTGGGGTGGGCTCCCAGCTTGGCACCAAAGCTGGAGGGGCACGAGGGGGCGTGGAGCTGACGGGAGATTGGGGACCTCCGTCGGCAAAACACGCAGGACATTTGCCACGCTGGGGTGGGCTCCCAGCTACACCAAAGCTTTGGGGGCGTGAGCCTACCAGCGCTGTGTATGACAGTGGTGTTTTCTTTGAGCGAGCACGCTGTCATACACAGCTCCCGCATCCATTGGTGCAGGACCACCACCCCTGCTCAACCGAGCAGTGGATTGAACAGAGAGGCACACCTCAAAGTGTGCTACTCTCCCAAAATGTTCCTTGCACAGCGCCGCAAGAGAATGTAAAAATAACACAGAAAGAGACAGCAGGTTGCTTTGATGCTTTTATTGTAAACAAAACTATAGTTTTCCCATTTTTGTACTGAAAAAAAAAATGAACATGCTTTCAATGGTGAGGCTTTAAATCCATGATAAACACACTTTATATGTGAGATGCTGCTTGAGAGGAGGCAGATTACACTGAAGTTGTGCAGCTTTAAAACTGAAATAATATAATATACTCCCTATGTCAGAGAATCTCTCGCATTGCTTTGTTGGGGGCATCTACCAAACAAATAAAACATGCAATTTCTGTGAACAGCAGGGGAACTGTTCATTATCAAGTACTGTCTTACTGAAAAGAGGTGTCAAGCCAGAAACATTGCTGTAACTGCAAAGCCGATTGGTTGGAATTTTGCCGGTTTCTTTGTTCAATAAGTGGAGCGAGAAGCCAGTGTCTAGCTTGTTAAAGTTAATGGGCTTGGCCTCAGGGGTGGGCATACAATGTTTCTTTCTATTCACTTTCATGTCCTGCTGTCTGAGTCTTAAATCTGAGTGATGATTGTTGTCACTACTTCATGAAAGTGAGGATCCCTGTCAGCTGCTTTGTGCGCTACTACTGAAGCAGTGTGGGTTATTTCTGACTGCTGTGCAGGCGCACTTACGCACACCTTAGGAGAACATAGCTCACAACCCACTAGCAGCTCATAGCACATTTATATAAGGAATTCTACTGTACTAGTCAAGGCACTCCCGGGTACAATCACAAAGTCTCTGCACACACGGGAGCTTAGGGGTAGCTGGAACTCCTGACAGGCAGATTGCATTCAGTAAAAATATTTGGTCTTCTTCAGATTGAGCCTGGCCCACTTCAGTAGTTTACTTTAGTCACACAAACTTGGATTTAGTCCAAAATAATTCCCTTCTCTCCCTCTCAGGAGCAGCACACCGGCATGTAGGCCAAAACTTAGCCTTTTCAGAGTTCTCCAATGTAATCCACTCATGATAGCTGCAGAAACACTTCAGCTCCTTCTTGCTCAGCTTCTAGCTTAGTTCCAACTCAAAAATTGCAAGCTGCCGGGACTTCCCAAGATCCAAAAGATTTGGTTGGCTGATTGGCTGTCAGTCAAAGCCAGAGCTCCCCTTCAGTTGCTAAAAGGCGCAAAAAGTTCAAACTGCAGTTCCTATAGATTTTGAATTCAGACAGCTCTTGCAGTCCGGCTACATTTTAGGTCCCACCAGAACTGATTGGTCCAATTTGCAGTCCAGGACCAAGATAGTGGAGACAAATAAAACAATCCTTGCTACAAAGAAAGCAGGTTAGACAAACTACATTATCATTATCATTCTAAATGGTTTCAGTAAATAGTTACATCTTTCAACAGAGCTCCCTCTCAGATTACTTAACTGCAATTAGGCAGCTCTTAAAGAGACAGCAACAGAGGCTATACTACTAACATACTAAAATGCCAGCAGAATAGGCCTAATAGTCTTTCGTGTCTGCTTTCGTTTAGTCAGCCCCCACCCAGGGAGCTGACCTTGCTACCCTCGCCTTCTCTGGCTTCTCCCTTCCCAGTTCCAGATATTCGCTGCATTGATTTGCTTCCAGAACCCTTCCCTGTACCTGTCCCACCCCTCTTGAACCCCTCCACCATCTCTGCCTCCACCAGCCCCTAGGCAGCACATTCCATGGCTCCACCACCCTCTCAGTGAAGTAGCACCTCCTCCTTTCTCCCCTGAATCTTCCCCCAGCTTCCACCCATGCCCTCTAGTGGTCCCTCCTCCTTCCTTCAAGCACCCTGACTGTTCCTCTCCTATTTACCCCCTTCATGTACCTGAAGACCTCTATCATGTCCCCCAGTCCCTTCTCTCTTCCAATGTGTACATATTTAGCTCTTCAAGCCTCTCCTCATAGGTCCTGTCCCCAAGCCCCAAATCATTTTAGTTGCCCTCCTCTGGACCCTCTCCAGCAGTTTAATGTCCCTCTTTAAGTGTGGCCTCCAAAACTGCACGCAGTACTCGAGGTGCGGCCTCACCAAGCAGTTATACAGAGGGAGTATCACTTCCTCCTTCTGGAGGTGATCCCCTAGTGATGCATCCCAGCATCCTGTTGGCCTTGGCTGCTGCCCTCCTACAAGTCTCCGAGTTGTTCATCTTGACATCCACCACCACCCCAGGTCCCTCTCAGCCATCAGAGACTTGTAGCATTCCCCTCCAGGGTGTACACTTGGCCGGGTTTCTGACCCCAGGTGCAGTACCTTGCATTTCCCTGCATTGAACCTCAACTTCCACTTTCTAGACCATCTTTCCAGAGCCTCCAGATCTCCCTGTAGGGCCACCCTCCCCTCCTCCCCATCCACCACCGCCCCAGTTTTGAGTCATCCAAAGAGACTCATCTCTCTCCTGATACCTGTCCTTATGTCAGAGATGTAGGCGTTGAAGCTATACAGGCTCTGGTAATCACATTAAACTGCTAAAATGCAGGACACCAGCCTGGCAGTGAGCATTTAGGCAAGCTTAAGGAAGACTTTTGGGAACTCTCATTTGTAGGGGGTTACATAAATAAAACACAAGAGCATATCAGGCCCCTCATGATTATGTATAAGCAGGCCCTTATAATTATTCATGAGGAGGTGGGACCAGGCACAGAGAATCCCATCCAAACAGGCACAGAGGCTATTAATATTAATGAAGGTGGTGGCTCTGCAGAAACAGCCTGAGGAGGAAAGGTACTTAAAGGCACAGCATCCTCTGAGGAAGGAAAATTGTCTGATGGTCCTAGGTTGCCCATGGAGTTACGTTGATGTGTCCTGAGCCCCACCTGAACTGAACTGTGCTGTAGCCTGCCTGGGGCTCCCCTAGAAACTGAACCATTTACCTGAGAATTGAACTGTATCCCTTGCAGCCTGAACTGTGTTATTGGACTGCATTCCCTGTGTGCTTTCGATGTCCAGCTTTGACTCCATTGCCAGGACCAGTTTCTTCATCACCTGTGCCGACCTAGGAGGTCCCCAGTCACTCCTCCATCTTCAGCAGACCTGCCTCCAGTGACTTTGACCAACTTTATATTTCTGCCACAGTGTTTCAGCATCAGTCCCATGATGGTACGTTGTAGAAAGTTGCTGGTTAGGTATCCAGAAGTGAGTCAGCTTAGGAGTTGCCTCGACTCAAAAGTGAAGGACCACAGTTGATGTGCATGACCATTTTTCATTTTGTTGCCCGTCTGCAAGTGTGCACATACAAGTACTGCTCTGTAGAGGCTGTGCTGAGGATCGCATCACCAGAAGTATTCTTGTTGGGAGTGGCCTGGGTTCCAGAGACCTACCAGTGGTCAGTGCTGTGGATCATCCAGAAAATCATCTGTTTGACCAAGAGACTTCATCTTCTGCCAAGAGTCACAGAGGATCACCAAGTTCCCATAGTCCAGCTAGCAGTGTTCTTGTTTTCTGTTCATCCAGGGATGCCCCATTATGGCCTATTTATAAAGAAGCTTTGTGGGGTCAATTCCACTTGCTGATCAGCCAATGCATCGCCAAAGCCCAAGTTTGGTTCATCAGATATCTTGTCATCTTTTAAAGTGCACATGGGACTTGGACTGAACAGGTTTAACCCCTGTTATTGGTTTGACCAGTTTCTAGACCCAATTGTATTGTTTTGTTGCTTGTTCTATTATCTTGTAGCATTGTAGAAAAAACTGTTATCTTGTTGTTGTTTTTGTCTCTTGTAAATAAAACTTTTACATCTAAGTAAACTTCCTGCCTCTCTTTCCAGATTCGATCTGCCTATCCTGGAAATTTAGGAGTCATGAACCCATTCCACTGGGACATTGGGCCCCTACAAGAGACTGGGGGCTGACACCACTAAGAGTACTACTTGAGTAACCCTTCAGGCTTTGGCCCTCCACCGCATTACAACTCTAGAATAGCTGAGATAAGACCACAGTTGGGATAAGGTTTAGGGACTAGGCTATCCAGCTAGGATTACAATTTTGTACTTTCTACCCAGGGTCAGATTGTGGTGGGGGCCACCTGGAAAACTGCAATGGGGGCCCATGTGGTAAATGAATATATGGGTGACTGGGCGCACAGATGACATACTTATTTCAGTATTACATGTCAATTCATCTTCTGGCTCTATGTAAGATTTTATACTAATTTGAAGTGATCTGAAACACAATTTAATTAAAACAAATAGTTGATAAATGAGAAGATTTTCAGTTACTGGAATACGGGAAGAGCTCAATAGGGGACCCACCTGAAATTTCAAGTGTCCAGGTATGACATTCCAGCTCTGTGCAATCATTTAACTGTTTGTTTAAGTGCACCAACACCAGGAACTATGTACAACAATCGTTGGGCCTGCAACATCAAACACTTTGGTACTTGGGCTTCCTAGGAACCTTCTAGGACTAGGGTAACAACCTTGGTACAAGTGGGAATGGATAGTACCCAGCAGTACAGTCAGGCAGAGGCATTGTTTGGGGTGGGGCAGATTGCACTAAAGCTTGGGTAGCCGCAGTATGGCATTGTATTTTGTGTACTGCTTGCTCAAACCTTTTCCTTCCACAGAAGCATGATCCTGCTGACCCGTGAGAAACCTCTTGTTATTTGTTTGCATATCTGGATCAATCAATCAATCAAAATCAATCAATCAATCAATCAAAATCTTTATTTATTCAGGCGAACATCATTGAGCAAAGCTCATTTACAAGATGGACCTGATTGGTCTTAACAATATAAGGTTACAGTTTTACACAAAAACAAGATACTGATTGAATACAAATACAAAGATTTATAAATGAAACAGGTATACAAATATTTACATATGTACAAGGCAATGTGACATTGGATCTTGGTTATACTAAAATGAAAGAAACAAACAGTACTGAGGGATAAAGCTAGGGTGATGGGACTTTGGGGATCTTTTTGTATGAAGTAGGTTGGAAAAATTAGAAAACAAAAATAGGGGGCAGTGCATAAAAAGGGGTAGGGGAAAAGAGGGGTTGTGAGAGGACTAGGCCTTATGGAAGCAATTGCATGATTCTGGGAAGAGACTAGTGTACAGTTTTTTGAAGGATGTTAATGGAATGAGGGTATCCAATTTCAAGGTCTTCGAAGAATTCCAGATAAGTGCTAGGGAATAGCTGATTGCAGCCCTTCCATACCGGTGCAGGTAATAAGAATCTTCAGCATGATGAGTTTATTGATCCTTAGGGCGTAAGGCCTGGATATGATCTAGTTGAAACAATCTGAGATGTAGGATGGGAGTTTGTTTGTCAGAGCTTTGTAGATCCAGACAGCAGCATTTTGTTTCTTCTATGGTGTAGGGATGTCCAACTGACTGCATTGTAGAAGAGCAGTGATGGGTGCTGAAGGGAAGATCTGTAATGAATCTAAGAGCTCTATGATACAAAGGTGTCCAATTTATTTAAATGGGAGAGGAACAGTGACCATAAAGGAAGTCAGCGAATCAATGAGGGATAGGAATGATTAATCTTTGTTTGGAGTCTCTGGTCAGTAGTGTTTGATCCTATAAAATAGGCCAAGTCTCTGTCTAAGCTTTTCAGGAGCTCTTCAATGTAGCTAGTATAGTCAAGTTTATTGTCAATCCAGACTCCAAGATATTTGAATTTGTCCACATATTCCAGATTTTCACCAAGGATGGTAGATAATTGGGGGAGGGTGAATGATGGGACAGTGGAAGAAAAGCTCTTGGTGGCAAAGAACATAACTTTAGTTTCTTGGCATTTAATAGTAGTTTCTTTTCTAGTAATTTGTGCTGCAGGAGGAGAACTCAGATTGTAAAAGTTCACAGGCTTTTGATGGTGAAGGATTACTGACATATAGGCCAGTATCATCTGCAAAGAGGTGAATATTAGATTGTGAGAGATTGGAGTCAATATTGTTGATGTAAATGGCAAAGAGGATGGGAGCCCAAAGATGGAACCTTGTGGTACACCTCTTAGGAGTGGTTTAGAGGTAGATAGGTCACCTTCATTTTTACCTGTTGTATTCTTCGGAGAGATAGCATCTGAACCATTTAAGGAGAGTGAGTCAAGGCCTATGGAATTCAGAGAGGAGATTAGTAGTTCATGGTCCACAGTGTCAAAGGCTTTGCTTAGATCCAGAAACACAGCACAGATGTTACTCTTTTGTCTAAGTCAGTCTGCCAGTCATTTGTAACTTTTGCTAAAGCAGAGATGGTGCTGTATGGATCTAAACCAGATTGAGCTGGGTTAAGGAGATTATTGGTATCAGGTAGGCACTTAACTGGATGTTCACTAACTTTTCAAGCATTCTGAACAGTACTGGTAAGATGGATATGGGCCTATAATTGTTGAGGTCCATGGGATCACCTGCCTTAAATAGGGAACACACTTGAGCTGTCTTCCATATTGAGGGAATAGAACCAGTGGCTAGGAACAAATTGAAAAGGTGAGTTAGGGGGCAGCTAAGGTGCAATGCTACTTTTAGAAAGTAGGGATCCAGAGAGTCTGCACCTGCGCTTTAGTTGTATCTAATTGGAATAGTAGGTCCTCTCTTCTTTTAAGAGTATTGGCTTAAAGGAGAATGTGGAAGCAGCCTTTTGTCCCTCAGTAGATTGGAAGTTTAATGATGACCTCATTAGATTTGCAGGTGAGGAATCAAAGCTAGCCAGCTGTAGTGAAATGATTGTTGAAGGCATTCAAGATTTCTTGCTTGTCAGTGATTTCCACACTATTTAGAGTGCACTTTGGGTGGTAAGACAGGGGTAGAAACTTGACCTAGGATCCCTTTATGGTACCCCAGAATCTGGAAGGGTTGTGGTAGGAGGCATCCAATTCAGCTGTGTAGAAAGCAGCCTTGGCATTTCTCACTTGTTTTGTGCAGGAGTTTCTGGCTTTTTCTGAATTGAAGCCAGTCATTTGGATCCTTGGTCTTTCTTGCCCTTTTCCAGAGTTTATCTCTGGCAAGCAATCTTGATTTAAGGTCAGCAGGAGAACCAGCGACAAGATTTGAGCTTGGTTCTGACACTGGTGAGGGTGCATGTATATTGAGGGCACTTATGATAATATCGTTTAAGACCTGTAGAGCTGTCTCTATTGAAGCTGTGAGATAGAATTCTTGCCAACGTGTGGTATGGCACAGATCATGAAGATATCCTGTGATATTAAGGTTCTTTTAGACCTTCTGGGAGAAATTTTGCAGGGTTGGGTGGCTTGATTGTTGATCTTATGCCAGCTATGGGACAGTGAACACTTATGTCACTGAATAGCACTCCAGCATGAGAATACAGATGAGGCTTATTAACCAACATAATGTCCAGTAGTGTGCTGTTGAATTTGTTCTTTGGATTAATCCTTGTTGGTTCTTTGATTAATTGAGTGAATCCATAAGTGTCACAAAAGGTTACTAGGGGTGCAGATGCATTAGCTAGTCAATTTAAATTCAGGTCACCTAAAATAATGGTGTCTTCAGAGCCTAGTTTAAGTATAGATCCCAGGTGGGATAGGAGCTTGAGGCCTGCTGAGGGGCCTATAGCAGCCAATCAATTGAAAAGATGACATGTTGGAAGGGTTATTTTAGTGATAAACATTCGAATTCCTTCGGCTGTGATGTAATATTGAGGCAGGATGCAGAGATATTTGCTTTAACGTAGATGGCTACCCCACCACTGCCTGGATGGATGGTCAGATCTGAAGAGCTGATAGTTAGGAAGATTTATTTCACTATCATTTGTTGCAGATTTGAGCCATGTTCGGAGATTACCAGAAAGTCAGGTAAGGTGTGCAACCCAGGCCTGTATTAGTGAGAACTTTTTAGGAGGCTGCAGACATTGATATGAAGAAAACTTAAGCCTTTTATGGAGGCTAACTAGCTGGGGAGATAGAGCTTTCTGTGGGTCCAGGATTGATTTCAACAGTGCCAACACAGATCAGCAGAAAGAAAATTAGTTTAATGAGGGCACCAAGTGATAGGAGTAGGGAGTAATCAGAGGATTTTCTCTTCTTGCTTGGGATCCAGTGTATAGAGGACGATGATTCTGCTGTATGATTATAAATTTTGTCATAAAGTACCAGCTTAATGGACAGGTATAGAGGTCATTATAGTGCCAATAATGGAGCAGGGGTTGTGTATTGTGAGCATATTATTTGTAATGTGACAATGCATTGAGTTACATTTTGGGTAAATTGTTGTTACTCTGTTGGGGTTTGGTGTGGGGTGCCAGTCAGGACCATAGTGTGTTAATACTGGTTCCCAGATGGTAGTACTAATTTGTAATTTAGCCCATATAATCTTTTCCTGGGTAGAGGCATCACACAACTTAGAAATGTGGATTTTGTCAGCGAAAAGGACTTCAATGCCCATCCAGTCTGTCCCAACCCCACCTACCCTTTGTGGTGACAAGGGGCTCTATGTGGTCCCAGTTTCTGCTACCCTCCCTTGGTGATTCTTCCTTTTAAGGATACCAATGTACTTGTCCCAGGCATGCTTGATCCTGTCACTTCTCTGCTCCACCACTTCCCTAGGCAACCTGTTCCATCGGTCCACCACCCTTTCCATAAAGAAATGCTTCCTAAGCTCCCTTATGAATCTTTCCCCACCAACTTTGTTGTTTTCCTCTTGTAACCATGTTGGTGCTCAACCTAAAAAGCTCCTCACTTATCATCAAGCCATGACATCTCTAGTTACAAAATACTCCCTGTAGTTAAAGAGATTTACCAAGTTGAGGATTTGCTCACACAGAGGTGCCTTACTCTGCGAAAAGATTTTATCCATAGTTCACTTCAAATGTCCTGTTAGTTTAGATGAATGACTACTATAACCGCCAGCTACTGGGTTCCTAGACCTCTGGAGTGAAGGGCCACCACTCTCCACCCCTGCCATTGTTAAACCTATGATGAAATCCTAGGGAGAGCGTGGGGATGCGCTCCATTATAGTGAATGGATGGCAGCTTTCCAATCATTGTTTTATACTGTAATGGTCCTTGGCGATGAAACATGGGCACTGGTCAACTCACAATGTGCTTGTTAGTCATCCAGTGCCTTCGTTCTAGGAAGGTATGTCACCTTGGTCACCTTTAAGGTCCCACACCACCCACTCTCCGATTTTTCTTGGACCTGTTCCTCTTGTGGTTTATTCACACTGCCCCTCTGCAACCAAAACATTTCTGCTTGTTTCATCCTCATCTGCAATTTCCATCCCCTCAAGTAAGCCTTGTGCTGCCTAATCATTCTTTTCATCTCTATTGTAACCCTGCGTTGGGTTCAACCTCAGAAAAATTGGATGAGGACTGGCAGTAGCATACTACACATTGTTCTTACGTTGGGTGCCTCTGTGGCACCCACCACTTTAGTTTTTAACTACATAACATTTAGTTTTTAGTTGGGACTGATGATGATCTGAGACATTCACTTTTTTGGGATTCAAGCATTCGATTGTAAGATGAAACCTTATGTAACCCGCCTACAAAATGGGGTTCCTAAAATGTCTTCCTGGGCTTGCCTAATGCCCACTGCCAAGCTGGTGTTCTGTGTTTAAGCAGTTTAAAAGTGCTTGCATGCAAGTGCCCCATTGGCCTCTGTGCCTGTCTCTTTAAGAGGTTTCATTTTCATAGGTTATACTTAATCTGGGTGGGGCTGAGTAGTTTTAGGCTCGAGTCCCACCAGGGTTGCATACAGCCACTTCATTCTGCCATCTGCTTATTGCACAGAGGAAGTTCTACTAGGATCTACGATATGGCCAGCACCACACATTCCAGTCACTTTACTACCAGTCTAGCATTGCTTGTAAAAGCGCTTTGGGATACTGTGTATGAAAAGTGCTATATAAATACTGATTCTTCTTCTTCTTCATCTGTGATTGTTTGCAGATTATCTGCTTTAATAATACTGATATCGCAGTTTGTCTAACCTGCCTTCCTTCACAGCACGGACATCTGGCTGAGCACCACCATTTTGGTTCAGGACTGGACCCTAAAATGGAGAATGTCCCAGGGTCTTGTGGGAGTTAGGTTCTGTAGGAATTGTAGGTTTTTACTGTCTGGCACCCTAAATGGACCTGGAGGCGAGCCCTTGCTGTGACAGACAGATGGATCAATCAACCGAACTGGTGGATCACTGGGAAAGCCCCAAGCTGCCTGCAGCACAGGGTCAGTGCATAGCTGGATTTGAGAGAGTGAACAGCCTTTATAATTCGGCAGCTGCCCGAGTAGTAGCACGGGGAACCGGCAGGTAGGCTGTGTCTGGCCTGCCTGCTACCATCTTCTTGAGTGAAGAAGTCTGCAATCTCATATCGGACTTTATCTGAAATTGCTGTAATTGTGACTGGAATCCCAAATTGTGACAGAGTGAATTTCACCTGGTGAGGACGAAGAGTTGCTTCTGAGCGATCGGACTGTCAGGACTTGAAATAACCATAGAGCATATGGTTTGCACAGAGACACTGTTTAATTGCAACGGACTGTCATCCAAACGGTGGCATTTACCTATCTTTACTAAAATTGTGCTGAATGTAGTGTGGGTCGCGATTTGGTTCCCCACCTTGTTTGAATGTGTCACGCTAGCTGGAAGCTGCATCCAGCAACTTACTGGACTGTATCCGAATCATTCACCTGGTCTGGGCCTCACCATCTGGGCCTAGATTGCCGCTTACACCACAGAGATTCATCTGAAGAAAGACTTGCTCAAGGATTTGACTCCTGCTCAACACCATCGAACAGGATTCACCACCAGGTGTCGTAGGGCCCTGCTTCCCTGGCAAACCAGCAAACCATCCTGAGGTCTTCATCTTGTCAATCCTGCATCCTGGTCTGGATAGCATGAGTAAACATCAGGGTAGCTCCATGCAACAAAGCTCAAATCAAAGTGTGTCACCTGATTTAATTGTTTTAGTCGATCATTATGAACTAAGCCATCTGGCTCTGGAATACAAATTGTGAGTTAAAGTGCATGTTGTGTTTTTTTCCTTCCTAAGGGCCCGACAACAGCTGCAACTCCGCCTACCCCGACAATGCTTCAGGCTCACCTGCATAACAACCGGGTACCCAGAGTGTGTGTGACTATGCTAGAGGGACTCTTTAGGCATGCATGTTTCATCGTGATCAAATTCGATCTAAAATCAAACACCAGATTACTGCCCCTCCCTTGTTCACATCCCTCAAATAAATCAGATCTAAATCTTTTGCATTTAAACTGGCTGTTGTGTACTTTTATAGTCGGGATACTGTGTTGCTAATGCCTTTCCCTAGTGCAAGTCTTATTTTACAGGGGTCTCAGGGCCAGTGCAGCTGATCCAGCCCTGGTGGTAAGTGTTGACAAGTGTGGGTATAACATTGCATTCTGGTGTTAATTGTGACTGTCTAATTGCTGATCAGTATAGGCCATTAGAGGGTTGGAGGGTATCAGTGTCACGAATGTATGCAAACGCTTCACAGCTGCCCTTAAACTAACCCTCTGGGTGGGGCATCTGTTCACAGAATTCAGGGCCCTCAACCTGCTACTTTAGTCACGCAGGTAGGAGTAGTATCCTTGGGATAACGCCACCTAGGGGTTACACTTAGACATGAAAAATCACTTTTTGGGGTTTGATTTTGTTTCCCTTTTTAGGCTGATTTCTGTCTTTTGCAGTGCCACTGCTTACCTGAGAAATAAAATATGCCTCATCAACACCTTGATCCATTTTTCTTAGTATTGTAACCTGTAAAAGGATATCTCTAACTAACATGATGCCTTTCTCATGAGTCCCACCCACACCCACATGCCAGGGACAAATTTACTGTTGTGACCCGTGACTGTACACAGCACACAGACAGCACAGCAGTCCACCACCACCTCCTTCCAAGATTGCTGGACTGACTCCTACAATGCAGTTAGTTACTGTTACATGACCAAATTCAGCAACTAAGTGTGCCTTAGAATTTGAATTGGAAATGCAGACATATCTGGCGATAGCTGCACGCAGCATACCCCACTGGGGTAGGTTAATACTTATACGTAATATAACGCGGATATACTATAAAACTAATGATAATAAGGAGGAATAAATGGGGAATGAGTGACAATGATGATGATGACACTTTTGTGTACAGTACTTCTTTTACTTGTGTTGTACTGAATCAGTTTTGCTACAAGTCAAAAAGTCAGATTATCTCCTGGGCCACCCCCAGCCAAGTAGCACAGGTGCATCAACATGTATTTTGTTTGTCTGAACAGTATTTTTATGCTGCTTGCACAGAAACATGTTGCGGCAGCTGCTGCAGAAGCAGGTTGTGGAGGGTATGGCACTGTTGTGGCCAATGCCCCCACTGCCTTTTGCGGCTTGGCCCACTTTCCCAATGGGGTGGCACGCTGCTGCTGACACTAGTTCAGCCAACGTGCCACCACCTTGAAATGTTTTAGCTGCTGCAATCGGGGCAGCCTCATCATTCAGCATCAGCCATTCTGCTGCAATGAGGGAGCGATCCGTCATTGCAGGGCAGTACCATGCCCCTGACCCAGTTTGCCAGGGGGCCAGTCCCTGTTGGCATAATGTCCCCACCCAAGTTTCTGCTGTATGCTGAGGTGGTGCACAGTCCCCTTGGCATCATGCCCCCTCCCACTTTCTTTGCCGATGGGGCACCCAATCCCGTCGGCTTCAGTCCTTCCCAGTTGAATTTACCAATGGGAGCCCCTCCCCATAGGCATAATGTCCCCCACCCAATTTGTTGTCTGCTGGGGGTGCCCAATCCTCCTCGGCTCTCCTCCCAACTGGTATGTGTTGACGGGGTGCCCAATGCCGTCGGATCAGACCCCCAAAACACTCAGGTGGCAATTTGGAGCCCATTCCATGTGCCAAAGTCACTGAGAAAAAAAAAAACAGTTCCGCAATGTCCCCCCAACACCTGTAAAATAAGAAAACAGTCCCTGAAGAGTTGGTGCCCTCTCCCAAGCTGCCACCCTCTTTGCACCCACCACATCCCCACTCCCCACCCCATACTTACTTCCTCGAGCCCAGCGCCGATGATCTTCGTGGACTGGGAACATATCTGCACACTTCAAAGCCGACCACGAACTGAAGAAATGCTGGTAAGCTGTATAATGGCATAAATAGGGTTTTTCAACTTTGGTGCATATCTCTGGCATTTTGGGAATTTTGGCATCAGATTTCAATATAGGGTTCTTGTGACCCCTCCTCATGAATTCAGTCACTGTCACTGCGTTATTCGGTCGAAAGGTGATTTCACGGTCACTCATGAGAATCACCTTCCGGGACTGATTAACGAAATGAGAGAATGCCACTGTTCATGGTGGGCTCTCAAAAGGCCTATATTGCAAATTTAGTGAAAAAATCCAAAATGACCCTTTATTGCCATTCCGCAGCTTCCACGATGCTCAATTTCACCTAATTTGTAATATTTTCAAGCCAGATTTTCAACACTGACATTTTTTCATACCTCCTATGAACAGTACAGCTGTCATTTTTCACATCCTGGCCAAAATGTGTTTCGCACTTTTGGTGCAGAATAATGCAGTCACTATGAGAAATCAGTGTCCAGGACAAATTAAGAAAATGACAGTGACACTGTTCATGAGCAGAGGTCCTAAAATGCCTATGTTGAAAATTTGGCGATGAAAGTCCATAAAATGACTGTGTTACAAGTGTGCATTACGCAGTTTCACGCACCTTGTAACTCAGCAGATTTGTAATATTTTCACACAGATTTTCAACACTGGCATTTTTTCGCACCTCCTTATGAACAGTATAGCTGTCATTTTCACATCCTAGCGTAAATGTGTTTTCACACTTCCAGCATAGAATAGCAGGTTGCTGTGAAATCAGTGTTCGGGACAGATTAAGAAAATGACAGTGACACTGTTCGTGAACAGAGGTCCTAAAATGCCTATGTTGAAAATTTGGTGACAAAAGTCCATAAATGGCTGTGTTACAAGCGTGTGTTGCATTGTTTCCACGCACCCTTGTAACCTCGCAAATCTGTAATATTTTCACACCAGATTTTCAAAACTGGCATTTTTCACACCTCCTTATGAACAGTACAGCTGTCATTTTTCACATTTGGACTGAAATATGTTTTGCACTTCCAGCACAGAATAAGCGCGTTCGCTGTGGGAAATCAGTGTTTGGGACAGATTAAGATCAGCGAGTGAGAGGGAGTGAATGAGCACAATTAAGCTCTGTCGGGACTGCTGTGGATTTCTTTGTGGGCAGAAAAAGGTGCCAATGCAGGCAGGAGCCCAGTACAAAAGGGCAGCCTGCAGCACTGGGAGAAACAGAATGGCGAGTGAGAGAGGGGAGTGAGTGAACTCACGGAGCTCTGTTGGGACAGCTGTGAACTTCCTTGTGGGCAGAAAAAGGCGCCAATGCAGCAGACCCAGTACAAAGGGCAGCCTGCAGCGTCGGGAGAAATAGAATAAGCGAGTTGGAGTGAGTGAGCTCAATGGAGCTCTGCTGGGACTTTAGAGTTGCTCACCCTCCCACCCAGGGTCCTTTGTGGTCATATATTACAGCAGGGACTCTGGAGTGGAGACAAACCAATGATTGGATACTTTTAGGATTGCTATAATAATACAGATTTAGTTGTTCTGTTTATTTCTCTAACTGAGCTAAGTACTGAGCTACACTGTTATGATTACTGTAGTAATACATATTTATTTGTTCTGTTTATTTCTCTAACTGAGTAATACTTGGGTGCAATAGGTTTCTAACTGGACTAAGTGAAACTATATGAGAGCTGAGAACAAAAGTATGGTAGCTGAGGGTGAAAAATGGACAAGGAGGCTTTAGGATTGCTAGAGTAGTACAGTGCCTAATGGATGAGATTTGAGACTGAATTAGCCAGTCGGCAAGGGGGCAGTAGGGAGACTATTGTATGTGTGGGGAAACAAGAATTTGAGCAAATAGGGGCCTAACAGTTGTAGTAGGGTACAGAACCTGGAGTAAGAGCCTGTAATATAAGATGGGGGCCAAAATGGGGCAGGTGCCACATGTCAATAGGGCGGGCATCTTTAGAAGGGTAGTGGGTGTACAGGTGTGGGTCCACCATGATTCTGGACTGGGCTTGAGGGGGGGTTGTCTGTAGATGACTTGCTAGTTTGAGGGAGGAACTGTGGAGGTTAGGGAGGAGTCTAAGTGGCAGGGCAGATGAGTATGGTAGGCATCCGGGGGAGAGGAGATGGCAAAGGGGGATGAAAAAACAACTAGGGAGTGAAACTGACTCCAGTATCAGAGGCACTAGCAGAAAAGAGAGGAGAAGGGAGGGAGTGCTTGAGGCAAGGGGACCTCCTGATGGGGAGGAAGAGACCATGAGGAGTACCAGGAGAGAGCAGATGGCTGCTGGTAGGGAGGGATAAGGGGTGGCACGAGGAGGAACAAGTAGGAGGAGGAAACCGATTGGGGAAGAGATGTAGGAGGGGTATCGACTAGGAATAGTTCAAATCTCTAATATGGGGAGAGAGAGGGAGCAGGAACATACTGAAGGGGGAGGACAAGGAAGCATGAGAGGATGGCAACAGGTGAGAGGAAGAGATAGCGAAGATAAAAAGGTAGAAGGGGCTAATAAGGAAGGAGGGGTGGTGACTGGAGGAGAGAAGGCTACAGGAAGGGGAAGGATGGGAGGGCATCACCATGGGGGTAGAAGGGAATGGGGGCTCTAAATCGACAACAGCAGGGATAGGAGAGGTTGGAAATCAGCAGGGAGGAGGAGAGGTCGACATGGGAAGCCCAGTAGGAAGTAGTCAGGTCAGGAAGGGGTTCAAGGGCAATGAGAGGAATAAGGCAGAGAAAAGGGGTGAGGCATAAGTAGGGGCACAGATACAGAAGTCACAGAGGTGCAGCTGGCGGGGTAAGGGCAGGGAAGAATGAATACTGAGGTGCTGGAAGGGCATTAGAAGGAAACGGAGTAGGGACTGGGAGAGGGGTACTCGTCTGGGGATTCTATACTGAAATGGGTGAGATAGGGCAGAAAGGGAAAAGCACAGCTGTATTTGGGTTGAAGCTGTCCCCAGGTTGACTTCAGGAGGGGCAGGGCAGGCACTGCTCAAGGCGTGCAGCGAGGGGAGGAAGAAACCTCATTTACTGTTGCATGTGCATACAAACAACTTGGCAGGGGACACTGTGGAAGTAGTGAGGGAGGTTCAAGTAGTTGGGCAGGCAGTGGAGATGATGGGAAGTCGGTGGCATTCTTGGAGGTACTGCTGGTACCTGCAGCAAGCATGGGGAGGAAGGATAGGCTTGAGGAGTTCAACGAGTGGCTAGGGATTGGTGTCACACCAAACATTATGAGTTAGTGACTAATCTGGGGTAGGGTCTGGGGGAATCGTGACTTGTATGGGGGACAGGGTACACTGGAGCAGGAAGGAAGGAGTATTAAAGGCAGCATTACTGCTGGCCCACTGGCGCTGGAAGGTTGAGGTGCTGGACGCCAACCCTCGCGCCACGCCTTGACCTGGGTCTGGATGCGAGCACAGGCCGCCAGGGGTCAGCAGGGAGGGATAGGATTGAGTGTCCGAGGACTCCTCTCCATCCTGGAACAGGATCCAGGGACCTACCCCTCTGTTGTGGCCCTGGTGATGACGGAGGCGCTACTAGAGTGGTGTAGTTAAGGGAGTGGAGTGTGGCGGATGTTGGCATGTGTGCCTAAGCATCATTGCTCACCCGCACTCTGCAAAGGGAAGAAAAGTGGAAAATGGTCCATGGTCAGGCAGCTTGAGCTTCGACCCCCTGCTGACAGTTCTTAAGGTGTGGTACTTTCACTTCCAAATACCTCAACAGCACATATAAGCAAGCAACATTCGGCATTGCCAAATGCTTGTTTTAATACATGAAATCATGAATGAAAGTTAACAAGTGATTGTGATTCGTGATTGGATGGCACAAGTCAAAGATTTTCATGGGCCCCCTGCAGTCTCTCTCTCTCTCTCTCTCTCTCTCCCCATCTGTCTGTTTCTTTTCTCTCTCCCTCTCACGTCTGGACCACACAAGTCAAAGATATATTTGCCACCCAGCTGCCCTTGCCCTGTACACACAGCCACGCTGAAGCCAGGAAAAACATTTTATTTGGGATTTCTGGGACTGTTATATTTATTGTGGCCCCACTGCAGTCTCTCTGTATCTCCTCTGGACGGCACAAGTCAAAGATTTATTTTGCCACCCTGCTGCCCTTGCCCTGTACACACAGCCACACTGAAGCCAGAAAAATACATTTTATTTGGGATTTCTGAGAATGTTACATTTATTGTCTGCCTCCCTACAGTCTCTATCTCTCTTTCTCCCCTCTGAACGAGATTGTGAATGAATGTTAACAACTAATTGTGATTCGTGATTGAATGGCACAAGTCAAGGATTTATTTTGCCACCCTGCTGTCTTTTCTCTGTACACACAGCCACACTGAAGTCAGGAAAAAGATGTGGATTTTATGTAACTGTAAAATGTCTCTTGGACCCCAGTAGTCTCTCCTCTCTCCTCTGGATCAGGAATGGCACAAGTCAAAGATGTTGCCAACCTGTTCTTCTCATATACGCAGTCAGCTACACTGTTTGAGTCCAAGAAAAGAAAAAAAAACTTTCATTTGGGATTTTCTGTAACTGTAAAATCTCTCTTGGGCCCCAGTATTCTCTCCTCTCTCCTCGGGATCTGAATGGCACAAGTCAAAGATTTTGCCAGCCTGCACTTGCTCATACATACAGTCACATAGTACTGCCACACTGCCTTAGTTTGCAATTTGCATCCCCCGACAGCCACCCAAGCCACCACTATCTCCCCAGTCCCAAGTCCCAACTTCCTGACACTCCTTCACCCAGCCCCAATGATCAGTTCTCTCCTCATCCTTTCTCTCATGCTCCCTAATTTTTCTCTTGCCTCCCCTTCAGCTCATACATTTCTGGTGTTTTTTTTTGTTTTTTGTTTTTTTGATGCTTTTGTTTGGCAACTCTCTGCTGGCTGCCTGGCTCTGCTTAGCACAGCTCCTGCTCCTCCTGTCCTCCTCGCTCGTCTAAAGCCACGCTATGACTCTGCATGGTTATGTATTGTGAGTACATCACATGACCTTCTGTTACCTGACTGGATGCTGACAGCTGCCTGTACGTGCCAATGGCATCCCCATGGCAACAGACAACAAAATCACAGAAATGGCATCTCTGCAGACCGGGTCCATGGATTAAGGGTTTGATCTGGGGATCCAGATCTCCCATGGAACAGTCCGCCCAACCTAGTTCCCACCAGCACATTGTGTAAGGTCATACATTGTCTTGTACCTGTTTTACACACAAAGCAGAGGAAATTAATGAAATGTTGCAGTCCTCAAAGTCACTTACCAGGAATCACCTTGTTCAAGTATATAGCTGTGGCGATGTTTTCATCTGCAAACATAGCAATCAAACATTAGGGACAAAATTTGGGACAGGTACCTATAAAACAGCAAATAAATATAGTATACAGTATGTACAGTGAGAAATAGGATTACCCACACTGCAGGCCTTCAGTGTACAGCAGATCATGGGACTGATGCTTCACTATCTTTGTAGCAGTCAACCACTGTCATTCCATTAAAGTGTTGGGCAGTAATGCCATCTGCTGGTGGACACAAGCAACAGTTTGTTGAAGTTTGTGTAAACACCAGACTTAAGACCAGTAGGATTGTGGAATAAGCTGACAGAGGAGGTAAAATGAACAGGCACTGTTCAGAGCTGCCAAACAAGATGTGATAGACACCTGAAGGGAAAAGGAATTTAATGTAATTGCTGCTAGGATGACTGAGGATAGACGTGTGTAGTGCCCCAAAGTTAGGGCACAACAGAAACAAAGCATTTCTCAATGCAGAATGTTGTCTCGCTGGCATTGGTATTGGTAGTGCAGGAGTTAGAAATGCATACTATAATGGCAGTGAAGTATTGAACTGACGCCAACCTCACCTCCACCCTGAAGAGAAATTTTCAACATGGGCATTTTGGGACCTCACCCATGAACTGTGGCACAGTGATTTTGTTAATCTGTCCCAAAGTTGATTTCCCCAGTGACCATGCCATTCTGCCACAGGTCTGAAAACACATGTTGGGCAGGATGTGAAAATGACAGCTGTACTGTTCATAAAGAGTGTGAAAAATGCCAGTGTTGAAAATCTGGCATGAAAATATTAAATTCATGAAGTTACAAGCGTATGTAGAAACTGCACAATGCAGCTCATAAAACAGTCATTTTTGGATATTTTTCACCAAATTTGCAAAATAGGCTTTTTGAGAGCCGCTTCACAAACAGTGGCACTGTCATTTCATTATCAGATCCAAAAGGTGATTCCACGCGAGTGACAGCTAAATCACCTTTCGACAGAATAACACCATGATAGTGACTGAATTTATGAGGAGGGGCCTCAATAACCCCATGTTGAAAATTTGGTGCAAAATTCAAAAATGCCTGAGATATGCATCAAAGTTGAAAAACCCTATTTATGCCATTATACAGCTTACGGCATTTCTTCAGTTCATGGTTGGCTTTGAAGAGTGCAATGTGTTCCGATCCACCTAAGATCATTGCACCAGACTCTGGAGGTAAGTATGGGGAGAGGGGTGTGGGAGGCAGGGTGTGCAGAGGGTGGGCGGGTTGAGGGAGGGAGCTTGACAGACCGCAAGGACCATTTTCTTCTTTACAGGTTAAAAAAAAAAAAAAAATTGTTGGATTTTTTTTTTTTAGTATTTGGCATGCTAGGTGGCTCCCAGCATGCTACCTGAGTGTTTGGGGTATTAGCTGGTGGAGGATTGGGCACCCTTATCAGCACATACTGAAGGAGGCTAGAGCTGAGGGGATTGGGCACCCCTCGGCACACAACAAATGGGGGGCACATTATGTCAGGACGGGGAGTGGACTCTCCCATCGGCACAAGAACTCGGTCAGGGCATGCCGACAGGGATTGGGCACCCCAAAGCGCCAATGTGGCAGGTGGCGTGGCAGTCACTGCTGCCATGTTTACTAGAATGTTTCACCAGGACAGGCACGTCGGGAGGTGCCACTGCGTGATGAGCTTGGCTCTTATTGCAGCAGACCTTTCCTTAGATGTGCTCACCACATTATGTGTTGCTGGTGTGATGCCTGCATGCTGCCTTATTGGGGAATGAGGGATGCACCTACTGATCGTGCTCTGCATTCGCTCACAGTGACCGCACATCCAAATCTGCTACTGATGCAATATGTTGGCTGGCGCATGCGTGAGCCAATGTAAAAGGAATCCTTTTCCCTGATGTGAGGATTTTTGTGTTTTATTTTGCTCCTGGTTCCATAGAAACATAGAATTGATGGCAGATAAGGACCACTTGGTCCACCCAGTCTGCCCATTTCCTACCTGATAGATAAGCTGCAGATTCTAGTTAATCAACAGCTTACTTCCTCCTGCCCCTACTAGAATTGCCTTATGCCTGTCCCATGCATTCTTGAATTCTCCCACTGTTCCTGACTCTACAACCTCCTCAGTGGGGGCTGTTCCATGCATCCACAACTCTCTCTGTGAAAAATACTTTCTGACATTACCTCTGAGCTGTCCCCCCTCTATCTTCAAATTGTGCCCCTTGTTCTTGCACATCTCTCTTCTTCTGAAAGATACTACCCTCTTGTACCTTGTTAATTCCCTTGAGATACTTGAAAGTTTCTATCATGTCCCCCCTCCCTCCTTTCCTCAAGGGTATACATATTAAGCTGCTTTAGTCTCTCCTCATTATGTCTTCCGGTGCAGACTTTGCACCATTTTGGTTGTCCTCCTCTGAACAGCCTCCACTCTGTCTATGTCTTTGCGGAGATGGGGTCTCCAGAATTGCACGCAGTACTCCAGATGGGGTCTCACTAACTGACTGTAGAGAGGGACAACTTCCTATTTTCTACTGTTGATGCCTCTCCCTATGCATCCCAGTATCCTCCCAGCTCTCCTTACTGTCTTCTCACATTGCTTGCCCACCTTTAGGTCATCTGATATAATTACTCCTACGTCTCTTTCAATTTTTGTTGTTGTTATTAACTCACCCCCATTGTGTACTCTTCCCTGGGTTTTGTTTCCCAGATGCATTACCTTGCACTTCTTTGCATTGAATCTGAGCTGCCATGTATTTGACCATTCCTCCAACCTTGCCAAGTCCCTTTTCATTCTTTCCATCCCACCTTGTGTATCAACCCTGTTGCAGATCTTTGTGTCATCTGCAAAGAGGCATACCTTTCCTTCCAGGTGCTCTCTAATGTCACTTATAAAGATATTAAAGAGGACCGCTCCCAGTCTCAGACCTCGCGGTACCCTTCGCTAATTACCCTCCTTTCTTTCACTGTGGACTCCGCTTACTATTACCTTTTCCGTTCTGTTGTCTAGCCAGTTTTTATCCAGGCTACCACCTTGGGACCCACTCCAAGGCTGGCTAACTTGTATATTAATCTTTGTGTGAGACTGTGCCTAATTCCTTGCTAAAATCTAGGTAGGCCATATCCACAGCCCCTCCCTGGTCTACTACTTTGGTCACCCAGTCAAAGAAATCTATTAGGTTCGTCTGACATGACCTTCCTGCTGTGAAACCATGCTGCCTTGGGTCCTGTGCCCACTGGCCTCTAGGTACTCAACAATTCTTTCCTTCAGAAGTGATTCCATCATTTTCCTACCACTGAAGTCAAACTAACTGGTCTGTAGTTTCCTGCCTCTGCCCTGCTCCCACTTTTGTGAAGTGGAATCGCATTGCCCTCCTCCAGTCCTCAGGTACCACCCATCCTCCCATGATTTGTTAAAGAGAGTAGTCAGTGGTGTTATTAGTTCTATCCTTAGTTCTTTTAGTATTATTGGGTGAATCCCATCAGGCCCCATTGCTTTGTCCACCTTCAGTTTCAAGAGTTCTTCAAAACCCTTTCTTCTGTAAATAGACTGGTATCGACCCCTCATTCAGAGTTTCTCCTTGTTTGGTTTAGGCACCTCCCCTCCTCATCTGTAGTGAATACTAAGCAGAAATATTCATTCAGTATCCCTGCTTTTTCACTGTCACCCTTTGTCCACATTCCTCCCTTTATTAAGTCTCTGTATCCCTCCCTTGGTCTTTCTTCACTCCCTAATGTACCTATAAAAGGTTTTATCCCTTCTTAACAGAGTTGGCTATCTTTTCCTCAGTTTGTGCCTTTGCTATTCTGACTGCCTTCCTGCCTCCTTCTGCTTTAATTGATAAAGTTCTCTGTCCTGCTCCTTCTGTATTTCCTTATATTTCCTGAATGCTATCCTTTCTCCTTAACTGTCCCTGCCACCTCCTTTGAGAACCATAGTGTTTTTTTTCTTTCATTTGTTTTATTGATTTGCTTCACACAAAGGCTTGTTGCCTCTCACGATGGCTGTTTTGATTATTTCCCATTGTTCCTCCACCCTCCTTCTTGCCCATTTGCTAGTGCTTTTCTAAGTCACTCTCTCATTTTCCCAAAGTTAGCCTTCCTAAAGTCCAATACTCTTGTTTTTGTAGGCTTGACTCTATGGCTATGTTTATTGTGAACCACACTGTTTGGTGGTCACTTGTTCCCAGATGACTACCCACTTCTAAATCTGAGATCCTTTCTCCTTCCCCATTTGAGAGTACCAGGTCTAAGATTGCTCCCTCCAGTGGGTTCCAACACTAACTGTCTGAGGCATGCCCCCTGTAGGGCATCAAGAATGACCCTGCTCTTGAATGTGCCTGCAGAAAAGGTACTCCAGTTAACATCTGGCATATTCAGGTCCCCATCACCAATATCTCCTTTTTCTGCCATTTTAAGGATGCCTTCTATCATTTTCTTGTCCATTTCCTCCCCTGAGATGGGGATCTGTACACAACCCCATGCAGATTGTTGTGCCATTTCCTGTCTGCAGGGTGACCCATAGTGACTCATCAACTTCCTGTTTACTCTTAGTTCTGTTGCTTTAATCCCTTCCGTTATATAGAGAGCTACTCCTCCTCCCTTTTACCCACCCTGTCCCTCCTGTAGACTGTGTATCCTGGTATGTTGACTTCCACTCATGGTTCTCTGTGTACCATGTTTCAGTGACTGCCATAATATTCAGGCATCCCTCTTCCATTAAGGCCACTAGTTCAGGGAGCTTGTTGCACAGACTACGGGCATTGGTACTCATCACCTTCCATTTATTTTTATAGCCTTACCCTTTTAGCCCCATCCCTGCCCTTAACACCTTTTTCTGCATTTATCCCTGTCCTGCTCCTCTACTGACTTCTCTGCCTTGGTGTTTACCTCTCTAACTGCTGAACTTTGTGGGGAGGCTGGGATTTCCTGCTCCTTTCAGTGCTCTTCCTTGGCTAGTTTAAATGCTTGCCAATGAGCATTTAAACCTGTCACCTAGGATCATGGATCCCCAGACAGATGCAGACCATCGCACCAGTATAAGCCTGCATCCTCCAGGTGGCTCCCAGTCTCCAATGAAGCCAAAACCTTGAGCTCCACACCTGTTTTCAACCATTCATTGAATCCCATGGTGCGGAATACCCTAGCATCATCCTTGCCATAGACAGGCAGCACCTCCGAGAAGGTTACCGCATTTGAAGTACTTGTCTAAGGCCCCTCCCCAACTCCACAAACTCCTCTTGCACCACTCTGATCCATTTACAGCCAGGTCATTTGTCCCTAGGTGGACAATGACATCCAGCTCCCTCCCTTGTGCAGCTGCTCCTGCGATCCTGAGGTTCGCTTCCTGTCTCTCAAGCCGTGGTGCCAGGCAGGCACCTTACCTCCCTATCCCTTCCTCCCCACGCCTACCCCCCTAATGACTGACCCCTACCGGAGTTGCTCTTCCCTGTGGGGTCTCGTGCCACCTCCTGTGGGGTCTCCTTTGTGGAGGTTCCCAGCATCCTCCTTGGTCTCCACTGCAGGTGCCTCCATAGAGGAACCACTCTTTGCCAGAACAGCATATGAATTGTGGAGGTTCCCCTCCATTCCATCTCATCCCTTTGCCTACAGCCTCAGACCCTCCCCGTCCTTTGTTCATTTCATGCCATTCGGTACTAAGAATGGGGTTGCAGGCAGGAGACCCTCCCTGCAGGGCTATCTTGCCCAATCCACTGGCAAGGAGTCAGGACCTCCCTGCCCTAAAAAGCACCTAGGAGTGGTCAAAGAGGAGTTGGCAGCTAGATGGGGAGGCTGGAGGACGTGAGGAGCACAGACAAAAGCAAAGTACCTGGGTGGTGCATGGCTTCTGCGTTCCTCCATCCTCAGTCCTGGACTGGGTGGTGGCAGCAGCAACAGGGTCCCTCAATTGGAGCAAGGCTCCCGGCATCGTGGCATGATCTTTTCTTTCTCCAGAGCCCTGAGGTGCGTAGGGAAGACTCTGGCTGGTGGGACCAGGTGGTGCCACAGAAAAACAGGTCCATGTGGAAGGCGCACCCCAGGCCTGTAGTTACGCTACAGCAGCGTGAGATTAAGAAAGAGCTGGGTGGGAGGCTGCCACCCAGCCAAACTTCCTACCTTCCCTCAGCAGCAGTAAAGTCCTGGGCCCTGGCAGTGAGTGGGCCAAGTGCCCAATTTTAAATTATACTGCCACAGTGCTAGAAAGGGGGGACAAAGATAAATAGGGTGGGTGCCCAAAAAGAATCAAGGGCCAGTGCCCTTGTGAAGATGGGGGGGCACAGTGGACTCCCTAGGGGCTGCCAGCCCTGGGGGGAGAAGAGGCAGTAAGGGCAGGGGACTGAGCACCCTAGAGGGAGAGAGAGAGATCAGCAGTGGGCAGAGCCCACCACATTTTCTGTTTTTTTTCTTTTCCTTCTTTGTTTTGTCTAGCAGGTCTCCAGGGAACGAACAGTCAGGGCTGGTTTGCAGCTTGTCCCCAGACTAAAGGAGAAGGGCTGGCAATGCAGGCCAGCAGCCAGATCCTCAGGTATATTGATCAGTGGGTAGGGCTGGGCAGGCCTTCGTAGTTAGTCATTAGAGGGATGGTCTAGCTGTAAGTGTCCAGCAACCAGACCCAAGAGTTCCAGAGGCCCAGGCATAGGGGCGGTTAGTAATATTAATGATACAGGGGTGTGACTGCAAAACAGCTAGATCAAAAATGTCCTTAAAGGTGCAGTGACAGGCTAGGGAGGGAATGGTAGTATGGCCCAAGTGGCCCAGCACCTAAACTGAACTGCATTGCCTGCCTAGCACCCCCAGAGACTGTACTTCCTACAATAACTGAACTGTCTGCCAAAACTAAACTGTTTGCTTGCTACTAAACTGTGTCATCGAATTGTCCCTTGGTGTACCGGATGTCCAGCTTCACCTTTGTTGCCTGCAGTAGCTTCACCAGAGCCTGACGCTGACCCAAGAGGTCCCCAGCTCACCTACCATCTGTGCAGACCACCTCCAGTGATGTCAGTCTGTTCAAAGTTCCGCCACAAGTGTTCCAGCTTCAGTCCTGTGATAAGTGGTAGAGAGCCGCTAGTGAGGTATCCAGTAGTGAGTCATCTTAGGGGCTGCCCGGCTCAAGCATGAGGGACTCCAGTTAACGTTGTGCATGCCCCTTTCTTATTTTGCCAGTCACCCAAAAGTGTGCGCATACCCATGTCACTTCATTGAGACTGCCAGAGAGTCGCATTGCCAACAGTCTTCTTCTTGGGAGGTATCCTGGTTGCCGGGTTCCTACCAGTGGTCTTTGCTGCAGATTGTCTAGAGAACCACCGACCAACCAGAAATCTTCAGCTTCTTGCCCAGAGCCACAGAGGATCACCAAGTTCTTTGTCCATCTAGCAGTGTGCCTGTTTGTGTTTTGTTCAACAGGTGGACGCCCTATGGCCTGTTTGTAACAAGTGCTTGGTAGGTTCAACGCCCACGTGCTGATCAGTCGATGCATAGGAGAGACCAAGCTTGGTTCATCAGTCATTTGTCATCTCGGCAGTGCATACCGGCCTTGGACTGAAAGGGCTAACCCCTGTTCTTGGTTCGACCAATTGTTGGTCCTGATCGTATTGTTTATTTTGTTACCCTGTAGTGTGTTAGAAAACTGTCATCTTTGTTTATTGTCCCTGGTATGTAAACTTCTTGCATCTTGGTCACTGAGTAAGCTTCCTGCGTCTTCTTCCAGCTTTGTCTGGCCTGGCCTGAAAAATTGTTTAGGGAACCTTTCAGACCCCTACGTGCATCCAAGGAGCTCCAGCAAGCTGTTATTTACTCAATAAAATTTTTTTAAATGGCACAAATTAGCTTTTCAACTACATTTGGAGTCAGCTCTGGCAGTTAAGAGTTAGTAGTTAAAACTGTCTCTAGGCTGGACCCATAGTACTTCAGCCTTCATTGTCCCCTTGTTGTCCTTGTATCTCAGTTGCCCTTATACCCTCCTTCACATATGAAACAACCTTCTACCTTTCCTCCTGACTTGTCCATTGCCTTCATCCCTCTTTCCTCTAACCTGCCTCCACTTCTTGTTTCCTCTTGCTCTGTCTGTTACCCCAGTCCTGCCCTCCCGTTACACTATCTTCCTGACTTCCTCCTTCCCATTTCTTCCAGCTGAAGTTCCTTCTCCAGACTTGCCTGCTCAGCCCTTCTTTTTGCTTCCCTCAACCTGCAGAGAATTTCTTCTCCCTGGGTTAACCTTGCCTGCTGAACTAGTCTGGGGGTACAATCTCTGCCTCCCTCAGTCTTCTGCATTCCTCCTTTCTCAAGCTTAAATGCTCGTTAAAGTAACATTTAAACCTTCCACCAGGACTGCATTTCCCTCCTGGATGGATGGAGGCTGTCTTCCTTGTACAGGCCTCCATCCCCAGGTGTGACCCCATGTCGTCACTGTAGGCAAAGCTTTCCTCCCTGCATCATGCCTTCAACCACTCTTTGAAGGACCTTGCACAGAATTCCCTAGCCTTCCCCAATTGTTAACTGGTAGTGTATCAGTGAAGGCCACTGTGTGAGCTACTTGCTTCAGGCCATTCCATAGCTCCCTAAACCTATCTTGCACTACCCCTACAGCTTCCTTTGCCAGAGTGTTCATCCTTAGATGGACAACAACATCCAGCTCCATCCCTACCCCCTCCTCTTTGGTGATCTCCAGAGTGCCCTGGGTGGATAGGACAGCCCTTCCTCGGAGGGATCAGACCTGAGGATGTGCCGGGCTGGGGTGCAGAATAGATACAGGTCATGACGGGAGGTAGAGACAGGGAAAATCAGGAGGACGGAGAGAGTTCGATGGGGTAAGGAGGTGATATATAGAATTAAAAAAAAAATAAAACATTTTTAATAACGTTTGTAGTAATTTATAATCCCACCAAGAAAATTTTAAATTTGGATACTCTACTCCTATATGTACTATATGTCAATCAAACCTGTGTCTTGAATTAACTGTTTACACCTTGTAATATTATTTTGCTTCAACCTATTTATTAAAGATTCCATGTTATTCCTTATAGATCCATCTACCCCAACCCAGTTTCTAAATACGTCCTAGGAATTTTATTTTTTCCCTGTTTATAAATAGGCAAGGGGTCAGTATGTTGTGGACAAAAACAGTGCAGCAACATACTGCGCTGTCAATACAGCAACATCAACTATAGCTCTCGGTAAAACACAGAGCACTAATAATGCCAACAACGACAAATTAAAATTGTTTTTGCAGGGGGCTCCTCCTGTACCCCTCAATATGGGTGGGTGTGTCCCCAACCCTCCCAAATTAAAATAACCTCCTCTGGGGAAGGCAACTCTGGGATGGGGAGAAACCTGGTGAGGGGTGAACTGCCAACAGCAGAACACTTAAAACAAAATAAAAAACACACAGGTAATCTGGGACCTGCATAGTACCCGTCCACAGACGCCCACTACCCTCCACTGCTGGTGGATCTACCCTCTGAGCCATGGCAGCTACTCAGAGGACCACCACCCAGCAGAGGTCTATCCTCTGCATCACTATGTGATGAACAAGACCACTATAATGGTGGAGCTTGTTGTGTCGTTTGACCTGGCGTGCATTGTGGAGACCTGACTGGGGATACCTCAGGCCCTGTGCTAGAGGTGTCCGTCTCTGGCTGGGTTTACTGTGGTACACTGCCCAAGGAAGGAAACGAACGCAGGAGAAGGGGTTGGCCATTTGTTTCAGGTCAGAGTTGGACCTGGTGGTGCACCCAGTGGGGACACCAGTTCTTTTGAGTACATGGAGGTGCGAGGGGGTCTCGGTGTGGAGTTCAGGATTCTCTTGGTCTACCATCCACCTGTGTTGGACCACAGTTTCCTGCAGGAGATATCGGCCTTTGTCACTGAGAGGATGTTGGAGTCACCAAGATGGCTTATTCTCAAAGACTTCAACACCTGGGTGGACGACGAGGCATCATCTGGGGCTAGAGATGTCCTTTCAAATATAGAGGCTGTGGGCCTCACCTTGATGACCATGTCTGGAACCCACTGCTCTGGCCATGCTCTCAACCTGGTGTTCTCCTGGGGCTTGAAATTGGTATCATCGAAGAAAGATCTGGTCATTTGGTTGGATCACGTCACCATCAGGTTCCACTTTAAAGCCCCCTAAATGTCCCTCACCTAGTGGAAATAGTTCAGTTCTGCCCTTTGAAAGGTTTACATTCAGAGGGACTGATGGCAGAACTGGACATTTCATCCGTGCTTGAAGCCTGCGCTGAAAGTCTAGGGAGTGCTGTGATGGCCTATAGTAGGGCTGTCATTGGACTCTGGACTGCTTAGCACTGTTCTATGTATGCCCCTGAGTGTCATGTCTCAGCTCACCATGGTTTGATGGTGAGCTGAGATCATTGAAACCAGGAGGCAGAGATTGAGAGGCATTGAGGAAGACCGGTCTCCAGAGGAAAGACTGGTTCTGATTACTCATTACGATGAGTTATCAGAATGCAATCATCCAAAAAAAAAGGCAGCTTTTATGTCCAAGAAGATTGTAGCTGGGAAGAACTGACTGGCTCAGCTCTTTTGGGTTGTGTACAGCCTATTACATCCAGCCTGCCTGGAACCTGTTAGAGCTTTTTAACTCACAAGTGTCAGGAGTTGCTCAGTTCTTCTCAGACAGACAGAGTGTACTCTGAGGGATGATTTCTCCAAGTGGGATACCATCCACCAACAGTGGCAGCCTTCGAGTGGGCAGACACACTCAGTCAGCCTGGGGAGACTTCCGCCAGTGCAAGGATTTATTTAACTCTAAATATTGATTAGCTGTTTGCTCATAAAAGTGCTAAATCTTGTGAAAATGCATAGTTTTGCCTCACTGTGTTTAACAAACACAGCACTTCTAGAAACTCTATATAAATACTTTCTGTGCAGTTAGTATAGTACCAAGAAAAAACTGCTAATCAATTATTTAAAACCCTGCAGTGATGATGGTGGTCGTCTGTAGGGTGATCTTTTGGGCTTAAACTAACATTCTGCGACCTAGGCCCTCGGCCTCGACGTGACTACTAGTTGGCTGCGCTGAGGTCCTGGGTCCGGTTTTTGCCGAGATTAGTGGGAGTTCCTTGTTGGTGGGTTTTTTCCTTAAACAGGCTGTGGTTAAGCCCTGCTGAAAAAACATCTTTGGATCCTGACATCTTGGCAAAATAGTCGATCTCGAACCTCCCTTTGGGGAAGGTTCTTGGGAAGGTGGCCATGGAACAGCTTGAGGGTCATCTCATGGACTTCCAAATTTATGAACCATTACAGTCCAGATTTAGTGCCTTGTACAGCATGAAGACTGTGTTGGTTAGGGTGTTGAATAACCTGCTCAGGGTGAGGGATAGAGGAGAGCGAACAGTTCTCATTCTCTTTGATCTCTTCTCATCGTTTGACACTGTGGACCATGGTTTGTTGTTAGACAGGCTCAGGGAATATGTAGAACTCACCAACAAGGTCATCAGCTAGTTTGAATCCTTTTCTCTGGGGTAGGTCTCAGAGGATGATACTAGAGAATTATTCCTCAGACCCAATGGACCTGCCCTGTGGAGTCTGCCAAGGCTCTGTCCTCTCCTCCATGCTGTTTGCAGTGTACATGCTGCACCTGGGTGAGGTTATAAGGTGGTATGAGCTGAGTTTTCATTGCTATGCCAATAACACTCAGCTGTACCTGTCCTTGGCACCCAGAAGATCTGACACGATCAGTGTGCTGAATGAGTGCTTGGCCAAGATCTGGGCTTGGATGGCATCGAACTAGCTGGGACTGAACCCAGGGAAGACTGAGGTGCTGGTGGTTGAAATGGGTTGAAGGGGAGGAGTGGGGCCTCTGGGGATAGGTTGGGGCTTTTTATTGGCCTGACATAGGTAGAGGCCTCTCAAAAGGTGAAGAATTTCGGTGTTGTTCGGGACAATAAGTTGACACTTTATGCTCAGGGAGTTGACCGTTGTCCAGTCCTGGTTTTACCATCTCTGGAACATCGTCCGAATTAAGTCCCTTATTCTCCTGATGACCTGGCCATGATGTTACATGCTTTCATCACCTTGAGGCTTGACTAGTGCAATACACTCTACTTTGGGATCTGAGGAGGTGTGATGCAGCGCCTGCAGCTTCTAGTGAAGGCAGCGCCAAGTTGCTGACTGGACACTCAAGGTTCAGTCACATTACAGAGATGCTGCGCAAGTAGCATTGGCTGTCAGTGAACTGGTGAACACCTTTAAAGTAGGTCTTCTGACCTACAAGGCCCCTACACCGTTGGGTCCGGACTACCAAAATTAGATTCTGTATCCCTCATACCCTCACTATTTCTAGCCTACAGGCTCTCACCTTTTGGTTACCATATAGTTGCACTGGACTATGAATGCTTTGTATTATATATAAGACAAGGCCTCCTGAGGTGGCTTACTACCAACTCATATCATGCATTGCTTTAGCCACCAGTTGTATAGGTCTTAACTGCCCATTAGGTAAATATGTCGATAGCTCTACCTTGTTTTAGCTTCCAAATGTATAGGCATTAACCAGTGCTCATTGTTCTTATACTCCGTATGATTGCTTACCCACATTTATTCTATGTATGTACTGTATGAATGTCTATGCTTTATTCTGACGTGGAGTCTTTGGAAACGAGTCTATGACTCAAAGGGTTGTAATTCTGATTTCCTAAATAAATAAATAAAAATAAATCCCTACACCCCATCTCACTGTCTCAGATCAGCGGTTGAGGTCCTCCTGGAGGTCCCTAGGGCTAGGTTAAATCTTCCAGGGACCGGGCATTTGAAGTAGCAGTCCCGTCCTCTGAATTCACTGCAGGAGGGTACCTCTGGGAGGAACCATCTGTAGAGTTCTTTAAAAACATTTGAAGACCACTGTGTTTATGAGGCCTTTGGTCATGAGGAATTTAATCTGGGACCATCAGACAGTTTAGGAATCATCCTGTTTTAGACTTTTATTTGGTGAATGAAATTATTTCATAGTGTATGATTGTCTGTTTCTCTGCTGTAATTGTGTATTTTATTATTTGTTGTAAGGTCACCTGAGCCTTCGGGAAGTGTGCCAAAATAAATAAATACTACTACTACTACTACTATGTCCCACCCAACAGTTACATGGGTAGAGTTACCACTCCTTCACCATCTTTTACCAATGCTATTTTGTCACCTGTAGCTGTTTAACTGTACGCTGTTTATGCCACGTGGTTTTGCTGACCTGCTATCTTTTAAATACTACATATTGCATTTTGAAGTTCCTTGAGTACAATTTTGTCATGATTGTTTTTCTTAAGTGAGCCACATACTATGGCTGACAAAAATACATTAATATTTTTTTGAGTAAATTTTTATTGTTTCCAGCATAGCAACAGTACATGCAAGGAATCAACATTTGCTTGTTAACCATGTCAACTTTACGCACGGGGAGAGGTTGGGAAAGGAAGGGAGATTGGAAGGGGGCACAAAGGAAGACTTATTATAACCAACATTCTGCACAGGGTTACAGGGTACAGTCATACTTGTGAGTGTAAGGTATCTAAGGTACATAAGAATTCTTGAGCTGTCAGGGGCCCTCCACCCACATACAGAAGCGGCCTAAGAGGATGCGGTCCCTAGTAAGGGTCCGAGGGGACAAGCACGAGAGCACCTGTATATAAGAGTTACTAAAAGTCACATACCCTCCACTGCATTGAGGACCAGTGGGTCCGCTGTTCCAATGTTCACTTTCTACTGATGTAAATCACTAGCTGACATGGCTTCAAGTGCAACCCAGGTAGGAGTAACTCCATCAGCATGGTCCAGACTTGCACCATCCTCTAAAACAGAAAGACATACAACAAAGGAACTTTGTACTGGCTAATATAGGGTTCTAACAGTACTAAACCATCTTGACTGGGTAGGAGTAAAACCAGCAATGTAAGTCACAATATCCTCACCCTCACCGAGTGTATACGCAGCTACAGCAGGCCTTGGTTACCAAGGAACTTTACTGCAACAGAGGCCCAGAGGTATTCTCCATGGTACCCTGTTAATATCTCCATCTGCCAGTTGATGTACTAGTTTGGTCCAGGAAGGCCGTCCAGCCAACCTATTAAATCACCCCCACCCGGTGTGTGGAGTTGTGTACTGTAGGTAGAGGCCCAGCACTTCTGGAACTTCACCAGTTGATACCCTTGCAGGTGGAAGAGTCTAACTAGGGTGGCAAAGCTAGCAAGGGAGGCTAGGACTTCAGTCATGGTGGGTGAAGTGTCTGAGTGCCATTTGCAGACGATGGCTCTTGGTCTGGATCACCAGAAGTGCCGCCATCTGCACTCATGTGGAGAGAGCAGTGAGATGTCTTCCTTGATCCCTAAGATGAAAAAGTAGGGATAGGGGATATGCTTGTGGGGTACCCTGGAGGCCGTGAGACAGACCTGTTTCAAAGGGTGAATCTTGGGACAGGCCCAAAGTATGTGCAACAGATCTCCTCCGAGGCCTGGTACTGCCAACAGTTGTCAGAATCAAGGATCTTGCTTTATAAAGGGTGGCTGGGGTTTTATACCATGAGTGAGAGATCTTGTTCTGAATTAGTCTGGTATGGGCATCCTTGCACCAGTTGTGAACATCCTTCCAGGCCTAATCCCAATGGGCAGTAGGATAGTACTACGCATCTTTCCCAATTGGCCTTGGCATCTATTGACTGGGAGAGGAGTGCGTCTCACAATTTGGAGTATATTCTACCTGCTAGGCCAGTGGGATGTTGTAACCAGTCAGGTAGCTCTGATGTGGTGGTGTGATAGGAGGTCTGCTCCAGGAGGGCTTAGTTGCTGCTTGTATCTGCAAATACCACCAAAAATCTGTTTTGGGAGGCCCCACCTAGTGTGAAGAGTTTGGAAGTTGGCTACCCTACAAGCAGGGAGGTCGAGGATATCGCCCACCCTTTGGATGCCCCTCCTGTTCCATTGTGACCAGCCTACTGACTTGTTATCTATGATGATGTGAGGTATGCCACAGTGGGGTAAAGAAGTAGGGAGTGGTCCATGCCCAGCTTAGAGTGGGCAGTGTACCAGATTTTTCTGGATGCCTCAATGGTGGGAGAGGGGCGTGTGTTGCATCAGCATTGTAGGGGCCACCGGGGGGCAGGACAAGAGTGAAGAGGAAGAAAACATCCCATCATATTCTGTTCCATGTGGACCCACTGTGGGATTCTGATGTAGTTGGGTGAAACCAGTGAGTAGTCTGGGCTGCCTTCCAGGGAGGCTCCAGCTCCACAGGACCAATGAGCCCTTAGTTTGTTACAGCGAAAATGTGGCTTGGCTCCTTCCCAGAGGAGATCACTGAACATCTTATCAGTGGGCTGGGCCCAGTTCTTGGGGTTTAATGGGGATGTGGGACAGGAGATAAGAACCTCGGGCAATGCCATCTTTATGTCCACAATTTTTCCTGCTAGGGTAGCTTCAGTAATTTCCACCTATTGAATTCTGTCTTGGTGGAAATGATGAGGGGCTGAACACTGGCTCCCAGATGTCTTCAATTTTGGGGGTTATTTTAATCCCCAGGTATGTGATTTACTTTGAGCCATAGTAGTCCCTGGTCTGCCACAATTAGTTGAGTGCATCGGTCATTCAGGGACAACATTTCAGTTTTCGACTGACTTTAGTTTCAGGCCTGAGGGGCCAGCAAAGGATTCCAGAGGTTACAAAAGGTGGTAGTAAAGTCAAGCATCAGCAAGGGGAAGGAGATCATCGGTGTACATTAGGGTTGGGTTTGTGGAATTCCCTATCTCAATTCCCTAATGTCTAGGTGTTGCCTGACTGCAGCTGCTAGGGGTTCCATCACTAAAACAAAGAGGAGAGGCAACAGGGGGCAGCTTTGACGAGTCCCCTCATAAGTGGGAATTGATCCGAGATGTTGCAGTTAGTGGTGACTTTGGCTGTTGGGCTGTGTAGATTGCCTGCACTCTTGCCTTGTACCTATCTCCAACTCCCAGGTGGGAAAGAGTGTATATAAGTAGTCCCACCCAGGGAGTCAGAAGCTTTTTCAAAGTCAACTGCAATGGCCACAGTGGGGGTAGCAGGAGGCTATGTGCATGAGGTTCAGCAAAACCTCATGTGGTCAGAGCATGGCAGTTAGGGAATAAAGCCTCACCTGAGAGGGCTGGATCAGGGAGTATAACAGGTGGCTCAGTCAGGGGCAAGTACCTTTGCATAGATCTTGCTGTCTACATATATGAGGAAAACAAGCCTATTACTGCCTGGATTGGTTGGGTCCTTACCCTTCTTGGGGATAACTATAATATTAGCTTCATGGAGGGATGGAGGAGTTTTAAACCTCAGTCAACAATGGTGCAGTTTGGAGGGTTAGGGCTTGGTAAAAATCGACTATAGTCAGCCTCCTCCTGGCAATTTCCTCCTTTAATCTCTTAATCATGGTTATCACCTCTTCTAGGGTGACTGGGGCCGAGAGCCTCAGTTTGGACCGCTGAGAGTTTGGGGATGCACAGGTTATCCAAGAAGGGTTGTATGTTACTCCACAGGGGTGGGGTGAGTGGTCTTGTAGAGCTTTGCGAGAAGGAGGTTATGACCTTGTTTATGGCCTGGGGAGAGTTAATCACCTTTCCTGGATATCCTTCAGGCATGCTGTCAAGCTGTTTGTTGCCTCCTGAGTTGGTAGCCAGCACTTTTCCTCCTTATCCCTCCTTCACAGAACATGTGCCTGAGCTGGAGGATGGCCACTTCTGCCTTTCTGTTGAGCAATTGATTAATCTCCAACCGAAGGCCAAGGATTTCCTCCCGGAGTGGGAGCAGGGAGTGGGGAGGCATCACTCACATGTTATCTCCGCCTGTGCTAGTTTGTGTTCCAGGGCTGCTAGTGTTTGTTTGTTCCTCCACTTGGCTAAGCCACAAACCCCATGACAATACTCCCCTCATGGTGGCCTTAAAGGCCTCCCAGGTATTCCTGGGGAAGTAAGAGCCACCGGTTATGCTCAAGACATAGTTAGTCCTCATTCCTAGCCCAGGAGATAAAGTCCGGGTCCCTCATAAGTAGGGGTCAAGTCTCCAGGTATGTGATGGAGGAGAGGGTGGCCCAGGTCACTGTCAACTGTACCAGGGCAAGATCAGATATAACTGAATGCTGAAAACATGCATTTTGTGCTGTTTCACTGTGACACCTTAATTTAATTGTGGGATCTTTCTTTGTACTGTTTCACTGGGACACTTTTAATTAAAGTGTGGAATTTATTCTTTCTCAACTGCATTGCTGTGTGCAGAAAACAGGCATTCATTCTGTTACACTGGGACACTTTAATTTGACTGTGGATTTATTCTTCTCCACTGCATTACTGTGTGCAGAAAACTGGCATTTGTTCATTTCCACTGGGGCACCCTAATTTAATGGTGGGGATCTATGCTAGAACATTGTGTGCAGAAAACAGGTATTGTTTAATGTAATGGATTTGTTCTGTTCCACTGGGGCACCTTAATTTAATGGTGGGTTCTATGTTAGAACTCAGTTGTGGAGCTATTGCAGAAACAGCCTTTTCACTGTTCAATCAATCAATCAAAATCTTTATTTATCCAGGCAAACGTCATTGAGCAGAGCTCTTTACAAGATGGACCTGGTTAGAATAGGGTTGGTAGCATTCATCATAAAAACATATAAATAGATGTAAATAAGTATATAAACACAAACACAATGGTGCAGTAATAGGGGAGTCAAATGATAAAGGAAGACAAGGCAAACCATAACAGAGGAGGATTCAAATACAAGGGGCAGGTCCACCTTTGAACCATGCAACTGTATATACAGTAAACCATGTTCTCTGCATAGAAGTACCAGTTAGTTCATTTACCAGCAGCAGTCACTAGTACTAGCCATGAAAATGGCTTGGAGAACCATCAACTGATGGTAGATGGGGTACCAGGTGGGGTATGTAATATGTGAAGGATAAACATTGTGAGAAGTGAAGTCCCAAGGATAGTCGGTAGAACTGATGTGGCGGTGTTGGCCTATGGGGAGAGGAAAGGGAGGTAGGGCTTTATAGTATGATTGCGTAGATTGTGGATGAGTGCAGTATAGAGTTCTGAAAAGAAGGTTGGAGAAAGCGGGAAGATAGACTAGTATCAAAGGGAGGACAGAGGCATCAAGGTGTTACATGAAAGCATGATGATAGACCAGGGCCAAGGAGGAGACAAGCACTAGAAGTAATTTGTTCATGGTTAAATGGTACAGGTTAGCACGATGACACAATAACAGGGTCCCTTTAATGTGACTGTGGGGTTTATGTTATTCTAGCCCTGTGTAGCCTGTTTTTAGTGCACCACCAGTTAATCTCCTCACCCCTTTTGCCCTCCCTCATACCTACTTGTTAAATTGCCTGTCCTCTGTGTTCTCTCTCTGCAGTTCGCCTGGCCATCTGGGTCAAAAGGGTCCTCTGAAGCAGCCCTCCCCAAGCCTCTTTCAGTTTCCAGAACTCATGCAATGTGGCCAGGCATCGATTCTAAGATATTGATCCCAGACAGCAGCGCCCCAAATGTGGAGTGCATAGTAAATGGCAGATGGAGCTGATTTTTCCACCGATGCTTCGCATCAGCTACCCCACCATTCCCACCACCACCACAGGAACCTTTCTTATATAGATTGATTCACAACTCATGTGATCCAATCAGCCAATGCTCCCATTTGCAGCTTATCCACTTTCCCCACTAGGGACGCCCAAACTTCCTATTTCTGCAACTGCCTGTTTTCCCTTTAACCAAGCCTCTATTTACTTGATGGTCCCTTTCTTTCCTGTTTTAGCCCAATTGCCTCCACTGCAGCTGCATGCCCTCTAATCCAGTATTATTTCTCTGTTGGTTCCTCTTCCTCTAAATTAGCAATGTACACCCTTTGGTGCTATGCCCTTCTGCTAGGCTTTATGTTTCCTACTCCAACCCTCCCCATGATCACTCATCCCTGTCCTCGATAGCCAAACATACGCTCACCCTATTACCTCTACACATGGCACATCCTATCTGAACCTACATACCTGCTGCACCTACCTTCTGTCATACTCACAGACCCATGCCCATATTACCATCCCCTCATATCCTCCCAGCCCATTGCCCACGCCCTTTCCCTTCCTTAATGACTGAACAATGTCACATGCAACAGCTACTCCAAACGCATTATAAGTGAATCATTTAGGATGTACTATTCCCGACACACCATCTTCCTTCTACTTCTAGCAGCCAACATCCACCCCAACCCTGGCCCAACCCTTACAGGCTCCTCCTGCCATGGCAAGTCGGGTGGTCTACAAATTCCTCACTTAACATCTGCAGACTCCAGAAAAGTTTACCACCCTCAATGCTGGTTGGCATAACATTCTCTAGCCATCCTTGCCCTGACTGAAAGCTGGCTATCCAATGACATCCCTTACTCAGCTGTAGCCATAAATGGCTATTCCATTTTTCAGATTGATAGACAAGGGAAGAGGAGCGGAAGTTGTGCTGTCTACATAAAGGACTCCTGCAAGCCATCCCAGTGCCCTCCCCTGCCCATGGTGCCCAAACCCTTGCTGTCAAATTACTACTGAAAACCCTGGTAAAACCCTTTACCTCCTGGTTGCCTATATATCCCTCTGCTACCAAAGAGTTGCATTTTCAGCAGTCATGTCTTGTATCTCGAGTTGCCCTTCAATAGCGAGGTAATCAACGGAGATTTCAATGTCAACTGGCTATCCCATGCTTCCTCCCACTTTAAGGACTCTGCCTCATCCTGGATATCACCCAAGTTGTCCAGTCTCCCACTAGAATCAATGACAAATGGACACAGTGACCTTACTGGACCTCATCCTCACCAACCGACCCAGCAACCTCTCCCAGGTCAGAGTCCTCCCTGACTCCCTCAGTGTCCACTCACCAGTAATCTGCTGGTGGCCAAATAAAACCAGTCTTTACCCCAATATACTTGGTCCGGAGGTGTCTAGAAAAGGGTTCTTTCCCAGGCTCAAAGCATACAGTACCTCGGCATGTGACTGGTCCCCATAGAAAATGCCCAGTGGATTGACTCAGACCTCTCCTACTTCATTTCCACCTTTACTTCCACCTGTGACATCTATGCCCCTTCACTAAACACTTGGCAAAAAATAGAGACACCCCTGATCACCCAGGCTCTACTGAATCTGATGCACCACCGAATAACCTCTTGCATAAGGCCTTGGAATCCCGACAGCCTAGAACAGGCAGCTCTATAGGGAAGTGAGAAATAAATTCACCTGGGCTATCTGTCAAGCCAAGGCTGCCTACTGTCACCATGCTCTTACATCCACTGGGGCTCTGGTCATAACTTCTGGAAAAACATTAAAGAGCTCTATGGAAAAGTTAGCTCCCACCTGCCCAGCTTGCTGTAGATGGTACAATTATACAAGATCACCCTCACTATCTCAAACACTCTCAACAAACTTTCCTGTAGCATCCTTCCACCAAACTTTTTGACCCCCACCAACACATCTCCCTCCCTAGCCTTTGGGTGAACAACCACCCCTCTTTTACCTACGGATTATAACTCCCCGTGTCACCAAGAATACCTGGTCAAAGTCCTGAGCAAGTCGTGTCATAGTGGTGACTCCTTTGACTTAAAATTTATTTGCCTCACCCTAGATGAAGTTCTTTCTCCACTCCAAATTGCTAAATCTATCCCTCTGCCTTGGCCACTTCCCATCCACCTGGGAAATGCACTGTAATTGTCCTGATTCTAAATAGCGGTGACCGCATCTCCCCCAACAATTACCATTCTATCTCCATTCTCCCCCTCTCTCCAAGGCACTTGAAAAAATAGTATCCACCAACTCACAGACCATCTATCAAAGTACAACCTGCTGTGCCCTGAGCATCATGGCTTCCATGAGGGTCACAGCACCACCACTGCCCTTCTTGAATATACCTCCTACATTCACAATGCCTTGACTGCAGACACTCAGTTGGGACAGTCTATGTTGATCTTACAAAGGCGTTCGACACGTTAACCACCTCCTACCCTCTACTCCTTAATATCACTGGGCATATCTAGGAAACTGTATCTTGGTTTGGAGACTACCTCTTTAAGAGAACCCAGCAAGTGTAGATTGGCACCACACTTGTCCGCCAGCCACCCTGTCCTCTCTGGAGTCCCTCAGGGCTCAATACTCGGACCTTTCCTCTTTACTCTGTATCTTAACTCCTCCTCAATTCCTGCTCTGATAAAGTTCTGCTTTGAGCAGATGACACTGTTATCTTTGAGAGCCACCTAACCCCTAACTCTCCAAAGTATCCTCCAGGACTGTTTCTCTGAAATTGAATCATGATTTGTGGATCACCAACTAGTCCTAAATTATAAAAGATTAAAACCATGATCTTTGCCCACAGGCATGCAACTAAGCATTCTTAACTCCCAAAAACCCCACTTGAGCATGTAGCCACCTTCAAATACCTGGGTATTACACTAGACTCATCCCTCACCTACCACGTATATATCAACATCTCTGTTGCTCTAAACTCAAGGCTTGGCCTCCTGTGCAGCCACAAGCACTGCCTCACCCTGAGGCCATCTGTCTTGCAGTTTCCTTCTTGATCCTCTCGCTACTGGACTATGATACAGTAATATACGGCACTGGTGATCCAACAGCCTTATGCCATGTCAAAACTACCCTGAACAAAGCATGTCGTTTAGTCACTGGCTTTGACAGGCACACCCACACCCGCGATCTTTATAAGTTCTCCAACTGGCTAAACTTTGATGGGAGGCTCAAGTATCACACCTGTCTTCTGGCAAAGAAAATACTCCTCCAACAAGCCCCTGGCACTCCACCCTTATTATTCCCACCCTCCCTAACAAAACCACTAGAAGCTCCTCCAAGTCATCCCCAACATACCCCGCTGTAGGACTTCACTGGGCCAAAGGGCTTTCTCCACTGTGCCCCTCTGGCTGATTGGCCTCCCGGACTTCATCTCCCTTGAGCCAAGACTTGGCATTTTTAAACTAACCTAAGAACTTACCTCCATGAACTCTCATCCTGTGACTGCTCTAACCTTGCCACCCACTTTCTCTCTCACCCCTTTGCCTGGGGTTTCTCCCTGGCTGCCCAACCCACGTTTCTCTCTATGAGTATTTTGGACAACATAACATTTGGTTACCACACCTTACCCTCGACAGTATTTCATACTATGATGTAACTATGTATGTAGCCTTTCAAACTACTATGTAACACTGGGTATTCTAACCCTAGATTGTCTTGTTATTTTAATTCAATGTATGCATGTTATTGCCTTATGTACTCATTGATGTGGAGCTTTGCAAAGAGTGTATTACTCAAAGGTTGTAAATTCCGATTGTATGAAATAAAAATAAATAACTCTGGGGAGAATCGTTACATCAGTTACCTTCTGAAACAGGGGTTGGGATGTTGCTGAAATCTAACCCTAATGTCTCGAGGCATTGGGTTCAGTGAAAGCGTAGTCCCTAATCCTCGGTGAAAAAATCTCCAAAGCGTTCTGTTAGGCCCAGGTCTGTCATAAGCTGAGTTAAGGCCTCCCTCCTGTATATGTGTTTCCTTACCATTGTCGTTCCTATCGAGATGGGGGACCAAAGTCAGGTTAAAGTCATCCCCAGGAGTAGTGGGCAGTTGGGGGTATGAAGGTGGTAGGGTTTCCGTGAGTGCATGGAAAAACTGCAGATCATCTTGGTTCAGCACATAGACATTACATAGACTTAGGGGCCCCAAGGGGAACTGTAGGTACCCATCACCCACCTACCATCTAGGTCCACTGTAGAGGTGGACAAGTTCCATTGTAGGGATTTGTGCAGAAGGATGGCCACACCATGCTTCCTCGTGGAAGTCCCAGCAAGGATAACTGACCCACCCAATCCTTTCCCAGAAGGGTATGACTATTCTTGGTCAGCTTGGTCTCTTGGAGGAAGGCCACTTGACTTTTAAGGTGCTTAAGGTGGAGAGGACCTTCTTCCTCTTGATGGGGAGTTCAACCTCAAATGTTCCAGGGTGGAACACAGTGTCAGCCATATTTAGTTAGAGGGATAATCAGTGCCCTGACACTCCAACTGTATATTGCTAGTATATTATTACTGGAGTTTGATCTCGATATGGGAGTAAATGCTAGAATATTATTATTGAATTTAATAAGGAATAAGTGCAATCTGGGTTCTCTTTTTTTATTTATTTATTGTGTATCTTAGGAGCCCTCCCCTTTTCCTTCATCAAATATAGATCATTTATGATAAATCCATGTTAGAAGTAAAAAATTATAAATTTAGGATTTTTGGTAAATTGAATGGCCACAAGTTTTTATTTATTGTTATAGTCTGTATGTCAATCTGTGCTTTTTAAAATCGGTTGTGAACAATCTGTAAAAACAGGACCCTCTTGAAAAAGGCTCTTTGGACCTAATGATGTGAAATGTCAACTTCCTGTATAAAAATAAAGATTTTACTACTACTAACTGGGCACACTTGGACAACTCAAAGTGGCCTCTCCCAAACCCTCTGCCCATGGGGTACTGCTCCATGACTATATGTGACCCTGAAAGTCCTATCACTGAGGGGTAATGTGCCTAGTGGTGAAAGGGGTAAAACCTCCTGTGACTATGCTGTGTGGGTTTGCCTTGAGAGGCTTAGTTACCCGTGCAGCACACCTGATACCTTATAAAGCTAGTAACAGTAAATACAGTATGTCTGACTCTTAGTACAAGTTCTAAATCTACTTAAACACAAAACAGTTAGAGTGTCTCGCCTAGGACAAGCTGACTATACATCCAGCCAATGGCAAACTTGGCTGTCCCTGGGGATGGTATTCAGTGAAGGGCAAGTGAAAAAAAATCTGTCTTACAATCTATTCTAGTTTCACAGCTAACAGCACAACAGCAACTATTGTGCACTAACTTAGTAGCTAAGACACAAACCACTGGCAGTTAGCCACTGACCGGAGCAGTGTGGTGTATAAGACTCCAGACAAACTCTAATCATGGCAACACAGCCCGATGAAGTCATGAACCACTACTCTCACAGATCCCGTGGAGGACCCTCTTGGCTCACTAAAATCCCGTATGGCTGGGGAAGGGTGGAGCTTAGAGGGTGTAGTGAGGGCTGCCCCATAGGGGTGCACATCTGCAGGTGCACTGCAAAACCAACAGTGAATAATAGCACTGCACCTGAGCTGGGGGCTGTACACCTCAGTAAGACTACATGCCCATAGGTATCTCTGGAGCTGGGGGGAGAGTCAGAGTGTACTAAGCTCCCGCCCATGACCATGCTCTCATCTGCTTTGGTGGGTAGGCACAGGGCCGATCCCAAGAATGTGTACCTGAAGAGACTCTGTGTGCATACATGTTCCCCACAGAAAAAAACAAACACTCATGAAACATCATATACATTGCCCTTGCAGCACTGCTCCTCGGTAAACCCGGCTCTAGTATGGGGAGGGAGCCCAGCCCCAGGAGAAGGCTCAAGTGATCCAAGGCCCTAGTCCCTCCAACCCTTATTACACCCTCCACATACACGCCTTTGTCACATATCCCCTCAAGCCATGCACTTATCTGAAAGGCCCTCAGACCGAGTTCAGTTGAGTTATTCTTCATTCTGGCATCTTCAGGGGTTTGGCTGCATCAGAGGAAGTCAGGGCCTAGTTTGGCCTGCTGAAATATTGAAGGTCCCAGTTCCAGAAGAGGCAGAGCAAGGTCCCAAGTGGCAGCCCAGGATATGTGCTGTTGCCCGCCTCCTGCTCCAGGTCTCCACTGCTCCAAGGTCCGTGTCTTGATAGTCTAGGCTGGCATGCAGAGGGGAGGCTAGGGCTAACAGGGAAAAACTATTATTAGTGAAGCAGGCACTCATCACTTCCAGACCCTGGGACTGTGGCTGATCACCTTGCTTGTGGAGCTGTGCTTCACCTGCCTCGGTCCTGCGGGTGGTCTTTTCTGTTGTGAGACACCAGTTGCGGCCTCTTCCAGACACTGGCCATGGGTTCACGATCAGATCAGAAACAGGGACATTGTCCATTCCTCGGCTGGGCACTGGGCCCATTTCAGGGGATCTTCGGTCATCATATGCTTGGTTAGGACCATGCTTCAGCTCCTGTGCTGGACTAGTACAGTTGTTGCTGTAGCGGTAGCCAGGTCATATCAATGAACTTAGAGGTGGCCTCGGGTCTAGCGTAACTGCAGCAGGCAACCACTGTGCGAGAGTCTGAAGATCACAGGGTATCTCAGGGAAATGGTAATCCAGAGCCTGGAGCTTCTTCTGGACCTCAGTGAATGCCTTCCTCTGGGATACAAAGTCCCTCTAATAGTCCTGGAACATCATGATCCGATGGCCTTGCCAGTCCAGGTCACCCAGCTCCCTAGCTCTGGACTAGATCACTTTTTCAGCAAAGTTAAGGATGCGCCCAGGATTGGCCTTGGTTTATCTCTTGGTGGCAGGCATGGGCTGAAGAGAATGATGCGCCATCTTGAGCGTGATGTGGGTGCCAGAAAGTAGTCAGAGAATTTCCAGGAGGGACAGAGTTGCAGGAATTGAATTGTTCTGCCTTCCTCACAACCCTCAGAAACCCAGGAGCTGCAGGTTGTTGTGGCAGCTCCTGTTCTCAAGATTGTCCATTTTTCTTGGAGGATTTTGATTTGGTCCGCCTGCTCCCTCATCGTAGTGTAGTGCCCTTGGATGGATTCTTCGTGGTTGGTAACAGTATGTTCAGTGAGCCACAGTCTGATATTGAGTTGGTGCAGGGTGCCAGCTGCATTATTAGGGACAATAGTAAGGTCTTCATCCGCTTAGATGGAGGTGAACATGTCCCTGATCGAGAGCTCCAGGCCTTCCTTGGTGCTGCAGAGGTATTTTTCTTCATGGAGCTGCTGGTATACAGGTGCTAGATTTGTTCTTTGCTCTGAGCAGTCAGCTAGAGAAATTAAGCTGCCATCTTTGTTGATGGCTTGACCATGCCCTCATTAATATTTGTTTTGATTAGCAATTATTTTTCAGGACTGCTAACTTTTATATTTGCTCTGTCTTCTACAAATAATCATTTCCAGCTTAATTAGGCTTTACAAGCATAGTTAGTGCAGCGGATCTGGGCATCCCATCCCTCCTTGGTTTCTCTCTGTAGTCAATGTGGACCATGGAACCCTGGGGGTGCTCCCTCCACAAATAATTTTGAATATTATGTGAATCTTTTGAGAATCTCACATTTCTTCTATTAATGCAGGGTATGATATATTTGGTTATCAGGAGTATATCATCAAATCATCTGCATATGCATTAACCTTATAAACAATTTCTCAACCAAACCTTTAATCAATTTATTACCTCTAATATTTTGTAGTAGTACTTCAAGTGCAATTATAAAAAATACTTAGGAGAGTGGGGCAACCCTGTTTTACTCCATTTTTCATTATGAGTGGAGTAGTTCTGCACTGGTTAATTTTACAGATGGTCTTTGGTTCATTGTAAAAAGTCAGATTATTTTCACAATATCCTCTGAAATTGAGTAGCTTATCAAACTCCTAAACATAAATTCCCATTGCATAACAGCAAAAGCTTTAGTAGCATCTAATGCAAGTGCATAATTTTCATGACCATGGTTTTATACAGATCAAAAATCATTTGTATTCTTAACCCTTCATACATAGCATGTCCTTTTTAAAACCTGCTTGGTTGTGGTTGTTGAATATTAGGCATGAACAGTTCCAGTCTATTCACCAGTAACTTAACAATTATTGTGTAGTCGACATTTAGCAATGCTACTGGTCTATAATTATTTGGTAATCTTAAATCTTTATTTTCTTTTGGATTAGAATAACTAATGCTTCTAACACTGTCTTTGGTATCCCTTTATATACTGTCATTTTTGATATCATCAGCTCCAACCATGGTATTAGCTCCTTATAAAACACCGGATACAATTCTGCTGTTAACCCCTCTGTCTGGGGCTTTGTCTTTTGTAAGAGGGTGGCCCCAGGTAGGAGGCCGAATTCTTCTGTTCTGTTCTCCCACTCCCCCACCAAGAGGGAAGTTCTGGCTAATGTTTGTTGCTCGATAAATGGGCAGCTATGAAATGCATGAGTGCAAAGGGATTAAAGTGCCTAATTAAGTGAAACACTTAGAAATGCAGAAGCTAAGCACAGAGTCCTTATAGGAGAATATAGAATGGTGCTGTCTGCGTTACAACACCTTTCAAAAGAAATTAGCAGATTTCTACTGGTTCAAATAAGCTTGTTCCTTGAGCTGGACCTTCTCATTCTTTTAAAATTACTGTTGCAACAGTCCTGTCCTTTATCTTTATACTGTCCTATATGCTCTAGTTCAGAGGGTTGGCCACCTCTGAGCCCCCTTTCTCTCTATCCTATTGCCGCTATATTTCCTTTTCCACTGAGGTCCACTGAAATGTTATTGCATTGAGAGAACGTGACCTGGCATTATGCAGCATTGTAAATATTATTATAAATAATTATGGTAGGTGTAACAAAGTCCTACTAGACATGCTGTATATACAAGCTAGTAATGGCTACATGTTTATAGTATGCCCCAAGAAAATGCAAGAAACACTGGTATATTTGTATAGCCTGGGAATGTTACTGTATATTTTCAAAGCCCCAGAATAGTTGTTTTGATATTGTTAATATAACCAAAGTAAAAATAATGACAACAGTTCTATTAATGCACTTTTTGTACAGCATTTTATTTTCTGTTTGTCATTTTGCCTTATTAATTAGATTAAATTGATGCAGAGCCTTGTCCTCCTGTCTCATGCGCTTTAGGCCCAAAAGTGAAAGAGACTTAAGGTGTTTAATGCAAACTGAAAAACACTTCCGCTTAAAGTGCTTTTCTGTGCTGTAAACGTTGTGCTCCTGTAAAGTGTTTGCTGCCTGTCTGCAGCTCCGCTCTGCCAGAACACACAGAGACTGTAGCACTGCAGCAAGCTCATGGTCTACTCCCTGCTCTGCTTGAGTCTGCAGGTGGCAGACTCTCCTGCAGGGTAGACAGTACGAGGTATGGCTCTCCTCCTCTAGAGTCTGTGACTGTTTGACTCGAGTAGCCCACTTGTGCTCCTCCTGACTAAGCAGGGGTTGTTTAAATAAAAGAACGCTATTCCCTGCTGAAATGAATCAGAGAGGCTATCCCGAGTTACAGCCCCATTAGAGTGTGAGAGTAATGCTCAAATTGTTAGCTGAAACAAAAGCCATCAGAAAGGGGCTAAATAAATGTTTGCCTCCCACAAGGAAACAGTTTAAGCACAACAGGAACTGCTCTAATATTTTAAAATATGAATGTACTTTAAAGGGAAACTTACAGGCTGCTAATGGTTACATTTCAATGGGGAAAACTCCTTGAGGAGTTTTTAGCTGCTTCCCTGTTGCTCAGCTGTTCTGATTGGAGCTACTTAATTAATCTTTTCATTAAGAAGTGCAAATTGTGGCACTGGTGAATCCCCCCTGCAAGTTTAAAAAAAAAACTCAGCTAGTCTCCTTTGCTTGGTAGCAAGGCATTCTTGTATTAAAATAAAACTAACCAGGCAGAGTGTCAAGAATAAAGCAAACTAAGTTAAACTTACTCCCAAAAGATGCAAAACTCTGCAGACTCCTGCAAGCAGGGTGTGTGCTCTGTTTGCCTAGTTGCTGTGTGCTCGCATTATAGGGCAGCAGTGGCCTCTTGTGTCTACCTTTATCCTGCAAAACCTTACCTTGGACCTGAATGAAAGGTTTTGTTTGAAATTAAAGCTCTCTTAACTAAAAATATGTTTGCTTATCAGACCTGATGTAGTGTATATTATAATGAGCTTCCTTATATTATATAAATTAAATGGAGCTCTATAAACATGATGATGTTGTGGGCACATGACCGTATGGGCAGGTATAAAGGGCTAACCTGTTCAGCATTTCTTCATATAGGATCAGTGTTTCCTGATCAGGGGTGAGAAGGGTCAATAAGACCTTATCACATAAGTGGAAACTGAATGTTTAAGTTTGCCTACTATGGCACAGAATGTTATTAAGCTTTATATATCCTTTTTATTTTGCTTGCAGTTTGAGCCTTTTACATTATTTACTTTCTGTTAGTGTTGGAACAAAAACATTGTGCCTTGCCAATGGTGCACTGAACTTTACAGCCGTCCTGTTGTGTCCACCTGTTATCCCACACCCTATTTCAGTCTTTAGCAAGTTTATAGCCCCTTTTATTTCTTCCTGTGAAAAGGTTTATTCTTAATGTCTACTTTTGGTAAGACAGCTTTGTGAATATAGACATTTATTGTGTCAGTATCTATATCTATGTCTTTTGATATATTGTTTCATAATAATTATAGAAGACCTTTCAAATTTCTTCATCCTTTGCATATGTTTGCCTGTTGGAGTCCTAAATTTCTGTTATTATATTTTTCTTTTTGTTTTTGAGCAGGTAGGTTGATGATTTTTGCTTTTATCCCATTAAGATAGAAATTAGACTTTGTGTATGCATATCATTTCTATTTTTCATTGATGATTTCTTTAAGGGAGCTGTGTCTTCTCTTTTTGTTCTTTTGCAGAATCATTCCTTGTACTATTTTAGCTCACACCTTTTAATTCTTCTTCATGTTTTTTTTTAATTGTCATTTTGTTTTATTATATATGATTTCATGTGATATAATATAACTCAAGCCGGAATCGATTCATCTAACCTTGGTGAAAAGGAGACAGAAAACACCAATCAAAACAGGAGAGGGCCCACTCCAATCACATACTACTAAACGAACTGCAGATTGGAAGAAAGGGCCACTCACCAAATATTGAAGGTTAACCATTCAATCTTTTATTCAATTTTTAATTTTTACTTTTGCATCCAACAAAACAAATCCTACATTTTGGGGATATTGTTCCCCTTCATCAGGCAGCTGGATTACATTTAAAAATTACAAATCACATTTTTTATTTTCTTCTCTTTCTGCTGCTGGTTACCTAGCCCATGGCCAGGGCCACTGGAAAATTAGTGAAAAGGTTACACAAAATTGTTGAAAATTGTGAGGTTCTACTGTAGACCCTAAGTGCCTCACAATAAATCTTTTAATGTTTTCTGCAGCATATATTAGTCAGTATAACTTGCTAAATGAATACACTGACACCTGAATATGTTTAAAACATAAAGAAAAGTTTATGTCCCTAAAAGAATACTAAACTGATAAGCCATCGTAAGTGTTGCCTATCTTTCAAAATTTTAAAACATCTGCCTCACACAGTTCTAAATAGATTCTACAAAGTGAGCCACAGCAAATCAATATTAAATAAATCCAGAAGAATTTTTTTTGTTTCTGGCTGTAGAATAATGAAGCCTAATCAACAGCTGTTTACAGTGCTCTGCCAGCAATTCACCCACTTTGGTACAAGAAAAAATAAGCAGATAGAGTGGTGAATAATTGAGTTTTAGTAAAATGTTGTTAGTGTTTAATGGTCATAATTTGTACTGTAGGTACTGTACACTATTTTTTGAAATCACATATTTAAACATTAAATCTGGGTGTTATTGGGGCTGGCAGTATAATCTAGGGGTAAGAGTAACAAACTGTGAATGAGCTGATGACATCCAGCAGATCTGGGTTTGATTCCCACAACCTCCACTTGCATACTGTGATTCTGACCAAGTCACTTAACCTCCTCAGTGCTCCTCCTGGGTTGTACCTGAAAACAGGCAGTTGTGCTTAGTAGGCCTTATGTGGTTACCAAAAATGTAAAACAAATACCAATATATTTTACTGCATCATTCAGTAGTCAGGGTACCCTGTAATTTACCTTTGTTTTACTCTGGCTGCAATGATTTTGTTTAGTTAAAGAGAAATGGTAAGATACATTTTGTGTTTTACGTTTTTGACTTCTGTCAGGTTTTCTTTGTAGTCTTTGCATGTGAGCCTCTAGAGGTAGTTGCTAAGAGTGAGATCACTGTTAACAACTAGCTTATTCAAGTTTAAACTTGGCAGGGCCATCATAAACCCACAGTTGTTTGAATCAAAATTAGTCTGAATGAAAGTATGCTCACAGGAAAACTTGCCCTGCCACTTACAAAAGGCTTCATAGTTAGCACCCATTTAAGTGAATGGGATAATTTGCATTTTCTCCATCTTTTGTTTCAGTCTGTGTGGCAACAAAGATTGTCTGATAGACTGCTTCAACACAAAACAAATGTTAAGTGTTTAAGTGTACTTATGCTTGGCCAGTGGATTTTGAAACCAAACAAGACAAGGATTCAAAAGAAATCAGTGTCACATAAAACCCTTGCTCTACCTTGCACTGCATTGTTTCTGCCAAACCTAAGTCTGCATGCAAAATTGTCAATATATTTGAGAGTATTTTATTGAAAATGTTAATACTTTTTACACAGTTCAATATAAAACTCAAAATTGCAAAGAATATGAACATGTCAGCTTTTCTGGGAGAATCAGGTGAAATTCGGTTCATAAAAAAATTGCGGGTGCAATTTTCAGTGGCCCTGCCCATAGCTCATTCCTGCCCACCACTACTTCACTTCTACCCCAACTGATACCCCTGACTTACCCCTTTAGGATGGGTCCGATGCCGGATCCAGTCCATCTTCGACAGGAAAGATATCAGTAATGACTGGCATTGCTTCCTGGCTTCCCTTCCAGGGCAGGGTTCTGGGCCTGGATGGCACATCAAAGACATGATCGGTTAGTGGGAGGCTAGAGCCATTAAGGCCATGGTGCCAGCCGTGCATGTCATCTGTGGTGACCAATGAGGGTTTTCTAAACTGCCCAGGGTGGGGACATGCAATGATCCTGCGTCCACCCTGCCCTCTTAAACTAGGCACCGGTGCTTGTGTTTCCCTGCAGTCTCCACCAGGAGTCCTTCATGCTCTGGACATGCACTCAGCCTCACCCTGAGAAGGAGAGCAGCCCTAGGGGTGCTCAGTCCTTATACCCAGCTAGCCCTCCAGCTCCCAGGTCCTTTCCCAAACCTGGGTCACTGGCGTCATAGCCGGAAATCCAACTGCTACCCAGCGGCTGCAACAAATAGCATTTTCCAGAATTAACATACACCATAACTTTTAGTTTACTGGCTCCTTTCTCAAAAAAGTTTAACTTTACTTAAATTCTCCTTTATAGTCAATTCTTCTAGTTTATTTCTCTTTCAACTTAAATTCTGTGCTAAAAATAAACAGTTTTATGAGCTTCTAAAGTTCAAAATGTATTTAAAATTTTTTTAATTCTTGTGCTTTTTAGTTTTATCTCCACAGGTATCACGCCAGTACTGACCTAGTATACGTGAGGAAATGACTTGTGACCTTGTGCTGTCTATTTTACTTGTGACATGAGTCCTTGTCTAAAACAGACAAAGTTACTCCTTTAACTTCTTATTGCAGTTTTTAATTTCATAGTAAACTCTTTTCAGCTTTTAAGCTGCCTACCTATCAACGTCATGGTCATTTGCTTTCTTCACAAAAATTGCAGTGTTCCAAGCAAGCACTTCCTGGGAGTGACTCTAAGTAGTGTGCCCGATGCAAGAATATGGCATCATGCACATACCCAAGTGGTGAGTGGACGTCACTCTCTAGCACAAAGTGTCAAGCAATAGTGCTTGCCTGGGTGCCAGACCTGCTGTAGTAGCAGCACCTCAAGTTCGAGGTGTCCCACTATGTGGAAATTTAAATAACTAAACTTCTAATAAATTACTTAATAAAGCTTACCATCAGGAGCATTCTTGAAACTGATGCACTGAATTATGGACTATGTTTCTTAATCACAGCAAACAAAATTAAGGTATTGAACTCATACGTTCACTTTACAAGGCTCACTGTTTCAAGGCAGGAATGGGGAAGGAATCTATGAAAAACTAAACATGTAGTAAATTAAAAAATATAGGAAATATGGATGTAATGAACTTCACTATTTCTTCTACTACATTACCTCAGTTCTATATATTAAGCTGGATACATACTTTCTATTTATAGAGCCAGTATCTTAACAATATCACATTTGATTTGTTTATTTCATTTTCATCAGAAAGCCAGTTAATTCTCTTAAGGATAAGCAAAGATAACTTTACAAAATCGGTTTGCCAGTCAATTCCATCATTTAACCCATATTTATAAAATGGGCAAAGGATTTTAAGCAATCTGATTGGCTGTTAGCCATGCATTAGAGGTGTCTAATGCACAGCTAAAACTAGAAACCCCATTTAGAATACACAGGCCCATTCTATAAGCACAATATGCCACTCGGGGACTGCATTAGACGAGTTTTAATCCACAACCAGGGACTGGATGCCCTCGCCGCCTGTGGCCTCGCAAGGCCTCACTACGTCTTTCTAACCGTGCATTAGAAACTGCCTAATGCACACCCCATCATGTCCTATTGCTTACTACTGTTTAAGGCATCAAACGGTCTATATAATATGCCTCTTTATACAGTAATCTCTGTCTAATTGCCACCACGTCTATCAATTTCTGCTTCTTTATGCCAAAGAACCTTAGGGATGAGATGCCCTACTTCCATAAAATGTCTGGCCACTGGAGTGTTTTAATCCTGTCTTCTGCTATAGCCCTTGTGTTTACCTATTCAAGTCTTTAGCTGGCGTTCCATCTTACCTATATAAATGAGATCACATGAACATTTAATTCCATACACAACCCCTGAAGTTTGGCAGGTTATGAATTCATTGCCATGGCTACATTTCTGACCTTTTTTATCCTCTGTGCATTGTTGCAATGGATACATGGACCACATGGAAATGTCCTTTTAAATCACTGCAGTAAATAAAGATTTTTGAATAGGTAGTCTATGGTCAGTGTGTACAATTCGGTCTTGTAGGGACCTAACTTTCTCAACCCACTAAAGTTATTTTCAAAAATCCTTTCCCCTACTTTAGTGGCCTTTAAAAATGCCAATGTTTTAGGACTACATTTTTTATCTTGTAAAATTCTTCACCGAGTTCAACCATCAGAAGGACCTTATTTTCTGTGGTATCCTGGATTATTTCTTTGACCTGTAAAGTTTCATCCCTACTAATCCTCTCCATGCATAGTTTAGCTCCTCCAGTGTTTCCTCTGTGTAGCCCCTGCTAAGGAACCTTTCTTCCATCTCTGTTCTGGTAATTTCATAATCACTTTCCAAAGAGCAATCCCTCTTTGCTCTCAGGAACTGGCTAAATGGAATGGAATTAATTAATGACCTGGGGTGAAAGATGGCAGCCTCTAAAATAGTATTCCTATTTGTTAGCTTTCTAAATAACTTAGTGCACAACCTGCCTTCATGCTTAAATACTAAGCGATTCAAAACTGAAATCATGTCCTTATCTTGATTTTCACAAATCTTATATATCCAGTCCTGGTATTCAAATATTCATGAAATAAATCAAGTTTTGCATCACTTCAGTCAAAAAACAGAATATCATCAATAAAATGTTGCCAACTTAAAATCTTATTGATGAATATTTTCATGTATATGGTGAATTTCAAAGCTGTTAATTTACACATGAACATAGAATGGGGCCATACTGGACTCCATTGCTGTGCCCCTAATCTGTACATAAAAATATTTTTCATATCTAAAGTAATTCTGAGATTGAACTATTTTGGCCAGCTTCATAAGAAACTCATTAGGGGACTTAGTTTCATTCAGTTAATTCTCAAAATGTCTTTTATGCTGCTACAGCCAAGGTCATGTGGGATGGATGTGTATACATCTTTAACATCCCATTTAACTAATGTAATCTGGTCCATATTTTGTATATTGTCGTTTTGTTCATCCAATATTTTGATAACATGAGCACTATCCCTCAGACATGATTTTGTGTCTTCCACTAGTTCCCTTATATAGTGATCACGTACACAGAAAGAGTTCAGGACTGAACCTACACCTTAAACAATAGGTCTACCGGTGGGTGAACAGGATCATATGTATTTTTGGCAGTGAATAAAAAATCTTGGACACTGTTTGAACAGTGCTCCACTTTTCAGTTGTAATCCACCCTGCTTGAAATGCTTGATCCAATACAGCTTCTATTAGATTTTTTATGTTGGCGCACTTGCGCAGCCAACATCGATGGGACAGTGCAACTTTGAAGCGTGGTCACTGCTGGGCGAATGCAGGGCACACACAGTAGGTGCATCTGCATTCCCCAATCAGCCTGCATGCGGTGCCACACCATGCATACATAATGAGTCGAGCACATCTAAGAAAGGTCTGCTGCAATCCGAGCAAAGCTCGGCAGATGCAGCGGTCCTTTCCTTGGTGTGCTCTGCCATTATGTACATGGCAGGACACTGGCTGTAGAACTGCCAACTTCGGGGTGCCTATCCTGTCGGCTGCCCCTGCCCCTTGTGGAATGTGTCGATGGGGAGCCCACTCCCCATCGGCATAAAGCACCACCCCATTGTTTAATGCCGATGGGGTTCCCAATCCCCGCCGGCATAAATTCTCTCCCCTGTGTTTGCCAATGAGGGTGCACAATCCCCGTTGGCTACAGACACTCCCAAACAGTTAGGTGGCACGCTGGCCCACCCCAGCGTGCAAATCCCCTGGGAAAAAAAACAAAAAACTGTCCCATGGTGTTTTGTCCTTTTTGATTCTATAAAGGAAGGTGGTCCCTTGTAGTCTCTGCACCTCCCTCCTCCACCTGCACCCACCACTGCGCACCCTGCCTCCCCACACCCCACACCCCATACTTACCTCCGGAGCTCGGTGTGGCGATCATCGGTGGACCAGAAACATGTCTGCACTCTTCAAAGCCGACTGCAAACTGAGGAAATGCTAGTAAGCTGCATAATGGGATAGATAGGGTTTTCAACTTTAGTACAAATCTCAGGCATTTTTCAATTTTGGCCCCAAATTTTCAACATGGGGTTTTGGGACCCCTTCTCATGAATTCTTGCACTGTCATGGTGTCATTCAGTCCCGAAGGTGATTTTGCAGTTACTGTGGAATCACCTCTTGGGACTGCGTAAGAAATGACAGTGCCACTGTTCATGGGGGGCTCTCAAAACCCTATGTTCAAATTTGGTGGGAAAAATCCAAAACATGACTGTTTACAATTATGTGTAGCAACTGTGCAACGCACACTCGTAAGTTAAGCAATTCGGCAATATTTTCATGCCAGATTCTCAACATTGGCATTTTACCACACCTTTTTGTGAACTGTACAGCTGTCATGTTTTACATCTTGGCGGAAATGTGTTTTCGCACTTCCAGTGCAGAATAGCACAGTCGTGTTGCAAAATCAGTATCGGGACACATTATGAAAATGACAGTGACACTGTTCATGAGCAGAGGTCCTAAAATGCCTGTGTTGAAAATTTGGTGACAATACTCCATAAAATGACTGTTTTACATGTGTAGCGTAGCAACTGCGCAACGCACGCTCGCACGTTAGCACATTCGCACTATTTTCATGCCAGATTCTCAACATTGGCATTTTAACACACCTTCTTGTGAACTGTATAGCTGTCATTTTCACATCCTGGCTGAAATGTGTTTTGCACTTCAGCATGAATAAGCAGTTGCTGTGAAATCAGTGTTTGGGACACTCTACAAAATGCAAAATGACAGTGATACTGTTCATGAGCAGAGGTTCTAAAATGCCTGTGTTGAAAATTTGGTGACAATACTCCATAAAATGACTGTTTTATGAGGGTGCACAGCAACTACACAACATATGCTCATAACTTAGTGCATTCTCAATATTTTCAAACCAGATTCTCAAATTTGGCATTTTACTAAACCTTCTTGTGAACTGTACAGCTGTCATTTTCCATGTCCTTGCCAAAATGTGTTTCGCACTTTTGGCGCACAATAGCGCATTGCTGTGTGAAATCAGAGTTTAGGGACACATTATGACAATGACAGTGACACTGTTCATGAGCAGAGGTCCTAAAATGCCTGTGTTGAAAATTTGGTGACAATACTCCATAAAATGACTGTGTTAGGGCGTATGTTGCACAGTTTGCACACTGCGCTTGTATTCGCAGACTTCTAATATTCTCACCCCAGATTTTCTACAGTGCCATTGTTCTGCACCTCCTAATGAACAGTACAGCTGTCATTTTCACATCCTGACCAAAATCTATTTCGTAGTTCCGGCACAGAATAGCGTGGTTACTGTGGAAAGTCCGGTTCGAGACACATGATGAAAATGACAGTGACACTGTTCATTAGCAGATGCCTATGTTGAAAATTTGGGAATGAAGTCAATAAAATGAGTGTTTCAAGAGCATGCGTTGCACACACACTCGACTTTGTGAATTTGTAATACTTTCATTCCAGCTGTTCATTGCCATTTTTCCATACCCCACACTGCAGCTGCCTGAATTGTGTTTTCGCATGTCCGGCACAGAATTGCATGGCCGCTGTGCGAAATCAGTTTTGGGACAGTTTGAGGAAATGACGGTGACACAATTCATGAGCAGAAGTCCTAAATGCCTATGTTGAAAATTTGGTGCCGAAACTCCACACAATGACTGTGTTGCAAGCGTGCATTGCACAGTTTCCACGCACCTTGTAACTTCATCAATCTGCAATATTTTCATGCCACATTTTCACCACTGGCATTTGTGCACATCTCCTTATCAACAGTCCAGCTGCCATTTTCACAGCCTGCCCAAAACATGTTTCCACAGCTGTGGAGCACAATAGCATGCTCGCTGTGCAAAATCACCTTTTGAGACACATTCACACCACAGCACTATCGTCTCTAGCTACGCTACTCCACTGCCAATGCCAGCGTGACAATATTCAGCATTGTCAAATGCTTGTTGTATCTTTCATTGGCTCCTTGGGTATTTTAAGATAGTTGTTCTTGTCTGCTAACATTTCTTTACACTTTTTATGTTTGCTTGCGCATGTCAAGAAACATAGTGCCATCATCTGAGTTTTTCAGAGGTGTGTCAGCATCTTCCAATTCAGTCAGTGTGTTTGCAGACATGGTCACAGTTCTCCAATCACTGCTGGAGCTGTCTATGACAGCAGTTGAAAATGCAGTAGCATACAGTTGAAAGAGGAGCTACGCTTCGGTGAGCAGCTCCCCCTACCCCACACAGATCAACTGTGTTGGTTACCTGATAATTGCTGTGGTCTTGTCTGGCTTAGAGACAAGCCACACATCGTTACTTTAATAAACTGTTCCCTGCCACAGCAGGACCACCAAAATGTGTGGGTGCCTAACAGTCCTTACACACACTAGCTCTCCAAAGCACACCTTCATGGACTTCATGGTTCTAATCCTCCAGAAAAAAATACCTCAGCATTTGATGTGAAAACTCAGACTTCGTTGTATGTGTAATTCCAAGCATTTTCTCTTACTAGACTCTGTCAATGTGAACTCCCTGCTGCTAAAACCTATGCAAACGAACTTGAGCGTGCTGTACTACCTGCAGCTGAAGCAAAGAACAGCCAGAATGCACAAAGGAGAACATACTGCTATGCATTTCAGCAGCAGCCAGTGGGGAGGTTTTCATGACTGAAGCACTTTAATGTGCCTTTTAGTGCTGTCATATACACCCCTGTGTGGTAATTCACTAAACTGCACACAAGTCTGGTAATGCAGCTTCAAAATAATTTTTTGTCTGAATTGCCATGAGCTGGCATTTTTATGTGACTGCAGAAACAAGATGCTGTATGTCAGCCATGTGTCTGCATTCCCACACTCACTCCCTCACACTCTCAAACAAAGCCACTGGTGCTTACTGAATTGAGAAGAGTTACATGGATTTCAGAAATTGTGCCGGATATACTGCACATTGCCTCATCCACTCTTTTTGTTTCAACCCTCCACCCCACTTCTCTTGGGCAAAGCATGAATGCTAGTTCACACTAGCACATTCAGATACTTCCTTTCAAATCAGCGAAAGGCATGTTGTTGGTCTATTACATTATGAAAACAAGCATTTGACAATCCGACGTTCACTTGCAGGTATTTGCAGTGGTATTTGGCACTTGGACATGGCTTAAAAAAAAAAAAAAAATCAGTTACAAAGAAGCACAAGCATTTGTCAATGCCAAATGTTGCTTGCTTCTATGTGCTGTTTAGGTATTTGAAGTCATTGGGTGCAAATATTGAAAATCGTGAACCTACTAGAGTGAGAACTGTGCAATGCACACTGTAAAACAGTCATTTTAGGAATTTTTTCACCAAATTTTCAACATAGCCATTTTAAGACCTCTGCTAATGAACAATGTCACTGTGATTTTCTTAATGTGTGACATACATTGAGTTCGCACACAGACTGCACCATTGTAAGCTACATGGGTGGAAACATGTTTTAGGCAGGATGTGAAAAATTACAGCTATACTGCTCATGAGGAGGTGTGGTAAAATGGCAATGCTGAAAATCTGGAGTGAAAATATTGAAAATTGAGAACTTACGAGCCTGTAAGGAACTGCAAAACAGCTAAATAAAAACAGTCATTTTAGGAATTCTTCCACCAGATTTTCAAAATAGGCTTTTGAGAGCCACCTTATGAACACTGGCACTGTTTCATTAATCGGCCCAAAAAGGTGATTTCGCGCAGTGACTTGAAATCACCCTTCAACCACGAATAACGCCATATGACAGTGACAGAATTCATGAAGGGGTCCCAAAACCCCATGTTAAAAAATTTGGTGCAAAATTCAAAAATGCCTAAGATATGCAACAAAGTTGAAAAACAAAACAAAACCCATCTAGCCCATTATACAGCTTACGTCATTTCCTCAGTTCGCGGTCAGCTTTTGAAGAGTGCTGGCGTGTTCCCGGTCCAGCGATGATCATTGCACCGAGCTCTGGAGGCAAGTATGGGGTGAGGGGTGTGGGGAGGCAGGGTGCGCAGTGGGTGGGTGCGGGTTGCGGGAGGAGGGCGGGGAGACTGCATGGGACCGTTTTTAATTTACAGGTTCTCTTTTCTATAATTGACAATGTGAGGACATTTGCCACACTGGGATGGGCTCCCAGCGTGGCAGAAGGATGGCTGGGGGCTGTGGAGCCAGGGGATTGGGCAGCCCGTCGGCAGATGGCAGGACATTGCCATGCTGGGGTGGGCTCCCAGCATGGCAGCAGAACTGTTTGGGGAGGTGGAGCCGATGAGGATTGGGCACCCCGTCGGGCAGACAATGCAGGACGTTTGCCACCCTGGGGTGGGCTCCCAGCATGGCAGCAAAGATTTGGGGGGTGTGACGCACTGCAAGCACACAGTGGTGGTTTCTTTGAAGAAAGACCACCGCTGTCATACACAACACCGCAGCGGATTGGTGCAGGACCGCCACGCCTGCTTAACAGAGCAGGGATTGCACAGGCAGGCACACCTCCAAAGTGTCCCATTCTCCCAAGACGTTCCTTGCGCATGCATGCAAGCAAACGTAAAACAAAAACAAATGATGGACTTTAGAGGACTCAGTAGCAGTGCTATCACTTTGATTTTGCATCCCCCGTGACATTTCATTATTTCCATGAAGCAGAATTGCTCTGGTGCCCCTGAAGCAAATGATTATTTACCCTTTAATGGACCAACATAGATGTAACAAGAACAAAGTGCTCTAGCTTTGGACCAACCAGTCCTTCAGAAGCTCATGGCAGTTGTTTAGAAAATACAATACTTATAACAGCTAGATAATGCAGAGAAACAGAAAAAATCTCCATTGGTTTAAAATACTCATTTAAAAACAAAACAAAACAAAACAAAAAACACAGAAGATGATGTCAGAGAAGTTTAACAGTACTATACTGCCTTCAGCCAGAAGCAACCGTGGATTAAACGTGCTTGGTGGAACACACATACAAAGAATCCTACTGCATATAAATTTAATTGACATAAGATAACACTGCTGAAGCAGATAACTCCTAAATCAAGCTGTGAGTGTCACAGTTAGTATAAGGATGTGATTACTGAAAGGCAACCCCACCCAGATTAAAGACAAAACTAAGATTGTTATAGGGCTCATGAAGTTTCAATGTCTGCATTATAGACAAGAATTTACCAGTAAAGTTGTCTTAAAGACATCAGTGCACACTGTGTGATGTGTAAAACCTAGCTGGATCTGTCACCCAGATGTACTCTCCAGCTAGATATAAGGCCCAAGAAATTTCAAAACCTTAGGACTATATAAATGATCATTTAAATATAAATTGATAATATTAGTGTCAAACAAAAAGCTCTAGTCGAGGAACCTCAAGGAATTAAGACCACATAGCCTGGTATGTAGTAATAATACCCAACAAGGTGGGCATTATTGGGATATAACAGACCGCCCAGGGGCATAATGAGGCCTGACGCCGCAGGCGAGGGCCTTATAGCCTCTGGAAGGTCAAGTATATCCCATAATGCCCACCCTGGAGGGTATTATTACATTTAGAAAAGGCTTACATTATTTTTATTCAAAATAATTTCATTAAAAGGGTAAAAGTTATTAAAAATGTACTGTCAGGTTCTGTAAAATAGTCCCTTTAGTGCCACTAGAGGGTGCTGCTGTTTGTGATATCCTTTTTTTTTGGTCACTACCCTGGGGTGTTACGTTTTTATAGTGCTATCCAGGAATTGTAACTTTAAATTTTTGTCCCCCATCTGTTCTGCTGCTACGTGGATACAAATTGTTTTGGTTGCTAGTCTGGGAGCGGAGAGAGAGAGAGGCTTAGCTGTGGAGTGGAAATGGCATGGTGTGCTGTGGCACGCTATGTGGAGCACGGAAGTTGGTCGATGACCTCTGGAGAGAAAAAGGAGGTACTTACTTTTCGTTTAAAGACATGACGGTTGTGAATGGAGGAGTGGAATTTCCTGTGAGTCGTTTCAAACATGAAGGTTGTGAATGGAGGAGCAGGACTTTCATGTGAATCGCTGGCAGAGATGGCGTCACGGTGCCGGTAGCGGCAGTTGTGAAAGTGGCCAGAGGATCCCAGGTTATGGACCTTATGAGCCAGAAGTTAGGAGTGGCGGGGCCAAACAAAAACAAGATTTTTACTTTTACATATTCTCCTGATTCTGTTACTATATGGACTGGTTTGAGGATTGTCTGTGTGTAGGGGCCTATAGCTCGCTCTCACTACATGTATAAAAAAAAATAGCGTCTATTGAGCGTGCACAGGGATACCAGGTAGTGATGGGTGCTGCCAGAAGAGACTTGTTATTTGCGGGCGTTGTTAAAAAATAACAACAGGGCTGGCGGGGAGATTAACCAATCAGCTTCTGAGTTTTTGATGACCATTTTCTAAGTACTGATAATATACACTGAGAATGTAACAACTGATGTACCACAAGTGTCTAAGGAATCTAAAAAGAGATAAAACTTTGATCTCTCCTCCTCTTCATACAAACAATACACCTAACCCACCCACATCACCATAATGTGGGTGGGGAGATACATACTTTAAGGAGTCTCTCTCACACACACACACACACACACACACACACACACACACACACACACAAAACCTATATTCACTTCAGTCACTGCAATTGTTCCCAAATGAATTCAACTTGTCATGAAATCCTGAGTAAAAGGGCTTATGTCTGATGCCCTGTAACCAATGCAAATCAATGGGAACAATTTCCCTGTAAATGACTCCCTATAGATCTGGGAGCCCTGCTGTATGTAGTCTGCCAGGATCTTTAATACAATTCTTATTTTAATGCAGTGCATTCAAAAATGTTATACTGAACCAACATACATGGATGTTACAAAAGAACAAAGTGTCTAAGTATTTGGCCCAGCAAGGTCTTCTGAAGCTTACATGAGTAAACTTACAAGGGATGTTCTAGCCTGTGTGACAATGGTTTCAACTATGCCACTGAACTTGAAAAACAGCAATTAAATAACTTAGGATAATGCAGGATATATAAATGAAATCAGCGCACATGTGAAGGCACTGTTGTCATGTCAAAAGAGCAACAACAGTACAGCAGCTACCTGAATTCACCTGCTTTTAATTGCTGTTTTAAAGGGATTTTTAAAATATCCTGTAAATAGTTTCACAATAATTGCCTCATACCTTTTTACCAAGTGTCTGTTCTACATAATTCAATGGTTGGCAGCTCCTTCACAGTACACAAATGAACAGAGACTATTTTAGTTGTCATTTTTCATATCTACGCCCAAAATGTGTTTCTGCTATGGCGCACAATGGCGCAGTTGTGTGTCTGAAATCAATGTTTGGGACAGATTAAGAAAATCACAGTGACACTGTTCATGAGCAGAGGTCTTAAAATGGCTATGTTAAAATTTGGTGACAAAGTTCATTAAATGACAGATTACCAGTGAGCATTGCGCAGTTTCCACGCACCCTCATAAGTTCATGAATTTGTAATATTTTCAGTCCAGATTTCCACCACTGGCATTTTTCCACATTACCTTATGAACAGTACAACTGTCATTTTCACACCATGGCCAAAATGTGTTTCGCACTTCCAGCGAAGAAATGCATGGTCACTGTGGGAAATCACTGTTTGGGACAGATTAAGAAAATCACCATGACACTGCTCATGGTGGAGGCCCTAAAATGCCCGTGTTGACAATCTGCTGTAAAAATTTCAAACTAATTACATTACGGGTGTGCGTTGTGCAGTTTCTATGCTCACTCATGACTTCAGTTTTTCTGATATTTTCACTCCAGATTTCAATATTGCAATTTTTTACACCTCCCCATGAACAGTACAGCTGTCATTTTTCACATCCTGTTCAAAATGGTTTTCACAACTGTGGCGCCAAATGGCGTAGTCACTGTGCAAAATCAGCTTTCAGCTAACAAACTGATATTGCCACTGTTCATAAGATGGGGTCACAAAAAACAATGTTGAAAATTTGGGCGAAAATACCAATGAACATCTGAGGCGTTCCTGTAGAGACTGACAGGCCCCAGGGGTGTGACTTGGAATTGTCGCCTGTAATGCTCATACCATTCCACCCCACCCACACCCTGCAGCCAGAGAGAGCATCGAGTTGTGCCTTAGACTCTTGACCTCAAAGTTCACCCCATTCTCCATACTGTACCCATCTCACCATATTTCCTAATAGAATGGGGTCAACATAAGGGCCAAAGACCCCAGCACTACCGTGACACCTGTCGGTGTCTGCAGGGTAGGGTGTGGTGAAATGCCATAGCCATTATGCCCGACGACCCAAAGGCACACCCCAATGCCTGCTTCAGCATCTGCAGGCGGTGGTGGGGTTGGCTTCAGTTCAATACTTCACTGCCATTCCTATTATGGCAGCTCTGTAACTCCTACACTACCAGTGCCAATGCCAGCAAACAAACATCGGCATTGACAAATGCTTGTTGTATAAGTCTCACAGTCTTTTATTACCACCCCCTTTATCTGCCATCTTTATAAATATAGAGTTATCATTTCCTAAAGATCTTAGTGTTGTATACTTAGCAGGTGTCAGGTTAAATAAATAAATAGTAAGAGTTTTACCAGGAAGGCATGCTGAGGGAGACCACTCAATTTCAGATGCGTCCTGGGGAGGCAGGAATATATACAATACAGTAACAAGGCAGGAAAATACAGTACAGTAAATTAAATACACAGAAGCAGCTATTTTACAATAGGCTACAGAGCAGATATCCCATCAGGTTACAAAGTAGGTGGGAGATCGGAGTAGCAGTGACGATTTGACACTACAACTCCGGTGGAGACTAAGGCACCTAGCATACATTTGTATTGCATTTAATACCTGTTTTGAGGTGCCGGTCTGAAGCCCCTTGCAGCAGATGGATGGGTGTGGCAAGATGGGAAAGGGTTAGGTGCATGAGCAGGTGGGGAGAAATGCCCTGGAGGAGATAATTTAGATGCTGAGAGCTGCCTGCGTGCCTAATGTCTGTTGGCAAGGAGTTCCACAGTTTTGGCATGGAAGCGAGAAGGCAGCTAGCCTTTAGATGTGGACATGTGAGGGACATGAAGGAGCCTGGAGTCAGTGTTCCTGAGGTGTACACAGAGGGGTTGGACAGAGAGGGCAGACTCGAGGTATGAGGTGAGGGACTGTGCCCAGAATTTAGCTGTAACCCTGGCACAGTGGGCCTGTCTCTGTTCCTGTAGTGACAAGTCAAGTGACTTGTAAAGAGTGCAGTGATGTGTGTTGCTGGTGGACAGCCAAGGGCAAAATGGCAGAAGGAATGGAAGGGGGATCGGAGTTGGGTTAAGGTTGTCTTAGGGGCAGTACTGCAGACTACGTCCCCATAGTCAAAATTGGGAGGATCATTTTTCTGTATGAGTGCTGCGGTCAGGTAAAGTGAAACAGGCCTTGTTTTGGAATACAGCACTCAGTTTGGGGTGAAGTTTTTGTGGATTGAGTTGATATGAGCAGAAAAGTCTAGGGTTCTGATCCAGTCAAACCCAAGGTATCTGAAAGAGGTGCAGTCTTCAGGGAACCGTCAATGGTATGGAAAGTAGGGGCTGATGAGAGGTGGGAGAGTCATTGCCATGTCCCAAAAGTTAGTGAGACAGTTTTATTTGGATTAAGAAAGAGTTGGTTCAAGCAAAACCAAGCTGTACAGCACTGAAATCCTCCTGGAGTCTTGCGGCTGCATCAGAGGTGGAGGGACCTGATGAGAACAAGACAGTGTCGTGTGTACATATGAATGAGTGAGTGTGTGCAAGCTGAGGCAGGTCATTTAGGAAGATGGAAAACAGTAAGGGCCAGGACCGATCCCTGAGGGACCCTGGAGGTGACGGTGGGGGCAGAAGAGCAAGCGCCTATTTTTCACTGATTGTGACCTGCCTGCCAGATAGGATTGGAACAAGCTGGGGCTGCTCCTGAAGAGTCCAGCGCGGTAGAGTTTGGACAGTAAAAGGGGTGAGACGGTATCAAAGGCTTTGGCAAAGTCGATAAAGATAGCTGAGGTGGTGTGACCATGTTCCATTCCAGTAAGGATGGCATCTGTGAGCCTTAGGGTGATGTGATGGTAGAGTCGCCTTCTTAAATCCAGACTGGTAAGGTGTGAAAAGGAGGAGGAGGGAATCAAGAAGGGGCAAGTTGGGAGAGGACGAGTGCTCCTGTAGTTTATCTAGAATGGGGAGCAGGGATATAGGTCGATAATTTCCCGATGAGGAGGGTCTCCACCCTTTGAAAGGGGATGATGGTGGCATGCTTCCATTCGGAAGGGATTTCAACAAGTGAAGTAGAGATTAGAAAGCAGCCAGAGGGTGGCGATTGGCAGGCGGATAGGTGGAGCATTTTGGAGTCCAGACCTGAGGGGCATTTGCCTTTAGAGGGTTGAGAGCCTGCAGACTTTAAACACTTTGGGCGGAGTGACTAGCTGAAAAGGTGGCTTTGGTGACCGAGGAGACGGCGGACAGGTAGGGGGCTGTCTTGAAGGGTGGGGAGGGAGGGAGGATAGGAGAGAGGAAGTACAGATGGTGAAGAAGGAGTTGAAAACTGAGGCCACCACACCTGGATCGGTGGCGATGGAGCCAGCAACATTTAGGGCAGGAGTGGAGGAGGCTGGGTGGGGGGATAAAAATCGTTGATCATTTTCCAAAATTTTGCTGGGTGGTTTATAGGAGACCTTAAAGTAGTTGGCTTTGGTCTGCCTGAGACACATAGTGCAGGAGTTACGGAGAGAGAGCGGTAAAGTTGGAGAGCAGCCCGGGTGCCAGTAGACTTGTATGTTTGCCAGGCCTGATCCTGGCATGAAGCTGGTCTATGATATTTGCTGTGACCCAGGGCAGGTGGGCGCCCTAACTCTAGTCTTTCTGAGTGGGGCATAGTAATCCCAGGCAGCTAGAATCTGGACTTGAACAGCTCTAGGGCAGTATCGATGGTGGTGCGTGGGTGATGCAGGACCAGTCAGTGTTTGATAGGTCATTTAAGAGTGCCAAGGTCATAGGATTTGTATGATCTGGTGACCAGCGATGAGGGGAGGAGCTTTGGGACGGAATATTTTATGTATTGAACAGATTTTCACTGGATTGGCAGATTTGTAATGGATTTTGGTGTATAAGAGATTTGTATCTTTAAAATTGCAAGGAACAGTTTGGATTTATTTACTTTTGTATTAGAAAAGCATATGGCAACAGGAACACTTGAATTGTGGCCAGTTTAAAATGAAGTTTAAGCCGTTAAAGCGAACTTTAAGAATTGCATGACACTAGTTTGTGAATGTTGTAATATATTTTGGAAATAATATGAATGGATCTTTAAACAGAAAGCTTACCAGAATATAAGCTGTATTGTGAATGATTAGGAACAATACCCATAAAAGTAATGATGATTTTCTAATGAAGAGAAATATGAAATATTAAATATGAATATATAATAAAACATATTTTATTTATATATTTAACAGTCCCAGAGGAATCCAAGGTGGCGAAATGTTGGGGCACAGATGAAAAATTTCAAATAAAAAGAAATGGAATATTAAAGATTGCAGCATTTGATTATTACCAGAGTTGGTGCTTCTAGTTACAAAAGGGACTAATTGCCATTGAAACTACATTGATTTATTCAGTAGGTCTGCTGCAGCATTCTGCAGAGTGCTGCAAAATGCTGCAGAACTGGGTTTCATCATGGGGATTAAACCCACTTTTAAAACACTCTGAAGTATGCTGCAGCAGACCTACTGAATAAAACAATGTAATTTCAATAGCAACTAGTCCCTTTTGTTATGCAGAGAAACTGTGGCAGTCACTTCATCCTGGCAGTGTCACATTTTCCTGAATGACAAAAGGACTAATTGTCATTGAAATTACATTGCTTTATTCAGTGGTCTGCTGCAGCATTCTGCAGAGTGCTGCAAAATGCTGCAGAACTGAGTTTCATCATGGGGACACAACTGTATGTACATACTTATTCATTCATTCATTCATTCTGTTGTTGTACAAACTAAGTCTATGTACTTTAAAGCAGCAGTGCAATGAAAACAGTTATTCCAAAAAGCTAATTTTCTGATATGGTTATAAAAAATATTGGCAGAACTGTTGATTTGAGTTTTCTGGATGCTTCCTGTGCTGTGTATTGTACATTTGCATTTTTGTCTGGACTCTTACCCTCCTCGGGTCCTCAATATTATTTCTATGCAAAAATAGGTGGCCATCTTTTTTCTTGAGAAATAATTACTTTAAACTTTCATAAAATTCTTAAATGATAATGAAAACTGAAAATGTTACCACCAAAATAAAGTGGAAGACATCTGGCATCAATTAGGAAGAAAAAAGGCTGAGGTCAAATTTTAACCCATTTCGTTGCACTGCTGCTTTAAGTACTGTATCTGTTTGTATCTGTTCTGTATTCTGTATTCTTAGCAATATTGTACCCCTCTTCCCTATCCCCAGGATGCATCTGGAAATGAGGTGATTGTAGCTCAGTATGACCTTCCTGGTGAAATCTTTCAAAATAAATAAATAAAAATAATTATGAACAGGGAATAGTAGTAAGGAGGGATCAGGCTCCCAATGCATCTGATAGAATTCAATCTATGCCTCATTGAGGCTAACATATGCTCTAACCTGCATAATTTCCTGGTACCAGTCCAGTAATGAGGAGTAAACTCATCTAGTCAATGATGTAAAATGTACTTCTTAACTACCCAGACAGTAAGAGTAAAGTGATTGTGTCTAGAATCAAGTAGGGTATTGATATCATGCTCAATGATAACTCTGTCCCTCAAGAATGTCCCATCAATCCAAGCAGTGGGTTTAAGGAACACTGAACTGATGTCCATTGGGGTTATGTCTTGGGAAAATCTCACAGAATGTGCAGTAATGTACCCTCCTCTTTATTACATTGGGTACAGAGTGGGAATCCTGAAGACCCAGTAGAATAGCTTCTGGGAGGTATGATACATGTTTTGGATAACTTTGTACTGCATAAGGTGATACCTGTCAACTTTTGTTTCTTTCCCCTCCACTGGTGGCTCCCCCATCAGCCCTTCAGGGATCCCCCAACCCCATCGCCCACTGTCCCTGGGACTTGCTTTCAGCAAGAGAGTGCTCCTGATTGTCCTGGGGGCCTTCAAGGTGTTCCCCAAGCCCCTTTGGGTACCATGTTCAGATCTGGCATCAGTGCCCAGTAGGCGGTGTGAGGTCTGCGGTGTTCTGTGGGCGGTATCCTGCTGCCAGCGATGCTTTTCTGTTTCTCTCCCTGACCCACAGATGCTTCATAGAGGTGGTGGTTTGATGAATGCACATCAGAGGACATGCTTATGTCTCTGCCAGGGAACATCACCCACCTGGAACTGCTGTCTAGCCACACCACCACCTGTGGCCACCTAGGTGGCAGTGTTGTGGTGGCACAGTCTGCCCTCCCTCCCTCCCCAGAGGAGGACAGCATCTTCTCAGATGCTTGATCCTCCTCAACCCCCAAGTGGCCCAGTATCATTCCGACCCGGGTCACCAGCGTGAGGTGAGGCACGGGTGCCTCTGACCTCCGTGCCACCAAGTTGGCTAGATACCTGTCAATTTTAACATATTGATGGGTAGCTTTCTATATAGAGTTCCATTGCTGAGAAGTGGGGTGCCAGTTTAGAGCTTGCAGCCAATAGTCTGAATGGGACCCATATTAATGGGGCATGGAGTTCCTAAAAGCAAAGTACAGGTGCAAGACAGTGTGTTGTTGGTGTTGCCAACTCAGCCAGATCTGACAGCATGCAAGACAGCAGCCGGGGTTCTTCCCAAGGATTCCTAAGGCGTGTGGTCAGCACGTGGCACAACTGGAAAAAGTGAAAATATCATTAGTGTCTAGATGACATCTGGTTTGCATCCGCTTTAAGGTAGATCAGCCATCAGGTGCAAAACAATGAGCTACTTGGAGTTACCTTTGTCATGCCAAGAAGAAGTCCAAGCAGCCCACTATTGTAAAACAGTTTTTTCCAGTTGGATTGGTCTACCAAAGGGCTGGTTGAGAATTTGAGGATTTGAGAGAGTTGTCTATAAATGGCTACAGATGTCCCAGTTGGGATATGATGTAGGGTCTTCAGTAATTTGATGAGAGTATATAGAAAACAGTATGCAGACTAAGCTCATGCATCTGATGGAGGTGATGTTCTATTTCCAACCATAAAGGGTGGTAAAGTAAGTGGGAAGAGTCTTGGAGTGAGTGCCATTGAAGGTATTTTACCCCTGGTGTATAATAATAATAAATAATAATAATCATCATTTTATTTATAAAGCCTTTCAATGTATCAAGGTGCTAAACATTTTGCCATAAGTATGTTTTCAGATCTTTCTTAAATATCTCCACGGAGGTGCACCCCTGTACCGGCGTGGTAGAGAATTCAAAAGAGTGGGTGCAGCATGAGAGAATGCTCTGCTGCCTGAAGTTTAGACTCACTCTTGGAATCTAACAACCCTCATTGGCCAAGTGGAGCGATCGGCCAGGGCAATAAGGCACCAGAAGTTTTTAAGATAGGTCAGACCCTGATTGTGAAGGGCTTTAAAAGTCAATAAAATGACTTTAAAGGTGATCTGCCACCGTATAGGAGCCAGTGCAGTTCAGCACAGCACCGGGGTAATGTGACAGGACCTACTTGTCCCAGCTAAAAGCCAGGCTGCAGCATTCTGCACCAGCTAGGTGATGGATTTCTACCCCAGAAAGCGAAAAGTAAAGGGTGTTGCAGTAGTAGTGGGGGTCACCACATGCTGCACTCAAACCTTCACCACTGTGTTTGTTTTTAAATACCTCTACTCACAATGCCTTATGGAATTAGTTTGTGTGAAATGCTCCCACGGATCATCAGACTCATTGTCATCTACGGGACTGGTTCTCCTGCGATTGCTGCACATTTTGCTTTCCTCTGTCTCCTCGACAAGCTGTTTAACAATGGCATGAGCAAATTCCTTGCCACTATCAGTGCAAAAAATAATGGGTTTTATAGCGAGCATCAAGCACAGTTGCGCCACAACTTCTTTAGAAGATTCATATTGAAGCAGTCTATTGTCCATTGTTGCTAGTGCTTCCCCCCTCCCACAGCTTGTGCCCAGGGACATTGATGTTCTCTATGGTGTGGTATAATATGGTGGCTGTGGGTATAATGTCAGAGATACTGACATTGTCTGCATTAGATGTTTGGTTTCAGTCTCAAATGGTAGCCAGCTGCATACATTCTCTGCTAGACTCTATTGTGCTGAATTAAAATTTCTGTTTTCAGATTCTGAGGCATACACAGTCAACACCCTCCTCTGCTCTATTAAGTGTTCCAACATGTAAAAAGAACTATTCCATCTTGTTGGGACATCCTCGTTAGCCTATGGATCAGAACTTGTAATGTTTTCTGTAGCTCAGTCAGCTTTCAGTTGTTGAAGATGAATGCTTAAAGTGTGCTACCATTGAGCAACCTGCAGCCATTTCTTCTACCGATTTCTGCTTAAAGATAGCATCATGCACTATGAGCTGTAGAGTATGTGCAAGACAACCCTCACTAGGAATGGCACTTAGTCGCATGGTTTTAGCTATATTTGGGCCGTTGTCTCTGATCACAATATGCCTTGTGCAAGCTTTGATTCCCCATCCATCAACACTCTTAGAAAATCTTTGGACAGATTTTCCCCAGTATGTCTGTGGTACAGGTGTTGCAATTCTAGCTGTGCTGTTTTCCTATTGAAAGAGTCATCAACCCAGTGAGCAGTAACTGACAAAGAGAAAACAGTTGAGCACTCAGTGAGCCAAGTGTCTAGTGAACCCAAAGGCATTTATTTTATCAATCTTAGACTGCATTTTAGAACGTAATTTGTTATACATCTCAGGGATAACTGTGGTGGAAAAATGTTTTCTGGATGGGACATTATAATGTGGCTCCAAAACATGACCAAAGTAGTTTAAAGCCCTCATTCTCCACAACAGAAATGGGCGGTTTGTCTAGAGCTATCATTTCAACAATAGGTGTTATTTGTACCGTTCTGGGTTGGTCACTTGGGAATGGGTTACTTCTAGCAAAGCATGCTTCAATTGTTTGGTATTCACGTTTATTGTTTTGATGGGAGGTTCACAACATATAGGATAGTGCATGAGGAGCGGTTGACAACAGGGCTATTCTTTCACCGAGTTGGCACTATGGCGGATTACCAAGAGGCGCGCGAGAGGTAATCCGGTAATCATAGTAACGAAAATAACTCCTGTTGTCAACGCTTGCACTTATATAGTGTATGGTGGAACTCGTTTTTGGGAAAAAAAAAAAGCAGCTACTAGAAGGAAAAAGAATTTACATTGCTAACGTTTTCACACTAACCATTAATACTGCCCCGATATTGCTGCTTTCGCCATGTGTCCTGTCTATGGAGTGAGCCCTAACAGTTCAAATGCTCGCGAGGACACAGTGTGGCGTTCGCAGTACAGTAGAAAACATCATTCTGTTGTACTGCGAGATGTCACTAGTGTGTGACTACAAGGTTCAGCGATCAGATTTCGGTGGAGAACCACGTTCCACCATACACTATAGGACATTTCTGCCTTGTTAATTCAAGCTAAGCTTGTTGTGCCTGCAGGTCAGCAAACTCACATTTGTAAGTGTTACAGATGTGATTAAGCATACCGAGTGCGAATGTTTTAACTGAAGTGCCATGGCTGATAAAGAGATGAGCACAGAGTGCATTTTGCCTTACAGTCTGTCTCACTCTCAATACTGTAATACTGCCACACAAGAGACTTGTTTGCCATGACTGTAGGGGAACTTGACTTAAACAAAAAGCAAAAGAAAGGACTCACCTCCTCTTCTATCTTCAGCAAGTTAAAGTTTAACACTCAGAACAAAGTGTTATCATGGCACTATTTGTGGCTCATTTGAAGATCGTTTACACTCATTAACGCTTTCCACAGAAGCAACACGTTCAGAGCAGACACAGAAATCTGACCAGAAAATACCACTAACATCCGACGGGACTGGTTCAAAGCTCATTTCCTTAAATACCGGTCGGGTCGTGACGTCGGATCAGATATCCGCCCATCCCTAGTATTTACTTTGCCCGAAGATCTATCCAAGCGGGATCTATTACTGTATGAAAATCGCCCCAAAGTACATGACCTGGAGATAGCTAGGCCGTCTTTGAAATATGTCTCTACAAAATATTTCTGCATTGGTATTGGGGGCATAAATATTAATGAGGTGAAGCGTCTCTCCTCTGATCCCCCCATGACCCTGAGATAACACCCCATCCCGCTTTCTACAGTCCCAAATTGGAAGGAAGGTTCCTTTTAATTAAAATAGCAGCTTCCATATTTTGAATTTGGTGCTGGGTGGCCTCACGTGGCCACCCAGCCTCTCCTAAACTTCAAATGTTCTGCCACACTAAGATGTGTTTCCTGAAGGTAAACAATGTCTCCCCAGTTGCTTCAGTTCCCCAACAAGCATTTTCTCCTTACAGGAGAGTTTATGCCTTTTACATTATACATGATTAGGTTGATTGTATCCATGCTATGTAACAAACAGTTGTCTGAGACCCTTTTGCCAATAAGCCCTGATTTCTTCTACTACACAGCACTTGCAACAGTAAGTTTCCACAACACAAAAGCAGCAATTACAATTAAAATCAACAAACCATGAAACCAACACCGTAAATGTTTAAAACCTCAGAAAGAACAAGAAAAAGATTAAAAATCCTGAATAACCAAGCCGGCCCAGTGGCACTGAAGGCCTGGATACCACACTTTGTGCCACGCCAGCGACCGCATTCAGGAATGAGCACAGGCTGCGGGTCAGCAGGAGGAGATGGATCGAGCGTCCAATGGACAGTTCTCCATCTCTAGGGAGGGATTGGTGGTCGGTGCATGCCTGACCCTAGCGGAGGCTGGAGCTCAGCGGCATGGTGCCACAGAATGTGGGGTGGGAGCACAGGAGATGCTTAGGCATGCGATACGCGTGACCTCAAGTAGATGTCATTGCATGCCTGTGCTCCCACAAGGGGAGTAAATTGGAGGAGAAACAAGGTCAGATGGTTGTGTGGCTTGATGGAAGTCCCAGCACTCTGGCTCCAGAGGCATTGCTCCAGCACTGGATCTGATTCAAGGTGGATGAACTAGGGGGCTCCCGTCACACCTGCCATTGGGGAGTAAGCTGTGGAAGTAGCTGGGAGTGAGGTCAGTATGTGGAGCCGGGGAGAGCAGGATGGTTGCCAGATGTATAACCAACCATGCTGACGAGGAGGATACAGAGATAAGAGAAAAAAAAAACAAAAGTCTGAATAACCAGGAAGAGGAGGTATAACAACTGGGGAACAAATCAAACAGGCCTCCCTCCCTTAACTTCCTAGGTTAGTAACCCCTCTGCTTCTATAGCAGGGTAGATAGAAATGACCATATATCCACCAATTCAGAAATTAAGGTTTGGTTCCCTAGATAGCCACAGAAGAAGTAGATACCTGGCCACTTAAGTAAGAAAACATCACCATTACCCAGTACAAATTGCTGGTTAATATGTGAAGAAACAAAAATTCAAATAGTCCTCCAATCCCACACACCCCAAACTGCAGCATATATTTTAAGGTTAAGAACACCCCCTTAGAATATCAACTTAGGTATGGATCTAGGCCTCGTGCAGTCTGCAACAGGCCAAAAGACAAATAAGGGACCCCAGTAGTATTGAGAACAGAGGAAACATCCCAATGCACTGTTCAATATACCAACTCATGGTGTATTTATGGTAACATTAAAAGTTCTTCCCATGTCTATTGAGCTCAAAGTCTCCTCAGTAGCCCCATGCACTACCTCACATAATCAGCCACCGGCCCTTAGAAGGCACAATGAGTCATTGCAGCAGTCAAAATCAAGTCTGCCCATTTTGAGTACTTACACATACAGCAGTTCAGTTAGGATCCTGAGAAGAAGCTCTGGTGCTCCTTGGAGTTTGCTGTTCTGCATTAGTTTTAGTAGTGAATTCTTGTCTTGTGGTACATGATGCAGAATGTTATTCAGGCCTGTGGCCAGCAGCTTGGAAGCATTCCTGCAGTGCTCTCCTGTTGTTAGCAGGCACCACGGACCAAGCTTCTTGGGTTAGCTTTCTCTCCAGAGCTTCCATGGACAGTTCAGATACCGAGATTAGAAGCTCTCTTAGTACAGGAGCAGCATTCAGAAGGGCTGAAAAAAACTTTGGGCCACCCTCTAGAAACAACTTGAGTTTTGCTGGGAAATTAATCTGAGTAGAATCCCCTTCTTCTTCTTAAGTTCTTTAACAATAGCTTGGCGGAGGAGCCCTTCCACCTGCAGTGCTGGAGAACAGTTGTGGTTGAAGAAAATAGTGGTTGATTGAAATTTAAGGTCTGGATGCCTCCACACTTCCTAGAGAATTGCTTCCTTTGCCTGAAAGTATACCATACATATTATCAGTGACCTGCAGTGAGCTGTAGAACTAGATGGCTGAGGGCCAATAGAGCAATCAGCCCGTCCATTTCTAAATGCAGATCAGATGGCAGGGATAACGTGGCTTTTAATAGATGCTGCACAAAGTCTATAACTGATGGAAAGCCCTCCTCATCCCCTTCCGACACTCCATGGATTCTGAAGTTTCTCTGATTTCGATTTTCCAAGTCTTCCACTCTAGCAGTTAACAGACATTCTTGTTTCAATAAATATTGCACAAGGCAGTCAGTCGTTTCCTGTGCCTCCGTTATTTCCAGGACTTTAGCTGTATTGTTTGGTGACCTTTTATCTAGACCCTTTATTTCTTGTCTTAGATCAGCCATGGAGGAGTCAATCCATTGTACATAGGTGGTAGGTCTTCTCTCTCTGAACCTTCAGATGTGTATTCAGATGGGGACTGAGAGTGGGTGGCTTGCATAGAGGCCTCAAAGCCCTCCATGTAGGTGCCCAGCAGTAGTTGCTTCAGTTTTGGCCCGTCATCCTGGTTCTAGTAGATCCACTCCATTTCTGTTTAGTAGATATTATAGCTTCAAACTGTCAACTGACTGCACCTGAAATTTTCTCTAATAAATGGAGGATGTTTAAAGATTTAATAAGAGTGCCACAGAGCTCAGAGGAAGCACACCTCACATCATGCAATATTATCGGAAGTTCCCGGAAGTCTCCCAGGGTTTTATCTATGGCCATGGCATCCAGTGTTGCTCCCAACTTTCCAGTTTTGACTGTCCAAATCCAAGGTGGGACAAAGGGGTCTCTGCCAAATTGCTGTCAATCTGAGCATCTGACACATTCGCCTCCCAATACTGTATAACTGGCTTAAATAGTGCTTAAATTCTTTCACTATTTCCATAGATTTCATGATAAGGGAGGCAGTGGTGCCCTTCTAAGGTATTGCACTGTCTTGGCTACCTCTTAGGCTTTGAGCCACAGCACCAGTAATTTCTTGGCTTTTCCCTTGAGAGATAGCCCACCTATGCCTGAAACACAGCCAGTTCAGCCTATTCCTGGTTAAATTCATGGTATTGTTCTCGAAGGACAGTAAGCTGTTGTCTGTGGTAGTCTGCCATGTCCAGCTCTATCCGTTGTTCCAAAAGCCTAATCTGGGAAAGGAGTTCCTATTCCTATAGCCTGTTTTTGCTATTTTCCTTTAGACATGATCATAATGATCTCCATACGGATAGTACATTTATATGCACATCATAAGACACTGGTGCTCTGCACTGAGCCCTTATTCTCTTGCAAGAACCTCTCTGTAAATTCATATAAGCGTGCAGCCATTTCCAGGTTCTTAAGAATAGTTTAAGTCACCAAATTTTGTCCATCTCTGAGTGAGGATTAATAATGAAAGCAAGCTCCACTGAGGAGTGGTTCAAGATAACTCGGGAGGACATCTGTGTGGTGGAACTCAGAAAGGAGGTTGAGGCTGATTAAGGAAAAATCAAGTCCAGAGCTTGTACCATGAACACTGGAGGAAAAAGTAAATTCCCATCAGTGGGGGAGTGTCCTCAAAGGTTCAATAAGGTTGAGGAATCCTGCAGCTCTCGTAGAAGCCCTTTGATTTGGGAAAAGGTGCAACCAAGGTCTTCCAGACCTATCTAGGTTAGTATCCAAAGGTGTGTTCCAGTCTCCGTGACCAGGATCGGTAGAAACACCCACTGCATGAGATGAAGTGAAAGACCGAGGAAAACTGGGTTGCTCCTATTGGGACCATAGACACTAACTTTTATTACTTTGTCCCTGTCCAAGATCCTCGATAATAATAAATCTGTCTGATTGGTCTGCAATTTCTTGCAGTGATGTAAGAGAAGAGATAGCTGCTCCACATTTTTGACTTTCAAATCCTCTATGCAATAATGTCAAAAGTAAAACCACATGAAAACTTAGATGGAGAAGGAAGAGGGTTAAACTCCAGCTCAGCCACTGCAGCAACTTGCTTCCTCTGCTTCTCTGAATCCACTATCTTTTCTCCCTTGGCTTCCTTACCTTTAGCCTTCTGAATTTGTGTTTAGCTCTTTACCCTGGACAGAGTTTTCCTTCAGTTCCCTATTTGGTCCCTTGGTAATTTAGGATAGTGAACTTTCTATATTCACTTTCTTCCCCTACCCTAGAGGGTGTTGCTCTGTTCCCACCCTACTGTGTGTTTCAGTTGCCCTTAGCTTGATTTTCGTAGGTCTTACCCTCCCTCCCTATACTGTTGTTTACCATTATCCCACCAACAGTACACCCTTTTAAACAGGCAGCAAGCAGTACACAGGTAGTTGGCCTTACCTTACTGGAGTGGCAGAGTTCCTGCATGAGTGCTGTCACTGCTGATGCATGCTGAGGCCTAAGATGCCAACCTTACTCCTACTCCACTCACTTACTGGGACATGGGCAATTTGGACATGTTACAAGGGAGTTCTTTTATAGTGTGCTTGTAAAATGGCGAGGATGTCTAAATGCAGACAGCTGCTTCACTTCTGCCTAAGCCACACACCCCATTTCACAGCTCTGCTCTGACCCAGCTAACAGTAAGGATGATTATCAGCTCTCTTCCTCAAGCTCAGACTAGCACACTGATAACTAAGTGTTTTTATACCCTGATTGAAGGTTCCAATTTACCTTCCAGACCCTACATGTCTAATAAAGTATCTGTATACTTATCTTCTAGTTAGAAATGATCTAGTAGAAAAGTTCTAGCTTCCTCAGACAGCTGTCTCCTTGCTCTGGTAGCAAGGTTGATCTGTAGAAATAATGTGAGGACTGCTTGAGGGCAAGGACAGCTGATGCAGGAACAGGAGACAGCAAAATCCTTCTTGTGCCTTTGCTTGGCTGCCCAGGAACTGGGAGAGGAGGTTATGGTAGAAGGCAGGCTTTTGCATAAGTGTAGGAGCCTGTAACGAACAAGTGGAGGCCATCCAGAGCTTTCCTTGACCTGCAGAGTTTGTAACATGTTATGTAATCTAAATCAGCAAATTCTGTGCATTTTTATGCAAGCATAATAAAAATGTCATCAGCACTACTCCTGGGAGGGTAGTGTGTAATGAATTCATGAGTCAGCACATACGTTTCAGGGAGCTAGGAATGCCCTTTATTATAAAACTCACTCTGATTGGTTAACACTCTTAACATACTATAGAGATGCAGTACACACTGAGACCCACAGGGAGGCACTATAATTGCAACATTGATCATTTCATTTTATTTGTTTTACCGGAAAAGCTCCATTGAGCAAAACTCATTTGCAAGGAGGTCCTGGTTAGGACAGTACTGTACAGAAAAAAAACACAAAGTTGATAACTGTACAGACTGGTGAATAATATAAATTACAATAGTATATAATCTGCTAGGTCACAGCAAAAATAACAGGTACAAAACAGAGGCAAAAGCACAAAATCTCAGGCATAATATAACAAGCATTTGTCAATGCCGAATGTTGTCTTGCTGGCATTGGTAGTGCAGGAGTTAGAGATGCATAATAGGAATGGCAGTGAATTATTGAACTGGCGCCAACCCTCACCCCACCCTGCAGAGACTGACAGGCATTGGGTGTGCCTTTGGGTGGTCAGCTATAACGCTCATGCCATTTCATCTCACCCTACCCTGTGACACTGACAAGTGTCGTGGTGTGCTTTAGGGGTCTTTGGGCCATATACTTACCCCATTCCATAAGGAAATATGCTGAGATGGGTGGAGTATAGGAGAATAGGGTGAACTTTGGGCCCAGCACTCCAAAGCACACCTCAGTGCCTGTGACTGGCTGCAGGATGGGGGGTGGGGGTGGAATGGCATGAGCATTACAGCCGTTTATCCCAAGTCACACCTTTGACACCTGTCAGTCTCTACAGGGTGGGGTGTTACAACTGGAAACCCTAACGCCATAGGCGTTTGTTAGTATTTTCCTCCAAATTTTCAACATGGGCTTTTGTGACCCCAGCTCATGAAGAGTAGCTCTATCAATTTGTTAGCCAAAGGTGAATTTGCACAGCCACTCGCCATTTGGCACCACAGGTAAAAAACACATGTTGGGCAGGATGTGAAAAATGACAACTGTATTGTTCATGAGGTGGTGGGAAAAAATGGCAACATTGTAAATCTGGAGTGAAAATATGACAAATTGAAGTCATGAGCATGCATAGAAACTGCACAACACACGTCCATAACCAGTTATTTTTTTTTTTTAAAACCACATTTTCAACATGGTATTTAGGACCTCCCTCACGAACAGTGCACTGTGATTTTGTTAATCTGTCCCAAAATTTGATTTCCCACAGCAACCACGTCATTGTAGCCACAGGTGCGAAACACATTTGGGCAGTATGTGAAAAATGACAGCTGTACTGTTCATAAGGAGGTGTGGAAAAATGCCAGTGTTGAAAATCTGGCATGAAAATATTGCAAATTTCAGAAGTTACAAGGGTGCGTGGAAACTGCCTAACGACTCTTGAACACAGTCATTTCATGGACTTCACCACCAAATTTTCAACATAGGCATTTTAGGATCTCTGCATTAACAGTATCACTGTCATTTTCTCAAACTGTCCCAAGTTCATAAGGAGGCGTGGTAAAATGTGAATTTTGAGAATCTGGAGTGAAAATATTACAAATTCACGAGTTACAGTATACGTGGAAACTGCACAATGCATGGCTAAACAGTCATTGTTTGAATTTTCATCAGATTTGCAACATAGGCTTTTTGAGCCCCCTCATGAACAGTGGCACTGTCGTTTTGTTAATCAGTCCCGAAGGTGATTCTGCGCAGTGACCGTGAAAATACCTTTGGGACTGATTAATGCCATGACAGTGACTGAATTCATAAGGAGGGTTCCAATGACCCCATGTTGAAAATTGGTGCCAAAATCCCAAAAATGGCCAAGATATGCACCAAAGTTGAAAAACCCTATTTATGCCATTATACAGCTTACGGCATTTCTTCAGTTAGCGGTCGGCTTTGAAGACTGCAGACATGTTCCAGTCTGCCGAAGATCATCGCGTCGGACTCCGGAGGTAAGTATGGGGTGAGGTTGGTGGGTGTGGGGAGGCAGGGTATGCAGAGGGTGGGCGCTGGGTTGGGGGTGGGGCAGGAGAGACTGCAAGGGACCGTTTTCTTTTTACAGGTTACAAAAAAAAAAAAGAAGGTTGGTTTTCTTTTTGCAGGTGTTTTCTTTGGTACACTGGGGTGGGTTCCCAGTGTACCACCTGCATAATGATGAGGGGGACTGCAGCTGATGAGGATTGGGCCCCCATCAGCACAGAAATGGGGGCGCTCATGGTGTCGAGTCTTTGATTGGGCACTCCTCAGCACACAGCATAAAGTGGGGTTGGGACATTATGCTGATGGAGTGGGCTCCCCATCGGCAAACTGACTGGATTGGGGGACTGAAGCTGGTGGGATTGGGCCCCGTCTGCAAGAAAAGACTGTGTGGGGGTGCATGATGCTGGGGGATTGGGCACCCTCTCAGCGCAAAAGAGGTGGAAGGGGGCATTATGCTGACGGGGAGTGGGCTCCCCATCGGCAAATTAAGTGAGTTGGGGCACTCTGCACGGCAGTCAGTGCCGCCATGTTTAGCAAACTGGTTCACCAGGAAAGGCAGGCCGCTGCATGACGAGCTTGCCTCATTGCAGTGGACCTTCCTTAGATCTGGTGGCCAGTTTACATGTTAAGGGTGTCAGTACCTGCAGCTGCCTTATTGAGGAGTGAGGGCGCACCTACTGATGCGTCCCCTTCATTCGCCCATAGTGACCGCGCCTCTGATCTACTACTACTGTAAGATGTTGGCTGGCACGCAAAGCATGAGCCAACCTAAAACAAAGCAGCACATCAAAGTAAATCAATAGCAGCAGCAACATGCTGGAGCAGATACAGTTATCAGATCAGTAGGGATCAATCAGAGATTTGGAGGTGCCTAAACTCACAACTGAGTTCAGTTTGAGGCATGCCTGAAGTTTATTCCAGTAAGCTGGGGCATGCCGCTCTGGCTCATTTTCCCATATTTAGAAGCAATTGGTATTTCTAGCAAAATATAGTTGCATGCTCTCAGGTTGTAAATGCTAGGGACTTTACAGAGCATGTTATGAGATATATTGGGATACATCATGCCTAAAGGATTTGTAGGTCCACAGGTAAAGATTTTGAGGTGCCTGATGAAGAGGGAAGGCCAGTCAAAAGCTGCATGGAATGTGCAGTAAGGGGTTGTGCAGGCAGCCCTGTAAGGAACCTAAGTGCTCTATGATACAGGGCATCCAATTTGGCAAGCTGACCAGCAGCAGCACCCTGTACATAAAATCCCCATAGTCAAGCAGAGGTAAGAACATAGCCCTGGCTAGGGTTCTGAGCATCTAATGGTAAATTGAATTTGTTTCTGTAGTAGAAAAACAGTCTAGACCTAAGCTTCTTACATAAATTATATGGTAGCTGAATGAAAGTGTGCTATCTTGTCATATTCCTAGGTGTTTGAAAGTCTCTACCAGTTCCAATCTATCACCTAATATGGTAAGAGTGTCTGGGGTGGAGTGGTCCGATAGCCACTTGTTATTGAGGACAAACACCATGTATTTTGTTTTGTAGCATTAAGGACGAGCTTGGATGCACACAGTTTTAGTTGGAGAGTATGAAGGAGGATTGAAGGCAATGTCAAGCTTCTAACAAGCTGGGTTTGGTTGCATATAGCACTGTATCATCTGCGTAGCAGTCAATTTAATGGACAATATCTCCTACTATATCAGCCCCAGATCATTAGTACATATAATGAAAACAGAGGGCCAAGGACAGATCCTTGTGGTACTGCTTTAGAAACTGCTGAACAGGAGGACAGCAGGCCGTCAGACTTAATTTTTGTTGTCTACCCATCAGGTAGTTTTGAACCAGGGCAGGCCATACTGATCAATACTAATATTTGATAGGTTGTGTAGTATTAGTTGATGGTCCACGCTATCAAAGGCCTTGTTGAGGTCTAAGAAAATGGCAGCTGTTACACTGATTTACATTCTGTTACATCTTCCTTTTTATAAATTTTAAATGAGAAAATTGCACCACTTAAAATGTAACTATCAAGCACACAACTGGAGCATGATCATTCACAGAAACATAGACAATGATGGCAGAAAAGATCAACGGTCCATCCACTCTGCCAAAGCTCCTTATTTATTGCTGGGACCTACTGCTCCTCTAGGGTTCTAGTCCTCCCCATCTTCCCCATTCTCTTCCCCAGTTCTGGCTTGCCTGAGCAACCATAATACCCTTCATTCTGTCCCAGCCGTATTTAAAAGCACTAATGGTTTTGCACCCACCACCTCAGCTGGCAGTCTTTTCACCACCACTCTTTCTGTAAAATAGTACTTCTTCACATCCCTGCTGAACATCCCTCCTGTTAGCTTCCACTCATGACCACGTGACCGTGAGCTAGTATTCAAAATAAATAATTCCCTGCAATTCTCCCTGTTAATTCCTTTTAGGGATTTGAAGGTCTCTGTCATATCTCCTCTCTCCCTTCTGGACTCCAGTGAGTGCATGTTCAGTGCCTTGAGCGCTCCTCATAGGACCTGCCCTACTGTCTTTCCAGCCTATCCCTATCCTTCCTGAGGTGAGGACTCCAGAACTGGGTACAGTACTCAGGTGAGGTCTCACTAAGGATCTACATGAGGAAGTATTTCTTTTCTTTTCTGTTATCAATGCACTTCCTGATACATCCATGCATCCTATGTGCCTCGTTCCTGATACATCCATGCATCCTACGTGCCTTGCCTTATGGCACTGACTCAATTGCCTTAAGGAATTGCTGTTGATAATTTCAAAGTATTGTTCCTCAGTCATGGTACTAAGTCTCACCCTGTCCATCCAGTACTTAATCCTGTGGTTCTTGTTCTCTAGGTGCATAGACTTGCACTTTTCAACATTGAATTTCAGCTGCCAAACCTTGACCACCCTCCAGCTTTTGCAAGTCTGTTTGGATTTCCTTTATTCCCTCATCACTACCCACCCTCCCACAGAACATAGCGTCATCTGCAAAGAGACACTGCCTGACCTGGATTGCCTCACCAATGCTGCTGATGAACATGTTGAAGAGGGACGGAGTCCAGGACAAATCCCTGTGGAACCCCACTTGTGACCTCCTTTTTTTTTATTTAACCCATTGACCACGATCCTCTGCTGCCTTCCCTTAGCCAGTTACCTACCCAGCCTTACCCAGATCCTCCATCTTCTTCAGCAAGCATCTGTGGGTACTGAGTCGAAAGCCTTGCTGAATCTGATGTAGAAACAAATCCACTATCTGGCCCCTATCCAATTCCCTTGTCACCTAGTCAAAGAAAACTATCAGGTTAGTCTGACAAGACCTCCCTGCCATGAATCCATGCTGTTTACTATCCTGGAGACTGTTGCTGCCTAGGTAGTTCATGAGGTCCTCTTTGACAAGTGACTCCATCAGTTCCTACAACAGAAGTAGGGCAGATAAGTTTGTAGTTTCCTGCTTATTCCTTATTCTCCCCTCTTATGGAGCAGAACTACATCCACCCCCCAATCCGTCAGAACTACCCTGTCCTTCGAGAACTGTTGAATAGACCTACCAGGGGATCAGCAAGTTCCATTGCCAGTTCCTGAGTATCCTTGGATGCAACCCATCTGGTCCTGGGGATTATCAATCTTTAGGAATGTCAGTCCTTTCAGTACCCTTTCACAAGTAAATGTTGGTTGCCTCATTTCTGGGACCCCTTAGTGGACGCTTTGATGCCACTCTGGCAAAATCTGAGCTTGACCATTCCTGCCTTATTAAAGACTTTCTTTGCTCCCAACACTTCATCTATCAACACAATCAGCTGTCTATAATACAATAGAGATACTGAAAATATTTTAACATTAACTATATTTTAACCAATAACTATTTTCTTAACATACAGTACTTGTGCTAAAATACATTATTCAGTAATTTTACTGGCATCAAGAGTCCCAAACATGACTAGTTAGTGTGGGAATGGAGCTTGCTAGCAAACGGTCCACCTTAGGAATATAATATTTACCACCAACTCATAACACATAGTTCTTGTATCTGGATAACATTCTTACCTCCCTCCTTCTAGATGTTACCTTGGTGGTGTTGCTTGCTTCTGTAGCAACACATTCAGCAACTTATTAATCATCTGTGGTGCCAGACAAATGAACAGTAGGTTAGTGACTCATCTCAGTTGTCTGTACATGTGGTACTGGGTCAAATGGGTCATCACAGTGTAAATCCATGATGGTGAGCGGTGCTTCATCTGTCTTCAGATATCACTGATTTCTTCAGTACTGTCATTCTTCTGCATAAGTCACAAGGTATGACTGTGGATGAGGGTGATTCCAGTTACTATAGCAGACTGCCATGTGCATCCACATTTGATTTGGTTGATGTAACTGACATTTCTTTAACTGATCAATACAGCTCAGGCTACTCATGGCTTGAGCAGATTGTGGGTTGCAGGAATCATTAGAAGCTGAGCTGGAGAATATGGCATGCCAGATGATGAGAATTTCTATATTCAACAGGGCTACAAAGGGTCCCCCATCATTATCCACCTCCTTGAAAAGCTACGTGATGATTTATATGGCACATTCTGCCATCCCATTGGTTTGGGGATAGGTAGGGCTGGACGTTGTACGCTTGCTTTCCCAGTCATGTGCAAATGTCTGGCATTACCTACTTCCAGACAGAACATTGTCACTCACACTCTCATATACCTTCCCACCCCATCCATTGGGCAACACATTGGGGATAGACAATAGGGACCAAAGATTTGTGAATGACATGGAGGGATATTGGAGGAAGCACCCAGGGTATCATATGTGAGTTTGATGATTGGCTTGGCTGTCTCTCTGACCTTCTAGGCAGGGTGGTATCAGGTACTGGAATTTTGTTAGGGACAATGGGCATCTCTACTTGTCCCTGCTCTTCAGTCAGTACAGGGCAGGATCAGGAATGGGTGGGTCAGCAGCAACAGGCTCTTTAGGGCTCATATCATTCTCATTTTCTGTTTCAAGGTCCAGCTCAAGTTCAGGAATAGGGATACTGGGCCTTCTCTCAGGGTAAAAGGTTTTGCATTGGGATTCAAAGGAAATAGAGTCCGAGGGTTGTTACTGGTGGTGGACTGAAAGCTTATACAGTCAATTAACCATTGATGCAGGGGAGGATTTGTGCAGGCACATATGGACAAACTTCAAAGTCCTCATCCTCACTTTCCTCAAAAGAACTGCTGGTGGGCCACTCAGGATGCTCATTTAGACCAGTATTCAGGTTCAATATGGTCCTCTTAGAGAGGCATGTCTGGAGCAGTATTACTTATGTAGGGCCTCTTGGAAGGCTCAGTTGGACCACTGTTCAGGTTCAATGTGATCTTTTGGGAGGCATGGATGAACTGGAGCTTTGTTGTCTCTTCTCAGCCACCTGGCTGCATGTTCTTAGCCTTCTTGCAATTGGAGTCTCCTGACCAGGGGCTGGGTCAGGCATGATCTGCCAATGGTGAGCAAGTGGTTTTGTTGGATAGTCTTTTCTAGGCCTCAACCTTGTTCTTGTTTGATTTTGTACACGGCAGTTGATCGAACATGGTGTAGATTTCAGGAACCCACCAATCTTGAAGCTTGTGTTTGCCTTGCAAACCAGGTTTCAAAGTAAAACATGATCCCTGCTTGAAACACCTGGTGGTGGACTTGGTTGTCATACCTCTGCTTTTTACTTTGGCTACTTTTGGCTGAAACTTCAGATGCCAGCTAGTATGCTTTTATAGTTGCTCTCTCTCAACTGGTGGGTGCACTCATGGTAGGTCTTCTCGGATGTGCCATCTAGGGACACACTAAAACAAATATCAACTGTCAACCTGACTTCATGACCAAACATGAGGTAAAAGGGAGCATTGAGTGGCATCATTCTTGGTGCAATTGTACGCATGCACCAGATAGCTTGCTTTCTGACTCCAATTTGCTTTGTTGGCTGGGTCCAGGGTACTCAACATGTTCAACAGAGTTCAATTAAAATGCTCAAATTGAGGGTCCCCTGGGGTGGTACACTGTGGTGTGGGATTTCTTTATACCATACATTGCCAAAATTCTTTCACTAGCTGACTTTCAAAATCTCAGACCTGTCCGAGGGACTCTTTTGGAATGCCATAGTGTGTCACAAACAGCTATAGAACCTTAACCACAGTGCTGGCCTTTTGATCTTTTGTTGGGAATGCCTGGGCATATCTGGTGTAATGGTCAGTGATAACCAAAATATTCACAGAGTTCTTTTGTTGGGCTCGAGAGACAAGAAGTCAATGTAGACTAAGTCACGGGCCCACAGCTACTGATGTTGACTAGAGGGCAGTTTGCCTTGGTAGGATCTTTCACTTTATGCACTGCAGGCAGCTTTTGCAATGCTTCTAAATGTCTTGTTTCATCCTGGGCCAATAAAACCTTGCTCTACAGATCAAGGATGCATTCATATCCCAGGTTGACCCATGTCATCATGCAGGGATGTGAGGACTGCCTCACGATATCCTCATGGCAGTACCAGTTGGAGCTTGGGACATTCTGGGTTGTCATTGTCATGCACCTTATGCATTAACAGTCCATCTATTAGAACTAGCTTGCCCCATTCTCTCAGCATGCATTTGGTGTCAGGGTGGTGGCTATGCACTTGATCTGCTGACTGCCTCTTTTCAAGAACTCAAATTATATCTTGGATGACTTGGTCCTCTCTCTCTGTGCCTGTTGTAATTCTGACTTACTGGGCTGAGACAGTGAAGAAATGTTCAGACCAGTAAAAGACAAATATGCAGGTGGGATAGATTCAGGTGAGGCCCCAGCATGTCTATCGCTCTGGCAGGATTTGCAACTGGATCTTCAGCTTGTAGGTACACTGGGAACACAGTAATTTGACAAGGGCATTCTCTATTTGAATTGGAGGGTCAGATTGGTCACCATGCGGGCATCTTGACAAAGCATCTGCATCTATATTAGTCTTCCCACTTCGATATTCAAGACTGTAATTGTAGGTGGATAGGGCAGATAGCCACGGTGCCCCACAGCATTGAGCTTAGCTGTGGTGTTTACATAAGTCAGCAAGTTATATCTGTTCTGACTTTAAAAGGGACCCCATACAGGTATTCATGAAACTTTCTGGTCACTGCCCATTTCAAGGCCAACAATTCCAGCTTATGCACTGGGTAGTGTTCTCAGAGGGTGACAGGCTGTGGCTAGTGAATGTCACAGGCCTATGCCCCTGGGATATTCCTGGTACAGCACGCCCCCAAACCATTTAAGCTGGCTTTGGTGTGGAGGACATAGAGTTTGTTGGGGTCAGCAAATGCCCATATTGGGGCTTCACCTAGTCTTCTGATAATTTCCTGAAAAGCAACCGCACGAGGGTCCAACGGTCTCCAAAGTGTTCACCAACCTATAAATACTCTTTGGGAGGACTGTCCCTTGCCAAATGTACTCTTTTTTCTTATTTGTTGGAAGATATATTTGCACTAAGTCATTAAGTGGACATACCACCATTGAGTAGTTCTTTTCAAAGTGGTGGTAGTAGCCACGAACCCCAAAAGGATTGTGAACCTCGTAAGTTGGTGGGTCTGGGCCAACTGGTGAGGGCCTCTACTTTGCTCAGTCAGTTTGAATGCCTTCTGCTGAGATGATGTGCCCCACATACTTTTCAGCAGGCTGGCAGGACAGCACTTGTCAATTAGCACCTTTAGCAAACTTTTCTAGCCATTTCAGGACCTTCATCAATCGGACCACATGTTCTTCAGGGTATGCCCAAATATGATCAAGTCACCAGGGTAGAAATGATTTTGAGCACATTCATATCCCCACTGCCTTCTCCATCAAAAGCTAGAAGGTGGCGGTGCCCTGGATATCCCTTGTGGCATGGACTTGAATTGGTAGAATCCCAACGGACAAATAAAGGCAGTCTTTTCTTTGTCTTCCTCCACCATTGGGATTTGGTAATAGCCACTCTGTAGGTCCAATACAAAAACCACTGACTCCTGGACATGCTGGTCAAAGTGTTTTCTATCTGTGGCATGGTGCACTGATCAGGAATGGTCTTCTTGTTTAATGTGCAACAATCAATACGCATCCTCACAGTTCTGTTCTTTTCTGTGCCTCCACAATGGGGAATAGGGGCTCCAAGACCTAGTAATGATGCTTGTGTCCAATAACTCTTACAGGTGTTGCATGATGTCTTCGATGTTGCCAGGGGCCAACCTCCAACACCTATCTCTGAAAGGGCAATCATCCTTCAGATGGATACGATGCTCTTCACCTTCAACACATCCCATGTCCCACTCATGGAGCGAAGACTTTACGGTGCCTGGCTAATGTAAGCACCTTTGGGAGCTTACTAGTTACATTTCTGTAGTTAGGTATAGTTAGGTAGAAAAAACTATGGTGTCTGTGGGTCTGAGATGTGGGTCTGCCTGCCACTTGCAGGGGCTCCTCCTTAAGGGGTATAAATAGAGGGCTTTGGTGCCAAAGGGGGACTGAGGAAGAAGAGAAAGAGAGAGTCAGGGGTTGGCCTGCAAGTTCAGCCATGAGGGCCACGGCAGGGCTGGGGTGGGCCATTTGCCACCCTAGTTCTCCTCACTTGAAGACCTGTGAAGTATGTACTGTGGTTTGGGGCCCAGGAGAATCATGAAGGAGCTGGAGCAAGCAATGTGGTTCCTTTGGTGCCATTTCCTTGGTGCTGGAGCCTGGGTAAGAAGGATAATGGTGCATGCCAAGTGATTCTGGCACCTTGGTTGGGGTAGGCACTGGAGGGGTCCTCCAATAAAACTCCTCTGGGGGTGAATGCAGCCAGAGAGCTGGTAAGATGTCTGTGGCTGGGCATGCTATGGCAGAAGTGGTATGAGGCATGGCCTAGAAGTTGCAGCCTGTTGGCAACCTATTCTCCTTTTCCCAGAACATAGGGCCACTGCAGTGTTTGGGCTCTTGATGTAGTGCAGCCTGTGGAGGTGTGAGGAGTTCTGTATAGGAAGAGACTGTTGGGACCCCTGACGGCTGGCAAAGCCACTTGGGTGCTCTGTGTGGCACTTCAGCTGGCCCCTGGTGAAGTCAATCCTGAACTGGAATCGCTGCATGAGCAGAAAGTTCCTCAGGTCTCCGGGATTGCTAGGGATATATGGAACTCCTTGGGATGCTCAGAACAGGCACATGGCATCAGTGATTGGTTGGCAGGAGGATTTTTAGTGGTACTGCTCATGCTAAAAGTTAACACCATTATAGAAATAAAAGTGCTCCCAGTAATAAAGGTGCTCCTTGTTTTAAAGTAACCCTGTGTTAAGAAGGCAGATAAGAAATGGGATTGGGACAGTAGAAATGTCTCATGCAGTCTTAGTTCACTACCTCTGACTGAGTAGTTAAGTGGCCAAGAGAAAGAAATTAAGTAAATGTCTGGTGGCTAGAATGTTGTAAATGTGCAAGGAATAGGTAAATGAAATGCTTCTAAGTTGAAGTATACTCTGTGTGGCCTGTTTGGTCCATGGTAACAGTGTGGCTGTCAGGAACAGAGACTTTTGGCTCGAGGAATATCTGCATGAAAGAAAGCCAATCTGTAGGAAACAGAGAATGCTGCAGATTTAATGTCAGGTTCTGTACTTCTGAAATGCTCCCACCATTGTTCTGTACTGCCCCTCTCCATGGAGTGGTTTATCAAATATTCATTTACATTAAATCAGTTTTGCACATTTGATTCCAGAGTGGACATTGGATTTAGTGATAAGAACTGTTCATGTTTTGCCTGTTAACAAACAATTTCCCCACCGAAGTGAAGTGAAGTACCTGCTCTCCCTGCATGCAAAGCCATCTCACAACATCTTTAACCAGGTTATGAGCATATTTCTTTTCTGGACTGTGTTTTCTGGCTGTACAGCCACCTGCTCCCCACTAAGTTACTATCAGGGCATACCCCTGGACACCGAGTTTGGGGACTTACAACGTGGGGGCTCATCCGGGATTTGAAAATGCTTGGTAGGCATGGATTTTGTGCCTTGAAAAGTTGGGAGCTGCACAGTGAAACAGCTTGATTTAAGGCCTAATGGAGGACATTCAGGAAGGAGTGTCACCATTTTGGCTCTGCGGTTTTGCACCCTCTGGGTGGCTGAATGCGGACATGCATGAGACTGAAGGCATGAGTATGCAAAATTTTGCTTACTGGCATGGGGCAGCCTCTGATTGGACAACTGGCATTTGGGGAAAGGTGCAAGAATTTTTAGCAAAGGGCCAGGAGCCATTTTGGAGGAGACAGTCGAAGTGTATCCAGTGTGTATTTCATCAAAAGAAATCTGCACCATGACAAAGGCTTTGGACAGCAGAAGGGTGACTGCTGGTTTCCTTGTTGGTTTGGATCTGGACATGGTGAAAAAGAGTACAACAATGAATGAATATGTAGTGTGCTATACTTTGGTGAAAGAGTGATTCGCTGCCTGTGTGCATTGGCTGTTCTGAAAGGGTCAGTGACTTTTCCAAATGCCCTCTACTGCCATATTTGGAAGGCTGGGGTGGCCTTGAGCCCCCACCTGTGTGAGTAGCATGGAGATGTGCACAGTGCCAAACCTGGGAGGAGTTGAAGCAACTCTGGGACAGGTTGACCATATGCCTGTGGGGAAGGGCGCTGGATGTCTGCCCAGCCCTCTCCACCAACTGATTCCACCCTTCCTGTGGCAGAGGGAGAGGCCTTGGAGGGAATCAGACCCTGTAAGTCCTGGGTTAGTTCACCCCTGCAGCCCCTCCTCATCAGTGTAGCTAGGAAGAAGGACCAAGAGGCATTGGTGCTTGCTATCTTGCCCCAGGGTTGCCCTCATATGGATGGGAGGAACTATGATGGAGTGCATCTTCGGCTCAGAAGAGGGAGCAGTGGCCTCCACTCCAAGAATTACCTCCTCGTCAAGGGAGTTCCCAGATTAGTATTTTAACCCCTATGTGGCACTATTCCTAGGGCTACTACCCCTGCCTGCTTGGCTAGTAGCAGGTTAAGGGGCTTGAGTTCTGAAATGGGTGCCTCCACCTAGAGGTCAGGGTTGGTAGTGGTCAAGCTAACCTGGGCACACCCTCCGGACACTGTAACCCCTCTTTCCCTCTAGTGGCCTGAACACTGTACAATAATTGCTTTCACAATACCCCTGGTACACCACACAAGTACCCACAATGTTTGCACTTACCACCAGGGCTGGTTCCTCTGGCTTGACCCTGGGGCCCCTGTAAAACAAGGTTATGCACAGCAAATGGCAACAGTACAGCACTTTGAGCACAAACTGGAACCACAGTCAGATTACATGCAGAAAAGTTAGATCTGATTTATTCAGGGACTTGAACAAGGAGGGCAAAATCAGGTTAATTAGCTTAAAGGTTATATCAATCAAGCAGTTATGCATGTGCTTGAGTCCCCCACACAGTCCACCTCTGGGTACCCAGGTGGAGAAGAGATGGGCTAGGAAGGACCGATGCCTGGGGTTGCAGCTGGTCGGGACTCTGTGATATAAAACACAACATGCACAGTACACAATATTTGTAATCCGGAGCCAGAGGGCTCAGTTTGTAAAGGAAATGAAATAACAAGACAATCAGATGACACACTCAGATTAAACTGTTATTGCAGGGAGCTACCCTGGTATTTACTCATGATACCCAAGACTGGACACAGGCTGGATGAAATTGAGACTGCAGGTGGTTGATCTGGAATGCCAGGAGAAGCAGGGCCCACATGAGTCGCAGAGGCATCATTCCTGTTCAAGCGTGGAGCAGGGGGTTGATCCCCAGGCAGGTCTCTCGCCGATGGCTTCTCTGTCAGTGGGTAGTCTGGCTGGCCAGTCTGGCAAGGCCAAGACCGCTTGGAGACAAATTGGATGCAGTCCGCTTTGGGCTGGGTACAGCTTCCAGCAAGCAGAACACAGTTCACACAGTGGGGAACTAACTCACAACCCATTAGCAGCTCATAGCACATTTACATGTATGGAATTCTACTGTACCAGGCAAAGCGCTCCCGGTCACAATCGCAAAGTCGCTGTGCACACCGGAGCTTATGAGTAGCTGGAACTCCTGACAGTTTGATCGCATTCAGCAAAATCTTCGGTCTTCTTCAGGTTGAGCCTGGCCCACTTCAGTATATTACTTTACTCACAAGAACTTGGATTTAGTCCAAAACAATTCTTCTCTCCCTCTCAGGAGCAGTAGCAGACATGCAAGCCAAAAACTCAGTCCTTTCTCAGTTTCTCCGATGCGTAATCCACTCAGGATTGCTGCCCAAAATACACTTGAGCTCTTCTCATTTCACTTCCCAGCTCAGAGCTAACTGAAAACTGCCAGCAGCCTGGGCTTCCCAAGATCCAAAAGACTCGGTTGGCTGATTTGGCTGTCAGTCAAAGAAAGAGCTCCCCTTCAGTTGCAAAAGGCACAAAAGAACTCCAAACTACAGTTCCTACAGATTTTGAATTCAGACAGCTCCTGTAGCCCGACTACATTTTAGGTCACACCAGTACTGTTTGGTCCAATTTGTAGTCCAGGACCAAGATAGTGGAGACAAACAAAACAGTCATTGCTATAAAGAAAGCAGGTTAGACAAACTACATTATCATTATCACTCTAAATGATTTTCAGTAAATAGTTACATCTTTCAACGGAGCTCTCCTCAGATTACCTAAGCTGCAAAAGGCAGCTCTTAAAGAGACAGTACACAGAGGCTATACAGGCTCTGGCAATCACATTTAAACTGCTAAACGCAGGACACCAGCTTTGCAGTGAGCATTTAGGCAAGCTCAAGGAAGACTTTGTGGGAACCCCGATTTGTAGGGGGTTACAAGTACATCAAAGGAATATCCCCAAGCCCTATCACCTCTCACCTGGCAGCTTGTTAGTGGCCTCTTTTCATCTTTCCAAACTCTGTAGAGTTAGACAACAGGTGATGGAAGCCCAGAGCCTCTCAGACCCTGAGGTGGCATGCTATACCTCTGGCAGTTGGCTGCAGAAAGGTACCGCTGCAGGAACCAATGTGCCAAGCATTCTGAAGTGGTCTCATGAAGAAAGGTGGTTGAGGGATTGCATCAAGAAGGAGTACCCTGGCATCGTGTACCCCTATTTAAGTGAATGGTTTTGGGATATCATTGACGAGAACCAGGAGGCCTGGATGTTTCAAGGAACCCTGGACTGTCTTATTGCCTATATTGGCATAAATGCTGAGAATTCACTGCCTGTGCTAAGTCAAGCTATTCGGCAAGTAAGAGGATGTGCTCCTCCCAAATATGGACTGAGTCACCATCTTTAAGACTTTTGTTTTGGTACAGGACGAGGAAGGATGTCGGGCCAAGTACTACATCATATCCAAGGACTCTTCTGGTGAGGATGTCACCAAGTCAAACCTCAAATTCTGTTAAGCTGTGATGATTCCCAGTGATGTTGATATGCCCTAGACTGTGCTCATCGTCACTGCAAGCTAGCTCTGAATTTTGATGGCAGGACTGCTAGCATGGACTCACGCTTGATACTGGGGTGAGATCAACTCTTTTATTTGTTATGTTAAAATGTTTAATGTTTTAAGTGGTTGACTTCTCAGTCAGTTAAAATGAATGACATTTTCCTGTTTAATGTTAAGAGATGAGCATTTCCTTTGTTTTAAAAAAAAAATTGTTCTGTTAGTAATGTTCACCAGAAGGTGGTTGGACTGGAATATGCCCTCTGAGCAATTGCTAAGCCTTAATGCAGTGTGGCAGGTATGATTGACTGGTATGCACGGGTGACAGTGATGTCAGAAAATGGTATGAGCCTTGTATAAGTCTGGGTGAAAGTGGTTAGCTAATTGCTGAACAGTTACAATGTGCTATAACTTTAACATGCCAGTGTGAGTGCCCTGATTGCAGTGAAGAAAACAAATTTTACTAAGCTGCTTTATTGTTACACTGTGTTGGTTCTGCAATGTTTAGATGGGGTATGTATACTTTGTTCTCTTTCTGGCAGCAGCACTCTTTTTGAAAAAGAACAACATTTTAAGGGTTGTTTAGAGTGTCAGTTGGGGAGGGAAGCCCTGCTGTAGTACCTGGCAATCCATCCATGGGAACTAGCGGTGGGTCACCAGAATGCCCCATAGGATGGTAATGTGTTGATTACAGTAGAGCTTGGCTAAAGAAATAAATTTCCACCATCTAAGCAGTGCAGCCAGTTAGTGCAATGGCCTTGGTGGTGAGTGACCATATCTCTGCTCGGGGGTCGGTGGTAGCTTGGTAGGCGTTCACTAGGAGGTGAACATTTTGTGTGTGTGTGTGTGTGTGTGTGTGTGTGTGTGGGAGGGGAGTGAACACCCCTTTGGGAGCTTACTAGTTAAATTTCTGTAGTTAGGTAGGAAAAGCTATGGTGCCTGTAGGTCTGGATGTGGTCTTGCCTGCCACCAGCAGGGATCCTCCTTAAAGAGATTCACCAAGTTAAATTCTGAGGCTTATGCACATACATCAGTCCCTACTCCTAAGAATGCATCTCTATCTCATGTGCCTCATAAATGTTACGTAGTTTTGGCTGAAGTTTCACCTCACAATTTTATCTTCAATTCAAGTACTTTCACTACCGGGACTTTAGATCTGCCCCAGCACGCCACCTTACACTCAGCCAAGTTTATGACGTGATATATAGGAGAGCCCAGGATGTGATACATTATAGTCTATGGGGGTATCTTTAAAATCAGTTTTATATGTTACAGTGATTATGTGGTGATTAAATCAGGTACCGGGTGAATAACTAAGGGCCTTGTTAGTCACCCAGTGGCCTTGTTTAATCACCACATAATCACTGTAATATATAAAATTGATTTTAAAGGTACCCTCATAGACTATAATGTAGCACATTCCTGTGCCTCCCGCCATCACATCACAAACTTGGCTGATGAGGCAGCCCGGAGGCAGATCTAAAGTCTGGGAAGTGAACTATCCCAGTGAAGACAAAATTACGATTGAAACTGCAGCAAGACTTCATAACATTTATGAGGCACACAGGAATAGAATGCATTCTTAGGAGGTAAAGCACTGATGTATGTGGTACATATGCCTATCTTGGTGAATCTCATTAGGGTTATACATAAAGTGCTTTGGCACCAAAAATGGGGACTGGAGAAGAACAGAAAGAGAGAGAGAGAGAGAGTCAGGGGTTGGCCTGCAAGTTTGGACATGAGGGCTGCAGGGGGAGAGGGGACCAGGGTGGCTGTTCACCACACTGGCTCTCCTCCCTCAAGACCCACAAAGTATGTGCAGTAGTTCGTGGCACTGGAGAGTCATGAAGGAGCTGTAGAGCAAGCAATCGTGTCCCTTTGGTGTTGTTTCTTGGGAGCTGGAGCCCAGGTAAGAAGGATAATGGAGCCCACCAGTGATCTCTGGCACCTTGGTTAGGTTAGGTGCTGGAGGGGTCCTCCATAAAACTCTCACCCATGGGTGAGTGCAGCCTGGGAGCTGGTGAGATGTCAGTGACTGGGGCTGCTATGGCAGAAGGGGTCTGGGGTGTGGTCCAGCAGTGGCAGCCTGGATCGTTGGGGGTTTAGTAGTGGCAGCCTATTCCCTTTCCCCAGACAGTAGGGCTGCTGCAATGTTTGGGCTCTTAAGGTAGAGCAGCCTGTGGAGGCATGAGGAGTTCTGCACCAGGAATGGCTGTTTGGGACCCCAGGTGGTGGCAGGCCACCTGGGTGCTCCAAGTGGCACTTCAGCTGGTTCTGGGTGAAGGCAATCCAGAACTGGAATCACTGCATAGCAGAAAGTGTCTCAGGTCTCTGGGATTGCCAGAGATATACGGAACTCCTTGGGATGCTCAGAGCAGGCATGTGGCATCAGTGATTGGGTGGCGGATGGTTTTCAATGGTACTGCTCGCGGCTAAAGGTTAACACTGTTATAGAAATAAAAGTTCTCCCAGTAATAAGGTGCTCCTTGTTTTAAAGTAACCCTGTGTTAAGAAGGCAGACAAGAAATGGGATTGGGACAGTAGAAATGTCTCATGCTGTCTCAATTCACTACCTCTGACAGAGTATTTAAGGACCAAGAGAAAGAAATTAAATAAATGTCTGGTAGATAGAATGTTGTAAATGTGCAAGGAATAGGTAAACGAAATGCTGCCAAGTTGAAGTATACTCCTGTGTGGCCTGTTCGCCCGCAGTAACATGCTAGCTGTCAGGAACATAGCCTTTTTGGCTCAGTGAATTTCTGCATGATAGAAAGTCAATCTATAGGAAAAAGAGAATGCTGCAGATTTAATGCCAGGCTCTGTACTTCTGAAATGCTCCCACCATTGTTCTGTACTTCTCCCAATTCGCGGGAGTGGTTTGTCAAATTATTCTTACATTAAATCAGTTTTGCACCATTGATTCCAGAGTGGACATTAGATTTAGTGATAAGAACTGTTATGTTTTTGCCTGTTAACAAACATTGCCCCTGCAGCTATCCCCACCAAAGTGATGTGAAGTAGCTGTCCCTGCATACAAAGCCATCTCACAACATCTATTAACCAGGTAACGAGCATATTTCTTTTATGGAATGTGTTTTCTGCTGTACAGCCACCCTCCCACCAAGTAACTATCAGTCATACCCCTAGACACTGGAAGTGGGGGCTTATACTAACTTCTGACTTAAGCTCCACCAGTAACAGGTGGGTATGGGGAATCAGCAAAATCAAACAAGGTCAGAGAGCCGCCGCCGAGACCACAAGATCGGACTCCTTCAGCCAGCAAGGTACAGCAAACCCCACAGTTTTTTGCCCGATCACCCAGACTCACCCCTGCCACTTATTAAATACACTACCTTGCTGTCGCTCTTGAGGGCATGCCCTTCACTATCTGTCTTCCTATGAGAACTAAACTTTTCTGCCTGACTCCACCTATCTTGCTCCAAGCATGCCAATAAACAGTCTGCATCTTTCCTCTTTCATCGCTTTTGACAACTAAGTCTATTTTGCTTAAGGCAAGAACTTACTTATTTCCAGTACCTCACAACTATTATAATTTGGTCTCACCTTATCTCAGTCATCTGCAAACCTTTGTAGTCAGTCCACCTCTATCTCCAGGGTTAGTCAATTACTGCAGTCTGTACTTTAGTCTGTCTGTCCAAGTGTATCATGACCCCTGATTGGTGGCTCAAACCCCTAATCTGGACATTTATTCTTATCAACCTAGTGTTCCCTTCGAGGTTCTAACATGTGGGGAACATAGTGGATCTCCTTAGTGTCCTTTATTTATCTCATGTCAGGTGGCCAACAACAAGCTTATATACTCAGCTCCAGATGTAGAACTTGATCCAATACTGACCTGCAATGGATCAATCAGCACTGCCTATCTTTGATATGTGCCTTAAAACTAACTCACCTCCTGCCTTATAATTGCTCTAGATCAGAATAGTGAAACTTGTACAGAACCACCCTTGCCAGTCCTGCCTCCTGTTCCTCATACTGCAGGGTACTAGTTTCTGCTGTATTAGGTCAGCACAGCTCCTGAGATGGGGCAATCGACTATTCCAACAGACAACTACCAGATGCACAGGGCACAAGCTACAAGCTAACTGTTGCTGCTCTCAGAAAGTTGTTGCTTCTTCTTCTGCTATGCTCTGTAATGGAGCTCAATCCTGACCTCCTGTGGACATCACATCTCCAACTCAAAGGAATGACCTTCCTGCATGTCAGTGTATGCAGTCTACTAAAAGATCACACTGATCCAGAACTGGGTTAATCACACCTCTCCAGATGTTCTTCGCACCTCTCCAGATGTTCTTGTCATATTGGAATCTTGGCTTAAACCAGACATCCCTGACAAGGAAGTTAACATCCCCAACTACTTACTTTTCACAGCTGATAGGCAGTCAAGAGGTGGGGGGCTGTATATGAAGGATAAATATTCAGTAGTCTGTCTGGATTCACAATCAGTCCCATTGAATTTGAAAGTCTGTCACTTAAAGTTACGGTGTCGCCTACCATAACGCTCAGTGTAAATAAGGTGTTATAGACCCCGCCTGCCGGACTACAACTATTATTGCATCTAAGCAGCTTTTTGGGCTAGAGTCACTAGGAACAATTCTTCTAGAAGATCTTAACTTAGACTGGCTTTCTAAGGCCCTGCACCCCTAACTCTTTTTGTGATGCACAGGGCTTGCACAAATCATTGACGAACCAACATGCCCTAATAAAAGAACCCAACAACAGTACATTGCTGGATGTTATCCAAGTGAGCAACCACATCTATTCTCTCGTGCAGGTGCTTTTCTTTTACTGAAGTCAGTGAACTCTGCTTCATTGCTGGTATAAGATCAACCAATAAGCCCCTTTCCTCCTCCAACCCCTCGACCAAGAGGTTGAGACAGAACTTCATATACTTTGCCTACATTGTAGAGTCGAAACACTCACTGCACTGGCAGAATTTTTATTTGGCAAAACAGTAAATCAGGCCTCATGATATCTTCAATGAAATTGTGACTGGGGCTGTAGATAAGTATGCCCTGTTAGAAAAGTACATGTGAGGAACAAAACCTGTTGGTGATTTTACACAGATCTCAAAACCACTCTAGTGGAGGGAGACAAACTCTGGAAAAAGCAGGTAAAACAAAACTCCTACTGATTGGTGCCAGTTTAGGAGGGCCCGAACATGTGCACCAAAATGGTTAGAGATGCAAAGTCAGCATTCTATTGTTCTGAAATCGACTCCACCACTAACAGTCCATCGAAATTCTGGAGAACTATCAAAGATCTGTCCGCCACATGACTGAAACCAGCTACTAGCCAAAGTTATCTCTGGCAACATGACTATCAGTGACAGGATGGGATTTTGGAATCCTTTAACAACCACTTTGTTACTGCAGGATTAGCATTTCACAACTCCTGCTAGCTCCTTCACACACAGCTTGGCACTCACCTTGCCAAATCAATGTATGCTGAATCAATATTCTCCTTGCAACTCATTTCTCTGAAGGAGGTTGAAAACCTCCTGACACATCTGATATTAAGAAAATCCCGTGCTGACCTCTCAACCTGTATTTTCTGAAGACTGCCTATCATGTACTAGCTGCGTCTATTACACATTTATTCAACCTATTGCTATCTCAGGGACCCTCCCCATATGGAAAATAGCACATGTCATACTTCTGTTTAAGTCAGAGACCCCTGTGATCTCAATGATTACAGGCCAATCTTCTTCCTGTTGTATCTAAACTATTGGAAAAAATTGTAAGTACCCAGTTGAGATTATACCTAGAAAATACTAAGATGTTAAACCCAGTGCTATCTGGATTTAGAGCTAATTATAGCACCATCACGGCCCTTGTAAAGTGACCAATGACTGGCAGAAAGACTTAGATAACAGACATTTTGTCTGTGCAGTATTCTAGGTCTAAGCCAGGTGTTCGATACTGTCGACCACAGGCTTCTCCTTTCATCACTGTGTATTTTGGGCTTGGACACACTATCTCTGAGATGGTTTGCTAACTACCTCTCAGATCGCCTCAGCAAGTCAAAGTGGAAGGTGAGTATCTCCTCTGAAACCTCTTCTGAGAGGTGTACCTCAGGGATCTATTTTTAGGTCCTCTATTGTTCGCGAATCTATATCAACAGCATTGATGAGTCTATCCATAAAGCTAACATCCATTTATTCAAGAGATGACACTGTACTCTACTTGCTGCCCTGTGCCTGAAGCTGCATGTAGAGACCTTCAGCAATTTAACCTGCTACAGAGCCAGCTCCTAAACAAAAGCTCCTTAATGCAAAACAAACAACGGTGATGATGTTTTCTCCATTTATACATGCATCAAACCCGCCTGTACGGAGCAATACCATAGATTACCACATTGTTGGGTGAAAACTGCACTTTGTCACAAAATTTAAACACCTGGGAGTTTTGGCTCGACAAAAGACTATCCTTCCTTGAGCATATTGAGGACTTGTTAAAAAAACTAAGGCAAAGATAGGACTTTTCTTTAGGATTAACCACTTCCTCACAACTGATGCTAAACAGCGGCTGGTCCAATCAACATTTCTTTCACTGCTGGACTCACGAGACTTCTTTATAATCAGTGCCTGGCTTCGCTTTGCAAAACTAGGATACACTTTACACATAGCTCTGAGGTTCATAACAGGTTTTCCTTTTAACACACACCACTGCTCTTTGTATGAGGCTGTGGGGTGGATCTCTCTTCAATTCAGATGGGACAAAAATGCTGCTCTATAGACCTTCAGGGCTATTTCTAATAATCTTCTGCAGTATACTACTGACTGTCTCCCCTAAGCACTTTAGGTAACTATGTTCTGAGAAGCTACTCCTTTATTACCTTGAAAATACCCATAGTTAAATCACGCTTTGGTAGAGTGGCCATAAGCTGCCTACTGCCCTCACTCTGAAATAAACTACAAAAAATTTTGTGACTCAGTATCCCTTTCAATCAATCAATCAATCAATCAATCAATCAAAGTCTTTAACCAGGTGATCACCATTGAGCAAGCTCATTTTGATGTGGACCTGGGTTTGTTATCAAAGAACAAGAGACAATATACATGGGATGCAACACACAAGAAAATAGTAATAATACAAATAAAGTGAGATACAATAATACAGTATATACAAAGTATCAGCAGGTAGCATTGACAGTAGTATATGTTTGGAACAGAAGATACAGCTAGTTTTGGGAGGACACAATTTTTCATAAAAGTAAAGAAATATACATATCAGGTGCATCGAACACAAATAAAACCTAATATAAAAAGATATATAATGATACGGTATAGAGAATTTAGTGCTGGAACCAGGGTCAAAGGAATGTGGAAGGACAGACATGGGGTAGAAAAGGAGAGAGGAAGAGTCGATTATAGATGTGATCAGTCTTTTAACAGTAGTAATTAGAGTGTGCTTGGACTTATAGGGTCACTATTTAGGGTAGACAGGCACAGGACTCCTTGGGTGGGTGGGTGGTGATCAGGCTTCTTGCACTGTAGAGGTGCTATGGCTGGATTGTGACCGCTGCCAGTGGGGGCAAGTGGCACCTTATCTATCTCTTTGGGGGATGGGTGGATCAGGCTTCTTGCACCATAGAGGTGCTATGGCTGGATCTTGACCGCTGCCGGTGGGGCTTGTCTTCCTTCAAGACTGTATATTGCCACCACAATAAGGAACTGTGCAACTGCCTCCCTTGTCCTTAGTCAGCCATAGTATTCACGAGCCTTCATTTTGCCTGGTCCCATCCAGGTAGCCCATGTCTCTTCACCTTGCTTGGCTCCCCTGTTTTTTTCCAGGCCGCTGACGCACCTTCTTCCTTCTCTCTATTTCCTTTACTCCTTTTCATATTAACACTAGGTCATCTTTTTTCTCTCTCCCTCCTTCCCATTTACTACAGACCTTTTGACTCATGTAAACAGCCCATTAACCAATATGATCTTGTATGATTACCAGCCAACCTGTCCACTCCTTCTGTCTCTTGCTGTATGGCAAGCAGACTCTGTATTCTCTGGTGGAGACCTGTACCCATCATCCTCGTTGGTCCTCCCTATTATTTTTCACTTTGTATGGGTGTCCAGTTTCAATACCCTCAGGCCCCTCGCACCTTAAATTCCTCTTCACCCCCCACCCTATCACCTCTCCTAGACCTATGGGTAACCACTTTCCTCTCCTCTCTGTTGCCCTGGTTTATTTGTCTGAGGTGCATCTTTATGTGTTACATGCAGGCTCAAATTATAAACTGCTCATACTGTTATATGTTCATTACTGCTATATATTTACCTACAGTATGCTATGACTATATATATATATATATATATATATATATCCTGATATTGAAAATTTTATTCATTTATCATGAGTGTTATATATATGTATTTTGCATTGTATTTGATCTTTACCAACCAGGTCCATCTTGCAAATGAGCCTTGCTCAACGATGATTGCCTGGATAAATAAAGATTTTGATTGATTCATTCATTGTTTGATCTGTCCTTCCTCCATGGTCACCATCGGGTTCACCACAATAGCACTGTCGCATCTGTAGATACTTACCAACACTTGACCTTTTCGGATTACTATGGGTTTCTTGGACTCATTCCAGACCCTCACCATAACTCCCTGGCCCAGGGGTCTCTTGGGTGGCAGCACTCCTCTTGTACCATTAGTCTCTTAGGAAGCTGTCCTATGGTGGGGCATCAATGATGAAGGCATGTCCTTGGGATGGCTGAGCAAATTGTACAACTCCCACACCATGGCATTCTGAACTCAGGGCAGGATCAATTTTTACCATCCACTGTGCACACTACACCAACACACTCCTTCATCAGCTCAGTTTCCACAATATCCACAGTACGCCAAACCTCTTCACCACCACTTTAACTAGGGGTTCACTAGCTCATCTGCTCTACCTCTTTCTGTACACATCTTCTCAGCGACCCAAACATATCAGCGTTATCCCAATTAACACAGGCGTGTCTGTCATCCTTTGGGCTCTGAGCAGATCAAGGCCAAAATCTTAATGGTCAAGTGTTCATCTGGTCTCTCAAGATGAAAGATGTTTGTACGGGCAATAATCATCACATGGGTAGTTAGAACTACCTGTTCTCCCTAATGACAAACTGGACAGGGGGTAGGAGGGCAAATGCTTCGGGTATCTGTCATAGAACATCTGGTGTACGATAGTCACTTACTTAACCTGCTATCCCATAGGTGAAAATAAGGCGCTAGTAAACTTCAGTATCAGCCCAGGGACTGATTAGGCCAGGTGGTACCCGGCTGTCGGGGTGAATCTGGGCATCAGTCCACTTGGAGGAGCAAAGCAATTGCGGGGCCCAGCTATCTCTTTACTGATCTCCATTGGTGTTTCCTGGTCAGTCCACTCTCTCTTTCTGCAACAAGCTGGGGAATTTCTGCACTGAGGCATCTTTGCATCATATGACCATCTTGCCCACATTTAAAGCAAAACCAGCCTTCTCTGGGCCCGTGGGTATTCTGGGCCTAGGCTTGCGGGCAGTGTAAAGAGCTGACTGCCACCTCAGCTCAGGCAGAACAACACTTAGCAGTGACTGGGACTCTCGAGCCAGCTGCAGAGCCTTCCACACAGTCTTTTATTTCTTGAAACTCAGCCATAGTAGGGCAGAGGGAGTCTCCTTCACTCCTTTAACTCCTGCATACACTTTCTAAGTTCTTTAGCACATTGCCCAATTCCAGTGATGGGGTGGTTCTGCAGGGATGGTTGCTTGGGGTTGCAGGGTGGCAATGCTGGCTGCGGGCACCTGCAAGAATTTAATATCCTCCTGGGCCTCTTCTTCCTTGACCTCATCCAACAACTTAAAGGATGGGGTGGGGTTCAGGTTTTCGGTCCCACAGTCTAAGGGAGATGAGTCAATTGGGAGTGTACAGCCCTCTCAGGATCTGATCAAGCTTCATTTTGGCAACCTGCTCTGGGGTATCCTTACAAGTCTCGGCTATCTTGTGCATCACTGCCTCTGCACTGATAATGTACTGTGACAACTTCTCTCTGTGCTGTTGCATGGCCCCACAACTGAAACATGATGGCATCTTTCTTCTCGACAGACCCAAAAGTGATTTTCAGAATTACCAAGTGGGCTGGTGGCCTATAGAGACCAAATTACATCCAGAGTAATTCTCCTTAAACGCTCAACAACCCTCTTATACTTTTCCTCATCAGAGCACCTCCATACTTGGACCATTTGGGTGGCCTGATTTATCCAGGTTTCAAAATCATCCTCCCTGCTGATGTGCAGGTGGTCCCCAAGAAGGTGCACATCCACTTGTACTGCTCGTACGCGCACCACCACATAGGGGTCACCCCACTGAGCAGCACTGTGGGAGTGGGCCCCTTCCCAGGAACAAAGCCTGAATGTTTTTATGGACTTCCATTCACTAGTGAGCAGGGAGTCTAGCCTAGCCTCAAAATCCCTTCTTCACTGGGACTGGGGGTCTCTTGGGTGGGCCAGAAAGTTGTAGACTGGGCAGACTACCTTTTCAGCACCACCTAGATTCTTGGAACCCTTCTAGTGTCACTGTAAGGGCACATCTACAGGCCCTAAGTTCTTGTCAGTCTCTATGATTAAATCTCTAAACAAGGTGCCAGGTTCTCTCATCACCCTTTGGATTTTCAGTTTCCCACATTCCTTCAGGGCCCTATCTAACACCCCAAAACAAACTCTTTGTCCATCCCTCAGTCACATTTTTCAGGAGCATTTTCTGGAGGTCAAGTCCCCAAATACAAACCAGTCTTCTACTTATTAAAATGCCATTTTGAGTTCGCCCATGCACCGTCAAACTCCTTGGGAGAGTAGGCTTGGAGAGGTGTGACACTGTCTGTCCAATGCAGAGTCTTCTGCATGGGGCTCAACAGTATCATACCAGTCCTTGGTCAGGTTGGACCTGATGTTGTTTTGCCTGCAGTGGTCTGCACTTGAAAAGAAAAAGCTGCACCAATCAGGAGCTGGCTTTTTCTTTCATCTGCAGGTCACCGCAGAGAAAACAGCTGTTTAGCGCCATGATGTCCCACTGTCTCCTGTTCTGAAGATTCTCCCATCTGTGCAGAGCAGGCTACAGCCTAAGCCTTATGGCTGGGAGTATTGAGTGCCCGAAGGCACTTTTTATGGTATGCATGATCCAATCGCTGGCTGAGAGGAGGCACATTCCTCGCCTGCCTCCTCCACGTCCCTGTCGTGCTGGTGGACCCACCTCTCCCCATCTGCCAACATCAAGGTGATCAATCCCTGTGTGGCCTGTATCCCCAAACCCCTTATCCTTTAATGTGGCACACTGGGAGCCCACCTCAGTGTGCCAAACCTGTTGTGTGGTGTTTTCCGACACCGAGAGGCCCACTCCTGGTGTCGGATACGATCCCCATCCCACATAAATGCCAACCGCAGGGTGCCATTCTCCAGGTCAGCAATGATCCCCTGCACCGCCCAATACTTGAAACACTGGGAGCCCACCCCAGTGTGCCATCATCCATAGTTTCCCTGTAAAAGAAAACAGACCCACAAAGTCTTTTTATTTTTTTTAAACCTGAGAAAGACAGAAAGCGTTCCCTTGTCGTTGGCTCCAGCCCCTCCCCCAACCTGCACCTCCCTCTGCACCCCAGCTCCTCACACCCCCTCTTTGCCCATACTTATCGGTGGAGGTCAGGAGCAGCGATCTTTCAGTGGACCAGGTACACTGCACTCTTCAAAAGCTTCTACAAATTGAAGAAATGACGTGAGTCCCATAATGGCAGTGAATGGGGTTCAATTTAGGTTGATGTCTCAGCCATTTTGGAGTTTGGTCCCAAATTTTCAACATGGGGTTCTTGGGACCCTGTCTCATGAACAAGGTCCACTGTCATTTCATTTCTCCTGACTCAAAGGTGATTTCATGGTCACCGCACAGAATCTCCTTTCAGGACCAATTAACAAATGACAGTGCCATTGTTCATGAGGTGAGGTCCCAAAAAGCCCTTGTTGCAAATCTGGTGAAAAACTTCCAAAATGACTGTGTTATGAGCATCCATTGCACAGTTTGTATGGCGCTCATAACGTCATCAATTTTAAGATTCTCACTCCATATTTCCAACATTGCCATTTTATCACACCCCTTATAAACAGTACAGCTGTCATTTTTGTATCCTTCCCAAAATGTGTTTTGCACCTGTCAGGAGCTGAATGGGCGTGGTTGCTGTGCGAAATCAACTTTCGGACAGATTAACAAAATTCCAGCACCACTGTCCATGAGGGAGGTCCAAAAGGCCATGTTGAAAATGTGGTGAAAACATTCCAACATGCATTTGCCAATGCTTAATGTTTGCTTGCTGGCATTGGCAGTGGTAGTGTAGAAGTTACAGAGCTGCATAACAGAAATGGCAGTGAAGTATTGAACTGAAGCCAACCCCACCATCACCCGGCAGAGAATGACAGGCATTGGGGTGTGCCTTTGGGTGCTCAGGCATAACGGCCACGCCAATTCACCACACCCTACCCTGCAGACACTGACAAGTGTCACGGTGTGCCTTGGGGTCTTTGGTCTTTATGCGCACCCTATTCCATCAGGAAATACAGTGAGATGGGTGCGGTATAGGAGAATGGGGTGAACTTTGGGGCCAAGAGTCCAAGGCATACCTCGATGCCTCTCACTGGCTGCAGGGTGTGGAATGGTATGAGCATTACAGGCAAGAATCCCAAGTCACACCCTGATGCCTGTCATTCTCTACAGGGTGGGGTGTTATGGTTGAAATCCTAACACCTCAGGCATTCGTTGGTATTTTCACTCCAAGTTTTGAACATGGTATTTTGTGACCCCACCTCATGAACAGTGGCAATATCAGTTTGTTAGCTGAAAGTTTTTAACAGCGATTACGGCATTTAGCACCACAGGTGCAAAACACATTCTGAACAGGATGTGAAAATGACAGCTATACTGTTCATGGGAGGTGTAAAAATGGCAATGTTGCAAATCTGCAGTAAAAATCTTAAAAACTGGTGAAGTCACGATCGTGCATAGAAACTGTGCAATGCACACCCGTAATGTAATTAGTTTGGGGATTTTTACAGCAGATTGTCAACACAAGCATTTTGAGACCTCCGATCATGAACAGTGTCACTGTGATTTTCTTTATCTGTCCCGAACAATAATTTCCCACAGCGACCATGCATATCTGCACTGAAAGTGTGAAAACACATTTCGGCCATGTTGTGAAAAATGACAACTGTATTGTTCATAAGGAAGTGTGGAAAAATGCCACTGGTGAAAATCTGGACTGAAAATATTACAAAGTCATAACTTACGATGGTGCGTGGAAACTGCCAATGCTCACTCATAACACAGTCATTTTATAGACTTTTGTCACCCAATTTTCAACATAGCCATTTTAAGACCTCTGCTTATGAACAGTGTAACTGTGATTTTCTTAATCTGTCCCAAACATTGCTTTCAAGACATCGACTGCACCATTGTGCGCCACATGTGCGGAAACATATTTTGGGCGACATGTGAAAATGGCAGCTGTACTGTTCATAAGGAAGTGTAATAAAATGGCAATGTGGAAAATCTGGAGTGAAAATATAGAAAATTCATGAAACTTACAAGCATGCGTGAGAAACTGCGCAATGCTCGCTCGTAAACAGTCATTTCTAGGAATTTTTCACCAAATTTCAACATAGCCATTTTAAGTCCTCTGCTCATGAACAGCATCACTGTGGTTTTCTTAATGTGTCCCATACATTGATTTCAAGACAACGACTGTGCCATTGTGTGCTACGGGCAGAAGCATGTTTTGGGCAAGATGTGAAAAATGACAGCTGCACTGCTCATAAGGAAGTGTAATAAAATGGCAATGTTGAAAATCTGGAGTTAAAATATTGAAAATCACAAACTTACTAGTGCGTGGGAACTGCGCGGCCAGCGTTCGAAACTCTCTGTATCATTTTAGGAATTTTTCACTAAACTTTCAACATAGCCATTTTAAGACCTCTGCTCATTAACAGTGTCACTGTGATTTTCTTAATGTGTCCCATACATTGATTTTGCACGACTGTGCCATTGTGTGCTACCTATGTGGAAGCTATGTTTTGGGCAAGATGTGAAAAATGACAGCTGTACTGCTCATAAGGAGGTGTGGTAAAATGGCAATGTTGAAAATCTGGAGTCAAAATATTGAAAATTACTGAACTTCCGACGAGCGCATGAGGAACTGTGCAACACAAGCTCATAAACAGTAATTTTTAGAATTTTCCACAAATTTTCAACATAGGCTGTTTGAGAGCCCACCTTATGAACAGTGGCAGGGTCGTTTCATTACTCAGTCCCGAAGGTGATTTCCACACAGTGACTGTGAAATCACCCTTCAGGGCCGATTAACGCCATGACAGTGAGATCATTCATGAGAAGGGGTCCCAAAACCCCATGTTGAAAATTTGTGCAAAATTCCAAAAATGCCCGAGATATGCTGCAAAGTTGAAAAACCCCTATCTATCCCATTATACAGCTTACTGGCATTTCCTCAGTTCATGGTCTGCTTTGAAGAGTGCAGATGTGTTCCCGGTCCACTGAAGATCGTCGTGGCGGAGTTTGGAGGTAAGTATGGGTGAGGGTGTGTGTGGGGAAGCAGGTGTGCAGTAGGTGGGCGCGGTGGGGGCAGAGACACCGAGGGACCATTTTTGAGTTTAGTGTGTTTTATTTTAAATGACGATGACGTTGGGACGCTTGCCACGCTAGTTGGCTCCCCAGCATGGCACAAGGACGGCTGGTGGGGGACATGGAGCCGATGGGGGATTGGGCACCCCATTGGCGATAGATGTGTTGCCATGCTGGGGTGGGCTCCAGCATGGTATCCTGTACTCTGGGGGGACCAGTGGAGCCGACGGGGGATTGGGCACCTCCGTCGGTATATTGAGGTGTAGCCACGCTTGGGTGGCACCCAGCGTGGCATATAGAACTCTGTTTTTGGTGGGAGGGTGGAGCACAGCCGACAGGGGATTGGGCACCCCTGTCGGCTACACAGTGTGTGTGTGGAGGCAAGTACGCAGTATGCATATGTGTGTGTGTGTAGGGGGAGCATGTAGAGCAAGCGATATCTTATGGTTGATCACTGAAGCGTAGCTTCCCTTTCAACTGTACGCCACTGCATTTTTCTGCGATCATAGACAGTTGAGCAGGCATTGGAGAACTGCAGCCACACCTGCAAACACGCTGCCTGAATTGAAGAGGGTTGCCACACCCTTCAAAAACCGATGATGGCACTTATGTTTCTTGCACATGCGCAACAAACATAAAATGACTGTTATGAGCATGCATTGGCGCAGTTTCTGCACACACTTGTAGTTTCTGCCAGTTTTCACATTTTCACTCCAGATTTCCAACATTACCATTTCTTTACACCTCCTCATGAAGAGTACAGCTGTCATTTTTCACATTCTACCTGAAATTTGTTTTCACCCTGTGGTGTTGACTGCACACTCACTGTGCAAAATCACCTTTGGGATTGAGTAACAAAATTATACTTGCACTGTTCATGAGGTGATGTTCCATAAAGCCCATGTTGAAAATTTGGAATAAAAATACCAACAAAATGCCTGGGGCATTAAGGTTTCCAACTGTAATGCCTGCCCTTAAATGCAAGACAGAGGAATATGCAGAGAAAAATATGGGAGGCATGTACAAGAGCAATGCCAACAGCAAACACTCAGCATTGACAAATGCTCATTCTTATCTAAACCACTGGAGGGTGGGTACCAAAATTTCAGAATGACAATTTCATGGGTAGCCACTAAGGCAACTAATGCAGAGTGATGCCACAATTTGTAACAGCCATTTGACTCACCTATGCTACTCTGAGGCCCTTGGGTCAACTTCGGCATATACCTCTGAGGGGGCAGACCTGGGTCTCCACATTGGTCAGCAACATGATGCGGTGCCTCCACCTAAGGTAAGTGGTAGGGTATACCTGTGGGCTAAGAACAGGTTACCACCCCCAGGAAAATAAATATGCTGCCCCACAAACACTTTCCCCACAAAACAGCAATTACCCACCCCAAGAAAATGTATTGCAATAAGTCACAGCAACAGTAGTTAAAATGCAAACAATGATATTATTTATTGAGGGAGGGACAAAGGCAGAATATGAAACAACACAACACTTTGTGACCCAATGGTTCCCCACTGTAATCCCATCTCCACCACTGGGTGCACACAGAAATGTCCCTATACGGTGGGTACCTCACCATGGTGGTGATGCAGACTCTGGGTTTTTCATTGGGGCTGAATAAGTGTTAACACTTTCAACTGCTGACTGTCTGACTGGGCACAGTTTTGGAGGTGACACAGTCCCACCCAGAATATACTCCCTGTAGCCTGACTAGCTAGCTAGCTAGATAATCAATTTCAGTTTATTTTTATACTGAAATGGTCAGCAAAAGTGACCGTTTTCACGAGAGTCCAGTTTAAGACAGACATCAGGAACGAGTACAGGGTATACAGGGTTGTGCAGTACATCAGGTGCAGATTGTCATACTTAACAGAGTATACAAAGTGCCATCATAAGGAGGTTATACAAGCCTAAATACAAGGTTTCAGCAAGTATTCCAAGACAACCAGTCGGGGCATTTACATGACTGTGAACTAGATATGTGACCCCTTAAGTTGTACTCAAATGATGCAGGTGAGGACACTGGGCAAGTGGACGGGCAGGCTATAGAACAGTTTTCCGCCCTTTAGGAGAGGGTGTGTTGGCCCTGAGAAAAGGACAAAAGGAGGGAGAAGGAGGGAAGGAGGACTGTCTGGTGGCCTGAGTGTGAGCAGATCTGGGGAAGAGGGAGATTATGCTGCTTGGTAGAAATCCCAGTCTTGAGGTCTGTGGAAGAAGGTCAAGTTTTGCTGGTCATCCTGTCCTCTAGAAGGGCAGGTTCATTGAATTTATAAAGTCACAATAGTGCTCCCAAAGCTGCAGCTCAGGGTACTCTGCAGTTCTGGGTTCACCGGGGGGGGTTGCAGCTGACTGGTCTACAGCAGAATGGCATTTGCAGGTACTGTCAAGGTCTCTGGATGGTGATGCACTCAGGTTGCAGATCTTGAAGCCTGATGAAATTTAGGGCGCGTTGGTGCCTAACTGTGTCAACTTCACCCAGGGGCCTTTGTAGACAGTTTTCACATAGGCAGGCCTGCCAACATCTTAACCACTGGTCTGCTTTCTCTTCTGCTGTCTGGAGAAAATGATAAATGTGGTCCTTTAGCTTCCTCTGTTGCAAACCCTGGTCACACAGTCTCAGCAGGGTGCTTGCTCAGTCTTTTAATCTCAGTATTCTCCCTCTGTGTATCTCTTTTCAAAGCAATGCTGGGCCCTCTCACAGTCACTTGTCTCAGCACTCACAGTCTCCCCTTGCCAAATTTTTCACTCACCAAACAAATTCTTCACTGAGGGGAGCACAGGAGCTCAGTCTGTATCTACAGATCACAGAATCTTTTCAGGTTCAGAAATACTGCCCGACACTTTGGTCCAATAGGGAGGGAATTATAAATTCTCAGCAGCGCAACTCAGTCTCTGTTCCTCCCACATACAACTTGATAATTTATCTTTAAAGTTGTTGGCCAAAACCAGTGGGAGCACAAGTACAGGAATCGACTTAGGAGCCACAATAGTCTTTCCCTCACACCACACTTCAGCTCCTGACTCCTCCTTTGGCGGAAACCAGTTCTATTTATAGCCTCCTGGCAGCCCCTCCTCTCATTGGCTGCCACTTTCCAAGGCAAGCTCACTGTCTTGTTCTTTTCCCCAGCAGCCCCTGGGTTTGTAGTTCAAGGAGGGCTGCAATGTTATCTTCATTTGGGCCCCAAACAGTCCGACCCTCAATTTGGGCTGAGAACATCCCCCCTCAGCATTTCAGGAGTTCCCTGGCTCTTTTGCATTCCCTAGAGCCAGGAATATGTATTTTAACATAGGCTGCATGGCTGAAACAGAAATGGTGCCATGGCTCCTTTACATTTTTATTCCTGGTGGCCACATATGCACACCGAGCTCATGGGCACCATGTTCTTTAGTTGCATTTAGTAGTCCAGTTTCTAAAATCACACTGCTACTGCTTCAGCTCTCTAACTGTGCCCAGAGGCATGGTAATGATAGTCAGACCTCAGCCCCACATTGGAACAGGCCGAGGTCCCAATCTAATGCCCATGCCACTGAAGCTGCTGAAAGGTTGCCAGGCTCAAGCCCCACCACAACCACTTGGGGACATTGGCTGGAGGTCGGGGGCATAGCCCTACACTAAGTAAGCCCATTTGAGGGGCCTTAACTTGAATTATGAATCTCATCTTGCACGAATCAAAATGGTTTCATAGTCTTTCACACTCTTCTTGAGTCTTGGCCACGAGACTTAATTACTTTTGCAAGAGCTTGCAGTGTCAGGTCAGTTGCTGTGATTGTTCTTATCTCTTGCACTTTCTCATCACTCTCTGGTATATTTTCCACACTGTTATGTATTATCACCTCTTCATCTTCAGTTGTCTCATCCTCAGTTTCCTTGTAGCTTCGGTTCTGTCCAGCTGTGGATAATGTGTCTACATACATACATGCTCTCTGGTTTGTATTTCATGTGCAGATGGTAATGCTGAAACTTCATCCTCATGTGTTGCAACCAAGGATGCCTTTCACAGTGGTTTCATTACTGTTACTCTTAAGGCTTGTGAACTGTGTGTACCACCACCTCTTTGCTGTGTGTGTGTGTGTGTGTATGTATATATATATATATATATATATATATATATATATATATATGCCGTTAAAAGACAGTTTATCGGACAGATTTATGCTGACCACATCTTGCAGTCAGCATAAATCCGTTCTTCAATGTCAGTCGATAAAACTCTTATTGAACCAGCATCATGGATCCTTATCGACCTATATACTGTATTCTCTCTCTTCATCAGGCCTATGCCAGTCAATACATCAGCATAATCCTTCACTAAAGGCTCCTTTGTCACACATGTGCTGGGACAGTTTTTGCACATTCTTAATGGCAGAACATTTGCTGGGTCCTAGTATCCAGGTTAAAGTTGACAGGAGTCGAACTACATCAATAACTGCATCCCATGTGCGATCATCTTCACCTTTCTCATGCATGCTTCATATTGTCAGCTCCTCAATAAAAGGATTGTCACTATCAGAGTTACTGCTCTGCATGACTGAGTTGATTTTCTACTTTGACACATCTTGGAGAAGTGTTTTTACATTTGCAGTTGTGGCATGTTTGCTCAAAGTCTGGCACTGGTGTGGTTCTATGCTTCCTTCTTCACTTGTGACAGGGTTTATCATCACTGCTATGTTTTCTATTCTTTGAGGCTTGATTTAAATTTAGGCTTTCCTTTATGTTTAAAAACACCTACCATTCCAATATAAGCTGAAGTGGTATTAACACTTTCTGCTTTTAGGTTGCCTGCCATCATTGTTTCAATAGGAGCTTTACTGGCTGATGTACAGCAAATATTGACGGCCTTTATGCAAAGTTTCAAATCACAGTTATGCAGCTGGCTCTTCTTAAGCTATCTGTATGGGAAGCAGTATAGTGCAGTGGTTTAAGCTCTGCACTGCAAATCTCGGAGGTCTGGGTTTGAATCCCACAGCACCCACTTGCATACTGTATGACCCTGAGCAAGTCTCTTAACTTCCCTGTGCTCCCTGGTCACACCTGTAAACAAGCTTTCAGCTTAGTGTGCTACTCCTGGTTAAACAATGGAAAAAGCTTCCCAACTTTAATGCCTAAAACAATCTAGTTTCTTATCATATCATCTGTTTTGTCCTTAAATTCACAATTCATTGCACTGGTGTGCAGCTCTGTTATATACTGATTGAATGACCTTCCTCAGTTTGCTGTCTTTTGCAGAATTTACATCTTTCAAACACTATACAACATTCTTTTGTGGGTTGCAATATATTTGGAACATGTCTAACACTGTTTCTAGATTATCCTGATCACCATCTTCCACAAATACAAAGGTATTGTACACTCTGAGAGCATCATCCCCACACAATGAAATAAAATTGCTACCTGAATATCAGTAGGCTTATATGAGGAACCAGAGACTTTCATGTACAGTTCAAATTTCTGCTCCATTCTTCTAATGCAAATTGCCTTCAAAGGAAAGGGTTGTTGATGGTCTAAATTGTTCCATCATCTTTTCTGAATTTTCAGCAGTTTTTGGTTAACCTTTCGCAGCAGTTTTTCTAGCTGCTGACTACATGTAATGGATTCACAGTCTACACACACACTTCAGGAAGATAGGAATGCCTGTTATTATAAAACACAACTCTGATTGGTTAATGCTCTTAACATGCTATAGAGCTGCAGTACACACTGAAACACAGGGTGGTACTAAAACTACAGCATTAATATACTTTCTGTTACACAGTGTGCAGGGTATGTTTAACAAGAATTTTTATGACTTATGGAATGGATTTTTAATACATTAGACCATTACCTTATGCTGGTGATAGTCATCTGAGCACAGAAATCAATTTTTCGTTAAGTCCACTATGGGAGGGCGGGATCACAAATTGTGCCAGATTGACAGCCAGTTAATTCCTTCCACTTCCTGATCTACCGGCCCCAGCCCTGCGCTCAGACATTTTCTTAAGTTTAATGAGGGAGATGGTGGGGTATGCCACATAGAAGTCAATGGATGACATTTTGGAACTGTTTTATAATACTAAACAACCTTTGACATAAATGAATGCCATTGCTCATCTAATGAGGACCCAATTTGTTGAGTGATGGTTTTCATTTATAGCAAAGGTTGCTTTAATATAGACATAAAAGAGTTCTGAATATTTCCTCCATTGACTTCCATGTGGCGTGCCCCTTTGCTTTCCGTAGTTAGACAACACAAAACATCTGAGCATGGGGTGGGGATAGCAGACTAGGAAGTGAAAGGGATCACCTGGCCATCTGTTTGGCACAGTTTTGATCCCTTCCTCCTGTAGTGGACTTAATGAAAAATTCCTTTCTGGGTCCAAATGACTATCATAGCATATGGTAAGGAGCTTATGTATTTAAAAGCTATTAGCAAAATCTTAGACATTTCCTGAACATCAGACGTGGCACAACTCAGCCAGTTGTGCATTGTACAGTCATGAGAACAGAAAGGGTTTCTCAGAACAAATCTGCACAGTAGTTTGGAAAGGACAGATGGGGTGACTACATGACCATAATCCAAGTTCAGCAACATCCATAATTCAGTGATCGTTTCCTGATATTTAAGCAAATTCCCTGGTATTTCAGATTCTCATTTTTCTGATACACCTGAAAATATCTGCAGGGCTGTTTTCTGGAAAATGCACTCAGTATAATATGCACAAAGCCATTATTACATTAATGATTTGCTTTATTATGTTATGTTCAGCTAAGGATCTACAGTAAATAGGATGCCAATGAGGTAATGAAGTCCCACAATAATGGCTGTGGACACACTAGATACTGTATATAATGTCAATGCCTCTATTGCATACCTTTGCTTTTTATGCTGGTGTTAGGTATTCTTTATGCATTTTTAATCACTGAATGGCTTTTTGGAATGCTTTATTTTTATTGGGTTATATTAGTTATTTTTGTTCTGAGTCTTCCAACTCTGAACCTGCCACTATTTATTTATTTAGCTTTTGTTTACCGGTGTACACTAGACAGGTTGTATGCCTATTTTCAGGAATGACCCGGAGATTACAACAAGGAATACAGATACATCAGAACATAACAGCAAGTAAAGCAAATACATTGAGTCACAAAAACAGTCAAGCATAGAATGATCTACTGTGACAGAAATTGTTAATATACATACGAACAACAATATATAGTCTAGAACATACAATGGCACAGACAAATGCCTTGAGAGCATAAGATCATGAGAAACGAACAAGAGAACATTAGCAGGTCCTCAAAACAGTTAGGTTCCAAGTATGTGGCCAAGTGTGAGTCCAGTGCATGGGGCCATTAGACTAAGGAGGCTTGGGACACTTGCACACTGGAGGCTAGCTTCAAATGCCTCCACAAGGACTTCGGAGGCACTGATGGGAGAAGGTGGAGGAACATAGTCAGGAAAAGAGTTCCAGAGCCTGGGAGCACATGCAGAGAAGTCCCTATCCCCATAAGGTTCGGGTGAAGGGTACTTTTAGCACCCCAGGACCCTGGGACCTGAGAGGGTAGGAGGAGGGTCAGGAGGTGAGAGAAGCTGTACCAGCCCCAGTGGGGTGTCAGTTCTGATCACTTTACCCACGAATCATCCCAGCCCAACATTCAGGTGATTTGCTGGGAAAGCCAACCTAGTTTTTCATAAAACTCACAGTGATGGGTGAGACGAGGGGCTGCCAGGGCAAAGAGGCAAATATTGTTGTATGCTGTGTGCCACTGAGTAAGAAGAGCCTTGGAGGTGCAGGCAAATTGGTGGAGGCCATAGCTGAGGGAGAGGGAAGTAGTACACCCTCAGCAAGTGCCAGATGAGCAGTAGGTGTCAGATTATTCTTGGCCCTGTAGGCCAGACCCAATTTACATTTCACAGTTCTACAGACATTTAGGATGTGACTCCTTAGGTCCAGTTGGGGGTCAAATGTCACCCCAAGGTATTTGATGGAGTCCACAGTTAGAGGGAGCACCATCTGCACAACTGATGTGCAGAGTGGCTGGAGAGGCTTTTATCTTGGCTGATGACCCAAACAGCATAGCCTGTGTCTTTTTCAGGTTGAGGACCAGCATGTGTTTGGTTACCCAGGACTGAATGTTCTTAAAGTCCTCAGTCAAGTGGCGGTTGAGAGTCGCAATGTCCCCGGAGTGGGTCATGATAGCCAGATCATCCCATAAAGGTGACACTACAGTTTGTTACTGTGGCTGGCAGATGGTTAACAAAGAGGGAGAAGAGAAGGGCCCCAAGACCAAGCCCTGAGGAATACCTGAGGTCACCGTTAGGATCAGAAAGGACTTTGTTGAATTTGGTCAGTTGTACTCTGCCCTGAAGGTAGCTGGTTAGCCAATTCAGAGCAGGAGGGACAGGCCAAGGGACCGCATCTGAGTGCAGAGAGTCATGGTCTACAAGGTCAAAGGCCTTGGACAAGTCAATGAATATCGCCCAGAGAGTTTGCCCTGGTCCATGGCTGCTCGATGCTAGATGAGACAGAGACCAGGGCCGTGGACATGCTGTGCCCTTTATGAAAACCATGCTGGGCTGGGAACAGCAACCTGTAGGCCTGAATGTACTCTGAGAGTTGTTCAACCACAGCTTTTCAAGGAGCTTACATAATACGATAGGGTGGCGATCGGCTGATAGTTGTCCAGAACTTTGGGATTTCCTGCTTCAGTACTGGGACATCTTTGGCACCTTCCAGATGTCGGGAATAACTCCCATGGCAAGGGACAGGCTGAAGACATATGAAAGCAGATATATCCGAAACATAACATGGGAACCCCAATGTTTCTTACTATTGTTATCTTTACTACCACATTCTACATCAAACAAAAAATGATGTGGACGATGTGGAATTTATGGTTTTGCCCATAAAACATACATAAAAGTCCCACATTTTTGAAATGTTACTACAAGCAGGGTGTCAAACATTATTTAATTTACACAATATTGTTAAATTGGCATGGAAACTAAAGCAACCATCATGACAGATGTTATGCCTTGTTTTATTTTTAATTTAACACTTATATTGATGTTTAAATATTGGAAATTTTTCCAGTGAAGTATTCTGATACCTCACAGATTTTTCCCAATATGAGGCATTAAGTGTAAAACATACCCCCAAAACAAGTATGGAAGTCCATAGTTTATTGCGTTGGTTTTGAAAATCCACATAACCATCACATACTGAGAAAAAAGTTGTAAATTTGACACAGGAAGCCCAATTCCAGAATGTGGGTGCAAAGCGAGGATGTGAGGATTTGCGACATATGCGCTACACAGGGACCCTTCACCAGATTCCAGAACAGGCAGGGTCCACTGCACCTATGCCCTGTGACTTGTGGCAGCTCCAAGGTTGCACCACGGAAAGTGCACCTGACCTTGTTGCTGCAAAGCCACAGCAAAAGCCACCCACAGGGGCATAAGCCATGCATGGCATGGCTCCTCAATGTCCCACACCAGGACACCACGGTACTGCCTCACAGGCCTGTGGAGGGTGGGGCCTCAGATGGTCCTGGGGCATGGCAGTCAGGGGTCGTGTACTGCCTTGTGGGGCACTTCTCGGGATGGGGGCATGGAGGAGCTAGCTGCACACAGATGGCAGCTCTGCCACTGGGTGTGGGGTGGGACCATGAGGGACCCTGGAGGGTTGACAATAGGGGCAGAAGTCATGGAGGTGGACCCTGGTGGATGTAGGATATGGTTAGACCCATTCATAGACCATTGTCTGTGGGGTCCCTCATGGAATAGCATCTTGCCATTCCATCAGCCGCCACTTGGAATACAGTTATAATTGATGCAGAAACCCCTTGCACCATGTTGCAGGGGTTTCTGCCATAGCATGTGGCATAGCCTGCCTTTAAGCGCCAAGCAGCCTGCGCAATGTTGCAGGCCACCTTTTGAAATTATGGACAGCATAATGTATGTCACAAGGTGCGTGGTTGCACCATTGAGTTTGACATAAGTTGCCTTGCAACATGCAACCTGTCTTTGAATTGGGCTCAGGTGAAAAAATACATGGAACATCCTTAAAGACCAGTGGATACTTCTGTGAAAACAATTGGAAACATAATAGACAAGTCAGTACATGTTTCATATACTGTATGTTCTATAGTTTTCTGCTCCTTGCTCTTTTTGCTATTAAAATGTTATTAAAGAATAGTATAATACAACATTTTACAGTATTAGCAATATGTAACAGAAAGTTATATATAACAGTACACTGTGCAAAACATTTTTGAGAATCATATAATAGTTCTATAATTCATACTTTTAGAAGTCAAATAGACAAATAACTAAAGTAAAGTAATAAATACAATATTAGTTAACTTATTCTTGCTTTCCATATTGCATGTAGAAAAGAGGTGAGGAAATCCTGACTTCTGACTTGCTAGTGTCTTTATGTGTCAACATCCACCACCAAAATAAATAAACACATAACTGGTGCCAGTCTTTACCCTTTACCAATAAGATCCATGGGCTTTCTCTGGAATCTTAACTTCTAAACTTGTTGTTTCAATGTTGTAACATAGTACATCCTGGTGGACTTAAATACATATATATGTAATAGATAACCCACTCTAAGGTGTGCGATTGCTCTCTGATATACGCTTGCCTTGATGTGCATCAAAACCCAAGGTGTGTGTATATCAGAGCACGACTGCACACCCTAGAGTGGATTATCAATCTTACAAAATGGCAAAATTGTTTTGAAAGGGGGTGAAAGTGCAGGTGTGCGGTCGCTGCCTGATAGACGACGGCCATGTGATGTGTGTCAACCAACCAGCAAAGATAATTTTTCCTACCCATTTTATAACTATCATATATATATATATATATATATATATATATATATATATATATATATATATATATATATATTATAATAGCTATAGTTAGGGTTGAGTAGGCACTTTAATGTTAAAGCCTCAAATTTTGCACTGTAATAACTTTGAAACTGTTTGTCCGATTTGTCTGAAATTTTGCATGTGCTGTCTGTGACTATAGATCCTTGATCTGGCAAATTGTGTTCCAATCAGATGTGTGGTTGTGGAGCCGTGGACTACAAAATAAAGTGCAAACAATTTTGGACATTTTTACTAATTCTTTGCTCGTCTCTACAGTCAGAACAATTTGTCCGTCTGGTCTGAAAATGTTCACGCTTATGGGGACTGGGCAGGGAAGTACCTTTTGAAAGCGTGGTGAAAAATACTAATCCATTCAAAAGTTATTAAAGTTTAAAGTTTCCCATTATAGCCTATAGGAAAAATATATGTTCCCCTCAAAAGCATGTTTTGCTTTCGCACAAGTACCATTGCAAGTGCACAACTTGTGTGAAAGTCCCACATGTAAACCAGTGGTACTTGTGTGAAAGTGCACTGAACTTCGCATGATAGTTCTGAGGTAAACAGCCCAAAAATCCAGTTTCTTTGCCTCTTCATAGCAAAAACAGTTAGGACTTTTTGGGCTGAAATCTGCAGTGTGGCAAGCCTTTGTCCCACAGATGTGCCGTTTGCTGGTTTGGTGAAAAGAATACAATGGTTCCACAGTTACAGCACTCAGAAGTTGTGAATTTTCCCATAGTATAACATTACAGCAGATGCAACACCTTCTGGTGGCTGTATTTTGAAAACAGTTCCAGATATAGCTGCCTACACTCCCACCTATGCACAGGGCCCTCCTGCTGCCCTGTATAAACTCAGTTCACCCTAGTATTATCTTGAGTTCTCTCCTCTCCCTGTCTACTGCCACATCCTACCCTCTTCCTTCCCACCTACACATTCCCCTGCCTCCCCTCAGTACCTTGACCCTATGATATACCCCTGACCAAGCCACCTCTGGCTGCATTTATTTCTACACTATTTACCACAGTAGCCCAGGGATTGTACTGACCTAAGTCTGTACTCTGAACTTACCAAAGTGCTGTACTGCACTTATGTAGTGTTGTTTGCAGCTTCGCACTTAACTTCTGAAACTGTTACTGTGTTACCTTTGCACCTTATGTATTTATTGTATTTCATGTCTTATCTGCCAGTGTTTACCTGTAACCTATGTACTGTATTGTACTTTGTCTGACTTGGAACATTTGTAAATGAGCCCTCGCTCAAAGTTATTAATCCAAACTGAAATAAATAAATACAGATTTTTGCTTAAGAGCAGCTTAGTACACCTTTTGGTGTACTAAAATGCATGAAGGTGGCAGGTCATGAATACAACTGCAAAGGAATTTTTCCAAAGTTGTTATGGTTACTGAGATATTGTCACATTTGAAGTACAAGGGTTACTTGGAATGTCTGTAGGCCTGAGTTGTGTGTCTGTACTTATGGATAGGTAGGAGAACAGGGCACAGAGGGCCAGTGCTGCCATCTATGCATACCATTTATGCTAAACTGAAGCAGGGCCTTCCTGGGCGCTATACCTCTACACTTATGGGTGGGTGATAAGACAGGACCCAGAGGGACTGTGCTCCCACCTATGGATCCTGATATAAAACTGGGAGCACAGGGCCCTCCTGTGATATGTCTCTATACTTCTAGGTGGATGGGAGCGAGGGCCCTGAGGCCCTGTGCTCCCACCTATGGGCCCTGTGCTCCCACCCATGGATACCATCTTGTAATACTGGGAGCACAGGTCCTCCTCCACTATGTCTCTACACTTATGGGTGAGTGAGCACAGGGCCTAGAAGGCCCCATGCTCCCAACTATGGATCCCATTATGCAAAACTGGGAACACAGAGCCTTCCTGCACTATGCCTCTACACTTATGGGTGGGTGGGAGCGCAAGGCCTAGAGCACCTGCACTCCCACCGTGGATACCATTTTGAAAACCTGGGAGCACAGGGCCCTCCTGCGCTATGTCTTTATACTTATGAGTGGGTGGAATTGCAGGCCCAGGGGGCCATGCTCTGACATAAGGATACCATTATGCAAAACTGGGAGCACAGGGCCCTTCTGCACTATGTCTCTAGGTTTATGGGTAGGTGGAAGCACATGGCCCAGTATCATTTTGCAAAACTGGCAGCCAGGGCCCTCCTGTGATATGTCTCTTTGCTTATGGGTAGGTGGGAGTGCAGTGCCCAGAAGGCCATCACTCCCCTTACAGTATGGATATAAGTAACATTACACTTTCTCTCAAAAGAAGGGAAACTCATTGCAAAAAACTCAGTTAGTGCATCAGTTAGGAGTTGATTTCACACCAACAAACATTAGAAATTTGATGTTAGGTTACCAACCCTACTACCCCCATTCTTATACTTCAACAGCCATTGAGCTGTGCCTTAGAGTTGTTGGTCCTAACTCTCACCCCATTCTCCTATACTGTACCATCTCAGCTTCTGTACAAAGGGAGGTGAGAGTTAGGTCTGATGACCCCAAGGCATGCCCGATGTCTGTTGGTGTGTAGAGGGTGGGGGTAGGTTGGTAAACTTAACATTGAATTTTCAGACTTTTGTTGGTGTGAAATCAACCCTAGTTGATGCATTAATAGAGTTTTTTACAATGAATATACATATATATATATATATATATAAAATGGTGGGGCAATAGCACCACTATAGTTGGGGTTGAGATGCAGTTTAATGTTAAATTGTAAATTTTGCATTTTAATAACTTTGTAACCGTTGAACTGATTTTACGGAATTTGACATACACTGTCCAGTGGGATAGCTCTCTTGACCAACCAAGTTTTGTTTTGATCAGATTTTGCAAATTTCGTGCTGTGAATAGTGAAAATACTGTAAAAGTCACCCTTTTTGCCTGTTTTGGCTGTTTTCTTCTCACCATGCTGTGACCACACTGTTTGGAACTGTGGTCTGAATTTTCAGTGTAGAAAGAGCATGCCCCACAGAATAAGCCAGCATTTGTTTGGTGAAATAATATTAATCCTTTCCAAAGTTATTCAATTTTGAACTTGTGGGTTCTGAGCATGCTCAGTTCAGTCTTTGGGGTAGCTGCACGGTGCAAAATGGGACTTAGGGCTCACAAAAGGATTTTGACAGCTTGCAAAAGGGATTCAATAAATCCTTTTCGTGAGAAAAATTCCTTTCACGAGCCACCATCTTGTTTTAATTTTTCCTGCTGAAACAAAACGTTTAAACTTTACCCAGGACATACCTCTCAATCTCTTGCCTCTTGAATCAGGGACAAGGCTTAAAAAATGAGGGACAAAGACCCTAATCAGGGACACATTTTTAAAATTGATACTATATATATAAAATGGTGGGCACCATGCAATTCTGCTTAAAGTTGGACCAGCATAACATTCTGTGGTGATTTGCATATGCAGCCCATGATGCTTGCATTGTGGGGGCATGTGTGACTTTGTATTTTCTTGAAACTTGGCTTCCCAGCCAATGCCCTTTAGGGTAACCTTGCCTCAGTGTTTACACACAGAGGTTCTTTGTCTTTAAATGTTTTTTATTTTAATGGGTTCACCACAATATATCCCAGGCACACTGCCTTAGGGTAGCTGGTCCGGTCCACTGGGGTGTTAAACAGACAGGCATACTGATGAGTCCTGGTAGAGAACACACGTGTCTATGTCTCCCTGTTAGCACCCTTTGCAAACTGTGTGAGAGGCCTTCGCACCATGCAATTCTGCTTAAAGTTGGACCAGCATAACATTCTGTGGTGATTTGCATGCAGCCCATGATGCTTTGCATTGTGGGGCATGTGTGACTTTGTATTTTCTTGAAACTTGGCTTCCCAGCCAAATGCCCTTTGGGTAACCCTTGCCTCAGTGTTTAACACAGAGGTTCTTTGTCTTTAAAATTGATACTGTTCACTCAGAAAGCTGACAGAATAAAGGGATTTTGTAAGATGCATTTTCTGAGAAGAACAAGTCTGCAACTTTAATGTTTGACATTATTTTGTGCTTTAATCCCCACTCTACTGTCACAAAACACAAATTTTATGAGGGACAGAGGAAAATTCTGAGGCAAAATCAGGGACATCCCTGAAAATCAGGGACAGTTGAGAGTATGCCCAGGGATGTCTTCTGCAGATATGAAAGTATGGATTTTGTTCATGGGGTGTCCTGTACAATTCTCTGCCTTTGGTTTACAGTACTTCACTGTGGCCTCAGAATGCTTATTTTAATTTTAAAATCCCTTTTACAACTGCTTCCGGTTCCTTTCCGTGATGCAAAAGGAATTTTACACCTCACAAAAGGAATTTCCTTTTAAAAAGGATTACTCAAGAGGCCATCTGGTCTGACAACCCAATCCTTTTTATGAGGTGTCAAAATTTCTTCGTGAGGTGGATGCAAAATGGATTTGAGTTTGTGGGACCAGATGGCACTGCAGGCAATCCCTTTTCATAAGCTGAATTCCCTTTTCATGAAGGCGATGCATGATATGAGTTGGTAGTAAGCCACCCTCAGGGAGGCCTTGTCTTATACAAAATAAAATGCATTCATAGTCCAGTGCAACTACATGGTAACCAATGAGGAGGAGCCTGTAAGCTAGAAATAGTGAGGGCTCTTCACTGCCTGGCCAAGGGTGGATCCGTGGCCTAGAAGAGTGGTGCAGGATCACAGGTTACCAGTTACACTGGCATTGGGGGCAGCTCAGAGGTAATTTAAGGAAGTATTTTTCACAGAGAGGGTTGTGGATGCATGGAACGGCCTTCCGAGGAGGTTGTGGAGTCAAAATCAGTGGTGGAATTCGAGCATGCATGGGACAGTCATAAGGCCATTCTAGGGTGGATGTAGGAAGAAGTAGGCTGCTGGTTAACCAAGATCTGCAGCTTATCCAGTAGGTAGGAAATGGGCAGACTGGGTGGGCCAAGCGGTCCTTATCTGCCATCAAATTCTATGTTTCTATGTTTCTATTGACATGAGGAGAGGATATGGGCCCTTAATGCAGCTTTAAAAGACCTAGATTGGTGATTGATGTGACAGCGGAGGGCATTGTACCAGGATGGAGGTCTAAGGGAAGGATCGCTGGGCCATGGTGGTCCTGACCCTAGGCATCTTCCAGATAGTTTTTGGGGCAGCCCGTGTGGGCGTTGAGATGGTGGCTGCCTGAAGAGAAGCCATGACACCTATTGAGGTTAAACCCAGGTGGATTTTTGGGTGAAAAGACAGGTCTGGTATAATAGCCTTTCCTCAAGGGAAAGGATATTGAGTGAGCATGTACAGGGTGCAGGTATGTGTATTTCTGTTGGCACCAGAGAGGAGCCAGCAGGCCTTATTGATGACTACTTGTATTTGATAAGGCTACCGTAGGGTCAGTGGCAGCATAGATTGTGAGGCCATAGCCCACCAGGGATAAGACTGAGGAGGTAATGGCTAGGTGAAGTGCTTCAGGTGGCAGGCAGTCTTTATGTCTGTAAAGAAGACCAATGTGGTGTTGGTGGCGGAGGTGAGGATTTTTATATGTTCGTGGAATGGGAGGAAGGGTCAAATGTAATACCTAGACACTTATACCTTTGGATCTGTTCCAGTGGGATGAGAGAGGCAGACAGTATTTCCAGGGGAACTCCTTTGATCTGTTTTGGTGGTGGGCATAGAGCATCGTCTTAGTTTTAATGTTGACCACCAATCTGTGTTCAGCAAACCAGTGTTCAGTCTGAGAGAAGGAGTTTTTAAGGTATGCTGGAGAGAGAGAGGATCAAGATGTGCAGCATAAAGAACATGATCATCCACGTGAGAGGAGAAGGTTGCCGGGCAGGATTTAGGCAGGGCAATGAGGTAGATGCTGAATAGCAGGGGACCCAGGATAGATCCTCATGGGAACTCCTGAGCCACAGGCAGCATAGTAGAGATAGTATTATTCATTTTAATACATTGGGTTCTAGATGAAAGCTAGCTGGAGAACCATGAGAGTGGACAATGAGAGACCCCAATTTGTTGTAATGTGTTAAGAAGGAGGGATGAGAAACTGTGTCAAGGCCTTTGAGAGGTCTATAAACACGGCCCCTGCGAGGTGCCCCCCAGTCAAGCTTGGAGTGCAGGGAGTTACCGAATTCTGTGAGGGCAGTCAGGTGCTATGACCAGCTCTGAAACCATGCTGCTCCCTACATTAGAGGCTGTGTGTGAGAGGTAGTCAGAGAGCTGATTGGCCATGATCTTTTCAAAGGGCTTTAGAGAGTGGGGAGAATTAAGATGGGATGGTAGTTGTTTGGGAAGGACCTGTCACCACATTTCAATATTGATGTTATCACTGCCATTTTCCATGAGGTTGGGAACTGGCCCAGGTACAGGGACAGATTTAGAAGGTCCATGAGTGGGAGATAATGAGTCTAGCATGAGGTATAGGATATGCATATCGAAGGCATCTTTGCAGTAATTGGAGCTCTGAAGGGCGGGTTCTGTAGTGCTCCACCTTGGCCTCCTGGATTGTCCAGGTACTCTTATTGTGGGCAGCATTATAGGCCTGCCTTGCATAGCAAACCGGAGGCAGTGGCACGATGCCAGAGATTGTCACGCATTTTCAACTGTTGTAGGAATTCTGGGGTGATCCGGGGCACTACGTTCATTAGTGGTCACTTTGATGATCACTGCAAAAGCATCACAGGCGGTATTAAAGGTGGTGGTGAAGTAGTGCAATGCATCATCTATGTGCTGGGCTTGGGAAATAGGGGACCAATCCCAGTTAATTAAATATTGTTTGAGTTTGGCTATGCTTCTTAGGCAAAAGTCGACCTGAAAGGTGATATTTGGTGGTGGTTTAGGTAGCTGACAGGACCAGCTGAAGATAAATGGGGAGTGGTCGCTTAAGGCATTGGGTAGGACACCCAGGTCGGTAATATGGTGGGGACGATTAGTGAGCAGGATATCTAGTAGGGTGTGGGTTCCATTAGTAGGGTTGGCCCTGGTAGGCTGGGATACCAATTGGGTCATATCTAATGCAGCAAAGGTATCTTGTTGATGAGCTCGCTAGCCAGTTTATGTTGAGATTCCCAACTAGGATTTGTTCCATTTTGTGGGGGTTGCTAGCTAGATAGTCAGAGAGCACTTTACAGGCAGGAATTGGCTGCGGGGTGGGATGTAGGCGTACAGTGAGAGTAAGAGGAGCACGGTTTGGATCAGGAGGAGTTTTATTGAGAGAGCTTGGGCATCATGGTCTAGGAGAGGCACAGGCAGGGCTTGCAATGCAGTGAGTCATTTACATAGAAGGCACAGCCACCACCTCTTGCCGCTATGATCAAGCCTAATGAGAGAGTAGCTAGGAATAATAACAAATGAGTCTGGTGTCTTAGCTGACAGCCAGGTTTCTGTTAAAGCCAGAATGTCTGGTTGGTGCTGTGCTGTCAGGCATTGCAGGGTGCCATTTTTAGCCAGGATGCAGATATTCATAGTAGCTATTTGAAGCCCAGTGGATGACCACAGTTGGGGGGTGCTGCTGGGGCAGGATTGGGGTGAACATTGCCAGATAGTAGAAGAAGCAAGTGGAAGATCCTGACAAGGGCCATAAATTGGCAGTGTTTTGCCGGGTAGCGGTGGCTGGCAAGCTTAGAAAGTGATGAGCAGGGAATGGGCAGTTGTGTAAAGGCTGGGATGGCAGGTGGAGGAACAGACAAGGAGGGCTCAAGGCACAGAGAGATGGGCGGAGGGGTAGAGGGAGGGGTGCGGGGGGCTATGGGGAGAAACAGGGTGACAGAGAGGCTATGAGGGTGAGATGCTCCCCCAGCAGCAAAGGTGTGTACATACCAGAGGCAACTGGGGTTTGTTACTGAGCAGGGTAACGCGGTTAGCAAACAATAGTATGGTTAGTTTGTGTGGGTGAGTGTTGTGAGGGAGTACAGTGGTGGTAGATGCAACCATGGGCAGGTATGAGTGGTGCTTGCTGACATCTAACATTGTGGAGACACAGTGGTGCAGTGGTAGGATTGCTGCCTTTAGAGCGAAAGATACCTGGTTCGAACCCTGGTTTGGATGCCACGTTGTATGCCTAGTGATAGCCTGGGAGACGTTGCAAGGAACACTACAAAGAGGGCAAAAGGCAGAGAATTTAGGTATGAATGTCGAGGACAGAAGTGTTAGGGGAGCAGTGGCAAGAGGATTGCAACCTACATTTCTTGTTGCCCTCTAGTGGCTTTACAGTATAATCTGCAAATGGAAAAACCTCTTTAAACTGAAGAAATTCCGCACTGAGTATTAAAACAGACCAGATATCAGAGGCAATACTGGATTGGGGGAGGTTAAATAAGCTGGCTGATGGTAGTGACATAGTCCAGTCAAGAGGAATTTTGAAATGCCTGGCAGGATGAGGAACCAAACAAGGAGCTAGTGTTCCACAGACAGCCAATAAAAGCTGTCCCAAGATAAAAGGCAACTGTCCTTAGAAAATTTACAGAGACAGCCACGCAGCCTTGAGTTCCCGGAATGTTGTCCAGGCCATACCTGCTAGCAAGGGCTTGGGGAGTGTGGCAGCAGACTTTTCGCCATGAAGGCATGTAGACCCCTGTCTGAGGTGCTGTTAACCCAAAGGGTTATGAGGATGCCTGCTAGCAAGGGCTCAGGAAGTGTGGCAGCAGGCTTGTCTCACCATGGAGGCATGTAGACCTCGTCTGAGGTGCTGTTATCTATGCTGTCCCCCTGCTGTGGAGGTGCTTGTCCTTTATTGGTCAATGTCCCTGCCCCTACCCCTACCCCACCCCTACCCTCTGATCTTCCCTTTATACTTGTCCCACCTCTCTTGAAGCCCCCTCCCATGGTTTTGGCATTATCTTACCCCATCTGAAAGCTTGTTTGACTCTTCACCAGACTTAACATGAAATAATATTTCCTGGTGTTCTTCTGGAACCCACCTACTGCTAGCTTATCTACCATTTCCTCTGGTACATGTAATTTCACTGACCCCAAATAATTCATTAGAGTCCACCTTATTTATGCCCCTCATGTACTTAAAGGTTTCTGTCTGTCCTTCTCTCTCTCTCTCTCTCTCTCTGCTGGTCCCCAGCAAGTTCATGTTCAGGCTCTCCAATGTGTACCCATTCTGACCCTTGGTCTTCTTAATGACTCACCTTTGACAGCTTCCAGCTTGTCTACTTCCTTCTTCAGATGGGTATTCTGGAACTGGATGCAGTATCCAAGGTGTGGATGCACCAGGGACCTATATAGGGAAGCATGACCCCTTACCTTGGCTACTGATCCTCCAGCTTATGCATCATAGCATTCCATTTACTTTTCCCGCTGTCCTACTACATTGTGCTGATGGTTTGAGGTACCTTGCATATAAATTCTTCTAGGTTATTTAAGTAATAAACCATGACGGTGTGTGGTTATGCTGGGATTTACCCATGTTTGGTGTGGATTGATCATGATGCTGCAAGCCTCGTGACCAAACCACACCAGAAATGGATAAATCCCAGCATATCTCGTACTCTCTGAAGGGGAATTTTCATCCAAATAGAAACCATGTGGGATATCGCCAGGCTTAACAACCCTGGTTTGGGCATCTTAGTAGGCCTTTTAAATTTAACCTTGACCACACAAAGAGTTTAATTGGAAAAATATGAGGTGCCTAAAAGTACAGATCGACCACCAACCCCAGACTTCCAGTTTCCACCTACCAGCTCAACTATGGCAACTGACATTAATCAACAAGGCCCAACCATGAATCAATCAATCAAACAATCAATCAGTCAATCAAATCTTTATTTATCCAGGCTAACATCATTGAGCAAGGTCATTTGCAAGATGAACCTGGTTATTACCGGGTCAAAATACATTACAAATAATTAATTTTTTTTTTTTACAGTCACAGGGACAATAACACCATCACAACAACAAAATAAATACAAAGTAGGTACATAATGCAGCATCAGCTACAATACAGAGGTAGGCATACAACAGCATAGAGGATAACTGTGGCATATATGTGAAATTTGGGAAGCCTAGATGGCTTGGAGAAATGACAATGGCTCAGTCAGATAACAGAGTGGCGAGTAATGTAGCAAGTGTAATACCTTGTCCTGGCCAGGGATGTACAGCTAGGTTGAGGGCATGTACGGAGTTCCCAGAAAACTGAAGCAGAGGAACAGAAAGGGGAGGTGTGGTGGGGGTGGGGGGTGGGAAGATGTGGAGAAGAAACAAGGTAGGGAGAAGGAGAGCAGTGGTCCGAGCAGTATGCATGGCAAAAGGGTGCAGAGGCTTAAACCACACAATTCACAATGCCCTTAAACATCATAACTGGTCTATAGACCTCACTAAAGTATCTGATACTGTCAATCACCACCTCCTCCCACCCTGTCTATTGTCCACGGACTGTCCCCTGACACAGTGGACTGGTTCGACAGCTACCTCTTCCACAGGACTCATGTGTCAGACTTGGTGGCCATCAGTCTGCTTCAGTACAGATTAGTTTAGGTGTTCCTCAAGGATCTATCCTTGGGCCATTTTATTTAGTCTCTTCTTAAACCCTTTGCATTCGCCTACCTGGCACACTCAGTGCTATATGCGATGATATCATCGTTTCCATATCAGGCAGACACCCGGCTGCAATAGTATCTCAATTGCAAGCAAACCTCAAAAGCCTAGAACACTGGTTTACTAACAATAAACTACTGCTTAACCAAAAAAACAAAGACCATGGTCTTCACGGTGCACAAGAACAAGAGAGATTAAACCCTCTATCAATGCAGAGCTCAAAGGGGATACCGTGGAACAAGTGGCAACCTTTAAATATTTTGGTGTTCACTTAGATGCACCCTTGCCTTCTCCACCCATATTGACAATGTTGGAGAAAACACATACATAAAACTGGGCACCTCTATCGACACAGGCAGTCAATGACCCCTGATGCCTTAAAACTAGTCACCAGCAGTTCTGTCCTCTCACCACTCGACTAAGACCTGGCCATCTATGGTGCTGGCTCTGAGACAGCACTAAGAAGAATAAGAACACTCTTCAATAAGGAATGCGGTTGGTCTTGGGGGCTGATAACCAGACCATACCTGCTCCTATACACTGAGACAAGTTGCTTCCACTTCACCTAAAAGCCATGTATCAGATGTGCCTGATAGCCAAAAAAATCCCTGATGAACCTCTTACCCCATCCACCTCTTGCCTATTCCAAAGCACAGCCAACTGTCAGTACTAGACAAGCTACCAAAGGGGAACTTATAGTGCCCTTCAAGTGCATACAGCACTGGCTCAAGATCCCTATCTTATAGAGGTCCCAAATGGTTCAATGAACTGCCCGTCGCTAACCAAAAGTACTAAACTAAGCCAATTTAAATCTGGACTCTGCTCACACCTAGCCAGTGCTACTACCTGCAGCTGCTTTAAATAACCTAGCTCAGCCTTCAACACCTGACCTCTATCTCAGTAACCCTTCAGGCCCCTCCTACCCCCTCTGCATTCCTTGGCGTCCTCCCCTTCCCCACCTCCACTACTCTTCCCATCCACTCCACTAAGCCTCAATCTACCCTGCCCTCCCCTCTGCTCTATCTATCTATCCTCTGCCTTATACCACTTCTAGCATATAAGTCTCTTGTTGAAGCAAAACCCTGGCAACTAAAGTCTCCCCTGCTCCATTCTGCTCCGCACCACCACCCTACCATAACACCTCCCTCCTTCTGCCTCTCTCACCTCATTCCCCTACCAGTAGCCCTTCCCCCTTCTACCGCCCTCTGACAAAGTCTTTCCTAGGCTGCCTTTCATCACTTCCCAATAGCACTTTGGGTACTCCTGACCCACTGTCTAGTCACTAAGAAGCATACTTCTGCCCTACTCCCTGTAGTGTTGATGCACTGAATTATAATTACCTGTATTATTTCACTGTAAATTTTATATTGCCTACTGTATTTGAGTATTTACTGTATAACTGCAATTTTCTGCTATGCCAGGTATCATATCTTGCCTACTGTCTTTGGGTTATTTACTGTTTAACTGTAACTTTCTGCCTTGTTTGGTCTTGTCTTGTCTTTCCTTGACTTGGAACCTTTGTAAACGAGCCTTGGCTCAAGGTATTAATCCCAAACTGAAATAAATAAAATAAATAAATAAACTGCATCTCTTGCTGCCCTGTCATTTGAACACCCACACACTGAATATAACTACCATCAAGGTGAGCTCTGCAAACAACAAATGTAGACTATAGGCCTGTTGGAAACACTTCCTCTAGCAACAGATACCTTTCCTGCTCCTCTTGTCTAGGAACATCCACCCAACCCTGGACCAGCTGGAGCTCAAAGTAACAAAGTCAATAACCTCAAAATGCGTCAATAAATATAGGAAGCCTACTTCAAAATTTCCTCAATTTCAGGCTTGGGTTGGGCAACATAGTCCTGACATAATATCCTCGAACTGAGACTTGGCCCTCCACCAAAATCTCAGATGCAACAATTTATGTTGATGGCTTTACCACCTACCGACAGGACAGGCTGTCAAAACATGGGGAGGATGCCTGGTATACCTATGAAATTACATAAAGGGAGAAGTGTTACCTAGCAGTACCAACTCAAAAGAGGCACAAATGTTATCCCTTCAACTCATGATATGTTGACCAAACAAAATCTTTGTGCTCACAACAGTGTATGTCTCCCCTGCTAAGCAAGTGAGGCGTTGCTTAGGTCATAGATCAATTCAAAATGGTAAAACATAAATGGGAGCAGGTGATTGTAGCTGACTTTAACACAAATTGGCTTTCACAAGATACATTACCCATAAAGGATTAGATTACTAGCCTGTATCTCATACAAATGGTTACACAAGCTACCAAAAGGAACTACTGAACTGGTACTAGCTCCGTCATAGACTGGCTTCTCTCCTCCTGCCCAGAACACATTGCAGAAGTCACAGTACTCCCCAACTCCCTAGGCGACACATTCATCAGTGAGTGACGCCTATGGACAAACAAGGAAATAAGAGTCCCCAATACACCAAAACAGTGTTAAGAAAAGGGATGCTTCAGCACTTCAAGCAGTATCTAAGATGGACTGACTGACCCCTGATGCAAACCTAGCCCTAGAGTACTTCATCACAATTTTCAGCAATGCCTGTAATATTTTGCCCTTTCAAATCTTCTTAAGTTAAAGGGACAATCAACCTGTGGCTCTCTGGCCCCTTGTAGAACAACTGAAGCACTCTGATAACCTATGACACAAGGCAAGGACCACTAGCTTACAGGCTGACTCCACTACCTACAAAGCAGCCAGAAATAGATGTACCAGACTGGTTAAGACAGCAAAAGCAAAGTACTCCAGGGAACAATTGCAGGACACCTGGGGAAAGGGAGGGATTTTTGTAGCACTATAAAATCCTTAACAGGTTGTGAATTCAAAGTGCCCCTGATTTAAGTATTACAGAAAAGGTACATTTCAAGAGCCATTGTAACTGGCTAATACCTTTAACAATATGCTTACAGACCTTAGCACAGTACTGCTCTGGAGTACCTCCATACCAAACCCACTAGTACTCCCCCCATGGCAACCTCACTCACCTCCGCCTCTATGACTGAATCCCCCTTTCTATCTCAAACAAATCACCACCAGCCAAGCAATTAAATACATCAAGAAGGTCCTGGGTAAAACAAGAACAGGAAGTGATAAGATCAACAAAAGAAGCTCGTAGCCCTTACATTAGAAACATAGAAGTTGATCGGCAGATAAGGACTGCAAGGCCCATCCAGTCTGCCTATTTTTTCTACCTTATGAAAAACTAGCACTCCCGCTTACAAAAGTTTTCAATTTATCTCTAGGAACATGTGTTGCCGACAAGTGGAAAACAGCGCTTGTCACCCCAGTGTTCAAAAATGGTATTAGAACATGCCTGAGCAACTACAGATCAATTTCAATACTACCACCACTGTCAAAGCCCTCAAAAGGATAGTATCAGACCAGCTCAAAGAATATCTTGATAAGTATAACCTACTATGCCCACAGCAACATGGTTTACAAAAGACACAGTACCACTACGCGCTCATAGACTATACCACTAACCTGCACAAGCTAGATAGCAGTAAAGTGGTGGGGTCTATGTTTATAGACCTCACCAAGGCATTAAACACTATGAACCACCAAATGCTGCTTAATAACTTATTGACAACTGGACTATCCCATGATGCGGTAAGCTGGTTCTGGAGCTACTTGTCCTCTAGAACTCAGTGCATAGAAATTAGCGGAGTCATCTCTGACCCTAGAGACGTAACCTGGGAGTCCCCAAGGGTCAATCCTTGGTCCTGTGCTGTTCAGTTTAACCATAAACTCACTCCCTCCACTTGCCCAGCAAAATGCTGATTTATGCTGATGATGCAGTTATCACTGTGTCAGGTAGTCATCATTCCATAGTAACTCAGGGACTACAAGATAGTTTTAATAACCTTGAAAACAGGTTCTCCCATGGCAAACTCCTACTTTAAAAAAAAAAGAAAAAAACTGAATTTCACTGCCTATTAATAAGAAAAAGTCTGGCCCATTGATCATTTTATCAAAAAGGGGACATTCTAGAACAAGTCCAGTCCTTCAAATACCTAGGCATTCACCTAGATGAGACACTATCCTTCTCAGTCCACATTAATCACATAGTTAAATCAGAAAATATCAAGCTTAAACTCCTATACTGCAACAGGCAGGCTATGACCCCAGAGGCCCTGAGCTTAGTGACTAGGAACTGGTACTCTCCTCTGTTGACTACGGCCAGGTTATCTACAGTACAGGGAGTGACAGGGCATTAAAAGAGTCAAAGTGCTCCCTGAATAAAGCTTACAGACTCATCCTAGGAGTGCCAGATAACATATACCTGTAGACTCTACTCAGAAACAGGATGGCTCCTCTTCACCTTAGAGTAAAATATCAGGCCTGCCTAACTGGCAAAAAAGCCCTGCTAGGTCTCACCCCTGGCTCTAAGGCCAGCTGATTCCTGACAAGTCAACAAGAAGCACTGTAAAGGATTCTCTACATGTCCCTTCAAACTTTGATCATATGCACAGTGCTCACGATTATACAGGGGCCCCAATGGCTGAATGAACTCCCAGCCCCTCTCATGGAGAATGACAAAATAGGCCATTTTAAAAGGAGCTCCACCACCACCTAGCTCAAGCTAACCAATGTGACTGCCTTAACTAAACATGGCCTAAAACAACTGACCTTAAAGACTCCCAATCCACCCTCTCCTCCCCTCCCCATTCAATCTCTCCCGACAAAGTCTAATTCTGGCCTGCTCTCCTCTAATCTGTGCTGCACTAAGTTCCTAACCTCTCACCTCCCCTCCTTCTTCCCCACCCATTTTCCTTACTGACAAATTCTAAGTAGACTGCTATGACAAAGTCTTTCAGACTGCCCCCTCCATTAGCAATGCACTTAGTAATTAGTATTTAGTAATTAAGGAGGCAATATAGTGTAGTAGTTTAAGGCTCTGAGCTGCAAACCTGAGACCTGGGTTTGAATCCCACAGCCCCACTTGCATACTGTGTGACCCTGAGCAAGTCACTTAACTTCCTCATGCTCCTAGGTTGCACCTGTAAACAAGCTTTCAGCTTAGTGTGTCTCTCCTCCCCGTAAAACAAAGGTAAAACAAAAAGCATTAATCAATGCCAAATGCTGTCTTGCTGGCATTGGCATTGGTAGTGCAGGAGTTAGAACGCATAATAGGAATGCAGTGAAGTATTGAACTAGCGCTAACCCCACCCACCCTGCAGAGACTGACAGGTGTTGGGGTGTGTGTGTTTGGGTTGTCAGCTCTAACACTCATGCCATTTTACCTCACCACCCTGTAGACATTGACAAGTGTTGTGGTGTGCTTTGGGGTCTTTGGGCCTTATACTTACCGCATTCCATAAGGAAATACACTGAGGTAGGTGCAGTGTAGGAGAATGGGGTGAACTTTGGGGCCAAATACTCCATGGCACACCTCGATACCTGTCACTGATTGCAGGGTGGTGGGGGGTGGAATGGTGGGGGCATTACAGCTGATGATCCCAAGTCACACCCCTGATGCCTGTCAGTCTCTACAGGGTGGGGTGTTACAGCTGGAAGCCCTAACACTGTAGGCGTGTGTTGGTATTGTCACTCCAAATTATCAACATGGGTTTTGTGACCTCACCTCATGAACGGCACTATCAGTGTGTTGCTTGAAAGGTAATTTTGCACAGTAACTGCGCTATTTTTTACAGGTACGGAAACACATTTTGGGTAGGATGTGAAAATGACATCTGTATTGTTCATGCAGGGTGTAAAAAATGATAACATTGAAAATCTGAAGTGAAAATATGAAAAATTGGCGAACTCATGAGCATGCATAGAAACTGCACAATGCAGGTTGTAACCCAATTATTTTGGGATTTTTAAACCACATTTTCAACATAGGCATTTTGGGACCTCCCTCATGAACAGTGGCACTGTTTATTTATTTATTTATTTCAATCTAGGATTACAATACCTTTGAGCTGAGGCTCTTTTACAAAGGTTCCATGTCAGCATGTGCAACAGTCATCATTTTAGTTACAAACATATAGTCATTGACTCACAGACATGTAATACCAGTAAATACTTGAGCTATGAGCAAGACATGGGAAGGGCGTGGGGGAAGTGAGGGTAGGAGATTGAGGGGAAGGAGGTGCAGGGGTAAGGGGGCCTGAGAGGTGGTTAGGGGTGGGGGCAGGAGTGGAGATACAGGGGAGGTGGGTGAGGTGGGATACAGTGCAGCCTGGGGGCCTTGTCGAGGGAATATGACAGGTAAGGTGCTAGGGTGCAAGGACAGATTGTAAGTGCTGGGTGCTGGGGCATGTGCAGCTGGAACAGTGGAAATGTTAAGATGAAATCGCAGGATACAAGCAATGAGAGGTGCAGCTTGGATTTGAAGAGGCCGAGTGTTGGAGGCGGTTGCTATGTCGCCGCCAAGAGAGTTGAGCCAGTTGGATGCCCGATAGGTGAATGATCTTTGTCCTCGAGTCATGAGACATCGTGGGTATGTAGTAGATGAGAATTGGATCTCCTTGTAGTGATGTTGCTATGTCTAGGCTTAAGGAGGGCACAGACACCAGGTGGGGCAAGCCCATTATAATTTTCTTGGTCGTGATACAGGTTTTGTATTTTATGCATTTGTCCAGTTGAAGCAATCCAGATTGGGAATAAAGGTCACATGTGTGGGTATGGTGATGTGAGCCAGTGATGAGATGACAGGCCTTATTCAGGGAGATCACGATACATTTGAGAGCAGTGGTAGTTGCAGACCCATATATGATAAGACCATATTCTATGATGCTGACGATGGAGCTTTGAAGGCCACTGACAGTGCTTCTGGGTTAGGTGTTTCCTGTGCCAGAATAATATGCCTAACCTCGCATTGGCAGACTTTGCAACATTGCTGATATGGACAGCATATGAGAGGTGGGTGATCCAGGGTGATGCAGAGGTACTTGAACGATTGTATTTGCTCTAGGGTGGCTCCTTGTGATTGTGTTAATCTGTCCCAAACGTTGATTTCCACAGCTGACTCATGCCATTGTGTGCCACAGGTACGAAAACACATTTTAGGAGGAAGTGAAGAATAACAGCTGTACTGTTCATAAGGAGGTGTAAAAACTGCCAGTGTTAAAAATCTGGCATGAAAATATTGCAAATTTGCGATTGTACAAGGGTGCATGGAAACTGCACAATGCACACTTGTAACACAGTCATTTGATGGACGTTTGTCACCAAATTTTCAACATAGGCATTTTAGGACCTCTGCTCATGAACAGCATCACCATAATTTTCCCAAACTGTCACAAAACTGATTTCACACAGCGATCGCTATTCTGCGCCGGACGTGTGAAAACACATTTCGACCAAGATATGTAAAATAACAGCTGTACTGTTCATGAGGAAGTGTGGTAAAATGCCAATTTTGGAAATCTGGAGTGAAAATATTACAAATTCACAAAGTTATAGCGTGCATGGAAACTGTGCAACCCACTCATAAAACAGCCAATTTTTGGATTTTTCACCAAATTTGCAACATAGGCTTTTGTGAGAGCCCACCGCATGAACAGTGGCACTGTTTCTTTAATCAGTCCTGAAAGGTGATTCAGTGCAGTGACCTCAAAATCACCTTCGGGACCGAATAATGCCATGACAGTGACTGAATTCATGAGGATGGTCCCAGTAACCACATGTTGAAAATGTGGTGCCAAAATTCCCAAAATGGCCGAGATATGCATCAAAGTTGAAAAACCCTATGTATGCCATTATGTAGCTTACTGGCATTTCTTCAGTTCGCAGTCGGCTTTGAAGTGCAGGCGTGTTCCGGTTCACGAAGATCATCGTGCCAGACTGTGGAAGTGAAATACGGGTTGAGGAGTGTGGGGAGGCAGGGTATGCAGAGGGTGTGTGCAGGTTGGCGGTGGGGCAGGAGAGACCACGTGGGGCCATGTTCTTCTTTTACAGGTAAATAAAAAAAAAAGACAACGAGGGTCGGTTTTCTTTTTTGCAGTGTTTGTTTGGTACACTGGGGTGGGCCTCATTGTACCATCTGCATAGTGGGAGGGGGACTGCAGCCAATGGGGATTGGGCCCCGCTGGTACAGAAATTGGTAGGGGGCACACATGATGCCGAGGGGACTGGACACCCTGCAGCACACAGCACACATTAGGGGCTGGGGACATTATGCGATGGGGAATGGGCTCCCCATCAACAAACTAAACTAGGCAGGGGGACTGAAGCCAATGGAATTTGCCCCCCATTGGCAAGGAAAGATTGTTCGGGGCACATGATGCCGAGGAGGATTGGACACTCCCTCAGCACACACTTGGAATGGGAGGGGCATCATGCCGATGGGAGTAGGATCCCTGTCGGCAAATGAAATGGCTGTGGCAGTCAGTGCCGCCATGTTTAGGAAAGTGCTTCACCAGCAAGGGCACGTCAGGAGGCATGTTCTGCTGCTGCTGCATGATGAGCTTAGCTCTCATTGCAATGGATCTTTTCTCAGATGTGTTCACCTCTTTAAGTATTGCTGGCGTGGTGCCTGCATGCTGGCTTATTGGGGAATGAGGGCGCATCTACTGATGCGTGCCTGCATTAGACCACAGTGACCGCACCTCCAAATCTGCTGTCTTGGAACCAACATAAAATTATTACAAAAGAAAAGTGTTTAACGTGTACTTTTTGAATATTTCCTTCATTAAGAGGGTAACTTTTAATAAAATAGTTTAAGAATGCTGGTTCCATTTCGAATCAAAATGCATCATTACAATCATTCAGTAGTGCTAGAGGATGAATGCTAGCAGGAAGATTTCCTGTGCCATGGTGATCAGGCTGTACATGACAGTGTAGCAGGATTACTGTAAGGCTGTCAGAATCCTTACAGCCAATCAGACTGCAGCATTTCTGAGACCCTTTTATAATCTCAGTTAATTGTCTGCTCTGGGATAAGAGAACCACAGAAAAACCCAGTGCAGCTACAGCAGCAAGGCTCATTTTTATTAATATTATATAGGTTTGTGTGTTTGCATGACAAATCTAATATCTGCAAGGCCCTGCTCCATCCCTTGATGCAGTGAATTCTTCTGAATGTCAGCTGAGCAGTCGCAGCAGAAAGGACAATCTGGTGCATACTGTACAAGATGTGTTACACTTGTGTAGCATGAGTAGTGATTTCATACGAAATTAAGAGGATGTTGTATCAATATTGAGTAAACACTACATAAACAAATAGGTTGCAAAGTTTTACCACAACTGCACTCGAAAATGTACCGCTTGTTAGTACATAAGTAAAACTCCACAATGGCAGAAGTTGAAAAATCTGTTGGATTTTCTGTAGTGAGTCTCAGTCATATATTTTAAACTGGTTGAAAAAATTAGTCAGTGTGTTGCAGAGTCAGTCATAATTGGTTATTCAACTAACTCCAGGGTCTAGCGTCAAGTCAGGCTAAGGTAATGCACTTTTCAAGGTATGACTACGGATAAACCCTTAAATTGTATCATGGAAGAAGAAGTGAGGTACTCCTAGGGCTCAGAAAATGAAAACTGATGTCCTCGTGCTGCAGGAGACACATCGTCCTCAGAATAATTCTCAGATGTACAGAAATGTTGGGAAGGCACATGGGTAAGTTCATGCTTTCATACCTGGGGAGGGGCACAATTTGGCTTTGACCCATATTTCTTGTGAAACTCATTCATTTCAAAAACACAGGTATAGAGAGAATAGACTTGACTCAGATACAACTTAACGGTGGGAGCAACATGGCTGTTGGGTCTATCTATGGACCGAACATAGAGTATGGGGATTTTTGAGGATGTGGATTTTTACAGATGATTTGCAATGGGAATGGTTCAGTTTGAAAGCCCCTGTGTTTCTGAAGTGATTATAATAGTGTTTCAAAGACATTATTTGATAGGTCCAGCAAGATGCCTGTGTCAGTGTTGGGGAACACTGGAGTCTGAAAAGATTAGCTGGCTAATATAGCCTTATATATTTATGGTGTCACTTCAGCCACAGTGGACAGGAGGATACTTTTTATTTCCATGGGCACAGCAATTATGTATGCAGAGACAGAATGTTAATCATGCCTGCTTAATCTCTGAAACTGGACTTGTCACACACAAAACCATACTGATCTCTGATCAAGCCTCTAATACTGTACATTTGGCTTGGTGGGGTTCTCCTCAGTGCCTGCTACAGCCTAAAGGTTGGACCTTCCTCACTTATCAGGAGTTTAAGTCCCATATGCAAGAGGTATTCACAGAATTCCTGATGATTAATAAAATGGGCAACACAATTCACACAACAAGACATATTTATGGGGCCAATTTCTGTCTTACACTAAATATAAAAAGAAATGTGATGCAGCTACAATCAAAACTCCAGAAAATAAAATGCAGTTGTGTTAGAAGCCCATATTGTCAACCAACCAGAACCGTGCCACTGTATGCAAAACCTCAGAAGGAATGTCATTCATTGAGCAGCGTGGTGGTGGAAAGGGATTCTCCTCACAGAAGCAGGCCAGTACTATGGTGGTGATACAGAGGCAAGTTACTGGCTTGGCAGTTACAAAACTGGGAGTGGCCAGAGCTAAGCTTGAGATGAGGCAGAAGGTTGTGGAAGGGTTTCCTCGACTGGGAGGAAAGCCAAGGTGTCAGTATGGCTCAATTGGTAGCATGTCTGCCTCTAGCCCAGAAGGTCGTGGGTTTCTTTCCCACTCTGGGATTGGGCTGATACTCTAAATGCTGGTACTTGAGTGCAGTACTAGTGGATGCTGTACTGTTGAGCTGTGCCATCCTTCAGATGAGATCCTAAACCAAGGTCCCTTCTACCCATCTCTGTTGCTGTCCTGGTTGATGTGAAGATGGAAGTAAAGAACCCAAGGCACTTTTGGCAAGGATTTTCCCTGTATTCTGGACAACATTCCTTTCCTATAAAATTGATTCATGCAACTGTCCAAGGCTGTGTGGGGGTGTTAATGTGCAAAATAGCTGCCACCACACATTCAGTCACTTCACTACCAGTCTCTCATTGCTCATAAAGCACTTTGGGGTACAATGTGTATGAAAAGCTCTATATAGATGCTAATTATTCAACAGCTCTATAGGTGAGGCCTTCTGCTTCTTTCACCAGAAGCTTCACACACCTCAGAGGTAACACCCACACAGACCAATACCAGTTTTAGCACCCATACTTCCTGTCGCTAAAGAACATTGCAAGGACTTAGACTTACCCCTCTCAGATCAGGAAGTGTTGGATACATTGCAAAGTCTGAGAAGTAGGAAGCTCCCTAACACAGACGGGCTACCAACAGACTTCCCAAACTACACTCACAAGAACTGCCGGGTCACTTGTTTGACATGGTGACAGAGAGTGTTAGCAATGGTGTGATGCTGTCCGCCATGCAGGCAGCCACAGTATCACAACTTACTTCAGGTAAGGACCCAACACAATGTGTCTTGTACCACCCTGTTTCTCTGTTAACAGTGGATTTCAAAATTGCAGCAAAGATTATTGCCTCCAGGCTGGAAAAAATTCTCTGGGCTGCATACACTTCGGACAAGGTGGGCCTTGTTTTGGAGGAGCAAGGAAGCACAACATTCATTGAATCCTAAATGTTATGCACAGATGGATGAAAACAGGTGAGAAGCATGGTGCAGCCATCCTCACCTTGGGCACGAATAAGCCTTTAACCGTATGGGTGGGACTACCTGTTTAAAACACTGGGAGGTTTGGATTGGCTGAGCAACTTTCTCAATGGGTGAAAACTTTGTATAGTGAACTGGAGGCCCAGATTTTAATTAATGGTAGCTTGACAAAACCCTTCCAGTTAACTCAAGGGTCATTCCAGGGATGCCCTTATCTCCTTCTATGTACTTCAGATCTTTGGAACACCTTACTGAGGCTATTTAGGGAACCCTAAAATACAGAGGCTGATGTCTGGTAATACTATGCATACATTTCAGTATTCACAGATGACCTTCTTCTCTACCTTCAGGATCCTATGACAGGACTGCCAGAGGTGCAGGCAGTCCTCACAGAATACGAGAATGGTGGGTCTTTGTGTAAACTGGACCAAAAGTAAGATACAGTATCATTATCAATAAGTTGGACAGAGACCACATTATTAACAAGCATATGGGGATACAGGTGGTCAACACAATTAAATATCTGAGGAGTCTGAATTCCTCCTCCAGTGTGTTACTATACAAACTTAATTACCTACCCCTTGTGACATAGTGGGAGCACTACCCTTAGCTTTATTATGTAGAATACATGTTAATAAAAGTGTACACTACATACGTGCTTGTACCTCTCCAGGTGCTGCCAATTAAACTCGAATACCCTGTTTGAAAGATTGAATTACTAATTGTGTGGGTTCTTGTGGAGGGTAAAGTGGCAATGATTTTCAGACATATACCGATATACCAGTTGCTACAGGGGAGGTGCTCTTCAGACTTTAAACACTATTACTTGGCATCCAAACTACAGTAGCCTTCATTCTGATAGGTGTCCCTACTCATGTACCAGCATGTTGCCACTGGAGGAAGAGGATCTGAGAGGTGACCTGTGTGTGTGTGTGTGTGTGTGTGGGGGTTAATCACCAATCCTTCTGGAAATGGGGCATGAATAACCCTTTCATCAACGCCAGCTAGGGCCTGCTAGCTACGCATAAATATATAGGGCATACCCCTGGCATTTCACTACATGCCTCCCTTACTGAAGCTTTTAAAGGCCAAAGCTTATACACAGTAATGTCTTTATACATCAGGCTCTCCTGAGATGAAAGAAAATTGTTTAAAAATGGTATCTCAATTGTATATGGAGGGACTAAGTGCTCTTTTCTGACCTCCAGAGAAAATGGCAGATACATGCTTGAGACTTCTTTGCATATCTAAGGGTGAGAAAACTCCTAATGCTAGACTGGGTGCAAAGAATGGGGAACTCCTGAATTCTCACCTGTTGAGGGAGAAATATACCAGCCCAAGCCCTTAAGCCCCTTATCCATGTACTATAAACTATTGCAAGAAGGTAGTTCCCCACCCACACAGACATTATCCTTAAATGGGAAGATGATCTAAGAATTAAATTCACACCTGAGGTATGGAGTAATGCTGCACTACAGTACACAGAGTGTGAACATAGTAATGAACTCTGGCAGATACAGATAAATTAATTATACAGAGCATATTATACACCAGTCCGACTAAACAAGATGTGTGCAAACCAATTCTCACTATGCCCTAAAATGTGGGGTCAAAGAGGTACCTTATCCACAAGACCTTAGCTTGTCCCATAATTAGTCCATTCTGGCATGCTATGCACCATATCATGGAGCATGTGGTGAAATCAGCTACCTAATACCACCTTTAACTTCTGTTGGAGATGAACCATGATCCCTATCTAATCTATCACCCTCCTGTTTATGGCATTTGGTACTGGTACTGTAAATGCACAATAAACAATTGCCCAACACTGGTTTAATGTTAAGTCCCCAAAATAGGACTGTTGTTAAAATATATATTTGTTGTGTGTTTTTCCAGTTATTTAACCTAGGTGAGACACACTAAGCTGAAAAGCTTGTTTACAGGTGCAACCTGGGAGCACAGGGAAGTTAAGTGACTTGCTCAGGGTCATACAGTATGCAAGTGGGGGCTGTGAGGATTCAAACCCAGAACTCCAGATTTGCAGCTCACAGCCTTAAACCACAGCGCTATACTGCCTCCCTAAGTGTCTCAAATTAGAAAGAACACAATTGGCAGCTAACAACACAGAGGATCTATTTTAATAAAATGTGGCAACCATTATATGAGGTTATAGAAAGAGAACATTTCAAGTACAGTGTACTTAACAGGCTCTGCCAGTTCTCATATTATCTTATTACCCTATCTCTATAGCCTGTATATACATATAATGAAATATTTTAATTGTTTTCCAGTGCATTGTAATACCGATCTGTACCTGTCTGATTTGAGATGTAATAAAACATGTTTACGGAAAAAAAAGTGCCAGGAGTCAGTTGACAGATTTTTTTTTTTTGGAAGCATGCTAAAGGTTTTGTGCAATTCAAGAACAACCACAATCATCAATAGTTATCATCACTGCCTTGTGAGCGTTGGTCTCCTTGGGAAACTGTACTGTATCCTCCACTAGGGGGTCCCTGTATGGCAAGGGAAAAATCAACTGGTTGCTAAAGGCTGAAGCCAGTACACCCGGTCTCTCACGACTGCCATCCATGATGTCAGAGTAGCAAGTAATGCAAAGCCTTACCCACTGCCATCCTCAGACCTTTGCATTGCAGCAATCACAACTCAGTGCCCAAGTATAGGCAAGGTGCTGGCTTTGTTCTGATGCTGCTACCATCACTATCAGTGGAGTCGACATGGTGATTATTATCACAAAACTCCTCCTTCTACTTTTAATCATTTAAATCATCTAAATCCAAGACAAGCCCCCACAGTGCAACACCCCTTCAAGGGAATGGCAATAAACCTACATCAGTGACCTGAATGGATGAGCATAGTCCAAGAAACTCCTGTGTCTGGGGTTATATGGTGGAATTGCTCCCGGGACTCCTTGCAGTCAGCAGTACTGGGTTGCTTGCACTGCCCGCTGCAGTTAGGTTTGTATGGGCACCTTGAGGACCATATCGTGTTCAGCTGATTCATCCTCAGGTTCCTTTGTCAGAGGTCTGAGCAGCACAGTGCCATTGCTGTCTGGTAGCGCTGGTCTCCATGGGAAACTGCACTGTATCATCCACTGGGAGTCCCTCTATGGTGAAGTGGACTCTCAATCAGTTGTTTGATAGTTGTAGAGGGTGCACTCCAGTCTCTGTGACTGTTATCCATGATATTAGAGTAGAATGTAATGCAAAGCCTTACCCACTGCCTTCCTTTGACCTTTGCATTGTAGTAATCACAACTCAGGCCCCAGTACAGGCAAGGTGCTGGCTTCATTCTTATCCTGCATGCATCACTCTCAGCAAAGGCAACATGGTGATTCTTCTCAGAACTGTGTGTATGTACTGGGCACTGGTTGTCATGCTACTCAGCTGCTTTTGGTCGATCACTCTATGGATGCTCTCTTTCAAGGCAAACAGGGAAACCCAGTCTACTTCCATGCATGTGCTTTAGCTAGCAACAGTTGACAGTTCTCTTATACAGTGAAATGATGAGACTACTACAACTGCCAAATGCCCAAACATTTCAGAACCAGGCCTTAAATGTGCACATTTTCTCACTTTCAAGAGCACTTGCTGGCAACCACCAAGCTCACCAATAGGGGATACTCTTCGAGTTAGCCACTGCCCAGTAATCTCCATGCTCCAAATGGCTACGTGCAGATGATTAGAGATAGGCTGTCACATACTGTCTTTCAGATTCGTGCACTTTCAATAGTTCTGTCTGGCTTTGGTACCATCTAAGCAACTCTCACAGTCCATAAACTTTTTCTAGGCCTCTTCTCCCGCATCACAACAAAGTTTAGACAAGTACTAATCTCATTCACAATATCAACCTCAGACCCTGAGCTGCACCCAATCCAGCTTCCCAGTAATGTGCGAATACATGCCAAGTCTGCAACATGCTCCTCCTATTCAATTCAGATCCACTCAAATTTCAGTCTATTCTAAATCATCTACAAATGTTCTCCAACAAATCTTTAAATATTCTAAATCTAAAGAGGCCCCAAAATGCAGTCCGCTTTCCGTGGCATGGCATCCAACTTGCACCAGTTATCTGGATGGGTGGGCATGGCCCAGGAAACTACCTTGCCTGGGGATATATAGCAGAACTGCTCCCTAGGAGCCTTGCTTGCACTCAATAACAGTGGGTTGCTTGACTGCCTATTGGAGCTGGTGGATAGGAAAACTATTTATATAGAGGAATAAACAGGCTGACACAATGGGCTTCAAGTACATGACTTTTCTGGAGGGCTCATGACAAATTTCATTTGTACAATTTGAAATCAAAGGCTCTAGGAGCCAAGTACTTTAGCTCACATATCATTCATTATGGTATCTTCAGTTTAAGGTATCCATTCTTACCCTTTGTTTCAGAGTGCTTTGCACACAAGTTGTGAAGCAGCTGACTACGTGGCACTTCCTAGCCTGCTTTGCTCCCAGTAGTTCTACTTCTGAACACAGTCTTGCACTCTCTCTGTCCTTTTGCTGAAGTGCTGTGTATGGCAACTAAGGCCAGTCTACCTGTACTTTGTGGCCATAACTTAGTGCCAAGTGATTCCCAATCCCCAATGCAGAAAAAGTGGCCCCAATGGGATTCAGGTGCTCACTGAAAATTTAAGTTAATTTTAAAAGCATTTATCAATGCCGAATGTTGTCTCATTGGCATTGGTAATTATCAGAGTAGAGACCCATAATAGGAATGGTAGTGAAGTACTGAGTGGCCTTCTTTTCACACCCACCCTGAGGAGTGACAGGCATTGGGGTGTGCATTTGGGTCATCAGCTATAGCAGCTCATGCCATGGTACGCACCCTACCCTGTAGACACTGAAATGTGACGTGGTATGCTTTGGGGACTTTGGGCGTTATATGTACCCCATTCCATAAGGAAATACACAAGGTGGGTGCAGTATAGGAGAATGGGGTGAACTTTGTGGCCAAACAGTGCGAGGCACACCACGATGCCTGTCACTGGCTGCAGGGAGGGGTGGGGTGGAATGGCATGAGTATTACAGCTGATGATCCCAAGTCACACCCCTGAGCGCCTGTCAGTCTGTACAGGGTAGGGTGCTACAGTTGGAAATCCTAACACCATAGGCTTGTGTTGGTCTTTTCACTCCAAATTTGCAACATGGGCTATTTGTGAGTCCACCTCATGAAGAGCGGCACAATCAGTTCGTTAGCTGAAAGGTGGTTTTGCAGATTGGCTATGCCATTTGGCAACACAGGGACAAAACACATTTTGGGCAGGATGTGGAAAATAGCAACTGTATTGTTCATGAGGAGGCATAAAAAATGGCAACGTTGAAAATCTGGTGTGAAAATATGAAAACTGGTGAAGTCATGAGCAGGCATAGAAACTGCGCAACACACATCTGTAACCCTATTATTTTTGGGAGTTTGTTAGCTACATTTTAACATAGGCATGTTGGGACCTCCCTCATGAACAGTGGTGCTGTGATTTTGTTAATCAGTCCCAAAAGTTGATTTCCCACAGCGACCACGCCATTTTGGGCCACAGGTGCGGAAACACATTTTGGGCAGGATGTGAGAAATAACAGCTGTACTGTTCATAAGGAGGTGTGAAAAATGCCAGTGTTGAAAATATGGCATATAAATATTACAAATTGCGAAGTTACAAGGGTGCATGGAAACTGCGCAATGCACACTTGTAACACAGTCATTTACGGACGTTTGGCACCAAATTTTCAACATAGGCATTTTAGGACCTCTGCTCATAAATAGTGTCAGCGTCATTTCCTCAAACTGTCCCAAGAACTGATTTCATACAGCCGACCACGCTATTCAGCGCTAGATGTGCGAAAACACATTTCGACCAGGATATGTAAAATGACAGCTATACTGTTCATCAGGAAAAATGACAATTTTGAAAATCTGTGAGTGAAAATATTACAAATTCACGAAGTTATGGTGATCGTGAAATAAGCATAACGCAACGCATGTAAAATAGCCATTTTTTTCACCAAATTTGCAACATAGGCTTTTGAGAGCCCACCCCATGAACAGTGGCACTGTCATTTTGTTACTCAGACCCAAAGGTGATTCCGCACAGTGAGCGCGAAATCACCTTTTGGGACCAAATAATGCCATGACAGTGACAGAATTCATGAGAGGTGTCCCAACAACCCCAAGTTGAAAATCTGGTGAAAAATTCCTAAAAATACCTGAGATATGCACCAAAACTGAAAACTGTATTTATGCCATTATAGCTTACGGCATTTCTTCAGTTCACGTCGGCTTTGAAGGCTGCAGACATGTTCCCTGGTCCATCAAAGATTGCCACCAGACTCTGGCGGTAAATATGAGGTGAGGAAGTGTGGGGAGGCAGGTGCGCATGAAGGTGGGTGCAGGTTTGGGAGGGAGCAGGGGAGGCAGCGAGGGACCGCTTTCTTTTTCACAGGGTTTAAAAGAACACAACATCATGGATTTTTTTTGCAGGATTTGGTACACTGGAGTGGCCTCAAAGCATGCCACCCAAGTGTTTTTGGGGATTCGTAGCTGACGGGGATTGGGCACCCCATTGGCACATACTGGGGAGGGGACACAAGCTGAGGGGTGATTGGGCACCCCTTGACATGCAATAAAGTGGGGAAGACATTATGCTGCAATGGGGGTAGGCTCCCCTATCAAGCACAATCAATGAGAAGGGGGATAAATGCTGACATGAGTGGGCTCCTTCGGGCATTGTGGACAGGCAGTGGTGGCAGTCACTGCTGCCATGTTGCCTTCACATCGGGAGGCGTGTAGTGGTCATGCTGCATGACAGCTTCACTCTCATTGCAGTGGACCTTTCTTTGTTCTATTGGCCACATTAGGGATCATCGTGAGGTCAGCGCCTGATGCTGGCTGATTGGAAAATGAGGCGCACCTTCTCAGCGTGTGCCCTGCATTTGCCCAACAGTGACCACACCTCCGATCTGCTACCACAATAATATGTTGGCTGTACATGCACGGCCAACATAAAAAGTAATAAAACTTTCTGGTTATAAAAGCACCATGAAACTAAATCTTATGTGTTTATCGTCACTGTTATTTGTGAAACAATGTCTGTACCTCAAATTGAAACATCGGTAAGATTGTGACGATTGCTGTATTTGTTTTACTCTTTTTGTTCATCATGTCCTGTATGTTACACCTGACTTGAACCTTTATAAAATAGCCTTACAGCTAAAAGGTATTCATCTGAAACTTTAAATAAATAAAATCCCACACTCTGGAAGCGGTTTATTATGATTATATAATGTCCCCTTTTTTGGGTGACAATAAATAAATAAAATATATATTTTTTCATTTTAAATATTTTATTTGAATTTATTGCTGTGCCAGAAAAAATAGTTCTGTTTGCTATGGAGACACTGCCCAGATTTCTTTCTAAGGAGATACAGCCTTTGCTATCCAGTAAGTGGTGTTGTAAGTGTGTTTTTGTCTCTGGACACACCACCACTCCATTTTGTTACTGCAGATTTGTTCTCTATTCCCATCCCATGCCAGCTGTTAGTTGTGACCAGCACTGGATTTCACTGTTTGTTTCAAGCGGACCAAGGAGTGGGAGAAAAGGGTGTAAATTAATGAAGCTGGGAAGTGCAGTGAGTGCTGCTATGCACGTGTTTACTTCCTCTGCTGTGGCCATAGGAGCCAGGTTTATAAACGCTTTGGTAGATTCCATGGGTCAGGTCAATGCCATCAGGTTTTAGGTGTTAAAGCAGTGCCCATGATCTGGGGTCACAGGTCAACCTACCCAGCACCACCATGGGTCCATGGGAGCAGGGCACCTTGTAACATAATGTGGGTCTCTGCATGTTTAGACCCTGGTTGGCTCCCTTGGTAGGGAAAGAAACTGAAACACTATTTCAGGCATCTGAACACTAGGCACTGATTGCGTGGCTCGCATTGCTTATATGGGGTGAGAGGGATGAGTCTCATGGTCCGCCCAGTTGAACTGTAGGTTATACCTTTCTGTTGTAAAACAGGAACATTACACACAGCTGCCAGTTAGAAATACCTTCCTGGCCTATTTACAAAACCTTTTGAACCAATGGCAGGGGCAACTTTTGGGATTCTGGGATTTATGGGGAACCAACCAGAAAATGAGGAATCATCATGTTGAAAAAATATCTATATGGCATGGTGGCACTGGATGCCAGGGATAAAATATAATTCACTGGGGAAGCAGGTGGGGACCAATCATGGACTCTCACAAAGACCAGTGACTAAGTGAGTGATAGACCAACAAATTAAAGTCATTATTGCTAAGCAATTAGTGGTCCTAAAAAAAAAAAGGCACAAGGCAGGTGGGTTGGTAGATGACTGAGATGGTAGCACCCCTGCCTGACCACAGGACTCTGGTCAAGGTGCAGTGTCTGTCATTAGACTGGCAATACACCATGCCCAGCAAACATACACAGTATGTATGTGGGTGTTCCATACAAGCAAGTTAGTGAGCAATACCTCATTTAAACATAGAAGCATAGAATTTGATGGCAAATAATGATGACTTGGCCCACCTAGTCTGCCCATTTCCCTACCTAACAGATAAGCTGCAGATCCTAGTTAACCCACAGCCTACTTCCTCCTACCCACCCCTAGAATTGTCTTATGACTGTCCCATGCATTATTGAATTCCACCACTGTTTTTCACTACACAACCTCCTCAGAAAGGCTATTCCATGGATCTACAACCATCTCCGTGAAAAAATACTTCCTCACATTAACTCTGAGCCATCCCCTCTATCTTCAAATTGTACCCCTTGTTCTTGCACCCTCTTTTCCTGAAAGATGCTACCCTCTTGGAGTTGGTTGATTCCTTTGAGATACCTGAAAGTTTCTATTATGTCCCCCTGCTCTCCTTTCCTCGAGGGTATACATATTAAGCTCCTTAAGTCTCTCTTCATATATCTTCTGGTGCAGACCCTCGCCATTTTAGTGCCCTCCTCTGGACTGCCTCCATCCTGTCTTTGTGGAGATTGGGTCTCTAGAACTGCACACAGTACTCCAGATGGTCATGGTCTCACCAGCTGTCTGTACAGAGAGATAACACTTTCTGTTTTCTACTGGCGATGCCTCTCCTATGCATCCCATCTCCCCAGCCCTCCTTACTGCCCTCTCACATTGCTTGCCCACATTTAAATCAACTGATATGACTACCCCCAGGTCATTCCATTTCTTCCATTTCACAGCCACTAAGATCTTGTGACCATATTTGTATTGTGACTCTACCCCTTCAGCTGCTAACTTACAGGTCTTTCCAAAATTACATGCCAGTTTTGGTAGTGATGGAGTTCTCCTCCTTCCATTTACCATTATATTATAGGAAGGAACCATTAGGAAGGTCAGCTGGGCAGCCTTGAGTCCAATAAATATAATGCTCCTGTCTTGTATATAATTTGATTGTATCTGGGGGTTAGTGTGGAAGTTTCATCCTGATCCATTATCTAGGTCTTCTTCCTTTATTTTTTAACAAGGGTGGTAGCTAGGTAGGTACTACTAGGTTGGTAAGGTAATTTAATTGGTTTCATAACTTTGGTTTGCACATTGCAATTAAGTGTGGGGATCCAGCATTTTACCATGGCATGCCACTGACTCTGACTCACTACACTGACTTGTAGGCCTGACCACACAGACACACTCACCTCTGTTGCACTGTCTGTGCAGTGTGAAAGATTCAATTGCTGGCTCTCGCTGACGACTGCTGAGCCTTCCTCAGACTGCTGCTCTCTTCTCAGCCTGAAGTCTCGGACTGCAACGCGTGCCAACTGCTGACACCTCACCCGATGCACCCCGCGACTGGAGCTGCCCGGTGTGACTGAGTCTTGACTGACTCGGATGACTCCACCAAATCTGGCCAGGCTATGTAGGTCTTGATGCCTAAAATCCATATGCACAGCAAGGACCTCGTCCAGGTGTTGCTGTACGTATGATTTTAAGCATCAAGACCCACATAAAAGCAATAAAATAAATAATAGTAAATCGCAGCCACTGCTATTCATTCATAGCAAGTGGTGTTTGCCACATCACAGACTGGGTGGAATACCCATAGTAATTTGTGTCCATGTGATTGGGACCCCTAAGGCACTTCCTCATTTATTAGAAAGGTTTGGCACTTTTTAAAATATTAATTTTATTCGAAGATCATCATTGTAGCAGCCCCAGACTCCTGCAGCATTGTAGAAAGGTATGTGGGATGGGATCGGGCTGCTACGATTAGTTTGCAGGTCACCTTTAATAACAGTACTTCCAATACCTAAAAAGCTCCATTGTGCCATCTTGAAATTTCACTTTCAAAATTGACAGCCTGAATTCTGTGCTTCAGAGAAATGAAAAAAAAAAATGACAGGCTTACTACCAGTTACCTTTGAGTTGTTTGAGTTGCTACCTTGAATCAATTTCCTGAACCTCAGAGAAGAAACAACTGAAAAAAAAACATTTATTAATTTCATAAACACAACAAATGCTTCTCTATTGTTATTTTTTACTATCATAAACACATTTTATAAGTGCAATAAGACACTCCAGGATAATGGTAGTAGTGCCCTAAATACACTTCCATGGGCTGAACATTATGGCCTGTAGTCTAGTACCTTACTACACACATCCATGGCACTCTGCTAACAGCCCTGTCATATCTTATTTGTTGCATTTAATTGAACTCAGCTTATCACAGAACCCTACAATGCACAACTCCCAGACTGGAAACCACACACCGACTGACTGTCTACTTTTCTTACTCTCATAGAAATATAGACTTGAGGCAGATAAGGACCGCTTGCCCACCTAATCTGCCCATTTCCTACCTATTAGATAAGCTGCAGATCCTAGTTAACCAACAGCCTACTTCTTCTACTCCCACAAGAATTGTTTTATGTCCGTCCATGCACTGTAGTAGCAGGAGCATTTCCAGAGATATTTAGTAATCATTGAATGACTAACTGTGTGAAAAATTAGAGCTACTAAGACCCTCCAAGTTATCCTGGTCAGATCTTTCTTCAACTTTATTACTGAAGATTTTCTCTCTGATCTGTCTATTGCTAACAGGAACCCTACACAGTGTTTTTGGACCTTGAGATAGCCTTAAATAATTTCCAAACTGTCTTCAACTCAGTCTGTGATAAAATATCCCCTATCAGGAATGTAAGAGTAAGGAAGTTCACCTCCTGTGTATAACAAATGATATGACAGTATAGACCTGTTTAGAATCAGGGACACTGCTGAGGCACAGATAAAGTAACCAATGCCCCTGTTGACAGACAACAATATAATCTTAAAAATCTCTGCATTAGCCTTACCAGCAAGTCCCAAACTAAAGATTTTAAGAACAAATTCTCTCAGTTCACTAAAGATCCTAAAGTTCTGGAACATGGTCCATAATCTGTTGAACCCAGCTGGACAATCATATCATCTCTACCTCCCTCACAGATCTAATCAAAGTCCAATAACCTTGCCATTGCAAATTCCATGTCACAACATCATTGACACTGTGGTAGTTTGGATCTGAAACAGCTGGTCCTTTTTTTAACCAGGAGAGACACACTAAACTGCAAGATTGTTTACAGGTGCTACCTGGGAGCTCAAGGAAGTTAAGTGACTTGCTCAGGGTCACACAGTATGCAAGTGGGAGCTATGTGATTCAAACCCAGGTCTTCAGGTTTGCAGCTCAGAGCCTTAAACCACTGCACTATACTGCCTCCCAGTCCTCAAACTGCCTCTACTGGCCTGGACCTATGCCTCCTCAAATGAGCAGTGGGCTTTCACCCTGCTTAAAGAATCTGATGTGCTTTATAAACTGCACTCCACTGACCCACTTTTAATGCTAGTCTAATTGGCCTTTGTTTAAATCCTTTTTTGCAGTACCTCAGCTGTTTCACAGCAGCTGACTCATAAACATAACTTCTTGCTGGTCTCTGGTACCTTCCCTGATGCTTGGAAATAAGCTGTCATCATACTGCTACACAAGGAGGTGACATACATTTCTAACAACTATTTCCCAATCTCTCTAGTGCCTGCGATTGGTAAGATTTCTGAAAGATTAATCAGTACCCAGCTCACTGTTTACTGTAACAAGGCAAACATCTTCACTCTGTTTCAGTTAGGTACCTGTACATAGTGCAAACACTTCTGACATTATAAACCACTCCCTATCCCTACTGTTACCTAAACTGGAATTCTCTGGTTCTACTGGTAACTCTGTTCTGTTCTTCAAATCATATACTAGGTAGGACTCCATTGTAAATGAGCCTCAGCTCAACTGGATTATCCTTTTCTTGAATGCAAGAATACATAAATTACTATTACTACTATATACAGTATCTGGTCACTCGGGGCAATCTCCTCTTCACTCCTGTTACTATAGGAGTCACTCAGGTCAGGTTTAGAGACACTCCTTTTCTCAGTTTTTGTGAATGATCTTCCTCCTGTTTCAGTACAATACCTGCAGCGTACATATGTAAGCTGATGATATGGCCTTGTGTAGTGCTGCACCAAGTTCAACTCTTACTCAGCTGAACCTACCAAGGGACTTTGTAAATATCCATAATTGATGCATATCAAACCAGCTTGTGCTAAACCAACAGAAAACAGTAGGAATGCTTTTTGGCAATAAACACTGGCTTATTGTATTTGCTCCACTGCATCTTTATTTATTTGCTTCAAAGGTTTTACCAGGAAAAACATACACATGGGGTAACAACATGTTTTCCTGATGTTTCTGGGTGTGGTGCTGTGTGGAAAGTAGACAACCCTCTTCCCTCAACCTCTCTTTTGTTTCCCAAAAGTTACTATGAAACTGTTCACTTGTCTGAATTTACACAGCATATTGTTAACTACACCTGTATGGAGGAACCTGAACCACTGCAATTGTACAATGTATTGTATGTAACTTGACCACTTGCTGTATTGCTTGTCTCTAATTGTGCTTTAGTCTTATTTGAATCTAACTACCCACTGTATATTTTCCCATACCACATGTTGAGTGTGTGTGTTCTGTAACTTATGTACTATTTGTAACTGTGTTGCTTTGCCACCTCATGGTCCGGGTTGTGACTGAAAATGATCCTCTGAATAAGTGCACCTACACAGTTAGCAAAGCCGTAAATAAATAACTAATAACTAAATAATAAACAAGGTGCAAAAGTATAAAGAATTACCAGTCATGCAAAATAAACAACTATTTGGTGCAGAGTAATTGTATAATAATTTAAAAGATGTAAACAACAAGAATATTTGGTGCATAGTAACACAGCACAACATGGTGCCAAAGGTAAGGTAAAACTAGAAATTATCCCAGCCAGCAATATGTTAGAGTGAGGATGGCAGGGAGGAGAATCGCACTGAACAGCAGGTTGAGGGGCCATGCTGGTTGGTGCGAGGGGGCAGCTAAGAGCTGGGGTAAGGGACAGTTGTAGGAGTGAGCAGTGAAGTCACAAATTAGAGATTTAAGAAGCATGGGGTAGAGATAGAGCAGATAGACAAGGGAAGAGGAGGACCAGCACTTAGGAAAGTGATAGGAGATGGCAGCTTGGCCAACAGTAGATTTCCTATGGGGAAGGAAAAGCAATGAAGTCAGTATTATGGTGTGAGTAGGGGATGTGGGGGAGTAAGAAAGGAGAGGTAAGGGAGAGAGGGAGAAAAGCCAGAATTTGGATATGAAGGAGGCACAGTGAGTTATGCACCTGGCATCAAGGGAAAAGAAAGGAGGGAGGGAGGAGGAGGAGGGAGCAGTGGTGGGTGTGAGGGGGATAGTCCGGGGCAAAATGGCAGAAGAAGTGAAAAGTGGGTCCAGTTTGGCAAGGGTGGACTTTGAAGAAGCACTGTAAAACAATGTTGCCATAATCGAAAACAGAAAGAACATCTTTGAGATAATCTCGGTGGGCAGTAAGTGGGATACTCATTTTATTCCTGTAGCACATACCAAATGTGGGATAGTGCCTATACTGGATGGCATCCACATGCACTAAGAAATCAAGATAGCAATCCATTGAGACCCTGTGATACTTAAAAGAGGGACATTCTCACCCCAGTGCCCTCAAGGGTATGGAAAAGAGGAGATGAGTGATCCTGGCAATCCTCTGCCTGGAGACCAAAGGTCATGGAAATCATTTTCTGGCATTGAGGACAGGTACTTGACCAGAACCAGCACTGGATATTGTCAAAGTCCAGTTGGAGCCAAGCAGTGAGGTCAGGAGCAGAGGGAGCTGGAGACGAAGAGCACTGTATCATTTGCATGCATGTGAATGAATGCAAAGAAGCAGACAGCAGGAAGGTAATTTAGAGACAGAGAGAGACTAGACCAAGGACAGACCCTTTGGGTATGATGGAGCAGATGGGGAATGGTGAGATAGGGTGTTGCCAGTGCTGACAGCATGAGACCTGCCCTCCAGGTAGAAGTGGAGCTAGCTGACTGGAGTAGGCAGATAGCTCTGCTGACTTAAGCTTGTCCAGAGAAGGATAAAACTCCAGGAAAGACTTTGAACAGATGATACTACAGTGTTGGACTATGGTGATGTCATATATGGTACAGCCCTCAAATTATTGCTTTCCAAAATTGGCTGCTTTTATAAAGCATTATACAGGCTCACCTTGAGCTGTGTCCCTTATACATCACTGTACTATGTATGATAACCTAGGATGGATACGTTTGACTGTATGGTGAACACCCTTCTAGGTGCTAAATACTAGACTGGTAAACTCTGTGACTGCTTCTGTAATCTGCTTAACCCTGCCACTAACCCCTCTTACATGATAAGATCTCTTCTGGACGAGAGGCTGCAGATTTCCTAGCAAAACAAGCATCTGTCAATGCTGAATGTTGCTTGCTTCTATGTGCTGTTTAGGTATTTGGAAGTCATTGGAGTGTAAATATTGAAAATATGCGAACTTACGAGCGATGCGTAGGAACAGCGCAATGCTGCGCTCGTAAAACAGTCATTGGTAGGAAATTTTCACCAAAATGTTCAACATAGCCATTTTAAGACCTCTGCTCATGAACAGTGTCAGTGTGATTTTGTTAATGTGTCCCATACATTGAGTTTGCACACCGACTGAGCCATTGTGCACTACATGTGCGGAAACACGTTTTGGGCAGGATGTTAAAAATGACAGCTGTACTGCTCATAAGGAGGTGTGGTAAAATGGCAATGTTGAAAATCTGGAGTAAAATATTGAAAAGATTCGCAAACCTACGGCGTGTGTGGGAACTGTACAGCACAATAGTAAAACAGTCATTTTAGGAATTCTTCCACCAAATTTTCAACATTGCCATTTTAAGATCTCTGCTCATGAACAGTGACACTGTGATTTTCTTAATGTGTCCCATACACTGAGTTGCACATCGACTGCGCCATTGTGCGCCACATGGGCGAAACATGTTTTGGGCAGGATGTGAAAAATTACAGCCACTGCTCGTGAGGAGGTGGTAAAACAGCAATGTGGAAAATCTGGAGTGAAAATATTGAAAATTTGTGAACTTACCAGCCTGTGTAGAACTGTGTGCCATCGTAAAACAGTCATTTTAGGAATTTTTCACCAAATTTTCAACATAGCCATTTAAGACCTCTGCTCATGAACAGTGTCACTGTGATTTTCTTAATTTGTCCCGCATCATTGATTTCGCACACCAACTGCACCATTCTGCGCTACAAGGCGAAACACATTTTGGGTGAGATGTGAAAATGACAGCTATACTACTCATAAGAAGGTGCAGTAAAATGGCAATGTTGAAAATCTGGGTGAAAATATTGAAATTCAGCGAACTTACGAGCCTGCGTGAGGAACTGCGCATATAAATAAAACAGTCATTTTGGAATTTTGGACCAAATTTTCAACATGGGTTTTGGGACCTTCTCTCGCATATGCTGTCACTATCATGGCGGTATTCAGGCCAAGGTGATTTCGCAGTCACTGCACAGTCACTGCGCCAAAATCACCTCACGAACCAGAATAACACCATGACAGTGACATCTTTCATGAGAAGGGTCCTAAACCATGTTAGAAATTGCAAAATTCCACAAAATACCTGAGATATGCAATAAGTTGAACCCCCATCTAGCCATTATACGAATACACGGCATTTCCTCAGTTCGCGGTCGGCTTTGAAGAGTGCAGGCGTGTTCCAGTCCACCGAACATCGTCCGCCGGAGTCGCGGAGATAAGTATGGGGTGAGGGGGTGTGGGGAGGCTGGGTGTGTAGTGGGTAGTGCGGGTTGTGGGAGGGGGTCGGGAGGCAGCGCGGAGACCCGTTTTGTTTTATAGGTTTCAAAAAAAGAGCGTAGTGGGGCGTTTGCCACGCTGGGGTGGGCTCCCAGCATGGCACAAGGGCAGAGGGCCGTTCAGCCGGCGGGGATTAGGCACCCCGTTGTGAGACTGATTGCCACGCTGGGTGGGCTCCCAGCGTGGCACCAACTCTGAGGGCGGCGCAGCTCAGCTGGCGGGGATTGGGCACCTCGTCAGCTACACAGTACATGTGGGGCACGCACGCCTGCGTGTGGGGGCTACACTTCTTTCGGTGCTCACTGAGCGTAGCCCCCTTTCAACTATGCCACTGCATTTTGGGCGTGTCACAGACAGCTCCAAAATGCATTAACCGAAACGCGCCTGCCAGCTCACTGACTGAATTGGAGGAGGAGGTGACACACCTCCGAAATCTCGATGATGGCACTATGTTTCTTGCACATCGTGCAAGCAACATAAAAGCAATCAAATCAAAGCGGCAATCAGCTTCAGGCTTTTTAAAGTCTGGTATAACTTTCCACATGAAATAAACTGCTTCCTCAATCTGTGTACTGTATATCAAGCTAAAATAGAATCATTACTTATCCTTTGCCCAAATCGATTTCAACCCTCCCTGATATAGTTACTATGTCTGTAGTCATATATTTGAACTATTTACTGCTGCACTGTGCTTCTGTGTATTCCTGAGCTTATGATTGACTGTATATTATAGTATATTTGCTATATTGTTGCTCTGTTAAATATGCTACCTATTTCTCCTTATTCCTTCCCCACCCCTTAATTCCTCCCCAGGACACACCTGTAAATGAGACTAGTAGATTCTTTGTATTGCTGCTTACCTAGTAAAACAATTTCTAGTTACTAGTTACTGGATTTGCAGTAGTAGTGACAGGTGGCAAATGCTGCACCAAAACATCTAATTGTCATCTCAGTTGTTCCTATTTGCAAGATTTGCAATACCATAGAAAGGAAGTGTGTCTTGGAAGAGTCCAACAATGTGAGCCTATAGCTCAGTGATTAGAGCACTGGGATAGTATTCAGGGGACCTGGGTTCAATTCCTAGTAGGTCTCATTATTTCTTTCTGACTACAATATTTGGTCTAGTAAAACAATTGAAATTAAATGAATAAATAAATCGATAAAAAATATGTGGCTGGCTGGCTCTAGTGGCACTGAGGGTTAAGGCACTGTACACCATACATCATGCCATGCCCGGCGACCCAAGTTTGGGAATGAACTCGGGCCATTGGGGTTCAGCAGGGAGGAAGGGACTGAACATCCGGAGGACTGCTTTCCTTCCTGGGGAGGAGAGCTGGGAAATGCCCAACTCCTGGGTGGCCCCGACAGTAGTCGGGGTGGTGCAAGGAACAAATGGCATTGCAGATGTGGGGCAGAGCTGCGTGGATGTTGGCATGTAGTGCCCTTGACGTCATTGGACATCCGAGGTCTGAGGGCAACCAAGAAAAAAATCCTCACTCGATCTAAGGAGGTGATGAGAGCTCCTATGGCAGGCACCCACATCCACATCACTGGGCTCTCTCCCTGAATGCTGGCTGAGCCCCCACCGGACAAACCTCTTACCTCAGAAATGCCACCAGGTAGGAGAGGCAGGCCTCCAGGGGAGTGATGCGGGGGTGGAATCTGTTGGGGGGTGCTGGAGGGAAGGAAGCCTCAGGCTGGGGAGTAGAGGTGCCTGGTCAAGACAGCACCTCTGAGAGGTGCCCTGCCTGAGTAGAGCATAAAGAGAATGTACAAAAATATATGTATGGCTAAATTTATTTAGCCAAAGATTCCTGGGAAAAACAGTTTAGTTGATATTGAAACTTGCAAGTCACAGTGGTGGTGTTCTCGTTATGTCCATGGCAAATCATCAGATTATCTAGGATGGATTTGCCATGTTGAATTTTGGCTGAAGCAGTGTCCCAGAAAAGTGAGCTGTAGTTCATAGTTAAGTCTGTCTTTCTGTATTGGTTGAATTCTTATTTATGTAGTTGTTTGGCTAGGCTGCTTGGGCTTGTCGCTAGTAACCTTCTGGAAGTTTCTGTGCTTATAAGCTCAGCTAGGATCACATTCCAGGTAACTGTGTTTAAATTCTTGTGTGTTCTTTCACCTAGCAGTAGTTGCTGAATTTATTTAATACAGTTGATTTTATGATTTATATTTTGATTTTGCAATATATATTTTGAGTTTGTGATTTATATTTCAACAGACATTACTAGTAACCTTCTGGATGTTTCTGTGCTTCCAACCTTAGCCACAAACAATTTACAGGTAATTGTGTAAAATACCTGTGCGTTCTCACACCTAGCAGCAGTTGCTGAAGTTGTTTGGCTCAGGCTATTTGGGCATTCTGTTACTAGTAACCTTCTGGATGTTTCTGAGCTTCTAACCTCAGCTAGGATCACATTCCAGGTAACTGTTTAAATGCTTCTGTGTTCTTTCACCTAGCAGTAGTTGCTGAATTTGTTTAATACAGTTGATTTTGTGATATATATGCCTACAGGCGTAACTGTGCTGTGGGGGAAACTCCACACTGGGTTGATTGTTTTAGGTGGGCAGCACTGTAGGACCCACCCCACCATTTAACTCTCCCACCCCAGGGCTCAGATTACTTTTATAGGCACCTGTGTTGCACAACTTCCTGCTGCTTCATTGGTAGGGACTACATCCACCTACTGTTTAGCAGAACATGCGGGGCAGACAGACAAAGAGAAGGAAGAAAGGGGGAAAAGAAAAGGGAGTAAAGACATAAAGGAAAACTTAGCAAGTATTTGAGGGCACTGTAGAAGTCCACAGGATGACATGTGGAGTGGTGCATGGCAGTGGCTGTGGAGCAGCTGTCTCAGGGAGACATTCTAGAGGCTGTGATGCTGCCCTTCTGTTGACACCTCTCTGTGCTGGGAAGGAGGTTGCCTGTCTCCAAGCTGAGTTGGCCAGGTTACAGGCTACATCCACCCTTACCCGGAGGTCCTCAGGTCCACAACCTAAACCTTAAAGGATGCCCAGAAGGAGGACTGGTTGGTCCACGGTGGGCTCAGGAAGAGTGAAGGGGTGGTCTGAAGCACATCCCCAACTGGTCCAGCTTAGTAACTCTTTCGCTGTACTGGAGGAGTAGGAAAACTCCACACAGGCAAACATAGCTGCGACCAAGGAGGATGGGTGGGTCCTCCAAGATGAAGCCCCAGGGAAGGGGGGCACAGGATCCCAGAGGAGGGGGAAGCTACTCCGGATGGGTGATTCTACCTGCACAAGGCAAGGGGAGGCTAGGTCATTCCACATCCAAAACTTCAACTCCTGGTAGGGATTGGTATGGAAAGGAGGGATTTGGCTTCATGAAGGACTGAGGCCCAACCTGGGTGGATGCAAGCTTGTATAAGAAAGATGACCTGCATTCATCTGAGAAGGGACTTCAGTCCTTAATGAGAAGTTTGAATGCTCAGCAGTGAATATTTAAAGTGGCCAAAGGGGAGGGCCAGGGAGGATCAGGAGGCTTAGGATCACCCCCCAACTGTGGGCATGTGCAGGAAAATGAGTTAACACCAGAGTCAGCTGACACAAGCAGAGAGAGCCACTCAGAAAAGCATGGGAGGCAAGACCACATAATAAAGATAACTGGGGGGAGGCAGGACAGTAAGAACAAGAGCAGAGGAAGAATAGGTGCAGAACAAGGATAGCTGAGTAACAAATGCCCAGCCTGGGAAATAAATCCCAGACCTGAAGGCCTTGTTAGCAGATGCAGACCTCTACATAGCAGCTACAACAGAGACAAGGTACACTGCTAATCATGGGTGGGATATCAATGGGGCTTAAACTCAGGGCTACCCTGACCTTTATAGGTACATCAGGAGCAAAGGAAGACCAAGGAGGATAGTGAGGCTAATAAAGGGAGGGAGGATGGGCAGAGGGAGACTGTGAAAAGGCAGAGATACTAAACAAAATATTTTGCTCAGTATTTACAAATGAAGAGGAGGTACATAAAACAAACAGTAGTAACACTCTGGATACAGAAGTTGATACCAGCCCATTTACAGAAGAAAGGGTTCTGAAAGAACTCTTAAAACTGAAGGTGGACAAAGCAATGGGGCCTGATGGGATTCATCCCAGAATTCTAAAAGAACTAAGGGTAGAACTAGTGACACCACTGACTACCCTTTTAACAAATCATGGGAGGAAGGTGAATTCCGAGGATTGAGGAATGCAGATGTGATTCCCTTCACAAAAGCGGGAGCAAGGAGAAGCAGGAAACTACAGACCTGTTAGTTTAACCTCAGTGATGGGGAAAATGATGGAATCACTCTAAAGGAAAGAATTGGTTTAGTATCTAGAGGCCAGAGGGCACAGGGCCCCAGGGCAGCATGGATTCACAGCTGGAAGGTCATGCCAGATGAATCTGATAGATTTCTTTGACTGGGTGACCAAAAGTACTAGATCAGGGAAGGGCTGTGGACATGGCCTACCTAGACTTTAGCAAGGCATTTGACACAGTCCCACACAAAAGATTACTACAAGTTAGCCAGCCTGGGAGTAGGTCCCAAGATGAGAGCCTGTAAAGAACTGGCTGGAGAATAGGACACAGAGAGTAATAGTAAAATGGAGTCCACTTAGAAGAAAGGAGGTTACTAGTGGGGTACCGTAGGGTTCAGTATTAGATCGTCCTTCAATGTCTTTATAAGCGACATTGCAGAAGGACTGGAAGGAAAAGTATGTCTCTTTGCAGATGACACTAAGATCTGCAACAAGAGTTGATGCACAGGGTGGGGTGGAAGGATGAGAAGGACTTGGCAAGGTTAGAGGAATGGTCAAATGTATGGCAGCTTAGATTCAATGCTAAGAAGTGCAAGGTAATGCACCTGGGAAACAAAAACCCAGGGAAGAGTACACAATAGGGGGTGAGATACTAACAACGACAAAAATGGAAAGGACCTGGGGGTAGTCATCAGATGACCTAAAGATGGGCAAGCAATGTGAGAGGGCAGCAAGGAGGGTTGGGGGATACTGGGATGCATAGAGAGGCATCACCAGTAGAAAACAGGAAGTTATTATCCCTCTGTATAGACAGCTGGTGAGACCCCATCTGAGTACTGTGCAGTTCTGGAGACCCAATCCTCAGGAAAGACATAGACAGGATGGAAGCTGTCCAGAGGAGGGCAACTAAAATGGTGCAGGGTCTGCACCGGAAGACATATGAAGAGAGACTTAAGGAGCTTAATATGTATAGCCCTCGAGGAAAGGAGGGAGAGGGGGACATGATAGAAACTTTCAAGTATCTCAAGGAATCAACAAAGTCCAAGAGGGCAGCATCTTTCAAAAAAGAGGTGTGTAAGAACAAGAGGGCACAATTTGAAGATGGGGGGCGGCTCAGAGGTAATTTAAGGAAGTATTTTTTCACAGAGAGGGTTGTGGATGCATGGAATGGCCTTCCGGAGGAGGTTGTGGAGTCAAAAATCAGTGGCGGAATCTGCCATGCATGGATAGTCATAAGGCAATTTGGGGGTGGGGGTAGGAAGAAGTAGGCTGCTGGTTAACTAGGATCTGCAGCTTATCCAGTAGGTAGGGAAATGGGCAGACTGGGTGGGCCAAGGGTCCTTATCTGCCATCAAATTCTATGTTTCTATGCTTCTATGTAACAACACCTACCTTCCTAACAAGAGTTAGTGTACGTGTCTGAGTTGGGTGAAGGGAACTGTTATCTGTGCAGTTACTAGGTGAAGAAGAGAGCTGTGAATTAGGGGAGTGGCTTAGGCAGTATGAAGCCAGGTGTTTGGAATTAAAACTGCCCTAGATAGCTTTTGGCAGAGAGCAGCAAGAGGAAGGAGGTGCAGTTAGAACTTTACTACTCTTCTACTGGGAGTATATAGCCCTCCCTCCCCACACTCCCCAACCCTTCACTAGTTCCATTTTTATAGGCATAGGATTTGACTGACAACAGGAACTTCCTGTTTGAGAGCAGGAAGGGAGTGATCACAGAGGCACAAAATACTCACCATCCTAGAAGGAAAAGAGTAGCCTCCCCTCCCATAGCTGCTGGAGGTCTGACTCTGAGCAAATAAGGAGGAGACTACTGAGGAATACAGGAACTCCTGTCCCAGAAGAGGAAGGGCAGCAGCTGTGGGGCCCAGAAGAGGAAGGGCAGGAGCTGTAAGGGCATGGAGGCAGTAGGAAAAGAAGGGAGACAAAAAGTAAACAGAGAGAAGAAAGAGTAAGCATACAAAACAACAGTTGAGGGCCACAAATAAGACATGATGGGAGTGGTGCAGCAGCAGTGCAGTGGCTGTGGAGTGGCAGTCTTCTGGGAGATGTTCTGGAGGATGCTATGTTGTCCCATCTGCAGGCACCTCTCTGGGCTGGGAGGGAGGAGGTTGCTCCTCCAGGCTGAGTTGGCCAGGATCAGGGACCTCTTCTCCCACCCAGGGACCACCAGGGCCATTGCCGCCACCCCAGAGGTTACCAAGAAAGAGGACCAGCTGGACCACAGTGGACCCAGGGAGGGTGAAGTTGTTGGAACAGAGGCACATCTCCAGTTGTACCTCTCCACAATTTATAAGCCATTCTGACAGAGTGTGGATCCTCTATGGAAGCACCCATGGTGGAGACCAAGGAGGATGCTCGAACCTCCACAAAGAATACTCACAGGAGGGTGGCATGGGACCCCACAGGGAAGGAAGCAACCCTGGTGGGGACTCATTGTTAGGGAGTAGAACTGGGGAGGGGGGGAGGGGGAGGCAAGATGCCTGCCTGGTGCCACAGCTTGAGAGACAGGGAGAAAACTCTCAGGACGCAGAGCAACTGCATGGGGAGGGAGCTGGATGTCATTGTCCATCTAGAGACAAATGACCTGGCTTACAAAGGGATCAGAGCAGTGCAGGAGGAGTTTGTGGAGTTGGGAGGGGCCTTAGACAAGTAGCATGCATGGTAACCTTCTGGAGGTGCTGCTTGTCTATGGCATGGGTGAGTAAGGGTGCTCTGCACCATGAGATTTATTCAATGGTTGAAAACTGGTGCAGAGCTCAGGTTTTGACTTCATTGGGACTGGGGTCCACCTGGAGGAATACAGGCCTATACAGGTGCGATGGACTGCATCTGCCCAGGAGGGAACTAGGATCCTAGGTGATAAGTTTAAATGCTTCATTGGCAAGCATTTTAACTACTCAAGGGAGGAGGCACCAAAAGGATCAGGGTAATCCTAGCCCCCTCAAAAAGAACAGGGTAGTGAGGAGGCAAACACCAGGGTAGAGAAGTCAATAGGAGAAGGGCAGGGGTAAATGGAGAAAAGGCAAAGACAGTAAGGACAGGGTTAAAGGGGTAAGGCTATCAAAAAATGGAGGGCAATGAGTACCAGCACCCGTAGTCTGGGTAGCAAGCTCCTGAACTGGTGGCCTTGATGGAAGAGGATGCCTGGATATTGTGGCATTCACAGAAACATGGTACACAGAGAACCATAACTAGAATGTCAACATACCAGGGTACAAAATCTACAGGAGGGACAGGGAGGGTAGAGGAGGAGGAGGAGGAGTAGCTCTCACGTAAGGGAAGGGATCAAGGCAATGGAACCAAAGGGCAAACAGGAGGAGAGGAGGCACTGTGGGTCATCCTGGAGACAAAAATGGCACCATAATCTGTACAGGGTTTTACACAAACCCTGTCTCAGGGGAGGAAATGGACAAGGAAATGATAGAAGGCATCCTTAGGATGGCTGAAAAAGAGGAGATATTGTTGATGGTGGACCTAAATATACCAAATGTTAACTGGAGCACCTTTTGCAGCCACATCCAAGAGCAAGTAATTCTCAATGCCCTACAGAGGCACTCAGACAGCTAGTGTTGGAACCCACTCAGGAGGGAGCAATCTTAGACCTGATTCTCTCAAACAGGGATGGAGAGAGGATCTCAGATCAAGAAGTGGGTAGCCATCTGGGAACAAGCGACCACCAAACATTGTGGTTCACGATAAACACAGCTGCAGAGTCAAGCCACACAAAATGAGGGTATTGGACTTTAGGAGGGATGACTTTGTCAAAATGGGAGAGTGCCTCAGAAAAGCACTAGCAAACAGGCAAGTAGGAGAGGTGGCACAACAATGGGACACATCAAACTGCCATCACAGAGGCAACAAGCCTTGTGTAAAGCAAATAAACAAATCAAAATGAAAGAAAAAACACTATGGTTCAGGTGGTGGGAAGGTTAGGGAGAAAAGGATAGCATTCAGGAAGTATAAGGAAATGTAAAGGAGCAGGACAGAGAACTGTACCAGTTAAAGCAGAAGGAAGCGGGAAGGTAGTCAGAATAGAAAAGGCCCAAACCAAGGAAAATATAGCAAACTCTGTTAAGAAGGGTATAAAACCTTTATAGGTACATTAAGGAGTGAAGAAAGACCAAGGAAGGGACAGTGAGGCTTAATAAAGGGAGGGTGAATGGCAAGTGACAGTGAAAAACAGGGATACTGAATGAACACTTCTGCTCAGTATTCACAAAAGAAGTAGAGGAGGGAGAGGTACCTAATCCAATCAATAGATGCACTCTGGATAAGGGAGTCAATACCAGTCCTTTCACAGAAGAAAGGGTTCTGAAAGAACTCCTAAAACTGAAGATGGACAAAGCAATGGAGCCTGACAGGATTCACTCCCAGAATTCTAAAAGAACTAAGGGAGATCTAGTGACACCACTGACTACCCTTTTAACAAATCATGGAGGATGATGTAGTTCCTAAGGACTGGAGGAGGGCAGATGTGATTCTCCTTCACAAAAGTGGGGGCAAAGCAGAGCAGGAAACTATAAACCTGTTAGTTTGACCTCAGTGGTAGGTAAAATGATGGAATCACTTCGAAAGAAAGAATTCTTGAGTGCCTACAGGCCAGCAGGACATAGGACCAAAGGCAGCATGGATTCACAGCGGGAATGTCATGTCAGATGAATCTAATAGATTTCTTTGTCTGGCTGACCAAAGTAATAGACCAGAGAGGGCTATGGACATGGCCTACCTAGTCTTTAGCAAGGCATTTGACAGAGTCCCACAAAAATTCATAAACAAATTAGCCAGCCTGGGAATGGGTCCCAGGGTGGTATCCTGGGTAAAAATTGGCTGGACAACAAGGCACAGAGAGTAATAGTAAACGGAGTCCACGCTGAAGAAAGGGGGTTACTAGTGGGGTGCTACAGGATTCAGTACTTGTCTGGTCCTTTTAGTGTCTTTCTAAAAGACCTTGCAGAAGGACTGGAAGGAAAAGTATGTCTCTTTGCAGATGACACAAAGATCTGCAACAAGGTTGATACACAAGGGGTAGAAAGGATGAGAAGGACAAGGAAGGTTGGAGGAATGGCCAAACGTATTGCAGCTTAGATTCAATGCAAAGAAGTGCAAAGTAATACACTTGGGAAACAAAATCCAGGGAAGAGTACACAATTGTGGGGGGGTATTAGCAACAACAAAATGGAAAGGGACCTGAGGGTAGTCATATCAGATGACCTAAAGGTAAGTAAGCAATGTGAGAAGGCAATAAGATGGGCTGGGGGCATACTGGGATGTATAGGGAGAGGCATCACTAGTAGAAAACAGGAAGTTGTTATCCTCTGTACAGACAGTTGGTGAGATGCCATCTAGAGTATTGCATGCAGTTCTGAGACCCAATCTCTGCAAGGACATAGACAGGATGGAGGCAGTCCAGAGGAGAGCAACTAAAATGGTGAGGGTCTGCAACAGAAGCCATATGAAAGAGAGATTAAAGGAGCTTAATATGTATACCCTCAAGGAAAGGAGGGAGAGGGGAGACATGATAGAAACTTTCACATACCTCAAGGGAATCAACAACGTCCAAGAGGGTAGCATCTTTCAGAAAAGATGTGCAAGAACAAGGGGCACAATTTGAAGATGGGGGAACTGCTCAGGGCAACGTGAGGAAGTATTTTTCCACAGAGAGGGTGGTGGATGCATGGAGTGGCCTTCTTGAGGAGGTTGGGGTCAAAAACAGTGAGGGAATTCAAGAATGCATGGGACAGACATAAGGCAATTCTGGTGGGGGGCGGAGGAAGTAGGCTGTTGGTTAACTAGGATCTGCAACTTATCCAATAGGTAGGGAAATGTGTAGACTGGGTGGGCCAAGAAGTCCTTATCTGCCATCAAAGTTTATGTTTCTGTGTTGTCTTTCCTTTTGGTCCAGAAAACACTCCACCAAAAAGCATTTCTTTTCTCTCCAACTTCAACTTTATAGCATATTATCTTACTTTCATCCAAATCTTTCTAGTACAGTGTCTTGCTTTTCATCCAAGCAAACAGTTTTCTCAAACGTTAACTATACAGACTATTTCTCTTACTTTTCATCTGAACAAATTCAATTCACTAATGGACATAATAAACTGCAACCACTGTGGAACTCTATTCAACAGGACCTCGCCTATAAGATTGGGCATTGCCCAATGTGCAGAGCTATAGGGCAGCTGAAGGCCCAGCTTTGTGCCGCGTGGGCAGAAATCAGCTGTCTCAGAACCAGATTACACAGAACATTGCACTACACTCCTCCCATGCCATGCCCTTATCCCAAAGGCAATCCAGGCCCAGAGGATGGTAAGTAGTCAGACACTACAAAGCAAATTTCAAGCTAAACAGCTGTCACACAGACAAGGGCACACCTCACCCAATAATAATGGCAAATAGGTTCTCACCACTTTCATCAATGCTAAACACTGAGGTACCAGATGAACCAATCCAGAGCCTAGTATGCCAGCTTCATGTAACAGTGATAAAACACTGTTGATCATAGGGACTATGATACAGGCAAGGAGCATCATCTCCTGAAAGCAATACTGCAGTGGTTACAGGGAGGAAACCAAGCAGAATCTGACAACACTAGGCACAAAGTTAACTTCTCTTCATCCAGCACTCCTTCTCTGAGATTCTGCCAGTATGGGAAAAGCGAGACAGCTGAAAATCAGAGATAAGGAAATCAAGGAACTCAATACCTTGCTTAAAGACTGGTGTCACGAACAGGGACATGCTTTTGTGGGAGAATGGAATGACTTCTGGGAGAGGGGGTTCTTTTAATTCAACAGCCTTGATCTCACAAAGGAGGGAACTTGAGCTCAGCCAGAAGTTTGGTGTATTTTGCAGCCTATTTAAATTGATGTATGGGGAGAAGGCAACAGCACTCACATGCCTCTAAGGGTGGAAGCTGCCCCTCCTCGGACAAACATCTCTACTCCAGCACTAAGAAATAGCAGGATGCAGACAATCCGAGGTAATAGATGCCATGCCAATGCAATCACTAGCAAGCATCAAACAAAAATTATTAATTGAAAGAAAACTACAAACAACCAGCAGAAACTACAGACTCTACAAAATGAATGGAATACAGCAGTTGACAGGCAATGTGCACAATGCCCGTAGTCTGCCAAATAAGATATCAGACCTTACTGCCTTAATGGCAGAGACAAATCTTGACTGGGTGGCAGTCACCGAAACATGGTTCAGCAAGAACCATACCTGAGAGAACCATACTTGAGATATTGCTATCCCAGGATTCATCCTATTTAGAAGGGACTGAAAGGGAAAAAGGGTGGGGAGTGGCCATTCACATTGGGGATGATATTAAGGCTACTGGAAATGCAAGTATCACAGAATGACTCAGAAGTCCTGTTGGTAACACTTGCAGCTGGGGTCTGGACCGCTATCTGAGTGGGGATAATCAGAGGAAAAAGAAAGGAATAAGAAACTCCTAGAAACCATTCTAAAATGGTTGAAAAAGGAGTTATTGATGGTAGGGACCCAATCTGCCAAATGTAGCTTGGCTTACCCACACCTGCTACAAAAAGGAGAAAGGAATTTTCCTAGCTCACAAGAGGCAGGTTTAGTGCAATTGAAACACCAATCAGACAGAATGTTCTCTGTTACCTCATTGTATTGAATAGTCCATTGGTTTCTGGATGTGAGAGTGGAATCAACCTAAGTTCCAGCAACCACAGGTCAGTCTGGTACAAAGTATTCAGAACTGAGGATACCAATCATACAAAACTACAATCCTTGACTTCAAAAGACTGAATTTCCAAAAAGGAAAATCACCATTAGAAAACTGCTAGTAGATACCACAGGGGAAATAATGGAAGAGAGATGGAAAGCCCTGAATGAGTCAATAATCATGGCACCGCTCAGGCATTAGACTGATGAACAAAACAAAATGAAAGAAAATCTCTGTGGTTATCAAAAGAGGTAGCATCTAAAATAAAACACAAGAGGCCAGCCAACGGCAGTGGTTAGATTTGCTCTTGAAATGCTGGACGCACCCGGCTGAATGGACCCGTGAGTTGGAGGGCCGGTTGGTGGGAGAAGGCTCGAGCATCCAGAGCTACTCCTTCAGGGTGAGGGGGAAAAGTGTCCACTGTGTCCCAGACACTGAAGTAGCTAGAAGGCACTGCTGTTGCCAGTGCCAATACTAGGAGGTGGGGAAGACACTGGGCCATCATTGCATGTCCCTGCCCCCAGGGCTCTAGCATGCTTGTTAAAAAGCCAGACCCCAAGCATGACATGCTCTGCCACCATCCCACTGCCACCATTGTTCACTGGGAGGATCCCACCCCATGGTCCCAACCTGGGGTAAGCCGAGGCTTACCAATAGTAACCATTGAGGGATCTCCCAATGACTCTGCCTGAGGGGGTAAGCCTGGGCATGGGGGTGGCAGGTGGGGCATTGGCTGACCTCTGACTGGAGGATCAGGTTCCAGACCCCCAAAAAAATAAATAAATAAAAGACAAGAAAAAAAATTGAAAAATGCAAAGAAAACATTAGGATAGTGACAAGAAGGAATATCAGGCAAAGTTAAAGAGGCTGGTCAAGCAATTAGGATTGCCAAAGAACAGACTGAGGAAGGAATAGCACAAGGAATAAAAGGGGGATAGGATGTTTTACAGGTATATCAGAGAGAACATTAAAACCAAAGGCAATATAGTCCAGCTAGCAGCCACAGAGGGTAAGCATGCTGAAAATGACAAAGACAATGCAGAAGACCTAAAACAAATACTTCTGCTCAGCCTTCACTCAGGAAGAACGCGGAAACAGTCCCGCTTATACATAGAATAATCTAACACTAAGGAAGTTAACACATCTCCATACAAGGAACAGAGGGCACTAGATTTGTTAAATAAACCAAAATAGACAGAGCAATGGGCCCAGATGGAATCCATCATAGAATACTGAAATAACTTAGAGAAGAACTGGTCACCCCACTGGCTGTCCTCTTCAGCATGTCCCTTGAGACTAGCTCAGTACCCGGTGACTGGAAGACAGCCACAGGGTGCCCTGCACAAAGTGGAAGCAAAGAGTAAGCAAGAACTATTGTCATGCTTACTCTATTGTGGGAAAGTCTACCCTGGTGCAGAGCTGAAGGGGCAGGGAAGAATGAATACTGAGGTGCTGGAAGGGCATTAGAAGGAAAACGGGAGGGACTGGGAGAGGGGTACTGCCTGGGGATTCTTATACTGAAATGGGTGAGATAGGGCAGAAAGGGGAAAAGCACAGCTGTATTTGGGTTGAAGCTGTCCCCAGGTTGACTTCAGGAGGGGCAGGGCAGGCACTGCTCAAGCGTGCAGCGAGGGGGAGGAAGAAACCTCATTTACTGTTGCATGTGCATACAAACAACTTGGCTGGGGACACTGTGGAAGTAGTGAGGGGAGGTTCAAGTAGTTGGGCAGGCAGTGTGAGATGATGGGGAAGTCGGTGGCATTCTTGGAGGTACTGCTGGTACCGTGTGCAAGCATGGGGAGGAAGGATAGGCTTGAGGAGTTCAACGAGTGGCTCAGGGATTGGTGTCACACCAAACATTATGAGTTAGTGACTAACTGGGGTAGGGTCTGGGGGGAATCGTGACTTGTATGTGGGGGACAGGGTACACTGGAGCAGGAAGGGAAGGGGAGTATTAAAGGCAGCATTACTGCTGGCCCACTGGCGCTGAAGGTTGAGGTGCTGGACGCCAAACCTCGCGCCACGCTCTTGACCTGGGTTCGGATGCGAGCACAGGCTGCCAGGGGTCAGCAGGGGAGGGATAGGATTGAGTGTCCGGAGGACTCCTCTCCATCCTGGAACAGGATCCAGGGACCTACCGCTCTGTTGTGGCCCCTGGTGATGACCGGAGGCGCTACTAGAGTGGTGTAGTTAAGGGAGTGGAGTGTGGCGGATGTTGGCATGCTGTGCCTAAGCATCATTGCTCACCCGCACTCTGCAAAGGGAAGAAAAGTGGAAAATGGTCCATGGTCAGGCAGCTTGAGCTTCCCACCCCTGCTGACAGTTCTTAGGTGTGGTACTTTCACTTCCAAATACCTCAACAGCACATATATACAACTATTCGCATTGCCAAATGCTTGTTTTAATACATGAAATCATGAATGAAAGTTAACAAGTGATTGTGATTCGTGATTGGATGGCACAAGTCAAAGATTTTCATGGGCCCCCTGCAGTCTCTCTCTCTCTCTCTCTCTCTCCTCTGTCTGTCTGTTTCTTTTCTCTCTCCCTCTCACGCCTGGACCACACAAGTCAAAGATATATTTGCCACCCAGCTGCCCTTGCCCTGTACACACAGCCACGCTGAAGCCAGGAAAAACATTTTATTTGGGATTTCTGGGACTGTTATATTTATTGTGGCCCCACTGCAGTCTCTCTGCTATCTCCTCTGGATGGCACAAGTCAAAGATTTATTTTGCCACCCTGCGTGCCCTTGCCCTGTACACACAGCCACACTGAAGCCAGAAAAATACATTTTATTTGGGATTTCTGAGAATGTTACATTTATTGTCTGCCTCCCTACAGTCTCTCTCTCTCTCTCTCTCCTCTGAACGAGATTGTGAATGAATGTTAACAACTAATTGTGATTCGTGATTGAATGGCACAAGTCAAGGATTTATTTTGCCACCCTGCTGTCTTTTTTCTGTACACACAGCCACAGAAGTCAGGAAAAAGATGTGGATTTTATGTAACTGTAAATGTCTCTTGGACCCCAGTAGTCTCTCCTCTCTCCTCTGGATTAGGAATGGCACAAGTCAAAGATGTTGCCAACCTGTTCTTTTCATATACGCAGTCAGCTACACTGTTTGAGTCCAAGAAAAGAAAAAAACTTTCATTTGGGATTTTCTGTAACTGTAAAATCTCTCTGGGCCCCAGTATTCTCTCCCTCTCTCCTCGGATCTGGAATGGCACAAGTCAAAGATTTTGCCAGCCTGCACTTGCTCATACATACAGTCACATAGTACTGCCACACTGCCTTAGTTTGCAATTTGCATCCCCCTACAGCCACCCAAGCCACCACTATCTCCCCAGTCCCAAGTCCCAACTTCCTGACACCTTCACCCAGCCCCAATGATCAGTTTCTCCTCATCCTTTCTCTCATGCTCCTAATTTTTCTCTTGCCTCCCCTTCAGCTCATACATTTCTGGTGTTTTTTTTTTTTTTTTGTTTTTTGATGCTTTTGTTTGGCAACCTCTCTGCTGGCTGCCTGGCTCTGCTTAGCACAGCTCCTGCTCCTCCTGTCCTCCTCGCTCGTCTGAGCCAATGACTCTGCATGGTTATGTATTGTGAGTACATCACATGACCTTCTGTTACCTGACTGGATGCTGACAGCTGCCTGTACGTGCCAAGGGCATCCCCATGGCAACAGACAACAAAATCACAGAAATGGCATCTCTGCAGACCCGGGTCCATGGATTAAGGGTTTGATCTGGGGATCCAGATCTCCCATGGAACAGTCCGCCCAGCCCTAGTTCCCACCCAGCACATTGTGTAAGGTCATACATTGTCTTGTACCTGTTTTACACACAAAGCAGAGGGAAATTAATGAAATGTTGCAGTCCCTCAAAGTCACTTACCAGGAATCACCTTGTTCAAGTATAGCTGTGAATGATGTTTTCGTCTGCAAACATAGCAATCAAACATTAGGGACAAAATTTGGGACAGGTACCTATAAAACAGCAAATAAATATAGTATACAGTATGTACAGTGAGAAATAGGATTACCCACACTGCAGGCCTTCAGTGTACAGCAGATCATGGGACTGATGCTTCACTATCTTTGTAGCAGTCAACCACTGTCATTCCATTAAAGTGTTGGGCAGTAATGCCATCTGCTGGTGGACACAAGCAACAGTTTGTTGAAGTTTGTGTAAACACCAGACTTAAGACCAGTAGGATTGTGGAATAAGCTGACAGAGGAGGTAAAATGAACAGGCACTGTTCAGAGCTGCAAACAAGATGTGATAGACACCTGAAGGGAAAAGGAATTTAATGTAATTGCTGCTAGGATGACTGAGGATAGACATGTGTAGTGCCCCAAAGTTAGGGCACAACAGAAATAAGCATTCTCAATGCAGAATGTTGTCTCGCTGGCATTGGTATTGGTAGTGCAGGAGTTAGAAATGCATACTATAATGGCAGTGAAGTATTGAACTGACGCCAACCTCACCTCCACCCTGAAGAGAGAAATTTTCAGCATGGGCATTTTGGGACCTCACCCCATGAACTGTGGCACAGTGATTTTGTTAATCTGTCCCAAAAGTTGATTTCCCACAGTGACCACGCCATTCTGCGCCACAGGTCCGAAAACATATTTTGGGCAGGATGTGAAAAATGACAGCTGTACTGTTCATAAAGAGATGTGAAAAAATGCCAGTGTTGAAAATCTGGCATGAAAATATTGCAAATTCATGAAGTTACAAGCGTATGTAGAAACTGCACAATGCACGCTCATAAAACAGTCATTTTTTTGGATATTTTTCACCAAATTTGCAAAATAGGCTTTTTGAGAGCCCGCTTCACAAACAGTGGCACTGTCATTTCATTAATCGGTCCCAAAAGGTGATTCCACGCAGTGACAGCGAAATCACCTTTCGGGACTGAATAACACCATGATAGTGACTGAATTTATGAGGAGGGGCCTCAATAACCCCATGTTGAAAATTTGGTGCTAAAATTCAAAAAAATGCCTGAGATATGCATCAAAGTTGAAAAAACCCTATTTATGCCATTATACAGCTTACCGGCATTTCTTCAGTTCGCGGTTGGCTTTGAAGAGTGCAGATGTGTTCCCGATCCACCTAAGATCATTGCACCAGACTCTGGAGGTAAGTATGGGGAGAGGGGTGTGGGAGGCAGGGTGTGCAGAGGGTGGGCGGGTTGAGGGAGGGAGCTTGACAGACCGCAAGGACCATTTTCTTCTTTACAGGTTAAAAAAAAAAAAAAAATTGTTGGATTTTTTTTTTTTAGTATTTGGCATGCTAGGTGGCTCCCAGCATGCTACCTGAGTGTTTGGGGTATTAGCTGGTGGAGGATTGGGCACCCTTATCAGCACATACTGAAGGAGGCTAGAGCTGAGGGGATTGGGCACCCCTCGGCACACAACAAATGGGGGGGCACATTATGTCGACGGGGAGTGGACTCTCCCATCGGCACAAGAACTCGGTCAGGGCATGCCGACAGGGGGATTGGGCACCCCCAAAGTCGGCAATGTGGCAGGTGGCGGTGGCAGTCACTGCTGCCATGTTTACTAGAATGTTTCACCAGGACAGGCACGTCGGGAGGTGCCACTGCGTGATGAGCTTGGCTCTTATTGCAGCAGACCTTTCCTTAGATGTGCTCACCACATTATGTGTTGCTGGTGTGATGCCTGCATGCTGCCTTATTGGGGAATGAGGGATGCACCTACTGATGCGTGCTCTGCATTCGCTCACAGTGACCGCACATCCAAATCTGCTACTGATGCAATATGTTGGCTGGCGTGCAAGCGTGAGCCAATGTAAAAAGGGAATCCTTTTCCCTGATGTGAGGATTTTTTGTGTTTTATTTTTGCTCCTGGTTCCATAGAAACATAGAATTGGATGGCAGATAAGGACCACTTGGTCCACCCAGTCTGCCCATTTCCCTACCTGATAGATAAGCTGCAGATTCTAGTTAATCAACAGCTTACTTCCTCCTGCCCCCTACTAGAATTGCCTTATGCCTGTCCCATGCATTCTTGAATTCTCCCACTGTTCCTGACTCCACAACCTCCTCAGGAAGGCTGTTCCATGCATCCACAACTCTCTCTGTGAAAAAATACTTTCTAACATTACCTCTGAGCTGTCCCCCCTCTATCTTCAAATTGTGCCCCCTTGTTCTTGCACATCTCTTCTTCTGAAAGATACTACCCTCTTGTACCTTGTTAATTCCCTTGAGATACTTGAAAGTTTCTATCATGTCCCCCCTCCCTCCTTTCCTCAAGGGTATACATATTAAGCTGCTTTAGTCTCTCCTCGTATGTCTTCCGGTGCAGACTTTGCACCATTTTGGTTGTCCTCCTCTGAACAGCCTCCACTCTGTCTATGTCTTTGCGGAGATGGGGTCTCCAGAATTGCACGCAGTACTCCAGATGGGGTCTCACTAACTGACTGTAGAGAGGGACAACAATTTCCTATTTTCTACTGTTGATGCCTCTCCCTATGCATCCCAGTATCCTCCCAGCTCTCCTTACTGTCTTCTCACATTGCTTGCCCACCTTTAGGTCATCTGATATAATTACTCCTACGTCTCTTTCAATTTTTGTTGTTGTTATTAACTCACCCCCATTGTGTACTCTTCCCCTGGGTTTTTGTTTCCCAGATGCATTACCTTGCACTTCTTTGCATTGAATCTGAGCTGCCATGTATTTGACCATTCCTCCAACCTTGCCAAGTCCCTTTTCATTCTTTCCATCCCACCTTGTGTATCAACCCTGTTGCAGATCTTTGTGTCATCTGCAAAGAGGCATACCTTTCCTTCCAGGTGCTCTCCAATGTCACTTATAAAGATATTAAAGAGGACCGGTCCCAGTACCAAACCCTGCGGTACCCCGCTAATTACCCTCCTTTCTTCACTGTGGACTCCGTTTACTATTACCTTTTCCGTTCTGTTGTCTAGCCAGTTTTTTATCCAGGCTACCACCTTGGGACCCACTCCAAGGCTGGCTAACTTGTATATTAATCTTTTGTGTGAGACTGTGTCGAATTCCTTGCTAAAATCTAGGTAGGCCATATCCACAGCCCCTCCCTGGTCTACTACTTTGGTCACCCAGTCAAAGAAATCTATTAGGTTCGTCTGACATGACCTTCCTGCTGTGAAACCATGCTGCCTTGGGTCCTGTGCCCACTGGCCTCTAGGTACTCAACAATTCTTTCCTTCAGAAGTGATTCCATCATTTTCCCTACCACTGAAGTCAAACTAACTGGTCTGTAGTTTCCTGCCTCTGCCCTGCTCCCACTTTTGTGAAGTGGAATCGCATTTGCCCTCCTCCAGTCCTCAGGTACCACTCCATCCTCCCATGATTTGTTAAAGAGAGTAGTCAGTGGTGTTACTAGTTCTATCCTTAGTTCTTTTAGTATTATTGGGTGAATCCCATCAGGCCCCATTGCTTTGTCCACCTTCAGTTTCAAGAGTTCTTTCAAAACCCTTTCTTCTGTGAATAGACTGGTATCGACCCCCCTATTCAGAGTTTCTCCCTTGTTTGGTTTAGGCACCTCCCCCTCCTCATCTGTAGTGAATACTAAGCAGAAATATTCATTCAGTATCCCTGCTTTTTCACTGTCACCCTTTGTCCACATTCCTTCCCCTTTATTAAGTCTCTGTATCCCTCCCTTGGTCTTTCTTCACTCCCTAATGTACCTATAAAAGGTTTTATCCCCCTTCTTAACAGAGTTGGCTATCTTTTCCTCAGTTTGTGCCTTTGCTATTCTGACTGCCTTCCCTGCCTCCTTCTGCTTTAATTGATAAAGTTCTCTGTCCTGCTCCTTCTGTATTTCCTTATATTTCCTGAATGCTATCCTTTTCTCCTTAACCGTCCCTGCCACCTCCTTTGAGAACCATAGTGTTTTTTTTCTTTCATTTTGTTTTATTGATTTGCTTCACACAAAGGCTTGTTGCCTCTGCGATGGCTGTTTTGATTATTTCCCATTGTTCCTCCACCCCTCCTTCTTGCCCATTTGCTAGTGCTTTTCTAAGTCACTCTCTCATTTTCCCAAAGTTAGCCTTCCTAAAGTCCAATACTCTTGTTTTTGTATGGCTTGACTCTATGGCTATGTTTATTGTGAACCACACTGTTTGGTGGTCACTTGTTCCCAGATGACTACCCACTTCTAAATCTGAGATCCTTTCTCCTTCCCCATTTGAGAGTACCAGGTCTAAGATTGCTCCCTCCCGAGTGGGTTCCAACACTAACTGTCTGAGGCATGCCCCCTGTAGGGCATCAAGAATGACCCTGCTCTTGAATGTGCCTGCAGAAAAGGTACTCCAGTTAACATCTGGCATATTCAGGTCCCCCATCACCAATATCTCCCCTTTTTCTGCCATTTTAAGGATGCCTTCTATCATTTTCTTGTCCATTTCCTCCCCCTGAGATGGGGATCTGTACACAACCCCCATGCAGATTGTTGTGCCATTTCCTGTCTGCAGGGTGACCCATAGTGACTCATCAACTTCCTGTTTACTCTTTAGTTCTGTTGCTTTAATCCCTTCCGTTATATAGAGAGCTACTCCTCCTCCCCTTTTACCCACCCTGTCCCTCCTGTAGACTGTGTATCCTGGTATGTTGACTTCCCACTCATGGTTCTCTGTGTACCATGTTTCAGTGACTGCCACAATATTCAGGCATCCCTCTTCCATTAAGGCCACTAGTTCAGGGAGCTTGTTGCACAGACTACGGGCATTGGTACTCATCACCTTCCATTTATTTTTTATAGCCTTACCCTTTTAGCCCCATCCCTGCCCTTAACACCTTTTTCTGCATTTATCCCTGTCCTGCTCCTCTACTGACTTCTCTGCCTTGGTGTTTACCTCTCTAACTGCTGAACTTTGTGGGGAGGCTGGGATTTCCTGCTCCTTTCAGTGCTCCCCCTTGGCTAGTTTAAATGCTTGCCAATGAAGCATTTAAACCTGTCACCTAGGATCATGGATCCCCCCAGACAGATGCAGACCATCGCACCAGTATAAGCCTGCATCCCTCCAGGTGGCTCCCCAGTCTCCAATGAAGCCAAAACCTTGAGCTCCACACCTGTTTTCAACCATTCATTGAATCCCATGGTGCGGAATACCCTAGCATCATCCTTGCCATAGACAGGCAGCACCTCCGAGAAGGTTACCGCATTTGAAGTACTTGTCTAAGGCCCCTCCCCAACTCCACAAACTCCTCTTGCACCACTCTGATCCATTTACAGCCAGGTCATTTGTCCCTAGGTGGACAATGACATCCAGCTCCCTCCCTTGTGCAGCTGCTCCTGCGATCCTGAGGTTCGCTTCCTGTCTCTCAAGCCGTGGTGCCAGGCAGGCACCTTACCTCCCTATCCCTTCCTCCCCACGCCTACCCCCCTAATGACTGACCCCTACCGGAGTTGCTCTTCCCTGTGGGGTCTCGTGCCACCCTCCTGTGGGTCTCCTTTGTGGAGGTTCCCAGCATCCTCCTTGGTCTCCACTGCAGGTGCCTCCATAGAGGAACCACTCTTTGCCAGAACAGCATATGAATTGTGGAGAGTTCCCCTCCATTCCATCTCATCCCTTTGCCTACAGCCTCAGACCCTCCCCGTCCTTTGTTCATTTCATGCCATTCGGTACTAAGAATGGGGGTTGCAGGCAGGAGACCCTCCCTGCAGGGCTATCTTGCCCAATCCACTGGCAAGGAGTCAGGACCTCCCTGCCCTAAAAAAGCACCTAGGAGTGGTCAAAAGAGGAGTTGGCAGCTAGATGGGGAGGCTGGAGGACGTGAGGAGCACAGACAAAAAGCAAAGTACCTGGAGTGGTGCATGGCTTCTTGCGTTCCTCCATCCTCAGTCCTGGACTGGGTGGTGGCAGCAGCAACAGGGTCCCTCAATTGGAAGCAAGGCTCCCCGGCATCGTGGCATGATCTTTTCTTTTCTCCAGAGCCCTGAGGTGCGTAAGGGGGAAGACTCGGCTGGTGGGACCAGGTGGTGCCACAGAAAAACAGGTCCATGTGGAAGACGCACCCCAGGCCTGTAGTTACGCTACAGCAGCCGTGAGATTAAGAAAAGAGCTGGGTGGGAGCGCGGCTACCCAGCCAAACTTCCTACCTTCCCTCAGCAGCAGTAAAGTCCTGGGCCCTGGCAGTGAGTGGGCCAAGTGCCCAATTTTAAATTATACTGCCACAGTGCTAGAAAGGGGGGACAAAGATAAATAGGGTGGGTGCCCAAAAAGAATCAAGGGCCAGTGCCCTTGTGAAGATGGGGGGGCACAGTGGACTCCCTAGGGGCTGCCAGCCCTGGGGGGAGAAGAGGCAGTAAAGGGGCAGGGGACTGAGCACCCTAGAGGGAGAGAGAGAGACCAGCAGTGGGCAGAGCCCACCACATTTTCTGTTTTTTTTCTCTTTTCCTTCTTTGTTTTGTCTAGCAGGTCTCCAGGGGAACGAACAGTCAGGGCTGGTTTGCAGCTTGTCCCCAGACTAAAGGAGAAGGGCTGGCAATGCAGGCCAGCAGCCAGATCCTCAGGTATATTGATCAGTGGGTAGGGCTGGGCAGCCTTCGTAGTTAGTCATTAGAGGGATGGTCTAGCTGTAAGTGTCCAGCAACCAGACCCAAGAGTTCCAGAGGCCCAGGCATAGGGGCGGTTAGTAATATTAATGATACAGGGGTGTGACTGCAAAACAGCTAGATCAAAAATGTCCTTAAAGGTGCAGTGACAGGCTAGGGAGGGGGAATGGTAGTATGGCCCAAGTGGCCCAGCACCTAAACTGAACTGCACTGTTGCCTGCCTAGCACCCCCCAGAGACTGTACTTCCTACAATAACTGAACTGTCTGCCAAAACTAAACTGTTTGCTTGCTACTAAACTGTGTCATCGAATTGTCCCTTGGTGTACCGGATGTCCAGCTTCACCTTTGTTGCCTGCAGTAGCTTCACCAGAGCCTGACGCTGACCCAGAGAGGTCCCCAGCTCACCTACCATCTGCGGCAGACCACCTCCAGTGATGTCAGTCTGTTCAAAGTTCCGCCACAAGTGTTCCAGCTTCAGTCCTGTGATAAGTGGTAGAGAGCCGCTAGTGAGGTATCCAGTAGTGAGTCATCTTAGGGGCTGCCCCGGCTCAAGCATGAGGGACTCCAGTTAACGTTGTGCATGCCCCTTTCTTATTTTGCCAGTCACCCAAAAGTGTGCGCATACCCATGTCACTTCATTGAGACTGCCAGAGAGTCGCATTGCCAACAGTCTTCTTCTTGGGAGGTATCCTGGTTGCCGGGGTTCCTACCAGTGGTCTTTGATGCAGATTGTCTAGAGAACCACCGACCAACCAGAAATCTTCAGCTTCTTGCCCAGAGCCACAGAGGATCACCAAGTTCTTTGTCCATCTAGCAGTGTGCCTGTTTGTGTTTTGTTCAACAGGTGGACGCCCCGTTATGGCCTGTTTGTAACAAGTGCTTGGTAGGTTCAACGCCCACGTGCTGATCAGCCGATGCATAGGAGAGACCAAGCTTGGTTCATCAGTCATTTTGTCATCTCGGCCGTGCATACCCGGCCTTGGACTGAAAGGGGCTAACCCCCCTGTTCTTGGTTCGACCAATTGTTGGTCCTGATCGTATTGTTTATTTTGTTACCCTGTAGTGTGTTAGAAAACTGTCATCTTTTGTTTATTGTCCCTGGTATGTAAACTTCTTGCATCTTGGTCACTGAGTAAGCTTCCTGCGTCTTCTTCCAGCTTTGTCTGGCCTGGCCTGAAAAAATTGTTTAGGGAACCTTTCAGACCCCTACACGTGCATCCAAGGAGCTCCAGCAACGCTGTTATTTACTCAATAAAATTTTTTTTTAAATGGCACAAATTAGCTTTTCAACTACATTTGGAGTCAGCTCTGGCAGTTAAGAGTTAGTAGTTAAAACTGTCTCTAGGCTGACCCATAGTACTTCCAGCCCTTCATTGTCCCCTTGTTGTCCTTGTATCTCAGTTGCCCTTATACCCTCCTTCACATATGAAACAACCCTTCTACCTTTCCTCCCTGACTTGTCCATTGCCTTCATCCCTCTTTCCCTCTAACCTGCCTCCACTTCTTGTTTCCCTCTTGCTCTGTCTGTTACCCCAGTCCTGCCCTCCCCGTTACACTGTCTTCCTGACTTCCCTCCTTCCCATTTCTTCCAGCTGAAGTTCCTTCTCCAGACTTGCCTGCTCAGCCCTTCTTTTTTGCTTCCCTCAACCTGCAGAGAATTTCTTCTCCCTGGGTTAACCTTGCCTGCTGAACTAGTCTTGGGGGGGGGGGGTACAATCTCTGCCTCCCTCAGTCTTCTGCATTCCTCCTTTCTCAAGCTTAAATGCTCGTTAAAGTAACATTTAAACCTTCCACCAGGACTGCATTTCCCCTCCTGGATGGATGGAGGCTGTCTTCCTTGTACAGGCCTCCATCCCCCAGGTGTGACCCCAGTCTTCACTGTAGGCAAAGCTTTCCTCCCTGCATCATGCCTTCAACCACTCTTTGAAGGACCTTGCACAGAATTCCCTAGCCTTCCACCAATTGTTAACTGGTAGTGTATCAGTGAAGGCCACTGTGTGAGCTACTTGCTTCAGGCCATTCCATAGCTCCCTAAACCTATCTTGCACTACCCCTACAGCTTCCTTTGCCAGAGTGTTCATCCTTAGATGGACAACAACATCCAGCTCCATCCCTACCCCCTCCTCTTTGGTGATCTCCAGAGTGCCCTGGGTGGATAGGACAGCCCTTCCTCGGAGGGATCAGACCTGAGGATGTGCCGGGCTGGGGTGCAGAATAGATACAGGTCATGACGGGAGGTAGAGACAGGGAAAATCAGGAGGACGCCGGAGAGAGTTCGATGGGGTAAGGAGGTGATATATAGAATTCGAAAAAAAAAAAATAAAACATTTTTAATAACGTTTGTAGTAATTTATAATCCCACCAAGAAAATTTTAAATTTGGATACTCTACTCCTATATGTACTATGTCAATCAAACCTGTGTCTTGAATTAACTGTTTACACCTTGTAATATTATTTTGCTTCAACCTATTTATTAAAGATTCCATGTTATTCCTTATAGATCCATCTACCCCAACCCAGTTTCTAAATACGTCCTAGGAATTTTATTTTTTTTCCCTGTTTATAAATAGGCAAGGGGTCAGTATGTTGTGGACAAAAACAGTGCAGCAACATACTGCGCTGTCAATACAGCAACATCAACTATAGCGCTCGGTAAAAACACAGAGCACTAATAATGCCAACAACGACAAATTAAAAATTGTTTTTTGCAGGGGGCTCCTCCCTGTACCCCTCAATATGGGTGGGTGTGTCCCCGAACCCTCCCAAATTAAAATAACCTCCTCTGGGGAAGGCAACTCTGGGATGGGGAGAAACCTGGGTGAGGGGTGAACTGCCAACAGCAGAACACTTAAAACAAAATAAAAAAAAACACACAGGTAATCTGGGACCTGCATAGTACCCGTCCACAGACGCCCACTACCCTCCACTGCTGGTGGATCTACCCTCTGAGCCATGGCAGCTACTCAGAGGACCACCACCCAGCAGAGGTCTTATCCTCTGCATCACTATGTGATGAACAAGACCACTATAATGGTGGAGCTTGTTGTGTCGTTTGACCTGGCGTGCATTATGGAGACCTGACTGGGGGATACCTCAGGCCCTGTGCTAGAGGTGTCCGTCCTGGCTGGGTTTACTGTGGTACACTGCCCAAGGAAGGAACGAACGCAGGAGAAGGGGGTTGGCCATTTGTTTCAGGTCAGAGCTGGACCTGGTGGTGCACCCAGTGGGGGACACCAGTTCTTTTGAGTACATGGAGGTGCGAGGGGGTCTCGGTGTGGAGTTCAGGATTCTCTTGGTCTACCATCCACCTGTGTTGGACCACAGTTTCCTGCAGGAGATATCGGCCTTTGTCACTGAGAGGATGTTGGAGTCACCAAGATGGCTTATTCTCAAAGACTTCAACACCTGGGTGGACGACGAGGCATCATCTGGGGCTAGAGATGTCCTTTCAAATATAGAGGCTGTGGGCCTCACCTTGATGACCATGTCTGGAACCCACTGCTCTGGCCATGCTCTCAACCTGGTGTTCTCCCTGGGGCTTGAAATTGGTATCATCGAAGAAAGATCTGGTCATTTGGTTGGATCACGTCACCATCAGGTTCCACTTTAAAGCCCCCCTAAATGTCCCTCACCTAGTGGAAATAGTTCAGTTCTGCCCTTTGAAAGGTTTACATTCAGAGGGACTGATGGCAGAACTGGACATTTCATCCGTGCTTGAAGCCTGCGCTGAAAGTCTAGGGAGTGCTGTGATGGCCTATAGTAGGGCTGTCATTGGACTCTGGACTGCTTGGCACTGTTCCATGTATGCCCCCTGGTGTCATGTCTCAGCTCACCATGGTTTGATGGTGAGCTGAGATCATTGAAAACCAGGAGGCAGAGATTGGAGAGGCATTGGAGGAAGACCGGGTCTCCAGAGGAAAGACTGGTTCTGATTACTCATTACGATGAGTTATCAGAATGCAATCATCCAAAAAAAAAGGCAGCTTTTATGTCCAAGAAGATTGTAGCTGGGAAGAACTGACTGGCTCAGCTCTTTTGGGTTGTGTACAGCCTATTACATCCAGCCTGCCTGGAACCTGTTAGAGCTTTTTTAACTCACAAGTGTCAGGAGTTCGCTCAGTTCTTCTCAGACAGACAGAGTGTACTCTGTGAGGGATGGGATTTCTCCAAGTGGGATACCATCCACCAACAGTGGCAGCCTTCGAGTGGGCAGACACACTCAGTCAGCCTGGGGAGACTTCCGGCCAGTGCAAGGATTTATTTAACTCTAAATATTGATTAGCGTTTTGCTCATAAAAGTGCTAAATCTTTGTGAAAATGCATAGCTCTTGCCTCACTGTGTTTAACAAACACAGCACTTCTAGAAACTCTATATAAATACTTTCTGTGCAGTTAGTATAGTACCAAGAAAAAAACTGCTAATCAATTATTTAAAACCCTGCAGTGATGATGGTGGTCGTCTGTAGGGTGATCTTTGGGCTTAAACTAACATTCTGCGACCTAGGCCCGGGCCTCGACGTGACCACTAGTTGGCTGCGTCGAGGTCCTGGGTCCGGTTTTTGCCGAGATTAGTGGGAGTTCCTTGTTGGTGGGGTTTTTTCCCTTAAACAGGCTGTGGTTAAGCCCCTGCTGAAAAAAACATCTTTGGATCCTGACATCTTGGCAAATTACCAGCCGATCTCGAACCTCCCCTTTTTGGGGAAGGTTCTTGGGAAGGTGGCCATGGAACAGCTTGAGGGTCATCTCATGGACTTCCAAATTTATGAACCATTACAGTCCAGATTTAGTGCCTTGTACAGCATGAAGACTGTGTTGGTTAGGGTGTTGAATAACCTGCTCAGGGTGAGGGATAGAGGAGAGCGAACAGTTCTCATTCTCTTTGATCTCTTCTCATCGTTTGACACTGTGGACCATGGTTTGTTGTTAGACAGGCTCAGGGAATATGTAGAACTCACCAACAAGGTCATCAGCTAGTTTGAATCCTTTCTCTGGGGTAGGTCTCAGAGGATGATACTAGAGAATTATTCCTCAGACCCAATGGACCTGCCCTGTGGAGTCTGCCAAGGCTCTGTCCTCTCCTCCATGCTGTTTGCAGTGTACATGCTGCACCTGGGTGAGGTTATAAGGTGGTATGAGCTGAGTTTTCATTGCTATGCCAATAACACTCAGCTGTACCTGTCCTTGGCACCCAGAAGATCTGACACGATCAGTGTGCTGAATGAGTGCTTGGCCAAGATCTGGGCTTGGATGGCATCGAACTAGCTGGGACTGAACCCAGGGAAGACTGAGGTGCTGGTGGTTGAAATGGGTTGAAGGGGAGGAGTGGGGGCCTCTGGGGATAGGTTGGGGCTTTTTATTGGCCTGACATAGGTAGAGGCCTCTCCAAAAGGTGAAGAATTTCGGTGTTGTTCGGGACAATAAGTTGACACTTTATGCTCAGGAGTTGACCGTTGTCCAGTCCTGGTTTTACCATCTCTGGAACATCGTCCGAATTAAGTCCCTTATTCTCCTGATGACCTGGCCATGATGTTACATGCTTTCATCACCTTGAGGCTTGACTAGTGCAATACACTCTACTTTGGGATCTGAGGAGGTGTGATGCAGCGTCTGCAGCTTCTGCGGAAGGCAGCGGCCAAGTTGCTGACTGGACACTCAAGGTTCAGTCACATTACAGAGATGCTGCGCAAGTAGCATTGGCTGTCAGTGAACTGGTGCAACACCTTTAAAGTAGGTCTTCTGACCTACAAGGCCCTACACCGGTTGGGTCCGGACTACCAAAATTAGATTCTGTATCCCTCATACCCTCACTATTTCTAGCCTACAGGCTCCTCACCTTTTGGTTACCATATAGTTGCACTGGACTATGAATGCTTTGTATTATATATAAGACAAGGCCTCCCTGAGGTGGCTTACTACCAACTCATATCATGCATTGCTTTAGCCACCAGTTGTATAGGTCTTAACTGCCCATTAGGTAAATATGTCGATAGCTCTACCTTGTTTTAGCTTCCAAATGTATAGGCATTAACCAGTGCTCATTGTTCTTATACTCCGTATGATTGCTTACCCACATTTATTCTATGTATGTACTGTATGAATGTCTATGCTTTATTCTGACGTGGAGTCTTTGGAAACGAGTCTATGACTCAAAGGGTTGTAATTCTGATTTCCTAAATAAATAAATAAAAATAAATCCCTACACCCCATCTCACTGTCTCAGATCAGCGGTTGAGGTCCTCCTGGAGGTCCCCAGGGCTAGGTTAAAATCTTCCAGGGACCGGGCATTTGAAGTAGCAGTCCCGGTCCTCTGGAATTCACTGCAGGAGGGTACCTCTGGGAGGAACCATCTGTAGAGTTCTTTAAAAAACATTTGAAGACCACTGTGTTTGCGCAGGCCTTTGGGTCATGAGGAATTTAATCTGGGACCATCAGACAGTTTAGGAATCATCCTGTTTTTAGACTTTTTATTTGGTGAATGAAATTATTTCATAGTGTATGATTGTCTGTTTCCTCTGCTGTAATTGTGTATTTTATTATTTGTTGTAAGGTCACCTTGAGCCTTCGGGGAAGTGTGCCCAAAATAAATAAATACTACTACTACTACTACTATGTCCCACCCAACAGTTACATGGGTAGAGTTACCACTCCTTCACCATCTTTTACCAATGCTATTTTGTCACCTGTAGCTGTTTAACTGTACGCTGTTTATGCCACGTGGTTTTGCTGACCTGCTATCTTTTAAATACTACATATTGCATTTTGAAGTTCCTTGAGTACAATTTTGTCATGATTGTTTTTCTTAAGTGAGCCACATACTATGGCTGACAAAAATACATTAATATTTTTTTGAGTAAATTTTTATTGTTTCCAGCATAGCAACAGTACATGCAAGGAATCAACATTTGCTTGTTAACCATGTCAACTTTACGCACGGGGAGAGGTTGGGAAAGGAAAGGGGAGATTGGAAGGGGGCACAAAGGAAGACTTATTATAACCAACATTCTGCACAGGGTTACAGGGTACAGTCATACTTGTGAGTGTAAGGTATCTAAGGTACATAAGAATTCTTGAGCTGTCAGGGGGCCCTCCACCCACATACAGGCGGCCTAAGAGGATGCGGTCCTAGTAAGGGTCCGAGGGAAGACAAGCACGAGGAGCACCTGTATATAAGAGTTACTTAAAAGTCACATACCCTCCACTGCATTGAGGACCAGTGGGTCCGCTGTTCCAATGTTCACTTTCTACTGATGTAAATCACTAGCTGACATGGCTTCAAGTGCAACCCAGGTAGGAGTAACTTCCATCAGCATGGTCCAGACTTGCACCATCCTCTAAAACAGAAAGACATACACACAAAGGAACTTTGTACTGGCTAATATAGGGTTCTAACAGTACTAAACCATCTTGACTGGGTAGGAGTAAAACCAGCAATGTAAGTCACAATATCCCTCACCCTCACCGAGTGTATACGCAGCTACAGCAGGCCTTGGTTACCAAGGAACCTTTACTGCAACAGAGGCCCAGAGGTATTCTCCATGGTACCCCTGTTAATATCGCTATCTGCCAGTTGATGTACTAGTTTGGTCCAGGAAGGCCGTCCAGCCAACCTATTAAATCACCCCACCCCGGTGTGTGGAGTTGTGTACTGTAGGTAGAGGGCCCAGCACTTCTGGAACTTCACCAGTTGATACCCTTGCAGGTGGAAGAGTCTAACTAGGGTGGCAAAGCTAGCAAGGGAGGCTAGGACTTCAGTCATGGTGGGTGAAGTGTCCGAGTGCCATTTGCAGACGATGGCTCTCTTGGTCTGGATCACCAGAAGTGCCAGCCATCTGCACTCATGTGGAGAGAGCAGTGAGATGTCTTCCTTGATCCCTAAGATGAAAAAAGTAGGGGATATGGGGATATGCTTGTGGGGTACCCTGGAGGCCGTGAGACAGACCTGTTTCCAAAGGGGCTGAATCTTGGGACAGGCCCAAAGTATGTGCAACAGATCTCCTCTCGAGGCCTGGTACTGCCAACAGTTGTCAGAATCAAGGATCTTGCTTTATAAAGGGTGGCTGGGGTTTTATACCATGAGTGAGAGATCTTGTTCTGAATTAGTCTGGTATGGGCATCCTTGCACCAGTTGTGAACATCCTTCCAGGCCTAATCCCAATGGGCAGTAGGGATAGTACTGCGCAACATCTTTTCCCAATTGGCCTTGGCATCTATTGACTGGGAGAGGAGTGCGTCTCACAATTTGGAGTATATTCTACCTGCTAGGCCAGTGGGATGTTGTAACCAGTCAGGTAGCTCTGATGTGGTGGTGTGATAGGAGGTCTGCTCCAGGAGGGCTTAGTTGCTGCTTGTATCTGCAAATACCACCAAAAATCTGTTTTTGGGGAGGCCCCACCTAGTGTGAAGAGTTTGGAAGTTGGCTACCCTACAAGCAGGGAGGTCGAGGATATCGCCCACCCTTTGGATGCCCCTCCTGTTCCATTGTGACCAGCCTACTGACTTGTTATCTATGATGATGTGAGGGTTATGCCACAGTGGGGTAAAAGAAGTAGGGAGTGAGTCCATGCCCAGCTTAGAGTGGGCAGTGTACCAGATTTTTCTGGATGCCTCAATGGTGGGAGAGGGCGTGTGTTGCATCAGCATTGTAGGGGCCACCGGGGGGCAGGACAAGAGTGAAGAGGAAGAAAACATTCCCATCATATTCTGTTCCATGTGGACCCACTGTGGGGATTCTGATGTAGTTGGGTGAAACCAGTGAGTAGTCTGGGCTGCCTTCCAGGGAGGCTCCAGCTCCCACAGGACCAATGAGCCTTAGTTTGTTACAGCGAAAATGTGGCTGGCTCCTTCCCAGAGGAGATCACTGAACATCTTATCAGTGGGCTGGGCCCAGTTCTTGGGGGTTTAATGGGGATGTGGGACAGGAGATAAGAACCTCGGGGCAATTGCCATCTTTATGTCCACAATTTTTCCTGCTAGGGTAAGGCTCAGTAATTTCCACCTATTGAATTCTGTCTTGGTGGAAATGATGAGGGGCTGAACACTGGCTCCCCAGATGTCTTCAATTTTGGGGTTATTTTAATCCCCAGGTATGTGATTCTACTTGGAGCCCATAGTAGTCCCTGGTCTGCCACAATTAGTTGAGTGCATCGGTCATTCAGGGACAACATTTCAGTTTTCGACTGACTTAGTTTCAGGCCTGAGAGGCCAGCAAAGGATTCCAGCAGGGTTACAAAAGGGTGGTAGTGAAAGTCAAGCATCAGCAAGGGGGGGAAGGAGATCATCGGTGTACATTAGGGTTGGGTTTGTGGAATTCCCTATCTCAATTCCCTTAATGTCTAGGTGTTGCCTGACTGCAGCTGCTAGGGGTTCCATCACTAAAACAAAGAGGAGAGGCAACAGGGGGCAGCCTTGACGAGTCCCCCTCATAAGTGGGAATTGATCCGAGATGTTGCAGTTAGTGGTGACTTTGGCTGTTGGGCTGTGTAGATTGCCTGCACTCTTGCCTTGTACCTATCTCCAACTCCCAGGTGGGAAAGAGTGGTATATAAGTAGTCCCACTCCAGGGAGTCGAAAGCCTTTTCAAAGTCAACTGCAATGGCCACAGTGGGGGTAGCAAGGTTATGAGCTATGTGCATGAGGTTCAGCAAAACCCTCATGTGGTCAGAGCTATGGCAGTTAGGGAATAAAGCCCACCCGAGAGGGATGGATCAGGGAGTATAACAGGTGGCTCAGTCAGGGGGCAAGTACCTTTGCATAGATCTTGCTGTCTACATATATGAGGAAAACAAGCCTATTACTGCCTGGATTGGTTGGGTCCTTACCCTTCTTGGGGATAACTATAATATTAGCTTCATGGAGGGATGGAGGGAGTTTAAAACCTCAGTCAACAATGGTGCAGTTTGGAGGGTTAGGGCTTGGTAAAAATCGACCATATAGCCGTCTCCTCCTGGCAATTTCCCTCCTTTTAATCTCTTAATCATGGTTATCACCTCTTCTAGGGTGACTGGGGCCGAGAGCCTCAGTTTGGACCGCTGAGAGTTTGGGGATGCACAGGTTATCCAAGAAGGGCTGTATGTTGCCCACAGGGGTGGGGTGAGTGGTCTTGTAGAGCTTTGCGAGAAGGAGGTTATGACCTTGTTTATGGCCTGGGGAGAGTTTATCACCTTCTCCTGGATATCCTTCAGGCATATCTGTCTAGCTGTTTGTTGCCTCCTGAGTTGGTATAGCCAGCACTTTCCCTCCCTTATCCCTCCTTCACAGAACATGTGCCTGAGCTGGAGGATGGCCACTTCTGCCTTTCTGTTGAGCAATTGATTAATCTCCAACCGAAGGCCAAGGATTTCCCTCCCGGAGTGGGAGCAGGGAGTGGGGAAGGGCATCACCTTACATGTTATCTCCGCCTGTGCTAGTTTGTGTTCCAGGGCTGCTAGTGTTTGTTTCTGTTCCCTCCACTTGGCTTCCACAAACCCCATGATACTACCCCTCATGGTGGCCTTAAAGGCCTCCCAGGTATTCCTTGGGGAAGTAAGAGCCACTGGATTATGCTCAAGACATAGTGAGTCCTCATTCCTAGCCCAGGAGATAAAGTCCGGGTCCCTCATAAGTAGGGGGTCAAGTCTCCAGGTATGTGATGGAGGAGAGGGTGGGCCCCAGGTCACTGTCAACTGTACCAGGGCAAGATCAGATATAACTGAATGCTGAAAACATGCATTTTGTGCTGTTTCACTGTGACACCTTAATTTAATTGTGGGATCTTTCTTTTGTACTGTTTCACTGGGACACTTTAATTAAAGTGTGGAATTTATTCTTCTCAACTGCATTGCTGTGTGCAGAAAACAGGCATTCATTCTGTTACACTGGGACACTTTAATTTGACTGTGGGATTTATTCTTCTCCACTGCATTACTGTGTGCAGAAAACTGGCATTTGTTCATTTCCACTGGGGCACCCTAATTTAATGGTGGGAATCTATGCTAGAACATTTGTGTGCAGAAAACAGGTATTGTTTAATGTAATGGATTCGTTCTGTTCCACTGGGGCACCTTAATTTAATGGTGGGTTCTATGTTAGAACTCAGTTGTGGAGCTATTGCAGAAACAGCCCTTTTCACTGTTCAATCAATCAATCAAAATCTTTATTTATCCAGGCAAACGTCATTGAGCAGAGCTCTTTTACAAGATGGACCTGGTTAGAATAGGGTTGGGTAGCATTCATCATAAAAACATATAAATAGATGTAAATAAGTATATAAACACAAACACAATGGTGCAGTAATAGGGGAGTCAAATGATAAAAGGAAGACAAGGCAAACCATAACAGAGGAGGATTCAAATACAAGGGGGCAGGTCCACCTTTGAACCATGCAACTGTATATACAGTAAACCATGTTCTCTGCATAGAAGTACCAGTTAGTTCATTTACCAGCAGCAGTCACTAGTACTAGCCATGAAAATGGCTTGGAGAACCATCAACTGATGGTAGATGGGGTACCAGGTGGGGTATGTAATATGTAAGCGAAGGATAAACATTGTGAGAAGTGAAGTCCCAAGGATAGGTCGGTAGAACTGATGTGGCGGTGTTGGCCTATGGGGAGAGGGAAAGGGGAGGTAGGGCTTTTATAGTATGATTGCGTGTAGATTGTGGATGAGTGCAGTATAGAGTTCTGAAAAGAAGGTTGGAGAAAGCGGGAAGATAGACCAGTATCAAAGGGAGGACAGAGGCATCAAGGTGTTACATGAAAGCATGATGATAGACCAGGGCCAAGGAGGAGACAAGCACTAGAAGTAATTTGTTCATGGTTAAATGGTACAGGTTAGCACGATGACACAATAACAGGGTCCCTTTAATGTGACTGTGGGGTTTATGTTATTCTAGCCCTGTGTAGCCTGTTTTTAGTGCACCCACCAGTTAATCTCTCCCCTCACCCCCTTTTGCCCTCCCTCATACCTACTTGTTAAATTGCCTGTCCTCTGTGTTCTCTCTGCAGTTCGCCTGGCCATCTGGGTCAAAAGGGTCCTCTGAAGCAGCCTTCCCCCAAGCCTCTTTCAGTTTCCAGAACTCATGCAATGTGGCCAGGCATCGATTCTAAGATATTGATCCCAGACAGCAGCGCCCCAAATGTGGAGTGCATAGTAAATGGCAGATGGAGCTGATGTTCCACCGATGTTTTACATCAGCTACCCCACCATTCCCACCACCACCACAGGAACCTTTCTTATATAGATTGATTCACAACTCATGTGATCCAATCAGCCAATGCTCCCATTTGCAGCTTATCCACTCTCCCCCACTAGGGACGGCCCAAACTTCCTATTTCTGCAACTGCCTGTTTTCCCTTTAACCAAGCTCTATTTACTTGATGGTCCCTTTCTTTTCCCTGTTTTAGCCCAATTGCCCTCCACTGCAGCTGCATGTTCCCCTCTAATCCAGTATTATTTCTCTGTTGGTTCCTCTTCCTCTAAATTAGCAATGTACACCCTTTGGTGCTATGCCCTTCTGCTAGGCTTTATGTTTCCTACTCCAACCCTCCCCATGATCACTCATCCCTGTCCCTCGATAGCCAAACATCCGCTCACCCTATTACCTCTACATGGCACATCCTATCTGAACCTACATACCTGCTGCCTCTACCTTCTGTCATACTCACAGACCCATGCCCATATTACCATCCCCCTCATATCCTCCTAGCCCATTGCCTACGCTCCTTTCCCCTTCCCTTAATGACTGACAATGTCACATGCAACAGCTACTCCAAACGCATTATAAGTGAATCATTTAGGGATGTACTATTCCGACACACCATCTTCCTTCTACTTCTAGCAGCCAACATCCACCCCAACCCTGGCCCAACCCTTACAGGCTCCTCCTGCCATGGCAAGTCGGGTGGTCTACAAATTTCCTCACTTAACATCTGCAGACTCCAGAAAAAGTTTACCACCCTCCAATGCTGGTTGGCATAACATTCTCTGGCCATCCTTGCCCTGACTGCAAGCTGGCTATCCAATGACATCCCTTACTCAGCTGTAGCCATAAATGGCTATTCCATTTTTCAGATTGATAGACAAGGGAAGAGGAGTGGAAGTTGTGCTGTCTACATAAAGGACTCCCTGCAAGCCATCCCAGTGCCCCTCCCCCCCCTTGCCCATGGTGCCCAAACCCTTGCTGTCAAATTACTACTCGAAAACCCTGGTAAAACCCTTTACCTCCCGGTTGCCTATATATCCCTCTGCTACCAAAGAGTTGCATTTTCAGCAGTCATGTCTTGTATCTCGCAGTTGCCCTTCAATAGCGAGGTAATCACCGTAGGGGATTTCAATGTCAACTGGCTATCCCATGCTTCCTCCCACTTTAAGGACTCTGCCTCATCCTTGGATATCACCCAAGTTGTCCAGTCTCCCACTAGAATCAATGACAAAATGGACACAGTGACCTTACTGGACCTCATCCTCACCAACCGACCCAGCAACCTCTCCCAGGTCAGAGTCCTCCCTGACTCCCTCAGTGTCCACTCACCAGTAATCTGCTGGTGGCCAAATAAAACCCAGTCTTTACCCCAATATACTTGGTCCGGAGGCGTCTAGAAAAGGGTTCCTTTCCCAGGCTCAAAGCATACAGTACCTCATGGCATGTGACTGGTCCCTCATAGAAAATGCCCAGTGGATTGACTCAGACCTCTCCTACTTCATTTCCACCTTTACCTCCACCTGTGACATCTATGCCCCCTTCACTAAACACTTGGCAAAAAATAGAGACACCCCCTGGATCACCCAGGCTCTACTGAATCTGATGCACCACCGGAATAACCTCTTGCATAAGGCCTTGGAATCCCGACAGCCTAGGAACAGGCAGCTCTTAGGGAAGTGAGAAATAAATTCACCTGGGCTATCTGTCAAGCCAAGGCTGCCTACTGTCACCATGCTCTTACATCCACTGGGGCTCTGGTCATAAATTCTGGAAAAACATTAAAGAGCTCTATGGAAAAGTTAGCTCCCACCTGCCCAGCTTGCTGTAGATGGTACAATTATACAAGATACCACTCACTATCTCAAACACCCTCAAAAAAACCTTCTCTGACCTTAGTAGCATCCTTCCACCAAACTTTTTTGACCCCCCACCAACACATTCCCCTACCCCTAGCCTTTGGGTGAACAACCCCCCCTTTTTACCTACGGATTATAACTCCCCGTGTCACCAAGAAATACCTGGTCAAAGTCCTGAGCAAGTCGTGTCATAGTGGTGACTCCTTTGACTTAAAATTTATTTGCCTCACCCTAGATGAAGTTCTTTCTCCACTCACCAAATTGCTAAATCTATCCCTCTGCCTTGGCCACTTCCCATCCACCTGGAAATGCACTGTAATTGTCCTGATTCTAAAAAGCGGTGACCGCATCTCCCCCAACAATTACCATTCTATCTCCATTCTCCCCCCTCTCTCCAAGGCACTTGAAAAAATAGTATCCGACCAACTCACAGACCATCTATCAAAGTACAACCTGCTGTGCCCTGAGGATCATGGCTTCCGCAAGGGTCACAGCACCACCACTGCCCTTCTTGAATATACCTCCTACATTCACAATGCCTTGACTGCAGACACTCAGTTGGGACAGTCTATGTTGATCTTACAAAGGCGTTCGACACCGTTAACCACCTCCTACTCCTCTACTCCTTAATATCACTGGGCATATCTAGGGAAACTGTATCTTGGTTTGGAGACTACCTCTTTAAGAGAACCCAGCAAGTGTAGATTGGCACCACACTTGTCCGCCAGCCACCCTGTCCTCTCTGGAGTCCCTCAGGGCTCAATACTCGGACCTTTCCTCTTTACTCTGTATCTTAACTCCCTCCTCAATTCCTGCTCTGATAAAGTTCTGCTTTGCGCAGATGACACTGTTATCTTTGAGAGCCACCCTAACCCCCTAACTCTCCAAAGTATCCTCCAGGACTGTCTCTGAAATTGAATCATGATTTGTGGATCACCAACTAGTCCTAAATTATGAAAAGATTAAAACCATGATCTTTGCCCACAGGCATGCAACTAAGCATTCTTAACTCCCAAAAAACCCCACTTGAGCATGTAGCCACCTTCAAATACCTGGGTATTACACTAGACTCATCCCTCACCTACCACATTATATGTCAACATCTCTGTTGCTCTAAACTCAAGGCTTGGCCTCCTGTGCAGCCACAAGCACTGCCTCACCCTGAATCCATCTGTCTACGAGTTTCCTTCTTGATCCTCTAGCTACTGGACTATGATACAGTAATATACGGCACTGGTGATCCAACAGCCTTATGCCATGTCAAAACTACCCTGAACAAAGCATGTCGTTTAGTCACTGGCTTTGACAGGCACACCCACACTCACGATCTTTATAAGTTCTCCAACTGGCTAAACTTTGATGGGAGGCTCAAGTATCACACCTGTCTTCTGGCAAGAAAATACTCCTCCAACAAGCCCCCCTGGCACTCCACCCTTATTCCCACCCTCCTAACAAAACCACTAGAAGCTCCTCCAAGTCATCCCCCAACATACCCCGCTGTAGGACTTCACTGGGCCAAAGGGCTTTCCTCCACTGTGCCCCCCTCTGGCTGAATGGCCTCCCAGACTTCATCTCCCTTGAGCCAAGACTTGGCATTTTTAAAACTAACCTAAGAACTTACCTCCATGAACTCTCATCCTGTGACTGCTCCTAACCTTGCCACCCACTTTCTCTCCTCACCCCCTTTGCCTGGGGTTTCTCCCTGGGCTGCCCAACCCACATTTCTCTCTATGAGTATTTTGGACAACATAACATTTGGTTACCACACCTTACCCTCGACAGTATTTCATACTATGATGTAACTATGTATGTAGCCTTTCAAACTACTATGTAACACTGGGTATTCCTAACCCTAGATTGTCTTGTTATTTTAATTCAATGTATGCATGTTATTGCCTTATGTACTCATTGATGTGGAGCCTTTGCAAAAGAGTGTATTACTCAAAGGTTGTAAATTCCGATTGTATGAAATAAAAAATAAATAACTCTGGGGAGAATCGTTACATCAGTTACCTTCTGAAGCAGGGGTTGGGATGTTAGCCAGAAATCTAACCTAATGTGCGAGGCATTGGGTTCCGAGTGAAAAGCGTAGTCCCTAATCCTCGAGTGAAAAAATCTCCAAACGTCTGTTAGGCCCAGGTCTGTCATAAGCTGAGTTAAGGCCCTCCCTCCCTGTATATGTGTTTCCTTACCATTGTCGTTCCTATCGAGATGGGGGACCAAAGTCAGGTTAAAGTCATCCCCAGGAATAGTGGGCAGTTGGGGGTATGAAGGTGGTAAGGGTTTCCGTGAGTGCATGGAAAAACTGCAGATCATCTTGGTTCAGCACATAGACATTACATAGACTTAGGGGCCCCAAGGGGAACTGTAGGTACCCATCACCCACCTACCATCTAGGTCCACTGTAGAGGTGGACAAGTTCCATTGTAGGGATTTGTGCAGAAGGATGGCCACACCATGCTTCCTCGTGGAAGTCCCAGCAAGGATAACTTGACCCACCCAATCCTTTCCCAGAAGGGTATGATTATTCTTGGTCAGCTTGGTCTCTTGGAGGAAGGCCACTTGACTTTTAAGGTGCTTAAGGTGGGAGAGGACCTTCTTCCTCTTGATGGGGGAGTTCAACCCTCAAATGTTCCAGGAGTGGAACACAGTGTCAGCCATATTTAGTTAGAGGGATAATCAGTGCCCTGACACTCCAACTGTATATTGCTAGTATATTATTACTGGAGTTTGATCTCGATATGGGAGTAAATGCTAGAATATTATTATTGGAATTTAATAAGGGAATAAGTGCAATCTGGGTTCTCTTTTGTATTTATTTATTGTGTATCTTAGGAGCCCTCCCCCCTTTTTCCTTCATCAAATATAGATCATTTATGATAAATCCATGTTAGGAGTAAAAAAAAATTATAAATTTAGGATTTTTGGTAAATTGAATGGCCACAAGTTTTTATTTATTGTTATAGTCTGTATGTCAATCTGTGCTTTTTTAAAATCGGTTGTGAACAATCTGTAAAAACAGGACCCTCTTGAAAAAAGGCTCTTTGGACCTAATGATGTGAAATGTCAACTTCCTGTATAAAAATAAAGATTTTACTACTACTAACTGGGCACACTTGGACAACTCAAAGTGGCCCTCTCCCAAACCCCTCTGCCCATGGGGTACTGCTCCATGACTATATGTGACCCTGAAAGTCCTATCACTGAGGGGTAATGTGCCTAGTGGTGAAAGGGGTAAAAAACTCTCCTGTGACTATGCTGTGTGGGTTTGCCTTGAGAGGCTTAGTTACCCGTGCAGCACACCTGATACCTTATAAAGCTAGTAACAGTAAATACAGTATGTCTGACTCTTAGTACAAGTTCTAAATCTACTTAAAACACAAAACAGTTAGAGTGTCTCGGCCTAGGACAAGCTGACTATACATCCAGCCAATGGCAAACTTGGCTGTCCCTGGGGATGGTATTCAGTGAAGGGCAAGTGAAAAAAATCTGTCTTACAATCTATTCTAGTTTCACACAGCTAACAGCACAACAGCAACTATTGTGCACTAACTTAGTAGCTAAGACACAAACCACTGGCAGTTAGCCACTGACCGGAGCAGTGTGGTGTATAAGACTCCAGACAAACTCTAATCATGGCAACACAGCCCGATGAAGTCATGAACCACTACCCTCACAGATCCCCGTGAGGACCCTCTTGGCTCACTAAAATCCCGTATGGCTGGGGAAGGGTGGAGCTTAGAGGGTGTAGTGAGGGCTGCCCCATAGGGGTGCACATCTGCAGGTGCACTGCAAAACCAACAGTGAATAATAGCACTGCACCTGAGCTGGGGGCTGTACACCTCAGTAAGGCTACATGCCCATAGGTATCTCTGGAGCTGGGGGGAGAGTCAAGAGTGTACTAAGCCTTCACCATGACCATGTCTCCTCATCTGCTTTGGTGGGTAGGCACAGGGCCGATCCCAAGAATGTGTACCTGAAGAGACTCTGTGTGCATACATGTTCCCCCACAGAAAAAAAACAAACACTCATGAAACATCATATACATTGCCCCTTGCAGCACTGCTCCTCGGTAAACCCGGTTCCCCAGTATGGGGGAGGGGAGCCCAGCCCTATGAGAAGGCCTTCCAAAGTGATCCAAGGGCTCCTAGTCCCTCTCCCAACCCTTATTACACCCCCTCCACACAATACACGCCTTTGTCACATATCCCCTCAAGCCATGCACTTATCTGAAAGGCCCTCAGACCGAGAGTTCAGTTGAGTTATTCTTCATTCTGGCATCTTCAGGGGGTTTTGGCTGCATCAGAGGAAGTCAGGGCCTAGTTTGGCCTGCTGAAATATTGAAGGTCCCAGTTCCAGAAGAGGCAGAGCAAGGTCCAAGTGGCAGCCCAGGAGAATGCTGTTGCCCGCCTCCTGCTCCAGGTCTCCACCGCTCCAAGGTCCATGTCTTGATAGTCTAGGTTGGCATGCAGAGGGGAGGCTAGGGCTAACAGGGGAAAAACTATTATTAGTGAAGCAGGCACTCATCACTTCCAGACCCTGGGACTGTGGCTGATCACCTTGCTTGTGGAGCTGTGCTTCACCTGCTCGGTCCTGCGGGTGGTCTTTTCTGTTGTGAGACACCAGTTGCGGCCTCTTCCAGACACTGGCCATGGGTTCACGATCAGATCAGGAAACAGGGTACATTGTCCATTCCTCGGCTGGGCACTGGGCCCATTTCAGGGGGGATCTTCGGTCATCATATGCTTGGTTAGGACCATGCTTCAGCTCCTGTACTGGACTAGTACAGTTATTGCTGTGCGGTAGCCAGGTCATATCAATGAACTTAGAGGTGGCCTCGGGTCTAGCGAACTGCAGCAGGCAACCACTGTGCGAGAGTCTGAAGATCACAGGGTATCTCAGGGAAATGGTAATCCAGAGCACATGGAGCTTCTTCTGGACCTCAGTGAATGCCTTCCTCTGGGATGCAAAGTCCCTCTAATAGTCCTGGAACATCATGATCCGATGGCCTTGCCAGTCCAGGACACCCAGCTCCCTAGCTCTGGACTAGATCACTTCTTTTTCAGCAAAGCTAAGGATGCGGCCCAGGATTGGCCTTGGTTTATCTCTGGTGGCAGGCTGGGCTGAAGAGAATGATGCGCCATCTTGAGCGTGATGTGGGTGCCAGAAAGTAGTCAGAGAATTTCCAGGAGGGACAGTTGCAGGAATTGAATTGTTCTGCCTTCCTCACAACCCTCAGGGAAACCCAGGAGCTGCAGGTTGTTGTGGCAGCTCCTGTTCTCAAGATTGTCCATTTTTTCTTGGAGGATTTTGATTTGGTTCGCCTGCTCCCTCATCGTAGTGTAGTGCCCTTGGATGGATTCTTCGTGGTTGGTAACAGTATGTTCAGTGAGCCACAGTCTGATATTGAGTTGGTGCAGGGTGCCAGCTGCATTATTAGGGACAATAGTAAGGTCTTCTATCCGGCTTAGGATGGAGGTGAACATGTCCCTGATCGAGGGCTCCAGGCCTTCCTTGGTGCTGCAGAGGTATTTTTCTTTCATGGAGCTGCTGGTATACAGGGTGCTAGATTTGTTCTTTGCTCTGAGCAGTCAGCTAGAGAAAATTAAGCTGCCATCTTTGTTGATGGCTTGACCATGCCCTCATTAATATTTGTTTTGATTAGCAATTATTTTTCAGGACTGCTAACTTTTATATTTGCTCTGTCTTCTACAAATAATCATTTCCAGCTTAATTAGGCTTTACAAGCATAGTTAGTGCAGCGGATCTGGGCATCCCATCCCTCCTTGGTTTCTCTCTGTAGTCAATGTGGACCATGGAACCCTGGGGGTGCTCCCTCTCCACAAATAATTTTTGAATATTATGTGAATCTTTTTGAGAATCTCACATTTCTTCTATTAATGCAGGGTATGATATATTTGGTTATCAGGAGTATATCATCAAATCATCTGCATATGCATTAACCTTATAAACAATTTCTCAACCAAACCTTTAATCAATTTATTACCTCTAATATTTTTGTAGTAGTACTTCAAGTGCAATTATAAAAATACTTAGGAGAGTGGGCAACCCTGTTTTACTCCATTTTTCATTATGAGTGGAGTAGTTCTGCACTGGTTAATTTACAGATGGTCTTTGGTTCATTGTAAAAAAGTCAGATTATTTTCACAATATCCTCTGAAATTGAGTAGCTTATCAAACTCCTAAACATAAATTCCCATTGCATAACAGCAAAAGCTTTAGTAGCATCTAATGCAAGTGCAATAATTTTCATGACCATGGTTTTTATACAGATCAAAAATCATTTGTATTCTTAACCCTTCATACATAGCATGTCCTTTTTTAAAACCTGCTTGGTTGTGGTTGTTGAATATTAGGCATGAACAGTTCCAGTCTATTCACCAGTAACTTAACAATTATTGTGTAGTCGACATTTAGCAATGCTACTGGTCTATAATTATTGGTAATCTTAAATCTTTATTTTCTTTTGGTATTAGAATAACTAATGCTTCTAACACTGTCTTGTTATCCTTTTATATACTGTCATTTTGATATCATCAGCTCCAACCATGGTATTAGCTCCTTATAAAACACCGGATACAATTCTGCTGTTAACCCCTCTGTCTGGGGCTTTGTCTTTGTAAGAGGGTGGCCCCAGGTAGGAGGCCGAATTCTTCTGTTCTGTCCCCCCCCCCCACCAAGAGGGAAGTTCTGGCTAATGTTTGTTGCTCGCATAAATGGGCAGCTATGAAATGCATGAGTGCAAAGGGATTAAAGTGCCTAATTAAGTGAAACACTTAGAAATGCAGAGGCTAAGCACAGAGTCCTTATAGGAGAATATAGAATGGTGCTGTCTGCTTACAACACCTTTCAAAAGAAATTAGCAGATTTCTACTGGTTCAAATAAGCTTGTTCCTTGAGCTGGACCTTCTCATTCTTTTAAAATTACTGTTGCAACAGTCCTGTCCTTTATCTTTATACTGTCTATATGCTCTATTTCAGAGGTTGTCCACCTCTGAGCCCCCCCTCTCTCTCTATTCTATTGCAGCTATATTTCCTTTTCACTGAGGTCCACTGAAATGTTATTGCATTGGAAGAGCGTGACCTGGCATTATGCAGCATTGTAAATATTATTATAAATAATTATGGTAGGCAGTGTAACAAAGTCCTACTAGACATGCTGTATACAAGTGCTAGTAATGGCTACATGTTTATAGTATGCCCCAAGAAAAATGCAAGAAACACTGGTATATTTGTATAGCCTGGGGAATGTTACTGTATATTTTCAAAGCCCCAGAATAGTTGTTTTGATATTGTTAATATAACCAAAGTAAAAATAATGACAACAGTTCTATTAATACACTTTTTGTACAGCATTTTATTTTCTGTTTGTCATTTTGCCTTATTAATTAGATTAAATTGATGCAGAGCCTTGTCCTCCTGTTTTATGCGCTTTCAGGCCCAAAGTGAAAAGAGACTTAAGGTGTTTAATGCAAACTGAAAAGCACTTCCTCTTAAAGTGCTTTTCTGTGCTGTAAACGAGTTGTGCTCCTGTAAAGTGTTTGCTGCCTGTCTGCAGCTCCAGCTCTGCCGAACACACAGAGACTGTAGCACTGCAGCAAGCTCATGGTCTACCCCTGCTCTGCTTGGTCTGCAGGTGGCAGACTCTCCTGCAGGGTAGACAGTACAGTGTGGCTCTCCTCCTCTAGAGTCTGTGACTGTTTGACTCGAGTAGCCCACTTGTGCTCCTCCTGACTAAGCAGTGGGTTGTTTAAATAAAGAACGCTATTCCCTGCTGAAATGAATGGAGAGGCTATCCCGAGTTACAGCCCCATTAGAGTGAGTAATGCTCAAATTGTTAGCTGAAACAAAAGCCATCAGAAAGGGCTAAATAAATGTTTGCCTCCCACAAGGAAACAGTTTAAGCACAACAGGAACTGCTCTAATATTTTAAAATATGAATGTACTTTAAAAGGGAAACTTACAGGCTGCTAATGGTTACATTTCAATGGGGAAAACTCCTTGAGGAGTTTTTAGCTGCTTCCCTGTTGCTCAGCTGTTCTGATTGGAGCTACTTAATTAATCTTTTCTCAGTAAGAAGTGCAAATTGTGGCACTGGTGAATCCCCCCCTGCAAGTTTAAAAAAAAAAACTCAGCTAGTCTCCTTTGCTTGGTAGCAAGGCATTCTTGTATTAAAATAAAAACTAACCAGGCAGAGTGTCAAGAAATAAAGCAAACTAAGTTAAACTTACTCCCAAAAGATGCAAAACTCTGCAGACTCCTGCAAGCAGGGTGTGTGCTTTGTTTGCCTAGTTGCTGTGTGCTCGCATTATAGGGCAGCAGTGGCCTCTAGTGTCTACCTTTATACTGCAAAACCTTACCTTGGACCTGAATGAAAGGTTTCCTGTTCGAAATTAAAGCTCTCCTTAACTAAAAATATGTTCTGCCATGAGACCTGATGTAGTGTATATTATAATGAGCTCCTTATATTATATAAATTAAATGGAGCTCTATAAACATGATGTTGTGGGCACATGACCGTATGGGCAGGTATAAAGGGCTAACCTGTTCAGCATTTCTTCATATAGGATCAGTGTTTCCTGATCAGGGAGTGAGAAGGGTTGATAAGACCTTATCACGTAAGTGGAAACTGAATGTTTAAGTTTGCCACTATGGCACAGAATGTTATTCGCTTTATATATCCTTTATTTTGCTTGCAGTTTGAGCCTTTTACATTATTTACTTTCTGTTAGTGTTGGAACAAAAACATTGTGCCTTGCCAATGGTGCACTGAACTTTACAGCCGTCTGTTGTGTCCACCTGTTATCCCACACCCTATTTCAGTCTTTAGCAAGTTTATAGCCTCTTTTATTTCTTCCTGTGAAAAGGTTTATTCTTAATGTCTACTTTTGGTAAGACAGCTTTGTGAATATAGACATTTATTGTGTCAGTATCTATATCTATGTCTTTTTGATATATTGTTTCATAATAATTATAGAAGACCTTTCAAATTTCTTCATCCTTTGCATATGTTTGCCTGTTGGAGTCCTAAATTTCTGTTATCATATTTTTCTCTTTTTGTTTTTTGAGCAGGTAGGCTGATGATTTTTTGCTTTTATCCCCATTAAGATAGAAATTAGACTTTTGTGTATGCATATCATTTCTATTTTTTCATTGATGATTTCTTTAAGGGAGCTGTGTATCTTCTCTTTTTGTTCTTTTGCAGAATCATTCCCTTGTACTATTTTAGAGTCACACCTTTTTAATTCTTCTTCATGTTTTTTTTTTTAATTGTCATTTTGTTTTTTATTATATATGATTTCATGTGATATAATATAACTCAAGCCAGAATCTGATTCATCTAACCTTGGTGAAAAGGAGACAGAAAACACCAATCAAAACAGGGAGAGGCCCACTCCAATCACATACTACTAAACGAACTGCAGATTGGAAGAAAGGGCCCACTCACCAAATATTGAAGGTTAACCATTCAATCTTTTATTCAATTTTTTAATTTTTACTTTTGCATCCAACAAAACAAATCCTACATTTTGGGGATATTGTTCCCCCTTCATCAGGCAACTGGATTACATTTAAAAAATTACAAATCACATTTTTTTATTTTCTTCTCTTTCTGCTGCTGGCTACCTAGGCCCATGGCCAGGCCACTGGAAAATTACGGAAAAGGTTACACAAAATTGTTGAAAATTGCGAGGTTCTACTGTAGACCTAAGTGCCTCACAATAAATCTTTAATGTTTTCTGCAGCATATATTAGTCAGTATAACTTGCTAAATGAATACACTGACACCTGAATATGTTTAAAACATAAAGAAAAGTTTATGTCCTAAAAGAATACTAAACTGATAAGCCATCGTAAGTGTTGCCTATCTTTCAAAATTTTAAAACATCTGCCTCACACAGTTCTAAATAGATTCTACAAAGTGAGCCACAGCAAATCAATATTAAATAAATCCAGAAGAATTTTTTTTTGTTTCTGGCTGTAGAATAATGAAGCCTAATCAACAGCTGTTTACAGTGCTCTGCCAGCAATTCACCCACTTTGGTACAAGAAAAAATAAGCAGATAGAGTGGTGAATAATTGAGTTTTAGTAAAATGTTGTTAGTGTTTAATGGTCATAATTTGTACTGTAGGTACTGTACACTATTTTTGAAATCACATATTTAAACATTAAATCTGGGTGTTATTGGGGCTGGCAGTATAATCTAGGGGTAAGAGTAACAAACTGTGAATGAGCTGATGACATCCAGCAGATCTGGGTTTGATTCCCACAACCTCCACTTGCATACTGTGATTCTGATCAAGTCACTTAACCTCCTCAGTGCTCCTCCTGGGTTGTACCTGAAAACAGGCAGTTGTGCTTAGTGGCCTTATGTGGTTACCAAAAATGTAAAACAAATACCAATATATTTTACTGCATCATTCAGTAGTCAGGGTACCCTGTAATTTACCTTTGTTTTACTCTGGCTGCAATGATTTTGTTTAGTTAAAGAGAAATGGTAAGATACATTTGTGTTTTACGTTTTAGACTTCTGTCAGGTTTTCTTTGTAGTCTTTGCATGTGAGCCTCTAGAGGGTAGTTGCTAAGAGTGAGATCACTGTTAACAACTAGCTTATTCAAGTTTAAACTTGGCAGGGCCATCATAAACCCACAGTTGTTTGAATCAAAATTAGTCTGAATGAAAGTATGCTCACAGGAAAAACTTGCCCTGCCACTTACAAAAAGGCTTCATAGTTAGCACCCCATTTAAGTGAATGGGATAATTCGTACCTTTTCTCCCATCTTTTGTTTCAGTCTGTGTGGCAACAAAAGATTGTCTGATAGACTGCTTCAACACAAAACAAATGTTAAGTGTTTAAGTGTACTTATGCTTGGCCAGTGGATTTTGAAACCAAACAAGACAAGGATTCAAAAGAAATCAGTGTCACATAAAACCCTTGCTCTACCTTGCACTGCATTGTTTCGGCCAAACCCAAGTCTGCATGCAAATTGTCAATATATTTGAGAGTATTTTATTGAAAATGTTAATACTTTTACACAGTTCAATATAAAACTCAAAATTGCAAAGAATATGAACATGTCAGCTTTTCTGGGAGAATCAGGTGAAATTCGGTTCATAAAAAAATTGCGGGTGCAATTTTTCAGTGGCCCCTGCCCATGGCTCATTCCTGCCCACCACTACTTCACTTCTACCCCAACTGATACCCCTGACTTACCCCTTTAGGATGGGTCCGATGCCGGATCCAGTCCATCTTCGATAGGAAAGATATCAGTAATGACTGGCATTGCTTCCTGGCTTCCTTCCAGGGCAGGGTTCTGGGCCTGGATGGCACATCAAAGACATGATCGGTTGAGTGGGAGGCTAGAGCCATTAAGGCCATGGTGCCAGCCGTGCATGTCATCTGTGGTGACCAATGAGGTTTTTTTCTAAACTGCCCCAGGGTGGGGACATGCAATGATCCTCGTCCACCCTGCCCTCTTAAAGTAGGCACGGTGCTTGTGTTTCCCTGCAGTCTCCACCAGGGTCCTTCACGCTCTGGACATGCACTCCAACCCTCACCTGGAGGAAGGAGAGCAGCCCTAGGGGTGCTCAGTCCTTATACCCCAGCTGGCCCTCCAGCTTCCCGAGGTCCTTTTCCCAAACCTGGGTCACTGTCCTGTAGGAAATCCAACTGCTACCCAGCGGCTGCAACAAATAGCATTTTCCAGAATTAACATACACCATAACTTTTAGTTTACTGGCTCTTTCTCAAAAAAGTTTAACTTTACTTAAATTCTCCTTTATAGTCAATTCTTCTAGTTTATTTCTCTTTCAACTTAAATTCTGTGCTAAAAATAAACAGTTTTATGAGCTTCTAAAGTTCAAAATGTATTTAAAATTTTTTAAATTCTTGTGCTTTTTAGTTTTAACTCCACAGGTATCACCCAGTACTGACCTAGTATCCGTGAGAAATGCCTTGTGACCTTGTGCTGTCTATTTTACTTAGACACGAGTCCTTGTCTAAAACAGACAAAGTTACTCCTTTAACTTCTTATTGCAGTTTTTTAATTTCATAGTAAACTCTTTTCAGCTTTTAAGCTGCCTACCTATTAATGTCATGGTCATTTGCTTTCTTCGCAAAAATTGCAGTGTTCCAAGCAAGCACTTCCTGGGAGTGACTCCTAAGTAGTGTGCCCGATGCAAGAATATGGCATCATGCACATACCCAAGTGGTGAGTGAACGTCACTCTCTAGCACAAAAGTGTCAAGCAATAGTGCTTGCCTGGGTGCCAGACCTGCTGTAGTAGCAGCACCTCAAGTTCGAGGTGTCCCACTATGTGGAAATTTAAATAACTAAACTTCTAATAAATTACTTAATAAAGCTTACCATCAGGAGCATTCTTGAAACTGATGCACTGAATTATGGACTATGTTTCTTAATCACATCAAACAAAATTAAGGTATTGAACTCATACGTTCACTTTACAAGGCTCACTGTTTCAAGGCAGGAATGGGAAGGAATCTATGAAAAACTAAACATGTAGTAAATTAAAAAAATATAGGGGAAATATGGATGTAATGAACTTCACTATTTCTTCTACTACATTACCTCAGTTCTATATATTAAGCTGGATACATACTTTCTTATTTATAGAGCCAGTATCTTAACAATATCACATTTGATTTGTTTATTTCATTTTTCATCAGAAAGCCAGTTAATTCTCTTAAGGATAAGCAAAAGATACCTTTACAAAATCGGTTTGCCAGTCAATTCCATCATTTAACCCATATTTATAAAATGGGCAAAGGATTTTAAGCAATCTGATTGGCTGTTAGCCATGCATTAGATGTGTCTAATGCACAGCTAAAACTAGAAACCCCATTTAGAATACACAGGCCCATTCTATAAGCACAATATGCCACTCCGGGGACGTGCATTAGACAGTTTTAATCCACAACCAGGGGACTGGATGCCCTCGGCCTGTGGCCTCGTGCCTCACTACGTCCCCCAACCGTGCATTAGAACCGTCTAATGCACACCCCATCATGTCCTATTGCTTACTACTGTTTAAGGCATCAAAACGGTCTATATAATATGCCTCTTTATACAGTAATCTCTGTCTAATTGCCACCACGTCTATCAATTTCTGCTTCTTTTATGCCAAAGAACCTTAGGGATGGAAGCTGATGCCCTACTTCCATAAAATGTCTGGCCACTGGAGTGTTTTAATCCTGTCTCCTGCTATAGCCCTTGTGTTTACCTATTCAAGTCTTTAGCTGGCGTTCCATCTTACCTATATAAATGAGATCACATGAACATTTAATTCCATACACAACCCCTGAAGTTTGGCAGGTTATGAATTCATTGCCATGGCTACATTTCTGACCTTTTTAATCCTCTGTGCATTGTTGCAATGGATACATGGACCACATGGAAATGTCCTTTTAAATCCACTGCAGTAAATAAAGATTTTTGAATAGGTAGTCTATGGTCAGTGTGTACAATTCGGTCTTGTGGGACCTCTTTCTCAACCCACTAAAGTTATTTTCAAAAATCCTTTCCCCTACTTTAGTGGCCTTTAAAAAAGGCCAATGTTTTAGGACTATATTTTTTATCTTGTAAAATTCTTCATCGAGTTCAACCATCAGAAGGACCTTATTTTCTGTGGTGTCCTGGACTATTTCTTTGACCTGTAAAGTTTCATACCTACTAATCCTCTCCATGCATAGTTTAGCTCCCTCCAGTGTTTCCTCTGTGTAGCCCCTGCTAAGGAACCTTTCTTCCATCTCTATTCTGGTAATTTCATAATCACTTTCCAAAGTGCAATCCCTCTTTGCTCTCAGGAACTGGCTAAATGGAATGGAATTAATTAATGACCTGGGGTGAAAGATGGCAGCCTCTAAAATAGTATTCCTATTTGTTAGCTTTCTAAATAACTTAGTGCACAACCTGCCTTCATGCTTAAATACTAAACGATTCAAAACTGAAATCATGTCCTTTTCTTGATTTTTCACAAATCTTATATATCCAGTCCTGGTATTCAAATATTCATGAAATAAATCAAGTTTTGCATCACTTCCAGTCCAAAAAAACAGAATATCATCAATAAAATGTTGCCAACTTAAAATCTTATTGGTGAATATTTTCATGTATATGGTGAATTTCAAAGCTGTTAATTTACACATGAACATAGAATGGGGCCATACTGGACTCCATTGCTGTGCCCCTAATCTGTACATAAAAATATTTTTCATATCTAAAGTAATTCTGAGATTGAACTATTTTGGCCAGCTTCATAAGAAACTCATTAGGGGACTTAGTTTCATTCAGTTAATTCTCAAAAATGTCTTTTATACTGCTACAGCCAAGGTCATGTGGGATGGATGTGTATACATCTTTAACATTCCATTTAACTAATGTAATCTGGTCCATATTTTCTATATTGTCATTTTGTTCATCCAATATTTTGATAACATGAGCACTATCCCTCAGACATGATTTTGTGTCTTCCACTAGTTCCCTTATATAGTGATCCACGTACACAGAAAGAAGTTCCAGGACTGAACCTACACCTTAAACAATAGGTCTACCCGGTGGGTGAACAGGATCCTTATGTATTTTTGGCAGTGAATAAAAAAATCTTGGACACTGTTTGAACAGTGCTCCACTTTTCCAGTTTGTAATCCACCCTGCTTGAAATGCTTGATCCAATACAGCTTCTATTAGATTTTTTATGTTGGCGCACTTGCGCAGCCAACATCGTGGGACAGTGCAACTTTAGAGGCATGGTCACTGCTGGGCAAATTCAGGGCACACACCAGTAGGTGTGTCCCGCATTCCCCAATCAGCCTGCATGCCGGTGCCACACCATGCATACATAATGAGTCGAGCACATCTAAGAAAAGGTCTGCTGCAATCCGAGCAAAGCTCGGCAGATGCAACGGTCCTTTCTTGGTGTGCTTACCGCCGATATGTACATGGCAGGACACTGGCCGTAGAACTGCCAACTTCGGGGTGCCTATCCTGTCGGCTGCCCCTGCCCCTTGTGGAATGTGTCGATGGGGAGCCCACTCCCCATCAGCATAAAGCACCACCCCAATTGTTTAATGCCGATGGGGTTCCCAATCCCCGTCGGCATAAATTCTCTCCCCGTGTTTTTTGCCGATGAGGGTGCCCAATCCCCCGTTGGCTACAGACACTCCCCCCCAAACAGTTAGGTGGCATGCTTGGAGCCAACCCCAGCATGCCAAATCCCCTGGAGAAAAAAAACAAAAAACTGTCCCATGGTGTTTTGTCCTTTTTGATTCTATAAAGGAAAGTGGTCTCTTGTAGTCTCTGTGCCTCCCTCCCTCCACCTGCACCCACCCACTGCGCACCCTGCCTCCCCACCCCACACCCCATACTTACCTCTGGAGCTCGGTGTGACGATCATCGGTGGACCAGAAACATGTCTGCACTCTTCAAAGCTGACTGCAAACTGAGGAAATGCTAGTAAGCTGCATAATGGGATAGATAGGGTTTTTTCAACTTTAGTACAAATCTCAGGCATTTTTGCGAATTTTGGCCCCAAATTTTCAACATGGGGTTTTTGGGACCCCTTCTCATGAATTCTTGCACTGTCATGGTGTCATTCAGTCCCGAAAGGTGATTTTGCAGTTACTGTGTGGAATCACCTCTTGGGACTGCGTAAGGAAATGACAGTGCCACTGTTCATGGGGGGAGGGGGCTCTCAAAAACCCTATGTTGCAAATTTGGTGGGAAAAATCCAAAACATGACTGTTTCACAAGTGTGTGTAGCAACTGTGCAACGCACACTCGTAAGTTAGCGAATTCACAATATTTTCATGCCAGATTCTCAACATTGGCATTTTACCACACCTTCTTGTGAACCATACAGCTGTCATTTTTTACATCTTGGCCGAAATGTGTTTTCCCTCTTCCAGTGCAGAATAGCACAGTCATGTTGCAAAATCAGTATTCGGGACACATTATGAAAATGGCAGTGACACTGTTCATGAGCAGAGGTCCTAAAATGCCTGTGTTGAAAATTTGGTGACAATGCTCCATAAAGTGACTGTTTTACAAGCGTGCGTAGCAACTGCGCAACGCACGCTCGTACGTTAGCACATTCACACTATTTTCATGCCAGATTCTCAACATTGGCATTTTACCACACCTTCTTGTGAACTGTATAGCTGTCATTTTTCACATCCTGGCTGAAATGTGTTTTTGCACTTCGAGCGCAGAATAGCGCGGTTGCTGTGCGAAATCAGTGTTTGGGACACTCTACAAAAATGCAAAAATGACAGTGATACTGTTCATGAGCAGAGGTTCTAAAATGCCTGTGTTGAAAATTTGGTGACAATACTCCATAAAATGACTGTTTTATGAGGTGCACAGCAACTACACAATATATGCTCATAACTTAGTGCATTCTCAATATTTTCAAACCAGATTCTCAAATTTGGCATTTTACTAAACCTTCTTGTGAACTGTACAGCTGTCATTTTCCACATCCTTGCAAAAATGTGTTTTCGCACTTTTGGTGCAGAATAGCGCATTCGCTGTGCGAAATCAAAGTTCGGGACACATTATGACAATGACAGTGACAATGTTCATGAGCAGAGGTCCTAAAATGCCTGTACTGAAAATTTGGTGACAATACTCCATAAAATGACTGTGTTATGAGCGTATGTTGCACAGTTTGCACACACGCTTGTACGTTCGCAGACTTCTAATATTCTCACCCCAGATTTTCTACAGTGCCATTGTTCTGCACCTCCTAATGAACAGTACAGCTGTCATTTTTCACATCCTGACCAAAATCTATTTTCGTAGTTCCGGCACAGAATAGCGTGGTTACTGTGGAAAGTCCGTGTTCGAGACACATGATGAAAATGACAGTGACACTGTTCATTAGCAGATGCCTATGTTGAAAATTTGGGAATGAAGTCAATAAAATGAGTGTTTCAAGAGCATGCGTTGCACACACACTCATGACTTTGTGAATTTGTAATACTTTCATTCCAGCTGTTCATTGCCATTTTCCATACCCCACACTGCAGCTGCCTGAAATGTGTTTTCGCATGTCCAGCACAGAATTGCATGGCCCTGTGCGAAATCAGTTTTGGGACAGTTTGAGGAAATGATGGTGACACTATTCATGAGCAGAGGTCCTAAAATGCCTATGTTGAAAATTTGGTGCGAAACTCCACACAATGACTGTGTTGCAAGCGTGCATTGCACAGTTTCCACACACCTTGTAACTTCATCAATCTGCAATATTTTCATGCCACATTTTCACCACTGGCATTTGTGCACATCTCCTTATCAACAGTCCAGCTGCCATTTTTCACAGCCTGCCCAAAACGTGTTTCCACAGCTGTGGCGCACAATGGCATGCTCGCTGTGCAAAATCACCTTTTGAGACACATTCGCATCACAGCACTATGCGTCTCTAGCTACGCTACTCCCACTCCCAATGCCAGCGTGACAATATTCAGCATTGACAAATGCTTGTTGTATCTTTCATTGGGTCCTTGGGTATTTTAAGATAGTTGTTCTTGTCTGCTAACATTTCTTTGCACTTTTTATGTTTGCTTGCACGCATGTGCAAGAAACATAGTGCCATCATCTGAGTTTTTCAGAGGTGTGTCAGCATCTTCCAATTCAGTCAGTGTGTTTGCAGGTGTGGTCACAGTTCTCCAATCACTTCTGGAGCTGTCTATGACAGCAGTTGAAAATGCAGTAGCATACAGTTGAAAGAGGGAGCTACGCTTCAGTGAGCAGCTCCCCCCCCCACACACACACAGATCAACTGTGTTGGTTACCTGATAGATTGCTGTGGTCTTGTCTAGCTTAGAGAGACAAGCCACACATCATTACTTTAATAAACTGTTCCCTGCCACAGCAGGACCACCAAAATGTGTGGGTGCCTAACAGTCCTTACACACACCAGCTCTCCAAAGCACACCTTCATGGACTTCATGGGTTCTAATCCTCCAGAAAAAAAATACCTCAGCATTTGATGTGAAAACTCAGACTTCATCGTATGTGTAATTCCAAGCATTTTCTCTTACTAGACTCTGTCAATGTGAACTCCCTGCTGCTAAAACCTATGCAAATGAACTTGAGCGTACTGTACTACCTGCAGCTGAAGCAAAGAACAGCCAGAATGCACAAAGGAGAACATACTGCTATGCATTTCAGCAGCAGCCAGTGGGGGAGGTTTTCATGACTGAAGCACTTTAATGTGCCTTTTAGTGCTGTCATATACACACCTGTGTGGTAATTCACTAAACTGCACACAGTCTGGTAATGCAGCTTCAAAATAATTTTTTTCTGAATTGCCATGAGCTGGCATTTTTATGTGACTGCAGAAACAAGATGCTGTATGTCAGCCATGTGTCTGCATTCCCACACTCACTCCCCTCACACCTCTCAAACAAAGCCACTGGTGCTTACTGAATTGAGAAGAGTTACATGGATTTCAGAAATTGTGCCAGATACACTGCACATTGCCTCATCCACTCTCTTTGTTTCAACCCTCCACCCTCACTTCTCTTGGGCAAAGCATGAATGCTAGTTCACACTAGCACATTCAGATACTTCCTTTCAAATCAGCGAAAGGCATGTTGTTGGTCTATTACATTATGAAAACAAGCATTTGACAATGCCGAACGTTCACTTGCAGGTATTTGCAGTGGTATTTGGCACTTGGACATGGCTTAAAAAAAAATCAGTGACAAAGCAGTACAAGCATTTGTCAATGCCAAATGTTGCTTGCTTCTATGTGCTGTTTAGGTATTTGGAAGTCATTGGAGTGCAAATATTGAAAATTCGCGAACTTACGAGCGTGCGTAGGAACTGCGCAATGCACACTCGTAAAACAGTCATTTTTAGGAATTTTTTCACCAAATTTTCAACATAGCCATTTTAAGACCTCTGCTCATGAACAGTGTCACTGTGATTTTCTTAATGTGTGACATATAGATGAGTTCGCACACAGACTGCAGCATTGTAGCTACATGGGTGGAAACATGTTTTGGGCAGGATGTGAAAAATGACAGCTATACTGCTCATGAGGAGGTGTGGTAAAATGGCAATGCTGAAAATCTGGAGTGAAAATATTGAAAATTCGAGAACTTATGAGCCTGCGTAGGAACTGAGCAAAGCACGCTCGTAAAACAGTCATTTTTAGGAATTCTTCCACCAAATTTTCAAAATAGGCTTTTTGAGAGCCCACCTTATGAATACTGGCACTGTTTCATTAATCGGGCCAAAAAGGTGATTTCGCGCAGTGACTGCGAAATCACCCTTCGGGCACGAATAACGCCATGACAGTGACAGAATTCATAAGAAGGGGTCCCAAAAACCCCATGTTAAAAAATTTGGTGCAAAAATTCCAAAAAATGCCTAAGATATGCAACAAAGTTGAAAAAAAAAAAAACCCATCTAGCCCATTATACAGCTTACCGGCATTTCCTCAGTTCGCGGTCGGCTTTGAAGAGTGCAGACGTGTTCCTGGTCCAGCGATGATCATCGCACTGAGCTCTGGAGGCAAGTATGGGGTGAGGGGTGTGTGGGGAGGCAGGGTGCACAGTGGGTGGGTGCGGGTTGTGGGAGGAGGGCGGGGAGACTGCGTGGGACCGTTTTTAATTTACAGGTTTCCTTTTTTCTATAATTGACAATGCAGGACATTTGCCACACTGGGGTGGGCTCCCAGCATGGCAGAAGGATGGCTGGGGGGGCCGTGGAGCCGACGGGGGATTGGGCAGCCCCGTCGGCAGATGACGCAGGACATTTGCCACGCTGGGGTGGGCTCCCAGCGTGGCAGCAGGAAAACTGTTTGGGGAGGTGGAGCCCACGAGGATTGGGCAACCCCGTCGGCCAGATGATGCAGGGACGTTTGCCACCCTGGGGTGGTCTCCCAGCATGGCAGCAAAGATTTGGGGGGGACGCCTGCAAGCACACAGTGGTGGTTTTCTTTGAAGAAGACCACCACTGTCCATACAACACCACAGCGATTGGTGCAGGACCTCCACGCCTGCTTAACAGAGCAGGGGATTGCACAGGGCAGGCACACCTCCAAAGTGTCCCATTCTCCCAAGACATTCCTTGCACATGCATGCAAGTGAACGTAAAACCAAAAAACAAATGATGGACTTTAGAGGACTCAGTAGCAGTGCTATCACTTTGATTTTGCATTTCCCCCCCCGTACATTTCATTATTTCACATGAAGCAGAATTGCTCTGGTGCCCCTGAAGCAAATGATTATTTACCCTTTAAGGGACCAACATAGATGTAACAAGAACAAAGTGCTCTAGCTTTCGGACCAACCAGTCCTTCTTCAGAAGCTCATGGCAGTTGTTTAGAAAATACAATACTTATAACAGCTAGATAATGTAGAGAAACAGAAAAAAATCCCCATTGGTTTAAAATACTCAATTAAAAAAACAAACAAAACAAACAAAACAAACAAAACAAACAAAACAAACAAAACAAACAAAACAAACAAAACAAACAAAACAAACAAAACAAACAAAACAAACAAAAAAAACACAGAAGATGATGTCAGAGAAGTTTAACAGTACTATACTGCCTTCAGCCAGAAGCAACCGTGGATTAAACGTGCTTGGTGGAACACACATACAAAGAATCCTACTGCATATAAATTTAATTGACATAAGATAACACTGCTGAAGCAGATAACTCCTAAATCAAGCTGTGAGTGTCACAGTTAGTATAAGGATGTGATTACTGAAAACAACCCCACCCAGATTAAAGACAAATTAAGATTGTTATAGGGCTCATGAAGTTTCAATGTCTGCATTATAGACAAGAATTTACCAGTAAAGTTATCTTAAAGACATCAGTGCACACTGTGTGATGATGTGTAAACCTAGCTGGATCTGTCACCCAGATGTACTCTCCAGCTAGACATAAGGCCCAAGAAATTTGAAAAACCTTAGGACTATATAAATGATCATTTAAATATAAATTGATAATATTAGTGTCAAACAAAAAACTCTAGTCGAGGAACCTCAAGGAATTAAGACCACATAGCCTGGTATGTACTGATGTCAATATACACTGAGAATGTAACAACTTGATGTACCACAAGTGTCTAATGAATCTGAAAAAGAGATAAAAATTTAATTTCTCTCCTCCTCTTCATACAAACAATACACCCTAACCCACCCCACATCACCATAATGTGGGTGGGGGAGATACATAGCTTTAAGGAGATCACACACACACACACACTCACTCACTCACTCACTCACCCTAGTAAACCTATATTCACTTCAGTCACTGCAATTGTTCCCAAAGAATTCAACTTGTCATGAAATCCTGAGTAAAAGGGCTTATGTCTGATGCCCCTGTAACCAATGCAAATCAATGGGAACAATTTCCCTGTAAATGACTCCCTATAGATCTGGGAGCCCTGCTGTATGTAGTCTGCCAGGATCTTACAATACAATTCTTATTTTAATGCAGTGCATTCAAAAAAATTATACTGAAGCAAATGGTTTGTTGCCTTTTACTGAACCAACATACATGGATGTTACAAAAAGAACAAAGTGTCCAAGTGTTTGGCCCAGCAAGGTCTTCTTCTGAAGCTTACATGAGTAAACTTACAGGGGATGTTCTAGCCTGTGTGACAATGGTTTCAACTATGCCACTGAACTTGAAAAAAACAGCAATTAAATAACTTAGGATAATGCAGGATAGATAAATGAAATCAGCGCGCACATGTGAAGGCACTGTTGTCATGTCAAAAGACAGCAACAGTACAGCAGCTACCTGAATTCACCTGCTTTTAATTGCTGTTTTAAAAGGGGAATTTTTTAAAAATATCCTGTAAATAGTTTCACAATAATTGCCTCATACCTTTTTACCAAGTGTCTGTTCTACATAATTCAATGGTTGGCAGCTCCTCCACAGCACACAAATGAACAGAGACTATTTTAGTTGTCATTTTTCATATCTCGCCCAAAATGTGTTTCTGCGCATGTAGCGCACAATGGCGCAGTTGGTGTGCGAAATCAATGTTTGGGACAGATTAAGAAAATCACAGTGACACTGTTCATGAGCAGAGGTCTTAAAATGGCTATGTTAAAAATTTGGTGACAAAAGTTCATTAAATGACAGTATTACCAGTGAGCATTGCGCAGTTTCCACGCACCCTCATAAGTTCATGAATTTGTAATATTTTCAGTCCAGATTTCCACCACTGGCATTTTCCACATTACCTTATGAACAGTACAGCTGTCATTTTCACACCATGGCCAAATGTGTTTCAGCACTTCCAGCGAAGAAATGCATGGTCACTGTGGGAAATCACTGTTTGGACAGATTAAGAAAATCACCATGACACTGCTCATGGTGGAGGCCTAAAATGCCCGTGTTGACAATCTGCTGTAAAAATTTCAAACTAATTACATTACGAGTGTAGTGCTAGCAGTTTCTATGCTCACTCATGACTTCAGTTTTTCTGATATTTTCACTCCAGATTTCAATATTGCAATTTTTTACACCTCCCCATGAACAGTACAGCTGTCATTTTTCACATCCTGTTCAAAATGGTTTTCACAACTGTGGCGGCTAAATGGCGTAGTCACTGTCACAAAATCAGCTTTCAGCTAACAAACTGATTTGCCACTGTTCATAAGGTGGGGTCACAAAAAACAATGTTGAAAATTTGGAGCGAAAATACCAATGAACATCTGAGGCGTTCCTGTAGAGACTGACAGGCCCCAGGGGTGTGACTTGGAATTGTCGCCTGTAATGCTCATACCATTCCACCCCACCCACACCCTGCAGCCAGAGAGAGGCATCGAGTTGTGCCTTAGACTCTTGAGCCTCAAAGTTCACCCCATTCTCCTTACCCATCTCACCATATTTCCTAATAGAATGGGGTCAACATAAGGGCCAAAGACCCCAAGGCATCACCGTGACACCTGTCAGGTGTCTGCAGGGTAGGGTGTGGTGAAATGCCATAGCCATTATGCCCGACGACCCAAAGGCACACCCCAATGCCTGTCAGTATCTGCAGGGTGGTGGTGGGGTTGGCTTCAGTTCAATACTTCACTGCCATTCCTATTATGGCAGCTCTGTAACTCCTACACTACCAGTGCCAATGCCAGCAAGCAAACATTCGGCATTGACAAATGCTTGTTGTATAAGTCTCACAGTCTTTTATTACCACCACCCCTCCTTTATCTGCCATCTTTATAAATATAGAGTTATCATTTCCTAAAGATCTTAGTGTTGTATACTTAGCAGGTGTCGGGTTAAATAAATAAAAATATTGTAAGAGTTTTACCAGGAAGGCATGCTGAGCGGAGACCACTCAATTTCAGATGCGTCCTGGGGGGAGGGGAAGCAGGAATATATACAATACAGTAACAAGGCAGGAAAATACAGTACAGTAAATTAAATACACAGAGGAAGCTATTTTACAATAGGCTACAGAGCAGATATCCCATCAGGTTACAAAGTAGGTGGGAGATCGGAGTAGCAGTGACGATTTGACACTACAACTCCCGGTGGAGACTAAGGCACCTAGCATACATTTGTATTGCATTTAATACCTGTTTTGAGGTGCCGGTCTGAAGCCCCTTGCAGCAGATGGATGGGTGTGGCAAGATGGGAAAGGGTTAGGTGCATGAGCAGGTGGGGGAGAAATGCACCTTAAGGAGATAATTTAGATGCTGAGAGCTGCCTGCGTGCCTAATGTCTGTTGGCAAGGAGTTCCACAGTTTTGGCATACGGAAGCTGAAGGCAGCTTGGCCTTTAGATGTGGACATGTGAGGGACATGAAGGAGCCTGGAGTCAGTGTTCCTGAGAGTGTACACAGAGGGGGGTTGGACAGAGAGGGAAGACTCGAGGTATGAGGTGAGGGACTGTGCCCAGAATTTAGCTGTAACCCTGGCACAGTGGGCCTGTCTCCGTTCCTGTAGTGACATCATGTCAAGTGACTTGTAAAGGGTGCAGTGATGTGTTGCTGGTGGACAGCCAAGGGCAAAATGGCAGAAGGAATGGAAGAGGGGATCGAGTTGGGTTAAGGTTGTCTTAGGGGCAGTACTGTAGACTACGTCCCCATAGTCAAAAATTGGGAGGATCATTTTCTGTACGAGTGCTTTGCGGTCAGGTAAAGTGAAACAGGCCTTGTTTCGGAATACAGTACTCAGTTTGGGGTGAAGTTTTTTGTGGATTGAGTTGATATGAGCAGAAAAGTCTAGGTTCTGATCCAGCCAAACCCCAAGGTATCTGAAAGAGGTGCAGTCTTCAAGGGGGAACCCGTCAATGGTATGGAAAGTAGGGGCTGATGAGAGGTGGGAGAGTCATTGCCATGTCCCAAAAGTTAGTGAGACAGTTTTATTTGGATTAAGAAAGAGTTGGTTCAAGCAAAACCAAAGCTGTACAGCACTGAAATCCTCCTGGAGTCTTGCGGCTGCATCGGAGGTGGAGGGACCTGATGAGAACAAGACAGTGTCGTCGGCGTACATATGAATGAGTGAGTGTGTGCAAGCTGAGGGCAGGTCATTTAGGAAGATGGAAAACAGTAAAGGGCCAAGGACCGATCCCTGAGGGACCCTGGAGGTGACGGGGGGGGGCAGAAGAGCAAGCGCCTATTTTCACTGATTGTGACCTGCCTGCCAGATAGGATTGGAACCAAGCGAGGGCTGCTCCTGAAGAGTCCAGCCCGGTAGAGTTTGGACAGTAAAAGGGTTGAAGCGGTATCAAAGGCTTTGGCAAAGGTCGATAAAGATAGCTGAGGTGGTGTGACCATGTTCCATTCCAGTAAGGATGGCATCTGTGAGCCTTAGGAGTGATGTGATGGTAGAGTGCCCCTTCTTAAATCCAGACTGGTAAGGTGTGAAAAAGGAGGAGGGGGAATCAAGAAAGGGGGCAAGTTGGGAGAGGACGAGGTACTCCTGTAGTTTATCTAGAATGGGGAGCAGGGATATAGGTCGATAATTTCCCGATGAGGAGGGGTCTCCACCTTTTGAAAGGGGGATGATGGTGGCATGCTTCCATTCGGAAGGGATTTCAGCAAGTGAGAAGTAGAGATTAAAGAGAGCGGCCAGAGGGGTGGCGATGGCAGGGGCGGATAGGTGGAGCATTTTGGAGTCCAGACCTGAGGGGCATTTGCCTTTAGAGGGGTTGAGAGCCTGCAGAGCTTTAAACACTTTGGGCGGAGTGACTAGCCGAAAGGTGGCTTTGGTGACCGAGGAGACGGCGGACAGGTAGGGGGTGTGCTTGAAGGGTGGGGAGGGAGGGAGGATAGGAGAGAGGAAGTACAGATGGTGAAGAAGGAGTTGAAAACTGAGGCCACCACACCTGGATCGGTGACGATGGAGCCAGCAACATTTAGGGCAGGGTGGAGGGCTGGGTGGGGGGATAAAAATCGTTGATCATTTCCAAAATTTTGCTGGGTGGTTTATAGGAGACCTAAAGTAGTTGGCTTTGGTCTGCGCAGACACATAGTGCAGGAATTACGGAGAAGGCGGTAAAGTTGGAGAGCAGCCGGGTGCCAGTAGACTTGTATGTTTGCCAGGCCTGATCCCTGGCATGAAGCTGGTCTATGATATTTGCTGTGACCCAGGGCAGGTGGCGCCCTAACTCTAGTCTTTCTGAGTGGGGCATAGTAATCCCAGGCAGTAGAATCTGGACTTGAACAGCTCTAGGGCAGTATCGATGGTGGGTGCGTGGGTGATGCAGGACCAGTCAGTGTTTGATAGGTCATTTAAGAGTGCGCCAAGGTCATAGGATTTGTATGATCTGGTGACCAGCGTACAAGGGGGAGGAGCTTTGGGACGGAATATTTTATGTATTGAACAGATTTTCACTGGATTGGCAGATTTGTAATGGATTTTGGTGTATAAGAGATTTGTATCTTTAAGAATTGCAAGGAACAGTTTGGATTTATTTACTTTTTGTATTAGAAAAGCATATGGCAACAGGAACACTTGAATTGTGGCCAGTTTAAAATGAAGTTTAAGCCGTTAAAGCGAACTTTAAGAATTGCATGACACTAGTTTGTGAATGTTGTAATATATTTTGGAAATAATATGAATGGATCTTTAAACAGGCTTACCAGAATATAAGCTGTATTGTGAATGATTAGGAACAATACCCATAAAAGTAATGATGATTTTCTAATGAAGAGAAATATGAAATATTAAATATGAATATATAATAAAACATATTTTATTTATATATTTAACAGTCCCCCAGAGGAATCCAAGGTGGCGAAATGTTGGGGCACAGATGAAAAATTTCAAATAAAAAAGAAATGGAATATTAAAGATTGCAGCATTTGATTATTACCAGAGCTGGTGCTTCTAGTTGCAAAAGGGACTAATTGCCATTGAAATTACATTGATTTATTCAGTAGGTCTGCTGCAGCATTCTGCAGAGTGCTGCAAAATGCTGCAGAACTGGGTTTCATCATGGGGATTAAACCCACTTTTAAAACATACTCTGAAGTATGCTGCAGCAGACCTACTGAATAACAATGTAATTTCAATGCAACTAGTCCCTTTGTTATGCAGGAAACTGTGGCAGTCACTTCATCCTGGCAGTGTCACATTTTCCTGAATGACAAAAGGGACTAATTGTCATTGAAATTACATTGCTTTATTCAGTAGGTCTGCTGCAGCATTCTGCAGAGTGCTGCAAAATGCTGCAGAACTGAGTTTCATCATGGGGACACAACTGTATGTACATACTTATTCATTCATTCTGTTGTTGTACAAACTAAGTCTATGTACTTTAAGTACTGTATCTGTTTGTATCTGTTCTGTATTCTGTATTCTTAGCAATATTGTACCCCCTCTTCCCTATCCCCCAGGATGCATCTGGAAATGAGAGTGATTGTAGCTCAGTATGACCTTCCTGGTGAAATCTTTCAAAATAAATAAATAAAAATAATTATGAACAGGGAATAGTAGTAAGGAGGGGATCCAGGCTCCCAATGCATCTGATAGGAATTCAATCTATGCCTCATTGAGGCTAACATATGCTCTAACCTGCATAATTTCCTGGTACCAGTCCAGTAATGAGGGAGTAAACTCATCTAGTCAATGATGTAAAATGTACTTCTTAACTACCCAGATAGTAAGAGTAAAGTGATTGTGTCTAGAATCAAGTAGGGTATTGATATCATGCTCAATGATAACTCTGTCCCTCAAGAATGTCCCATCCAATCCAAGCAGTGGGTTTAAGGAACACTGAACTGATGTCCATTGGGGTTATGTCTTGGGAAAATCTCACAGAATGTGCAGTAATGTACCCTCCTCTTTATTACATTGGGTACAGAGTGGGGAATCCTGAAGACCCAGTAGAATAGCTTCTGGGAGGTATGATACATGTTTTGGATAACTTTGTACTGCATAAGGTGATACCTGTCAACTTTTGTTTCTTTCCCTCCACTGGTGGCCCCCATCAGCCCTTCAGGGATCCCCAACCCCATCGCCCACTGTCCCTGGGACTTGCTTTCAGCAAGAGAGTGCTCCAAGATTGTCCTAGGGGCCTTCAGGTGTTCCCCAAGCCCCTTTGGGTACCATGTTCAGATCTGGCATCAGTGCCCAGTAGGCGGTGTGAGGTCTGCGGTGTTCTGTGGGGCGGTATCCTGCTGCCAGCGATGCTTTTTCTGTTTCTCTCCCTGACCCACAGATGCTTCACAGAGGTGGTGGTTTGATGAGTGCACATCAGAGGACATGCTTATGTCTCCTGCCAGGGAACATCACCCACCTGGAACTGCTGTCTAGCCACACCACCCCACCTGTGGCCACCTAGGTGGCAGTGTTGTGGTGGCACAGTCTGCCCTCCCTCCCTCCCCAGAGGAGGACAGCATCTTCTCAGATGCTTGATCCTCCTCCCCTAGCCAACCCCCAAGTGGCCCAGTATCATTCCCGACCCCGGGTCACCAGCGTGAGGTGAGGCACGGGTGCCTCTGACCTCCGTGCCACCAAGTTGGCTAGATACCTGTCAATTTTAACATATTGATGGGTAGCTTTCTATATAGAGTTCCATTGCTGAGAAGTGGGGTGCCAGTTTAGAGCTTGCAGCCAATAGTCTGAATGGGACCCATATTAATGGGGCATGGAGTTCCTAAAAGCAAAGTACAGGTGCAAGACAGTGTGTTGTTGGTGTTGCCAACTCAGCCAGATCTGACAGCATGCAAGACAGCCAGAGTTCTTCCCAAGGATTCCTCAGAGTGGTGGTCAGCATGTGGCACAACTGGAAAAAAGTGAAAATATCATTAGTGTCTAGATGATATCTGGTTTGCATCCGCTTTAAGGTAGATCAGCCATCAGAGTGCAAAACAATGAGCTACTTGGAGTTACCTTTGTCATGCCAAGAAGAAGTCCGAGCAGCCCACTATTGTAAAACAGTTTTTTTTCCAGTTGGATTGGTCTACCAAAGGGCTGGTTGAGAAGTTGAGGATTTGAGAGAGTTGTCTATAAATGGCTACAGATGTCCCAATTGGGATATGATGTAGGGTCTTCAGTAATTTGATGGGAGTATATAGAAAACAGTATGCAGACTAAGCCCATGCATCTGACGGAGGTGATGTTCTATTTCCAACCATAAAGGGTGGTAAAGTAAGTGGGAAGAGTCTTGGAGTGAGTGCCATTGAAGGTATTTTACCCCTGGGTAATAATAATAATAAATAATAATCATTTTATTTATAAAGCGCCTGTCAATGTATCAAGGCACTAAACATTTTAAGATCATAAATTCAAATTTCAAATATAAATCTACAAAGCATGTATAAAAAAATGTACCATAACAACATCAGATATTAAAATATAATAAGTTATAATAAAGATACAGACACTAAAATTGACTTAGTTATCCAAGAAGGTCATTTGCCATAAGTATGTTTTCAGATCTTTCTTAAATATCTCCACGGAGGTGCACTCCCGTAACCGGCATGGTAGAGAATTCCAAAGAGTGGGTGCAGCATGAGAGAATGCTCTGCTGTCTGAAGATTTTAGACTCACTCTTGGAATCTCTAACAACCCCTCATTGGCCAAGTGGAGTGATCGGCCAGGGCAATAAGGCACCAGAAGTTTTTTAAGATAGGTCGGACCCTGATTGTGAAGGGCTTTAAAAGTCAATAAAATGACTTTAAAGGTGATCCGCCACCGTATAGGGAGCCAGTGCAGTTCGCACAGCACCGGGGTAATATGACAGGACCTATTTGTCCCAGCTAAAAGCCAGGCTGCAGCATTCTGCACCAGCTGTAGGTGATGGATTTCTACCCCAGAAAGCCCAAAGTAAAGGGCGTTGCAGTAGTCCAAGCACAAGGACACAAAGGCGTGGACCAACGTTGGCAAAGAGTCAGATGGAACAAGGTACCTAACCCTGGCAATATTCCTAAGATGGTAAAAGAAAGTCCTGACAACGGCCGACACTTGAGATTGTAGAGTCAGCTTGTCATCTAGGACAATCCCAAGGCTACGCACTTGTTCAGAGGTCAGAAGTGACACGCCGCCAAGAAAAATTCCAGAAGGTGTGCCATTATGCGACCTCTCGATCTGACCACCAGGGTTCACCACCAAAACCTTTGTCTTCTCTGAGTTCAACTATAGAAATAAATTAAAGAAGTCAGAAAGAGCCAAGCCACTTTTGAGTCTTTCTGCAACTAATTTCAGGTAAATCCATCTGGGCTGTTTCCCTTGGGAGTGCGACAATTCCCTCCGGTCAACTCACTCCCACCACACTCATTGCTGACAACTCACTCTTGTGCGAATACATTCCCATGACTGTTGACCCCAAACCAATTCACTCCTAGATCATATTGTGTACTTACATTCAAATAGCTCCTGTATTGCTCCCACATCATCAGTATGCAGCTATCAGTATGCCCCCTTCTAAGATGCTTGAAGCTCCTTCTCCTACACTCCAATGCATGTCTGCAGGCTCCGTCCCCTTCTCCAGTGCTCAGTAAATCATGTTTCCCTCTCCACAGAAACACAGAAATAAATGAATGTAATTGCTGGAACCAGGATAACAGTAAGGCAGTGGTGAGTATGGTAAGCGAGTAGAGTATTCTAGATAAAATATTCATCTTATTAGTATTTATGTGCTCCCAAAGGGAGAAAGGGAGCCCCTGCCACCTATGTATATGTTGCTTTATTATCACCAAGAGATCATGGAGATTTTCTCTGACCATTTGAGATAATGAGAATGAGAATACCCAGATAAGTTAAGCCATTACTGGACCAAGATAGCCCCAAATGTTCCAAATCTCATTTTCTAGTATGGCAGTTTAAAGGCTAGAGTGTCATCCTTCCCATGTTTAACTGATAATAAGACAGGGCACCAAATTACAGCATGTCAGCTAGAACCACCAGAAGGGAGGTGAGAGGGTTCTGAAGATGCAACAAGATGTGATCTGTGGCATCTTATAGCATTTGTTACCAAATACAAAGCCCTGAAGAGATGAGTTATTGTTCATCCTCACCACCACAGCTTCGAGATACTTGTTAAACTAAAAGGGAAATAAGAGGCAAGCCTGGCAGGTACCATTATATAAGGTAAACTAGAAGACAGGACCCGGTTACAGCACACCCTCACAGAGGGTTGTGAATACAATAGCTGTATTCTTTGAATGTATTCCAGTGGTATTTGAAATTGGGCCAGTCTTGCAGAAAAATTCCCAGTTCATCCTGTTGAATGCTTTCTCCATATCCAGGGAGGCCAGCACTGCTGGTGTGCGACCATCCCTGGAGGTGGAGATAATGCAGAGCAGTTTTCTATTGTGGTCTGAGGAGAGGTGCCCACCCATGAATCCAACCTGTTCAGAGTCTATCAATGGGGACCATACCTGTTGAAGTCTTATAGCTAAAGCTTTTCATAGGATTTTAAGATTGATATCGGTCAATAATTGGTGACTAGGCTGCCATCCTTCCTGGTTTTAGGTAGCACTGGGGTAATGGCTCCTGCATAGAATGATCTAGGTCTCCTCACTCATAAGCCTCATATAGAAAGCTCCATAAGGTGTGGGAGTATCACTTGTTCAAGTGCCTTGTAAAAGTTGGTGGCTAGCAAGTTTAGCCCCAGGGCTTTGTCTTTTTTTTTTTTTTTAAACTTATATTTTATTAAATTTTCCAAAATACAAAGTAATAATTGAGTACATTATGGTACAGGTAACCAGTATCAACGATGATGTAATATACTGTAGAAGCTGTAACAGACACATTCAAGTTGAAAAATAAATCTGTAAGTTGCTTTAGACATTGTCCTGATTGCCGGCATTGCTTAGTTTTTGTCCCTTTTAAGTGCTGTACTTCACCACCTTGATGATCTTCATTCCAACTGGTGGGCTGTATTATTACCTGATCTGACAGGTTAAAGGAATGAATGCATCTCTTGGAACAATCCCGCATGGAGAGATTGTCTATATAATACAAAATAAACTGTGTCTTTATGAAACCTATACCTTACTTGTTAATTTATAACATTTTCAGACTAAATTAAAAACATTTTAACTTCAAGAACAATTAACAAAGTAAAAATAAAGAAGTAAAATAAATAAAGAGAAGAAAAAAAATTAATAAAAAAGAAAGAAAAAACACTGGTTTCTTGTATTTTTAATTCTTTCCTTCCCTCTTAGTCAATAGTGCTGTACCCTAAGTTGGCTATATATAGAAAAAAGATTTCTCACAGAATTAGTTGAATTTATTTATTCAGGGCTAGGTTCAACCTCCCATATTTCTATTTAAGAAATTGATCTAATATTGCACTTCAACCTCTCTACCCGATGACCTGGGTCCACCATCAACATCTTGGTCTTATCTGGGTTCAATCACAACCAGCTAGCACTCAACCAATCCTGAATTTCAGCGAGGCAGTTGTTAAAGACTGGGACCGCGTTGTTCTGTTTGGGTACAAAAGGCAGGTACAGCCGAGTATCATCTGCATAGCAATGAAAACTCAGCCCGTACTACCTTATAATGTCTCCTAATGGTAACATGTACACCGTGAACAACAGGGGGAACAGCACAGAACTCTGTGGCACCCCACAGGGCAGGGAGACGGGGGCCAAGGAAAAAATCCCCGATACCACCCTCTGCATCCTGCCCATGAGGAAAGAATGAAACCAACTGAGGACTGTCCCCGACAGCCCACAGAGTAGCCACAGGCATTCCAGCAGCACCCCATGATCCACGGTGTCGACACTGCAGAGAGATCAAGGAGAACCAAGATCAAATGGCTCCTCTGATCCCTCGCTATCAGGAGATCATTAAGTACCTGAACCAGGGCTGTCTCGGTACTATGCCTCTTCCTGAAACCAGACTGGAGAGGATCATAGACTTCGTGGATGGTAAGAAAATTCTCAAGCTGCAATGTGACTACCTTCTCAATAACCTTGCCCAAAAAGGGCAGGTTAGAGACAGGTCTGTAGTTCACAAAACAATCTGGATCGAGGGAAGGCTTCTTCAAAAGGGGTGTCACCACTGCCTCCTTCAGGGGGCTTGGAAACACACCCCTATCCAATGAACACCAGAATATCTCAGCGAGGATTGGTCTGATGGCATCCACACACCCCACAAGGAGATGTGTTGCACCAGGATCCAAACTACAGCAAGTCGGTCGCATGCCATGAACAATCTTCATAATGTCCATGATCGCTGGCTGGTCGAAATTCATCCAGACAGACTGGGAGCCTGTGCCCTCACACCATCTGCCGCCATGCTCATTTGAATGAGTCGAGTGGATCTCCAACCTGATGGAGGACACTTTATCTGCAAAGAATTGAGCAAACTCATCACACTTAAGTTGTGAAAAGGCTCTCCGGCCCTGAAGGCAGGCTGGATTGCACAGCCTGTCCACAGTTCAGAAGAGCTGAGCCGGTCGATTCCTTGCTGCAGCAATCTCTCTGGACAGGAACTCTGCCTTCTTATGGAGATTGCTGATTGATAGATCAAATAATGGGCCATCAACCTAAGTCTATACTCTTCAGGCCAGATTTCCACCAACAACGTTCCAACATTTGCCGTACTCTCCTCAACTCCCTCAGGGTCCCATCAAACCAAGGGGACCGAGGGTGAAGAGAGAGGATGAACTTGGACAGGAGCTACAGAATCCAGGGCCCTCATCACCACACTATTATAGTGCAGTACAAGGTCCCCTGGATCTGAGCATTCCAATGGCCTACTTGATAGGTTTGGCACCGCCATCAGACCCTCAGGGGTAACACCCCCTAAAGGGTGATACTGGACCATCTCCAAAGGGGCAGGTCTCACGGGGGAACTGCAAAACTAAACCTTATAGAGTGATGGTCAGACCACCTGACCAGTTCCACCACCAGATCAGTGACCTCCATCCCCAGAAGGAACACCAGGTCAAGGGAGTGACCCTGAGTATGGGTTGCAGCGGTAACTACCTATGTGAAGCCCAACTAAATCATCAGTTGGAGGAAGTTCTGACCAAAAAATGAGAGTTCATCATCGACGCAGGCATTGAAATCCCCCGGGACCAATCACCTGGAGGAGTCCAACACCATGTCAACCATGAAGTTCGCAACTTCCTGCAGGAAAACGTTCTCATCTCCGGGTAGATGGTAGATGAGAAGGATTCTGCAACCCACACCTGCACCCATGATACACTCAAAGGACCTGTTGGCCCCCAGTGGTACCTCTACAAGGCCCAATTCCACCTAAAAACATATGGCTACACCCCAGCCCCTATGATCCAATCTCAGATGATGCATCACAGAGTAACTGGCTAGAACTGCTGACTCCAATACCGGACCGTCATTCTCATCCAGCCAGGTCTTGGTGATGCAAGCCAGGTCAGATGTCTCAACAAGATCAGCAATAACTGCTGTCTTGTTCTTTATTGACCTAGGATTGCATAATACCGCCCGAGTTGGATGAGAGGCCATGGGAGAGTGGGCTACTTGCCTATCACCCGTGGAGCCCTTGGGTATGGGAACCAGGTAGGAAGGCCCCCTTTCCTAGACCCATTTTGTGCCAGAGCACCTCCTTGATCTTACTAACCCAATCAGCCCACCACACCCCTTCCCCACCTGGTCCAGGGCTGACCCCTCCGACCCCTCGGAGAAATAATAATAGTTATATTATTTCTCCACTGGCTCTCAGAGGGGTCTTCAAGGATAGCCAATGTTGGGTGATTGTTTTTAGTGCTGCCACTCTCAACATTTGAAATAGGTATTATTTGTCTCCCGAGAGTAGATTTTCAGGTCCCAGCACTATATTGAGGAAAGGGACCACTGGAAGCTGAAATATAATTTTAAGAGTATTGGTTACTATATTGCAGAAAGAGTGTATTTTGGGGCATTCCCACATAATGTGAGTGGGTGCCCACCTGGCCACATCCACGCCAAAATGTATCCGAGGGATTAGATCCTTGATGTTTGGAGATTACTGGAGTAATGAAAAAGCGAGTGCATGCTTTCCAATGGAATTCTCTCCAATTTTCCAGAGAGGTTACCTTATGTACTTTACGCCATACTAATAGCCACTAATCTTCCTCAAGGTATCTCTCGTTTCACTCTCCCAATTGTCCTGCACTCATTGTATTCCCATTGTATTGTATTAAAAAAACACCTCCTGCAACAATTTGTAAATCCTTGAGGTCAGATTACTGACCTCCCCAAGAATGGCTTTAGTAGGGATGAGAAAAACAGCAGGGGCTGACTGACCCAGAACAGCCAGTACTCCCAGCCCTGCATTAATATAATACCTACACTGCAGGTATCTGTAGAAATCATGCCTTGGGATATTAAATTCACTTTGTAGTGAGGCGAAGCCTGTAACTGTTTCTCCTTTTACTAAATATGTGCCAAGGTGGACCCCCCCCAGCCTTTTCCATCTATCAAAACATGGGTCTACCCTTTCAGCTGTAAAATCCGGTTCTGCGTTCTGCACCAGCTGCAAGCGGTGGATTTCTACCCCAGTTAGCCCTAGGTAAAGGGAATTGCAATAATCCAAGCGCGAGGACACAAAGGCATGGAGCAGCGTAGGAAGATCGCCTGACAGAACAAGGTGCTTAATCCTGGAGATATTCCTCAGACGGTAAAAGGAGGACTTGTCGACGGCAGACACCTGTGAACACAGAGTCAGCCCTTCATCAAAAATAACCCCCAGGTTTCGCACATGTTCAGAGGTCAGAAGTGATAAGCCCCCAAGGTAAAGCCCAGATGGTGAACCAACCCCCGGCCCCCCTATCCAGTGCACCAGATCCACAACCAGCAACAGTCTTTTCTGAGTTCAACTTCAGCCAACTCGAATACATCCACTCCTGGATTTCTGCGAGGCAGTTGTTAAAGACTGAGAGAGCTCCATCTTGGTCAGGTGCAAAATAAAGCATAACAGTGAAACCTCAGCCCATACCTTCTTACAACATCTCCCAGGGGCAGCATGTACACTGCAAACAACATGGGGGACAACACTGAACCCTGAAGAACCCCACAAGACAGAAACTGGGTCAGAGGAATAAACCCTGGACACCACTCTCTGAGTTCTTCCAGTGAGGAAAGATGTAAACCACCTGAGGACTACACTCGATAGTCCACAGATGAACCTCAGGTGATTAAGTAGGACCCCATGGTCCACAGTGTCAAATGCTGATGAGAGATCTAGAAGAACCAAGATGGAAAGGTTTTTTTGATCTCTAGCCATCAGGATATCATTGAGCACCCTAACCAGCGCTGTCTCAGTACTGTGCCCCTTTTGAAAACTGGACTGGAGGGGTTCATAGATGTCATGGATGGTCAAATGGTCCTCCAGCTGTACGGCCACTACTTTCTTGATCACCTTCCCTAGAAAGGGAAGGGAAGGTTGAGATTGATCTGTAGTTCGCATGGTCCAAAGAAGCTTTCTTCAAGAGGGGTGTTACTACCGCCTCCATCAGGAAGCTAGGAAATGCACTTGTTTCCAAGGAGCACCAGACTATCCATGTTAGGACCGGACTGATGGAATCAATTTAACCCGAAATCAGGGAGACTGGTCCTGGGTCCAAATTACAGCACGTAGGGCATGCACACTGGACAATCCACATGACATCCATGAACTCCGGTCAGTCGAATGTACTCCTGGAAAGCTGAGGGGCAGTGGCCATGCCCTGATCCAAGGCAACACCCTTAGAGTGTGCTGGCTGGAGTACAGCCCTGATGTCAGCCACCTTAGTCGCAAAGAATTGAGCAAGTTCATTGCTCTCTACTTGTGAAAAGGCTTTTTGAACTTGCAGGCAGGCTGGGTTGCACAGTCTGTCTACAGTATGAAAAAGCTGAGCTGGTTGATTCTGAGCAGCTGCAATCTCCCCGGACAGGAACTCTGCCTTCCTATGGGTGACTGCAGATTGACAGGCTTGGTAATGATCCGTCAATCTAAGGTGGTCGGCATCAAGGGAGGATCTCTGCCAACAGTGCTCTAACCTTCGACCTAGTCGCGCATCTCCTTCAAGGTCCCATCAAACCATGGGGACCGAGGGCAAAGGAGAGGACAAACACGGACAGGAGCAAGGACATTCAGGGCTGCCAAAATAGCCATGTTATAGACTACCACAAGGGCCTCTGGGTCACTGTTTGCCATTGGGAGGGTCGATAGGTCAAGTACCACCACCAGGCCTTCAGAGCTAACACCTCATAAAGGGCTATACCTGACCATCTCCACAGGGGTGGGCTGGTGAAGGGGGGGGTGCTAAAACTAAACCCCACGGTGTAGTGATCGGACCATCCAACTGGTTCCACCCCCAGATCAGAGGCCTCGATCCCCAGGAGGAAGACTAAGTCAAGGGAGTGACCATGTTTGTGGGTAGCAGTGGTAACTATTTGTGTAAGGCCCAGAGATTGCATCAACTGGAGAAAGTTTTGCCCAAACTGCAAGAATTCATCATCGACCCAGACACTGAAGTCACCCAGAACCATCAGTCTGGGCTACTCAAATGCCATGTTGATGACGAAGTCCATCACTTCCTGAAGGAACCGCTTCTCATCTCTGGGTGGACGGTAGAGAGAGTAATCCTACAACCTACACCTGCTACCACGGATGAAGCTGAAAGAAAAGTAATGCATAAGTATGTGTTTTAAGGGGGGGGGTCAGGTTGAGGCGTCAGTGACAGTTCAGGAGGTGGGCATGATTTTAGTCCCATCACTGGTGGGGTAGCATTAATCAAAAGTGCCAACACCACTTATGTCTATGTGTGTATCAAACCATCACCATCACCTTGTGTGCGTGTGTGTGTGTGTGTGTGTGTGTGTGTGTGTGTATGTGTGGGGGGGGTCACCACATGCTGCACTCAAACCTTCACCACTGTGTTTGTTTTTTAAATACCTCTACTCACAATGCCTTATGGAATTAGTTTGTGTGAAATGCTCCCACGGATCATCCGACTCATTGTCATCTACCGGGGACTGGTTCTCCTGTGATTGCTGCACATTTTGCTTTCCTCTGTCTCCTCGACAAGCTGTTTAACAATGGCATGAGCAAATTCCTTGCCACTATCAGTGTAAAAATAATGGGTTTTATAGCGAGCATCAAGCATGGTTGCTGCCACAACTTCTTTAGAAGATTCATATTGAAGCAGTCTATTGTCCATTGTTGCTAGGAGTGCTTCCCCCCCCCACACACAGCTTGTAGCCCAGGGACATTGATGTTCTCTATGGTGTGGTATAATATGGTGGCTGTGGGTATAATGTCAGAGATGCTGACATTGTCTGCACTTAGATGTTTGGTTTCAGTCTCAAATGGGTGTAGCCAGCTGCATACATTCTCTGCTAGACTCTATTGTGCTGAATTAAAATTTCTGTTTTCAGATTCTGAGGCATACACAGTCAACACCCTCCTCTGCTCTATTAAGTGTTCCAACATGTAAAAAGAACTATTCCATCTTGTTGGGACATCCTGCATTAGCCTATGGATCAGAACTTGTAATGTTTTCTGTAGCTAAGTCAGCTTTCAGTTGTTGAAGATGAATGCTTAAAGTGTGCTACAATTGAACAACCTACAGCCATTTCTTCTACCGATTTCTGCTTAAAGATAGCATCATGCACTATGAGCTATAGAGTATGTGCAAGACAACCCTCACTAGGAATGGCACTTAGTCGCATGGCTTTAGCTATATTTGGGCCATTGTCTCTGATCACTATACGCCTTGTGCAAGCTTTGATTCCCCATCCATCAAGCACTCTTAGAAAATCTTTGGACAGATTTTCCCCAGTATGTCTGTGGTACAGGTGTTGCAATTCTAGCTGTGCTGTTTTTCTATTGAAAGAGTCATCAACCCAGTGAGCAGTAACTGACAAAGAGAAAACAGTTGAGCACTCAGTGAGCCAAGTGTCTGTAGTGAACCCAAAGGCATTTACTTTATCAATCTTAGACTGCATTTTAGAACATAATTTGTTATACATCTCAGGGATAACTGTGGTAGAAAAATGTTTTCTGGATGGGACATTATAATGTGGCTCCAAACATGACCAAAGTAGTTTAAAGCCCTCATTCTCCACAACAGAAATGGACGGTTTGTCTAGGGCTATCATTTCAGCAATTGAGGTCGTTATTTGTGCTGTTCTGGGGTGGTCACTTGGGAATGGGTTACTTCTAGCAAAGCATGCTTCAATTGTTTGGTATTCACATTTTATTTTTTTGGTGGGAGGTTCACAACAGGAAATTTCTGCCTTGTTAATTCAAACTAAGCTTGTTGTGCCTGCAGGTCAGCAAACTCACATTTGTGTTTGTTACAGATGTGATTAAGCATACCGAGGTGCCGAATGTTTTAACTGAAGTGCCATGGCTGATAAGAGATGAGCACAGACTGCATTTTGCCTTACAGTCTGTCTCACTCTCAATACTGTAATACTGCCACACAAGAGACTTGTTTGCCATGACTGTAGGGGAACTTGACTTAAACAAAAAAGCAAAAGAAAGGACTCACCTCCTCTTCTATCTTCAGCAAGTTAAAGTTTAACACACAGAACAAAGTGTTATCACGGCGCTATTCATACCTCTCAACCTTTTGTCCTCCAAATGTGGAACATTGCCTGTCACAATGTGGAACAAATGGGCAAAATGTTGAACACTTAATCAAATCTTTACCTAAGAAGCTCAAAACACTATTAAAATGTTGCATTTATGTTGAGAATGTCTGTTATTAATTGAATAAGTTATTTTTTCCATCATTTACTATGGATATTTGCTTTGAAATGTTGACTCTGAATGTGGAACAAGTCCTTACAATGTGGAACAGGGACCTTTTCTGAAGTAAAATGAGGAACGTTCCTTGTAATGTGGTACAGTTGAGAGGTATGGCGCTCTTTGTGGCTCATTTGAAGATCGTTGACACGCATTAACACTTTCCCGCAGAAGCAACACGTTCAGAGCAGCCACAGAAATGTGACCCGAAAATACCACTAACATCCGACGGGACCGGTTCAAAGCTCATTTCCTTAAATACCGTCGGGTCGTGACGCCAGATCAGATATCCGCCCATCCCTAGTATTTACTTTGCCCGAAGATCTATCCAAGCCGGGATCTATTACTGTATGAAAATCGGCCCCCCCAAAGTACATGACCTGGAGATAGCGGGGCCGTCTTTTGAAATATGTCTCTACAAAATATTTCTGCATTGGTATTGGGGGCATAAATATTAATGAGGTGAAGCGTCTCTCCTCTGATCTCCCCCATGACCCTGAGATAACACCCCCATCCCGCTTTCTACAGTCCCAAATTGGAAAGGAAGGTTCCTTTTAATTAAAATAGCAGCTTCCGCATATTTTGAATTTGGTGCTGGGGTGGCCTCCACGTGGGCCACCCAGCCTCTCCTAAGCTTCAAATGTTCTGCCGCACTAAGATGTGTTTCCTGAAGGTAAACAATGTCTCCCCCCAGTTGCTTCAGTTCCCCCAACAAGCATTTTCTCCTTACAGGAGAGTTTATGCCTTTTACATTATACGTGATTAGGTTGATTGTATCCATGCTATGTAACAAACAGTTGTCTGAGACCCTTTTTGCCAATAAGCCCTGATTTCTTCTACTACACAGCACTTGCAACAGTAAGTTTCCACAACACAAAAGCAGCAATTACAATTAAAATCAACAAACCATGAAACCAACACTGTAAATGTTTAAAACCTCAGAAAGAACAAGAAAAAAGATTAAAAAACCTGAATAACCAAGCCGGCCCAGTGGCACTGAAGGCCTGGATACCACACTTTGTGCCACGCCAGCGACCCGCATTCAGGAATGAGCACAGGCTGCTGGGGGTCAGCAGGGAGGAGATGGATCGAGCATCCAATGGACAGTTCTCCATCTCTGGGAAGGGGGGTGATTGGTGGTCGGTGCATGCCTGACCCCTAGCGGAGGCTGGGGCTCAGCGGCATGGTGCCACAAGAATGTGGGGTGGGAGCACAGGAGATGCTTGGCAGGGGCATGTGCGGGAGCATGCGTGACCCTACGCAGATGTCATTGCATACTGTGCTCCCACAAGGGGAGTAAATTGGAGGAGAAACAAGGTCAGATGGTTGTGGTGGCTTGATGGAAGTCCCAGCACTCTGGCTCCAGAGGCATTGCTCTCAGCACTGGATCTGATTCAAGGTGGATGAACTAGGGGGGCTCCCCATCACCCTGCCATTGGGGGTAAGCTGTGGAAGTAGCTGGGGAGTGAGGGTCAGTATGTGGAGCCAGGGAGAGCAGGATGGTGGCCAGATGTATAACCAACCATGCTGACGAGGAGGATACAGAGATAAGAGAAAAAAAAAACAAAAGTCTGAATAACCAGGAAGAGGAGGTATAACAACTGGGGAACAAATCAAACAGGCCTCCCTTCCCTTAACTTCCTAGGTTAGTAACCCCCTCTGCTTCTATAGCAGGGTAGATAGAAATGACCAAATATCCACCAATTCAGAAATTAAGGTTTGGTTCCCCTATAGATAGCCACAGAAGAAGTAGATACCTGGCCACTTAAGTAGCGAAAACATCACCATTACCCAGTACAAATTCGCTGGTTAATATGTGAAGGAAACAAAAATTCAAATAGTCCTCCAATCCCACACACCCCAAACTGCAGCATATATTTTAAGGTTAAGGAACATATCCCCCTTAGAATATCAACTTGGGTATGGATCTAGGCCTCCGGTGCAGTCTGCAACAGGCCAAAAGACAAATAGGGGACCCCATAGTAGTATTAAGAACAGAGGAAACATCCCAATGCACTGTTCAATATACCAACTCATGGTGTATTTATGGTAACATTAAAAGTTCTTCCCATGTCTATTGAGCTCAAAGTCTCCTCAGTAGCCCCATGCACTACCTCACATAATCAGCCACCCGGCCCTTAGAAGGCACAAGGAGTCATTGCAGCAGTCAAAATCAGAAGTCTGCCCATTTTGAGTACTTGCCACGTACAGCAGTTCAGTTAGGATCCTGAGAAGAAGCTCTGGCGCTCCTTGGAGTTGCTGTTCTGCATTAGTTTAGTAGTGAATTGCTTGTCTTGTGGTACATGATGCAGGATGTTATTCAGGCCTGTGGCCAGCAACTTTGAAGCATTCCTGCAGTGCTCTCCTGTTGTTAGCAGGCACCACGGACCAAGCTTCTTGGGTTAGCTTTCTCTCAGAGCTTCCAGGACAGTTCAGATACCGAGATTAGAAGCTCTCTTAGCACAGGAGCAGCATTCAGAAGGGCTGAAAAAAACTTTCGGGCCACCCTCTAGAAACAACTTGAGTTTTGCTGGGAAATTAATCTGAGTAAGAATCCCCCTTCTTCTTCTTAAGTTCTTTAACAATAGCTCGGCGGAGGAGCCCTTCCACCTGCAGTGCTGGAGAACAGTTGTGGTTGAAGAAAATAGTGGTTGATTGAAATTTAAGGTCTGGATGCCTCCACGCTTCCTAGAGAATTGCTTCCTTTGCCTGAAAGTATACCATACATATTATCAGTGACCTGCAGTGAGCTGTAGAACTAGATGGCTGAGGGCCAATAGAGCAATCGGCCCGGTCCATTTCTAAATGCAGATCAGATGGCAGGGATAACGTGGCTTTTAATAGATGCTGCACAAAGTCTATAACTGATGGAAAGCCCTCCTCATCCCCTTCCGACACTCCATGGATTCTGAAGTTTCTCTGATTCGATTTTCCAAGTCTTCCACTCTAGCAGTTAACAGACATTCTTGTTTCAATAAATATTGCACAAGGCAGTCAGTCGCTTCCTGTGCCTCCGTTATTTCCAGGACTTTAGCTGTATTGTTCTGTGACCTTTTATCTAGACCCTTTATTTCTTGTCTTAGATCAGCCATGGAGGAGTCAATCCATTGTACATAGGTGGTAGGTCTTCTCTCTCTGAACCTTCAGATGTGTATTCAGATGGGGACTGAGGTGGGTGGCTTGCATAGAGGCCTCAAAGCCCTCCATGTAGGTGCCCAGCAGTAGTTCTTCAGTTTTGGCCCGTCATCCCGGTTCTAGTAGATCCACTCCATTTCTGTTTAGTAGATATTATAGCTTCAAACTGTCAACTGACTGCACCTGAAATTTTCTCTAATAAATGGAGGATGTTTAAAGATTTAATAAGAGTGCCACGGAGCTCAGAGGAAGCACACCTCACATCATGCAATATTATCGGAAGTTCCCGGAAGTCTCACCAGGGTTTTATCTATGGCCATGGCATCCAGTGTTGCTCCCAACTTTCCAGTTTTTGACTGTCCAAATCCAAGGTGGACAAAGGGGTCTCTGCCAAATTGCTGTCAATCTGAGCATCTGACACATTGCGCCTCCCAATACTGTATAACTGGCTTAAATAGTGCTTAAATTCTTTCACTATTTCCATAGATTTCATGATAAGGGAGGCAGTGGTGCCCTTCCTAAGGTATTGCATTGTCTTGGCTACCTCTTAGGCTTTGAGCTGCAGCACCAGTAATTTCTTGGCTTTTCCCCTTGTGAGACATAGCCCACCTATGCCTGAAACACAGCCAGTTCAGCCTATTCCTGGTTAAATTCATGGTATTGTTCTCGAAGGACAGTAAGCTGTTGTCTGTGGTAGTCTGCCATGTCCAGCTCTATCCGTTGTTCCAAAAGCCTAATCTGGGAAAGGAGTTCCCATTCCTATAGCCTGTTTTTGCTGTTTTCCTTTAGACATGATCATAATGATCTCCATACGGATAGTACATTTATATGCACATCATAAGACACTGGTGCTCTGCACTGAGCCCTTATTCTCTTGCAAGAACCTCTCTGTAAATTCATATAAGCGTGCAGCCATTTCCAGGTTCTTAAGAATAGTTTAAGTCACCAAATTTTGTCCATCTCTGAGTGAGGATTAATAATGAAAGCAAGCTCCACTGAGGAGTGGTTCAAGATAACTCGGGGAGGACATCTGTGTGGTGGAACTCAGAAAGGAGGTTGTGGCTGATTAAGGAAAAAAATCAAGTCCAGAGCTTGTACCATGAACACTGGAGGAAAAAGTAAATTCCCATCAGTGGGGCGGAGTGTCCTCAAAGGTTCAATAAGGTTGAGGGAATCCTGCAGCTCTCGTAGAGCCCTTTGATTTGGGAAAAGGTGCAACTAAGGTCTTCCAGACCTATCTAGGTTGGTATCCAAAGGTGTGTTCCAGTCTCCGGTGACCAGGATCGGTAGAAACACCCACTGCATGAGATGAAGTGAAAGACCGAGGAAAAAACTGGGTTGCTCCCCTATTGGGACCATAGACACTAACTTTTATTACTTTGTCCCTGTCCAAGATCCCTCGATAATAATAAATCTGTCTGATTGGTCTGCAATTTCTTGCAGTGATGTAAAGAGAAGAGATAGCTGCTCCACATTTTTTGACTTTCAAATCCTCTATGCAATAATGTCAAAAAGTAAAAACCACATGAAAACTTAGATGGGGAAGGAAGAGGGTTAAACTCCAGCTCAGCCACTGCAGCAACTTGCTTCCTCTGCTTCTCTGAATCCACTATCTTTTCTCCCTGGCTTCCCTTTACCTTTAGCCTTCTGATTGTGTTTAGCTCTTTACTCTGGACAGAGTTTTCCTTCAGTTCCCTATTTGGTCCCTTGGTAATTTAGGATAGTGAACTTTCTATATTCACTTTCTTCCCCTACCCTAGAGAGGGTGTTGCTCTGTTCCCACCCTACTGTGTGTTTCAGTTGCCCTTAGCTTGATTTTCGTAGGTCTTACCCTCCCTCCCCTATACTGTTGTTTACCATTATCCCACCAACAGTACACCCTTTTAAACAGGCAGCAAGCAGTACACAGGTAGTTGGCCTTACCTTACTGGAGTGGCAGAGTTCCCTGCATGAGTGCTGTCACTGCTGATGCATGCTGAGGCCTAAGATGCCAATCTTACTCCTACTCCACTCACTTACTGGGACACGGGCAATTTGGACATGTTACAAGGGAGTTCTTTTATAGTGTGCTTGTAAAATGGCGAGGGATGTCTAAATTCAGGCAGCTGCTTCACTTTTGCCTAAGCCACACACCCCATTTCACAGCTCTCCTCCTGACCACCCCCAATTCACAGCTATCCTCCTGATCCAGCTAACAGTAAGGATGATTATCAGCTCTCTTCCTCAAGCTCAGACTAGCACACTGATAACTAAGTGTTTTTTATACCCTGATTGAAGGTTCCAATTTACCTTGCAGACCCTACATGTCTAATAAAGTATCTGTATACTTATCTCCTAGTTAGAAATGATCTAGCAGAAAAGTTCTAGCTTCCTCAGACAGCTGTCTCCTTGCTCTGGTAGCAAGGTTGATCTGTAGAAATAATGTGAGGACTGCTTGAGGGCAAGGACAGCTGATGCAGGAACAGGAGACAGCAAAATCCTTCTTGTGCCTTTGCTTGGCTGCCCAGGAACTGGGAGAGGAGGTTATGGTAGAAGGCAGGCTTTTGCATAAGTGTAGGAGCCTGTAACGAACAAGTGGAGGCCATCCAGAGCTTTCCTTGACCTGCAGAGTTTGTAACATGTTATGTAATCTAAATCAGCAAATTCTGTGCATTTTTATGCAAGCATAATAAAAATGTCATCCAGCACTACTCCTGGGAGGGTAGTGTGTAATGAATTCATGAGTCAGCACATACGTTTCAGGGAGCTAGGAATGCCCTTTATTATAAAACTCACTCTGATTGGTTAACACTCTTAACATACTATAGAGATGCAGTACACACTGAGACCCACAGGGAGGCACTATAATTGCAACATTGATCATTTCATTTTATTTGTTTTACCAGGAAAAGTTCCATTGAGCAAAACTCATTTGCAAGGAGGTCCTGGTTAGGACAGTACTGTACAGAAAAAAACCACAGAGTTGATAACTGTACAGACTGGTGAATAATATAAATTACAATAGTATATAATCTGCTAGGTCACAGCAAAAATAACAGGTACAAAACAGAGGCAAAAGCACAAAATCTCAGGCATAATATAACAAGCATTTGTCAATGCCGAATGTTGTCTTGCTGGCATTGGTAGTGCAGGAGTTAGAGATGCATAATAGGAATGGCAGTGAATTATTGAACTGACGCCAACCTCACCCCCACCCTGCAGAGACTGACAGGCATTGGGGTGTGCCTTTGGGTGGTCAGCTATAACGCTCATGCCATTTCATCTCACCTACCCTGTAGACACTGACAAGTGTTGTGGTGTGCTTTAGGGGTCTTTGGGCCATATACTTACTCCATTCCATAAGGAATATGCTGAGATGGGTGGAGTATAGGAGAATGGGTGAACTTTGGGCCCAGCACTCCAAAGCACACCTCAGTGCCTGTGACTGGCTGCAGGATGGGGGGTGGGGGTGGAATGGCATGAGCATTACAGCCGTTGATCCCAAGTCACACCTTTGACACCTGTCAGTCTCTACAGGTGGGGTGTACAACTGGAAACCCTAACGCCATAGGCGTTTGTTGGTATTTCCTCCAAATTTTCAACATGGGCTTTTGTGACCCCAGCTCAAAGGTAGCTCTATTAATTTGTTAGCCAAAAGGTGAATTTGCACAGCCACTGCGCCATTTGGCACCACAGGTAAGAAAACACATGTTGGGCAGGATGTGAAAAATGACAACTGTATTGTTCATGAGGTGGTGGGGAAAAAATGGCAACATTGTAAATCTGGAGTGAAAATATGACAAATTGAAGTCATGAGCATGCATAGAAACTGCACAACACACGTCCATAACCCAGTTATTTTTGTTTTTTTTAAAACCACATTTTCAACATGGGCATTTTGGGACCTCCCCTCACGAACAGTAGCACTGTGATTGTGTTAATCTGTCCCAAAAGTTGATTTCCCAAGCAACCCGTCATTGTGTGCCAGATGCGGAAACACATTTTGGGCAGTATGTGAAAAATGACAGCTGTACTGTTCATAAGGAGGTGTGGAAAAATGGCAGTGTTGAAAATCTGGCATGAAAATATTGCAAATTTCAGAAGTTACAAGGGTGCGTGGAAACTGCCTAACGCACGCTTGTAACACAGTCATTTCATGGACTTTCGTCACCAAATTTTCAACATAGGCATTTTAGGACCTCTGCTCATGAACAGTATCACAGTCATTTTCTCAAACTGTCCCGAGTTCATAAGGAGGCGTGGTAAAATGTGAATTTTGAAAATCTGGAGTGAAAATATTACAAATTCACGAAGTTACGAGTATGCGTGGAAACTGCACAATGCACGCCCGTAAAACAGTCATTGTTTGGATTTTTTCATCAGATTTGCAACATAGGCTTTTTGAGAGCCCCCCTCATGAACAGTGGCACTGTCGTTTTGTTAATCAGTCCCGAAAGGTGATTCTGCGCAGTGACCGTAAAAATACCTTTCGGGACTGAATAATGCCATGACAGTGACTGAATTCATAAGGAGGGTTCCAATGACCCATGTTGAAAATTTGGTGCCAAAATTCCCAAAAATGGCCAAGATATGCACCAAAGTTGAAAACCCTATTTATGCCATTATACAGCTTACGACATTTCTTCAGTTAGCGGTCGGCTTTGAAGAGTGCAGACATGTTCCGTCTGCCGAAGATCATCGTGGCCAGACTCGGAGGTAAGTATGGGGTGAGGTTGGTGGTGTGGGGAGGCAGGGTATGCAGAGGGTGGGCGCGGGGTTGGGGGTGGGGCAGGAGACTGCAAGGGACCGTTTCTTTTTACAGGTTACAAAAAAAAAAAAAGCGAGGTTGATTACCTGCTTTTTGCAAGTGTTTCTTTGGTACACTGGGGTGGGTTCCCAGTGTACCACCTGCACCTATGATGAGGGGACTGCAGCTGATGAGGATTGGGCCCCCATCAGCACAGAAATGGGGGCGCTATGGTGCCGAGGTGGGATTGGGCACTCCTCAGCACACAGCATAAAGTGGGTTTGGGACATTATGCTGATGGAGTGGCTCCCCATGGCAAACTGACTGAGTGGGGGACTGAAGCTGGTGGGGCTTGGGCCCCGTCTGCAAGAAAGACTGTGTGGGGGTGCATGATGCTGGGGGATTGGGCACCCTCTCCGCGCCAAAAGAGGTGGAAGGGGGCATTATGCTGACGGGGAGTGGCTCCCACGGCAAATTAAGTGAGTTGGGGCACTCTGCACGGCAGTCAGTGCCGCCATGTTTAGCAAACTGGTTCACCAGGAAAGGCAGGCCGCTGCATGACGAGCTTGCCTCATTGCAGTGGACCTTTCCTTAGATCTGGTGGCCAGTTTACATGTTAAGGGTGTCAGTACCTGCAGCTGCCTTATTGGGGAGTGAGGGACGCACCTACTGATGCGTGCCCTGCATTCGCCCATAGTGACTGCGCCTCTGATCTACTACTACTGCAAGATGTTGGCTGACGCATAGCATGAGCCAACCTAAAAAACAAAGCAGCACATCAAAGTAAATCAATAGCAGCAGCAACATGCTGGAGCAGATACAGTTTTCAGATCAGTAGGGATCAATCAGAGATTTGGAGGTACTTAAACTCACAACTGAGTTCATAGATACATAGATACATAGACAGTGTCGGCAGATAAGGCCTATGGCCCACCCAGTCTGCCCATTTGAGCTTGTAAGTTCAGTTTGTTTTCCTAGAAGTCTGTTGCACCTTACCCCTGAACTCCAGAATTCCTTTATGTCAGAATTCCTTTATGTTTTTTTCAGTTTGAGGCATGCCTGAAGTTTATTCCAATAAGCTGGGGCATGCCGTCTGAAGACCATTTTCCCATATTTGGAAGCAATTGGTATTTCTAGCAAAATATAGTTGCATGCTCTCAGGTTGTAAATGCTAGAGACTTTACAGAGCATGTTATGAGGTATATTGGGATACATCATGCCTAAGGGATTTGTAGGTCCACATGTAAAGATTTTTGAGGTGCCTGATGAAGAGGGAAGGCCAGTCAAAAGCTGCATAGAATGTGCAGTAAGGGGTTATTGCAGGCAGCCCTGTAATGAACCTAAGTGCTCTATGATACAGGGCATCCAATTTGCAAGCTGACCAGCAGCAGCACCCTGTACATAAAATCCCCATAGTCAAGCAGAGGTAAGAACATAGCCCTGGCTAGGGTTCTCGAGCATCTAATGGTAAATTGAATTGTTTCTGTAGTAGAAAAACAGTCTAGACCTAAGCTTCTTACATAAATTATATGGTAGCTGAATGAAAGTGTGCTATCTTGTCATATTCCTAGGTGTTTGAAAGTCTCTACCAGTTCCAATCTATCACCTAATATGGTAAGAGTGTCTGGGGTGGAGTGGTCCGATAGCCACTTGTTATTGAGGACAAACACCATGTATTTTGTTTTTGTAGCATTAAGGACGAGCTTGGATGCACACAGTTTTAGTTGGAGAGTATGAAGGAGGATTGAAGGCAATGTCAAGCTTCTAACAAGCTGGGTTTGGTTGCATATAGCACTGTATCATCTGCGTAGCAGTCCCAATTTAATGGACAATATCTCCTACTATATCAGCCCCCAGATCATTAGTACATATAATGAAAAACAGAGGGCCAAGGACAGATCCTTGTGGTACTGCTTTAGAAACTGCTGAACAGGAGGACAGCAGGCCGTCAGACTTAATTTTTTGTTGTCTACCCATCAGGTAGTTTTTGAACCAGGGCAGGCCATACTGATCAATACTAATATCTGATAGGTTGTGTAGTATTAGTTGATGGTCCACGCTATCAAAGGCCTTGTTGAGGTCTAAGAAAATGGCAGCTGTTACATTGATTTACATTCTGTTACATCTTCCTTTTTTATAAATTTTAAATGAGAAAAATTGCACCACTTAAAATGTAACTGTCAAGCACACAACTGGAGCATGATCATTCACAGAAACATAGACAATGATGGCAGAAAAAGATCAACGGTCCATCCACTCTGCCAAAGCTCCTTATTTATTGCTGGGACCTACTGCTCCTCTACGGTTCTAGTCCTCCCCATCTTCCCCCATTCTCTTCCCCAGTTCTGGCTTGCCTGAGCAACCATAATACCCTTCATTCTGTCCCAGCCGTGATTTAAAAGCACTAATGGTTTTGCACCCACCACCTCAGCTGGCAGTCTTTTCACCACCACTCTTTCTGTAAAATAGTACTTCTTCACATCCCTGCTGAACATCCCTCCTGTTAGCTTCCACTCATGACCACGTGACCGTGAGCTAGTATTCAAAATAAATAATTCCTGCAATTCTCCCTGTTAATTCCTTTTAGGGATTTGAAGGTCTCTATCATATCTCTCTCTCCTTCTGGACTCCAGTGAGTGCATGTTCAGTGCCTTGAAGCGCTCCTCATAGGACCTGCCCTACTGTCTTTCCAGCCTATCCCTATCCTTCCTGAGGTGAGGACTCCAGAACTGGGTACAGTACTCCAGGTGAGGTCTCACTAAGGATCTACGCAGGGAAGTATTTCTTTTCTTTTTCTGTTATCAATGCACTTCCTGATACATCCATGCATCCTATGTGCCTACGTTCCTGATACATCCATGCATCCTACGTGCCTTGCCTTATGGCACTGACTCAATTGCCTTAAGGAATTGCTGTTGATAATTTCAAAGTATTGTTCCTCGGTCATGGTACTAAGTCTCACCCTGTCCATCCAGTACTTAATCCTGTGGTTCTTGTTCTCTAGGTGCATAGACTTGCACTTTTCAGCATTGAATTTCAGCTGCCAAACCCTTGACCACCCCTCCAGCTTTTGCAAGTCTGTTTGGATTTCCTTTATTCCCTCATCACTACCCACCCTCCCATAGAACATAGTGTCATCTGCAAAGAGACACAACCTGACCTGGATTGCCTCACCAATGCTGCTGATGAACATGTTGAAGAGGACGGAGTCCAGAACAAATCCCTGTGGAACCCCACTTGTGACCTCCCTTTCTTTTGATTTAATCCAATTGACCACGATCCTCTGCTGCCTTCCCTTTAGCCAGTTACCTACCCAGCCTTACCCAGATCCTCCATCTTCTTCAGCAAGCATCTGTGGATACCGAGTCGAAAGCCTTGCTGAATCTGATGTAGAGCAAATCCGCTATCTGGCCCCTATCCAATTCCCTTGTCACCTAGTCAAAGAAAACTATCAGGTTAGTCTGACAAGACCTCCCTGCCATGAATCCATGCTGTTTACTATCCTGGAGACTGTTGCTGCCTAAGTAATTCATGAGGTCCTCTTTGACAAGTGACTCCATCAGTTTCCCTACAACAGAAGTAGGGCAGATAAGTTTGTAGTTTCCTGCTTATTCCTTATTCTCCCCTCTTATGGAGCAGAACTACATCCACCCCCTCCCAATCCGTCAGAACTACTCCTGTCCTTCGAGAACTGTTGAATAGACCTACCAGGGGATCAGCAAGTTCCATTGCCAGTTCCCTGAGTATCCTTGGATGCAACCCATCTGGTCCCGGGGAATTATCAATCTTTAGGACTGTCAGTCCTTTCAGTACCCTTTCACAAGTAAATGTTGGTTGCCTCATTTCTGGGACCCCTTAGTGGATGCTTTGATGCCACTCTGGCAAGGGCTGAGCTTGACCATTCCTGCCTTATTAAAGACTTTCTTTGCTCCCAACACTTCATCTATCAACACAATCAGCTGTCTATAATACAATAGAGTATACAGAAATATTTTAACATTAACTATATTTTAACCAATAACTATTTACTTAACATACAGTACTTGTGCTAAAATACATTGTTCAGTAATTTTACTGGCATCAAGAGTCCCAAACATGACTAGTTAGTGTAGGGAATGGAGCTTGCTAGCAAATGGTCCACCGTTGGAATATAATATTTACCACCAACTCATAACACATAGTTCTTGTATCTGGATAACATTCTTACCTCCCTCCTTCTAGAAGTTACCTTGGTGGTGTTGCTTGCTTCTGTAGCAACACATTCAGCAACTTATTAATCATCTGTGGTGCCAGACAAATGAACAGTAGGTTAGTGACTCATCTCAGTTGTCTGTACATGTGGTACGAGGTCAAATGGGTTATCACAGTGTAAATCCATGATGGTGGCGGTGCTTCATCTGTCTTCAGATATCACTGATTTCTTCAGTACTGTCATTCTTCTGCGTAAGTCACAAGGTATGACTGTGGATGAGGGTGATTCCAGTTACTATAGCAGACTGCCATGTGCATCCACATTTGATTTGGTTGATGTAACTGACATTTCTTTAACTGATCAATACAGCTCAGGCTACTCATGGCTTGAGCAGATTGTGGGTTGCAGGAATCATTAGAAGCTGAGTTGGAGAATATGACATGCCAGATGATGAGGAATTTCTATATTCCAGCAGGGCTACAAAGGGGTCCCACCCATCATAGTCCACCTTCTTGAAAAGCTACGTAATGGTTTATATGGCACATTCTGCCATCCCATTGGTTTGGGGATAGGTAGGGCTGGACGTTGTAAGCTTGTTTTCCCAGTCATGTGCAAATTTCTGGCGTTACCTACTTCCAGACAGAACATTGTCACTCGCAATCTCATATACCTTCCCACCCCATCCATTGGGCAACACATTGGGGGATAGATAATAGGGACCAAAGATTTGTGAATGACATGGAGGGGGATATTGGAGGAAGCACCCAGGGTATCATATGTGAGTTTGATGATTGGCTTGGGCTGTCTCTCTGACCTTCTAGGCAGGGTGGTATCAGGTACTGGAATTTTGTTAGGGACAATGGGCATCTCTACTTGTCCCTGCTCTTCAGTCAGTACAGGGGCAGGATCAGGAATGGGTGGGTCAGCAGCAACAGGCTCTTTAGGGCTCATATCATTCTCATTTTCTGTTTCAAGGTCCAGCTCAAGTTCAGGAATAGGGATACTGGGCCTTCTCTCAGGGTAAAAAGGTTTTGCATTGGGATTTAAAGGAAATAGAGTCCGGAGGGTTGTTATTGGTGATGGACTGAAAGCTTATACAGTCAATTAACCATTGATGCAGGGGAGGATTTTGTGCAGGCACATATGGACAAACTTCAAAGTCCTCATCCTCACTTTCCTCAAAAGAACTGCTGGTGGGCCACTCAGGATGCTCATTTAGACCAGTATTCAGGTTCAATATGGTCCTCTTAGGAGGCATGTCTGGAGCAGTATTACTTATGTAGGGCCTCTTGGAAGGCTCAGTTGGACCACTGTTCAGGTTCAATGTGATCTTTTTGGGAGGCATGGATGAACTGGAGCTTTGTTGTCTCTTCTCAGCCACCTGGCTGCATGTTCTTGGCCTTCTTGCAATTGGAGTCTCCTGACCAGGGGCTGGGTCAGGCATGATCTTGCCAATGGTGAGCAAGTGGTTTTGTTGGATAGTCTTTTCTAGGCCTCAACCTTGTTCTTGTTTGATTTTGTACACCGGCAGTTGATCGAACATGGTGTAGATTTCAGGAACCCACCAATCTTGAAGCTTGTGTTTGCCTTGCAAACCAGGTTTCAAAGTAAAACATGATACCCTGCTTGAAACACCTGGTGGTGGACTTGGTTGTCATACCTCTGCTTTTTACTTTGGCTACTTTTGGCTGAAACTTCAGATGCCAGCTAGTATGCTTTTTATAGTTGCTCTCTCAACTGGTGGGTGCACTCATGGTAGGTCTTCTCGGATGTGCCATCTAGGGACACACTAAAACAAATATCAACTGTCAGCCTGACTTCATGACCAAACATGAGGTAAAAGGGGAGCATTGAGTGGCATCATTCTTGGTGCAATTGTACGCATGCACCAGATAGCTTGCTTTCTGACTCCAATTTGCTTTGTTGGCTGGGTCCAGGGTATTCAACATGTTCAACAGAGTTCAATTAAAATGCTCAAATTGAGGGTCCCCCCTGGGGTGGTACACTGTGGTGTGGGATTTCTTTATACCATACATTGCCAAAAATTCTTTCACTAGCTGACTTTCAAAATCTCAGACCTGTCTGAGTAGACTCTTTTTGGAATGCCATAGTGTGTCACAAACAGCTATAGAACCTTAACCACAGTGCTGGCCTTTTGATCTTTTGTTGGGAATGCCTGGGCATATCTGGTGTAATGGTCAGTGATAACCAAAATATTCACAGAGTTCTTTTTGTTGGGCTCGAGAGACAAGAAGTCAATGTAGACTAAGTCACGGGGCCCACAGCTACTGATGTTGACTAGAGGGGCAGTTTGCCTTGGTAGGGTCTTTCACTTTATGCACTGCAGGCAGCTTTTGCAATGCTTCTAAATGTGTTGTTTCATCCTGGGCCAATAAAACTTTGCTCTACACAGATCAAGGATGCATTCATATCCCAGGTTGACCCATGTCATCATGCAGGGATGTGAGGACTGCCTCATGATACCCTCATGGCAGTACCAGTTGGAGCTTGGGACATTCTGGGTTGTCATTGTCATGCACCTTATGCATTAACAGTCCATCTATTAGAACTAGCTTGCCCCATTCTCTCAGCATGCATTTGGTGTCAGGGTGGTGGCTATGCACTTGATCTGCTGACTGCCTCTTTTCAAGAACTCAAATTATATCTTGGATGACTTGGTCCTCTCTCTCTCTGTGCCTGTTGTAATTCTGACTTACTGGGCTGAGACAGCGAAGAAATGTTCAGACCAGTAAAAGACAAATATGCAGGTGGGATAGATTCAGGTGAGGCCCCCAGCATGTCTATCGCTCTGGCAGGATTTTCAACTGGATCTTCAGCTTGTAGAGTACACTGGGAACACAGTAATTTGACAAGGGCATTCTCTATTTGAATTGGAGGGGTCAGATTGGTCACCATGCGGGCATCTTGACAAAGCATCTGCATCTATATTAGTCTTCCCACTTCGATATTCAAGACTGTAATTGTAGGTGGATAGGGCAGATAGCCATGCTCCACAGCATTGAGCTTGCTGTGTGTTTAATAAGTCAGCAAGTTATATCTGTTCTGACTTTAAAAGGGACCCCATACAGGTATTCATGAAACTTTCTGGTCACTGCCCATTTCAAGGCCAACAATTCCAGCTTATGCACTGGGTAGTGTTCTCAGAGGGTGACAGGCTGTGGCTAGTGAATGTCACAGGCCTATGCCCCTTGGGATATTCCTGGTACAGCACAGCCCCCAAACCATTTAAGCTGGCTTTGGTGTGGAGGACATAGAGTTTGTTGGGGTCAGTAAATGCCCATACTGGGGCTTCACCTAGTCTTCTGATAATTTCCTGAAAAGCAACTTCACACTCAGGGGTCCAACGGTCTCCAAAGTGTTCACCAACCTATAAATACTCTTTGGGAGGACTGTCCCTTGCCAAATTTACTCTTTTTTTCTTATTTGTTGGAAGATATATTTGCACTAAGTCATTAAGTGGACATACCACCATTGAGTAGTTCTTTTCAAAGTGGTGGTAGTAGCAACCGAACCCCAAAAAGGATTGTGAACCTCGTAAGTTGGTGGGTCTGGGCCAACTGGTGAGGGCCTCTACTTTTGCTCAGTCAGTTTGAATGCCTTCTGCTGAGATGATGTGCCCCACATACTTTTCAGCAGGCTGGCAGGACTGGCACTTGTCAATTGGCACCTTTAACGCAAACTTTTCTAGCCATTTCAGGACCTTCATCAATCGGGCCTCATGTTCTTCAGGGTATGCCCAAATATGATCAAGTCACCAGGGTAGAAAATGATTTTGAGCACATTCATATCCCCCACTGCCTTCTCCATCAAAAGCTAGAAGGTGGCCGGTGCCCTGGATATCCCTTGTGGCATGGACTTGAATTGGTAGAATCCCAACGGACAAATAAGGGCAGTCTTTTCTTTGTCTTCCTCCACCATTGAGATTTGGTAATAGCCACTCTGTAGGTCCAATACAAAAACATCACTGACTCCTGGACATGCTGGTCAAAGTGTCTTCTATCTGTGGCATGGTGCACTGATCAGGAATGGTCTTCTTGTTTAATGTGAGACAATCAATACACATCCTCACAGCTCTGTTCTTTTTCTGTGCCTCCACAATGGGGAATATATAGGGGCTCCAAGACCTAGTAATGATGCTTGTGTCCAATAACTCTTACAGGTGTTGCACGATGTCTTCGATGTTGCCAGGGGCTAACCTTCAACACCTATCTCTGAAAGGGCAATCATCCTTCAGATGGATACGATGCTCTTCACCTTCAACACATCCCATGTCCCACTCATGGAGCGAGAAGACTTTGCGGTGCCTGGCTAATGTAAGCACTCCTTTGGGAGCTTACTAGTTAAATTTCTGTAGTTAGGTATAGTTAGGTAGAAAAAACTATGGTGCCTGTAGGTCTGAGATGTGAGTCTGCCTGCCACTTGCAGGGGGCTCCTCCCTTAAGGGGTATAAATAGAGGGCTTTGGTGCCAAAAGGGGGGGACTGAGGAAGAAGAGAAAGAGAGAGTCAGGGGTTGGCCTGCAAGTTCAGCCATGAGGGCCATGGCAGGGCTGGGGTGGGCCATTTGCCACCCTAGTTCTCTTCACTTGAAGACCAGTGAAGTATGTACTGTGGTTTGGGGCCCAGGAGAATCATGAAGGAGCTGTGGAGCAAGCAATGTGGTTCCTTTGGTGCCATTTCCTTGGTGCTGGAGCCTGGGTAAGAAGGATAATGGTGCATGCCAAGTGATCTCTGGCACCTTGGTTGGGGTAGGCACTGGAGGGGTCCTCCAATAAAACTCTCGCTGGGGGTGAATGCAGCCAGAGAGCTGGTAAGATGTCTGTGGCTGGGCATGCTATGGCAGAAGTGGTATGAGGCATGGCCTAGAAGTTGCAGCCTGTTGGCAACCTATTCTCCTTTTCCCAGAACATAGGGCCACTGCAGTGTTTGGGCTCTTGATGTAGTGCAGCCTGTGGAGGTGTGAGGAGTTCTGTATAGGAAGAGACTGTTTGGGACCCCTGACGGGCTGGCAAACCACTTGGGTGCTCTGTGTGGCACTTCAGCTGGCCCCTGGGTGAAGTCAATCCTGAACTGGAATCGCTGCATGAGCAGAAAGTTCCTCAGGTCTCCGGGATTGCTAGGGATATATGGAACTCCTTGGGATGCTCAGAACAGGCACATGGCATCAGTGATTGGTTGGCAGGAGGATTTTTAGTGGTACTGCTCATGCTAAAAGTTAACACCATTATAGAAATAAAAGTGCTCCCAGTAATAAAGGTGCTCCTTGTTTTAAAGTAACCCCTGTGTTAAGAAGGCAGATAAGAAATGGGATTGGGACAGTAGAAATGTCTCATGCAGTCTTAGTTCACTACCTCTGACTGAGTAGTTAAGTGGCCAAGAGAAAGAAATTAAGTAAATGTCTGGTGGCTAGAATGTTGTAAATGTGCAAGGAATAGGTAAATGAAATGCTTCTAAGTTGAAGTATACTCTGTGTGGCCTGTTTGGTCCATGGTAACAGTGTGGCTGTCAGGAACAGAGACTTTTTGGCTCGAGGGGAATATCTGCATGAAAGAAAGCCAATCTGTAGGAAACAGAGAATGCTGCAGATTTAATGTCAGGTTCTGTACTTCTGAAATGCTCCCACCATTGTTCTGTACTGCCCCTCTCCATGGAGTGGTTTATCAAATTATTCATTTACATTAAATCAGTTTTGCACATTTGATTCCAGAGTGGACATTGGATTTAGTGATAAGAACTGTTCATGTTTTGCCTGTTAACAAACAATTCCCCTGCAGCTATCCCCACCGAAGTGAAGTGAAGTACCTGCTCTCCCTGCATGCAAAGCCATCTCACAACATCTTTTAACCAGGTTATGAGCATATTTCTTTTCTGGACTGTGTTTTCTGGCTGTACAGCCACCTGCTCCCACTAAGTTACTATCAGGCATACCCCTGGACACCGAGTTTGGGGGACTTACAACGTGGGGGCTCATCCGGGATTTGAAAATGCTTGGTAAGCATGGATTTTGTGCCTTGAAAAAAGTTGGGGAGCTGCACAGTGAAACAGCTGGATTTAAGGCCTAATGGAGGACATTCAGGGAAGGAGTGTCACCATTTTGGCCTGCGGTTTTTGCACCCTCTGGGTGGCTGAATGCGGACATGCATGAGACTGGAAGGCATGAGTATGCAAAATTCTTGCTTACTGGCATGGGGCAGCCTCTGATTGGACAACTGGCATTTGGGGGAAAGGTGCAAGGAATTTTTAAGCAAAGGGCCAGGAGCCATTTTGGAGGAGACAGTCGAAAGTGTATCCAGTGTGTATTTCATCAAAAGAAATCTGCACCATGACAAAGGCTTTGGACAGCAGAAGGGTGACTGTGCTGGTTTCCTTGTTGGTTTGGATCTGGGACATGGTGAAAAAGAGTACAACAATGAATGAATATGTAGTGTGCTATACTTTTGGTGAAATAGTGATTCGGCTGCCTGTGTGCATTGGCTGTTCGAAAGGGTCAGTGACTTTTCCAAATGCCCCTCTACTGCCATATTTGGAAGGCTGGGGGTGGCCTTGAGCCCCCACCTGTGTGAGTAGCATGGAGATGTGCACAGTGCCGAAACCTGGGAGGAGTTGAAGCAACTCTGGGACAGGTTGACCATTTGCCTGTGGGGAAGGGCGCTAGATGTCTGCCCAGCCCTTCTCCACCAACTGATTCCACCCTTCCCTGTGGCAGAGGGAGAGGGAGAGGAGAGGCCTTGGAGGGGATCAGACCCCTGTAAGTCCTGGGTTAGTTCACCCCTGCAGCCCCTCCTCATCAGTGTAGCTAGGAAGAAGGACCAAGAGGCATTGGTGCTTGCTATCTTGCCCCAGGGTTGCCCTCATATGGATGTGGAGGAACCTATGATGGAGTGCACCTTCGGCTCAGAAGAGGGAGCAGTGGCCTCCACTCCAAGAATTACCTCCTCATCAAGGGAGTTCCCAGATTAGTATTTAACCCCTATGTGGCACTATCCCTAGGGCTACTACCCCTGCCTGCTTGGCTAGTAGCAGGTTAAAAGGCTTGAGTTCTGAAATGGGTGCCTCCACCTAGAGGTCAGGGTTGGTAGTGGTCAAGCTAACCTGGGCACAACCCTCCGGGACACTGTAACCCCCCTCTTTCCCCTCTAGTGGCCTGAACACTGTACAATAATCGCTTTCACAATACCCCTGGTATACCTCACAAGCACCCACACTGTTTGCACTTACCACCAGGGCTGGTTCCTCTGGCTTGACCCTGGGGACCCCCTGTAAAACAAGGTTAAGCACAGCAAAGGGCAACAGTACAGCACTTTGAGCACAAACTGGAACCACAGTCAGATTACATGCAGAAAAAGTTAGATCTGATTTATTCAGGGGACTTGAACAAGGGAGGGGCAAAATCAGGTTAATTAGCTTAAAGGTTATATCAATCAAGCAGTTATGCATGTGCTTTGAGTCCCCCCACACAGTCCACCTCTGGGTACCCAGGTGGAGAAGAGATGGGCTAGGAAGGACCGATGCCTGGGGTTGCAGCTGGTCGGGGCTCTGTGATGTAAAACACAACATGCACAGTACACAATATTTGTAATCCAGAGCCAGAGGGCTCAGTTTGTAAAGGAAATGAAATGACAAGACAATCAGATGACACACTCAGATTAAGCTGTTATTGCAGGGAGCTACCCTGGTATTTACTCATGATACCCAAGACTGGACACAGGCTGGATGAAATTCGAGACTGCAGGTGGTTGATCTGGAATGCCAGGAGAAGCAGGGCCCACATGAATCGCAGAGGCATCATTCCTGTTCAAGCGTGGAGCAGGGGGTTGATCCCCAGGCAAGTCTCTCGCTGATGGCTTCTCTGTACAGTGGGTAGTCTGGCTGGGCCAGTCTGGCAAGGCCAAGACCGCTTGGAGACAAATTCGGATGCAGTCCGTTTTGGGCTGGGTACAGCTTCCAGCAAGCAGAACACAGTTCACACAGTGGGGAACTAACTCACAACCCATTAGCAGCTCATAGCACATTTACATGTCTGAAATTCTGTACCAAGCAAAAGCGCTCCCGGTCCACAATCGCTAAGTCGCTGTGCACACCGGGAGCTTATGGGTAGCTGGAACTCCTGACAGTTTGATCGCATTCAGCAAAATCTTCGGTCTTCTTCAGGTTGAGCCTGGCCCACTTCAGTATATTACTTTACTCACAAGAACTTGGATTTAGTCCAAAACAATTCTCTTCTCTCCCTCTCAGGAGCAGTAGCAGACATGCAAGCCAAAAACTCAGTCCTTTCACAGTTTTCCGATGCGAATCCACTCAGGATTGCTGCCCAAAATACACTTGAGCTCTTCTCATTTCACTTCCCAGCTCAGAGCTAACTGAAAAACTGCCAGCAGCCTGGGGCTTCCCCAAGATCCAAAAGACTCGGTTGGCTGATTTGGCTGTCAGTCAAAGAAAGAGCTCCCCCTTCAGCTGCAAAAAAGGCACAAAAAAACTCCAAACTACAGTTTCTACAGATTTTGAATTCAGACAGCTCCTGTAGCCCGACTACATTTTGGTCACACTAGTACTGTTTGGTCCAATTTGTAGTCCAGGACCAAGATAGTGGAGACAAACAAAACAGTCATTGCTATAAAGAAAGCAGGTTAGACAAACTACATTATCATTATCACTCTAAATGATTTTCAGTAAATAGTTATATCTTTCAACAGAGCTCCCTCTCAGATTACCTAAGCTGCAAAAGGTAGCTCTTAAAGAGACAGTACACAGAGGCTATACAGGCTCTGGTAATCACATTTAAACTGCTAAACGCAGGGACACCAGCTTTGCAGTGAGCATTTAGGCAAGCTCAAGGAAGACTTTGTGGGAACCCCGATTTGTAGGGGGTTACAAGTACATCAAAAGAATATCCCAAGCCCTATCACCTCTCACCTGGCAGCTTGTTAGTGGCCTCTTTTCATCTTTCCAAACTCTGTAGAGTTAGACAACAGGTGATGAAGCCCAGAGCCTCTCAGACCCTGAGGTGGCATGCTAACCTCTGGCAGTTGGCTGCAGAAAGGTACCGCTGCAGGAACCAATGTGCCAAGCATTCTGAAGTGGTCTCATGAAGAAAGGTGGTTGAGGGATTGCATCAAGAAGGAGTACCCTGGCATACGTGTACCCCTATTTAAGTGAATGGTTTTGGGATATCATTGGCCGAGAACCAGGAGGCCTGGATGTTTCAAGGAACCCTGGACTGTCTTATTGCCTATATTGGCATAAATGCTGAGAATTCACTGCCTGTGCTAAGTCAAGCTATTTGGCAAGTAAAAGAGGATGTGCGCTTCCCAAATATGGACTGAGTCACCATCTTAAGACTTTGTTTTGGTACAGGACGAGGAAGGATGTCGGGCCAAGTACTACATCATATCCAAGGACTCTTCTGGTGAGGATGTCACCAAGTCAAACCTCAAATTCTGTTAAGCTGTGATGATTCCCAGTGATGTTGCTATGCCCTAGACTGTGCCTACTGTCACTGCAAGCTAGCTCTGAATTTTGATGGCAGGACTGCTAGCATGGACTCACCGCTTGATACTGGGTGAGATCAACTCTTTTATTTGTTGCTTAAAATGTTTAATGTTTTAAGTGGTTGACTCCCCAGTCAGTTAAAATGAATGACAGTTTCCTGTTTAATGTTAAGAGATGACATTTCCTTGGTTTAAAAAAAAATTGTTCTGGTTAGTAATGTTCACCAGAAGGTGGTTGGACTGGAATATGCCCTCTGAGCAATTGCTAAGCCTTAATGCAGTGTGGCAGGTATGATTGACTGGTATGCACGGGTGACAGTGATGTCAGAAAATGGTATGAGCCTGTGTATAAGTCTGGGTGAAAGTGGTTAGCTAATTGCTGAACAGTTACAATGTGCTATAACTTTAACATGCCAGTGTGAGTGGTCCTGATTGCAGTGAAGAAAACAAATTTTACTAAGCTGCTTTATTGTTACACTGTGTTGGTTCTGCAATGTTTAGATGGGGTATGTATACTTTGTTCCCTTTTCTGGCAGCAGCACTCCTTTTTTTTGAAAAAAGAACAACATTTTAAGGGTTGTTTAGAGTGTCAGTTGGGGAAGGGAAGCCCCCGCTGCAGTACCTGGCAATCCATCCATGGGAACTAGCCGGTGGGTCACCAGAATGCCCCATAGGATGGTAATGTGTTGATTACAGTAGAGCCTGGCCTAAAAGGAAATAAATTTCCACCACCTAAGCAGTGCAGCCAGTTAGTGCAATGGCCCTTGGGGGTGAGCGACCATATCTCTCGGGGGTCGGTGGTGCAGCCTGGTAGGCGTTCACTAGGAGGTGAACATTTTGTGTGTGTGTGTGTGTGTGTGTGTGTGTGTGTGTGGGGGAGTGTAAACACCCCTTTGGGAGCTTACTAGTTAAATTTCTGTAGTTAGGTAGGAAAAGCTATGGTGCCTGTAGGTCTGGGATGTGGTCTTGCCTGCCACCAGCAGGGGGATCCTTCCCTTAAAGAGATTCACTAAGTTAAATTCTGAGGCTTATGCACCACATACATCAGTGCCTTACCTCCTAAGAATGCATTCTATTCCTATGTGCCTCATAAATGTTACGTAGTTTTGCTGAAGTTTCACTCACAATTTTATCTTCACCGGGGTACTTTCACTACCGGGACTTTAGATCTGCCCCAGCACGCCACCTTACACTCAGCCAAGTTTATGACGTGATGGCAGGGAGAGCCCAGGGATGTCTTACATTATAGTCTACGGGGGTATCTTTAAAACCAATTTTATATGTTACAGTGATTATGTGGTGATTGAATCAGGGCACCGGGTGAATAACAAGGGCCTTGTTAGTCACCCAGTGCCCTTGTTTAATCACCACATAATCACTGTAATATATAAAATTGATTTTAAAAGGTACCCCCATAGACTATAATGTAGCACATTCCTGTGCCTCCCCTGCCATCACATCACAAACTTGGCTGAGCGCGAGGCAGCCCGGAGGCAGATCTAAAGTCTGGGAAGTGAACTATCCCAGTGAAGACAAAATTACGATTGAAACTGCAGCAAGACTTCATAACATTTATGAGGCACACAGGAATAGAATGCATTCTTAGGAGGTAAAGCATTGATGTATGTGGTACATATGCCTATCTTGGTGAATCTCATTAAGGGTTATACATAAAGTGCTTTGGCACCAAAAATGGGGACTGGAGAAGAACAGAAAGAGAGAGAGAGAGAGAGTCAGGGGTTGGCCTGCAAGTTTGGACATGAGGGCTGCAGGGGGAGAGGGGACCAGGGTGGCTGTTCACCACACTGGCTCTCCTCCCTCAAGACCCACAAAGTATGTGCAGTAGTTCGTGGCACTGGAGAGTCATGAAGGAGCTGTAGAGGCAAGCAATCGTGTCCCTTTGGTGTTGTTTCTTGGGAGCTGGAGCCCAGGTAAGAAGGATAATGGAGCCCACAAGTGATCTCTGGCACCTTGGTTAGGGTAGGTGCTGGAGGGGTCCTCAATAAAACTCTCACCCATGGGTGAGTGCAGCCTGGGAGCTGGTGAGATGTCAGTGACTGGGGCTGCTATGGCAGAAGGGGTCTGGGGTGTGGTCCAGCAGTGGCAGCCTGGATCGTTGGGGGTTTAGTAGTGCGGCTATTCCCTTTCCCCAGACCCAGTAGAGGCTGCTGCAATGTTTGGGCTCTAAGGTAGAGCAGCCTGTGGAGGCATGAGGAGTTCTGCACCAGGAATGGCTGTTTGGGACCACAGGAGGGGTGGCAGGCCACCTGGGTGCTCCAAGTGGCACTTCAGCTGGCTCCTGGGTGAAGGCAATCCAGAACTGGAATCACTGCATAAGCAGAAAGTGTCTCAGGTCTCTGGGATTGCCAGAGATATACGGAACTCCTTGGGATGCTCAGAGCAGGCATGTGGCATCAGTGATTGGGTGGCGGGATGGTTTTCAATGGTACTGCTCGTGCTAAAAGTTAACACTGTTATAGAAATAAAAGTTCTCCCAGTAATAAGGTGCTCCTTGTTTTAAAGTAACCCCTGTGTTAAGAAGGCAGACAAGAAATGGGATTGGGACAGTAGAAATGTCTCATGCTGTCTCAATTCACTACCTCTGACAGAGTATTTAAGTGACCAAGAGAAAGAAATTAAATAAATGTCTGGTAGATAGAATGTTGTAAATGTGCAGAAATAGGTAAACGAAATGCTGCCAAGTTGAAGTATACTCCTGTGTGTAGCCTATTGCATTTACAGTAACCGTGCTGTGTCAGGAACATAGCCTTTTGGTCTCAAGGGGAATTTCTGCATGATAGAAAGCCAATCTATAGGAAAAAGAGAATGCTGCAGATTTAATGCCAGGCTCTGTACTTCTGAAATGCTCCCACCATTGTTCTGTACCCCCCAACTCCGCGGAGTGGTTTGTCAAATTATTCATTTACATTAAATCAGTTTTGCACCATTGATTCCAGAGTGGACATTAGATTTAGTGATAAGAACTGTTTATGTTTTTGCCTGTTAACAAACATTGCCCCCTGCAGCTATCCCCACCAAAGTGATGTGAAGTAGCTGCTCCCCCTGCATACAAAGCCATCTCACAACATCTATTAACCAGGTAACGAGCATATTTCTTTTATGGAATGTGTTTTCTGCTGTACAGCCACCCCTCCACCAAGTAACCATCAGTCATACCCTAGACACTGGAAGTGGGGGCTTACATAACTTCTGACTTAAGCTCCACCAGTAACAGGTGGGTATGGGGAATCAGCAAAATCAAACAAGGTCAGAGAGCCGCCGCCGAGACCACAAGATCGGACTCCTTCAGCCAGCAAGGTACAGCAAACCCCACAGTTTTTTGCCCGACCACTCAGCCCCTACCCCTGCCACTTATTAAATACACTACCTTGCCTGTCGCCTCTTGAGGGCATGCCCTTCACTATCTGTCTTCCTACGAGAACTAAACTTTTCTGCCTGACTCCACCTATCTTGCTCCAAGCATACCAATAAACAGTCTGCACCTTTCCTCTTTCATCGTTTTAGGCAACTGAGTCTATTTTGCTTAAGGCAAGAACTTACTTATTTCCAGTACCTCACAACTATTATAATCTGGTCTCACCTTATCTCAGTCATCTGCAAACCTTTGTAGTCAGTCCATCTCTATCTCCAGGGTTAGCCAATTACTGCAGTCTGTACTTTTAGTCTGTCTGTCCAAGTGTATCATGACCCCTGATTGGTGGCTCAAACCCCTAATCTGGACATTTATTCTTATCAACCTAGTGTTCCCCTTCGAGGTTCTAACATGTGGGGAACATAGTGGATCTCCTTAGTGTCCTTTATTTATCGCATGTCAGGTGACCAACAACAAGCTATATACTCAGCTCCAGATGTAGAACTTGATCCAATACTGACCTGCAATGGATCAATCAGCACTGCCTATCTTTGGATATGTGCCTTAAAACTAACTCACCTCCTGCCTTATAATTGCCTAGATCAGAATAGTGGGACTTGTACAGAACCACCCTTGCCAGTCCTGCCTCCTGTTCCTCATTGTGCCAACCCTTCCCTGCATCTTGCAGTCAGGGTACTAGTTTCTGCTGTATTAGGTCAGCACAGCTCCTGAGACGGGGCACCGACTATTCCAACAGACAACTACCGTAGATGCACAGGGGCACAAGCTACAAGGTAACTATTGCTGCTCTCAGAAAGTTGTTGCTTCTTCTTCTGCTATGCTCTGGTAATGTGGAGCTCAATCCTGGACCTCCTGTGGACATCACATCTCCAACTCAAAGGAATGACCTTCCTGCATGTCAGTGTATGCAGTCTACTAAAAAAGATCACACTGATCCAGAACTGGGTTAATCACACCTCTCCAGATGTTCTTCACACCTCTCCAGATGTTCTTGTCATGTTGGAATCTTGGCTTAAACCAGACATCTCTGACAAGGAAGTTAACATCCCCAACTACTTACTTTTCACAGCTGATAGGCAGTCAAGAGGTGGGGGGCATGTATATGAAGGATAAATATTCAGTAGTCTGTCTGGATTCACAATCAGTCCCCAGTGAATTTGAATGTCTGTCACTTAAAGTAACGGTGTCGCCTACCATAACGCTCATTGTAAATAAGGTGTTATAGAACCCCGTCTGCCGGACTACAACTATTATTGCATCTAAGCAGCTTTTTGGGGCTAGAGTCACTAGGAAACAATTCTTCTAGAAGATCTTAACTTAGACTGGCTTTCTAAGGCCTCTGCACCCCTAACCTCTTTTTGTGATGCACAGGGGCTTGCACAAATCATTGACGAACCAACATGCCCTAATAAAAAGAACCCCAACAACAGTACATTGCTGGATGTTATCCAAGTGAGCAACCACATCTATTCTCTCGTGCAGGTGCTTTCTTTACTGAAGCCAGTGAACTCTGCTTCATTGCTGGTATAAGATCAGCCAATAAGCCCCTTTCCTCCTCCAATCCCTCGACCAAGAGGTTGAGACAGAACTTCGATATACTTGCCTACATTGCAAAGTTGAAACACTCACTGCGCTGGCAGAATTTTTATTTGGCAAAAACAGTAAATCAGGCCTACGATATCTTCAATGAAATTGTGACAGGGGCTGTAGATAAGTGTGCCCCGTTAGAAAAGTACATGTGAGGAACAAAACCTCTTGGTGGTTTTACACAGATCTCAAAACCACTCTAGTGGAGGGAGACAAACTCTGGAAAAAAGCACGTAAAACAAAAACTCCTACTGATTGGTGCCAGTTTAGGAGGGCCCGGAACATGTGCACCAAAATGGTTAGAGATGCAAAGTCAGCATTCTATTGTTCTGAAATCGACTCCACCACTAACAGTCCATCGAAATTCTGGAGAACTATCAAAGATCTGTCCGGCCACATGACTGGAAACCAGCTACTGGCTAAAGTTATCTCTGGCAACATGACTATCAGTGACAGGATGGGGATTTTGGAATCCTTTAACAACCACTTTGCTACTGCAGGATTAGCATTTGACAACTCCCCTGCTAGCTCACTTCGCACACAGCTTGGCACTCACCTTGCCGAATCAATGTATACTGAATCAATATTCTCCTTGCAACCTACTTCTCTGAAGGAGGTTGAAAACCTCCTGACACATCTGGATATTAAGAAAATCCCAGTGCTGACTCCCTCAACCTGTATTTTCTGAAGACTGCCTATCATGTACTAGCTGCGCCTATTACACATTTATTCAACCTATTGCTATCTCAGGGGACCCTCCCCCCATATGGAAAATAGCACATGTCATACTTCTGTTTAAGTCAGGAGACCCTTGTGATCTCAATGATTACAGGCCAATCTTACTTCTTCCTGTTGTATCTAAACTATTGGAAAAAATTGTAAGTACCCAGTTGAGATTATACCTAGAAAATACTAAGATGTTAAACCCAGTGCTATCTGGATTTAGAGCTAATTATAGCACCATCACGGCCCTTGCAAAAGTGACCAACAACTGGCAGAAAGACTTAGATAACAGACATTTTGTCTGTGCAGTATTCCTAGGTCTAAGCCAGGTGTTCGATACTGTCGACCACAGGCTTCTCCTTTCATCACTGTGTATTTTGGGCTTGGACACACTATCTCTGAGATGGTTTGCTAACTATCTCTCAGATCACCTCCAGCAAGTCAAAGGGGAAGGTGAGCTATCTCCTCTGAAACCTCTTCTGAGAGGTGTGCCTCAGGGATCTATTTTAGGTCCTCTATTGTTCGCAATCTATATCAACAGCATTGATGAGTCTATCCATAAAGCTAACATCCATTTATTCGCAGATGACACTGTACTCTACTTAAGCTGCCCTGTGCCTGAAGCTGCATGTAGAGACCTTCAAGCCGAATTTAACCTGCTACAGAGCCAGCTCCTAAACAAAAAGCTCCTTAATGCAAAACAAACAACGGTGATGATGTTTTCTCCATTTATACATGCATCAAACCCGGCCTATACTGGAGCAATACCATAGATTACCACATTGTTGGGTGAAAAACTGCACTTTGTCACAAAATTTAAACACCTGGGAGTTTTGGCTCGACAATAGACTATCCTTCCTTGAGCATATTGAGGACTTGTTAAAAAAACTAAGGCAAAGGCTAGGACTTTTCTTTAGGATTAACCACTTCCTCACAACTGATGATAAACAGCGGCTGGTCCAATCAACATTTCTTTCACTGCTGGACTACGTAGACTTCCTTTATAATCAGTGCCTGGCTTCGCTTGCAAAACTAGATACACTTTACACATAGCTCTGAGGTTCATAACAGGTTTTCCCTTTAACACACACCACTGCTCTTTGTATGAGGCTGTGGGGTGGATCTCTCTTCAATTCAGATGGGACAAAAATGCTGCTCTATAGACCTTCAGGGCTATTTCTAATAATCTTCTGCAATATACTACTGACTGTCTCCCTCTAAGCACTTTAGGTAACTATGTTCTGAGAAGCTACTCCTTTATTACCTTGAAAATACCCATAGTTAAATCACGCTTTGGTAGAGTGGCCATAAGCTGCCTACTGCCCTCACTCTGAAATAAACTACAAAAAAAATCTTGTGACTCAGTATCCCTATTCAATCAATCAATCAATCAATCAATCAATCAATCAAACAATCAAAGTCTTTAACCAGGTGATCACCATTGAGCAAGCTCATTTTCGATGTGGACCTGGGTTTGTTATCAAAGAACAAGAGACAATATACATGGGATGCAACACACAAGAAAATAGTAATAATACAAATAAAGTGAGATACAATAATACAGTATATACAAAGTATCAGCAGGTAGCATTGACAGTAGTATATGTTTGGAACAGAAGATACAGCTAGTTTTGGGTAGGACACAATTTTTCATAAAAGTAAAGAAATATACATATCAGGTGCATCGAACACAAATAAAACCTAATATAAAAAGATATATAATGATACGGTACAGAGAATTTAGAGCTGGAACCAGGGTCAAAGGAATGTGGAAGGGACAGACATGGGGTTAGAAAAACAGAGAGGGAATAGTCGAGTATAGATGTGATCAGTCTTTTAACAGTAGTAATTAGAGTGTGCTTGGACATATAGGAGTCACTATTTAGGGTAGACAGGCACAGGACTCCTTGGGTGGGTGGGTGGATCAGGCTCCTTGCACCGTAGAGGTGCTATGGCTGGATTGTGACCGCTGCCCGTGGGGGCAAGTGGCACCTTATCTATCTCTTTGGGGGGGGGGTGGATCAGGCTTCTTGCACCGTAGAGGTGCTATGGCTGGATCTTGACCGCTGCCCGTGGGGGCTTGTCTTCCTTCAAGACTCTATATTGCCACCACAATAAGGAACTGTGCAACTTCTTCCCTTGTCCCTAGTCAGCCATAGTATTCAGAGCCTTCATTTTGCCTGGTCCCATCCAGGTAGCCCAGTCTCTTCACCTTGCTTGGCTCCCCTAGTTTTTTTTTCCAGGCCGCTGACGCATCTTCTTCCTTTCTTCTCATTTCCTTTACTCCTTTTCATATTAACACTAGGTCATCTTTTTTCTCTCTCCCTCCTTCCCATTTACTACAGACCTTTCTTGACTCATGTAAACAGCCCATTAACCAATATGATCTTGTATGATTACCAGCCAACCTGTCCACTCCTTCTGTCTCTTGCTGTATGGCAAGCAGACTCTGTATTCTCTGGTGGAGACCTGTACCCATCATCCTCGTTGGTCCTCCCTATTATTTTTCACTTTGTAGGGTGTCCAGTTTCCAATACCCTTCGTCCTCGCACCTTAAATTCCTCTTCACCCCCCACCCTATCCCCTCTCCTAGACCTATGGGTAACCACTTCACCTCTCCTCTCTGTTGCCCTGGTTTATTTGTATGAGGTGCATCTTTATGTGTTACATGCAAGCTCAAATTGTAAACTGCTCATACTGTTATATGTTCATTACTGCTATATATTTACCTACAGTATGTTATGACTATATATATATATATATATATATATATATATATATATATATATATATATATATATATATATCCTGATATTGAAACATTTTATTCATTTATCATGAGTGTTATATATATGTATTTTGCATTGTATTTGACCTTTACCAACCAGGTCCATCTTGCAAATGAGCCTTGCTCAACGATGATCGCCTGGATAAATAAAGATTTTGATTGATTCATTCATTGTTTGATCTGTCCCTTCCTCCATGGTCACCATCGGGTTCACCACAATGACACTGTCGCATCTGTAGATACCTACCAACACTTGACCTTTTCGGATTACTATGGGTTTCTTGGACTCATTCCAGACCCTCACCATAACTCCCCTGGCTCAGGGGGTCTCTTGGGGTGGCAGCACTCCTCTTTGTACCATTAGTCTCTTAGGGAAGCTGTCCTATGGTGGAGCATCAATGATAAAGGCATGTCCTTGGGATGGCTGAGCAAATTGGACAACTCCCACACCATGGCATTCTGAACTCAGGGGCAGGATCAATTCTTTACCATCCACTGTGCACACTACACCAACACACTCCTTCATCAGCTCAGTTTCCACAATATCCACAGTCACGCCAAACCTCTTCACCACCACTTTAACTAGGGGGTTCACTAGCTCATCTGCTCTACCTCTTTCTGTACACATCTTCGTCAGCGACCCAAACATATCAGCGTTTATCCCAATTAACACAGGCGTGTCTGTCATCCTTTTGGGCTCTGAGCAGATCAAGGCCAAAGTCTTAATGGTCAAGTGTGCATCTCGGTCTCTCAAGATGAAAGGTGTTTGTACGAGGCAATAATCATCACATGGGTAGTTAGAACTACCTGTTCTCCACAATGACAAACTGGACAGGGGTAGGAGGGGCAAATGCTTCAGGTAGCTGTCATAGACTGGGGAACGACTAGTAAAACTTCAGTATCAGCCCAAGGACTGATTAGGCCAGGTGGTACCCGGCTGTCGGGGGTGAATCTGGGTGTCAGTCCACTTGGAGGAGCAAAGCAATTGCGGGGCCCAGCTATCTCCTTTACTGATCTCCATTGGTGTTTCCCTGGTCAGTCCACCTCTTTCTTTCTGCAGCGAGCTGGGGAATTTCTGCACTGAGGCATCTTTGCATCATATGACCATCTTGCCCACATCTAAAGCAAAACCAGCCTTCTCTGGGCCCGGTGGGTATTCTGGGCCTAGGCTTGCGGGCAGTGTAAAGAGCTGACTGCCACCTCAGCTCAGGCAGAACAACACTTAGCAGTGACTGGGACTCTCGAGCCAGCTGCAGAGCCTTCACACAGTCTTTTATTTCTTGAAACTCAGCCATAGTAGAGCAGAGGGAGTCTCCTTCACTCCCTTTAACTCCTGCATACACTCTCTAAGTTCTTTTAGCACATTGCCCAATTCCAGTGATGGGGGTGGTTCTGCAGGGATGGTTGCTTGGGGTTGCAGGGTGGCAATGCTGGCTGCGGGCACCTGCAAGAATTTAATATCTTCCTGGGCCTCTTCTTCCTTGACCTCATCCAACAACTTCTTAAAGGATGGGGGTGGGGTTCAGGTTTTCGGTCCCACAGTCTAAGGGAGATGAGTCAATTGGGAGTGTACAGCCCCTCTCAGGATCTGATCAAGCTTCATTTTGGCAACCTGCTCTGGGGTATCCCTACAAGTCTCGGCTATCTTGTGCATCACTGCCTCTGCACTGATAATGTACTGTGACAACTTCTCTCTGTGCTGTTGCATGGCCCCACAACTGAAACATGATGGCATCTTTCTTCTCGACAGACCCAAAAGTGATTTTCAGAATTACCAAGTGGGCTGGGTGGCCCATAGAGACCAAATTACATCCAGAGTAATTCTCCTTAAACGCTCAACAACCCTCTTATACTTTTCCTCATCAGAGCACCTCCATACTTGGACCATTTGGGTGGCCTGATTTATCCAGGTTTCAAAATCATCCTCCCCTGCTGATGTGCAGGTGGTCCCCAAGAAGGTGCACATCCACTTGTACTGCTCGTACGGCACCACCACATAGGGGTCACCCCACTGAGCAGCACTGTGGAGTGGGCCCCTTCCCAGGAACAAAACCTGAATGTTTTTATGGACTTCCATTCACTAGTGAGCAGGGAGTCTAGCCTAGCCTCAAAATCCCCTTCTTCACTGGGACTGGGGGTCTCTTGGGTGGGCCAGAAAGTTGTAGACTGGGCAGACTACCCTTTTTCAGCACCACCTAGGATTCTTGGAACCCTTCTAGTGTCACTGTAAGGGGCACATCTACAGGCCCTAAGTTCTTGTCAGTCTCTATGATTAAATCTCTAAACAAGGTGCCAGGTTCTCTCATCACCCTTTGGATTTTCAGTTTCCCACATTCCTTCAGGGCCCTATCTAACACCCCCAAAACAAACTCTTTTGTCCATCCCTCAGTCACATTTTTCAGGAGCATTTTCTGGAGGTCAAGTCCCTCAAATACAAACCAGTCTTCTACTTATTAAAATGCCATTTTTGAGTTCGTCATGCACGTCAAACTCCTTGGGAGAGTAGGCTTGGAGAGGTGTGACACTGTCTGTCCAATGCAGAGTCTTCTGCATGGGGCTCAACAGTATCATACCAGTCCTTGGTCAGGCTGGACCTGATGCTGTTTTGCCTGCAGTGGTCTGCACTTGAAAAGAAAAAGCTGCACCAATCAGGAGCTGGCTTTTTTCTTTCATCTGCAGGTCACCGCAGAGAAAACAGCTGTTTGCGTCATGATGTCCCACTGTCTCCTGTTCTGAAGATTCTCCCATCTGTGCAGAGCAGGCTACAGCCTAAGCTCAGTATGGGCTGGGAGTATTGAGTGCCCGAAGGCACTTTTATGGTATGCATGATCCAATCGTGCTGGCTGAGAGGAGGCACATTCCTCGCCTGCCTCCTCCACGTCCCTGTCACACTGGTGGACCAACCTCTGCCCATCTGCCAACATCAAGGTGATCAATCCCTGTGTGGCCTGTATCTCCAAACCCCTTATCCTTTAATGTGGCACACTGGGAGCCCACCTCAGTGTGCCAAAACCTGCTGTGGTGTTTTCCGACACTGAGAGGCCCACTCCTGGTGTCAGATACGCTCCCCATCCCACATAAATGCCAACGGCAGGGTGCCCATTCCCCAGGTCAGCAATGATCCCCCCTGCACCTCCCAATACTCTGAAACACTGGGAGCCCACCCCAGTGTGCCATCATCCATAGTTTCCCTGTAAAAAAGAAAACAGACCCACAAAGTCTTTTTATTTTTTTTTTTAAACCTGAAAAGACAGAAAACGTTCCCTTGTCGTTGGCTCCAGCCCCCTCCCCCAACCTGCACCCTCCCTCTGCACACCCCAGCTCCTCACACCCCCCTCTTTGCCCATACTTATCGGTGGAGGTCAGGAGCAGCGATCTTCAGTGGACCAGGTACACGTCTGCACTCTTCAAAAGCCGACCACAAATTGAAGAAATGACGGTGAGTCCCATAATGGCAGTGAATGGGGGGGGGGTTCAATTTAGGTTGATGTCTCAGCCATTTTGGGAGTTTGGTCCCAAATTTTCAACATGGGGTTCTTGGGACCCTGTCTCATGAACAAGGTCCCACTGTCATTTCATTTCTCCTGACTCAAAGGTGATTTCATGGTCACCGCACAGAATCTCCTTTCAGGACCAATTAACAAATGACAGTGCCATTGTTCATGGGTGAGGTCCCAAAAGCCCTTGTTGCAAATCTGGTGAAAAACTCCCAAAATGACTGTGTTATGAGCATCCATTGCACAGCTTGTGTAATGGCGCTCATAACGTCATCAATTTTAAGATTCACCCATATTTCCAACATTGCCATTTATCACACCCTTATAAACAGTACAGCTGTCATTTTTTGTATCCTTCCCAAAATGTGTTTTTGCACCTGTCAGGAGCTGAATGGCGTGGTTGCTGTGCGAAATCAACTTTCGGGACAGATTAACAAAAATTCCAGCACCACTGTCCATGAGGGGAGGTCCCAAAAAGGCCATGTTGAAAATGTGGTGAAAACATTCCAAACAAGCATTTGCCAATGCCGAATGTTTGCTTGCTGGCATTGGCAGTGGTAGTGTAGAAGTTACAGAGCTGCATAACAGAAATGGCAGTGAAGTATTGAACTGAAGCCAGCCCCACCATCACCCGCAGAGAATGACAGGCATTGGGGTGTGCCTTTGGGTCGTCAGGCATAACGGCCACGCCATTTCACCACACCCTACCCTGCAGACACTGACAAGTGTCACGGTGTGCTTTGGGGTCTTTGGCCCTTATGCGCACCCCATTCCATCAGGAAATACAGTGAGATGGGTGCGGTATAGGAGAATGGGGTGAACTTTGGGGCTGAAGAGTCCAAGGCATACCTCGATGCCTCTCACTGGCTGCAGGGTGTGGAATGGTATGAGCATTACAGGCAAGAATCCCAAGTCACACCCCTGATGCCTGTCATTCTCTACAGGGTGGGGTGTTATGGTTGGAAACCCTAACACCTCAGGCATTCGTTGGTATTTTCACTCCAAGTTTTGAACATGGTATTTTTGTGACCCTCACCTCATGAACAGTGGCAATATCAGTTTGTTAGCTGAAAGTTGCTTATGCACAGCGACTACGGCATTTAGCACCACAGGTGCAAAAACACATTCTGAACAGGATGTGAAAAATGACAGCTATACTGTTCATGGGGAGGTGTAAAAAATGGCAATGTTGCAAATCTGCAGTAAAAATCTTAAAAAAACTGGTGAAGTCACGATCGTGCATAGAAACTGTGCATGCACACCCATAATGTAATTAGTTTGGGGATTTTTTACAGCAGATTGTCAACACAGGCATTTTGAGACCTCCGATCATGAACAGTGTCACTGTGATTTTCTTGATCTGTCCCGAACAATGATTTCCCACAGCGACCATGCATATCTGCACTGAAAGTGTGAAAACACATTTCGGCCATGTTGTGAAAAATGACAACTGTATTGTTCATAAGGAAGTGTGGAAAAATGCCACTGGTGAAAATCTGGACTGAAAATATTACAAAGTCATGAACTTACGATGGTGCGTGGAAACTGCCAATGCTCACTCATAACACAGTCATTTTATGGACTTTTGTCACCCAATTTTCAACATAGCCATTTTAAGACCTCTGCTTATGAACAGTGTAACTGTGATTTTCTTAATCTGTCCCAAACATTGCTTTCGCACACCGACTGCACCATTGTGCGCTACATGTGCGGAAACATATTTTGGGCGACATGTGAAAAATGGCAGCTGTACTGTTCATAAGGAAGTGTAATAAAATGGCAATGTGGAAAATCTGGAGTGAAAATATAGAAAATTCGCAAACATACAAGCATGCGTAGGAACTGCGCAATGCACGCTCGTAAAACAGTCATTTCTAGGAATTTTTTCACCAAATTTTCAACATAGCCATTTTAAGACCTCTGCTCATGAACAGTGTCACTGTGATTTTCTTAATGTGTCCCATACATTGATTTTGCACACCGACTGCACCATTGTGTGCTACCTGGGCGGAAACATGTTTTGGGCAAGATGTGAAAAATGACAGCTGTACTGCTCATAAGGAGGTGTGGTAAAATGGCAATGTTGAAAATCTGGAGTCAAAATATTGAAAATTCGTGAACTTACGAGCGTGCGTAGGAACTGTGCAACACAAGCTCGTAAAACAGTAATTTTTAGGAATTTTCCACCAAATTTTCAACATAGGCTTTTTGAGAGCCCACCTTATGAACAGTGGCAGTGTCGTTTCATTACTCAGCCGCAAAAGGTGATTTCACACAGTGACTGTGAAATCACCCTTCAGGGCCGATTAACGCCATGACAGTGAGATCATTCATGAGAAGGGGTCCCAAAAACCCCATGTTGAAAATTTGGTGCAAAAATTCCAAAAAATGCCTGAGATATGCAGCAAAGTTGAAAAAACCCTATCTATCCCATTATACAGCTTACCGGCATTTCCTCAGTTCGTTGTCTGCTTTGAAGAGTGCAGACGTGTTCCCGAGTCCACCGAAGATCGTCGTGGTGGAGTTGGAGAGTAAGTATGGGGTGGGGGTTGAGGCGGGGTGTGCAGTAGGTGGGCGCGGGTGGGGGCAGAGACACCGAGGGACCATTTTGAGTTTCAGTGTTTTATTTTTAAATGACGATGACGTTGGGACGCTTGCTACTGAGTTGGCTCCCCAGCATGGCACAAGGACGGCTGGTGGGGGACATGGAGCCGATGGGGGATTGGGCACCCCATTGGCGATAGTACATGCTTCATGCTGGGGTGGGCTCCCAGCATGGTATCCTGTACTCTGGGGTGACCAGTGGAGCCGACGGGATTGGGCACCCTGTCGGCTATACTGATGTGTAGCCACGCTGGGGTGGGCACCCAACGGGGCATATAGAACTCTGTTTTTGGTGGGAGGGCAGCACAGCCGACAGGGGATTGGGCACCCCCTGTCGGCTACACAGTGTGTGTGTGGGGGGGCAAGCACGCAGTATGCATATGTGTGTGTGTGTGTAGGGGGAGCATGTATGAGCAAGCGATATCTTATGGTTGATCACTGAAGCGTAGCTTCCCTTTCAACTGTACGCCACTGCATTTTTTCTGCGATCATAGACAGTTGAGCAGGCATTGGAGAACTGCAGCCACACCTGCAAACACGCTGCCTGAATTGGAAGAGGGTTGCCACACCTTCGAAAACTCGGATGATGGCACTATGTTTCTTGCACATGCGTGCAAGCAAACATAAAAATGACTGTTATGAGCATGCATTGCGCAGTTTCTGCACACACTTGTAGTTTCGTCAGTTTTTCACATTTTCACTCCAGATTTCCAACATTACCATTTCTTTACACCTCCTCATGAAGAGTACAGCTGTCATTTTTCACATTCTACCTGAAATTTGTTTTCACCCTGTGGTGCTGACTGGCACACTCACTGTGCAAAATCACCTTTTGGGATTGAGTAACAAAATTATACTTGCACTGTTCATGAGGTGATGTTCCATAAAGCCCATCGCTTGAAAATTTGGAATAAAATACCAACAAAATGCCTGGGGCGTTAAGGTTTCCAACTGTAATGCCTGCCTTAAAATGCAAGACAGAGGAATAGCAGAGAAAAATATGGGAGGCATGTACAAGAGCAATGCCAACAGAACACTCAGCATTGACAAATGCTCATTCTTATCTAAACCACTGGAGGGTGGGTACCAAAATTTCAGAATGACAATTTCATGGGTAGCCACTAAGAACAGCTAATCACAGTGATGCCACAATTTGTAACAGCCATTTGACTCACCTATGCCTCTGGGCCTTAGGTCAACTTTCGGCATATACCTCTGAGGGGGCAGACCTGGTTCCACATTGGTCAGCAAATATGATGCGGTGCCTCCACCCAAGGTAAGTGGTAGGGTATACCTGTGGGCTAAGAACAGATTACCACCCCCAGGAAAATAAATATGCTGCCCCACAAACACTTTCCCCACAAAACAGCAATTACCCACCCCAAGAAAATGTATTGCAATAAGTCACAGCAACAGTAGTTAAAATGCAAACAATGATATTATTTATTGAGGGAGGGGACAAAGGCAGAATATGAAACAACACAACACTTTGTGACCCAATGGTTCCCCCACTGTAATCCCATCTCCCACCACTGGGTGCACACAGAAATGTCCCTATGCGGTGGGTACCTCACCATGGTGGTGATGCAGACCTGGGGTTTTTCATTGGGGCTGAAATAAGTGTTAACACTTTCAACTCGTTGACTGTCTGACTGGGCACAGTTTTGGAGGTGACACAGTCCCACCCAGAATATACTCCCTGTAGCCTGACTAGCTAGCTAGCTAGATAATCAATTTCAGTTTATTTTTTATACTGGAATGGTCAGCAAAAGTGACCGTTTTCACGAGAGTCCAGTTTAAGACAGACATCAGGAATGAGTACAGGGTATACAGGGTTGTGCAGTACATCAGAGTGCAGATTGTCATACTTAACAGAGTATACAAAGTGCCATCATAAGGAGGTTATACATAGCATAAATACAAGGTTTCAGCAAGTATTCCAAGACAACCAGTCGGGGGCATTTACATGACTGTGAACTAGATATGTGACCCCTTAAGTTGTACTCAAATGATGCAGGTGAGGGACACTGGGCAAGTGACTGGGGCAGGCTATAGAACAGTTTCACGCCCTTTTAGGAGAGGGTGTGTTGGCCCTGAGTAGTGCGACAAAAAGGGAGGGAGAAGGAGAGGAAGGAGGACTGTCTGGTGGCCTGAGTGTGAGCAGATCTGGGGAAGAGGGAGATTATGCTGCTTGGTAGAAATCCCAGTGCGAGTCTGTGGAAGAAGGTCAAGTTTTGCTGGTCATCCTGTCCTCTAGAAGGGCAGGTTCATTGAATTTATAAAGTCACAATAGTGCTCCCAAAGCTGCAGCTCAGGGTACTCTGCAGTTCTGGGTTCACCGGGGGGGGTTGCAATGACTGTTACAGAGCAGAATGGCATTTGCACGGTACTGTCAAGGTCTCTGGATGGTGATGCACTACAAGGTTGCAGATCTTGAAGCCTGATGAAATTTAGGGCGTGCTGGTGCCTGACTGTGTCAACTTCACCCAGGGGCCTTTGTAGACAGTTTTCACACAGGCAGGCCTGCCAACATCTTAACCACTGGTCTGCTTTCTCTTCTGCTGTCTGGAGAAAAATGATAAATGTGGTCCTTTAGCTTCCTCTGTTGCAAACCCTGGTCACACAGTCTCAGCAGGGTGCTTGCTCAGTCTTTTAATCTCAGTATTCTCCCTCTGTGTATCTCTTTTCAAAGCAATGCTGGGCCCTCTCACAGTCACTTGTCTCAGCACTCACAGTCTCCCCCCCTTGCCAAATTTTTCACTCACCAAACAAATTCTTCACTGAGGGGAGCACAGGAGCTCAGTCTGTATCTACAGGTCACAAATCTTTTCAGGTTCAGAAATACTGCCCGACACTTTGGTCCAATAGGGAGGGAATTATAAATTCTCAGCAGCGCAACTCAGTCTCTGTTCCTCCTGCACACAACTTGATAATTCCTTTAAAGTTGTTGGCCAAAACCAGTGGGAGCACAAGTACAGGGAATCTGACTTAGGAGCCCACAATAGTCCCTCACACCGCACTTCAGCTCCTGACTCCCCCCTTTTGGCGGAAACTCAATTCTATTTATAGCCTCCTGGCAGCCCTTCTCTCATTGGCTGCCACTTTCCCAGGCAAGCTCACTGTCTTGTTCTTTTCCCAGCAGCCCCCTGGGTTTGTAGTTCAAGGGAGGGCTGCAATGTTATCTTCATTTGGGCCCCAAACAGTCCGACCCTCAATTTGGGCTGAGAACATCCCCCCTCTCAGCATTTCAGGAGTTCCCTGGCTCTTTTGCATTCCCTAGAGCCAGGGATATGTATTTTAACATAGGCTGCATGGCTGAAACAGAAATGGTGCCATTGCTCCTTTACATTTTTATTCCTGGTGGCCACATATGCACACCGAGCTCATGGGCACCATGTTCTTTAGTTGCATTTAGTAGTCCAGTCTTCTAAAATCACACTGCTACTGCTTCAGCTCTCTAACTGTGCCCAGAGGCATGGTAATGGTAGTCAGACCTCGGCCCCACTTGGAACATGGGCCGAGGTCCCAAAAATACAATGCCCATGCCACGAAGCTGCTGAAAGGTTGCCAGGCTCAAGCCCCACCACAACCACTTGGGGACATCGGCTGGAGGCGGAGGCATAGCCCTACATTAGTAAGCCCATTTGAGGGGCCTTAAACTTGAATTATGAATCTCATCTTGCACGGAATCAAAATGGTTTCATAGTCTTTCACTCTTCTTGAGTCTTGGCCACAGACTTAATTACTTTTGCAAGAGCTTGCAGTGTCAGGTCAGTTGCTGTGGTTGTTCTTATCTCTTGCACTTTCTCATCACTCTCTGGTATATTTTCCACACTGTTATGTATTATCACCTCTTCATCTTCAGTTGTCTCATCCTCAGTTTCCTTGTAGCTCGGGTTCTGTCCAGCTGTGGATAATGTGTCTGCTACATACATGTACCTCTCTGGTTTGTATTTCATGTGCAGATGGTAATGCTGAAACTTCATCATCATGTGTTGCAACCAAGGGGATGCCTTTCCACAGTGGTTTCATTACTGTTACTTCTTAAGGCTTGTGAACTGTGTGTACCACCACCTCTTTGCTGTGTGTGTGTGTGTGTATATGTATATATATATATATATATATATATATATATATATATATATATATATAGTATCTATCTACATATCTATCTACATATCTATCTACATATCTACATATCTATCTACATATATATATATATATATATATATATATATATATATATATATATATATACTATATATATATATATTGCCGTTTATAAAATACAGTTTATCGGACAGATTTATGCTGACCACATCTTGCAGTCAGCATAAATCCGTTGCTGTAATGTCAGTCGATAAAACTCTTATTGAACCAGCATCATGGATCCTTATCGACCTATATACTGTATTCTCTCTTCATCAGGCCTATGCCAGTCAATACATCAGCATAATCCTTCACTAAAGGCTCCTTTGTCACACATGTGCTGGGACAGTTTTTTGCACATTCTTAATGGCAGAACATTTGCTGGGTCCTAGTTTCCAGGTTAAAGTTGACAGGAGTGCGAGCTACATCAATAACTGCATCCCATGTGCGATCATCTTCACCTTTCTCATGCATGCTTCATATTGTCAGCTCCTCAATAAAAGGATTGTCACTATCAGAGTTACTGCTCTGCATGACTGAGTTGATTTTTCTACTTTGACACATCTTGGAGAAGTGTTTTTTACATTTGCAGTTGTGGCATGTTTGCTCAAAGTCTGGCACTGGTGTGGTTCATGCTTCCTTCTTCACTTGTGACAGGGTTTATCATCACTGCTATGTTTTCTATTCTTTGGAGGCTTGATTTTAAATTTAGGCTTTCCTTTATGTTTAAAAACACCTACCATTCCAATATAAGCTGAAGTGGTATTAACACTTTCTGCTTTTAGGTTGCCTGCCATCATTGTTTCAATAGGAGCTTTACTGGCTTCTGATGTACAGCAAATATTGACGGCTTTATGCAAAGTTTCAAATCACAGTTATGCAGCTGGCTCTTCTTAAGCTATATGTATGGGAAGCAGTATAGTGCAGTGGTTTAAATCTCTGCACTGCAAATCTGGAGGTCTGGGTTTGAATCCCACAGCACCACTTGCATACTGTGTGACCTGAGCAAGTCTCTTAACTTCCCTGTGCTCCCTGGTCACACCTGTAAACAAGCTTTCAGCTTAGTGTGCTACTCCTGGTTAAACAATGGGAAAAAAAAAGCTTCCCAACTTTAATGCCTAAAACAATCTAGTTTCTTATCATATCATCTGTTTTGTCCTTAAATTCACAATTCATTGCACTGGTGTGCAGCTCTGTTATATACTGATTGAATGACTCTTCCTCAGTTTGCTGTCTTTTGCAGAATTTACATCTTTCAAACACTATACAACATTCTTTTTGTGGGTTGCAATATATTTGGAACATGTCTAACACTGTTTCTAGATTATCCTGATCACCATCTTCCACAAATACAAAGGTATTGTACACTCTGAGAGCATCATCCCCCACACAATGAAGTAAAATTGCTACCTGAATATCAGTAGGCTTATATGAGGCACCAGAGACTTTCATGTACAGTTCAAATTTCTGCCTCCATTTCTTCTAATTCAAATTGCCTTCAAAGGAAAGGGTTGTTGATGGTCTAAATTGTTCCATCATTTTTTCTGAATTTTCAGCAGTTTTTTGTTAACCTTTCGCAGCAGTTTTTCTTGCTGCTGACTACATGTAATGGATTCACAGTCTACACACACACTTCAGGAAGATAGGAATGCCTGTTATTATAAAACACAACTCTGATTGGTTAATGCTCTTAACATGCTATAGAGCTGCAGTACACACTGAGAAACACAGGTGGTACTAAAACTACAGCATTAATATACTCTGTTACAGTGTGCAGGGTATGTTTAACAAGAATTTTTATGACTTATGGAATGGATTTTTAATACATTAGACCATTACCTTATGCTGGTGATAGTCATCTGAGCACAGAAATTAATTTTTAGTTAAGTCCACTATGGGAGGGGCGGGATCACAAATTGTGCCAGATTGACAGCCAGTTAATTCCTTCCACTTCCTGATCTACCGGCCCCAGCCCTGCGCTCAGACATTTTCTTAAGTTTAATGAGGGAGATGGTGGGGGCATGCCACATAGAAGTCAATGGATGACATTTTTGGAACTGTTTTATAAGTACTAAAACAACCTTTGACATAAATGAATGCCATTGCTCATCTAATGAGGACCCAATTTGTTGAGTGATGGTTTTCATTTATAGCAAGGGTTGCTTTAATATAGACATAAAAGAGTTCTGAATATTTCCTCCATTGACTTCCATGTGGCGTGCCTCTTTGCTTTCCGTAGTTAGACAACACAAAACATCTGAGCATGGGGTGGGGATAGCAGACTAGGAAGTGAAAGGGATCACCTGGCCATCTGTTTGGCACAGTTTTGATCCCTTCCTCCTGTAGTGGACTTAATGAAAAATTCTTTCTGGGTCCAAATGACTATCATAGCATATGGTAAGGAGCTTATGTATTTAAAAAGCTATTAGCAAAATCTTAGACATTTCCCTGAACATCAGACGTGGCACAACTCAACCAGTTGTGCATTGTACAGTCATGAGAACAGAAAGGGTTTCTCAGAACAAATCTGCACAGTAGTTTGGAAAGGACAGATGTAGGGGTGACTACATGACCATAATCCAAGTTCAGCAACATCCATAATTCAGTGATACGTTTCCTGATATTTAAGCAAATTCCCTGGTATTTCAGATTCTCATTTTTCTGATACACCTGAAAATATCTGCAGGGCTGTTTTCTGGAAAAATGCACTCGTATAATATGCACAAAGCCATTATTACATTAATGATTTGCTTTATTATGTTATGTTCAGCTAAGGAGCTACAGTAAATAGGATGCCAATGAGGTAATGAAGTCCCACAATAATGGCTGTGGACACACTAGATACTGTATATAATGTCAATGCCTCTATTGCATACCTTTGCTTTTTTATGCTGGTGTTAGGTATTCTTTATGCATTTTTTAATCACTGAATGGCTTTTTGAATGCTTTATTTTTATTGGGTTATATTAGTTATTTTTGTTCTGAGTCTTCCAACTCTGAACCTGCCACTATTTATTTATTTAGCTTTTGTTTACCGGTGTACACTAGACAGGTTGTATGCCTATTTTCAGGAATGACCCGGAGATTACAACAAGGAATACAGATACATCAGAACATAACAACAAGTAAGCAAATACATTGAGTCACAAAAACAGTCAAGCATAGAATGATCTACTGTGACAGAAATTGTTAATATACATACGAACAACAATATATAGTCTAGAACATACAATGGCACAGACAAATGCCTTGGAGAGCATAAGATCATGAGAAACGAACAAGAGAACATTAGCAGGTCCTCAAAACAGTTAGGTTCCAAGTATGTGGCCAAGTGTGAGTTCAGTGCATGGGCCATTAGACTAAGGAGGCTTGGGACACTTGCACACTGAGGCCAGCTTCAAATGCCTCCACAGGGACTTCCGGAGGCACTGATGGGAGAAGGTGGAGTGAACATAGTCAGGAAAAGAGTTCCAGAGCCTGGGAGCACATGCAGAGAAGTCCCTATCCCCCATAAGAGTTCGGGTGAAGGGTACTTTTAGCACCCCAGGACCCTGGGACCTGAGAGGGTAGGAGGAGGGGTCAGGAGGTGAGAGAAGCTGTACCAGCCCCAGTGGGGTGCCAGTTCTGATCACTTTACCCACGAATCATCCCAGCCCAACATTCAGGTGATTTGCTGGGGAAAGCCAACCTAGTTTTTCATAAAACTCACAGTGATGGGTGAGACGAGGGGCTGCCAGGGCAAAGAGGCAAATATTGTTGTATGCTGTGTGCCACTGAGTAAGAAGAGCCTTGGAGGTGCAGGCAAATTGGTGGAGGCCATAGCTGAGGGAGGGAAGTAGTACACCTCTAGCAAGTGCCAGATGAGCAGTAGGTGTCAGATTATTCTTGGCCCTGTAGGCCAGACCCAATTTACATTTCACAGTTCTACAGACATTTAGGATGTGACTCCCTAGGTCCAGTTGGGGGTCAAATGTCACCCCAAGGTATTTGATGGAGTCCACAGTTAGAAGGGGAGCACCATCTGCACAACTGATGTGCAGAGTGGCTGGAGAGGCTTTTATCTTGGCTGATGACCCAAACAGCATAGCCTGTGTCTTTTTCAGGTTGAGGACCAGCATGTGTTTGGTTACCCAGGACTGAATGTTCTTAAAGTCCTCAGTCAAGTGGCGGTTGAGAGTCGCAATGTCCCGGGAGTGGGTCATGATAGCCAGATCATCCACATAAAGGGTGACACTACAGTTTGTTACTGTGGCTGGCAGATGGTTAACAAAGAGGGAGAAGAGAAGGGGCCCCAAGACCAAGCCCTGAGGAATACCTGAGGTCACCGTTAGGGATCAGAAAGGACTTTGTTGAATTTGGTCAGTTGTACTCTGCCCTGAAGGTAGCTGGTTAGCCAATTCAGAGCAGGAGGGGACAGGCCAAGGGACCGCATCTGAGTGCAGAGCAGTGCATGGTCTACAAGGTCAAAGGCCTTGGACAAGTCAATGAATATCGCTCCAGAGAGTTTGCCCTGGTCCATGGCTGCTCTGATGCTAGATGAGACAGAGACCAGGGCCGTGGACATGCTGTACCCTTTATGAAAACCATGCTGGGCTGGGAACAGCAACCTGTAGGCCTGAATGTACTCTGAGAGTTGTTCAACCACAGCTTTTTCAAGGAGCTTACTAATAGCCGATAGGGTGGCGATCGGCTGATAGTTGTCCGGAACTTTGGGATTTCCCTGCTTCAGTACTGGGACAATCTTTGGCACCTTCCAGATGTCGGAATAACTCCCATGGCAAGGGACAGGCTGAAGACATATGAAAGCAGATATATCGAAACATAACATGGGAACCCCAATGTTTCTTACTATTGTTATCTTTACTACCACATTCTACATCAACAAAAAATGATGTGGACAATGTGGAATTTATGTGGTTTTGCCCATAAAAACATACATAAAAGTCCCACATTTTTTGAAATGTTACTACAAGCAGGGTGTCAAACATTATTTAATTTACACAATATTGTTAAATTGGCATGGAAACTAAAGCAACCATCATGACAGATGTTATGCCTTGTTTTATTTTTTAATTTAACACTTATATTGATGTTTAAATATTGGAAATTTTTTCCAGTGAAAGTATTCTGATACCTCACAGATTTTTTCCCAATATGAGGCATTAAGTGTAAAAACATACCCCCAAAACAAGTATGGAAGTCCATAGTTTATTGCGTTGGTTTTGAAAATCCACATAACCATCACATACTGAGAAAAAAGTTGTAAATTTGACACAGGAAGCCCAATTCCAGAATGTGTGGTGCAAAGCGAGGGCGGATGTGAGTTGCGACATATGCCGCTACACCGGGGACCCTTCACCAGATTCCAGAACAGGCAGGGTCCACTGCACCTATGCCCTGTGACTTGTGGCAGCTCCAAGGTTGCACCACGGGAAGTGCACCTGACCTTGTTGCTGCAAGCCACAGCAAGCCCACCCACAGGGCATAAGCCATGCATGGCATGGCTCCCCAATGTCCCACACCAGGACACCACGGTACTGCCTCACAGGCCTGTGGAGGGTTGGGGGCCTCCAGATGGTCCAGGGGTGCATGGCAGTCAGAGGTCGTGTACTGCCTTGTGGGGCACTTCTCGGGGATGGGGGCATGGAGGAGCCAGCTGCACACAGATGGCAGCTCTGCCACTGGGTGTGGGGTGGGGACCTATGAGGGACCCTGGGGGTTGACAATAGGGGCAGAAGTCATGGAAGTGTGACCCTGGTGGATGTAGGATATGGTTAGACCCATTCATAGACCATTGTCTGTGGGGGTCCCTCATGGAATAGCATCTTGCCATTCCATCAGCCGGCCACTTGGAATACAGCTATAACTGATGCCAGAAACCCCCTTGCACCATGTTGCAGGGGGTTTCTGCCATAGCATGTGGCATAGCCTGCCTTTGGCGCAAGCAGCCTGCGCAATGTTGCAGGCCACCTTTTGGAATTATGGACAGCATAATGTATGTCACAAGGTGCGTGTTGCACCATTGAGTTTGACACAAGTTGCCTTGCAACATGCGCAACCTGTCTTTGAATTGGGCTCAGGGTGAAAAAATATCATGGAACATCCTTAAAGAGCAGTGGATACTTCTGTGAAAACAATTGGAAACATAATAGACAAGTCAGTACATGTTTCATATACTGTATGTTCTATAGTTTTCTGCTCCTTGCTCTTTTTTTGCTATTAAAATGTTATTAAAGAATAGTATAATACAACATTTTACAGTATTAGCAATATGTAACAGAAAGTTATATATAACAGTACACTGTGCAAAACATTTTGAGAATCATATAATAGTTCTATAATTCATACTTTTAGAAGTCAAATAAACAAATAACTAAAGTAAAGTAATAAATACAATATTAGTTAACTTATTCTTGCTTTCCATATTGCATGTAGAAAGAGGTGAAGAAATCCCGACTTCTGACTTCTAGTGTCTTTGTGTCAACATCCACCACCAAAATAAATAAACACATAACTGGTGCCAGTCTTTACCCTTTACCAATAAGATCCATGGGCTTTCTCTGGAATCTTAACTTCTAAACTTGTTGTTTCAATGTTGTAACATAGTACATCCTGGTGGACTTAAATACATATATATATGTAATAGATAACCCACTCTAAGGTGTGCGATTGCTCTCTGATATACGCTTGCCTTGATGTGCATCAAAACCCAGGTGTGTGTATATCAGAGCACGACTGCACACCCTAGAGTGGATTATCAATCTTACAAAATGGCAAAATTGTTTTGAAAGGGGTGAAAGTGTGAAAAGGTCGCTCCTGATATAACGACGGTCATGTGATGTGTGTCAACCAACCAGCAAAGATAATTTTTCCTACCCATTTTATAACTATATATATATATATATATATATATATATATATATATATATATATATATATATATATATTATAATAGCTATAGTTAGGGTTGAGTAGGCACTTTAATGTTAAAGCCTCAAATTTTGCACTGTAATAACTTTGGAACTGTTTGTCCGATTTGTCTGAAATTTTGCATGTGCTGTCTGTGATTATAAATCCTTGGATCTGGCAAATTGTGTTCCAGTCAGATGTGTGGTTGTGGAGCTGTGGACTACAAAATAAAGTGCAAAACAATTTTTGGACATTTTTGACTAATTCTTTGCTCGTCTCTACAGTCAGAACAATTTGTCCGTCTGGTCTGAAAATGTTCACGTTTATGGGGACTGGGCCAGGGAAGTACCTTTTGAAAGCGTGGTGAAAAAATATTAATCAATTCAAAAGTTGTTAAAGTTTAAAGTTTCCCATTATAGCCTATAGGAAAAAATATATGTTCCCCTCAAAAGCATGTTTTGCTTTCGCGCAAGTACCATTGCAAGTGCACAAACTTGTGTGAAAGTCCCACATGTAAACCAGTGGTACTTGTGTGAAAGTGCACTGAACTTGCATGATAGTTCTGCAGGTAAACAGCCCAAAAAATCCAGTTTCTTTGCCTCTTCATAGCAAAAAAAAAACAGTTAGGACTTTTGGGCTGAAATCTGCAGTGTGGCAAGCCTTTGTCCCACAGATGTGCCGTTTGCTGGTTTGGTGAAAAGAATACAATGGTTCCACAGTTACAGCACTCAGAAGTTGTGAATTTTCCCATAGTATAACATTACAGCAGATGCAACACCTTCTGGTGGCTGTATTTTAAACAGTTCCAGATATAGCTGCCTACACTCCCACCTATGCACAGGGCCCTCCTGCTGCCCTGTATAAACTCAGTTCACCTAGTATTATCTTGAGTTCTCTCCCTCTCCTGTCTACTGCCACATCCTACCTCTTCCTTCCCACCTACACATTCTCCTGCCTCCCCCCTCAATACCTTGACCCTATGATATACCCCTGACCAAGCCACCTCTGGCTGCATTTATTTCTACACTATTTACCACAGTAGCCCAGGGATTGTACTGACCTAAGTCTGTACTCTGAACTTACCAAAGTGCTGTACTGCACTTATGTAGTGTTGTTTGCAGCTCGCACTTAACTTCTGAAACTGTTACTGTGTTACCTTTTGCACCTTATGTATTTATTGTATTTCATGTCTTATCTGCCAGTGTTTACCTGTAACCTATGTACTGTATTGTACTTTGTCTGACTTGGAACATTTGTAAATGAGCCCTCGGCTCAAAGTTATTAATCCGAAACTGAAATAAATAAATACAGATTTTTTGCTAAGAGCAGCTTAGTACACCTTTTTGGTGTACTAAAAATGCATGAAGGTGGCCAGGTCATGAATACAACTGCGAAGGAATTTTTTCCAAAGTTGTTATGGTTACTGAGATATTGTCACATTTGAAGTACAAGGGTTACTTGGAATGTCTGTAGGCCTGAGTTGTGTGTCTGTACTTATGGATAGGTAGGAGAACAGGGCACAGAGGGCCAGTGCTGCCATCTATGCATACCATTTATGCTAAACTGGAAGCACAGGGCCTTCCTGCGCTATACCTCTACACTTATGGGTGGGTGATAGCACAGGACCCAGAGGGACTGTGCTCCCACCTATGGATCCGATTATACAAAACTGGGAGCACAGGGCCCTCCTGTGATATGTCTCTATACTTCTAGGTGGATGGGAGCGAAGGGCCCTGAGGCCCTGTGCTTCCACCTATGGGCCCTGTGCTCCCACCTATGGATGCCATCTTGTAATACTGGGAGCACAGGGTCCTCCTCCACTATGTCTCTACACTTATGGGTGAGTGGGAGCACAGGGCCCAGAAGGCCCCATGCTCCCAACTATGGATCCCATTATGCAAAACTGGGAACACAGAGCCCTCCTGCACTATGTCTCTACACTTATGGGTGGGTGGGAGCACAAGGCCTAGAGCGCCTGAACTCCCACCGTGGATACCATTTTGAAAACCTGGGAGCACAGGGCCCTCCTGCGCTATGTCTTTATACTTATGAGTGGGTGGAATTGCAGGCCCAGGGGGCCCATGCTCTGACATAAGGATACCATTATGCAAAACTGGGAGCACAGGGCCCTTCTGCACTATGTCTCTAGGTTTATGGGTAGGTGGAAGCACATGGCTCAGTATCATTTTGCAAAACTGGCAGCAAGGGCCCTCCTGTGTTATGTCTCTATGCATACAAGTGGGTGGGATCACAGGACCCAGAGGGCCTGTGCTTCCACATATGGATACCATTATGCAAAACTGGGAGCAGAGGGCCCTAATGTGCTATGTCTCTAGGCTGATGGGTAGGTGGGAATGCAGGGCCCAGAGGACCCGTGCTGCCACTTATGGATACCATTTTGAAAAACTGGCAGCCCAATGCCCTCCTGTGATATGTCTCTTTGCTTATGGGTGGGTGGGGTGCAGGGCCCAGAGGCCATCACTCCCACTTACAATATGGATATAAGTAACATTACACTTTCTCAAAAGAAGGAACTCATTGCCAAAAAACTCAGTTAGTGCATCAGTTGAGTTGATTTCACACCAACAAACATTAGGAAATTTGATGTTAGGGTTACCAACCTACCACCCCTCTTTATCTTCAACAGCCATTGAGCTGTGCCTTGGAGTTATTGGTCACTCTCACCCCATTCTCTCCTACTGTACCATCTCAGCTTCTGTACAAAGGGGTGGGGTGAGAGTTGGGTCTGATGACCCCAAGGCATGCCCCGATGTCTGTTGGTGTGTAGAGGGTGGGGGGTAGGGTTGGTAACCCTAACATTGAATTTTCAGACTTTTGTTGGTGTGAAATCAACCCTAGCTGATGCATTAATAGAGTTTTTTTACAATGACTATATATATATATATATATATATATATATATAATGGTGGGGCAATAGCACCACTATAGTTGAGGTTGAGATGCAGTTTAATGTTAAATTGTAAATTTTGCATTTTAATAACTTTGTAACGTTGAACTGATATGCCGGAATTTGACATACACTGTCCAGTGGGATAGCTCTCTTGACCAACCAAGTTTTGTTTTGATCAGATTTGCAAATTCAGTGCTGTGAATAGTGAAAAAACTGTAAAAGTCACCCTTTTTGCCTGTTTTCGCTGTTTTCTTCTCACCATGCTGTGACCACACTGGTTGGAACTGTGGTCTGAATTTTTCAGTGTAGAAAGAGCATGCCTACAGAATAAGCCAGCATTTGTTTGGTGAAATAATATTAATCCTTTCCAAAGTTATTCAATTTTGAACTTGTGGGTTCTGAGCATGCTCAGTTCAGTCTTTGGGGTAGCTTGGTGCAAAATGGGACTTAGGGCTCACAAAAAGGGATTTTGACAGCTTGCAAAAAGGGATTCAATAAATCCCTTTTCGTGAGAAAAAATTCCCTTTTCACGAGCCACCATCTTGTTTTAATTTTTCCTGCTGAAACAAAACGTTTAAACTTTACCCAGGGATGTCTTCTGCAGACATAAAAGTATGGATTTTGTTCATGGGGGTGTCCTGTACAATTCTCTGCCTTTGGTTTACAGTACTTCACTGTGGCCTCAGAATGCTTATTTTTAATTTTAAAAATCCCTTTTCACAACTCGCTTCCGGTTCCTTTCCGTGATGCAAAAAGGAATTTTTACACCTCACAAAAAGGGAATTTCCTTTTAAAAAAAGGATTACTCACAGGGCCATCTGGTCTGACAACTCCAATCCCTTTTTATGAGGTGTCAAAATTCCTTTTCGTGAGGTGGATGCAAAAATGGATTTGAGTTTGTGGGACCAGATGGCACTGCAGGCAATCCCTTTTCATAAGCTGAATTCCCTTTTCATGAAGGCGATGCATGATATGAGTTGGTAGTAAGCCACCTCAGGGAGGCCTTGTCTTATACAAAATAAAATGCATTCATAGTCCAGTGCAACTACATGGTAACCAATGGAGGTGAGGAGCCTGTAAGCTAGAAATAGTGAGGGCTCTTCACTGCCTGGCCAAGGGTGGATCGCGTGGCCTAGAGAGTGGTGCAGGATCACAGGTTACCAGTTACACTGGCATTGGGGGCAGCTCAGAGGTAATTTAAGGAAGTATTTTTTCACAGAGAGGGTTGTGGATGCATGGACGGCCTTCCGAGGAGGTTGTGGAGTCAAAATCAGTGGTGGAATCTGGCATGCATGGGACAGTCATAAGGCCATTCTAAGGGTGGAGGTAGGAAGAAGTAGGCTGCTGGTTAACCAAGATCTGCAGCTTATCCAGTAGGTAGGAAATGGGCAGACTGGGTGGGCCAAGCGGTCCTATCTGCCATCAAATTCTATGTTTCTATGTTTCTATTGACATGAGGAGAGGATATGGCCCTTAATGCAGCTTTAAAAGACCTAGATTGGTGATTGATGTGACAGCTGGAGGGCATTGTACCAGGATGGAGGTCTAAGGGAAGGATCGCTGGGCCATGGTGGTCCTGACCCTGAGGCATCTTCAGATAGTTTTAGGGCATCCGTGTGGGCGTTGAGATGGTGGCTGCCTGAAGAGAAGCCATGACACCTATTAGGATTAACCCAGGTGGATTTTTGGGTGAAAAGACAGGTCTGGTATAATAGCCTTTCCTCAAGGGAAAGGATATTAGTGAGCATGCAGGGTGCAGGTATGTGTATTTCTGTTGACACCAGAGAGGAGCCAGCAGGCCTTTATTGATGACTACTTGTATTTGATAAAGCGCCGTAGGGTCAGTGGCAGCATAGATTGTGAGGCCATAGCCCACCAGGGATAAGACTGAGGAGGTAATGGCTAGGTGAAGTGCTTCAGGTGGCAGGCAGTCTTTATGTCTGTAAAGAAGACCAATGTGGGTGTTGGTGGCGGAGGTGAGGGATTTTTATATGTTCGTGGAATGGGAGGGAAGGGTCAAATGTAATACCTAGACACTTATACCTTTGGATCTGTTCCAGTGGGATGAGAGAGGCAGACAGTATTTCCAGGGGGAACTCCTTTGATCTGTTTTGGTGGTGGGCATAGAGCATCGTCTTAGTTTTTTTAATGTTGACCACCAATCTGTGTTCAGCAAACCAGTGTTCAGTCTGAGAGAAGGAGTTTTTTAAGGTATGCTGGAGAGAGAGAGAGGATCAAGATGTGCAGCATAAAGAACATGATCATCCACGTAGAGGAGAAGGTTGCCGGGGCAGGATTTAGGCAGGGCAATGAGGTAGATGCTGAATAGCAGGGGACCCAGGATAGATCCCTGCGGAACTCCTGAGCGCACAGGCAGCATAGTAGAGATGGTATTATTCATTTTAATACATTGGGTTCTAGATGAAAGCTAGCTGGAGAACCATGAGTGGACAATGAGAGACCCCAATTTGTTGTAATGTGTTAAGAAGGAGGGGATGAGAAACTGTGTCGAAGGCCTTTGAGAGGTCTATAAACACGGCCCCTGCGAGGTGCCCCTCGTCAAGCTTGGAGTGCAGGGAGTTACCGAATTCTGTGAGGGCAGTCATGGTGCTATGACCAGCTCTGAAACCATGCTGCTCCCTACATTAGAGGCTGTGTGTGAGAGGTAGTCAGAGAGCTGATTGGCCATGATCTTTTCAAGGGCTTTAGAGAGTGGGGGAGAATTAAGATGGGATGGTAGTTGTTTGGGAAGGACCTGTCACCACATTTCAATATTGATGTTATCACTGCCATTTTCCATGAGGTTGGGAACTGGCCCAGGTACAGGGACAGATTTAGAAGGTCCATGAGTGGGGAGATAATGAGTCTAACGCAAGGTATAGGATATGCATATCGAAGGCATCTTTGCAGTAATTGGAGCTCTGAAGGGCGGTTCTGTAGTGCTCCACCTTGGCCTTGCGGATTGTCCAGGTACTCTTATTGTGGGCAGCATTATAGGCCTGCCTGTTGCATAGCAAACCGGAGGCAGTGGCACGATGCCAGAGATTGTCACGCATTTTCAACTGTTGTAGGAATTCTGGGGTGATCCGGGGCACTACTCTTAGTGGTCACTTTGATGATCACTGCAAAAGCATCACAGGCAGTATTAAAGGTGGTGGTGAAGTAGTGCAATGCATCATCTATGTGCTGGGCTTGGGAAATAGGGGACCAGTCCCAGTTAATTAAATATTGTTTGAGTTTGGCTATGCTTCTTAGGCATAGTTGACCACGAAAGGTGATATTTGGTGGTGGTTTAGGTAGCTGACAGGACCAGCTGAAGATGAATGGGGAGTGGTCGCTTAAGGCATTGGGTAGGACACCCAGGTCGGTAATATGGTGGGGACGATTAGTGAGCAGGATATCTAGTAGGGTGTGGGTTCCATTAGTAGGGTTGGCCCTGGTAGGCTGGGATATCAATTGGGTCATATCTAATGCAGCAAAGGTATCTTGTTGATGAGCTCGATAGCCAGTTTATGTTGAGATTCCCAACTAGGATTTGTTCCATTTTGTGGGGGTTGCTAGCTAGATAGTCAGAGAGCACTTTACAGGCAGGGAATTGGCTGCGGGGTGGGATGTAGGTGACAGTGAGAGTAAGAGGAGCACGGTTTGGATCAGGGAGGAGTTTTATTGAGAGAGCTTGGGCATCATGGTCTAGGGAGGGCACAGGCAGGGCTTGCTAATGCAGTGAGTCATTTACATAGAAGGCACAGCCACCACCTCTCTTGCCGTTATGATCAAGCCTAATGAGAGAGTAGCTAGGAATAATAACAAATGAGTCTGGTGTCTTAGCTGACAGCCAGGTTTCTGTTAAAGCCAGAATGTCTGGTTGGTGCTGTGCTGTCAGGCATTGCAGGGGTGCCATTTTTTTAGCCAGGATGCAGATATTCATAGTGGCTATCTGAACCCAGTGGATGACCACAGTTGGGGGTGCTGCTGGGGCAGGATTGGGGTGAACATTGCCAGATAGTAGAAGAAGCAAGTGGAAGATCCTGACAAGGGCCATGAATTGGCAGTGTTTTGCCGGGTAGCGGTGGCTGGCAAGCTTAGAAAGTGATGAGCAGGGAATGGGCAGTTGTGTAAAGGCTGGGATGGCCAGGTGGAGGAACAGACAAGGGGCTCAAGGCACAGAGAGATGGGCGGAAGGGTAGAGGGAGGGTGCGGGGGCTATGGGGAGAAACAGGGTGACAGAGAGGCTATGAGGGGGTGAGATGCTCCCCCAGCAGCAAAGGTGTGTACATACCAGAGGCAACTGGGGGTTTGTTACTGAGCAGGGTAACGTGGTTAGCAACAATAGTATGGTTAGTTTGTGTGGGTGAGTGTTGTGAGGGAGTACAGTGGTGGTAGATGCAACCATGGGCAGGTATGAGTGGGTCTTGCTGACATCTAACATTGTGGCAGACACAGTGGCGCAGTGGTAGGATTGCTGCCTTTAGAGTGAAAGATACCTGGTTCAAATCCTGGTTTGGATGCCACGTTGTATGCCTAGTGATAGCCTGGGAGACGGTGCAAGGAACACTACAAAGAGGGGCAAAAGGCAGAGAATTTAGGTATGAATGACGCAGGACAGAAGTGTTAGGGGGGAGCAGTGGCAAGAGGATTGCAACCTACGTTTCTTGTTGCCCTCTAGTGGCTTTACAGTATAATCTGCAAATGGAAAAACCTCTTTAAACTGAAGAAATTCCGCACTGAGTATTAAAACAGACCAGATATCAGAGGCAATACTGGATTGGGGGGGGGGGTTTAAATAAGCTGGCTGATGGTAGTGACATAGTCCAGTCAAAAGGAATTTTGGAAATGCCTGGCAGGATGAGGAACCAAACAAGGAGCTAGTGTTCCACAGACAGCCAATAAAAGCTGTCCCAAGATAAAGGCAACTGTCCTTAGAAAATTTACAGAGACAGCCACGCAGCCTTGAGTTCCCGGAATGTTGTCAGGCCATACCTGCTAGCAAGGGCTTGGGGAGTGTGGCAGCAGACTTTTCTCGCCATGGAGGCATGTAGACCCCTGTCTGAGGCACTGTTAACCCAAAGGGTTATGAGGATGCCTGCTAGCAAGGGCTCAGGGAGTGTGGCAGCAGGCTTGTCTCACCATGGAGGCATGTAGACCCCCGTCTGAGGTGCTGTTATCTATGCTGTCCCCCTGCTGTGGAGGTGCTTGTCCTTTATTGGTCAATGTCCCTGCTCCCTACCCCTACCCCTACCCCTGATCTTCCCTTTATACTTGTCCCACCCCCTCCCATGGTTTTGGCATTATCTACCCCATCTGAAAGCTTGTTTACTCTTCACCAGACTTAACATGAAATAATATTTCCTGGTGTTCTTCTGGAACCCACCTACTGCTAGCTTACTACCATTTCCTCTGGTACATGTAATTTCACTGACCCAAAATAATTCATTAGAGTCCACCTTATTTATGCCCCTCATGTACTTAAAGGTTTCTGTCTGTCCTTCTCTCTCTCTCTCTCTCTCTCTCTGCTGGTCCCCAGCAAGTTCATGTTCAGGCTCTCCAATGTGTACCCATTCTGACCCTTGGTCTTCTTAATGACTCACCTTTGACAGCTTCCAGCTTGTCTACTTCCTTCTTCAGATGGGTATTCTGGAACTGGATGCAGTATCCAAGGTGTGGATGCACCAGGGACCTATATAGGGGAAGCATGGCCCCCTTACCTTGGCTACTGATCCTCCAGCTTATGCATCATAGCATTCCATTTACTTTTCCCGCTGTCCTACTACATTGTGCTGATGGTTTGAGGTACCTTGCATGATAAATTCTTCTAGGTTATTTAAGTAATAAACCATGACGGTGTGTGGTTGTGCTGGGATTTACCATGTTTGGTGTGGATTGATCATGATGCTGCAAGCCTCGTGACCAAACCACACCAGAAATGGATAAATCCCAGCATATCTCGTGACTCTCTGAAGGGGAATTTTCATCCAAATAGAAACCATGTGGGATATCGCCAGGCGAACAACCCCTGGTTTGGGCATCTTAGTAGGCCTTTTTTAAATTCTAACCTTGACCACACAAAAGAGTTTAATTGGAGAAAAATATGAGGTGCCTAAAAGTACAGATCGACCACCAACCCCAGACTTCCAGTTTCCACCTACCGGCTCAACTATGGCAACTGACACTAATCAACAAGGCCCAACCATGAATCAATCAATCAAACAATCAATCAGTCAATCAAATCTTTATTTATCCAGGCGAACATCATTGAGCAAGGTCATTTGCAAGATGAACCTGGTTATTACCGGGTCAAAATACATTACAAATAATTATTATTTTTTTTTTTTACAGTCACAGGGACAATAACACCATCATAACAACAAAATAAATACAAAGTAGGTACATAATGCAGCATCAGCTACAATACAGAGGTAGGCATACAACAGCATAGAGGATAACTGTGGCATATATGTGAAATTTGGGAAGCCTAGATGGCTTCTGGGAAAATGACAATGGTTCAGTTAGATAACAGAGTGGCGAGTAATGTAGCAAGTGTAATACCTTGTCCTGGCCAGGGATGTACAGCTAGGTTGAGGGCATGTACAGAGTTCCCAGAAAACTGAAGCAGAGGAACAGAAAGGGGGAGGTGTGGTGGGGATGGGGGTGGGAAGATGTGGAGAAGAAACAAGGTAGGGAGAAGGAGAGCAGTGGTCAGTATATGCATGGCAAAAGGGTGCAGAGGCTTAAACCACACAATTCACAATGCCCTTAAACATCATAACTGGTCTATAGACCTCACTAAAGTATCTGATACTGTCAATCACCACCTCCTCCTACCCTGTCTATTGTCCACCGGACTGTCCCCTGACACAGTGGACTGGTTCGACAGCTACCTCTTCCACAGGACTCAGTGTGTCAGACTTGGTGGCCATCAGTCTGCTTCAGTACAGATTAGTTTAGGTGTTCCTCAAGGATCTATCCTTGGGCCATTTTTATTTAGTCTCTTCTTAAACCCTTTGCATTCCGCCTACCTGGCACACTCAGTGCTATATGCTGATGATATCATCGTTTCCATATCAGGCAGACACCCGGCTGCAATAGCATCTGAATTGCAAGCAAACCTCCAAAGCCTAGAACACTGGTTTACTAACAATAAACTACTGCTTAACTACAAAAAAACAAAGACCATGGTCTTCACAGTACAAGAGGAGGCTAAACCCTCTATCAATGCAGAGCTCAAAAGGGGATACCGTGGAACAAGTGGCAACCTTTAAATATTTTGGCGTTCACTTAGATGCACCCTTGCCTTCTCCACCCATATTGACAATGTTGTGAAAAACACATACATAAAACTGGGCCACCTCTATCGACACAGGCAGTCAATGACCCCTGATGCCTTAAAACTAGTCACCAGCAGTTCTGTCCTCTCCACCATCGACTAAGACCTGGCCATCTATGGTGCTGGCTCTGAGACAGCACTAAGAAGAATAAGAACACTCTTCAATAAGGAATGCGGTTGGTCTTGGGGGCTGATAACCAGACCCATACCTGCTCCTTATACACTGAGACAAGTTGGCTTCCACTTCACCTAAAAGCCATGTATCAGATGTGCCTGATAGCCAAAAAATCCCTGATGAACCTCTTACCCCCATCCACCTCTTGCCTATTCCAAAGCGCACAGCCAACTGTCAGTACTAGACAAGCTACCAAAGGGGAACTTATAGTGCCCTTCAAGTGCATAGCACTGGCTCAAAGATCCCTATCTTATAGAGGTCCCAAATGGTTCAATGAACTGCCCGTCGCGCTAACCAAAAGTACTAAACTAAGCCAATTTAAATCTGGACTCTGCTCACACCTAGCCAGTGCTACTACCTGCAGCTGCTTTAAATAACCTAGCTCAGCCTTCAACACCTGACCTCTATCTCAGTAACCCTTCAGGCCCCTCCTACCCCCTCTGCATTCCTTGGCGTCCTCCCTTCCCCCACCTCCACTACTCTTCCCATCCACTCCACTTAAGCCTCAATCTACCCTGCCCTCCCCCCTCTGCTCTATCTATCTATCCTCTGCCTTATACCACTTCTAAGCATATAAGTCTCTTGTTGAAGCAAAACCCCCTGGCAACTAAAGTCTCCCCCCTGCTCCATTCTGCTCCGCACCACCACCCTACCATAACACCTCCCTCCTTCTGCCTCTCCTTACCTCTCATTCCCCTACCCAGTAGCCCCTTCCCCCTTCTACCGCTCCCTGACAAAGTCTTTCCTAGGCTGCCTTTCATCACTTCCCAATAGCACTTTGGGTACTCCTGACCCACTGTCTAGTCACTAAGGCTTACTTCTGCCCTACTCCCTGTAGTGTTGATGCACTGAATTCTAATTACCTGTATTATTTCACTGTAAATTTTATATTGCCTACTGTATTTGAGTATTTACTGTATAACTGCAATTTTCTGCTATGCCAGGTATCATATCTTGCCTACTGTCTTTGGGTTATTTACTGTTTAACTGTAACTTTCTGCCTTGTTTGGTCTTGTCTTGTCTTTCCTTGACTTGGAACCTTTGTAAACGAGCCTTGGCTCAAAGGTATTAATCCCAAACTGAAATAAATAAAAATAAATAAATAAACTGCATCTCTTGCTGCCCTGTCATTTGAACACCCACACACTGAATATAACTACCATCAAGGTGGGCTCTGCAAACAACAAATGTAGACTATAGGCCTGTTGGAAACACTTCCTCTAGCAACAGATACCTTTCCTGCTCCTCTTGTCTAGGAACATCCACCCCAACCCTGGACCAGCTGGAGCTCAAAGTAACAAAGTCAATAACCTCAAAATTGCGTCAATAAATATAGGAAGCCTACTTCCAAAATTTCCTCAATTTCAGGCTTGGGTTGGGCAACATAGTCCTGACATAATATCCTCGAACTGAGACTTGGCCCTCCACCAAAATCTCAGATGCAACAATTTATGTTGATGGCTTTACCACCTCACCGACAGGACAGGCTGTCAAAACATGGGGAGGATGCCTGGTATACCTATGAAATTACATAAAGGGAGAAGTGTTACCTAGCAGTACCAACTCAAAAGAGGCACAAATGTTATCCCTTCAACTCATGATATGTTGACCAAACAAAATCTTTGTGCTCACAACGGTGTATGTCTCCCCTGCATACAAGTGGCAGGCGGCTTAGGTCATAGATCAATTCAAAATGGTAAAACATAAATGGGAGCAGGTGATTGTAGCTGACTTTAACACAAATTGGCTTTCACAAGATACATTACCCATAAAGGATTAGATTACTAGCCTGTATCTCATACAAATGGTTACACAAGCTACCAAAAGGAACTACTGAACTGGTACTAGCTCCGTCATAGACTGGCTTCTCTCCTGCCCAGAACACATTGCAGAAGTCACAGTACTCCCCGACTCCTAGCCGACACTATCATCAGTGGTACGCCTATGGACAAACAAGGGAAATAAGAGTCCCCCAATACACCAAAAACAGTGTTAAGAAAAGGGATGCTTCAGCACTTCAAGCAGTATCTAAGATGGACTGACTGGACCCCCTTGATGCAAACCTAGCCCTAGAGTACTTCATCACAATTTTCAGCAATGCCTGTAATATTTTGGCCCCTTTCAAATCTTCTTAAGTTAAAGGGACAATCAACCTGTGGCTCTCTGGCCCCTTGTAGAACAACTGAAGCACTCTGATAACCTATGACACAAGGCAAGGACCACTAGCTTACAGGCTGACTCCACTACCTACAAAGCAGCCAGAAATAGATGTACCAGACTGGTTAAGACAGCAAAGCAAAGTACTCCAGGGAACAATTGCAGGACACCTGGGGAAAGGGAGGGATTTTTGTAGCACTATAAAATCCTTAACAGGTTGTGAATTCAAAGTGCCCCTGATTTAAGTATTACAGAAAAGGTACATTTCAAGAGCCATTGTAACTGGCTAATACCTTTAACAATATGCTTACAGACCTTAGCACAGTACTGCTCTGGAGTACCTCCATCCAAACCCACTAGTACTCCCCCATGGCAACCTCACTCACCTCCGCCTCTATGACTGAATCCCCCTTTCTATCTCAAACAAATCACCACCAGCCAAGCAATTAAATACATCAAGAAGGTCCTGGTAAACAAGAACAGGAAGTGATAAGATCAACAAAAGAAGCTCGTAGCCCTTACATTAGAAACATAGAAGTTGACGCAGATAAGGACTGCAAGGCCCATCCAGTCTGCCTATTTTTTCTACCTTATGAAAAACTAGCACTCCGGCTTACAAAAAGTTTTCAATTTATCTCTAGGAACATGTGTAGTGCCGACAAGTGGAAAACAGCTTGTCACCCCAGTGTTCAAAATGGTATTAGAACATGCCTGAGCAACTACAGATCAATTTCAATACTACCACCACTGTCAAAGCCCTCAAAAGGATAGTATCAGACCAGCTCAAAGAATATCTTGATAAGTATAACCTACTATGCCCACAGCAACATGGTTTTCAAAAAAGACACAGTGCCACTACCGCGATCATAGACTATACCACTAACCTGCACAAAGCGCTAGATAGCAGTAAAGTGGTGGGGTCTATGTTTATAGACCTCACCAAGGCATTAAACACTATGAACCACCAAATGCTGCTTAATAACTTATTGACAACTGGACTATCCCATGATGCGGTAAGCTGGTTCTGGAGCTACTTGTCCTCTAGAACTCAGTGCATAGAAATTAGCGGAGTCATCTCTGACCCTAGAGACGTAACCCTGGGAGTCCCCCAAGGGTCAATCCTTGGTCCTGTGCTGTTCAGTTTAACCATAAACTCACTCCCCTCCACTTGCCCAGCAAAAATGCTGATTTATGCTGATGATGCAGTTATCACTGTGTCAGGTAGTCATCATTCCATAGTAACTCAGGGACTACAAGATAGTTTTAATAACCTTGAAAACAGGTTCTCCCATGGCAAACTCCTACTTTAAAAAAAAAAAAAAAAACTGAATTTCTCACTGCCTATTAATAAGAAAAAGTCTGGCCCATTGATCATTTTTATCAAAAAAGGGGACATTCTAGAACAAGTCCAGTCCTTCAAATACCTAGGCATTCACCTAGATGAGACACTATCCTTCTCAGTCCACATTAATCACATAGTTAAATCAGAAAATATCAAGCTTAAACTCCTATACTGCAACAGGCAGGCTATGACCCCAGAGGCCCTGAGCTTAGTGACTAGGAACTTGGTACTCTCCTCTGTTGACTACGGCCAGGTTATCTACAGTACAGGGAGTGACAGGGCATTAAAAAGAGTCAAAGTGCTCCTGAATAAAGCTTACAGACTCATCCTAGGAGTGCCGGAATTAACATATACCTGTAGACTCTACTCAGAAACAGGATGGCTCCTCTTCACCTTAGAGTAAAATATCAGGCCTGCCTAACTGGCAAAAAAGCCCTGCTAGGTCTCACCCCTGGCTCTAAGGCCAGCTGATTCCTGACAAGTCAACAAGAAGCACTGTAAAGGATTCTCTACATGTCCCCTTCAAACTTTGATCATATGCACAGTGCTCACGATTATACAGGGGGCCCCAATGGCTGAATGAACTCCCAGCCCCTCTCATGGAGAATGACAAAATAGGCCATTTTAAAAAGGAGCTCCACCACCACCTAGCTCAAGCTAACCAATGTGACTGCCTTAACTAAACATGGCCTAAAACAACTGACCTTAAAGACTCCCATCCACCCTCTCCCTCCCCTCCCCCATTCAATCTCTCCCAACAAAGTCTAATTCTGGCCTGCTCTCCTCTAATCTGTGCTGCACTAAGTTCCTAACCTCACCTCCCTCCCTTCTTCCCCCACCCATTTTCCTTACTGACAAATTCTAAGTAGACTGCTATGACAAAGTCTTTCAGACTGCCCCCCTCCATTGGCAATGCACTTAGTAATTAGTATTTAGTAATTAAGGAGGCAATATAGTGTAGTAGTTTAAGGCTCTGAGCTGCAAACCTGAAGACCTGGGTTTGAATCCCACAGCCCCCACTTGCATACTGTGTGACCCTGAGCAAGTCACTTAACTTCCTCATGCTCCTAGGTTGCACCTGTAAACAAGCTTTCAGCTTAGTGTGTCTCTCCTCCCCCGGTAAAACAAAGGTAAAACAAAAAGCATTCGTCAATGCCAAATGCTGTCTTGCTGGCATTGGCATTGGTAGCAGGAGTTAGAAACGCATAATAGGAATGGCAGTGAAGTATTGAACTGACGCCAACCCCACCCCACCCTGCAGAGACTGACAGGTGTTGGGGTGTGTGTGTTTGGGTTGTCAGCTCTAACACTCATGCCATTTTACCTCACCCTACCCTGTAGACATTGACAAGTGTTGTGGTGTGCTTTGGGGTCTTTGGGCCTTATACTTATCGCATTCCATAAGGAAATACACTGAGGTAGGTGCAGTGTAGGAGAATGGGGTGAACTTTGGGGCCAAATACTCCATGGCACACCTCGATACCTGTCACTGATTGCAGGGTGGTGGGGGTGGAATGGTGGGGGCATTACAGCTGATGATCCCAAGTCACACCCCTGATGCCTGTCAGTCTCTACAGGGTGGGGTGTTACAGCTGGAAGCCCTAACACTGTAGGCGTGTGTTGTATTGTCACTCCAAATTATCAACATGGGTTTTTGTGACCTCACCTCATGAAGAGCGGCACTATCAGTGTGTTAGCCGAAAGGTAATTTTGCACAGTAACTGCGCTATTTGGCACTACAGGTACGGAAACACATTTTGGGTAGGATGTGAAAAATGACATCTGTATTGTTCATGCAGAGGTGTAAAAAAATGATAACATTGAAAATCTGAAGTGAAAATATGAAAAATTGGGGAACTCATGAGCATGCATAGAAACTGCACAATGCACGGTTGTAACCCAATTATTTTTGGGATTTTTTTAACCACATTTTCAACATAGGCATTTTGGGACCTCCCCTCATGAACAGTGGCACTGTTTATTTATTTATTTATTTCAATCTAGGATTACAATACCTTGAGCTGAGGCTCTTTACAAAGGTTCCATGTCAGCATGTGCAACAGTCATCATTTTAGTTACAAACATATAGTCATTGACTCACAGACATGTAATAACCAGTAAAATACTTGAGCTATGAGCAAGACATGGGAAGGGGTGGGGAAGTGAGGGTAGGAGATTGAGGGGAAGGAGGTGCAGGGGTAAGGGGCGCCTGAGAGGTGGTTAGGGTGGGGGCAGGAGTGGAGATACGGGGAGGTGGGTGAGGGTGGATACAGTGCAGCCGGGGGCCTTGTCGAGGGAATATGACAGGTAAGGTGCTAGGGTGCAAAGACTGATTGTAAGTGCTGGGTGCTGGGGCATGTGCAGCTGGAACAGTGGAAATGTTAAGATGAAATCGCAGGATACAAGCAATGAGAGGTGCAGCTTGGATTTGAAGAGGCCGAGTGTTGGAGCCGGTTGTATGTCGCCAAGCAAGAGAGTTGAGCCAGTTGGATGCCCGATAGGTGAATGATCTTTGTCCCGAGTCATGCGACATCGTGGGTATGTAGTAGATGAGAATTGGATCTCTTGTAGTGATGTTGCTATGTCTAGGCTTAAGGAGGGCACAGACACCAGGTGGGGCAAGCCCATTATAATTTTCTTGGTCGTGATACAGGTTTTGTATTTTATGCATTTGTCCAGTTGAAGCAATCCAGATTGGGAATAAAGGTCACATGTGTGGGTATGGTGATGTGAGCCAGTGATGAGATGACAGGCCTTATTCAGGAGATCACGATACATTTGAGAGCAGTGGTAGTTGCAGACCCATATATGATAAGACCATATTCTATGATGCTGACGATGGAGCTTTGGACGCCACAATACAGTGCTTCGTAAGGTGTTTCGTGCCAGAATAATATGCCTAACCTCGCATTGGCAGACTTTGCAACATTGCTGATATGGACAGCATATGAGAGGTGGGTGATCCAGGGTGATGCAGAGGTACTTGAACGATTGTATTTGCTCTTAGGGTGGCTCCTTGTGATTGTGTTAATCTGTCCCAAACGTTGATTTCCACAGCTACTCATGCCATTGTGTGCCACAGGTACGAAAACACATTTTAGGAGGAAGTGAAGAATAACAGCTGTACTGTTCATAAGGAGGTAAAAACTGCCAGTGTTAAAAATCTGGCATGAAAATATTGCAAATTTGCGATTGTACAAGGGTGCATGGAAACTGCACAATGCACACTTGTAACACAGTCATTTGATGGGCCGTTTGTCACCAAATTTTCAACATAGGCATTTTAGGACCTCTGCTCATGAACAGCATCACCATAATTTTCCCAAACTGTCACAAAACTGATTTCACACAGCGATCGCGCTATTCTGCGCCGGACGTGTGAAAACACATTTCGGCCAAGATATGTAAAATAACAGCTGTACTGTTCATGAGGAAGTGTGGTAAAATGCCAATTTTGGAAATCTGGAGTGAAAATATTACAAATTCACAAAGTTATGAGCGTGCATGGAAACTGTGCAACCCACACTCATAAAACAGCCAATTTTTGGATTTTTTCACCAAATTTGCAACATAGGCTTTTTGAGAGCCCACCGCATGAACAGTGGCACTGTCGTTTCTTTAATCAGTCCTGAAAGGTGATTCAGTGCAGTGACCTCAAAATCACCTTCCGGGACCGAATAATGCCATGACAGTGACTGAATTCATGAGGATGGTCCCAGTAACCACATGTTGAAAATGTGGTGCCAAAATTCCCCAAAATGGCCGAGATATGCATCAAAGTTGAAAAACCCCTATGTATGCCATTATGTAGCTTACTGGCATTTCTTCAGTTCGCAGTCGGCTTTGAAGAGTGCAGACGTGTTCCCGGTTCACCGAAGATCATCGTGCCAGACTGTGGAGGTAAGTATGGGTTGAGGAGAGTGTGGGGAGGCAGGGTATGCAGAGGGTGGGTGCAGGTTGGCGGTGGGGCAGGAGAGACCACGTGGGGCCATGTTCTTCTTTTAAGGTAAATAAAAAAAAAAGACAACGAGGGTCGGTTTTTCTTTTTTGCAGTGTTTGTTTGGTACACTGGGGTGGGCCTCATTGTACCATCTGCATAGTGGGAGGGGGACTGCAGCCAATGGGGATTGGGCCCTGCTGGTACAGAAATTGGTAGGGGGCACACATGATGCCGAGGGGACTGGACACCCCTGCACACAGCACACATTAGGGGCTGGGGACATTATGCCGATGGGGAATGGCTCCCCATCAACAAACTAAACTAGGCAGGGGGACTGAAGCCAATGGAATTTGCCCCCCATTGGCAAGGAAAGATTGTTGCGGCACATGATGCCGAGGAGGATTGGACACTCCCTCAGCACACACTTGGAATGGGAGGGGCATCATGCCGATGGGGAGTAGGATCCCTGTCGGCAAATGTGGCTGCAGTCAGTGCCCCATGTTTAGGAAAGTGCTTCACCAGCAAGGGCACGTCAGGAGGCATGTTCTGCTGCTGCTGCATGATGAGCTTAGCTCTCATTGCAATGGATCTTTTCTCAGATGTGTTCACCTCTTTAAGTATTGCTGGCGTGGTGCCTGCATGCTGGCTTATTGGGGAATGAGGGACGCATCTACTGATGCGTGCCCTGCATTCGCCCACAGTGACCGCACCTCCAAATCTGCTGTCCGGACGAACCAACATAAAAATTATTACAAAAGAAAAGTGTTTAACATGTACTTTTGAATATTTCCTTCATTAAGAGGGTAACTTTTAATAAAATAGTTTAAGAATGCTGGTTCCATTTCCGAATCAAAATGCATCATTACAATCATTCAGTAGTGCTAGAGGATGAATGCTAGCAGGAAGATTTCCTGTGCCATGGTGATCAGGCTGTACATGACAGTGTAGCAGGATTACTGTAAGGCTGTCAGAATCCTTACAGCCAATCAGACTGTAGCATTTCTGAGACTCTTTTTATAATCTCAGTTAATTGTCTGCTCTGGGATAAGAGAACCACAGAAAAACCGAGTGCAGCTACAGCAGCAAGGCTCATTTTTATTAATATTATATAGGTTTGTGTGTTTGCATGACAAATCTAATATCTGCAAGGCCCTGCTCACATCCCCTTGATGCAGTGAATTCTTCTGAATGTCAGCTGAGCAGTCTCAGCAGAAAGGACAATCTGGTGCATACTGTACAAGATGTGTTACACTTGTGTAGCATGAGTAGTGATTTCATACGAAATTAAGAGGATGTTGTATCAATATTGAGTAAACACTACATAAACAAATAGGTTGCAAAGTTTTACCACAACTGCACTCGAAATGTACCGCTTGTTAGTACATAAGTAAAACTCCACAATGGCAGAAGTTGAAAAAATCTGTTGGATTTTCTGTAGTGAGTCTCAGTCATATATTTTAAACTGGTTGAAAAAATTAGTCAGAGTGTTGCGAGTCAGTCATAATTGGTTATTCGACTAACTCCAGGGTCTAGCGTCAAGTCAGGCTAAGGTAATGCACTTTTCAAGGTATGACTACGGATAAACCCTTAAAATTGTATCATGGAAGAAGAAGTGAGGTACTGCTAGGGCTCAGAAAATGAAAACTGATGTCCTCCTGCTGCAGGAGACACATCACCCTCAGAATAATTCTCAGATGTACAGAAATGTTGGGAAGGCACATGGGTAAGTTCATGCTTTCATACCTGGGGAAGGGGGCACAGTTTGGCTTTGACCCATATTTCTTGTGAAACTCATTCATTCCAAAACACAGGTATAGAGGAAATAGACTTTGACTCAGATACAACTTAACGGTGGGAGCAACATGGCTGTTGGGTCTATCTATGGACCGAACATAGAGTATGGGGATTTTTTGAGGATGTGGATTTTTACAGATGATTTGCAATGGGAATGGTTCAGTTTGAAGGCCCCTGTGTTTTTGAAGTGATTATAATAGTGTTTCAAAGACATTATTTGATAGGTCCAGCAAGATGCCTGTGTCAGTGTTGGGGAACACTGGAGTCTGAAAAGAATTAGCTGGCTAATATAGCCTTATATATTTATGGTGTCACTTCAGCCACAGTGGACAGGAGGATACTTTTATTTCCATGGCACAGCAATTATGTATGCAGAGACAGAATGTTAATCATGCCTGCTTAATCTCTGAAACTGGACTTGTCACACACAAAACCATACTGATCTCTGATCAAGCCTCTAATACTGTACATTTGGCTTGGTGGGGTTCTCCTCAGTGCCTGCTACAGCCTAAAGGTTGGACCTTCCTCACTTATCAGGAGTTTAAGTCCCATATGCAAGAGGTATTCACAGAATTCCTGATGATTAATAAAATGGGCAACACAATTCACACAACAAGACATATTTATGGGGCCAATTTCTGTCTTACACTAAATATAAAAAGAAATGTGATGCAGCTACAATCAAAACTCCAGAAAATAAAATGCAGTTGTGTTAGAAGGCCCATATTGTCAACCAACCAGAACCGTGCCACTGTATGCAAAACCTCAGAAGGAATGTCATTCATTGAGCAGCGTGGTGGTGGAAAGGGATTCTCCTCACAGAAGCAGGCCAGTACTATGGTGGTGATACAGAGGCAAGTTACTGGCTTGGCAGTTACAAAACTGGAGGTGCCAGAGCTAGCTCTAGATGAGGCAGAAGGTTGTGGAAGGGTTTCCTCGACTGGGAGGAAAGCCAAGGTGTCAGTATGGCTCAATTGGTAGCATGTCTGCCTCTAGCCAGAAGGTCGTGGGTTCTTTCCCACTCTGGGATTGGGCTGATACTCTAAATGCTGGTACTTGAGTGCAGTACTAAGTGGATGCTGTACTGTTGAGCTGTGCCATCCTTCAGATGAGATCCTAAACCAAGGTCCCTTCTACCCATCTCTGTTGCTGTCCTGGTTGATGTGAAGATGGAAGTAAAGAACCCAAGGCACTTTGGCAAGGATTTTTCCCTGTATTCTGGACAACATTCCCTTTCCTATAAAATTGATTCATGCAACTGTCCAAGGCTGTGTGTGGGGGTGTTAATGTGCAAAATAGCTGCCACCACACATTCAGTCACTTCACTACCAGTCTCTCATTGCTCATAAAGCACTTTGGGGTACAATGTGTATGAAAAGCTCTATATAGATGCTAATTATTCTTCAACAGCTCTATAGGTGAGGCCTTCTGCTTCTTTCACCAGAAGCTTCACACCTCAGAGGTAACACCCACACCAGACCAATACCAGTTTTTAGCACCCATACTTCCTGTCGCTAAAGAACATTGCAAGGACTTAGACTTACCCCTCTCAGATCAGGAAGTGTTGGATACATTGCAAAGTCTGAGAAGTAGGAAGCTCCCTAACACAGACGGGCTACCAACAGACTTCCCAAACTACACTCACAAGAACTGCCGGGTCACTTGTTTGACATGGTGACAGAGAGTGTTAGCAATGGTGTGATGCTGTCCGCCATGCAGGCAGCCACAGTATCACAACTGTACTTCAGGTAAGGACCCAACACAATGTGTCTTGTACCACCCTGTTTCTCTGTTAACAGTGGATTTCAAAATTGCAGCAAAGATTATTGCCTCCAGGCTGGAAAAAATTCTCCTGGGCTGCATACACTCGGACAAGGTGGGCTTTTTTTTTGGAGGGGCAAGGGAAGCACAACATTCATTGAATCCTAAATGTTATGCACAGATGGATGAAAACAGGTGAGAAGCATGGTGCAGCCATCCTCACCTTGGGCACGAATAAGCCTTTAACCGTATGGAGTGGGACTACCTGTTTAAAACACTGGGGAGGTTTGGATTGGCTGAGCAACTTTCTCAATGGGTGAAAACTTTGTATAGTGAACTGGAGGCCCAGATTTTAATTAATGGTAGCTTGACAAAACCCTTCCAGTTAACTCAAGGGTCATTCCAGGATGCCCTTATCTCCTTCTATGTACTTGTATCTTTGGAACACCTTACTGAGGCTATTTGGGGAACCCTAAAATACAGAGGCTGATGTCTGGTAATACTATGCATACATTTCAGTATTCACAGATGACCTTCTTCTCACCTTCAGGATCCTATGACAGGACTGCCAGAGGTGCAGGCAGTCCTCACAGAATACGTAGAATGGTGGGTCTTTGTGTAAACTGGACCAAAAGTAAGATACAGTATCATTATCAATAAGTTGGACAGAGACCACATTATTAACAAGCATATGGGATACAGGTGGTCAACACAATTAAATATCTGGGAGTCTGAATTTCTCCTCCAGTGTGTTACTATACAAACTTAATTACCTACCCTTGTGACATAGTGGGAGCACTACCTTAGCTTTATTATGTAGAATACATGTTAATAAAAGTGTACACGTTACATACGTGCTTGTACCTCTCCAGGTGCTCAATTAAATCTGCCAATACCCTGTTTGAAAGATTGAATTACTAATTGTGTGGGTTCTTGTGGAGGGGTAAAGTGGCAATGATTTTCAGACATATACTCGATATACCAGTTGCTACAGGGGGAGGTGCTCTTCCAGACTTTAAACACTATTACTTGGCATCCAAACTACAGTAGCCTTCATTCTGATAGGTGTCCCGCCTCATGTACCAGCATGGTTGCCACTGGAGGAAGAGGATCTGAGAGGTGACCTGGTGTGTGTGTGTGTGTGTGTGTGTGTGTGGGGGGGGTTAATCACCAATCCTTCTGGAAATGGGGCATGAATAACCCTTTCATCAAGCGGACAGCTAGGGCCTGCTGGCTATGCATAAAATATAGGGCATACCCCTGGCATTTCACTACATGCCTCCCTTACTGAAGCTTTTAAAGGCCAAAGCTTATACACAGTAATGTCTTTATACATCAGGCTCTCCTGAGATGAAAGAAAATTGTTTAAAAATGGTATCTCAATTGTATATGGAGGGACTAAGTGCTCTTTTCTGACCTCCAGAGAAAATGGCAGATACATGCTTGAGACTTCTTTGCATATCTAAGGTGAGAAACTCCTAATGCTTAGACTGGGTGCAAAGAATGGGGGAACTCCTGAATTCTCACCTGTTGAGGGAGAAATATACCAGCCCAAGCCCTTAAGCCCTTATCCATGTACTATAAACTATTGCAAGAAGGTAGTGCCCCACCCACCACAGACATTATCCTTAAATGGGAAGATGATCTAAGAATTAAATTCACACCTGAGGTATGGAGTAATGCTGCACTACAGTACACAGAGTGTGAACATAGTAATGAACTCTGGCAGATACAGATAAATTAATTATACAGAGCATATTATACACCAGTCCGACTAAACAAGATGTGTGCAAACCAATTCTCACTATGCCCTAAATGTGGGGTCAAAGAGGGTACCTTATCCACAAGACCTTAGCTTGTCCCATAATTCGTCCATTCTGGCATGCTATGCACCATATCATGGCGCATGTGGTGGGAAATCAGCTACCTAATACCCACCTTTAACTTCTGTTGGAGATGAACCATGATCCCAATCTAATCTATCACCCTCCTGTTTATGGCATTTGGTACTGGTACTGTAAATGCACAATAAACAATTGCCCAGCACTGGTTTAATGTTAAGTCCCCCAAAATAGGACTGTTGTTAAAATATATATTTTTTGTGTGTTTTTTTCCAATTATTTAACCAGGTGAGACACACTAAGCTGAAAGCTTGTTTACAGGTGCAACCTGGGAGCACAGGGAAGTTAAGTGACTTGCTCAGGGTCACACAGTATGCAAGTGGGGGCTGTGGGATTCAAACCCAGATCTCCAGATTTGCAGCTCACAGCCTTAAACCACAGCACTATACTGCCTCCCTAAGTGTCTCAAATTAGAAAGAACACAATTGGCAGCTAACAACACAGAGGATCTGTTTAATAAAATGTGGCAACCATTATATGAGGTTATAGAAAGGAGAACATTTCCAGTACAGTGTGCCCAACAGGCTCTGCCAGTTCTCATATTATCTTATTACCCTATCTCATAGCCTGTATATACATATAATGAAATATTTTAATTGTTTTCAGTGCATTGTAATACCGATCTGTACCTGTCTGATTTGAGATGTAATAAAACATGTTTACGGAAAAAAAAGTGCCAGGGAGTCAGTTGACAGATTTTTTTTTGGGGGGGGGCATGCTAAAGGGTTTGTGCAATTCAGGAACAACCACAATCATCAATAGTTATCATCACTGCCTTGTGAGCGTTGGTCTCCTTGGGAAACTGTACTGTATCCTCCACTAGGGGGTTCCTGTATGGCAAGGGAAAAATCAACTGGTTGCTAAAAGGCTGAAGCCAGTGCACCCCGGTCTCTGCGACTGCCATCCATGATGTCAGAGTAGCAAGTAATGCAAAGCCTTACCCACTGCCATCCTCAGACCTTTGCATTGCAGCAATCACAACTCAGTGCCCAAGTATAGGCAAGGTGCTGGCTTTGTTCTGATGCTGCTACCATCACTATCAGTGGAGTCGACATGGTGATTATTATCACAAAAACTCCTCCCTTCTACTTTTAATCATTTAAATCATCTAAATCCAAGACAAGCCCCCACAGTGCAACACCCCCTTCAAGGGGAATGGCAATAAACCTACATCAGTGACCTGAATGGATGAGCATAGTCCAAGAAACTCCTGTGTCTGGGGTTATATGGTGGAATTGCTCCCCGGGACTCCCTTGCAGTCAGCAGTACTGGGTTGCTTGACTGCCCGCTGCAGTTGGTTTGTATGGGCACCTTGAGGACCATATCGTGTTCAGCTGATTCATCCTCAGGTTCCTTTGTCAGAGGTCTGAGCAGCACAGTGCCATTGCTGTCTGGTAAGCGCTGGTCTCCATGGGAAACTGCACTGTATCATCCACTGGGAGTCCCTCTATGGTGAAGTGGACTCTCAATCAGTTGTTTGATAGTTGTAGAGGGTGCACTCCAGTCTCTGTGACTGTTATCCATGATATTAGAGTAGAATGTAATGCAAAGCCTTACCCACTGCCTTCCTTTGACCTTTGCATTGTAGTAATCACAACTCAGGCCCCAGTACAGGCAAGGTGCTGGCTTCATTCTTATCCTGCATGCATCACTCTCAGCAAAGGCAACATGGTGATTCTTCTCAGAACTGTGTGTATGTACTGGGCACTGGTTGTCATGCTACTCAGCTGCTTTTGGTCGATCACTCTATGGATGCTCTCTTTCAAGGCAAACAGGAAACCCAGTCTACTTCCATGCATGTGCTTTAGCTAGCAACAGTTGACAGTTCTCTTATACAGTGAAATGATGAGACTACTACAACTGCCAAATGCCCAAACATTTCAGAACCAGGCCTTAAATGTGCACATTTTCTCACTTTCAAGAGCACTTGCTGGCAACCACCAAGCTAGCCAATAGGGGATACTCTTTCAGTTAGCCACTGCCCAGTAATCTCCATGCTCCAAATTGGCTACGTGCAGATGATTAACAGATAGGCTGTCACATACTGTCTTTCAGATTCGTGCACTTTCAATAGTTCTGTCTGGCTTTTGGTACCATCTAAGCAACTCTCACAGTCCATAAACTTTTCTAGGCCTCTTCTCCGCATCACAACAAAGTTTAGACAAGTACTAATCTCATTCACAATATCAACCTCAGACCCTGAGCTGCACCCAATCCAGCTTCCCAGTAATGTGCGAATACATGCCAAGTCTGCAACATGCTCCTCCTATTCAATTCAGATCCCTCAAATTTCAGTCTATTCTAAATCATCTACAAATGTTCTCCAACAAATCTTTTAAATATTCTAAATCCTAAAGAGGCCCCAAAATGCAGTCCGCTTTCCGGTGGCATGGCATCCAACTTGCACCAGTTATCTGGATGGGGTGGGCATGGCCCAGGAAACTACTTGCCTGGGGATATATAGCAGAACTGCTCCTAGGAGCCCTTGCTTGCACTCAATAACAGTGGGTTGCTTGACTGCCTATTGGAGCTGGTGGATAGGAAAACTATTTATATAGAGGAATAAACAGGCTGACACAATGGGCTTCAAGTACATGACTTTTCTGGAGGGCTCATGACAAATTTCATTTGTACAATTTGAAATCAAAGGCTCTAGGAGCCAAGTACTTTGGCTCACATATCATTCATTATGGTATCTTCAGTTTAAGGGGTATCCATTCTTACCCTTTGTTTCAGAGTGCTTTGCACACAAGTTGTGAAGCAGCTGACTACCGTGGCACTTCCTAGCCTGCTTTGCTCCCAGTAGTTCTACTTCTGAACACAGTCTTGCACACTCTCTGTCCTTTTGCTGAAGTGCTGTGTATGGCAACTAAGGCCAGTCTACCTGTACTTTGTGGCCATAACTTGGTGCCCAGTGATTCCCAATCCCCAATGCAGAAAAAAGTGGCCCCAATGGGATTCAGGTGCTCACTGAAAATTTAAGTTAATTTTTAAAAAGCATTTATCAATGCCGAATGTTGTCTCATTGGCATTGGTAGTGCCAGAGGTAGAGACCCATAATAGGAATGGTAGTGAAGTACTGAAGTGACGCTAACACCACCCCCACCCTGTAGAGAGTGACAGGCATTGGGGTGTGCATTTGGGTCATCAGCTATAACGCTCATGCCATGGTACCGCACCCTACCCTGTAGACACTGAAATGTGACGTGGTATGCTTTGGGGACTTTGGGCGTTATATGTACCCCATTCATAAGGAAATACACAAAGGTGGGTGCAGTATAGGAGAATGGGGTGAACTTTGTGGCCAAACAGTGCGAGGCACACCACGATGCCTGTCACTGGCTGCAGGGAGGGGTGGGGGTGGAATGGCATGAGTATTACAGCTGATGATCCCAAGTCACACCCCTGACGCCTGTCAGTCTGTACAGGGTGGGGTGCTACAGTTGGAAATCCTAACACCATAGGCTTGTGTTGGTCTTTTCACTCCAAATTTGCAACATGGGCTATTTGTGAGTCCACCTCATGAAGAGCGGCACAATCAGTTCGTTAGCTGAAAGGTGGTTTTGCAGATTGGCTATGCCATTTGGCAACACAGGGACAAAAACACATTTTGGGCAGGATGTGGAAAATAGCAACTGTATTGTTCATGAGGAGGCATAAAAAAATGGCAACGTTGAAAATCTGGTGTGAAAATATGAAAAACTGGTGAAGTCATGAGCAGGCATAGAAACTGCGCAACACACATCTGTAACCCTATTATTTTTGGGAGTTTGTTAGCTACATTTTTAACATAGGCATGTTGGGACCTCCCCTCATGAACAGTGGTGCTGTGATTTTGTTAATCAGTCCCAAAAGTTGATTTCCCACAGCGACCACGCCATTTTGGGCCACAGGTGCGGAAACACATTTTGGGCAGGATGTGAGAAATAACAGCTGTACTGTTCATAAGGAGGTGTGAAAAAATGCCAGTGTTGAAAATATGGCATATAAATATTGCAAATTTGCGAAGTTACAAGGGTGCATGGAAACTGCGCAATGCACACTTGTAACACAGTCATTTTACGGACGTTTGGCACCAAATTTTCAACATAGGCATTTTAGGACCTCTGCTCATAAATAGTGTCAACGTCATTTCCTCAAACTGTCCCAAGAACTGATTTCATACAGCGACCACGCTATTCAGCGCTAGATGTGCGAAAACACATTTCGGCCAGGATATGTAAAATGACAGCTATACTGTTCATCAGGAAAAATGACAATTTTGAAAATCTGGAGTGAAAATATTACAAATTCACGAAGTTATGAGTGATGCGTGAAATAAGCATCAGCAGCGCATGTAAAATAGCCATTTTATTTTTCACCAAATTTGCAACATAGGCTTTTTGAGAGCCCACCCCATGAACAGTGGCACTGTCATTTTGTTACTCAGACCCAAAGGTGATTCCGCACAGTGAGCGCAAATCACCTTTTGGGACCAAATAATGCCATGACAGTGACAGAATTCATGAGAGGTGTCCAACAACCCCAAGTTGAAAATCTGGTGAAAAATTCCTAAAAATACCTGAGATATGCACCAAAACTGAAAACTGTATTTATGCCATTATAGCTTACCGCATTTCTTCAGTTCACGTCGGCTTTGAAGGCTGCAGACATGTTCCCTGGTCCATCAAAAGATTGCCATGAGACTCTGGCGGTAAATATGTGGGGTGAGAAGTGTGGGGAGGCAGGTGCGCATGAAGGTGGGTGCAGGTTTTGGGGAGGAGAGGGGCGAGGGACCGCTTTCTTTTTTCACAGGGTTTAAAAAGAAATACAAACATCGCTGGATTTTTTTTGCAGGGATTTGGTACACTGGAGTGGCCTCAAAGCATGCCACCCAAGTGTTTTTGGGGATTCGTAGCTGACGGGGATTGGGCACCCCATTGGCACATACTGGGGAGGGGACACAAGCTGAGGGGTGATTGGGCACCCCTTGACATGCAATAAAGTGGGGAAGACATTATGCGCAATGGGGGGAGGGCCTCTATCAAGTACAATCAATGAGAAGGGGGATAAATGCTGACATGAGTGGGCTCCTTCGGGCATTGTGGACAGGCAGTGGTGGCAGTCACTGCTGCCATGTTGCCTTACATCGGGAGGCGTGTTGTGGTCATGCTGCATGACAGCTTCACTCTCATTGCAGTGGACCTTTCTTTGTTCTATTGGCCACATTAGGGATGCGTGAGGTCAGCGCCTGATGCTGGCTGATTGGAGAATGAGGGACGCACCTTCTGACGTGTGCCCTGCATTTGCCCAACAGTGACCACACCTCCAAATCTGCTACTACCACAATATGTTGGCTGTACATGCACGAGCCAACATAAAAAGGTAATAAAACTTTCTGGTTATAAAAAGCACCATGAAACTAAATCTTATGTGTTTATCGTCACTGTTATTTGTGAAACAATGTCTGTACCATCAAATTGAAACATTGTGTAAGATTGTGACGTATTGCTGTATTTGTTTTACTCCTTTGTTCATCATGTCCTGTATGTTACACCTGACTTGGAACCTTTATAAAATAGCCTTACAGCTAAAAGGTATTCATCTGAAACTTTAAATAAATAAAATCCCACACTCTGGAGCGGGTTTATTATGATTATATAATGTCCCCCTTTTTTTGGGTGACAATAAATAAATAAAATATATATTTTTTTTTCATTTTAAATATTTTATTTGAATTTATTGCTGTGCCAGAAAAAATAGTTCTGTTTTGCTATGGAGACACTGCCCAGATTTCTCATTTCTAAGGAGATACAGCCCTTTGCTATCCAGTAAGTGGTGTTGTAAGTGTGTTTTTTTCTCTGGACACACCACCACTCCATTTTGTTACTGCAGATTTGTTCTCTATTCCCATCCCATGCCAGCTGTTAGTTGTGACCAGCACTGGATTTCACTGTTTGTTTCAAGGGACCAAGGAGTGGGAGAAAAGGGTGTAAATTAATGAAGCTGGGAAGTGCAGTGAGTGCTGCTATGCACGGTTTACTTCCTCTGCTGTGGCCATAGGAGCCAGGTTTATAAACGCTTTGGTAGGTTCCATGGGTCAGGTCAATGCCATCAGGTTTTAGGTGTTAAAGCAGTGCCCATGATCTGGGGTCACAGGTCAACCTACCCAGCACCACCATGGGTCCATGGGAGCAGGGCACCTTGAACATAATGTGGGTCTCTGCATGTTTAGACCCTGGTTGGCTCCCTTGGTAGGGAAAGAAACTGAAACACTATTTCAGGCATCTGAACACTAGGCACTGATTGCGTGGCTGCGCATTGCTTATGTGGGGTGAGAGGGATGAGTCTCATGGTCCGCCCAGTTGAACTGTAGGTTATACCTTTCTGTTGTAAAAACAGGAACATTACACACAGCTGCCAGTTAGAAATACCTTCCTGGCCTATTTACAAAACCTTTTTGAACCAATGGCAGGGGCAACTTTTTGGGATTCTGGGATTTATGGGGAACCAACCAGAAATGAGGAATCATCATGTTGAAAAAATATCTATATGGCATGGTGGCACTGGATGCCAGGGATAAAATATAATTCACTGGGGGAAGCAGGTGGGGACCAATCATGGACTCTCACAAAAGACCAGTGACTAAGTGAGTGATAGACCAACAAATTAAAGTCATTATTGCTAAGCAATTAGTGGTCCTAAAAAAAAAAAAAGGCACAAGGCAGGTGGGTTGGTAGATGACTGAGATGGTAGCACCCCTGCCCTGACCACGGACTCTGGTCAAGGTGCAGTGTCTGTCATTAGACTGGCAATACACCATGCCCAGCCAAACATGCACAGTATGTATGTGGGTGTTCCATACAAGCAAGTTAGTGAGCAATACCTCATTTAAACATAGAAGCATAGAATTTGATGGCAAATAATGATGACTTGGCCCACCTAGTCTGCCCATTTCCCTACCTAACAGATAAGCTGCAGATCCTAGTTAACCCACAGCCTACTTCCTCCTACCCCCACCCCCTAGAATTGTCTTATGACTGTCCCATGCATTATTGAATTCCACCACTGTTTTTCACTACACAACCTCCTCAGAAAGGCTATTCCATGGATCTACAACCATCTCCGTGAAAAATACTTCCTCACATTAACTCTGAGCCATCCCTCTATCTTCAAATTGTGCCCCCTTGTTCTTGCACACCTCTTTTCCTGAAAGATGCTACCCTCTTGGAGTTGGTTGATTCCTTGAGATACCTGAAAGTTTCTATTATGTCCCCCCTGCTCTCCTTTCCTCGAGGGTATACATAAGCTCCTTAAGTCTCTCTTCATATATCTTCTGGTGCAGACCCTGCGCCATTTTAGTTGCCCTCCTCTGGACTGCCTCCATCCTGTCTTTGTGGAGATTGGGTCTCTAGAACTGCACACAGTACTCCAGATGGTCATGGTCTCACCAGCTGTCTGTACAGAGAGATAACACTTTCTGTTTTCTACTGGCGATGCCTCTCCCTATGCATCCCATCTCCCCAGCCCTCCTTACTGCCCTCTCACATTGCTTGCCCACATTTAAATCAACTGATATGACTACCCCCAGGTCATTCCATTTTTCTTCCATTTCACAGCCACTAAGATCTTGTGACCATATTTGTATTGTGACTCTACCCCTTCAGCTGCTAACTTACAGGTCTTTCCAAAATTACATGCCAGTTTTTGGTAGTGATGGAGTTCTCCTCCTTCCATTTACCATTATATTATAGGAAGGAACCATTAGGAAGGTCAGCTGGGCAGCCTTGAGCCAATAAATATAATGCTCCTGTCTTGTATATAATTTGATTGTATCTGGGGAGGTTAGTGGAAGTTTCATCCTGATCCATTATCTAGGTCTTCTTCCTTTATTTTTTAACAAGGTGGTAGCTAGGTAGGTACTACTAGGTTGGTAGGTAATTTAATTGGTTTCATAACTTTGGTTTGCACATTGCAATTAAGTGTGGGGATCCAGCATTTTACCATGGCATGCCACTGACTCTGACTCACTACACTGACTTGTAGGCCTGACCACACAGACACACTCACCTCTGTGTGCACTGTCTGTGCAGTGTAGAAGATTCAATTGCTGGCTCTCGCTGACGACTGCTGAGCCTTCCTCAGACTGCTGCTCTCTTCTCAGCCTGAAGTCTCGGACTGCAACCGCGTGCCAACTGCTGACACCTCACCCGATGCACCCTGCGACTGGAGCTGCCGCACGGTGTGACTGAGTCTTGACTGACTCGGATGACTCCACCAAATCTGGCTAGGAAGAGGGTCTTGATGCCTAAAATCATATGCACAGCAAGGACTCGTCCAGGTGTTGCTGTACGTATGATTTTAAGCATCAAGACCCACATAGAAGCAATAAAATAAATAATAGTAAATCGCAGCCACTGCTATTCATTCATAGCAGTGGTGTTTGCACATGTCACAGTCTGGGTGGAATACCCATAGTAATTTGCGTCCACTCGATCGGGATCCCCAAGGCACTTCCGCGTTCACCGAAAAGTTTCGGCACTTTTTTAAAATATTAATTTTATTCGAAAGATCATCATTGTAGCAGCCCCAGACTCCTGCAGCATTGTAGAAAGGTATGTGGGATGGGATCGGGCTGCTACGATTAGTTTGCAGGTCACCTTTAATAACAGTACTTCCAATACCTAAAAAAGCTTCATTGTGCATCTTGAAATTTCACTTTCAAAATTGACAGCCTGAATTCTGTGCTTCAGAGAAATGAAAAAAAAAATGACAGGCTTACTACCAGTTACCTTTGAGTTGTTTGCAGTTGCTACCTTGAATCAATTTCCTGAACCTAGCAGAAGAAACAACTGAAAAAAAAAAACATTTATTAATTTCATAAACACAACAAATGCTTCTCTATTGTTATTTCTTTACTATCATAAACACATTTTGTAAGTGCAATAAGACACTCCAGGATAATGGTAGTAGTGCCCTAAATACACTTCCATGGGCTGAACGTGTCGCCTGTAGTCTAGTACCTTACTACACACATCCATGGCACTACTGCTAACGCCCTGTCATATCTTATTTGTTGCATTTAATTGAACTCAGCTTATCACAGAACCCTACAATGCACAACTCCCAGACTGGAAACCACACACCGACTGACTGTCTACTTTTCTCTTACTCTCATAGAAATATAGACTTTGACGGCAGATAAGGACCGCTTGGCCCACCTAATCTGCCCATTTCCCTACCTATTAGATAAGCTGCAGATCCTAGTTAACCAACAGCCTACTTCTTCCTACTCCCCACAAGAATTGTTCTATGTCCGTCCCATGCACTGTAGTAGCAGGAGCATTTCCAGAGATATTTAGTAATCATTGAATGACTAACTGTGTGAGAAAATTAGAGCTACTAAGACCCCTCCAAGAGTTATCCTGGTCAGATCTTTCTTCAACTTTATTACTGAAGATTTTCTCTCTGATCTGTCTATTGCTAACAGGAACCCTACACAGTGTTTTTTGGACCTTGAGATAGCCTTAAATAATTTCCAAACTGTCTCAGCTCAGTCTGTGATAAAATATCCCCCTATCAGGAATGTAAGAGTAAGGGAAGTTCACCTCCTGTGTATAACAAATGATATGACAGTATAGACCTGTTTAGAATCAGGGACACTGCTGGGCACAGATAAAGTAACCAATGCCCCTGTTGACAGACAACAACATAATCTTAAAAATCTCTGCATTAGCCTTACCAACAAGTCCCAAACTAAAGATTTTAAGAACAAATTCTCTCAGTACACTAAAGATCCTAAGAAGTTCTGGAACATGGTCCATAATCTGTTGAACCCAGCTGGACAATCATATCATCTCTACCTCCCTCACAGATCTAATCAAAAGTACAATAACCTTGCCATTGCAAATCCCAAGTCACAATATCATTGACACTGTGGTAGTTTGGATCTGAAAAGCTGGTCCTTTTTTTTTAACCAGGAGAAACACACTAAACTGCAAGATTGTTTACAGGTGCGACCTGGGAGCTCAAGGAAGTTAAGTGACTTGCTCAGGGTCACACAGTATGCAAGTGGGAGCTGTGTGATTCAAACCCAGGGCTTCAGGTTTGCAGCTCAGAGCCTTAAACCACTGCACTATACTGCCTCCCAGTCCTCAAACTGCCTCTCTGGCCTGGACCTATGCCTCCTCAAATGAGCAGTGGGCTTTCACCCTGCTTAAAGAATCTGATGTGCTTTATAACTGCACTCCACTGACCCCACTTTTAATGCTAGTCTAATTGGCCTTTTGTTTAAATCCCTTTTTTTGCAGTACCTCAGCTGTTTCACAGCAGCTGACTCATAAACATAACTTCTTGCTGGTCTCTGGTACCTTCCCTGATGCTTGGAAATAAGCTGTCATCATACTGCTACACAAAGGAGGTGACATACATTTCTAACAACTATTTCCCAATCTCTCTAGTGCCTCACGATTGGTAAGATTTCTGAAAGATTAATCAGTACCCAGCTCACTGTTTACTGTAACAAGGCAAACATCTTCACTCTGTTTCAGTTAGGTACCTGTACATAGTGCAAACACTCTGACATTATAAACCACTCCCTATCCCTACTGTTACCTAAACTGGAATTCTCTGGTTCTACTGGTAACTCTGTTCTGTTCTTCAAATCATATACTAGGTAGGACTCCATTGTAAATGAGCCTCAGCTCAACTGGATTATCCTTTTCTTGAATGCAAGAATACATAAATTACTATTACTACTATATACAGTATCTGGTCACTGGGCAATCTCCTTCACTCCTGTTACTATGGGAGTCACTCAGGGCAGGTTTTAGAGACTCCTTTTCTCAGTTTTTGTGAATGATCTTCCTCCTGTTTCAGTACAATACCTGCAGCGTATATATGTAAGCTGATGATATGGCCTTGTGTAGTGCTGCACCAAGTTCAACTCTTACTCAGCTGAACCTACCAAGGGACTTTGTAAATATCCATAATTGATGCATATCAAACCAGCTTGTGCTAAACCAACAGAAAACAGTAGGAATGCTTTTGGCAATAAACACTGGCTTATTGTATTTGCTCCACTGCATCTTTATTTATTTGCTTCAAAGGTTTTACCAGGAAAAACATACAAATTGGGTAACAACATGTTTTCCTGATGTTTCTGGGTGTGGTGCTGGTGTGGGAGAGTAGACAACCCCTCTTCCCCCCTCAACCTTCTCTTTTGTTTCCCAAAAGTTACTATGAAACTGTTCACTTGTCTGAATTTACACAGCATATTGTTAACTACACCTGTATGGAGGAACCTGAACCACTGCAATTGTACAATGTATTGTATGTAACTTGACCACTTGCTGTATTGCTTGTCTCTAATTGTGCTTTTGTCTTAGTAGAATCTAACTACCCACTGTATATTTTCCCATACCACATGTTGGTGTGTGTGTTCTGTAACTTATGTACTATTTGTAACTGTGTTGCTTTGCCACCTCATGGTCCGGGTTGTGACTGAAAATGATCCTCTGAATCAGTGCACCTACACAGTTAGCAAAGCCTAAATAACTAAATAAATAAACAAAGGCTGAAAAGTATAAAGAATTACCAGTCATGCAAAATAAACAACTATTTGGTGCAGAGTAATTGTATAATAATTTAAAAGATGTAAACAAGAATATTTGGTGCATAGTAACACAGCACAACATGGTGCCAAAGGTAAGGTAAAACTAGAAATTATCCCGGCCAGCAATATTTTAGAGTGAGGATGGCAGGAGGGGGAAGTCGCACTGAACAGCAGGTTGAGTGGGCCATGCTGGTTGGTGGAGGGGGGGCAGCTAAGAGCTGGGGTAAGGGACAGTTGTAGGAGTGAGCAGTGAAGTCACAAATCAGAGATTTAAAGAAGCATGGGGGGTAGAGATAGAGCAGATAGACAAGGGAAGAGAGGACCAGCACTTAGGAAAGTGATAGGAGATGGCAGCTTGGCCAACAGTAGATTTCCTATGGGGGAAGGAAAAGCAATGGAAGTCAGTATTATGGTGTGAGTAGGGGGATGTGGGGGGAGTAAGAAAGGAGAGGTAAGGGAGAGAGGGGGAGAAAAGCCAGAATTTGGATATGAAGGAGGCACAGTGAGTTATGCACCTGGCATCAAGGGAAAAGAAAGGGAGGGAGGGAGGAGGAGGGGGAGCAGTGGTGGGGTGTGAGGGGATAGTCCGGGGCAAAATGGCAGAAGAAGTGAAAAGTGGGTCCAGTTTGGCAAGGGTGGACTTTGAAGAAGCACTGTAAAACAATGTTGCCATAATCGAAAACAGAAAGAACATCTTTGAGATAATCTCGGTGGGCAGTAAGTGGGATACTCATTTTATTCCTGTAGCACATACCAAATGTGGGATAGTGCCTATACTGGATGGCATCCACATGCACTAAGAAATCAAGATAGCAATCCATTGAGACCCTGTGATACTTAAAAGAGGGACATTCTCACCCCAGTGCCCTCAAGGGTATGGAAAAAGAGGAGATGAGTGATCCTGGCAATCCTCTGCCTGGAACCAAAGGCCATGGAAATCACTTTTCTGGCATTGAGGGACAGGTACTTGACCCAGAACCAGCACTGGATATTGTCAAAGTCCAGTTGGAGCCAAGCTGCCGAGGTCAGGAGCAGAGGAGCTGGAGACGAAGAGCACTGTATCATTTGCATGCATGTGAATGAATGCAAAGAAGCAGACAGCAGGAAGGTAATTTAGAGAGACAGAGAAGAGACTAGACCAAGGACAGACCCTTTGGGTATGATGGAGCAGATGGGGAATGGTGAGATAGGGTGTTGCCAGTGCTGACAGCATGAGACCTGCCCTCCAGGTAGGAGTGGAGCTAGCTGACTGAGTAGGCAGATAGCTCTGCTGACTTAAGCTTGTCCAGAGAAGGATAAAACTCCCAGGAAAGACTTTGAACAGATGATACTACAGTGTTGGACTATGGTGATGTCATATATGGTACAGCCCTCAAATTATTGCTTTCCAAAATTGGCTGCTTTTATAAAGCATTATACAGGCTCACCTTGAGCTGTGTCCCCTGTATACATCACTGTACTATGTATGATAACCTAGGATGGATACGTTTGACTGTATGGTGAACACCCTTCTAGGTGCTAAATACTAGACTGGTAAACTCTGTGACTGCTTCTGTAATCTGCTTAACCCTGCCACTAACCCTCTTACATGATAAGATCTCTTCTGGATGAAAGGTTGCAGATTTAGCAAAACAAGCATCTGTCAATGCTGAATGTTGCTTGCTTCTATGTGCTGTTTAGGTATTTGGAAGTCATTGGAGTGTAAATAATGAAAATTAAGAACTTACGAGCGTGTAGGAACAGCGCAATGCTGCGCTCGTAAAACAGTCATTGGTAGGAAATTTTTCACCAAAATGTTCAACATAGCCATTTTAAGACCTCTGCTCATGAACAGTGTCAGTGTGATTTTGTTAATGTGTCCCATACATTGAAGTTTGCACACCGATGAGCCATTGTGCACTACATGTGGTGAGAAACGCGTTTTGGGCAGGATGTTAAAAATGACAGCTGTACTGCTCATAAGGAGGTGTGGTAAAATGGCAATGTTGAAAATCTGGGTAAAATATTGAAAAGATTCGCAAACCTACGGCGTGTGTGGGAACTGTACAGCACAATCATTAAACAGTCATTTTAGGAATTCTTCCACCAAATTTTCAACATTGCCATTTTAAGATCTCTGCTCATGAACAGTGACACTGTGATTTTCTTAATGTGTCCCATACACTGAGTTCACGACATCGACTGCGCCATTGTGCGCCACATGGCGGAAACATGTTTTGGGCAGGATGTGAAAATTACAGCTTACTGCTCGTGAGGAGGTGGTAAAACGGCAATGTTGAAAATCTGGAGTGAAAATATTGAAAATTTGTGAACTTACGAGCCTGTGTAGGAACTGTGCAACGACTCAGAAACAGTCATTTTAGAATTTTTCACCAAATTTTCAACATAGCCATTTTAAGACCTCTGCTCATGAACAGTGTCACTGTGATTTTCTTAATTTGTCCCGCACATTGATTTCGCATACCAACTGCACCATTCTGCCTACAAGGGCGAAACACATTTTGGGTGAGATGTGAAAATGACAGCTATACTACCTCATAAGAAGGTGCAGTAAATGGCAATGTTGAAATCTGGAGAAAATATTGAAATTAAGCGAACTTACGAGCTGCGTGAGGAACTGCGCTTAAAAACAGTCATTTTGGTTTTTTGGACCAAATTTTCAACATGGGTTTTGGGACCTTCTCATAGAACTGTCACTATCCATGGCGTATTCAGGCCAAAGGTGATTTCTCAAGATCACTGCACAGTCACTGCGCAAAATCACTCTTCGCCTGAATAACACCACATGACAGTGACATCTTTTCATGAGAAGGGTCCAAACCCCATGTTGGAAAATTTGGCAAAAATTCCACAAAATACCTGAGATATGCAATAAAGTTGAACCCCCATCTAGCCCATTATACAGCTTACCGGCATTTCCTCAGTTCGCGGTCGGCTTTGAAGAGTGCAGCGAGCCCGGTCCACCTAACATCGCCACGCGGAGTCCGGAGATAAGTATGGGGTGAGGGGGGTGGGGAGGCTGGGTGTAGTGGGTGGTGCGGGTTGTGGAGGGGGTGGGGAGGCAGCGCGGAACCCGTTTTGTTTTATAGGTTTCAAAAAAAGAGCGTAGTGGGGCGTTTGCCACGCTGGGGTGGGCTCCCAGCATGGCAAGGACAGGGGCCGTTCAGCCGGCGGGGATTAGGCACCCTTGCCATTGTGCGACTGATTGCCACGCTGGGTGGGCTCCCAGCGTGGCACCAACTCTGAGGGGGCGACGAGCTCAGCTGGCGGGGATTGGGCACCTCGTCAGCTACACAGTACATGTGGGGCACGCACGCCTGCGTGTGGGGGCTACACTTCTTATCGGTGCTCACTGAAGCGTAGCTCCCCCTTTCAACTGTATGCCACTGCATTTTGGAGCGTGTCATAGACAGCTCCAAAATGCATTGGCTTACAGGGGCCGCGCCTGCCAGCTCACTGACTGAATTGGAGGAGGAGGTGACACACCTCCGAAATCTCCGATGATGGCACTATGTTTCTTGCACATGCGTGCAAGCAACATAAAAAGCAATCAAATCAAGCGGCAATCAGCTTCAGGCTTTTTTAAAGTCTGGTATAACTTTCCACATGAAATAAACTGCTTCCTCAATCTGTGTACTGTATATCCAAGCTAAAATAGAATCATTACTTTATCCTTTGCCCAAATCGATTTCAACCCTCCCTGATATAGTTACATGTCTGTAGTCAAGTATATTTGAACTGTTTACTGCTGCACTGTGCTTCTGTGTATTCCTGAGCTTATGATTGACTGTATATTATAGTAGATTTGCTATATTGTTGCTCTGTTAAATATGCTGCTACCTATTTCTCCTTATTCCTTCCCCCACCCCTTAATTCCTCCCCCAGGACACACCTGTAAATGAGACTAGTATGATTCTTTGTATTGCTGCTTACCTAGTAAAACAATTTCTAGTTACTAGTTACTGGATTTGCAGTAGTAGTGACAGGTGGCAAATGCTGCACCAAAAACATCTAATTGTCATCTCAGTTGTTCCTATTTGCAAGATTTGCAATACCATAGAAAGGAAGTGTGTCTTGGAAGAGTCCAACAATGTGAGCCTATAGCTCAGTGATTAGAGCACTGGGATAGTATTCAGGGACCTGGGTTCAATTTCTAGTAGGTCTCATTATTTCTTTCTGACTACAATATTTGGTCTAGTAAAACAATTGAAATTAAATGAATAAATAAATCGATAAAAAAATATGTGGTTGGCTGGCCTGGTGGCACTGAGGGTTAAGGCACTGGACACCATACATCATGCCATGCTGGCGACCCAGGTTTGGGAATGAACTCGGACCATCGGGGTTCAGCAGGGAAGGGAAGGGATTGAACATCCGGAGGACTGCTTTCCCTTCCTGGGAGGAGAGCTGGGAAATGCCCAACTCCTGGGTGGCCCCTGACAGTAGTCGGGGTGGCAAGGAACAAATGGCATTGCAGATGTGGGGCAGAGCTGCGTGGATGTTGGCATGTAGTGCCCTTGACGTCATTGGACATCCGAGGTCTGAGGGCAACCAAGAAAAAATCTCACTCGATCTAAGGAGGTGATGAGAGTCCTGGCAGGCACCCACATCCACATCACTGGGCTTCTCCCTGAATGCTGGCTGAGCCCCACCGACAAACCCTCTTACCTCAGAAATGCCACCAGGTAGAAGAGGCAGGCCCCAGGGGGTGATGCGGGGGTGGAATCTGGTTGGGGGTGCTGGAGGAAGGAAGCCCAGGCTGGGGAGTAGAGGTGCCTGACAAGACAGCACCTCTGAGAGGTGCCCTGCCTGAGTAGAGCATAAAGAGAATGTACAAAAATATATGTATGGCTAAATTCTATTTAGCCAAAGATTCCTGGGAAAAACAGTTTAGTTGATATTGAAACTTGCAAGTCACAGTGGTGGTGTTCTGGCTTAGTGTCCATGGCAAATCATCAGATTATCTAGGATGGATTTGCCATGTTGAATTTTGGCTGAAGCAGTGTCCCAGAAAAGTGAGCTGTAGTTCATAGTTAAGTCTGTCTTTCTGTATTGGTTGAATTCCTTATTTATGTAGTTGTTTGGCTAGGCTGCTTGGGCTTTCTGTCGCTAGTAACCTTCTGGAAGTTTCTGTGCTTATAAGCTCAGCTAGGATCACATTCCAGGTAACTGTGTTTAAATTCTTGTGTGTTCTTTCACCTAGCAGTAGTTGCTGAATTTATTTAATACAGTTGATTTTGCGATTTATATTTTGATTTTGCAATATATATTTTGAGTTTGTGATTTATATTTCAACAGACATTACTAGTAACCTTCTGGATGTTTCTGTGCTTCCAACCTTAGCCACAAACAATTTACAGGTAATTGTGTATAAATACCTGTTCTCTCACCTAGCAGTTAAGGAAGTTGTTTGGCTCAGGCTATTTGGGCATTCTGTTACTAGTAACCTTCTGGATGTTTCTGAGCTTCTAACCTCAGCTAGGATCACATTCCAGGTAACTGTGTTAAATGCTTCTGTGTTCTTTCACCTAGCAGTAGTTGCTGAATTTGTTTAATACAGTTGATTTTGTGATATATATGCCTACAGGCGTAACTGTGCTGTGGGGGGAAACTCCACACTGGGTTGATTGTTTTTAGGTGGGCAGCACTGTAGGACCCACCCCCACCATTTAACTCTCCCACCCCAGGGCTCAGATTACTTTTATAGGCACCTGTGTTGCACAACTTCCTGCTGCTTCATTGGTAGGGACTACATCCACCTACTGTTTAGCAGAACATGCGGGGCAGACAGACAAAGAGAAGGAAGAAAGGGGAAAAGAAAAGGAGTAAGACATAAAGGAAAACTTAGCAAGTATTTGAGGGCACTGTAGAAGTCCACAGGATGACATGTGGAGTGGTGCATGGCAGTGGCTGTGGAGCAGCTGTCTCCAGGGAGACATTCTAGAGGCTGTGATGCTGCCCTTTCTGTTGACACCTCTCTGTGCTGGGAAGGAGGTTGCCTGTCTCCAAGCTGAGTTGGCCAGGTTACAGGCTACATCCACCCTTACCCGGAGGTCACCAGGTCCACAACCTAAACCTTAAAGGATGCCCAGAAGGAGGACTGGTTGGTCCACGGTGGGCTCAGGAAGAGTGAAGGGGGTGGTCTGAAGCACATCCCCCCAACTGGTCCAGCTTAGTAACTCTTTCGCTGTACTGGAGGAGTAGGAAAACTCCACACAGGCAAACATAGCTGCGACCAAGGAGGATGGGTGGGTCCTCCAAGATGAAGCCCCAGGGAAGGGGGGGCACAGGATCCCAGAGGAGGGGGAAGCTACTCCTGGCGGGTGATTCTACCTGTACAAGGCAAGGGGGAGGCTAGGTCATTCCACATCCAAAACTTCAACTCCTGGTAGAAGGATTGGTATGGAAAGGAGGGATTTGGCTTCATGAAGGACTGAGGCCCAACCTGGGTGGATGCAAGCTTGTATAAGAAAGATGACCTGCATTCATCTGAGAAGGGACTTGGTCCTTAATGAGAAGTTTGAATGCTCAGCAGTGAACATTTAAAGTGGCCAAAGGGAGGGCCAGGGAGGATCAGGAGGCTTAGGATCACCCCCCAACTGTGGGCATGTGCAGGAAAATGAGTTAACACCAGAGTCAGCTGACACAAGCAGAGAGCCACTCAGAAAAAGCATGGGAGGCAAGACCACATAATAAAGATAACTGGGGGGAGGCAGGACAGTAAGAACAAGAGCAGAGGAAGAATAGGGTGCAGAACAAGGATAGCCAAGGTAACAAATGCCCGCAGCCTGGGAAATAAAATCCCAGACCTGAAGGCCTTGTTAGCAGATGCAGACCTCGACATAGCAGCTACAACAGAGACAAGGTACACTGCTAATCATGGGTGGGATATCAATGTGGGGCTTAAACTCAGGGCTACCCTGACCTTTTATAGGTACATCAGGGAGCAAAGGAAGACCAAGGGAGGGATAGTGAGGCTTAATAAAGGGAGGAGGATGGGCAGAGGGAGACTGTGAAAAGGCAGAGATACTAAACAAATATTTTTGCTCAGTATTTACAAATGAAGAGGGGAGGCATATAAACAAACAGTAGTAACACTCTGGATACAGAAGTTGATACCAGCCCATTTACAGAAGAAAGGGTTCTGAAAGAACTCTTAAAACTGAAGGTGGACAAAGCAATGGGGCCTGATGGGATTCATCCCAGAATTCTAAAAGAACTAAGGTAGAACTAGTGACACCACTGACTACCCTTTTAACAAATCATGGGAGGAAGGTGAATTCCGAGGATTGAGGAATGCAGATGTGATTCCCTTCACAAAAGCGGGAGCAAGGAGAAGCAGGAAACTACAGACCTGTTAGTTTAACCTCAGTGATGGGGAAAATGATGGAATCACTCTAGGAAAGAATTGGTTTAGTATCTAGAGGCCAGAGGGCACAGGGCCCCAGGGCAGCATGGATTCACAGCTGGAAGGTCATGCCAGATGAATCTGATAGATTTCTTTGACTGGGTGACCAAAGTACTAGATCAGGGAAGGGCTGTGGACATGGCCTACCTAGACTTTAGCAAGGCATTTGACACAGTCCCACACAAAAGATTAATATACAAGTTAGCCAGCCTGGGAGTAGGTCCCAAGATGAGAGCCTGTAAAGAACTGGCTGGAGAATAGGACACAGAGAGTAATAGTAAAATGGAGTCCACTTAGAAGAAAGGAGGGTTACTAGTGGGTACTGAGGGTTCAGTATTAGGATCGTCCTTTCAATGTCTTTATAAGCTACATTGCAGAAGGACTGGAAGGAAAAGTATGTCTCTTTGCAGATGACACTAAGATCTGCAACAGAGTTGATGCACAGGGTGGGGTGGAAAGGATGAGAACGGACTTGGCAAGGTTAGAGGAATGGTCAAATGTATGGCAGCTTAGATTCAATGCTAAGAAGTGCAAGGTAATGCACCTGGGAAACAAAAACCCAGGGGAAGAGTACACAATAGGGGGTGAGATACTAACAACGACAAAAATGGAAAGGGACCTGGGGGTAGTCATATCAGATGACCTAAAGATGGGCAAGCAATGTGAGAGGGCAGCAAGGAGGGCTGGGGGGATACTGGGATGCATAGGGAGAGGCATCACCAGTAGAAAACAGGAAGTTATTATCCCTCTGTATAGACAGCTGGTGAGACCCCATCTGAGTACTGTGCAGTTCTGGAGACCCAATCTCAGCAAAGACATAGACAGGATGGAAGCTGTCCAGAGGAGGGCAACTAAAATGGTGCAGGGTCTGCAACTGAAGACATATGAAGAGAGACTTAAGGAGCTTAATATGTATAGCCTCGAGGAAAGGAGGGAGAGGGGGGACATGATAGAAACTTTCAAGTACCTCAAGGGAATCAACAAAGTCCAAGAGGGTAGCATCTTTCAAAAAAAGAGGTGTGTAAGAACAAGAGGGCACAATTTGAAGATGGGGGGCGGCTCAGAGGTAATTTAAGGAAGTATTTTTTCACAGAGAGGGTTGTGGATGCATGGAATGGCCTTCCGGAGGAGGTTGTGGAGTCAAAAATCAGTGGCGGAATCCGCATGCATGGGATAGTCATAAGGGCAATTCTGGGGGTGGGGGTAGGAAGAAGTAGGCTGCTGGTTAACTAGGATCTGCAGCTTATCCAGGTAGGAAATGGGCAGACTGGGTGGGTCAAGGTCCTTATCTGCCATCAAATTCTATGTTTCTATGCTTCTATGTAACAACACCTACCTTCCTAACAAGAGTTAGTGTACGTGTCTGAGTTGGGTGAAGGGAACTGTTATCTGTGCAGTTAGCTAGGTGAAGAAGAGAGCTGTGAATTAGGGGGAGTGGCTTAGGCAGTATGAAGCCAGGTGTTTGGAATTAAAACTGCCCTAGATAGCTTTTGGCAGAGAGCAGCAAGAGGAAGGAGGTGCAGTTAGAACTTTACTACTCTTCTACTGGGAGTATATAGCCCTCCTCCCCACACCCCCAACCCTTCACTAGTTCCATTTTTATAGGCATAGGATTTGACTGACAACAGGAACTTCCTGTTTGAGAGCAGGAAGGGAGTGATCACAGAGGCACAAAATACTCACCATCCTAGAAGGAAAAGAGTAGCTCTCCCCCCTCCCATAGCTGCTGGAGGTCTGACTCTGAGCAAATAAGGAGGAGACTACTGAGGAATACAGGAACTTCCTGTCCCAGAAGAGGAAGGGCAGCAGCTGTGAGGGCCCAGAAGAGGAAGGGCAGGAGCTGTAAGGGCATGGAGGCAGTAGGAAAGAAGGGAGACAAAAAAAGTAAACAGAGAGAAGAAAGAGTAAGCATACAAAACAACAGTTGAGGGGCCACAAATAAGACATGATGGGAGTGGTGCAGTGCAGTGCAGTGCAGTGGCTGTGGAGTGGCAGTCTTCTGGGAGATGTTCTGGAGGATGCTATGTTGTCCCATCTGCAGGCACCTCTCTGGGCTGGGAGGGAGGAGGTTGCTCCTCTCCAGGCTGAGTTGGCCAGGATTCAGGGGACCTCTTCTCCCACCCAGGGACCACCAGGGCCATTGCCGCTACCTCAGAGGTTACCAAGAAAGAGGACCAGTTGGACCACAGTGGACTCAGGGAGGGTGAAGTTGTTGGAACAGAGGCACATCTCTCCAGTTGTACCTCTCCACAATTTATAAGCCATTCTGGCAGAGTGTGGATCCTCTATGAAAGCACCCATGGTGGAGACCAAGGAGGATGCTCGGAACCTCCACAAAGAATACTCACAGGAGGGTGGCATGGGACCCCACAGGGGAAGGAAGCAACTCCTGGTGGGGGACTCAATTGTTAGGGAGTAGAACTGGGGGAGGGGGGAGAGGGAGGTAAGATGCCTGCCTGGTGCCACAGCTTGGAGAGACAGGGAGAAAATCCTCAGGAACGCGGGAGCAACTGCATTGTTGAGGGAGCTGGATGTCATTGTCCATCTAGAGACAAATGACCTGGCTTACAAAGAGATCAGAGCAGTGCAGGAGGAGTTTGTGGAGTTGGGGAGGGGCCTTAGACAAGTAGCATGCATGGTAACCTTCTCGGAGGTGCTGCTTGTCTATGGCATGGGTGAGGCTAGGGTGCTCTGCACCATGAGATTTATTCAATGGTTGAAAAACTGGTGCAGAGCTCAGGGTTTTGACTTCATTGGGACTGGGGGTCCACCTGGAGGAATACAGGCCTATACAGGTGCGATGGACTGCATCTGCCCAGGAGGGGAACTAGGATCCTAGGTGATAAGTTTAAATGCTTCATTGGCAAGCATTTTAACTACTCAAGGGAGGAGGCACTAAAAGGAGCAGGGTAATCCTAGCCCCCCTCAAAAAAGAACAGGGTAGTGAGTGAGGCAAACACCAGGGTAGAGAAGTCAATAGGAGAAGGGCAGGGTAAATGGAGAAAAGGCAAAGACAGTAAGGACAGGGTTAAAAGGGGTAAGGCTATCAAAAAATGGAGGGCAATGAGTACCAGCACCGTAGTCTGGGTAGCAAGCCCCTGAACTGGTGGCCTTGATGGAAGAGGATGCCTGGATATTGTGGCATTCACAGAAACATGGTACACAGAGAACCATAACTAGGATGTCAACATACCAGGGTACAAAATCTACAGGAGGGACAGGGAGGGTAGAAGAGGAGGAGGAGGAGGAGTAGCTCTCTACGTAAGGGAAGGGATCAAGGCAATGGAACTAAAGGGTAAACAGGGAGGAGAGGAGGCACTGTGGGTCATCCTGGAGACAAAAATGGCACCATAATCTGTACAGGGGTTTTACACAAACCCCTGTTTCAGGGGGAGGAAATGGACAAGGAAACGATAGAAGGCATCCTTAGGATGGCTGAAAAAGAGGAGATATTGTTGATGGTGGACCTAAATATACCAAATGTTAACTGGAGCACCTTTTTTGCAGCCACATCCAAGAGCAAGTTAATTCTCAATGCCCTACAGAGGGCACTCAGACAGCTAGTGTTGGAACCCACTCAGGAGGGAGCAATCTTAGACCTGATTCTCTTAAACAGGGATGGAGAGAGGATCTCAGATCAAGAAGTGGGTAGCCATCTGGGAACAAGCGACCACCAAACAGTGTGGTTCACGATAAACACAGCTGCAGAGTCAAGCCATACAAAAGTGAGGGTATTGGACTTTAGGAGAGCTGACTTTGTCAAAATGGGAGCGTGCCTCAGAAAAGCACTAGCAAACAGGCAAGTAGGAGAGGTGGAGCAACAATGGGGAAACATCAAAACTGCCATCACAGAGGCAACAAGCCTTTGTGTAAAGCAAATAAACAAATCAAAATGAAAGAAAAAAACACTATGGTTCAGGTGGTGGGAAGGTTAGGGAGAAAGGATAGCATTCAGGAAGTATAAGGAAATGTAAAAGGAGCAGGACAGAGAACTGTACCAGTTAAAGCAGAAGGAAGCTGGGAAGGTAGTCAGAATAGAAAAGGCCCAAACCAAGGAAAATATAGCAAACTCTGTTAAGAAGGGGTATAAAACCTTTTATAGGTACATTAAGGAGTGAAGAAAGACCAAGGAAGGGACAGTGAGGCTTAATAAAGGGGAGGGTGAATGGGCAGAGAGTGACAGTGAAAAAACAGGGATACTGAATGAACACTTCTGCTCAGTATTCACAAAAGAAGTAGAGGAGGGAGAGGTACCTAATCCAATCAATAGATGCACTCTGGATAAGGGAGTCAATACCAGTCCTTTCACAGAAGAAAGGGTTCTGAAAGAACTCCTAAAACTGAAGATGGACAAAGCAATGGAGCCTGACAGGATTCACTCCCAGAATTCTAAAAGAACTAAGGGGAGATCTAGTGACACCACTGACTACCCTTTTTAACAAATCATGGGAGGATGATGTAGTTCCTAAGGACTGGAGGAGGGCAGATGTGATTCCCCCTTCACAAAAGTGGGGGCAAAGCAGAGGCAGGAAACTACAAACCTGTTAGTTTGACCTCAGTGGTAGGTAAAATGATGGAATCACTTCTGAAAGAAAGAATTCTTGAGTGCCTACAGGCCAGCAGGACATAGGACCAAAGGCAGCATGGATTCACAGCGGGAATGTCATGTCAGATGAATCTAATAGATTTCTTTGTCTGGCTGACCAAAGTAATAGACCAGAGAGGGGCTATGGACATGGCCTACCTAGTCTTTAGCAAGGCATTTGACACAGTCCCACACAAAATTCATAAACAAATTAGCCAGCCTGGGAATGGGTCCCAGGGTGGTAGCCTGGGTAAAAAATTGGCTGGACAACAAGGCACAGAGAGTAATAGTAAACGGAGTCCACGCTGAAGAAAGGGGTTACTAGTGGGTGCTACAGGATTCAGTACTATGTCTGGTCCTTTTAGTGTCTTTCTAAAAGACCTGCTATGAAGGACTGGAAGGAAAGTATGTCTCTTGCAGATGACACAAAGATCTGCAACAAGGTTGATACAAGGGGGTGAGAAAGGATGAGAAGGGACAAGGTAAGGTTGGAGGAATGGCCAAACGTATTGCAGCTTAGATTCAATGCAAAGAAGTGCAAAGTAATACACTTGGGAAACAAAAATCCAGGGGAAGAGTACACAATTGGGGGGGGGGGGTATTAGCAACAACAAAAATGGAAAGTGACCTGGGGGTAGTCATATCAGATGACCTAAAGGTAAGCAAGCAATGTGAGAAGGCAATAAGGTGGGCTGGGGGCATACTGGGACGTATAGGGAGAGGCATCACTAGTAGAAAACAGGAAGTTGTTATCCCTCTGTACAGACAGTTGGTGAGACCCCATCTAGAGTATTGCATGCAGTTCTGAGACCCAATCTCCGCAAGGACATAGACAGGATGGAGGCAGTCCAGAGGAGAGCAACTAAAATGGTGCAGGGTCTGCAACAGAAGCCATATGAAGAGAGACTAAAGGAGCTTAATATGTATACCCTCAAGGAAAGGAGGAGAGAGGGGAGACATGATAGAAACTTTCACATACCTCAAGGGAATCAACAACGTCCAAGAGGGTAGCATCTTTCAGAAAAAGATGTGCAAGAACAAGGGGGCACAATTTGAAGATGGGGGGGAACTGCTCAGGGGCAACGTGAGGAAGTATTTTTCCACAGAGAGGGTGGTGGATGCATGGAGTGGCCTTCTTGAGGAGGTTGTGGGGTCAAAAACAGTGAGGGAATTCAAGAATGCATGGGACAGACATAAGGCAATTCTGGTGGGGGGCGGGAGGAAGTAGGCTGTTGGTTAACTAGGATCTGCAACTTATCCAATAGGTAGGGAAATGTGTAGACTGGGTGGGCCAAGAAGTCCTTATCTGCCATCAAAGTTTATGTTTCTGTGTTGTCTTTCCTTTTGGTCCAGAAAACACTCCACCAAAAAAAGCATTTCTTTTCTCTCCAACTTCAACTTTATAGCATATTATCTTACTTTTCATCCAAATCTTTCTAGTACAGTGTCTTGCTTTTCATCCAAGCAAACAGTTTTCTCTCAAACGTTAACTATACAGACTATTTCTCTTACTTTTCATCTGAACAAATTCAATTCACTAATGGACATAATAAACTGCAACCACTGTGGAACTCTATTCAACAGGACCCTCGCCTATAAGATTGGGTATTGCCCAATGTGCAGAGCTATAGGGCAGCTGAAGGCCCAGCTTTGTGCTGCGTGGGCAGAAATCAGCTGTCTCAGAACCAGATTACACAGAACATTGCACTACACCACTCCTCCCATGCCATGCCCTTATCCCAAAGGCAATCCAGGCCCAGAGGATGGCAAGTAATCAGACACTACAAAGCAAATTTCAAGCTAAACAGCTGTCACACACACAAGGGCACACCTCACCCAATAATAATGGCAAATAGGTTCTCACCACTTTCATCAATGCTAAACACTGAGGTACCAGATGAACCAATCCAGAGCCTAGTATGCCAGCTTCACGTAACAGTGATAAAAAAAAACACTCTTGATCATAGGGGACTATGATACATGGCAAGGAGCATCATCTCCTGGAAAGCAATACTGCAGTGGTTACAGCGGAGGAAACCAAGCAGAATCTGACAACACTAGGCACAAAGTTAACTTCTCTTTCATCCAGCATCTCCTTCTCTGAGATTCTGCCAGTATGGGAAAAGCGAGACAGCTGAAAATCAGAGATAAGGAAATCAAGGAACTCAATACCTTGCTTAAAGACTGGTGTCACGAACAGGGACATGCTTTTGTGGGAGAATGGAATGACTTCTGGGAGAGGGGGTTCTTTTAATTCAACAGCCTTGATCTCACAAAGGAGGGAACTTGAGCTCTCAGCCAGAAGTTTGGTGTATTTGCAGCCTATTTAAATTGATGTATGGGGAGAAGGCAACAGCACCCCACATGCCTCTAAGGGTGGAAGCTGCCCCTCCTCGGACAAACATCTCTACTCCAGCACTAAGAAATAGCAGGATGCAGACAATCCGAGGTAATAGATGCCATGCCAATGCAATCACTAGCAAGCATCAAACAAAAATTATTAATTGAAAGAAAACTACAAATAACCAGCAGAAACTACAGACTCTTACAAAATGAATGGAATACAGCAGTTGGCAGACAATGTGCACTAATGCCCGTAGTCTGCCAAATAAGATACCAGACCTTACTGCCTTAATGGCAGAGACAAATCTTGACTGGGTGGCAGTCACCGAAACATGGTTCTAGCAAGAACCATACCTGAGAGAACCATACTTGAGATATTGCTATCCCAGGATTCATCCTATTTAGAAGGGACTGAAAGGAAAAAGGGTGGGGGAGTGGCCATTCACATTGGGGATGATATTAAGGCTACTGAAATGCAAGTATCACAGAATGACTCAGAAGTCCTGTGGGTAACACTTGCAGCTGGGGACTGGACCGCTATCTGAGTGGGGATAATCAGAGGAAAAGAAAGGAATAAGAACTCCTAGAAACCATTCTAAAATGGTTGAAAAGGAGTTATTGATGGTAGGGACTCAATCTGCCAAATGTAGCTTGGCTTACCCACACCTGCTACAAAAAAGGAGAAAGGAATTTCTCCTAGCTCTACAAGAGGCAGGTTTAGTGCAATTGAAACACCAATCAGACAGAATGTTCTCTGTTACCTCATTGTATTGAATAGTCCATTGGTTTCGGATGTGAGAGTGGGAATCAACCTAAGTTCCAGCAACCACAGGTCAGTCTGGTACAAAGTATTCAGAACTGAGGATACCAATCATACAAAACTACAAATCCTTGACTTCAAAAAGACTGAATTTCCAAAAAGGAAAATCACCATTGAAAACTGCTAGTAGATACCACAGGGGAAATAATGGAAGAGAGATGGAAAGCCCTGAATGAGTCAATCAATCATGGCACCACTCAGTGCATTAGACTGATGAACAAAACAAAATGAAAGAAAAATCCTCTGTGGTTATCAAAAGAGGTAGCATCTAAAATAAAACACAAGGGGGCCAGCCCACCGGCGAAGTGGTTAGATTTGCTCTTGAAATGCTGACGACCCGGGTTTAGAATGGACCCGTGAGTTGGAGGGCCGGTTGGTGGGAGAAGGCTCGAGCATCCTAGAGCTACTCCTTCAGGGTGAGGGGAAAAAAGTGTCCACTGTGTCCCAGACACTGGAAGTAGCTAAAGGTACCGCTGTTGCCAGTGCCAATACTAGGAGGTGGGGAAGACACTGGCCATCATTGCATGTCCCCGCCCCCAGGGCTCTAGCATGCTTGTTAAAAAGCCAGACCCCAAGCATGACATGCTCTGCCACCATCCCCACTGCCACCATTGTTCACTGGGGAGGATCCCACTCCCATGGTCCCAACCTGGGGGGGGGTAAGCCGAGGCTTACCAATAGTAACCATTGAGGGGATCCTCCCAATGACTCTGCCTGGAGGGGGTAAGCCTGGGCATGGGGGGGGTGGCAGGTGTGGGGCATTGGGCTGACCTCCGACTGGAGGATCAGGGTTCCAGACCCCCAGAAAAATAAATAAATAAAAGACAAGAAAAAAAACTTTGAAAAATGCAAAGAAAAACATTAGGATAGTGACAAGAAGGAATATCAGGCAAAGTTAAAAGAGGCTGGTCAAGCAATTAGGATTGCCAAAGAACAGACTGAGGAAGGAATAGCACAAGGAATAAAAAGGGGGGATAGGATGTTTTACAGGTATATCAGAGAGAACATTAAAACCAAAGGCAATATAGTCCAGCTAGCAGCTACAGAGAGTAAGCATGCTGAAAATGACAAAGACAATGCAGAAGACCTAAACAAATACTTCTGCTCAGCCTTCACTCAGGAAGAACGCGGAAACAGTCCCGCTATACATAGAATAATCTAACACACTAAGGAAGTTAACACATCTCCATACAAGGAACAGAGGGCACTAGATTTGTTAAATAAACCAAAATAGACAGAGCAATGGGCCCAGATGGAATCCATCATAGAATACTGAAATAACTTAGAGAAGAACTGGTCACCCCACTGGCTGCCCTCTTCAGCATGTCCCTTGAGACTAGCTCAGTACCCGGTGACTGGAAGACAGCCACAGAGGTGCCCTGCACAAAGTGGAAGCAAAGAGTAAGCAAGAACTATTGTCATGCTTACTCTATTGTGGGAAAGTCTACCCTGGTGCAGAGCCCCATTGTTTTCGTGGAGTCATTGTTGAAGGAAAGAATAATGGAGCATCTACAGTTCAGTGAGCAACAGGACCAAAGCAGCATGCAGTTTCACTTTCAGTAAGGGCACGCTAACCAAATATGACAGAGTTCTTCGATTGGGTAAAAAAAACAATTGACCAAGGTGGTGCTGTGGAAGTAGTATATCTTGACTTCAGTAATGCCTTCGAATCCATCTCCCATAGGAGGCTAATTAACAAACTGGAGCACACAGGCATGGGCCCTAAGTTTGTCACTGGGTTAAAATTTGGCTTCAACTAAGAACACAGGGATTGGTGCTGGGTCCCATTCTCTTCAACATATTCATCAGCGACATCACTCATAGTCTGGAGGGGAAGGTATGCCTGTTTGCAGATGGTACCAAGCTCTGCAGCAGGGTAGATACACAGGAAGGATTCTCTGGAATGATATCTGATCTCAGAAAACTTGAGAATGGGTAAAACAAGCATTTGTCAATGCCGAATGTTGTCTCACTGGCATTGGTAGTGCAGGAGTTAGAGATGCATAATAGGAATGGCAGTGAAGTATTGAACTGACGCCAACCCCACTCCCATCCTGCAAAGCCTGACAGGTGTTGTGGTGTGCCTTTTCAGCTATAACACACATTTCAATTAAACTCACCCTACCCTGTAGACAATGACAAGTGTTGTGGTGTGCTTTGGGGTCTTTAGGCCATATACATACCCCATTCCATAAGGAAATACACTGAGATGGGTGCAGTATAGGAGAATGGGGTGAACTTTAGGGCTGAACACTCCAAGGCATACCTCAATGCCTATCACTGGTGGCAGGGTGGGGGGTGGGGGTGGAATGATAGGCATTACAGCCAATGATCCCAAGTCACACTCCTGACACCTGTCAGGTTCTACAGGGTGGGATGTTAAGGTTGGAAACCCTAATACCATAGGTGCTTGTTGGTATTTTCACTCCAAATTTTCTACATGGACTTTGTAGACCCCACCTCATGAACAGCGGCACTATCAGTTTGTTAGCTGAAAGGTGGTTTTGCACAGCGACTATGCCATTTGGTGACACAGGCACAAAAGCACATTTTGGGCAGGATGTGAAAAATTACAACTGTATTGTTCATGAGGAGGTGTAAAAAATGACAACGCTGAAAATCTAGAGTGAAAATAAAAATTGGTGAAGTAATGAGCAGTTATAGAAACTGCGCAACACACGTACATAACCCAATTATGTTTGGGATTCATTTAACCACATTTTCAACATAGGCATTTTGGGAGCTCCCCTCATGAACAGTGGCACTGTGATTTTGTTAATCTGTACCAAAAGTTGATTTCCCATAGCAACCATGCCATTGTGCACCACAGGTGCGAAAACACATTTTGGGTAGGATGTGAGAAATGACAGCTGTACTGTTCATAAGGAGATGTGAAACAATAACAGTGTTGAAAATCTGGCATAGAAACTGTGCAATGCATGTTTGTAACACAGTCATTTTACAGGCGTTCACCAACAAATTTTCAACATAGGCATTTTAGGACCTCTGCTCATGAACAGTGCCACTGTCATTTTCTTAATCTGTCCCTAAAAGTGATCTCCCACAGCGACTGTGCTATTCTGCGCCGTAAGTGCGAAAACACATTTTGGCCAGGATAAGTAAAACAAGCATTTGTCAATGCTGAATGTTGCTTGCTTCTATGTGCTGTTTAGGTATTTGGAAGTCATTGGAGTGCAAATATTGAAAATTTGCGAACTTACGAGCATGCGTAGGAACTGCGCAACGCACGCTCGTAAAACAGTCATTGTTAGGAAATTTTTCACAAAATGTTCAACATAGCCATTTTAAGACTTCTGGTCATGAACAGTGTCAGTGTGATTTTGTTAATGTGTCCCATACATTGAGTTTGCACACCGACTATATTGATGCTACATGGGTGGAAACACGTTTTGGGCAGGATGTGAAAATGACAGCTGTACTGCTCATAAGGAGAATTGTGGTAAAATGGCAATGTTGAAAATCTGGAGTGGAAATATTGAAAATTGTGAACCCAACGAGCGCGGCGTGGGAACTCGCAACGACACCGTAAAACAGTCATTTTAGGAATTCTTTCACCAAATTTTCAACATTGCCATTTTAAGATCTCTGCTCATGAACAGTGACACTGTGATTTTCTTAATGTGTCCCATACACTGAGTTCGCACACCGACTGCGCCATTGTGCGCTACATGGGCGGAAACATGTTTTGAGCAGGATGTGAAAAATGACAGCTGTACTGCTCATGAGGAGGTGTGGTAAAATGGCAATGTTGAAAATCTGGAGTGAAAATATTGAAAATTTGTGAACTTACGAGCCTTCGTAGGAACTGCTCAACGCACGCTCGTAAAACAGTCATTTTTAGGAATTTTTCACCAAATTTTCAACATAGCCATTTTAAGACCTCTGCTCATGAACAGTGTCACTGTGATTTTCTTAATTTGTCCTGCATACTGATTTTGGTGACGATCACGCCCATTCTGGCGCTACAAGGCGGAAACACATTTTGGGTGAGATGTGAAAATGACAGCTATACTACTCATAAGAATGTGTGGTAAAATGGCAATGTTGAAAATCTGGAGTGAAAATATTGAAATTTACGCGAACTTACAAGCCTCATGTAGGAACTGCATAATGTACACTAAATAAAACATCATTTTTGGAATTTGTGGACCAAATTTTCAACATAGGGTTTAGGATCCCTTCTCATGAATGATGTCACTGTCATGGTGGTCTTTGGGCCTGAAGGTGATTTCATAGTCACTGCACAGTCACTGCGTGAAATCACCCTTGCGGGCCGAAATAAAGCCATGACAGTGACATCATTCATGAAAAGGGGTCCTAAAAACCCTATGTTGAAAATTTGGTGTAAAACTCCCAAAATGCCTGAGATATGCAATAAAGTTGAACCCTCCTATCTAGCCCATTATACAGCTTACCGGCATTTCCTCAGTTCGCAGTCGGCTTTGAAGAGTGCAGACGTGTTCCCGGTACACAATCAGATCATCGCACCGGACTCCGGAGGTAAGTATGGGGTGAGGGGGTGTGGGGAGACTGGGTGCACAGTGGGGGTGCGGGTTGTGGGAGGGGGGTCGGAGCCATGGGACCGCTTTTTGTTTTACAGGTTTAAAACAAAAAAAAAGACTACGAGGGCGTTGCCATGCTGGGGTGGGCTCCCAAGCGTAGCACAAGGACGGGAGGGGCATTCAGCCGACGGGGGTTGGGCACCCCGTCGGCCAACAACTGATTGCCACGCTGGGGTGGCTCCCAGGCGTGGCACCAGCTGTCTGAGAGTCGACAGCTCAGCCGGTGGGGTTGGGCGCCCCGTCGGCCGCACAGGACGCAGTAGGGGCGCGACACGCCCGCGCAGGGGAGTTACGCTTTTATTGGTGCTCACTGAAGTGTAGCTCCCTCTTCAACTGGTGCGCAACTGCATTTTGGAGCGCGGTCATAGACAGCTCCAAAATGCATTGGCTTACAGGCCGCGCCGCCAGCTCACTGACTGAATTGGAGGAGGAGGTGACGCACTCGAAATCTCCGATGATGGCACTATGTTTCTTGCACATGCATGCAAGCAACAAAATGACAGCTGTACTGTTCATAAGGAGGTGGAAAATGGCAATGTTGAAAATCTGGCGTGAAAATATTACAGATTCATGAAGTTACGGGTGTGCATGGAAACTGAGCAATGCACGCTTGTAAAACAGTCATTTTTTTAATTTTTTCACCAAATTTGCAATGTAGGGTTTTTGGGAGCCCACCTCATGAATAGTGGCACTGTCATTTCATTAATCAGTCCTGAAAGGTGATTTCATGCAGTGACCATGAAATCACCTTTCAGGACAGAATAACACCATGACAGTGACTGAATTCATGAGTAGGGGTTCCAATAACCCCATGTTGAAAATTTGGTACCAAAATTCCTCAAAATGCCCAAGATATGCCTCAAAGTTGAAAAAACCCTATTTATGCCATTATACAGCTTACCGGCATTTCTTTAGTTCGAGGTCGGCTTTGAAGAGTGCAGATGTGTTCTCAGTCCACCGAAAATCATTGCGCTGGACTTCAGAGGTAGGTATGGGGTGAGGGGGATGTGTGGGGAGACAGGGTATGCAGAGGGTGGGCATGGATTGGAAAGGGGGCAGGGGAGACTGCGAGGACGTTTTCTTCTTTCACAGGTTTAAAAAAAAAGACTACGAGGATCGGTTTTCTTTTTTCGCATGTGTTTGGTACACTGGGGTGGGCTCCCAGTGTGCCACCTACATTACAGGGAGGGGACCTCAGTCGATGGGGGATTGGGCCCCATGGTTTACAGAAATGGGTGGGGGACATGCATGGTGCAGGAGTGGATTAGGCACCCCTCGGCACACAACGCCATCGGGGTTACGAACATGATGCTGACAAAGGAGTGTGCTTCCGTCGGCCAAACTGCCTGTGCAGGGGGACTGAAGCTGATGGGGATTGGGGTCCCCGTCACAAGAAAAGACTCAGGGAAGTATGATGCCGAGGGGATTTGTGCACCCTCTTGGCACACATGCAGAATGGAAGGGGGGCATTATGCCAGATGAGGAGTGGGCTCCCCCATCTGCAAATGAAGTGGGCCGGGGCACTCTGTGTGGTGGCAGTCAATGCCGCCATGTTTAGTAAACTGCATCACCAGGACAGGCACACTGCTGCATGAGGAGCTTGGCTCTCATTGCAGTGGATCTTTTCTTTGATCTGGTGGCCATTTTATGTGTTGCTGGTGTCAGTGCCTGCAGTTGCTTTATTGGGAAATGAGGACGCACCTACTGATGCATGCCCTGCATTCGCCCACAGTGACCGCACCTCCAAATATGCTACTACTGCAATATATTGACTGGCACGCAAGCGTGAGCCAACAGAAAAATGGCAACTAAAATTTAATGCAAAGAAATGCAAAGTCATGCACCTGGGAAGGTGAAACCCAAAATCTAGATACAATCTGGATGGTGAACAGCTAACAGAGACAAAACAAGAAAGGGATCTCGGAGTAATCCTGTCACACGATTTCAAAGTTGGAAAGCAGTGTGTAAAAGCAGCACTAAAGGCCAATAGTATACTGGGCTGCAATGGCAGAGGTATCACTAGCAGAAGGCACAAGGTGTTAATGCCACTGTACAGATCCCTGGTGAGGCGTGATTTGGAGTACTGCATGCAGTTCTGGAGGCTGCACCTAAGAAAGGACATAGACCATTTGGAGTCTGTGCAGAGATGGGCTACTAAGATGATACAGGGGCTCCACCATGAACCTTATGGAGCAAGGCTCCAGCAGCTTAACTTGTCCTCCTTAGAACAAAGGCACAACAGAGGTGACATGGCAAATTTTTAAATACCACAAAGGAATAAACACAATACAGGCTCAGAGGTTCTTCCAGGAAAAATATGGGTGCACAGACAAGAGGTCACAGCATGCACCTTAAGGGAGGTAGATTCAGAAGCAAACTCAGAAAGTTCTTCTTCATGGAGAGAGTGGTGGAATCCTGCAACAGCCTGACCAAAGAGGTTGTAGCTACTAAAACAATAGGGAGAGTTCAGGCGAGCTTGGGGCAGGCACATTGGAAACCCAGCATGAAGTGGGGTGGGGGGGTAGGAAATTGGGCACACTAGATGGATGGCATGGTCACCTTCTGCCAACACATTCTTATGTTCTTATGTAATGTACCGGGTTATTTATTTATTAGATTTGTTGACTGGGTGGGAGCATTAGGCAAGGACCTGCCTATATTCAAGCACGACCCGGAAGGGTACAAGATACAGTACAATCAACAAGCGAGACATAGGAGGAATTCAAACAGCTATTGACATTATACAGCATATATCCTAGCAGATTATACCAGGAAATACAGCATACATGTTTAAGTCAAATAAGATACAGACAGTAGTGAGTGCATAACAAACATTGCTATCCTCGCAGGGATAGAGGGGGTATAAACCAACTGGTAGTACACATACACTCAGGGATGGAAAGGGAACAGAATGATAGTCAAGCACAATGCACAAGTTTCAGGAGCCAAGCAGTAGTAGTAGATAGGAGCAAACTGAAACAGGGGCCAGGGTATGTTAGAAGCAGTCACAGGAATCAAGTGCATAAAGGTAGGAGAAAAGTGCAGACTTGAAGGAGGAGTGAGATAGTGAGCATTTTACAGTGGGAGGCAGAGAGTTCAAGAATTTAGGGGCAAAGTGAGAGAAAGCTTGCTTCCCCATTCTAGTAGAACAGCAGAACAGAGAGTTGCAAGGAGTTAGAGGACCTAAGGGGGTGGGAAGGAGGCACAGGGGTGAACATTGCCCCAAGACTGCCAGGGCGAGGGATTCTAGTCATGGAGTCAGTGAAACAGCCCAGGGAGTAGGCCAACAGATTTTGGGGGGATAGCCAGTGTAAGGAGGAGGAGTACAGGAGGCAGTGGTGTGTAAGGCAAGGGGCAGATAGGGCAAATCTGTAGATATCATTGTAAGTGGTGTCCCATTTATGAAGAATAGAAGTCCTGGCCCTAGAAGCTCAGGCCACACACAAACTCCAGGTGCCCTTATCCTTGCAACTATTAATATCTGCAGCCTACTACCAAAGCTGGATGCTCTCCAAGCCTTCATATGCCAACACAACCCTCACATCCTTGCAGTGGTGGAAACTTGGCTGATGCCTAAAGTTCATGACTCAGTAGTAACAATGCAGGGCTACAATGTCCACAGGCTGGACTGGATATTCAAAAAAGGCGGTGGTTGTGCAATCTATTTCAAAGACTCCCTGTCATAGCACCCTGTAGCAACTCCATCACTTTCTGCCTTGGCCCAGATTCTGCCAATAAAAATCATCCTAGGTCCCAACCATAAAGCCCTGACTATTGTCTCCGTATACATCCTGCCCAGGGACTCTAAACATGGCTTCAATGACGTCCTAAACTTTATCAACTCTCATCCTCCTGAAGCTGAACTTATTCTACCAGGGGATTTCAACATAAACTGGTTAGCATCAAGCACCAGTGCCTATAAAGACTCCATCTCAGCTGCTAACCCCACGCAAATCGTAAACTCCCCTACTAGGATTAACTACAAGACTGGCACCAGTACCCTCTTGGATTGGGTCCTCACCACTCACCCCACAAGGATTTCTTGTACGACCATTCTCCCAGACTCTCTCAGTGACCACTCCCCAGTCATGTGTGCATGGTCTAACAAATTCCTTAAGCCCTCTCCCAAAATTATCACTAGCAGAGTCCTTCCTCATGGAAAACTTCCACATTTTAAACAATACCTGCTTCTACAAGACTGGCTACCCATCTATGAAGCAACATATGTTAACTTGGCTCTTGATCACTTCATCTCAATTTTCAACAAAGCCTGCAACCTCTTTGCCCCTGCTAAAAGGCGCAAAACAAAATCTCTGTAACCCATGGCTCACCATGGCTCTTCTCTCACAGCTGAAACTAAGGGACCACCTCTGGGCAGTTGCCAGGGCCACTGGCAAACAACTGGACATCCAAAATTACAAATAAGCATGAAATGCCTACACAAAAGCCATCCAGCTAATGAAATCCATCTATTACAAAGACGCTGTCACCAATACATGGGGAAATGATCATGCTTTCTGGGACAATATCAAGGATGTCTCAGGGAAGCAGCCAAAAAGCTCTCCAGCCATGTTAATGGTTGCTGGATCCTCAACCCTCGACCCCAAGGTGATCGCAAACATCTTTAACACGGCTTTTTCAGACCTTAGTGCTGTTCTAGCCCATGACTTTTTCGAAAACAGGGCCTACTTCCCAAATACCTCAGCCCCTCAGTCTAACCATCCCCTCTTCTACTTCAGGGAGGTAAGGCTTTTTTATTTATTTTTTTATTTTTTATTTATTAAATTCTCGGATTAAAATACCTTTGAGCAGAAACTGCCTGCTTACAAAGGTTCCACGTCAAAGGATGAGGATCAACATACATACAGAGGTAGTAAAAGAATGCACAATAAACAACCAAAACAACTAAAAGAAAAAATAAAGATACTCAGTTATGACATACTTTGAGATAATATTCATAAAACAAGCAGCTTGAGTAGGCAGCTGGCTGCGAAATAATAATAAGAGAAAGAGGGCACCATAGGCAGTTAGTTTTGCAGGCATGCTAATGGAGGAAGTTGGCAGGCTAATGGGCCACTGTCTGATGGTAGTGGAAAATGTCTTGTACCAGTGGAGATGTGAAGCAGGAAAGGAGTCACAAGGAAGGCCCAGTGCTAGAGGGAATGAGATTGGGAAAGGGCGGGCTGTGAGACATGAGTGAGCTGGGAGGTGTTTAGAGAGATCACTGTTCAACAAAGCAGTCACATTGAGTGGTAGAGGTGAGGTAAAGTTTGAGATTCCTTTTGAAGGATCCAAGTGTAGTAGAGGAAAGTGATTCTTTATTGAGGAAATTGAACCACTGAGCAGCTCTATAGATAAAGGACCGCTGACCCATGGAGGTACGACATCTGGGAACCTGAAAGGTTAGAGATTGGGCACCACATGTTTGTTGAGTGCCACTGTAGGTAGTAAGGAGTGAGCTAACACCAGGTGGCATGGAGACCAAGGAGAATCTTTTGTAAGTAAGCAGGTCTGGTATTGTATTCGCTGCTGCAGAGGTAGCCAGCTGGCCTGTGCATAGAGGTCACAGGTGTGAGTTAGTCGGACTGCACCTGTCAGTAGTCTACAGGCTTTGTTGAGAGCAACTGAGATCCTGCGAAGGGCACTTGTTGGGGCAGAGCCATAGAAGGCAAGGCCGTAGTCAATGATAGAGGTGACAGAGCTGTAGATGGCTAGTTTAAGGGCATCCGCAGGCATACAGTGATTGTGTTTGTGTAGTAGTCCAATCCGTATATTGGCGGTCTTGGCAATAGTGTCAACATGCCGAGTGTAGGAGGGTACTATCCAGGGTAATATACCAAGGTACTTGAACTCCTTGACATGTTCGAGTGGGTTCCCAGCGTGATTCTTGATGGTGAGGGACAGAGTTGTACCTGCTCTGTCGGTTACAGAAGGACATGGCTTTAGTCTTGCTGTGGTTCAGGACAAGTTTATGAGAATTGAACCAGTCTTCGGCGCATTGAAGTCGAGCTGCAGCTGGGATTCAAGGACTGTAATGTCATGGTGGCTGGAAAACAGGACTGCATCGCCTGCGTGATAGTAATATTTTTTGGTGGCAGGCACTGGGGAGATTGTTGATGAAGAGGGAGAAGAGTAGAGGGCCCAGAATAGACCCCTGGGTGACTCCAGAGTGGACCGGTTTCTCATCTGAAGAGATCCCTGCAATCCTTACACATTGAATCCGATTATCAAGGTAGCTGGTGAACCATGGAAGGGCATCGCTGGAGATCCCAATGGAGGACAGTTGCTTGAGCAGTAGGGGGTGGTTAACTGTGGCGAATGCCTTGGTAAGGTCTATAAATACTGCCCTCCACAATTCCTTTGTCAAGCGTGGCATGGATGAAGGTTGTAAATTCCAGTAGTGCAGTGGTGGTGCTGTGCCCTTTTCTGAAGCCATGCTGCTCTGGGCACTGTACATTGTACTTATCCAGGAATTCAGCTAGTTGGTCTGACACTATTCGCTCCAGCGCTTTGGATAGTGGGGGGAGGAGTGAGATAGGTCTGTAATTGGTGTGCAGTGTCCTATCTCCGCTTTTGTGAACCGGTGTGACAGCGGCTTTCTTCCAGAAAGAGGGGAAATGGCCCAAACTAAACGAGAGATTAAAGATCTTTGTAAGTGGTTCTAAGATTTCATCGAGGACTTGTGCCAGCAGTTTCAGGTCAAGGGAGTCACCACTGTACCCTTGTTTGCCGATGGCCTTTTGAATGTATTTTCTAGCTACTTGTGGTGGCACCTCCTTAAAAAAAAACTTTGGGGTTGTACATTCTAGTTGGGGGGGGGTAACTTGGGAGGAGCTGGAGGGGAGGTCATCGAAAAAATTTGGTGGAAGGACACTGTCCAGGTTTGTAAATGCATTATTAAAAGTGCTGGTGATGATACCTAGGTCAGTGTAGGAGTGCCATGAAGGTTGAGTATAGTGGGTGGTGCTTTAGGATCCTTGCCTGTGAGTTCTTTCATGTTGTTCCAGAATTTGTTTCCCTGGCCCCAAGAGTTGGTCAGAGCCTCTTTGTAATAGCTGCGCTAGCATCTCGTATTCTTCGAGTGCAATCATTTCTGGCTGCTTTGTATAATTGTATGTTTACTTGGCTCGAGTTGCACGAGCACAATGCCAGAGGTGGTCTCTGTGCTTGAGCAGAGTTAAAAAGGTCAGTAGTAACCCAGGGGTTGGTCTGTCCTTTGACCTTCATCTTTTTCACTGGTGCATAGATGTCACAGGCTTCATTGAAACGTTTGATAAATAGGTCCAGAGCTTTGTTGGTGTCATTGAGGGAGTCAAGCACTGCCCAGTTCAGCCTGGTTACATGGGATTTTAACAGCTGGAGGTGCCCTTGTTTGATAACCCTGGCATAGATAAGCTTGGGAGGGGGCTTGTGGTATTTGTTTGACCAGGAACAGATGACAGGCGAGTGGTCACTTATTGTATCCGGAGTACAGAAACATTGGAGATGCTCAGGGTGGTTAGATAGAATCCAGTCTAGAAGTAAGGGAGCCTGTCCTATAGTTACACCTAGTGGGGGCATTGACCATTTGAGTGAGGTGATGCACCACGGCTGCATCCTTATAGGCAGCGGCCTCAGCGGAGAGACAGTTAATGTTAAAATCACCCATGATTATGGTTTCAGAATTATGTTGCTGGACCCTTAGATATTCCATGATGCTATGAAAGCCAGCAGCCTGGTTTCTTGGGAGTAGGTAAACCGAGATGACAGTGAGTTCCTTGTTATGTGCATCAAGGAGGATTTTGATTGTGAGGACCTGAGAGGAGTTGCTCAGGCTGGGGGATGGGATGATGTGACCCATAAGGGTATCCTTAAGATAGATGGGCGCAGCCCCGCCCCTGTTTAGCAATTCTGTCTCGCCTGAAAATGCAGTAGCAGGGATAGAGACTGAGGTATCAGGGATTTTAGTGTTTAGCCATGTTTCCACAACTGAGAGGACATCAGGGTTGTGCTGTAGGATCCATGTTTGAGGAGTCAAGTTTGTTGAGGATGCTGCAGGCATTGATGGATGCCATGGTGAGTGTCCCTGTCCTTCTGCTTGGTGCCACTGTTGGCTGCCCAGGTGGTCCTGGGTTGGGTGAACATTTCCTGAGAGCAGAAGCAGTATAAGGAGAATTTGTAGGAGAAAGGATTTCAGCATCTTGTAGGTACCTGGTGGTTAAGTCATAAGCCAAAAGAAATTATCAACAGCTGAGGTCCAGAGTCATAGAATGTGTTAGAATTCCTGCAGGTGATGAACTGTGCTCTGTGCATATGCAGGATGTGAAATCCTTTGTCTGCATGCTTTGTCATTCAGAGAGGTTGTTGAAAAGCCAACATACAGATCATGGAGCAGGTCAGACGAAAATGTGGATTCAAGCAGACCTAGAGTCACTGAGTTTGTCAGACTTAATTGCTTGACTTATGTTTTGCTTGGGATAGCTTCCAAAAGTTGATTTTAAATGAAAAATGCAGATACCTGGTTGTGATGTTTTGCAGAAATCCAGTTCAGGAGACTTTCACGGATGTAGTGAGCAAGAATGGTGTAGTTACTCCAAGCAGAACACCATGTAAATCCACAAAAACTAAGCTACAGACACAGACAAGCAGCCGCTACAAACATACCTCCAGCATAACTGAATGGCAGAATGAAGCTTGTCGCTATATTACTGCAGCAATCACTAAATCTAGATCTAGTAGTGACACCCTGGACCTTAAGCTTCTGTTGCTCACCCTCGATGAGGTAATTCATCCATTAACAAAAATCCTAAACCTCTCTTTCAGCTGTGGAAAATTCCCGGACCTATGGAAAACAGCCACCATGATACTTGTCCATAAAAGTGGGGATAAGACGAATCACTCAAATTATCGCCCTATTTCCATACTGTCACCACTCTCTAAGGCACTCGAGTGCATCGTGGCTGATCAACTTACTGACCACTTGGATAAATACAATATACCTTGTCCACAACAGCACAGTTTCCAGAAAGGTCACAGCACCACCACAGCCCTTCTTGAGTTCACTGGAACTTTGCACAAATCTCTTGACAACGGCCTTCTCACAGGGGACGTTTTCATCGACCTTTCCAAGGCCTTCGATATAGTACACCATGGACTACTAATTGACCAACTACTGAATGCCAGGCTATCACCTGACTCTCTCCTCTGGTTTAAAAGCTACTTTAGAAACCGGTCACAGAGAGTAAAAATTGTGGACGCTCTTTCTGACACCCTACCTGTTTGCTCGGTGTCCCACAGGGATCCATACTGGTACCCTCCTTTTTAGCCTTTTCTTAAACTCCATCCCTTACCACTGCTCTGAGCAGATCATACTATATGCCAATGATGCTGTTGTATTCTCCACTCACAAAGATCCTGCAACTCTTCAACACAACCTTCAACTTGGTTTCAGTTCTGTAGAGACATGGTTTCTTAATCATAAACTGGTCCTCAATGACAAGAAAACCAAATCTATGCTCTTCTGCAGTTCTCATAACTCCCACAAGCTACACCACTTGGCTATCTCCACCACTCAGGGGAGCACTCTAGATCAGTGGGGTCCTTCAAATACTTAGGGATACAGCTTGACCCTAATCTCTCCTATGGACCTCATGTAGATAATGTAGCTACAGCTGCTAATACACAACTTGGTCTCCTATACAAACACAGACAACACTTCATGCCAGAAGCTTTGAAGGTTGCAGTCCTGAGCTCTGTGATCTCTGTAATAGACTATGGTCTCATCATTTATGGCTCAGCCACAACCACAACCCTTAGACGCCTCTCAACTGCCTTAAATAAGGCATGTCAGCTCATCACTGGTGCTCACCGTCTCACCCACACATGTGACCTGTACACCCAGACTGGCTGGCTCCACCATCAAACTGCAGAAAGTTTCTCACCTGCTCCATGGTGAAAAATCTACCTTGGCCTTGCACCTTCTGGGGTCTCAACTCTGTTACAACACCGAATTAACAAATGGTGCCTTCGGAGATCCACGCTACAGCTACTGAAAGTCCCCCACTGTCACACTTCACAGGGACAATGCTCTTTTGCTTATCGAGCACCACTCTGGTTCAGTGGCCTCAGTCCCATCATCTCCTCTGCCCCAACAATTGGTATGTTTAAAACTAGGCTCCGGGACTATCTCACTACCCACAGCTCCTGTGACTGCCCAATTTAACCTTGTTACTCCATTTCCCTGCCTGCTCTGGTTCTTCCCCCTCCCCATCCTCCCTGGATTCTACCCTGACATCTGGTATACCCAGTGCTGTACTACCTTCTCCCAACCCTTCCTACATTCCTTTTCTCCCCCTTCCCTCTCCTCTTACCTCTCCCTATGACTCTGGCACTTCTTATCAGTTGTCTGTTTTCTCTGACAAATGCCGCTGGCTGCTTTGCTTACACTGCTACCCCTGAATTGTATTAATCTGTACTCTGTTTGCAATGTCCACATTGTTGTAATGTCTGTCTTGATATTCCCCATAATCTGTATTTCTCTGATGTGGAACCTTTGTAAAACAGCCAAGGCTCAAAGGTATTTGTAATCCTAGACTTGATGAAAAAATAAAATGAATAAAATATGGAGGGTATACAGTAGCCTAGGGAGCAAGACACCTCTAACCACTGAGATCCTGGCAGCAGGGGTGAGGGAGTGGTGCACATGGTAGGTGGCACCTATCCTGATGTTAACTGATCTGCATACCTCGTTGATGTGGGCAGAAAAGTCATGTGTAGAGTCCAATATCACGCCAAGGTATTTGAAAGAGTCAGTTGTCATGATTGCAGACCCATCATGACACTGAACGCGGCGCTTAGGAGTCTCAGCATGAACTTTTCTGGCAGACCCAAAGAGCATGACCTGGGTCTTTGGTAGATTGAGGACAAGGGAGTTAGAGGAGAGCTGGGATTGAGTCTGTTGGAATGCTGATGACAGGTGAGTATTCAGGTCAGTGACTGAGTGAGAGGATGCATAGAGCATCATGTTGTCAGCGTACATGATGGAGCGACAATGGGTGAAGGAAGTGGGACTATCATTTACAAAAATGGAGAATAACAAAGGTCTGAGAATGGATCCTTGCAGTACACCACAAGAGATAGGAGCAGAAGAAGAGAGGACCCTGTTGAAGGAGACAGATCGGGATCGGCCAGAGAGATAGCTGCTGATCCAGGTTATGTTCTGTTCAACATGGATACGGATGGTGGAAAAGCTTTGGGGGTGTGGCCCTGTACATCAGAGAGGGTATAAAGGCTACAGAAGTACAGGGAAGACAAGGGGAGGCTGAGACACTGTGGGTCACCCTTGAACCGGACAATGGCACAGCAGTGTGCACAGGTGTGATCTACAGACCCCCGGCACAGGCCATCTTAGATTCCCTACAGACGGTAGGTCTTAAGCAGCTGGTGCTTAATCCCACCAGGGACAAAGTGATTCTGGACCTGTTATCTATCAATGGGGACAGAGTTGCAGAAGTCTAGGTAGAAGGACATCTGGGGTCCATCGACCACCACATAGTTGATTTAGCATGGAGACAGGGACTCAACAAGTCACACAAAGGTGAAGGTATGAGATTTCAGGAGGGTGGACTTCGTTGAAATGGCTAGATGTATCAGAGTAGCTCTTGGGAAGGGGAGGTAGGAGGGGGGTTGAGGAGCAGTGGGGGGAACTGAAAGGTGCTCATAGTGGATGTGACAAACCAATGCATCAGGTTGGTGTCCAAAGGTAAGAGAAGAAGAAAGCTACTATGGTTCTCTAAAGAGGTGGCAGAGAAAGTCGGAGCTAAAAGGGTGAGTTTCAAGAAGTATAATGGGACCCAAAGGGAGGAAGACAGGGAGATGTACCTTGAATATCTAAAGGAAGCAGGGAAAGCTGTTAGGAGTGCAAAGGTGTGGACAGAGAGGGGTTAGTACAGACAGTGAAGAAAGGGGACAAGGCATTCTATAGGTTCATTAGCGAAAGAAGAAAACCAGGGGAGGGATAGTAAAATTCAAAGGGGAAGAGGGAGAATGTAAGGAGGGAGACCTATGCAAGGCAGAAATACTGAATAAATACTTCTGTTCAGTATTCACTGAGGAGGGGGAGGGTCAGGGACCACAGCCGAGTAACAGATGTGGGGGAGGTGGACACCAGTCAGTTCACAGTGTGGAGAGTTCTGGAAGAGTTCACAAAACTGAAGGTGGACAAAGCTATGGGACCAGATGGCATACACCCAAGAATATTAAGGGAGTTCCAAAGGGAACTAGCAGCATCTCTGGCAGCCATGTTCACTGAGTCACTTCACACAGGAGTGGTTCCAAAGGACTGGAAGATCCCCTACACAAAAGCTGCAGTAGGGAGTAGGCAGGGAGCTACAGGCCTGTCAGCCTCACCTCAGTGGTGGGGAAGATCATGGAGACAATGCTGAAAGAAAGGATAGTGGCACACCTCAAATCCAATGGTGCCCAGGATCCAAGTCAACATGTATTCACAGCAGGAAGGTCATGTCGAATGAATCTTGTAGATTCTTTTGATTGGGTGACGAAGGAAGTAAACATCACCTACCTCGATGGTACATGGCATGCACCACAAAACATATGAGGAGAGATTAAAGAACCTCAATATGTACTCACTGGAGGAAAGGAGGAAGCTGGGGAACATGATAGAAACATTTAAGTACCTCAAGGGCATAAACAAGATGCAGGGGGTAGACATCTTCCAATGTAGGAGTACAAGAATGAGGGGGCATGATATGAAATTGGAGGGGGTAGATCAAGAGGAAATGTGAGAACATTTTTCTTCTTAGCGAGAGTGGTGCACACATGGAATAGTTTGCCACAAGGGGAGGTGGTTGCAAGCAGAGTTGTGGAGGAGGGGTTAAACATTCCTGGGACAGACACAAGAGAACCTTGAGGTGGTAAGGAGTGATGAAAACCCACTGACCAGATAGGATCAGAGATCACATACAAGTATAGGGCTTACGGGCAGATTATTTGGGCCTAGCGGTCCTTATCTTCCTACAACTTCTATGTTTCTATGTTAATTTATAAGAATAAGAAATTTCTCATAGTTTGACAATTATAGACCTTATCAATTTTGTTCATTTTTGCTAAAACTCAAGAAAAGATGGTTCATAACCAGCTTAGTGAATCAACAGAGAGATACAACATGGATTTAGAAAGGGGCATGGATGGCTCTGTGGCACTAACTGGTAAGGGACGGCTGTGGTATGCTTAAGACCTTGGTTTGCATCCCAAGCATGGGACATCAGTGAGGATGCTCTCATATGAACGTATGAAGGTGCCAGCAGAATAAGGCCTTGTAGTCTATTGAGTCCGCTTATATTGCATAGTTCACATGTTAGCTAAGGACTCTGACCCCCACAACCAACACTTCCTCAGTTCTTGGTACACCCTTTTTGTCCCTGATTTTCCCTTTACCTTGTCCCATCCTCTTCTGAAGCCATTCACTTGTTTAAATGATACTACTTCCTCAGGGAGTCCATTCCACCCCCATCCTCTCCTGTGAAGAAATGACCTCTGGTCTCCCTCCTGAACCTCCCTCCTCCAACTTAAGAAAATGCTCCCCTGTATTTTTTGTTTCCACTGAGCCAGAAGCAGCTTCCTTGTCCACCCTGTTTATACCTTTCAAATAGCTAAAGGGGAGGGAGATGTGCATCACTTGGAGATTGACACCTGGAGGTAGTACGGGACCATTGTTGACATGGGTGAACATACACCAGTGGGCTCAACCTCCAGGGTGCTGATGTTCAGTTTCCAGGTAGGGAGGAGGGGATGAGTGAAGAGAACAGATGAAAAATTCCTGGCTATGGCAACCTTGGGGGACAGCCTCCCTGTGCACTCTCCTATCCCACCCAATCCTTGTGGAACATCCATTACCCTACTTCTTGTGCCTGCACATTGGCTTCAGTGACTTGCTTTTTCTATCTGCTGCTCCACCCCATGGGAGGAGGGGGATCCCAAGGAGGGACAGAACCATCACAGACACCAAAGAAAAACACTGACAAATCACAGTGGGTGTTGCTGGTGACAGCGAGTTTAGCAGACTGAGGAGTGTCACAATATGGGACTTGAATAAGTAAGGCTTCTAAGGGCATGGAAAGTGAAAAAAAAGAGGTACAGGGCAGACACTGCCTTGGTCATTTTCTCAGATGAAATGTACCCTACTCAAGCAGTCTAAATGGTGTACATTTCATGGACCTGACCAAGGCATTTGAGCTTGTCGACCTTGAGATTCTTGTAAAGAGAATAAAGACCTTGGATATGCGGCAGTCAGCTTTGGATTGGTTCACTGACAACCTAACCAAGAGAAATCAATCTGTGACATTTGGAAGCACTTTTGCCTCTGAGTGTAATGTTCTATAGTAAATGGCACCACAGAGGGTTCAATATTATACCCATTACTTTAATTTTTTCTGATTCAAAATTATTGCTTTATGTGGATGACGCTGTATTATGTGATCGACCAAACCCAGTGGAACTAATTAACAGCCCTAGGAACTGTTAGGAACTGTCTTTATGAAATGTCAAAAGTGGATGATGCATAATAATTTAATTTTAGATGAGACAGAAACAACGGCCAGGCTCCTTGACACTCCTGCTAGGTTAGGTAGTCAAGGAACCAATCTAATGCTGCCTGCTCTAAAGATATACTTGAGTGTGTCAAATCTTTTAAACACCTATGAGTTTATTTGGACCCCTCATTAAAATTTAACTCCCACATGAATCATGTACCATCAAAAATGCATGCCAAATTGGGCTTATTATATAGGTTTAAGCATAACTTTACACTGGAAACAAGACAGGCAATAACATCTCAAAATGTACTTCCTATTTTAAATTCAATGTGTTGTGAATACCAGTTGTGCTTGTGTACACTGGTTTAAGCTTTTGATCTTTCTCGGTCTCCACCCATGGTAGGGAAACCAGGCAGTGTGTAGGAAATAGAAGACCCTGCACCAAGGATAAACAGAGTATCGAAGGAGGAGTCGGAGTCTGGGAAGGATGGTGGATGTGGTGAAGCATGATAAGCATGGACTGTAAGGAGCAGGCAGTTTTTATGGAGCATGTGGGAGGGACCATTCCCCCACGCTGAACTTCAGGCTTCAGCCTTCCCATTTCAATGTGTTGTGAGTAGCAGTTGTGCTTGTGTACACTGATATAAGTTTTTGGCCTCTCTCTGCCCCAACCTTGGTAGGGAAGCCAGGCAGCGTGTAGGGAATAGAAGGCTCAAAAAGAGCTCCTACTCCAATTCATGGAGAGTGTGACCAATAGCACACAGGAAAGGAAAAAAACCTGAGGAGAAAAGCTCTGAGGACCCATGGCTACTGACTTGCCCATCCTCTGGGCAAACTAAGAGATTATCCTAAATTCTTGTCTGTTTTCTGTTTCTGTATGAACTGATAAAGTCCACCTTCCAAGTGTTGAATGACACATGCAGTAGTGCTATTCTTCGATACTGAAGAAGCTGCTTTAATTCAAACAGAATGTCCTGGAAAGGAATAAGGAATGAGCTAAGCTTGATGCAGCAGCGTTTCTGATAATGATGGCAAGGCTTGATGAAAAACATTAGGAATATGAAAATGTGTTCAAATACGATCAAAAGTACTTAAGGAGAATTGCAGAGTGCAGAATGAAGAATACTGTTCATGCTGTAGTATAAGTAGCTTGGATGGCTGAGTTAGAATGGCCCACATGATGGCATTTGCTCACAGGAGCTAATATTTTAGCAATAAAGTATGACAGGGTGTGTGTTACTGTGTAATAATGTCACATCTTGGGTAGTTGAAGAACGGGAGTGCAGGCTGAGTGCATTTAACACCCAAGGTGTAACATTATTACACAATAGCACATACCCTAGAGTGCCTTATTGCTATTAAACAATGTTTTGTTTTATTCTAAGAAGAAGAAAATGGAAAAATATGTTTAAAATACTTTTTTTTTTTTTTTTTTTTTTTTTGTTTGGTATACTTATAAAAAAAAGTCCATGGTTTCTGTCTTGTTCAGCAGGTGGCATTGCCCATACATGGTTGCTCTGCATTCTCTTTTAGGTCTCTCTTTGTGGCTCTATTTGTGAGTGTCTCATGCCCTGTTCCCCCTTGTTTAGTGACTGTTCCTCCCTTGTCTTACACAAACACAGAGTGAACCTAGAGTTCAGTGAAGTGTACAGACAGTCTGCATTTTATTTTCAAGTTGCTCTTTTTTTTCCCTTAGGCTAACCCAACTAACCAACAAAATACTAGTGTTCAGTGATAGTCAGATCAGGTGAAACTTGAATCAGGACATGGGGCAGAAGGGAGAGAGAGGGGCTGTCGGTTACCGTTTTTGTGTGTTAAATATTATGATCAGACTGGACAAACAAGATGAATGGTGTGGGAGGACTCGGAGGATGTGATTGTGGTTATGCAGTGTGGTGCTGAAACATGCACTTGCTATCACAGCCGCAGTGTTGAGTGGGGGATGTAAAAGCCATTTTGGTGCCATGGCTTTTTATATTTGGGCAGATTCTGTTTAAATCACAGTGTTAATGACGGAGTGGTGTACAGTGGTTTGCTAAGTTTTCAACCGCTATCAGCCTGGCTTACGTCAGCAGTTACAGTCTGTGGTGTTCAGTGAAGCTGCTCAGTTTGGGAAAACAGCCATGCCATGTTTTTTGTTTAATATCATATTTTGCCTCCTTCCTCTGTGGAGCGGGCTGGCAGGTCATCCGGCTGCTGGCACCCGCACCTCTGGACCCAGGTCTGGTCAGTGACTTGCTCTCCTCCATGCAGGCTGGCACACATAGTGTCTCCCCCCATGGGCACCTGGATCCAATACATGGGGGGGGCGCACCTCTCTAGGTCCCGGGGATGTGGAGCATGACCATCAGCTGCCATGACTGCCCCACGATTTTCCACCTGGATTTTCTCCCCTTGAGCCTGATGTGCAATGACATCAGCACACAATGTGCTGACGTCCATCGTGCTCCAACTCCATGCTGTGCACTGCACCTAGTAGTTCCCCTGACTTCCATCAGGTGCTGCAGCAGAGTGACGCAATTCCCTTGCCCACCCCAGAGGGAGGAGAACTGTTGTGGGATGCTCCATCCTCCACTTCCCCTGCCAACCCCTGATGACCTGAGTCCATTCCTGAACATGGGTTGCCAGCATGGCATGAGGTGTGGCATCCAGGGCCTCAACCCTCAGCACCACTGGGCCAGCTCGTGCCATGGTTTCTTAAGGTGTTATGTGGTCATCTGGGTGCCTGGACTTCATACAGTGATGTTATTGTGAATAACAGTGAAGTCACTGTTCCAGGCTCCCACTGACCAATCAGATGATAGGGAATTTCCTTGCCATTGTACAATCTGAGTTAAGATATCACAGAACGTGAAAGGTAAAGTTATGACTAAGCCTGCTGAAGAACAGAGGAGATGAAAAAGTCTGAACTGGAAGCAAATGAAAATGACTGCTTTCTTTGGATAGCCTTTGTGGATGATGTTGACCATGTCTGATTGTCAGAAAAATTTAAGATTGTCTCTGGAGGGAGCAGTGATGACCTCATTGAGGGCAGCATCTACTACTAAGAATTCCATAAAGAGGAAACATTATTAAATGTCTCGGAGAGGTGCAATGACTAGAGTCTAGGGAGTGACAATCTGGGGCTAGTTGAAGATGGCAGCATAGCTATTGGAGATGCAGCAGAGCTTGTAGTGCAGCACAACACATCACATAAAAAATATATTGAAAGCTTTGAGCTGCTACTGCAACTGAAAGTCAGACAAACTATGTAATAATGACACTCCTCCCAAACATACCATAGAGATGCCAGACATAGTTAAATAGGTAACAAAGAAATGTGTCAAAGATGTCATTTTGGGGAGTCAGGATTCAGGGCTAAAGCATTTGATTGGTGGTATTGCTGTGTTGATACGAGCAGAGGAGAGCAAATCTTCGAAGGAACCAATGAGTGGTTGCCCAGGGTGGATGAGGACAAAGGCACAGATTGAAGGCATCTTGTTGGAAATTATCCAGTAGCAACACCTATGGAATTGATTGAGAAGTAGGGACTAGTGACTGCTAAAGTTCCAGGAGGAACAAGGCTAAGGTTCCATAGTAAGGGCTGATGGAGCGCTGTTGAATCCTTTGCTGCAGACTGCAGACAAGAATAGCAGCAGGCATTGGAGGGAGAACATTGAGAGGCCTGTGTGGAGTCCATGAGAAAGGTATAAATAATATACTGCACTACTGGGTGAAAAGGATTGGGCTAAATATCCTGAATAAAGCTAGTGAGTTGATCTAAGTAGAGGGAGGAACACTTGATGATTGAGGAGATCGAGGAGCTTCCAGGCAATATAGCAAGCATGGTGGAGGCACAGATGCTGTGGATATGAAAATATGAGCAGCAAATCTAGGGTAGTCAGAGTAGGTACGATTGAAGCCCATTGAGTTGACTCCTGTGATTTGAATAGGCAGGGCTAAAATGTTTGGTTGGACTTGATGGATGGAAGAGTAGAGAAGGTCTGAGTGAGCCTTGGCAAGATGCAAAATTTGAGCTTGATAGATAATCTAGGCTTGCTGATTTGGAAGAGAAAGAGGTGTGAGATGCTGTTAGAGGCAAAATAAATTGAACAGAAAGAGCTGCACAGGGAGCAGGAGTAGGCAGGCTGCCCACAGAAGTGATGAAAAAGATCTCATGTTGAGATATACCCAGTGTACTTTGGCAATGTAATGTAATAAGCCAATGCGGCTGTGGTAAGAGTGGAAGAAAATCAATGGGAATTGCATAAATTGGGTCCTCTTAAAGGACACAGAAAGGAACAATAAGAAGTAGGCAGGAGTCACAGTCCTCACAGCTAGATGGTGATGCAGTAGAATTCACATCAGGATATGGTCTGAATGCCAGGACAATTTCAGGCAGAGTCAATTTCTGCAGGAATCTGGGATATGTAGATTTCATAGCACAATAATACCACAGGATATGATTTGGTCATCACTATACTGAGGTCTGGAGCAGTGGGGCTGTAATTGCAGGACTTCTTCTGAGTTGTAAAAGAGTCAGAAGATGAAGAAGGTGGCATGATGTCAATACATTGCAGATTGCTTTTGCAGGATGGAGTCTGATAAACCTTGCTGGACTTGCTTCAGAATGGAATGCAGAGAGTTACAAGATGTAGAGGATCCCAAGGTGTTCATACATAGTTGAGAATTGCTGTAATGCAGAGTGTAGGTAGCATAGTAGATACCCAAATGCCAATTCACAGCTGCGTATTGCAGAAGTTGCAGGGTGTCAGTAGCATACAGTGGAAGATAAGAAAACACCAATACACATATGCGTATTGTGGTAGATGCAGAGAATCAGTAGGCGCAGATGCCGAAACACCACTATTTGGGTGCATATTGTGGTAGAAGCAGAGGTTGAAACAGAACTACCATCTCTGGTAGACAGACAAGCCTACCTGCACTAGAATACCACAGAAGGTATGAGTTAGAGACAGGGGGCCCGATTCCAGAACGCATGGCGCAACTCGTGGGTGTATGTGAGTTGCACCATGTGGCACTATGCCGGGGACCCTCTGCCGTATTCCAAGACAGGCAGGGTCCCTAGCACTTATGGTCAGACTTGTAGCAGTCACAGGCTAGTGCCACAAGAGTGGCATAACTGACCTGGGTGCCACAAGTCACAGCCTGTGGATAAATGCCCCCCCAGAGCCCCCTGCACCGGAACACCGCTGCATGCACTGGGGAGCATGGGGGAGCTGGACAGGTGGCACTGATGTTTGGGGGGGCACTTCGGGAAATGGATCCCAAGGGTCCCTGACATTCAGGGGTGGTGGGGCATGTCTGTGTTAGGGGGCACTGGGAGCACAGCTGTGTACTTTCCACAGCACTGTAGAGTGGGTATCCATCGATTGGTATGGATGGATGCCCCTTAGACCATCTCTCTGATGGTCTAACTCTGCTGTTCCATTATGGCTTCTAGAATATCGTATGTGGGTTATGGCACCCACCCTTTTGGAATAGGGCATAATTGCTGCCATAACCCACCCTTGCTCCATGCTGTTGCAGGTTGTGGGCATAGTGGGTAGCATAACCCACCTTTGGTACAACCCGTCATACGGCATAGCACAGGTCATGACTTGGAACTGTGACTTGCTTATCTCATGGTGCAAGTTGTGATTTATGCCATGGGATTCAGCATAAATCACCTTATGCAATGCGTAAGTCGTCTTAAAATCAGGCTCAGAGACTGGAAAATAACAGAACTGCTGATAAAACTGTAGTGATAATTAGCAACAGACTTCCATCTCTGGTAGGCAGGGCAAGTCTACAGTACCTGCACTCAAATACCCAAAAGGTATGAGTTAGAGGAGAAGACTGGAAAATTACTGTGTACTGCTTGTGAGGGCTGGCAAGGAATGAGTAGCAGGCTGCTGTGAAGTAGAAGCAGGTTAGAGAGACAGCAGAAGGGTATTAGCAGGCAGGAAGTGGAATCAAGGAACAAACAGTGGAGGAAATGGACACTGCAGGAGTGAAGGATGTTGGACTACACAGAATGAAACCTAGCAGAAACAGAGAGGCACAAAGAAAGGGAAATGAGGAGCATACCTGTGAACCGATAGGATTATGGCATAGCTCTGTGTCTGGTACACTCAATTTAATCTTTACTCTGCAGATGGTTACCTGCGTTGCACAAAATGTAAGGGCTAATACAAAACACAGAGACCATACAGGCAGTAAATTAAACATCATAGAACAGTTGTTAATGGAACCATATTGGCCCATTCTCATAAGCATGGTGTCATTCAAGTGAGACGGTGATACACAGTTTTTGGCTATGAGCTCTGAATTAAGGGAAAGCCAGTAGTAGGAATGCAATGCTAAGAGCTCAGGCTATATAATAGGGAATGTAGCTTTAAACCAAGTGACTGAGCATGCCAAGCCCAGAAGTCCTGAGAAGGGGAACTGGAGCAACGACTCCATGGAGGAGAATTCCCCCCCAAAAAAGCAAAAGCACAATTCACAAACAGTGTAAATACAGGGGATACACACCAGACTGAGGTAAAGCGCATAGAGAACAAGGAGAAGGGGGGATGCTTAAAGCAGGAGCTGGAGAGAAACGGAGGAAAGGGGCAGATGAAAGGGGAACAAAGGCAACAGACAAATGGGAAAGGGGCAACACACCCACATAGTGAAGTGAGTAGAAGAAAGACACAGGTACATATAGGAGCTGATAAACAGAGTAAAAAAACACCGAAACAAAAGACAGAACAGGGAGATGAGAGCAGTGAGCAAACAAATGAGCATGGGGGGAGTGGAGCGTGTAAGAACAGAGTGAAGCAGCAAGCAGTAAGGAAATGCAAGGAGGTACAGCTGCACGACACACAAGCGCCCAGCACGATGAGATACGCTGTGTGGGGACTGCAGCGCGTAAGCTGCTGTTATTGAGAATGTAGGAGGAGTTATTCCCCCACACTGACCCTCCGCCTTCAGCCTTGCCATTTATGCACCCATGCCACTCCTCACTGTTTTCTTTCACAGTGCAGAAAAAGCATTGAAAATACATCTTTTTTTCAATGTGCAGAAAAACTTTGAAAGAATGCATGTTGAAATAAACGCGTATCAGACATTTATGGAGTCACTGCTCACTGTTGAAATGCTGCTGTATGTTTGTGCTACCTTGACCATTTTTTCTTAAAGAATGATACAATGAATTCATGATGGCTTTGCAAACTACATCTGAAACAGGGGGATCACTATAGCAGGAAACTTATAGCAGTCAGGTGCTGGTTCCAATCTACAAAATTCTATGTACCAGTTTAGAAAGCTCTTACTTTGTTTAGAAATACTCCAAGTACCATTTTCACGGCATCCATTTAGTTATGTAAGTACAATATGTACCTAACCTAGAAACAAAACAGCTGGTGTAAAAAAATAGAATTTTAAGCTGAAAGTATTAGAAAAAAAGTTACAGCATTTAAGAATATATGGTACAGAAAATAAAAATCTGTGCACAAAATTTTACAAAATATGATGCATAATCATGCCTGTGTGATTCTGGAAGCATAATACTTGATCAAGTACTTTATTTCACACAAGCCATAAAAAGTGTATTACTTAATAACATACTGAGCTTCATTCCACCGAAATCTCAGTGTACTCACCACTGTACATTTCACTCTGAACTACATTTGCTTCCTCAAGATTTAAATCCTCAATAAATTGTGCTGTCTTTTGTTGCAAAAACATTTAAACTTACCAGGTTGCTTGGTATATAAATTGGAGGTCTATATTAATCATTTTAATTCCAGATTCCTGGGAGAGTCTAATATGCTGCCCACGAATGCACAGTAAGATCCTTCAGTGGTCCTTTGCCCAGCACAGCTAAAGCTTGGAATCAGTTACCCCAGCAGTTAAAGCAAGTTATGGATTTGAAACAACTCAGAAATACCTTAAATCAAGGTTTCTCAAATGACGAGGCCGGTCTCCATTGGGAGGGCTTGGTGTCCTGCCAGCAGGAGTTGCCATATTTTCACTTAGCATTGTGCAGAACAGTGTTGAATGCGAGGTAAATATATTGTGATTTATAAAATTATGGGTCAAATCAGCATTTTCTAAGATGAAATGGTTTAATGACATGATTACTCAAACATTGGATTAATCATTTTATTTTTTGCAGGACTGAAAAGTCCAGGTTAAAACTGGCAAGCAAGCACAATATTTAAGTTAAGATCCGAAACAGGTATGCACCCTCTCAGGCATGGGTGACTGACTTTTTTTTTTAAAGCAGTAGGTACATTTGCACTGAGTGGTAGTAGTGACACCTTCAACATCAAAAGTTTTGATAACACATTGCATCTAAAAGTCAAATGAGTTTTACACATAAGCTTCTGTTGATTTTTAGGCAGTTTGAAGTGCCAGCACAATCATTAAGCAGTTGATATGGTGTAAGAAATGACAGCATATCAGTACAGTAATGTAGGCACCTTTCTAATATACATATTTGAGGAGAAAGTTTGTAATATGTTGTAACATATACATGCTTAATTTTTATCATTTTTGTTAGTAGTACAAGACAATAAACCCCTTGAAAAGCTCAATTTAAGGAGTGATACAGTGGGGAGATTGAAATAAAAAGTAGAATTAATTTACTTCTGTGAAGGAGTGTTTTTTCTTGGAAAAGGACACAGCAACCCCAGTCACCTTTTTCTCTTGAATCTCCCATGGGAGGCCCAAACTTGTTTCAGGGGAGGCACAAGCATGTCTAAAAAAGTACTTATTTAAATTTAGTTTTAGATATTTTGTGTGAATTGATTAAGCAAACTGAAAGAGGATAATAGGTGAACTTATGTATTTATTTAGAAATCAGTGAACAGGAAAGGCACACTGAGCCAAGGCTCATATCAGGTGTACCCAGGAAAGGGTAGGGAGCGAATGTAATTCAAAAGGTAACTGCAAAACAGTCCAGCAATACAAAATGAGCAACAGTGCAAACACTTAGGAACAATGAGCAAATAATGAGAGGTAACAACTGACCAATAAGGCTAATGGCAGAATAGTCCAATTAAAATGTTTAAGCCGAGAGCCGCTAGGAGCAGGAGCAAGAGAGCAAAAGGATCCCAGAGAAGTTGCTTAAGAGCAGTGTAAGAGGGGGAGAGGCAGATGTTGGTAGGAAGGTTATTCCAGGCAGCAGGGAAACAAACAGAGAAAGCAGTTTGGCCCATGAAATTGCAAGTGGAAACAATGGTCTGAAAATAGTGGCACAAGTAGGAGTGGCCTGGGGAGGCAGGTTACAATAAGCTGAATAAAATAACAGCCAACTACTCAGAGGGGTTTCATTTTATCCCTGATACACTGTGCAAAGTATGCTAGTATTGCATGGGGAGGCCCAAGATTATGTCACTATTTGGGGGAGGCTCAAGATAATTTCCTTGGCTTGCGGGAGGCTCATTATGACAAAGTCTGAGAACTAATGCCTTAAATGATTATTACCTAGGTCTTTTTCCTTGCAGTTGTTATTAAGGGAACCTATGGCTTTGCATTTGAGAATATGTGTTTGCTTTTTTGCTTTGTGCAGTGTTTAATGTGTACCCAACAGTGGGTGGTAATGTGCTATACTGGACCACCAGGGCAATGAGGCCCACGTTGCAGGCAGAGGGTTTTTAGCCCCTGAAAGGTCCAGTATAGCATAATACCACCCACCCTAGAGGGTATTATTACACTTAGAAAATGGGTACTGTCTTATAAATGTTTTTTAAAAAAATGATTGTGTTTAACTATTGAAAGTCTTTGGTATTTCATTTATGTTATAATAAAGCAGTTCCTTCACCTACATTAAAGTGCAGTGTTGTCATAGTCACCCCCCTCACACCTGCTAAACACACCCAGGGCTTACACTGGTAAAATGATTTTTTTTAAATGTTTTTATTTCCGGTCAATTAAGACTACCGTGTGCTTCCTCGGCAGCAGTCCCTCCAACATAACAGTCAGAATTTGTGACAGTCACTGAATCAACAGACAGTAACCTTCTGGTTTTGTGTGTGTGGCAAGAGCAGGGAGGCGTGTGATGAGTGGGGATAGAAAATAGGGAGGTGAAGAGTGTGCACAGACCCACAGGACTGCTGTAGCTTTTTTTTTTTTTTTTATATTTTGTCTTCTTTTTGCCTGGGAGTTCCCCCATCAATCTCTGCCCTGGTCATGGCCCCATGGAGCTTCCACCAACTGCCTATTGCCCGCATACATAGATACATAGGCAGTGTCAGCAGATAGGGGCCTGTGGCCCACCCAGTCTGCCCATTTGAGCTTGTAAGTTCAGTTTATGTTTTCCTAGAAGACTGTTGCCCCTTACCCCTGACCTCCAGAATTCCTTTATGTCTATCCTTAGTTTATGTTTATGTCTAAACTTAGAAAGGAGATTGAGGGTCTGCAGGAGGAACTAAGACAGGCAAGGCAGATTGGGGTGGGTTTAGCCCAATACTGGAGGGAGGAAGAAGGGGAGATGAGGGAGGGCGATTTAAGCCAACAGTGGTGAGGAGAGGGTCAGAAGAAGGGAAGCAGAGACAAAGGGGCCCAGGCCTGGAAGAACAATTGCCGGGGAAACCAGGTCAGGAGACAAAAGACAAATGGAAGGAGGAGATAGGGACTTGTGAGGGGAGGCGAAGAAGTGGCAAAAGTCATGGAGTGGAAAGGAGAGAACAGGTTACTATGAATAGAGAGGGAGCGGGCATTTGTGAAGGGCCTTCAGAAAATAGTTGTGCTCTGCTAGAGAGGAAGAAGGTGGAGGAGGGAATTGATGAAATTAGAGGAGTAATTGATAAATGCCTGGACCAAACTGCAGCAGGGGGAAGTTCTGCTGGGAGAATTGCAACAGGGGAGAAAGGGGAAATAATGTGCAGGAGGAAGAAGAGGAGCTGGAAATGAGAGTGGGAGATGAATGGAAGCAAGCAGGGAGTAAGAGGGGTGGAATCTTAGTGTTGGGTGACTCAATACTAAGAGGAGTTAGGTGGGGTAGCAAGGGGGAGAGGCATAGTCGCATTTGGGTGGAGGCCATGCCGGAATGACAGCGGAAAGGGTGGGACAGTCTGTTCTGAAATATGCTGGAAGGGGTAGGGACAAGCCTCATTTAATTATACATCTTGGGACAAACGACCTGGCTGACAAGACAGTAGATACAGTCCAGAGGAGGTTTGAGGAACTAGCACAATTATGTGAGGGGGCAGGAAGATCAGTAACTTTTCAGAGATACTTCCGTGCAAAGGCAAGTACAACAAGAAAGCTGAGAATAGAGGAATTTAACGGATGGCTAAGAACCTGGTGTTGTGCTAAAGGATATGGGCTATTGGGGGGTGGGAGGGACCTGGAGGACAGTAGTCTCTGTGCCAAGGACAGACTACACTTGAGTGAGGAAGGAAAGAAAGTGTTGAAACAGAGGATGGAGCAGTACATAGAGGAAGTTGAGAATTTAAACTAGGAGTGGGGGTGGCATTTGGGAAGAGATATGCAGAGACCACAGGTTGGGAAACCATATGAGCTTACCCCCATAACAGTGACAAAGGACAAATGGCAAGTACTGTTGGTGATGCTAGGAAAGGAGGACAGGATGGGAGGGGAGAAAAGGGTGGAAGGTGGTTATCCTATGCTAGGAGCCTTGGGAGGAAAACTGCAGAGTTACAGGTTCTCATGGCAGAGGGAGAGTGGACATTGCAGCTATCACGAAACATGGGCCACCCAATACAATGACTGGGACCTGTCTGTACCAGGGTACAGGTTATTTCAGAGGGACAGGGTGATTGGAAAAGGAGGGGGTGGCACTATATGTGAAGGAAGGACTGAAGTGTGTAAGGGAGGAAGGGAGGAGGGTAGTACGGAGTCACTTTGGATGCAAATCCAGGATTCCAAGAATAGGATTTTAGAATGGGAGTGGTGTACAGGCCACCATCTCAGATGAGGAGTTAGACAGGAACTAGCGGGACAGATCAGGAGGACCTGAGAAGGGTAGTGTGGGTACTGTGGGGGACTTCAACATGCCAGGAGGGACTGAGCACCCAACAACCAGGAACAGAAGGGAGCAGGTACTGCTGGATGCCTTCCAGGACAGCTTTTGCTGCAAATGGTCAGTGAACCAACCAGGTTAGGGAATACCCTTGACCTTGTGCTGGCAAGTGGGGACTTTGTAAGAGAACTTACAGTGGAGGAACTGCTGTCAGGGAGTGACCACCACTCAGTATGGCTCACATTGGATATGGGCAAGGAAGGAGTGGAATCTGGCACAATAGTACTGGACTTCAGGAGGGCCGACTTTGGGAGGATGGGGGAAGTGGTAAAAGGGTACCTTGCTAGAATTCAACCCAGTATGGACACTAACCAGAGGTGGGAGCTCATAAAGCTGGGGATAGTGGAGGCAACCAAAACCTGCTGCAAAGCCCAGAGCAAAAAGGCTAGGGCTAAGAAACTGATCTGGTTGAGCAAGGAGGTCATGGAAATGGTAAGGAGGAAAGAGCTGCCTTTAGGAAGTATGAGAAAACAGGGAGGGGAGGACAGGAGGAGTACTTGACAGAATCGAAGGAGGTGACAAGGGCAGTAAGGGGAGCCAAAGCATCTACGGAACTCAGGCTAGCACAAGGCATTAAGAATGGGGAGAAAGACTTCTTTAAGTACATCAGGGAGAAAAGGAGCTGTAAGGACCACATAGTAAGGATTAGGAAGGAGGGGGTTGGGTGGAAGCAGGGTGCGATAAGGCGGAAGCACTAAATGAGTACTTCTGCTCAGTATTTACTAAAGAGACTAGGGGGGTGACACCCAAGGTGGGAGAAATGGCAGAAGCAGGGGGGAAGAGGTGACAGATGGGGAAATCATGGAAAGCAGAGTTGAGAGGGTTTGAAGGCACTGAGGGTGGACAAGGCGCCAGGCCCAGATGGCATCCACCCCAGGGTACTGAAGGAGCTGGTACAGGTCCTTGCAGGACCTTTGGCAGACCTATTTAATGCCCTCACTACATTCGGGGTATGTACCTGAGGACTGGAGGATGGCTCATGTGATGCCCTCCACAAGAGTGGCCCCAAGGATGAACCGGAAACTACAGCCAGTGAGTCTCACATCCATCGTGGGTAAGCTAATGGAGACTATCCTGAAGGAGAGGCTGGTGGCCCTCCTAGAGGCCAAAGGACTACAGGACAGCAGACAGCATGGTTTCATATGTGGCAGATCCTGCCAAACCAACCTGGTCAAGTTCTATGACTGGGTAACTAGGCACTGACAGGGGCCATGCAGTGGATGTCCTGTATCTGGATTTCAGTGAGGCATTTGACCCAGTGCCACATGGAAGGCTGGGAAGGAAGTTAGAGGCACAGGGGCGGGTGCAAAGCTGGTGAGATGGGTAGGAAACTGGCTGCAGGAAGGCAACAGAGGGTGGTGGTGAGTGGGGAGCTCTCACACCCAAGGGCAGTGATGGCGGTGTTCCACAGGGCTCGGTGTTGGGACCAGTGTTGTTTGGGATATTCATTGCAGACATATCATGGGACATCAAGAGCAAGATTAGTCTATTTGCTGATGATACCAAGGTAGGCGCGGTGGTGGATGACCTAGGGGGATGGCAGGGGTTGCAGGATGATCTGGCAAAGCTTGAAACCTGGTCAGACACCTGGCAACTGGGCTTTAATGCCAAAAAGTGCAAGGTGCTGCATTTTGGGATGAAGAACCCAAGGAGGAGTTACCAGCTAGGGGGAGTGCAGCTAGCCCAGACAGAGGAGGAGAAGGATCTGGGTGTGCTCATTACAGGGTCAATGAACAACTCGGCACAATGTAGGAAGGCAGCTGCAAAGGCCAACAAAATGCTGGGTTGTATTGCAAGGGGTATATCCTCGAGGAGGGAGGAGGTGATTCTGCCACTGTATAGGTCATTAGTTAGACCACACCTGGAGTACTGTGTGCAGTACTGGCGTCCGTATCTGAAGAGGGACATTAAGTTACTGGAGGGGGTGCAGCACAGAGCGACAAAGATGATCAAGGGGCTGGGGGACTTATCATACGAGAGGAGGTTGAAGGAGTTGAACATGTACTCACTGGAGGAGAGGAGAGACAGGGTGACATGATTGAAACCTTTAAATACATGAAAGGAATAAACAAGACAGCTACAGAGGGCTGTTCAAAGTAAGGGAGGGAGGGACACCAGGGCCATGATATGAGTCTGGAGCGAGGAAGGTTCAGGAGGGAGATGAGGAGACACTTTTTTATAGAGAAGGTGGTGGCTGAGTGGAATGCGTTACCTGCTGAAGTGGTATGTAGTAGAACAGTGGACTGCTTCAAACGAGGATGGGACAGGACAAAAGTGAGGGTAAATGAAGGGGAAGGGTGGAAGGGAGGGGCAGCTGCAGAATAAAGGGTGCTAGCTGCACATTCGAGCAGACTTGATAGACCTCTAGGCCTTTATCTGCTGGCAAATTTCGTATGTTCGTATCCCATGCATTCTTAAATCCCGTGATTGTTTCAGCCCACCACTTCCTCTGGCAGGGTGTTCCACTTGTCCACCACTCATTATGTGAAGAAATTCTTCCTCACGTTTCCTCTGAATCGTCCTTCCTCCAACTTCATCCCATGCCCTCTAGTCCTGGGACATCTTTTGCTTACCACCGGAGGGCGGGGCCGTGGCACTGGTTCCCCTAATTCTGGTGCTGGGGGAGTGGCAATGACTAATTGAAGCCCAGGGAGGGCTTCATCTAGACGGAGGCTCTCCCCTCCATTTTTTCTTGATTTTTCCTCTGGGAGGTGGGCAGGTGCAATGACATCCATGGTCTGCCCCACCTCCATTAGATGCGAGCGCCGGTAGCTGTGAGACCCCCGGCCTCTGCCAGGGGGTCTGTCTCACACTGGACACTTCCCCACCCTACCCCCAGAGAAGGAGAACAGTCAATAGGATGCTCTATCCTTCTCCTTCTGGCAATCTGGGTCAGTTCCCGAACCCAGGTCGCTGGCATCGCAAGCGGAAATCCAACTGTTGCGCCGGTGGGCCGGCACTGCAGCTTTTTTTAAATTTAATTCAGCAATACAAATGTGCTGTTCCATGGCTCCCCCCACCCTGCATACATTTGGGCCATGTGGTTCTTAGGATTGCATTTCAGAAAATAAAATCAAAGCAGCTCAGTGGTGAGAAAACAAGAGTATGGGGTGGGACACCTGCTAATGATCTGTCTCCCCTTCCCCAAGTCCCGAATGGCAGTATTTTTTTTTATTCCCCCCATGTCATGACAAGGAGATGGCATAGCGCTGAAAATGGAGGTCGGAGGCTTTAAGAAGATAGTAAACCATCTTGTCAGAGCAGCTCTGTAGGAAGAGTGGAGTGCAGTCAGGATGCAAAAGATAATTTGCGAGGACTGGATCCACACCTGCTCCAGTCTAAGGGTTTTGTGTAAAGATGGTTGTGTCCCTGCTAAAAGTGAATGGGGAGCCATAGCCAAGCATGGTGAAGTGCTGACCGCAACACTGACTTGTCAGCAGTGTGAATGGTTGAAGGCATGGCAGTTGGACAGAAATGGTGTCCAATATTATCGCAAGGGTTGGGCTGGAGGCCTGAATTACTCATTTTCTGTTGCCTCCCCCTCCTCCCAGTTTTGTACCATTATTACCATTAGGGTTTGAAGGCACTGAGGGTGGACAAGGCGCCAGACCCAGATGGTGTCCACCCCAGGGTACTGAAGGAGCTGGCAGAGGTCTTTGCGGGACCTTTGGCAGACCTGTTTAATGCATCACTACACTCGGGGTGTGTACCTCAGGACTGGAGGATGGCTCATGTGGTGCCTCTCCACAAGAGTGGGCCCAAGGATGAACCGGGGAACTATAGAGCGGTGAGCCTCACATCCATTGTGGGTAAGCTAATGGAGACTATCCTGAAGGAGAGGCTGGTGGCTCTCCTAGAGGCCAAAGGACTACAGGACAGCAGGCAGCATGGCTTCATACATGGTAGATCCTGCCAAACCAACCTGGTGGAGTTCTATGACTGGGTAACTAGGCAACTGGACAGGAGCCATGCAGTGGATGTCCTGTATCTGGACTTCAGTAAGGCATTTGACTCGGTGCCACATGGAAAACTAGGAAGTAAGTTAGAAGGCACAGGGGCAGGTGCAAAGCTAGTGAGATGGGTAGGGAACTAGCTTCAGGGAAGGCAACAGATGGTGGTGGTGGGTGTGGAGCACTCACATCCAAAGGTAGTGACAAGCGATGTTCCACAGGGCTGTGTTTTAGGACCAGTGTTGTTTGGGATATTCATTGCATACATATCATTGGACATCAAGAGCAAGATCAGTCTGTTTGCTGATGATACCAAGGTAGGAGCAGTGGTAGACGACCTAGATGGATGGCAGGGGTTGCAAGATGATCTGGCCAAGCTTGAAACCTGGTCAGACACCTGGCAACTGAGGTTTAGTTCCAAAAAGTACAAGGTGCTGCATTTTGGGATGAAGAACCTAAGGAGGAGTTACCAGCTGGGGGGGAGTGCAGCTAGCCCAGACAGAGGAGGAGGAGGAGGAGAAAGATCTGGGGTGCTGATTACAGGGTCAATGAACAACTCAGCACAATTTTGGAAGGCAGCTGCAAAGGCCAAACAAATGCTGGGTTGCATTGCAAGGGGTATATCCTCGAGGAGAGAGGAGGTGATTCTGCCACTGTATAGGTCATTGGTTAGACCGCACCTGGAGTACTGTGTGCAGTACTGGTGCCTGTGTCTGAAGAGAGACATTAAGTTACTAGAGGGGGTGCAGCACAGGGTGACAAAGATGATCAAGGGACTGGGGGTCTTATCATATGAGAGGAGTCTGAGGGAAGTGAACATGTACTCGCTGGAGGAGAGGAGAGACATGGGGACATGATTGAAACCTTTAAGTACATGAAAGGAATAAACAAGATGGGTACAGAGGGGCTGTTCAAAGTAAGGGAGGGGGGAGGGACACCAGGGGCCATGATATGAGACTGGAGCGAGGAAGGTTCAGGAGGGAGATGAGGAGACACTTTTTTACAGAGAGGGTAGTAGCTGGGTAGAATGCGTTACCTGCAGAAGTGGTATCCAGTAGAACAGTGGACTGCTTCAAAAGGGGATGGGACAGGACAAAAGGGAGGGTCAATGTAGGGAAGGGTGGAAGGGAGGGAGGGGCAGCTGCAGAATAAGGGCTGCTAGCTGCATATTCGAGCAGACCTGATAGACCTGTAGGCCTTTACTGGCAAATTTCGTATGTTCGTATTATTACTTTTTCTTTTCCTTTTTTTTGAGTATTTTCACAGTATTACAGTTACGAGATGGTGTCTACCATCGGCAGATGTACCGCGAGCAGAACTCTTCAGTTCAGAAAAATAATGCAGATCATGGCCCTGTAATGGAATCAGGATCTGGCAGTTGACTGTGTTTAGTTCTGAGGTAAGCACAGTCTGTGTTACTAAAGCCATAACATTATTAAAAATGTTTTCCTTGGTTAAAGACTATGAAAAAAATAATGTAGCACGGGGGCTGGACCTCTCGCTAAGCGAGACAAAAAATGGTGGCTATTTAAAACTTAAAATTCCATTGGCACAGTGATAATGGTTATCAGGTCAGCTGGGACTGGTACTTTTAATACCCGGGCTCTGTTGTCTGATAGATGCCCACTTTTCCAGGACTATCAGCCAATCAGTGCCTTGGAATTTCTTGGCCCATTCTCCAAAGTGCTACTGATGTCTCAAAGAAAACTTTAAAAAACAAAATAATTAGGTACAATTCTGCTTGCATTCCATATATATTCTACTGTATATACACTCCTCCTCATTATTTATTGCTGAGGAAATTTGCAAGAATACATGATCATTAGCCCATAGAGTTCCTTTAGAGTTCATTTGCCTCTGTAGCTTACTCCCTACTTCATGCCACTATCTTCTGTTATAACATCACAATCTGTTGCCATGGGAGTAACCATGTTGTCACAAGCAGCGCATTATGAGCTCAGGTAGGGAGACAGTACCAGGATGAACTCTTCAGGGCAAAGATCCTGTTTTCATGCAAATGGCCTCAGCAATAAATAATGGGGAGGAGAATAACAGAAATAGTGTGAAATACAAACTTCACTATGTCTAATTATTATGTTTGGTTAAAGTTCTTCCAAACATGTCAACTGCTCTTTAACCTTTTATTGTGATGTATGCACTACATCATGTTTAATGTATTGCATTTTTGATCTATGATTCCAGGCGACTCCTGAAAAAGGAGCTGGTGTCCCTCTTGGCAAACTCAGTAATGAAGAGAATGAAATGAAGTGTTAGATATTAATGTTTTAATAATACTTAATATGGAATGCAACCAGGAGTTCATATTCCTTAGAAAATTGGCAACATTTGACAAATGGGAACATTTTGCACAAAAAATGGACTTCATCTGAACAGTTAAGTGAAACTTCTGGGGGACATGAACACGGTCAACACAATCACTGGAAAGACTTTCAGTGAATCAAAGGGAGGGCAGGGCTACTGGTAAAGAAAACTGAAAGAACAGTGGACAAACATGGAAATTCTTTCAAGGTGAACAAGGAGTCAGGCAAGACCAGTGATACAACCAGAAACACTGGCAAGGGACAAAAGAAACAGGTGAGAAACACAATGTGTTTGTTTACAAAATGCTGACTAAGGAAAAAGATGGGTGAATCGGAGTCACTGATCGTGGCTGAAGAACAAGACTTAAATGAAGTAACAGAGATGGTGAGATGGAAATGATCTATGGACATGGAGCTCAACAACTATAAATTGTATTCGGGTAGATAAACTTGGAAAGAAGGAGGAGGGTTAGCATTATACATCAGATGACAGCTACAGGTACTTGAAATGACCTCAGTTCCAAAGGGAGCTACACACTTTGACTAAGGGTATGAAATGAAAGGGGAAATACAGTTATGATTTGGTTGTGCTATAGCTCACCAGATTAGAAAGATGGTAAAGACATAAGAAGAACAGTTATATGAGAACTGAACTGACCATAACAGTAGATCTTCATGAGAATCTCCGCCATTGGGCCACACCACTGGAACTATAAGTCATCACATGAAAACTTTTGCTAGCTGGGAGGGCACCCATGATGCTGTGCAGCATCTATGTGTATATAAACATGGTGACCCCATCACTTCTCAGTTCTTACTGGAGATTAGCCTTGGAGGACCTCCAATCATGGGGAACCAGGAGATGAGACCAGCACCAGGCCTACAAATAGAGGCATGGTGCCGGATATAGGATGCACGGAGTGGATTTTGAGGTACAGCATCTAATATGATCCCCACTGTAAGCAAAAGAGGAACAGGGGGAGGGGCAGCATAGCCTAATGGAGGGGATTCTCTCGAAGATCTACCATTTTGGTAAGTTCTTACATAACTATTCTACCTTCTTTGAGGATATCTCCTCTATGGGTAAGTTCATGAAAAGGGGTTACCAAAGTGTGACATGAGGGTGAATTTTTCAAATCCACAATAGATCAATTTTAATAAGCTTGTCAAGACACTGTGACTGAAGAGTCAAAAAGGAACCAGATTATGACATAACTCACTAGCAGGGATTTGAGAAAAAATCACCTTCAGTATTGCATGAGGACACCAAACATTACATGTTCAACAGTGGACACAACTGGTGTTTAACTTGGAAAAAAAATTGTACTTTCTTTTTACTTTATTTTACTAAGCATTTCAAGACACTATGACCCAGGAGTGAAAAACGGACTATGTTGTGGGCTAACTCCATGTCGTCATACCTGAGAGAAAAGCACCTTCAGTGTTGCATGTGCAATGGGGATACCAAACATTGCATGTGCAAGACTGGACACAACAGGTGTTTAACTTGAAGAAAAATATATGTTACTTTAATTTTTCATTTATTTTATTAAGCATTTCAAGATACTATGACCCAATTGGGAAAAAGGACAATGTTGTGGGATAACTCCATATCAGACATGAGAGAAAAGCAATTTCAGTGTTTCACATGCAATGGGTACAACAAGCGTTGCACGTGCAACAGTGGACAGCACACAACTGTTTAAGTAAAAAAAAAAACATTGCCTGCACCCCTCTCTCATCAATGTCCTGCAATACATTTAAGACCCAATCCCAAAAGAAAATCACCCACTCAAAAAAGCTGGATGCTTTTGCTGAAACTTTGAGAGCATGTAAAAATGCAATTCGCTTGGACACCACAGTTCCATGCGCTACGCAAAACTTGAGTGAACTAGAAATTTTATATGCATTGAAAAACTAGGGTGAAAATGTTTTCATTGACAAAAGACAACACCCGAGGCAGTTTTTAACATAAATTTACTAAAGTGCAACTAAAATAAAGTCTTCATAGAAGCAGTGGAATGTACTGTGGTTTTGCATGTCACATTTTGCTAGGGAAAATCTGGAGCTGGACATGGAATAAAAATAACATGGGTGCACCTAGGTTTCTCAAACTATGAAATGTATCTGTACTTATGGCTACCTTTTAAATGTACTTATCCTGACTGCTGTGGCTGTTGTTAATTTTTTTTTAATCAACATACAAAGTATTGGGCACATTGGTACCCGCTTCATGAACGTACCCCTATTAGGCTACACCTTTGGAACAATTCCCAAACATACAAAGTAAACTGGGAAAATGGCACTGTCTGATATGCAATCAAGACAGAAGGCCTTGCAGCACAGCAAGCCCAAAGTCAACATGTCTATGAAAGAGGATGTTCAGACTGTAATATCTAGTGAAAGCAAAACATTGCAGCATGTATGTCAGCATCAGGGACATTTTTAAGGCTGCATGGGCGTAGCCATGCTGACGTATTGGTATAGAAACATTGAAATTGTCAGCAGATAGAGACCGCTAGGTCCATCCAGTCTGCCTGTAGGCTGTATATATTGTATGTGTCCACTGACCCTATGTGATCAATGCCTCAATAGGAGATAAAGGGGCCTTGGCTGGACAGCTCTCCTGTGATCTTACACAGTGATGCAGTCTTTTTCACAGTGTTGTTTTTCCGCTGCCCTCCCCTCCACAGATCTCACAACCCAACCCGCTCCTGCAGAGGCTCTATTTCGTTCTGCCCATCACTTCCTGTTTCAGCAATAAATCTTTTTTGTATAAATCTTCTGTGTTCTGGAGTCATTTGTTGTTTTGTGTTTTTAGTCACATGATAACAGAATAAATGCATCTTTTGTACCTTTCATCTGTAAATGTATATAAATAAATTGACAAAATCCAGTGCAATCTTGCTCCAGGTTGCCTACCCATACTTGGACAAGTAAAAATCTTCCTGTGGTGTACACACACACATTCCTCTCCACCCCCACTACCACAGTATATGTAGTAGAAGAGCATGTCTAAAAAATAATTGCCAGTACATGCTTTTTAGAGGAAAAATTAAACTATGTCATAAAGAGAAGCCATCAGAACTTCAGAGCCATAACACACTGTTTTGCATTCCATTTCAAATACAACTAGTCTATTCTGTTATAAGTTTCCTAAATCAAATGAGACCAGTAAAGAAAGGGTTACAGCAATAGCAACAGCTGCTGTATGCCAAGTGTCACATTACAAATCCACCTTGAACTGCAGCAGACTTAGGAATAAACTGCCTGCATTTTTACACAGTTTCAGGTACATTCACATAGATTACTGTTTGTACATATTGACATGGTTCTCTTTCATGATTCTAAACATGTTTGTCTTTCAAATGTTTAGTACTGTAAACCCCTGCTTTCTCACCAAAGGATACAGCAGAATGGTCTGTGCTATAATTTGCAAAACTTTTTACAGTACAGAATTGCATAAAACAAATACCTTTCAATGCAGTTTGCAGTCCCAGAAGTAATCCACAGTAACGTATCAATAGCCCTAGGAAAACATAATGCGTTTTTATTTTTACATTTACTTTAGATAAAATAAAAAAAGGCTGCAGTGAGCTGCTACTTTTTGCAGTTCTGCTCAATATGCTTGGTATTCCCTTCCTCAACTACTTCCTGTTCCATCCTGCAATTTCTCTGACTTTCGTCTCTTGTTTACTGTGGTGCACAGTGCAGGCTGGTGACTGGGAAAGTTCACTAGCCCCACAGACTTTTTCACTAGGCCAGTGGATGTACTTATTTGTTATATTCTCCAGTACAAACCCACAGGGCTAGTTAAAGGAAAATCTTGCTAGCCTAACACAGAATCTGGCTAGTGGGCCAGTGCCAGTTTCACCCCCTGCATTCTCTCCAATGGGTTGCCATTATGTAAATATTTTTTTCTAATTTTATGACTGGGGTGTGGTCAGTACTGGGACTGCTGGTGGTTGGTGGTCAGTGTGGTAACTGTCAGGTACTGTACTCTCGGTATCGTTCACTCTCTTTTTATTATCGTGTTCTTTGTGGTAATGAAAACAGTGCGAACAATGCTGGGTCACAAAAATTAACACAGTCACAGATGTTCAAGAGTTCATTGACATGCTCCTCAGCACCCCCACCTCACCTGGTAGTCACTTTTCTTGTCAGCTTATCTGATTGGCCTGTTGGTAACTAATTCCATATCTGAGACTAGTCCTGGCAAGTCTAGTTAGTTATTAGGGGTAGGGACGGGAGTGTGAGTGAGGATTGTGAGTGAGTAAGTGTTAGGAGTTAGATTTTTTTACTTTTTTAGTGAGGACCTATTTTGTGGAGCAGCATTCTACATACCTGTAATCTGGGAGCTGCAGTGTGGAACATACCTAATGAAGTAGCAGCAGCAGAGCTCTGTGTGTGTGACTTGTTGGCGGTCTTCTACTGAGTGCCAGCAGAAAAAGGTGAAGAGTAATCCAGGAATTGGCAGTGTACAATGTTCCCGTAACACAGGAAGACCAGACTAGATTTTGTTGGGAAGTGGCTTGGAGGTAATGTGAATCCTCCCCAGTTTACTGCGCTGTGTGCTTCCCTGAACCATTTCAGGGAGGGTACTGCAATTAATTATGTGATGTGATTAACTGTAGCTGTTAACAGCAGCCGATAGTAAAACAAAGAGCATCCTACATGGCTGCTGTTATCGCCAAGTTATCACATACTGTAGGTGTGCGATTAACAATTACTAACATTACCGGCTATGATATAATGTATAGGGCTGGAATCGCTAACATTTTTGGAAGCAAACTTAATCTGTTCTACAGTACATTTCTGTAAGGGGGAGGGTAAGTCCTAAAACTTTTGAGCGAGGTTCAGAGGCAGTACTGTGTTAATGGTGAGGGTCAGTAGTGTGATTGTTGTGGTTGAGGGTGTCTGTGCTGTAACAGTCGAGGGTGGGGAGCCAGTGCGGTTATTGTCAGGGGGTGGCTGGCAAGTACTGTGACTGCCTGGGGAGGGCCAGGGCTGTAACCTTTGGGAGGGGCAGTATTGTAACTGTTAGGGGTGGGGATCACTGCTGTGTCTGTCTGTGAAGGATATCAGCCCTGTGACTGTCACAAGATGTAGGAGGACAGTCTTCTGGTAATGATGGTGGGTAGTGTTGTGTCCATTGAGGGTAGAGGTCAGTGCTATCACTATTGGGAGATGATGATCAGTGCTGTGACTGTTGGGCAGGTGGCCACTGTGACAGTCAGTGGAAGGTGTTAGTTCTGTGACTATTGAAGTAGTGGTACAGTTCTGTGACTGTTGGGGGTGGGGAGTTAGTCCTGTGACTGTTGTGAGTGAGGGGGCAGTGCTATAGCTGTTGTGGCTGGGTGGTCTATGCAGTTACCATTAGGAGTAGTGGGTCCATGCTATTATTGTCAGTGGATGGGAATTAGTGCTATGACCGATGGTAGAGGGTGTCAGTTCTGTGACTTTTGGGGGTGAGTTGGTTGTGCTGTGACTGTTGGGAATGGATGATCTATGCCGTTAGATTGGGTGGGGTATGATACAAACACACTCTGGGGGTCAGGCCCTCTGCTCCCACAGCAGCCCAACCTCGAAGTGCAATATGTGAATAGGAGACAAGCAGGGTAACCCTCCTATTTGTTTTGGGTCTGAACAACTATCAGTCTTGAGTTCTGGAGTCAAATATGAACCCTTTTTCACTAACATGCCCAGTTAACAGGTACAGATATCACACCCTCTTCAGGAAATGAAGTGCAGTACTTAAACCAGTGGGCACCTAACCTAGTTCATGATCCTCCTTTTCACTCAGTTGAGACCTTGGTATTTTTATTTTATTTTTTTTTTATTTTAAGAAGTAATCAGAATTACAACCCTTTGAGTCAGGGACTCTTTACAAAGGCTCCTCATCAGGAAGACAAATACATTAATAGCAAGCAACAGCAAGCAAAGTGAATGAGCTCAAATAAAAGCAAACAGCCAAAATTAAAGGCTGATTACAAAGGTCCCACATCAAGGTAAATCAGACATAAACAATAATGTGGACTATAATGAGTCAAATGAAGGGCAGAGTCAAAAACAGGCAGACTGAGAGGTGTAAAGGCAGAGGAAAACTCAGCCAGCGCAGTCACAGCAGCGGGAGGAGAGGAGGTGTTTCTTGAGAGCAGTTTTAAAAGGCCTCAATCTTGGTATGGAGGTGATAGCAACTGGCAGGGAATTGTACCAGGATGAGGTATGGTAATGGAATGACCTCTGTGCAAGGGAGGTCCTAACTCTGGGGACTTGCAGAGGGGAGCAGACAGCGCTGCATGTAGAGAAGGAGGGGGTAGATAGGCTTATGAGAGAAGACAGAAAAAGGGGGTCAAACCTGCAGTGATTTTTTGGTCAAAAGGCAAGATTGATAGGTAAGCCTTTCCTCCAGATTAAGGCAGTTAGAAAGGAAATACAGTGTGCAAATGTAGGTAAAACTTGGGGAACCTGTAAGCAGCCGGCAGGCCTTATTGAGGGATAGCTTAATTTTGTGCAGAGCAGTGTTGTCAGCAGCACCATAAATAAGCAGACCATAATCCACAAAGGATGGTACTGAGGATGAGATGGCCAGCCTTAGTGCTTCAGTGGGGAGACAGACACGATGGTGATACAGCAGGCTTATCCTAAAGTTGATGGCGGAGCAAAGGGAGCGGATGTGGTTGTGAAAGAATAGGGAGCGATCAAAGAGAATGCTGAGATATTTGAAGGAGGAGGTTTGTTCAAGAGGAAGAGGGTACTAGATAAAACTCAGAGTGGATAATCTTTATGTTTACTCTGGTGATGCACAAAAAGCATGGTTTTAGTTTTCTTTAAGTTCAAAACCAGCCTGTGGTCAGAGAACCAGCATTCAGCCTGGGTAAAAGAGTCCTGCAGGGAGTTTTGTAGGAGGAGAGGTTCAGCATGTGAGTCAAACAAGACAGCGTCATCCGCATAAAGTAGGTTTCCATTACAAGTGGAGGGGAGAGAATTCAGAAAGAGGCTGAAAAGCAAGGGACCTAGGATGGAGCCCTGGGGAACAACTGAATGAACCTGTCGGAGGCAGGAGACAGTTGACCCAATTTTGACACACTGGATGCAGGAGGAAAGGTAGTTGGAGAACCAGTTCAACACACCCTGCAAGACGCCAAGGGGTTGGAGAGAAGAGAGTAGAAGGGAGTGGTGAACAGTGTCAAATGCTTTTGACAAGTCAATGAAGACAGAACCAGCAACATGACCTTTGTCAACAGCAGTGTGAAAAATTGGAGAATTCAATAAGGGTGGTATTGGTGCTGTGTGCACGATGAAAACTGTTGTTGTTGATGGCAGAGGAGGTAATAGGCAGTGAGGTAGTCAGAGAGCTGATCGGTCATGATTTTTTTCCAGAGCCTCAGAGAGAGGGGGAAGATGGAGATCGGGCAATAGTTGTTGGGGGAGGTCCAGTCACCTTATTTATGAAGAGGGGTGATCACTGCTGTTTTCCAGGCAAGGGAGAATTGACTGAGGCAGAGGGAGCAGTTCAGCAATTTGGTAAGGGGGCTGAGGCATCTAGGACTCTTTTAAGCAGTTTGGTGTCGAGGGAGTCACTGCTATGACCCATGCCCTTAAGTGATCTGAGCAGGTAGGCTTTGCTTCATGAAGGTAGAGGACCTTGAACTAGAATGGGGGATGAGCAACTGGATCAGAGGAGAGGGTGTTACTGGGTAAAATATTTTGAGGGAGAACAGCTGAGAGGTCAGAGAATGAACTATTTAAGCAGTCAACAATGGCCATAGGATCAGTAGACAAGGCACCGTTAACAAAGAGATGGACAGGGGGGGTCATAGCCTTGCCATTAAGTTCCATGATATTGTTTCAGAAATTATGGGATGAGCCCCAGGAGGTGGCAAGAGTGGACCTGTAGTGTTCAGCCTTGGCTTTATGGATAGCCCAGGTACATTTATTTCTAGTGGTACAGTAAGCTTGCCTGTCTGCTGTCCTATCATATTCAACAGTCCCGTGCCAAAGGTTGTATCTGTAGCGCATGAGATCAAGCAGAGATGGAGTGACCCAAGGAGTTTCACAGTCCTTGGAGATAACTTTGGAAAAGGAAACAAAGGTGTTGTAGGCCTTGTTGAAAACTTGGGTAAAACAGAAGGGCAGAGTCAATATCAGGGGTATGATCAATGGGGGACCAATCACAACCAGCAAGGTACTGTTTTAGTTTCTCTTACCTTGGTGCATATTGTAACACACTGTAAGCGCTTAACAGTTCTGTCAGAATTATCAACACTGTCCCAGCCTTCATCACTCCAATAGGGTTATTTGAGTTAAAAGTAATGCCTTTCAAAAGGAAGAACACCCCTTCTACCTTCCTAAGGTTGGTGAACCAGGTGTTAAATGGTTCTGAAGAGTATGCCATAGCATATTTAGATGATAATGCCATCTTCACTGCCAGCACGGAACACCTGTCCTACATTACGGAAGAGCTTGGCAGCATACAGAAGGCCTGGGCTCACTGTACAAGCTGAAAAGTGCCAGGTGTCCATGACTAAGGTGGCATACCTTGGGCATGTAGTGGGCCTGGGACAGTGCCATCCTAATCAAGCAAATATTGAGGCAATTGAGGCATGGCCCAGACCTGAAACACAGAAGCAGGTCTGGAGTTTTCTAGGGACTGCAGGATACTATAGAACATTTGTATCAAACTACAGTGCCCCGGCAGCTCCCCTATCTGGCATGTTAAAGGAAAAAAATGCCCAAAAAGGTAAACTGGAACAGCCTGTGAACAAGCCTTTACATGGCTAAAGGAGGCACTGTGCAGTGCTCCTGTATTAGCCAGTCCAGACTATAGTAAACCCTTTGTACTCCAAACAGATGCCTCATACATGGGTATTGGGGCAGTACTTAGCCAGACTTCTAACCAAGGAAAAGATCACCCTATAGTGTACCTAAATAAGAAGTTACTTCCTATGGAGCAGGCTTATTCTACAGTGGAGAAAGAATGCCTTGCAATGGTGTGGCAACTGAAGAAGTTAGAGCCATACCTTTACGGGTGGCACTGTGAGGTTCAAACAGATCGCAACCCCCTGGTTTGGCTGGCACAAATGGGTAAAACAAACAGTAGGCTTTTAAGATGGAGCCTTGCCTTGCAGGGTTATGACATGACCATCACTCACATGGCAGGGGCAGCAAATACAAACACAGATGGGCTATTGTGTCAGTTAGAGCAGTGAACTGAATTTGGGAAAATGCATCCCATGCCTAGGAATAGGTTTCTCCAAATTCAGTCTAGGAGGGAGGACTGTGATGCTTCACCAATCTGCTTGTTATTATTGGTATTATATTTATGATATAAATATATGTTTCTTGAAATTTCTGCTTGGAAAAATATGGCAGTCAGCACGAGGCATTGTGGGACCTTGGATTAAAAAAAAATACTATTCTTTCTCTGAGTGGAACATCTATTTAAGATCTTTCTTTAGAAACCAGTTTGAATAGGTTGCAAACCAGCCCCTTGTATAAAGTATTGCATTTGATGACCTATAAGGAGGAAAGGAACTTCTGACAGATACCTGTTAGATTTCTCACCACTAAGAGAAATAGCTTTGGAATTTCCTCTGAAGATCAAATGGGTAATTCTGACCTGGCATAAAGCTGGCTCACTAACTAAAAAAAAAAAAACTTTATATTGTAGTGGCACAGTAGTGCCACTATAGTTAGGGTTGTGTACCCCATTTAAGGTTATAGTCTGAAATTTTGCAGATTAATAACTTTACCACTGTATGATGGAGTTACCTGAAACTTAGCATGCATGGAGTGGTACCATAGATCTCTGGATCTGGCAAGTTTTGTAACTGTTGGATATATGGTTGTGGAGCTATATGGTGCCGTAGAAAGTCGTATTTACACTTTTTTATGCATTCTTTGCTTGCACCTAGAGGTCGCATGGTTTGTGCAACCAGTCCAAAACCTTCAGGGAACATGCAGCAGGGGTTCCCAATGTGCCTTTAGAAGATTTCATGAAAAAATATTAAACAGTTCAAAAGTTATTCAAAAAACAAGTTTCCAATTATTGTCAATGGGAAAAGTTAAAAAAATGTGACAGTGTCACAAATGCAGTTTTTATTTATTTATTGAATTTTGATGACCTGGTAGGCCCACTGGGCCCCGGAGGTCCCTTTTTCAGGGGCGACCTGGGAGTAACAATTACTTACAGGTAACAGATCAGTGCACTCAGTTAATTATAATGTTATTTGTCAAAAAGACTTCATAGGATTACAAGCGGTAAGTAGTGGAAGACATGCAGGCAGTTCGGACATAGAAGTTACACATAATGAAAACATTTTACATATCAAGTACATGTTGAGATTGAGTGTCTCGAGGTAAAGGCAAAGCAGTTGCTGAGGACATATGATACCTTCCTTATGGGCATAGAGGAAGGGGGATATGTTGATACATAAGTGCTCCCCATCCTTTGAGGGAGGTGCGTTGACCTACCGGGATGGCTTTAAATGGTCAGGTCCTATAACATAGGCATATGCTCCTATCGAGAAAGTGTGCCTTAAGTTTTGACTGGAAGCTGGTGCTAGACTCTGCCTCCCGTACCTCCAGGGGGAGGATGTTCCAGTTGGAAGTGGCGGTACATGCGAAGGACATGGACCCGGCTTTAGTCCTAGTCTTGGGAACCACAAGGAGGGTTTGGCCTGAGGTACGTAGATTCTGTGGGCTAATTTTAACGCTAATGAGACCATTAAGGCTAGAGGAAGGTGTGGGACCCATTAACTTAAAAGTAAGGCAGAGGGTTGGGTAGATGAGGCGAGCTTCCAGAGACAGCCACCTGAGCCTTGTTTGAGCCTCACAGTGGTGATCCTCGGGTGTGACAGAGTGGCAAAGCAGACTATCTTGTTGTACAAGGTCTGCAGCTTGCCTAGCTCCATCTTGGCCATGCCCTGGAGAACTGGGGCTGCGTAGGTGAGCTTTGAGAGAAGTATGCTAGCCGCAATTGCTGCCCTAGCTTTGGGGATAAGCTGGTCCTTTAGTCTGTAGAGGATTCCGAGTTTCCCATGGATGGCTTTGGTGATTTGGTCTACATGATTTTTTAGTGTGAAGCCTTGGTCCAGGGTAAGTCCAAGGTATTTGGTGGAGGTTACCACCTCAAGTTTTTCACCCCCCCTGGACTGAAGGTGTAGGAGCAGTGACCTCTCAGGACCCAGGGATCTTGGCCCAAACAGCATCACCTTCGTTTTGTTGGTGTTTAAAACCATTTTGTTCAGAGTGAGCCAGTCCTCCATCTGAAGGATGTCCTCTTGGAGGGCTGTCTCCAGCTCTATTAAGTTATGGAGCTCTGTAAATGACCGCATCATCCATACTGGATAACGCTGCTGCTCCCACAGTGTGTGCAGCTCATTTATGAACAAGCATGAAAAGAAGGGGCCGAGTATTGACCCTTGTGGTACCCTTCTTTGAGTGGTGCTAGGTTGAACATTATCCTTCCACTTGACCTCTGGGTACGTCCAGAAAAATAACTCTCAAACCATCACAGTACATGGGTGTCAAGGCCAAGTGAGCACATTTTTTGTAGTAGGAGTTTGTGGTTTACCAAGTTGAATGCTTTGGAGAGGTCTATAAAGACCACACCTGTACTGGCCCCTGAGTCACTATTGCTCAGTACTTCAGCCGAGAATTTGGTGAGCACCATATCTGTCCCATGCTTGACTCTGAAGCTGTGCTGTGACGGAGAGATTACCTGGTGGGTTTCCAGGTATTCTTGGAGTTGGGAGTAGACTAGCTTCTATACATAGATACATAGATACATAGACAGTGTCGGCAGATAAGGGCCTATGGCCCACCCAGTCTGCCCATTTGAGCTTGTAAGTTCAGTTTGTTTTCCTAGAAGTCTGTTGCCCCTTACCCCTGACCTTCAGAATTCCTTTATGTCTATCCCATGCATTCTTAAATCCCGTGATTGTTTTGGCCCCCACCACTTCCTCTGGCAGGGTGTTCCACTTGTCCACCACCCGTTCTGTGAAGAAATTCTTTCATGTTTCCTCTGAATTGTCCTCCCTCCAACTTCATCCCATGCCCTCTAGTCCTGGAACATCTTTTTCGCTTAAAAAAAAGTGTTTCCTGCACCCTGTTCCTCCCTGTAAGATACTTGTATGTCTCTATCATATCCCCTCTCTCCCTCCTCTCCTCCAGGGAGTACATGTTCAGTTCCTTCAACCTGTCTTCATAGGACTTGTGATGCAATCCATGCACCATCTTTGTTGCCCTCCTCTGAACCTTCTCTACCCTGTCTATGTCCTTACATAGGTATGGTCTCCAGAGCTGTACACTGTACTCCAGGTGGGGCCTCACTAGTGTCTTGTATAGCAAATTATGACCTCCCTTTTCCTGCTGGTGATGCCCTGCCTATACATCCCAGCATCCTATCTGCTTTACCTGCTGCCTTGTCACACTGTTTCCCCTACCTTAAGGTCATCAGAGATGACAACCCCAAGATCCCTTTCCTGCTTGGTGCATGCTATATCCTCATCCCCCAACTGATATATTCTATATTCTATATGTTCTATAGGCTTCTCCTGTACTTTCGCAATAGCACACAGCAAGGAGATAGGCCTGTAGTTCCCTATGGGCTCTGTTGACCCTCCTCTGTGTATAGGAATCACTAGAGCCTGCTTCCAAAGCTCAGGTACAGACCCCCTCCATAATAGACCGGTTTATCAGCCAGGTAAGGGGCTTAGCTAGTGCTAGGGCTCCATCCTTGAGGATTCTAGTCTGGATCCCGTCAGGGCCCCCTGATCCTCTCAAGTGCAGGGATTTAAGGATGTTCAAGACCTCCTTTACCCTAACCAGTCTCAAGTGAAACAAAGGGCGGTCTAGGTCTGGGGGCCGCTATGCATTAAGCTCACTCCTGTTGTCAGGGGGTCCAGTCTTATATGCATCCAGGTTCGTGAAGTAGCTGTTAAGGGCCTCTGCGATGAGTGATCCCTCTTCAATTAATTTCCCATTAGCCATGATTGGGTCGGGGTAGTTTTTTTGTTCCCTTTGAGGAGTTCATTAATATGCAACCAGAAGAACCTAGGATTGCCTAGGTTAGTTTTTTGAAGGTTGGTGATATAGTCTTTTTAAGCTATCTTTATGGCATGCTTGCATTGGTTTCTAAGGGCCCTATAGCTAGCAAAGTCTGCAGGTAGCATCGATTTCCTGAACTTTTTCCAGGCCTTGTCATGGGTGGACATCAGAGCTTTTAGAGAGGGCAAGATCCACTTGTAGCAGCTTCCCTTTACTCTGTGGGTTTTCATTGGAGCTAAAAGGTCAGCGGTTCTGGTGAGGGTTGTCTGGAAAAATTTAACGGCCTCCTCCAGGTTAGGTAGGAGTCTTATTGGGCTCCAGTCGATGCCATCTAAGTAGCCAATGAATTGGTCAGGATGGAAATTAGAGTAGTCCTAGTGGTAATCGTTCTGGGCAGGACTTTATTCGCACTATTCTTCCAGATAGCAAATATCGGCCAGTGGTCACTCAAGGCATCGGCCAGGGTGCCAGCCATTTTTACATTACTAGGGGTTGAAGCCAGGACCCAGTCAATTGTGGAGTGCCTTCCCGATTTATGGTTCATTCTGGTCGGTAGAGAGATGACTTGGGCAAGGTGGGAGTCATGTAATATTCCGTTTATGGCAGACTTCGCCTCTTGGGCCCAGTTTAGATTGAAGTCACCCAATAAAATAAGCTCAGATGCAGTATCTACTGCTGGGTCCTTCAGGAGCATGTCCAGGGAGCAGAGCGCATTGGTAGGGGGGCTATATGCGCAGCCTACTGTGAGGTGCTTAGCGCCACCTAGCGTGAGTCGTAAGAAGATTGCTTCTATGTCCTGGGTCATGCTGTGGGGCATGCTAACAAGGGAGGACGTAAGTGTGTCCTTTACATATATAAGAACCCACCCCTTTCGAGGGTCTGTCCTTTCTGTAGAAGGCGTATCCAGAGGCAGCTACCTCGTGATCCAGAATGTGGGGCTTTAACCAAGTCTCAGAGACTGCTAGTATGTCTGGTTTGTATACTGCCAGCCATGCTTGGACTTCATGGATCTTTGGCCTCAGGCTGCAAATGTTCATATGCACCAACCTCAGACCCTTAGCTCTGTCCCAGACCTTATCAAAAGGGGAGGAAATTGATACATTAGGTGTCCCTGGCCCTGGGTTTGGTTGGATGTCCCCCCACCAGTAGCAACAGCGCTGCTAGCAAGCATCGGAGAGTGAGGGTTAGGGGTGGTATAGACTGTAAAGTTAGACAGGGGGTTAAGCTCCTAGTGAGGAGAAGGGATCTGTAGAGGATCCCTTTCCTAGAGAATTCATGCACCACAAGGAGTAAGATGTTGCACCTAGGAGAAGGGCAGCTGTAGTGTCTTAACGTGTGCTTTCCCGACCCCTCACAGGCATACGGGAGGCGGTAGATACTACTAATGAGCCAGTCCATCCCTAGTAGAGCCAGGATATATATTGATGCCAGGAAGATGCCCTTGTTCATGTTCCCAGGATTCATCTTGCAACTTTTCTGGGTTCCTCGCTTGGATCTCAGGTGCCTGGCCTAGTAGGTCATGGAACCTGGTTCTGGCAACTGATGCCGGCGGTTGCACTCGCATGCAGCACGTCTCTAGAGGATACCAGAGCAGGTTCAGGCCACCAGCCTGGTTATGTTAGACAAACGCAGCACACTACCTTTAAGTTCAAGGTTCCCTGTCTGATCTGCTATTAGTTATCATGATTAGCGTTAGTGGGGAAACATCAAAATCAGACCAACATGCAGGGGTACAAATAGCATTTCGCAGTGATGCATTAAAGATACAAGGTTCCCTGTTTAACTCAGGAATTGAAGGCTAGTTATAAACTGTTGTGCAGGGAACCCTCTATCCAGAACTTATCTATCAGCAGAAGTTAGTAAGATTTAAAACTATGCAATCACAGTTCCTTTTTTAAGCAGCAAATCAGTAGGCTAACAGTGATTAAGTCCTGTAGCTATGTATCTGTAGGAGACAGAAGATTCAGAGTCTAGCTAGGTAGCTGCAGGAGTCATTAGTTTCAGAGTCAGGGCAGTATTGTCCAGAGTGGTATGCTACTTCGTGATGAGGCAATCCGTTATATGGTTGATAGATCTGCCCCAAGGGAGAAAGGGACACCCTGCGGTGTGTCAGGCAGCTGCAGGAGAGAGAGAGTGTTGCAAATGACCTTTGCAGTGTTGCAAATCCACCATTTCGTTTTCAGGTTGCTGGTCACAGAACTGCTTGCCATTTAACATTGGGACCCTCTAGGGACACAATTCTTTTTGTGTTCACCTAGTCAAGCTCTGAGGATGCTAGCCATGTCTTTTTTGGGGGATTAAACACCCCAGAAATATGTTTTTGAAATTTTTGTAAACTGTAGTGTCACAAAGTAGTGTCGCACTTGTGACACTTTCATGATTTGTTTTGCGAAAGTGTCGCAAATCACGACACTACTTTGCGACACTATGGCCAAAATAACAGGAATTCTTTGCCACCATGCTGCAAAAGAATGGTTTGGTCTTTTGGGCAAGCTGGAGGGAAGAAAGCCAACATCCCACAGATATGTCTTTTAGTGGTTTGGTGACAAAATATTACAGGGCTACAAAGTTACGGCACTCCAAATATGACTAATTTTACCATAGGCTAACATTACGGTGTCAGCTGCACCTTTTGAGGCCCGTATCTTGGAAACGTTTTGAGAAACGGACTTTTCATCTGAAAAATGCTTAGTCCCCGGGGGTTAAATGCAAAACTAGCCAGGAAAGTCATAAATAATATGAAATTTTTTTTTCTACGTCGTTCTGTTCTTGAGATATAAGCAATTTAGTATTCCAAGTGTTCATTTTCTGCTCCGAGGGCCATTATTATTATACATATATTCTTTGTATTCACTGTGCTTCTGAATGCACTTTATGGGGACAAAAAGTGGGTGTGTTTGCATTACTGTTACAGTTAGCATTTCCGCTTGTGTTTCTGAGACCGTTTGCGTTAGTGTTTCCATCGCTGTGTGTGTTACCCTTTGCGTTTGTGTTTGCATTGCTGTTACTATTTGCATTTCCATTACTGGTTTCCAGGGGGCCACTTGCTGATCTTTCAGCTACAAGTGGTTTTCATTTTGAGCCGGGCCACACAGGGTGATGTCACTTTGTGACACATACCCTCTGGCCTGGCCCCTTCTTCTACTTCTAGCAAGAAGGTGTGCTGTGTAATGAACGAAGTTTGGCGTTCTATTGTATGGTGGCCAGTTTTTCACTCGCTGAGTATTTTCTCCCGATGGGACTTCTCTATACTGAAATATCTCAGCTTGAAATGAGAATGCTTGTAACATGATATTGGCCAGGTACAGCGAAACCACAGTAATTATTATTTTTGCGATTTAGTTGTGTTGTACTAAATAAAATAACATTTGGCTTATGAAACCCCTCTTTTTTCTATATATAGGTGGTAATGAACCAGACTCTACTCTGAGATTTTACAAAGAAACATAACAATCTCTCATTTTTGGAAGCTGTACTAGTTTGGCTATTAAGGTGATTTTTGAAAATAGCCCTTGGGATTATTTAGTGATTTAATATGATATCCAGAAAATATATACTTACAAATTTAAATTTGCTTATCTTTCTTGATTTGGAAACTAGACGGGGAATAAGGGTGACTTGGAAAAGCAAATGATTTGACACCCCCCAGTCTTCCCAATAATAGTTTTCATATTTAAGCTGGCCATCAACAGAATACCACAAGTATCTTTATTATTTGTGCAGATTTGCTCCTTCTGCTTGATCTATTTCGCTCTTTTTCTACTTTTCTGCTATTTTTTTCTCATATTCTATAATGAAATGAAAAAAAGTGGAAGTTATTACAATTTATTTACAAAACTCTCTTGCATGTGTTCTTATCCACAGAATAAGATTATATGTACATAAATAATGTGGAATTATGACTTTTAAGAAATGAAAAAAAGGCTCAAATGTCTGAAGAAGGAACATTTGAGTTCTGAAACATCACAATAATTTTGAAAATAAAAAGGAGCCACACTTTAAACCAATACACTATAAGTTCTGAATATTTTTCATAGTTATTCTAAAGAGAGTGCAAGGTTGAGTGGGGACTCAATCCTTTTTTGAACCTAGTAATTCAATAAATCTGCCATTTTTTTCTCTCGTTGCTTATCGGCCTAGTCAGTGGTCTACCCCATCCCAAAACCCAGTACAATGACACTATGCATCATAAATGATTGTAAGAAAAATAAATGTAGAAACCTACAGTAAAAGCAATCACCTGTAGGAACTGTTAAAAACACAGCAGGGTTCAGCATCAGCGTTTAGCAGCATATTTGTTTCTTTCCATCCTGAAAGTCGGTGGCTGTATTTCAAACTCCCAAGCTGACAGGGCACACCGGCAAATGGTTTATAGCGGCAGCTGCTCCCCCAAAATGTTGCAGCCCCACACATACAACATTCTCCAGCCTGTAAATGTAGCAGCCACCTCAACTGTGTGTAAAAACCATTGTCAAGTGAGACAAAAGAAATAATAAAGTAATAAGAATTTGAGTGTGTGTTGCCTACTGAAAGAATACTGGGCAGCTCACTTCTCCTCATCCCTGTAGTACGCTTGCTCCCTAGAAGAACTCTGAAAATAATCCCGTTACAGCACAGCAGTCCCATCTTGATGCTGCCTGCCAGTTCCCCCCATGGCATTAGAACTCCAGCGCTAAAAACTGAGCTGACCTAAGCAAAATTACTATTAATGTGTATACCATTTGCAGCAGACACAGGATTTCTGTAAAATATGCTGAGTTCTGCCGACTGCTGCACTGCCACACAAGACTCAAAACCTTTTGCTCTCTCGCAACTTCATCCTCCACGTAGCCACCTGCTGTCAAACCTTCAGTTTAAAAAAATAAAAATAAAATGAAGCTACTAAATTGTCTCTTCTTCTCTCATTGGTCATGGTGGGGGGGTGATCAGTAGTATCCCAGTGTCCTGAATGAGATTCAAAAGGGGGGGCAATAGACTGATGACAGTATACAAAAAAAAAGCATCTCAGCCTGTATGTTTCTGTGGATCTTTGCAGGAGAGAAATTCAACTTTCTACAAAGAAGCTGGACTGTGTGTGTGTGTGTGTGTGTGTGTGTGTGACCATGACAACCAGCTAAAAAAAAAAGCCACATCATTCTTCTATAGGCGGACAAACTATTTTATTACAAAACTCATTTTATAATAATATTTTTGTTTATTAGACAATTTTTTTTCACAGTGCCCATTTTCTAAGCACAATAATACCCTCCAGGGTGGGCAATATGGGAAATACCAGATCTTCCAGGGGCTATAAGGCCCTCCACTTGCGGCGTTGGGCCTCATTACACCCCTGGACAGTCCAGTATTGCTCAATACTGTCCACCCTGTTGAGTATAATTGCTTACTTACCATGGCACTATGCACAAATATGCGCTACCATAAAAACATAACCGCAACACTATTTTTTACATTCACGGTTGTATTCCCATTATAAAGATAGGAGTGCTGTGATCATATTTTAAATGATCGTGATAACCCTGCATGACTGCATTTTCTTACATGTTGTTTTCTTTGTCACTTGATTGTGGCAAGCTGCATTGTGATACTGGCCTGAAATTTTCTGGGTGGCAAGCCTAGTGCCACAGATGTGCCTTTCAGTGGTTTGTTTAAAAACGTTCAACAGGCACATAGTTACAGCATTTTGAAGTTCTGAATTTTCCCATAGGATAACATTGTGGGAGTCTTTTCTTTGTCACTTCATCATGGCAACATGGATCGTGCTATTGGTCTGAACTTTCCAGGGTGCAAAGCCGTAGCCCCACAGTTGTGCCTTTTGGTGGTTTAGTGAGAAAATATTCAACAGGGCCATACTTACAGCATTCCAAAGTTCAGAAATGTTCCCATAGGATAACACTTAGGTGCCTGTGATGCCTTTCAGAGCCTGTATCTTGAAAACGGTTCGAGATACAGACTTTTCGTTGGAAAATTTCTTAGTCCCCCTAGTGGGACTACGTAGAGAACTAGGTTACAAAGCTATGAAAACCCTGAAATTTGAATTTTTTTCCTACCCTATATGGTTCCTGAGATATTTGTGAATTAGTATTCCAATTGCTCATTTTCATGGCTCAAGGTCACAATTATCACCTCCGGCTTAACACTTGCATTGCATTTTGATGCCGCTATCTTTGAAACAATGTGAGACAAGGATCTGGTTGATTATTCCTGCATTCACTACTCAGTGTCATGATTACAAGAGACAAATTTGTTTCATAACTGCTATGGTTAACGAGATATGGAAATATTACAGTCACAAGGGCTCCTAGCCTTATTGGGCTGCAGTATGGCTCGGGCCCTGTGCTGACACACACACACACACACACACCATTATGCCCAACTGAGTGGTTGGTGGGAGCCTCAAGGTTCTCCATCAACACATTCCATTTACTACTTACATTACACTTTAAAAAAAGTAAATTCTTTGCAAGAACTTTGTTAATGCATAATTTAAGGTTGTTTCCACACCAACAAAAGTGTGGAAATTCCTCATTAGGGTTATCACCCCCCCCCACTGGCAGCTTAGATCTATTATGTACTGAAGAATGCATTTGAGTGTGTTCAGATTGGGTTGCCTGCATGGGTTCTAGGCTGCACAGGTGCCTTTTGAAGATCTTGTGACAAAATATTGCTCCATTAAAAAATTATAGCATTTTGCGTGGCCCATCATAGTTAGGGTTGTGTAGCAATTTCTATGTTAAATGTCACATTTTTGACTTTTATAACTTTTGAACTGTGTGTACGAATATCTTGAAATTTTGAAGGTCAAAAGATTTACCATAGATCTCTGGCTCTGGCAGTTTTTGTGTCAGTCGGATGTACAGTTGCAGAATCATAGTGTAACCAAAAAGTTAAAAAAGACCCAAAGTTGCGATTTCTTTGTCCAGCTGTTATGTCCTGAACAATGGATTTCAGTGGGTTCTAATTGGGTTGTGTGCATGGGTCCTCTGCTGCAGTGGTTCCTTTTGAAGACTTCATGACAAAATATTGCTCCATTCAAAAGTGATAGCATTTTTTGTGTTCCATTACAGTTAGGGTTGTGTATCCATTTCTCTGTTAAATGCCAAACGTTGCAGTGTTATATATTTTGCACTATTTGTTTGATTTGGCTGACATTTGGAATGTGGTGAGATTTATCATAGATCACCAGATGTAGAAATTTTTGTAATGGTCACATGTACAGTTGCAGAATCGTAGTGAGCTCAAAAAATGGAAAAGCCCCAAAGTTGTGATTTCTTTGTCCACCTATTATGTATGGAAGAATGAATCTAAGTGGGTTCAGATTGGGTTGACTGTATAATTCCTGGGCTGCAGTGGTGCTTTTCAAAGATTTCATGAAAAATATTGCTCTGTTCAAAAGTTATAGAATTTTTTGTGTCCCATTACAGTTAGGATTATGTACCCATTTCTACATTAAACATCACATTTTGTACTGTTATAACTTTTGAACCGTTTGTCTGATTTGCATGAAATTTTGAACATGGAAAGATTTTTCATAGATCTCTGGATCTGGAAATTTTGTGTTGGTTGGATGAATGGTTGCGGAATTGTAGCATGACCAAAAAGTGAAAAAAGCCCTACAGTTGCAATTTATTTGTCCTCCTATTATGCACTGAATAATGGATTTCAGTGAGTTCAGATTGGGTTGTGTGCATGGGTCCTAGGCTGAAGTGGTGCATTTCAAAGCTTTTGTGAGAAAATATTGCTCCGTTCAAAAGTTATAGCATTTTTTGTGTCTCATTACAGTTAGGGTTGTGTAGCCATTCATATGTTAAACATCAAATTATGTACTATTATAACTTTTGAACCGTTTGTCCGATTTACCTGAAATTTATCATGTGGACAGATTTATCATAGGTCTTCAGATGTGGAAGTTTTTATGTCAGTTGCATGTTCAGTTGCAGAACCATAGCATGCTCAAAAAGTGAAAAAGCCCAATGCTGACAACATCCCATTATAAGATATAGGAAAGCTCAAACACATTTTCATTCTCATGGCAACATTTCTGCACAACAATGTGCCAGGTGTTTCTTTCTTTGTCACTACATTATGCCAGTGGATTGTGCTTCTGGACCAAAATTTACAGGTGCCAAGCCCTGGTCCCACAGGTGTGTCTTGTGGTGGTGTTTCCAATGGTTTTATCGTGACATTTTTCTTGCTGTGAAAACATTTAATTTGATTGCGATCAGATTTTTTGATTGTGATCACATCCCCATTATAGAGATATGAGATTTTTCCTATCTGTTGCTTTTCTTTGTCACTTAATTGTGGCAAGGTGGATTGTGCTATTGCCCTGAAATTTTCAGGGTAGGAAGTCCTAGTGCCATGGGTGTGCTTTTCATTGGTTTGGTGTGTTTATAACATTTGAACTGTTTCTTCAATTTGTGTGAAATTTGGAATGTGGAAAGATTTATCATAGATCTGAGGTTGTGGAAATTGTCGTGTTACACAGACACACACACAAACCATTATGCACAACTGAGCAGCTTGGTGGGAGCACGGGGCCTGAAGGGCCACATGCTCCCACCAACCCACCCAATTCTATTACTACTTACATTACACCTATTTATTTTTTTTATTAAAATTTTGGATAACACCTTTGAGAACAAGCTCATTTTATGAGTTTCATGTCAGATGAACAGTGCATATTGGGAAAGTATGAGATGGAGAACAAACAAAACAAGGAATTATAGAAGTCATTACAAGAGTGTATAACCAGAGAAGTTCCAATACATGTGGCATTGTACAATGTATGTCATGGTGCATATTTGATTAAAACCTGGAATTCAAAGGGTCATATTAGAGGGGATGGGGTCTTATGAAATGACCCTTTATAGGAAAATGAGAACAGACTCAGCCTAATATCTAATAATCAACAAGGTAAGGGATGACATCAGCCCAGGGGCCTCATCAGAGGTGAGAAGGTATGGGACAAAGCATTTTAAAGTGAGCAAGGGGCTCAGGAGATATAACGGGTGGGGGCCATAGGGGGGTGAGGGGAAACAGTGGAAGGGATCAAGAGGAAATGTGAAGGAGAATGATTAGCAACTTAGAACAGTTATTTACAAGCTGAGAACAGTTATGCATAAGGTCAGGATAGCATAAATTAGAATAAGTGCTGGTCAAAAGAAGGAAGGTTATTGGGAGCAGTCACAACTGGCATCAGCAAATAGCTGTTGCTTAAGTTTAACCTTGAGGGAGCCCAAGGTGGATGCTGATGTGATGTCATGGTGCAGCGAGTTTATCTATAGAGGGGCACGGTAGGCAAAGGACCTTTGTTCCAGAGAAGTGTGACAGCAGGGTATACTGAAAATCTGGCTAGTAGAGCTTCTGATGCAACGATGGTTGATAGAGGGGTAATAAGCTTTTGCACTTCTGGGGGCATTTTGCCTAAGCTTACTTTTTTGGACAGTAAATATGTTTGGTACATGAGTCTACCTTTGAATTGGAGCCAGTTAGCCTACGCATACATGTCACAGGTATGGGACAGACGGGCTGAGCCAGCAAGGAACCTGCATGCTTTGTTGAGTGCAACTATGGTGCGGTGAAGAGTTGTTTCAGTAGCTGATCCATAGATTGGTAAGCCGTAACCAATAAGTGAGACAAGAGAGCTTTGAATGGCCAGGTTAAGCACCTCTGGGGTCAAACATTGCTTATGCCTATAAAGTACCCCAATGTGGATGTTGACAGCCTTAGCAATGTTGTCAGTGTGATAGGCATAGGTCATCGTACTGTCAGTAATAATCCTCAGATATTTAAAGAGCTGAACTAGCTCCAGGGGAGAGCCCTCTTCGCTGGTGATAGAAAGAGGGTAAGTTCTGTGCCTATTTTGGGAGCTGGAGAACAGCATAGTTTTAATCTTGTTGTAATTCATAACTAACTTGTGTTTATGGAACCATCTTCCTATGACTACAAAATTACTCTGTAGCCTAGAATCAAGAACCTTAGGGTCTGGATCACTGGTAAACAGGACAGCATCATCAGCATATAAAAGGATGTGACCCTGACAGGAGTAAGGAAGGTTGTTGAGGAAAATGCTAAATATACAAGAGGGCCCAAGATGGACCCTTGAGAAACTCCAGATAGGACAAGTCTGCTATCCGAGAGGGTGTTACCAATCGTCACCTGCTGTGTACGGTTGTGCAGGAAACTTTCAAACCAGGCTACACTGTCAAGAGCTAGGCCAATGGTTGTAAGCTGTTTGACCAGGAGGGCATAATTCACTGTATTGAAAGCGTTGGTTAAATCAATGAAAGCAGCACTGGCCAGATGTTCTTGATCTAAGGAGTGGTAAATAAAGCCTGTGAACTCCAGAAGGGCGGTAGTGGTACTATGACCATTTCTGAACCTGTGTTGCTGTGGGCATTGTAGCTGATATTTTTCTAAGTATTCAACTAGTTGGTCAGCCACTATACGCTCAAGAGCTTTTGAGAGTGGGGGCAGGATAGAGATAGGCCTGTAGTTCCCAGTAATTGTGCGATCCCCATACTTATGAACTGGTGTCACAGTGGCAGATTTCCATTTCTGAGGAAATTGACAGTAACTAAGTGACATGTTAATAATATGTGTTAGAGGTGACAGAATTTCATCCAGTGTAAGGGCTACAAACTTAAGATCCAGGGTGTCGCCACTACATCTTGATTTCCCTAATACCCTGAGGAGGTAATTACTGGCTTCATGGGCTGAGAGGGTTTTGAAGTAGAAAGGAGGATGAGAAGGGTGCTGAGTTTCTTTCCCAGAGTAGTCTCTTGTGAGGGGATGAGAGAAGTAGCCAGATGATAGAACACCACTCAGGTCCATGAAGGCATTATTGAAAGTGTTAGCAATATGTTTGGGCTCAAGTGAGGGTACACCATCAATGTTAAGCATGGTAGGGGCAGTTCTGAGGTTTCTCCCAGTGACCTCTTTAAGGTTAGTCCAGATTTTTCTGCCATCAATCCAGGTCCAAGAGAGCACTTCCTTATAAAATAGATTTTTAGCAGCACGAATAGCCCTCATACAGTTGTTTCTAGCCACTTTATACCTCTGGATGATGGCCTGGTTACACAGGGACCTAGACCTGTGCACAGATGGTCCCTGGCATTCAGAAGCTCAAGGCGGTCTGGAGAAAACCAGGGATTACAGCGGCTTTTGATTTTCCGCTTTTCTGGGGGCATGCAAATCACATATAGCGCTGAAGTGAAGAATGAATTAGTCGAGGGCAATATCAATATTGTTAGTTGTGTAAACCATTGACAAGTCCTGATTATGCAGGTCAGCTTTTAGTGATTCAAGATGCCCACGGATGAGTACCCTGGTGGTAATTGTTCCAGCAGGTGGTTTAGAGAATTTGTTCACGCAATGAAATAAGACTGGGGAGTGATCACTGAAGGCATCTGGGAGTATAGTTGTGTCCGATATATGATCAGGGTGGTTAGAGTGTACCCAGTCCAATAAGGTACCTGTCCCAGTTTTATAGTTGATTCTAGTGGGGGACTCAACTAGCTGGGTGAGGTGAACTGCAGAAACTGCATCTTTGAAAGGGCTTGTATCAGGAGATGATTATATATTTTATAGATTGAAAACACAGTAAGGCTTTTATTGTGTGCACCTAGAAGCACTTTTATAGCAAGGGCTTGCATATGGTCATCAGTTTTGGGCAGAGTTAGGATGAGACCTTGAAGGTTGTTTCATAGGTAGATCAACCGCCCCCGTGCTTGGAGAGATGATCCTATTTAATGACTGTGTAGCCTGGGATGGAAATTGAAGCATCCGCTACTTTTGGAGAAAGCCATGTTTCTAAGACAGAGAGGATATCTGGGTTATGTTGTAAGATCCATGCATTCAGTATGTCCATTTTGGGGAGGAGGCTGCATACATTAAGTGAAATGATTTTAAGTAACCCAGTAGATGACTGTGGGTATGCCTTAAGTTGTGGAGGGCCAGGGTTGGGGTGAACATTACCAGAAAGCAGCAGCAACAGTAAGGCCAGTCTACACAAATATTCCTTTAACTGCTTGTTGCTGAGTTTGTGAAGCTTCCTCTGAGTTGAGTGTGCTTTACAGTTGCTTTGTAAGTTGAAGATCATAGGGAGGAGTGCCAAAGGGGGTAGTCAGCTATGGCAATGAAATAGCAACCGCCAGTCACCAGAGGAATGCAGGTTCCATGGCACAGTAAGAGAGTCACAGCATTGGGATAAGGTGATAGTACTGTAAACATATAAATGATTACTATCCAATGTTGGTGAGGTAGATGTTAGAACTGTATCACTGGCGAGGTCAGATAGCGTCAAAGGAGAGAGCAATATAATGCCTCTAGGAAATAGAGCCATTATAAGAGACGTTATGATACCAAGGAGTGCACCAGTAAGGGCACACGCAAGGTCCCAAGCACAGTGCAAGGTTAATTACACTGGTGGTTTTTTTTTTTGAGTGTATTTTTTTTTTCTTTAGAGTACAATATGCCAAAAGAGAGAAATGAGGGAGAGGATAATGGTGATTAGAACAGGAAAAAGGCAGAGGCAAGTTGGACAAGTGGGTTGGAGGATTAATAGGAAAAATAAGATGCCTCTAGTGGCAGATCAGTATAAACTGCAAATGGGAAAATGGGCACTCCACATCAGACTAAACATTATGTAAAGAGAGAAATCAAAACTTTTCTAGCAGAGATCAGTCCTAGCATTAATTTCTTGGCAGCAGTTCCTAGAAGACTTCTGGATTGTTGCACATAGGGTGAGGAACACTGGCAAACAGGAGCAAGTGAGATTCCTCCAGGGTAGATGCCAAAATTCAGAGTTCCAACCCATACCTTGCTTGGAGGGTGAGCTTCAGGCAGCTTCACCTTAGGCAGGTTCTCAAACTGCAGAATGCAGTTTGTTTGAGAGGAAAGAGCCCAAAAAGGCACAGAAAGGAAATTCTTGGCAAAAAACGTTGTTAATGCAACAGTTAGGGTTGTTACCACAGCGACAAAAGCAGGGAAATTTGACGTTAGGGTTTTCAACCCTAACTCTGACTTTCCCCCCACCACCACCATTGCCACACATACACACAGACACACACACACATAGACGCACACACACACACACACACACACACTCGCACACACAACACACATACAACTGGGGGGGGTGGTACAAGGGACGACAACCAATCACAATACACACCATAATGCAACAGAAATAACATACAACTTCTTAAACATACCACAACAACCATCCAGCATCATGTTTCAGCAACTGTATCACTTCTGCTGCAATCTCAGTCTGTTGGGTGCGGACACCCACATACTCTACAAGCATATGACATGGTCACTGCATGAAATCTGTATACCATTGTGGACAGTGCTTGACATGGGCACACATGTTCTTTATCAGATTAACAACCAAAATATCAACATGGTTATGACCGGATAACATCAGACAGCATTTACATCACCCATTACTGTGTGTGAATGCCTTGTGATGCTACCTTTAATATAACCAAATACTATTAAAGCTTACCATTATTAATAAATGCATTCAGTGAAATGGTAAACACTTCACTACTGCATTTGTGTAGAGTGTTGCGAGCATGGGTAAACATGAATGTCCAGCTGGTTTCTGAGATGAAAAAGCAAGATGGGTATCTGGTTGATTACATATAGTATGGGTCACCATGCACCTCAGCCTTTAGTGTGTCTTTATGTGGTCTGATGTTACCCACACATGAAAAAATACTCATGTGCACTCTGCTCTTACTGATGTTCTTATGAACAGATAACATCAGATACATTTTCTGTACCAGTAACAGTCTGTTTATGACCACTGATAGTATTGCACCATAAACAAATATGGTTTGAGTTTAGTGTTATCAACACAGTCCTGCTCTGACAACAGAAGAAATTGAGTACTGATTATTATACAATGGTGTGTGAAGATACTGTAATCTCATTAGTCAACACATGCCTTATGATTGTGGGTGACTCCTGCATTACCCACTACTAAGGAGTTACATTGATAAAAAACATAATTAAACAAATTGTACATTTACTGTACACATGGATTCATTGCATTACTGCAATAAAGCACACCAGGGTGTCAGCTATTGGGGATTTAACCACTTCTTGTGTGGTTAAATCACTCAGGTACACCTCATGACACACTACATAAGTCATGGGTAAACTCCCAATATCCCACACCCTGTTGTGTCCTATTTATTAATTGATACATGTTGCCACAGTGAAGTGAAAAAGAAAATAATGGACTGCATTATCATCCCATGGTGAAAATTATAAACTTTGTAATACTGTAATTATGGCCCTGTTGAATGTTTTCGCGCCAAACCACCAAAAGGTACACCTGTGGGAGTATGCTTTTGCACTATTAAATGTTCAGGTAAACACCACAATCCACATTGCCACACAGAGGGGACAAAGAAAAACCACTGCCACAATGTTGTCCTATGGGAAAATATCCAAACTTTGGAGTGGCGTAGCTAGTGGCATCTTTAATTGTTCCACATGAAACCAGTGAAAGGCACATGTGTGCCAGTAGGGCTTCGAACCCTGAAAATTTCATGTCAATAGCATAATCCATCTCGCCACAATCAAGCAACAAAGAAATATAACAGAAATCAAAAAACTGTCTTTATAATGGAAATCTGATCATGGTCATATTGTAAGTTGTCGCGATTGTTTTTGCGGCAAAACAAATGTTGCCACAATCCAAAAAAATATAGAAGAATTTAACAAACATGTTTCTGGGGGTAGTATCAGAAGGCATTAACCAAGAGACTCAGATTGCAGCAGAAGTGATACAGTTGTTGAAACATGATGATGGATGGCTGTTGTGGTATGTTTAAGAAGTATGTTATTTCTGTTGGGTTATGGTGTGTATTGTGATTGGTAGTCTTCCCTTGTACCGTCCACCCCCCAGTTGCGTATGTGTTCAGTGTGTGTGTGTGTGTGTGTGTGTGCGTGTGTGTTTGTGTGTGTGTGTCACTCTGTGTGTAGTGGTGGTGGGAGAAAAGTCAGAGTTAGTGTTGAAAACCCTAACGTTGAAGTTCCTGCTTTTGTCACTGTAGTAACAACCCTAACTGTTGCATTAACAACGTTTTTGCAAAGAATATATATCTACATCTATATATATCTATATCTATATCTATATCTATATCTATATCTATATATATATATATACAGTACATATATATAAATATTTATACAATAGGGGTGAGCATGTAACATTGACAATAAAAACATGTATTCTCACTGCAGTGGAATAACTCTGTGATGAAATAGACACTGTGAGTTTATTTCCTGATAAACCCACAGTGTCTACATCACCAGCAAATATACTCACAATGGTGATGTCACCAGAGTGAGACTATCTACACTGCAGACTTCATTTAATAGCTTCACAGTTTCTCTTTCTCACTGAATCCTGCAACTAACTCAATCAGCATTGTAAAAGATAATCACCTGTGTCCCATAGTTATTCTGACAATCCTAGCCCATTACTGTGCTGCTCTAATCTTCAAACCAGCCTCCTTCATAAACCAGTTTCTCTTTCTGAGTGCTGACTGCAAAAGTTTCTCTGTCTCAGTGAAGCCTGCAACTTACTGAATAAACAGTCTGTTTCTTACTCCTAGCTGCAGGAAATGCAATTATCATTGCAAATCACATGCACCTGTTTCTCATAGTGTCTAACAGTCTCAGCCCATTCAGAAACACTTACAAACACTCAGACAACACACAAAAAGTGCTGTCAGTATAACCTAGAGTTTAGAGTAACAAGCAATGAACAAACCTTCTACATCCAGCAGCCCAGACCAGTGAATGATTCTCACAACTTCCATTTCAATACTGTGTGACTCCGAACAAAATCACTTAACTGCTCAGTGCTTCCAGGTCCCCCCTAAAAACCTATCCAATTACCAAAATAAAGTAAACAGGAACAGAACACAGAAAAAAAATGTTCCTAAAGGGTACTAACCCTATTGTATAAATTGCACACATGATGTGCAACTTGTGGAATATGGCAAACATTTTGCACTTGTGCAGAGTGGTGCAATAATATCACTCATGCCTTCGCATCGTGATATTACCAGTTCACTTCTGCACCTTGCAAATATTTTCCATATTCCAGTCGCCCATCATGTATCCCCTATATATACAGTATATATATATATATAGAGAGAGAGAGAGAGAGAGATTGATTTATGCAACGGAGTAGAGATAAACCGAGTGTGATAAATCCATTTATCGGAGTAACTGTGTACATAAATTTCATTTATGTATACAGTGCTTATGTCATCAGTCATTTATCTATACAGTGCTTATGTCATTTAGAATGTTCATCCTCAGTAGCAGTATTAACCATATTCAAATGTGAATAACTTTAAAACAAAAACTGAAAACATGGTACCGTGAGGACGAAAGTTGTTGAGCATGGAAATATGCACTAAATGAGTGGTGTTTCATTTATTAATACCTTTTAGATTTTTTGATAATTAGCAAAAAAACAACAGAAAATTCATTTTTATTTTCATTTTTTCTGCAAACTAATGTAAATAACTTTAAAATGAAAAATGATAGCAAAGTACTGTAAGCATAAAGTTTATTCAGTAGAGAAATATCTACAAAATGAGTGATGTTTTGTTTACAGATACTTTCTAGTTTTTTCAGAATTAGCAAAAATCAGCAGAAAATTCCATTTTTGTGCACTTTTTTATCAAACAAATGCAAATAACTTACAAACTAAAAAAGATAGTATGGTACTTTGAGCACAAAAGTTGTTCATCTTAAAATTACCTACAAAATGAAAGGTGTTTCATTTCTAGATTCATTTTAGATGTTCTATAATCAGCAAAAAATGGCAGAAAATTGAATTTTTGTTCACTTTTTTGACTAACAAATGCCCCCTACAAAAGTAAAAAACAAAAGAATTGCATAAATGAAACATGCAATGGAAAACTCATGTAATAAATGATTTATCTGCACTTGAGCAGTTTGACCTTGGACACCTCATTCATGGCTTATGCCACTCGTGAGGTTACCCAAGGTCAAACTGCTCTTGTGCAGATAAATCATTTATTACAGTTGCTTCCATTGCATATCCCTTATATAGTGGATGCTTAGCAACAGACAGATGCATGATAATAATTTGGTATGCAGGAAGTGTGAGTGACTTCACAGCCAGCATCACCACTGAGCTGTATGTGACCTCACAAGCTGGGTGGGACCCTTGTTCCATTTAGATTGTCAAAGCTGAGAGAAGATTGTGCTTTTTGATTCTGGTCTTCTGACGGTATACACTCTCTAGAAGCACTTCTATCAAATAGGTATTTCAACCACCACTATTTATCAATTGAAACTAGGGTAGGATTAGATACTCAATAATAAGTCAGTTTTGTTTAAATTGTCCATTTCATTTGTATGACTGTACACTCAATATTATATGTTCTGTGTTTTGTATTTCATCTACTATTTTTAATTTTAGTAAACTTTGGTTTTCTTGAAATTCTGCCGTGCCTTTTCCTCATTTTCAATGTGAATGTTGGGACAGTGTTGATAATTCTAATAGAACTGTTAAGTGCTTACAGTGTGTTAAGATATGCACCAAGGGAAGAAAAGTACCTAAGGTCTCAATTGAGTCAAAAAGGGGGATTGTGAACCAGGCTGTGTGCATGCTGGGGTTAAGTATTAGACTGCATTTCCTGAAGAGGGTGTGATATATGAATTTATCAACTGGGTATGCTAGTGAAAAGGTTTCATATTTGATTCCAGGACTTGAGCATGGAAGTTGTTCTGACCCAGAACATACAGGAGGGTTACTCTGTTTGTCTCCTGTTCACATATTGCACTTCAAGGTTTGGCTGTGGGAGCAGAGGGCCTGATCCTCGGAGTGCATTTGTGACAGATCTAACACTGCTGCCACCACCCCAATAGTCCACTGGACTGCATGACAGCATGCTCTCAAACCAGCATTGCCAGTTCAAGGTTTGAAGTGTTCTGAGACATAACTTTAATCAGCCTGTCCTTTAAGGCTTACTGAGGAAGCCACAGTGTGCCCATTCAAACCCACCTCTCACTGAGCTGCTCATTCTATGTTTGTGAACTGCGCCATGACTTTCATGTGACACCTCTGTCTATCATCCTATGCATGCCACCCTGCTCTATATCACCCAGCCACTCACTCTATGTTTGTAAGTTGCATCGTAGCTTTTATGTGCACCTGCCTGCCTGATCTTTCCCACACATGCTAGCCAGTTCAAAGACCGGTACTACTGGTTCTCTTTTTAAATGCCTCATGGCTCTTGCAACAACTTGAATAATGTACCAGGTTTAGCCATGAAAGAGGAGAATGCCAGATATGTGTCTGCATCCCAGGATTGGCAGAAATATAGCACAAGGACTGAAACAGCAACACATGGGTGGAATGAGACAGGATGCTTTGGTGGGCAGACATGTCAGTTTAGACAGAAATTCAAACAGGAAAAAGTCATTTGTTAACAAATAGTGGCATCTGTAAGATCCAGACATAAATTGCTGGAAGGAAAGAAGGATCTTAATTTTTAGAAATACTCCTGTAATCAGGCCACACAGGCATGTTAATAAGCAGATTAACATCAACCTCCCAGAATGGTAACAGCCCATAAGATTACAGCATTACTGAGACCCTTACAATAATTCTAGCTATTTGCTTCCAACCTGAAGAATAACCTTAAATCCACAGCAAGTCCTGGAAAGCAATACACTATTTGTTTGATTCCCCTTCCCAGTCATCCTATCCATTCTTCTGGATGGCAGCTTACCTTCTTCCACCCTCATTCTAGTTGTCTCCTGTTATAACAAATTATTTACCACCTGTGCCCTCTCACTTCTCCCCCAGTCCCCTGTGCCTCCCATCCTGCATTAATCCCCTCCTCATACCTTTACCCAATTCCCATTTGCTTTCTCACTTATCATCCCTCAGGAGAGACTCCAGACTCTCCTCTCTCTGAACTTCTCTAGTGGTCATAGCTAGGGGTTCAGTATTTTTTTTTGTGGAAGTCAAATACTTCCATGAGTCAAAATCTTGAAGTCATTCAAATTTTTTGGAAGTCAAAATGCTTTCCAAATCCCAAAATTTGAAAGCCAATATTCTAAGAAGGATCATTTTATGGATGTTAATACAAATATAAGTGGCAAAATACAATTTATTTTAGAAGAACCCATAATTTCTTAGCTTCTGTGTCTTCAGTTTTGGAAGTCATCCAATTTTGTTTTTTTCACATTTGGAAGTCAATGACTTCCTTCCCCTTTATTTTGGAAGTTTTTGCCTAATTTGTGGGAGTCAAATACTCCCAAAATGGAGTTAACTGAAGACCTGATCATAGCCTTGATAATTTTGAGCCTAAACTCCTGCACCTATCTGCTCCTTCTATAGCTACCCCTCTCAGCCATCTTCTTAATCTCTTTTTTTAAACTTTGTGCTGTTTTCTAGTTTTGGAAGATTACCAATGTTCTCCCCCTCTATAGAGGTGGTGACATGATCTTTGCCCTGGCAACTATTATCCTATCTCCCTTCTCCCTGCTATTGCTAAACATTAAGAAAAGCATGTCTATATTTAGCTCTCTGCTTCTTTAACTCTTCTGATTTCCTCTCATCTTTTAAGCCTGGCTTCCATAAATTGTAGTCCACTGTTTCCTCTCTTCTCAGGGTTATTGACTTCCTCCTTAAGGGAATGAATCAGTGGTGCATCATTGCTGCCATTTTCATTGACCTGCCCAAGGCCTTTGATAAGGTGGCCAACACCCTCCTTCTGGACAATTGAATTAATACTTTAAAAATGCTGTACTTTCAGTTTCTTCTATCAAATAGTTCAAATCTGAAATGACTGGCCATTTTTCAGTAGGCTCAATTTGGGGACTCCTTGTCTCCTTATCTTGCCATCCATTCAGTGGTCTTCCAAGAATCCATCTTTGGCTTCATTCTGTTTTCTGTTTTCCTTAACAACCTCTGCTTCTGTCAACTCAGATATCCATATGTACGTTAACATCACCATACTTTTTACCTCAAATGCCTTGGTCCGTATCCTAGAACTGTTACTACAGCATGACTTTGAGCATTGTCCAGTGCTGCTTCCTTTCATACCAGCTTATGGTAACTGGCAAACAGATGGTGTCAATGACCTTCCCCTTAAGCATTCAGTGCCTTGTGCTGGCAGTGCAGACTAGAGGTGAGAGTAACAAGTTGTGAACAAGCTTGGTCTTTCAGCAGACATGATTTTGGTTCCCACATCCTCCACCTTCACACTGTATGACCCTGAGCATGTCCCTTAACCTTCCTGTTCTCCTGGGATACACCTGGAAATAAGGTTGAGCTCAGTGTGCCTTTACCATCTGATAATTGTACAATAAAGTTAATAAACAAAAAACTTATCTTGGAGTTGTTCCTCATTTCAAGGACCTAGCTATGTGGTTGATAGAAGAGTGGACTACTCTACTCACACTGATACCATTCACAAAAACATCAGTCAAATGTGTAATGCTGGCTCAGGCAGTGCTACAACATACAGCAAACAGAAATGTTATGTGCACTGATGACTTCAATGTAGCCTGGGGATGTCCAAGGGGATTTAAATTGGAAGACTCCTTACAAAGCCTCAACTTAGTGCAGACTATAGAAGCTCCAAATAGAAAAGGAAAACTAACAGCGCAGGTAGCATTTTGGATCTTATTTTTGTATCTCCAGAACTAATGGTATTAGAAAAAAGTGTTAAGCCACCAAACTTGGGGTAGTACACTATAATATTGGTGTTAATGATAATACAAAAGTAAAATCCAAAGAACTCTTTATTAGCAGGAGATGTTTTAAAAAATATCATAAATCAACTTTTCAAAATTATATATCCAAGATGAAACAGTACAGGATTTTATTGATATCTGACTTGAATTTAGAAGTCAAAAAATTTACAAAATCTTTTCTTGAGGTATGGAATAATTTACCCTCCTAAAGAAAACAAAAAACAAACAAACAAAAACGTTAATGCACATGCCTTGGATAAACGGTCACAAAAATTTGAGTAAATAAACATCTTTGGAGAAAAGCTAATAAATAACTGAGTCAGGAAGTTTGGGAAGCATTTAAAAAAATGAAACATAAAGTCTTCCAGGAAATAAGGAAATCAAAGAGTTTTTATTTTAAACAAAAAATGAATGAAACCTTGGAGCCAAAACAGCAGTGGACTATGATTAAGTCATTAACAAACCATGTAAAAAAATTGACAGAAATCATGATCATGAAAACAGGAGAGATCAGCAGATTTACTAAATGAGTATTTTAACAAATTGCCTGACTTAAACAATACGAAAGAGACAAATGAACAAGGAATGAATGGGTTGGACAAAGGGGTACGTGATTGAAAGAACAATGGAATGTAATAAGTAAAGAACCAAATTTTAGGTTTAGAATAATTAGAAAGAATGAAGTGCTTAAAGAAATAAATTAAATATGTAATAATGCATGGGGGTGAGTGCATAATGATACATTATGTGCACCCGAAGTGTGGGGTTTATCAAAGCATCCCACAGTGAGGGTGCACATAATTTATCATTTTGAACTCACCCCCCTGTATTGTTATGTGTAATTGTGTTTTTTCACCACAGAGATTAACAAAAACTGTGTGACACTCTCTTGGAGAAAACAAGAATGTAGCTGTATGAACAGAGACAGAAAAGCATGGTTCACTGTTTAGCTTTTCTTAAAAATGTGTTCAGAGTATTAATCGTACACAAAATGTGGGGAAAAATCTTTTTTAGTACAGTTTTTGGTTTGCTCCAGGTTTTCTTGTTGTTTTTCTTTGATGTTTCCATGGAGATATGTTAATGAGGTTGAGGTCAGGGATTGTCATCAGTCATGGTTAGGGTCAGGTCATGGTGATGAGTTTCTTTTCTTTATTGGGGTCTGTTATTAAAACTTCTTTTAATGAAAAAAAAATGCCATTTTAGTAGCACCCACTTTCTACTCACTATGGAGTTCTGTCTCAGTTTCTGTGTTGCTTTCCAAGGTGACAGTGTGTGCCGAGGTACAATACAAGGGGAGAGAAGGATCAGGTGGTGGGTGCTCACCGTTATAACTCATAACAGAAAATTATAACCTGCTCCTTCTATGAGAAAAAACAGAAGCCAGTTATTACAATCAAAGAACACAAGCAGATAAGACAACATAGATATTAGGTTCTTAAAGTACTCTGCTGCTGAAATTTCCCCAATTTGCACTGATATTTTTAATTGGAGCATAATGGAAGGTATATTTGTACAATATTAGAAAGTGGCTAAAGTTGTTCTAATATTTGAAGGAGGGGAATCAACAAATTGATCTTCTGGCCCGGTGGCACTGAGGGTTGAGGCGCTGGATGCCACACCTCGCACCACGCCGGTGACCCAAGTTCGGGAGAGAGCTCGGGTGCCGGGGGTCGGTAGAGGTGGGCAGAGGATTGAACACCTATAAGGTGGTTCTCCCTCCTGGGCAGGAGGGTGAGGGATAGTCCAGCACACCAACAGCTCCAGGTGGAGATCAGGAGCACTGCAGTGCATTAGGCTGCACATTGTACAGTGTGGCTTATGCAGGCAGGGTTGCCATGTGCCATTGCATCAGGCATATGCACACAAGGGGGGGAGTTCTGCCAGAACAAGGAAAACACCAGCTCCATGGAGCAGGTGAAAGCACCTGTCCCCCATGCCCTCTGCTGGGCTTACCTCTACTGGCCTTTCAGTTCTTCCATTGTCCCTCACCCGCAGCCAGAGACTGCCTTAGAAGAGCACTCAAGAGGAGGGGCAACTCAACCCGGATGGGTTAAACCAGGGGTACTGGCTGCAGGGAGGGGGGGAGAGAGGAGGCACAGTCTGAGGGACCTCAGGCGGGCAAGACATGGACAGGATGCCTGAGAGTGGGTCCACGGGGCCATGACCAGAGTGAAATAAAGTCAACAAAAAAAAATCGAACTTCTTATCACCCAATCACATTACTCCCAATAATTTCAAAAATACTGGAAAGAATAATACATGGTCAGTTATATGATTATCTAGAAAAATACAATAAACTAGCAACTCTGCAATCAGGCTTTAGGAAGGATTTGTCCATGAGCATCATGCTCACAGATTTCCTGGATCAAATAGTGAATGATCTCTCTCTCTACTGTCAATCTGCTATATAATCAATTGTGCAAGGGCTGTGAGCGCAGTGTTCGTGGACTTATTCAATGCATTCAAGCCTCATGAACTATAGGATCCTCATGGATAGATTTGATAAAACAGGTTTAAAAGAAGAGACTTGCAAATGGTTTCATTCTTATGTCACAAACTGGTGGTAACTGCAAATGGGAAAGTAGCAAACATTTCTCCAGTAGTACGTAGTGTGCCACAGGGTCCATATTAGGCCCATTATTATTTCTTATATATTTGAATGAACTACCAATTTACATAAATCACATGAGTATAAGACTTTATGCTGATGATAGGTTTCATAAGTTTTTACAGAGCAAGAAGAGGGAGGTCTAATACGCTTACACTTAAATCAACAGTATCCAGTTATTTTATTACTACTGAAATAGCAGTCCAGTTTGGTTTAAAAAAATATTCATATCCTTATTACCCACTATCTCTAGTGGTAGTGAGTTTCATAAAATGATCACCCTTTGGTTATACCTTGATGCCAACTTATTTGAGTGACAAAGGTCCCATTTGAGTTGGAGACAGTGGAGTCTTGTGTTATGGGGCTGATCTTTAAAGCTAAATTCCAAGCACTCCCAGAGGTCATGATTAGTTAAGGTGCCAAAGGCTAAACACAAATTCCCCACATTCTGCAGTATTCCATTGTAAACAATCACAGTTCTTGTAACTCATCCACATGACTGAGGCCTCTTAGGTCCTTAAGTGTCCTGATTGCCTTTCTTTGTATCCCTCAAAGCTTTTATTTCAGTTTTGGTTCCAGGTACCCAGTATTGGGCACTATATTCGAGATGCAGCCTAACTAAGGACACAAATGGGGAACAATTACCTCCCTATCTCTGCTTGTAATGTGCCTGAGAATGCTATTAAGAACACCATTAGCTCTTTGTTTACTGCTGTGACAGTGCTTTCTGAAACTTAAGTAATTGAATATTATCACACTCAGGTCCCTTTCTTGTACTTCTTCAACAATTTACCACCAAAGGAAAAGAGCCCTTGTATTGTTCCTGTCAAAAATGCATAACTGAGCATTTATTGATGTTAAAATATAACCCCTATGTAATTCAGTACATTGTTTCAGTTTTGCCAGGCCCCTCTGCAGTTTTGATATTTTATCTGTAGTTCTTACCCTCATGCCAACTCTGGTATCATTTGCAAACTTTGCCAACCAAATATCCCCACTGCACCATATAGATGATATGTACAGGTTGAACAGGCAGGGACCGAGTACCAAGCCCTTGGGGACCCCATTGGTTACACCTGCCCATCCTGATGTACTACCCCTAAAACTCACCTACAGCTTCCTATCTGTCTGCCATGACCCAATCCAGTTCGTAATGTTACTATCTAACCCCAAGCTATTTAAGGTTTTAATTGGTAAAGTAAAGCCCCAACTGCTTTACAGATTGAGGCTTCGCTGTTCATCTCCCACAGTCACCCTGTAAAATGTACATATAACTACCTGCCCGATTGTAAAATTCAGGAAGCCTACAGTGTAACCAGCATTTTCAAGCACAATTAAGCGTCCTCCACGTTCTCATTAGTATTAATGTGATATGATGACGTGTCATTGCCTCAGCCTTATTGGTAGCCCTACGTACGGAACTATTGTTAATAATGAATATTAAATGCCGTTCATTATTTTTACACCAGTTGCCTAAATGCCATGTGTATGCCAGCCATACACATGGCTTTTAGGCAACTGGTGTAAAAATAATGCTCTGCATTTCACATTTATTATTACAAAATAGTTCCATACATAGGGCCACCAATAAGGCTGAGGCAATGATGCACCACATCTTGCATTAATACTAGTGAGAATAGGCATGGACATCAGCACCATGCTTGAAAAAGCTGGCTACACCAGAGGCTTCCCCAAATTGCATGAGTGGGCAGGTAATTTATACATATTACAGGGTGACTGCAGGGGGGATTTGAACAGTGAAGCCCTGATCTGTGAAGCAATTGGGGCTTCACTTTACCAAGTAGTTCTCCTTTCATTTCCAGTGGGGAACTCTATCAAATGCTTTTGTGCAGTCCAAAAACATCATGTCCACGGGGGAGCTGCACTACAGTGCATAGCTAACCTTGCTATAAAACTAAATTGGATTTGTTTGACATGAGCAGCCTGTTGTGAAGTCGTGCTGTAGCTCGTCCACTAAGTTATTTTCCTTGACAAAATTCGCAATATGTTCTTTTATTTTCCCTTCAAGTATCTTACCAAGATGGATGTTAGGCTCACTGGCTTATAATTTCCACATTCCTTCCTGCTTCCCTTTTTCTAGATAGGAACCACAGTGGCCCACCTCCAGCATTCCACCATCCTACCCTGATCTAAAGATTCTTGAAATAAGTACGTGATCGGTCCCACCAATTTATTAGCCAATTCTCTGACCACTGTTGGGTGCACTCCATCCCTCCCTTATGCTTTATAGGGGTTAACATTTAATAATCTGTTGTTATTGTTATCTCTCTCTCTCTACTGTCAATCTGCTATATAATCTTTCTGTATGTCCCTATATGTCACAGTACACCATATCATTAAACAATGAACTAAAATAGTCATTAAACATCTGGGCCATACTGTTGTGGCTTAAAACTATTTCCCCATTCCTGTATTCAAGTGGGCCGACTCATGTGTTATTGCCTCTTTTATGATTGATGTGCTTATAAAACTATTTGGAATTATCCTTATAATAACTGACTTTGCCTTTTTCCCCATAGGGAAACTGTGGCATAATTTGTCATTTTAAAGGAGTGTTTATAATGGCAAACACATGCACAGTTTCTCTCATTCTACAGATGCACCTGCCACAGCTCTTCCTTCACACCACTATCCACATTGTCTTTTCTCTGGAAACAGAACTTCCTCAGACTTGGCGGTAAGTGAATTTTAAACACAAAATCTACTACCTACCAGGGGAAAACACTTCATTTGATTGCTGACAGAAATAAATACATTTAAAAAAAAGAAAGTAAAAAAAAAAACTGCACATGCAGACCACGCTCTGAAACCGAAGTGGGCCGTGGCCCCACAGCAACCTCCATTCATTTTACATAATTGCTGTGGTGAAAAAGTCAAACTCAACAATTACATAAAATAAAATATGGGGTTGTGTGTGTAGCCTCGAAGTTTACACACACACCCTCGGTGTTAGATGCTGGCACAAACCCCTCAAACTTTGCTCTCGGGGTTTAGGTAGATCTATCGACTTCAAGTGTTTGTAAACTTCTATTACACACACCACCCCGTACTTTATTCTGTTACTTTAATGGCCAAATTCAGCTCATCCTCTTCTTTGACTGTCTGATTGCTCCTTTACTTTCTTTCAACTGTAATTTGTATTCATCCCAGTCCCTATAATCTTTACTTTTTATTGCCTTTATATATACCTCTTTTATTTTAAATTTCCTTAGTTTCTTTGCCATTCATGGTGGGATCCAGCCAGTTCTATTATATTTTTCCTTCACCAGGACATATCTGCTAACTAATGTATCTAGATTGTCCACCAATACTCTTCATATTTCATTGAGACTTTTACCCTCAAAAGTCTTTTGCCAGTCCCATTTTCAAAAATCTTCCCTCATTCCTTAGAAGTCTGCTTTGTCATAGCATTCAATCCTAGTTGTACCTAGCACATCATGGTACTGTTCCTGCAACTCAAACCTGACCATGTTGTGGTCAATACCACCTAATGGTGCCATAATATTGCAGTCTTGAATCAAATTGCCCATATTGCTACACAAAAGGTTCAAAATATATCACCTCTGGTGGGCTGGGTGACAAATTGATCTAACATCAGTTGGTCATGTGGTCCAGAAACTGAGCCATAGTGTTTGTCTTACCCTTTCATAAGTACCAATCTATCCCCGGCATGCTAAAATCATCCAGGGCTATCAATCTGCCCTCAATATCAAACATTTTTAGTAATTCTCCAAGTAAAGAATCTCTTTCCTTTGTTTGCGAGTAGAGGTCATATATTGCTCCCAGGATAATTTTAGTTCTTGTTTTGGGGACTGGCTTAATCTATACAGTATGTGCTCATGTTCATTGTATCCTATGTTGATCTGTTCAGAGATAATGCTATCCTACACGATAATGCCACCCAACCTCCTATTGCATATTCTCTGTCCTTTCTGTATACTGTGTATCCTTGGATATTTCTATCAAATGTATCAGCCTTGTCTCACCAGGTTTCTGTAACTGCACAGATATCAATGGAATCTTTCTCCAAGATGTATGCAACCTCGTCCATTTTTTAATGTAAACTCCTTGCATGCAATAAAGGACAGTTCCAGCCATGTTGTTATGACCCTGAATTTTTACCTTGTAAATCTCCTTACTTAAATCACTTCTCCATCCTTAATCCATGCCAGTTTAAACATTCCTTAATTCTCATGCTAATTCTTCCTGCTAGTAACCTGGAACCATGTCTATTCAAATGGAGGCCATCCCTACTGAATAGCCCAAGGTCTGAAAAGCTAGGCCAGTGACTCAAAAATATATCTCTTTCTATATACATCATCTGTGTAACAACCAATTAAATTGTTCTATTTTCTTAATTTGCGATCTCCCTGCCTTTCATTACTGGTAAAATTCCTGATATTATGATGTCACAGTCCCTGCTCTTTAACATTGTTCCCACCTCCTCAAAATCCAGTTGGATATCTAAAGTCATGCTTCTCTAGATATCATTCACCCCAAGATGCAACATCACTATTGGCTTCTCTGTGTGGTCCAGAAACCCATTATGCAATTCTTTTTATATCACTGATTTTTGCTTCTGACAGGCTACAGACTGACGGTCTTCCTTCCAACCCTTAGAGATGTCTTTATGTATAAATTTCAAAATAGAGTCTCAGATTACCACTATGTCCCTATGTTTTTGCCCATCCCTTCTGTGCTGCCTGAATTTATAGGTAAGTCATTGACTGCCATAATGTATGCTAATATTGAAGATTCTGCTGAGCTGACATTAATGGTGCTATCTGCTTCTAGATGCTTCTCACCCATCACCAGTACACTGAATCTATTTTATAACTCGATGGAGACTGCTTCCAGAGTTTGCCTTCTCCTACATTTTCTTTTGCTTTGTACCTTGCTCTATTCTTTTATCTAAGGTTGAGGAACCTCATTATATTCCTCTGCCCCACTCCTTTTTCTTTTATCTCTCTTTGCCTCTAGGTTGCTCTCTTCTTGTTGTGACCTGAATGACTCCTCCTTCACCTTCACTTAGCCTTGAAGCAGTGGCATCTACAAATTATTCTAATAATCTCATTTTGAACCTCTAGGTACCTACGTTAGCTATTTCTTCCTGCAAAACTTTAATGAGTAAGCAATTATCACATATAATATTCTGCATGTTCTCCCCCTTAGCAAAACACTGTGCAGGAATCGCAAACTATAATCTCATCCCCCATATTTCTCAAGCAATCTAGTATTTACTTTAAAACTCTGTAGATACATATTGCAGGCCTGCTATCTCTGCTGCTCAGGCAGATGCAGCTTGCCTCTGCCACTGTTGCCTCTGCACTGTGCTCGCTGATGCTTGTTAGAGGCAGGGAGCATATAGTGGTGAAACTGGAAGTTCCCTAGGTCCTGTACTCTGGTTTTGCAATCTTAACAACTTAAAATCACTTAAACATGCTGAAAAGCCAGCAGCTACCACTTCAGTGGACCCACAGTAGCTGCTTGTTAGGGTGATCGCCACTCTACACTTCACTACTGGGCTAGGTGTTTGGAATGGCTAGGGGGCTGTTACCAGTCCTCCTCAATCCTAGACTGCTCCTCTGGGTCATACCAGACTGGGCTTCCCCACTGAATCTGCAGTAAATACAAGCACTTTCAAGGCACAGTGCCTAAAGACAAATAAAAATGCGAACCAATCACAGAACTTCTGCACAAATACACATAGTCTTCCAGACTGCTCTTTCACAGTCCCACTTTTGGCCAATCCTCGCTAGAGGTAGGGAGTATATACTGGTGAGGATACTGGCCTGGTGGCAGAGGGCAGCAACTACAAGGAGGTGGAGCACAAACTGCAACTGGATTTCTTAATAATGTGGGTGTGATTCCTCTCCTCAAAACTAATAACAAATACAAAGAAAACACAAAGGCCCAGATATTCAGACTGTGCCAGGCTGTGGCGCAAGCCTGGGCTCAGCGCAACTTAGATGCACAGGGGCGTTGACTGGGCAATATTCAACGGAGCTGCGCCATGGCACAACATCATTTAATATCACACCCTGGCCACCTGCAGTGTGCATGGTGCAGTGGCACTGCGCCAGCCAGAGTGGAGCAGGGGGATGCGCAAGCGCAAGTTCCATTGTGCTAGGCGCAACAACCATGATATTCAAAAGTGCACATGCAAATGGGGCCATAATGTATGCAAGGTGCAAATGGGGCCATTTGCATGTCATTATGGCCCCATTTGCATGCAGGTGTGCTGATCCTCGAGTCAATTAAGCATTCCAATATCCCTGGTGGTCCAGTGGACCGCTTGTAGCCCAATCGTGGGCATCTGTGTAAAAATAATATGTCCAATATCCCTGGTGGTCCAGTGGACTGCTCGCAGCCCAATCGCGGGCAAAATGTTATAATGAGGAGGAGCTCCACAGTACCCCTCCCACCCACCACTGAACCTGCCCCCCCCCCCAGGTCAGTGGCAGGGCAGCAGCACCCACCTGCCGCCACCCCACCACCCTGATTGACCGTGTATGGTAGGGCTGTATGCCCTTTGGTCAGGCGTGATCCAATGGGCGTGCAGCCCGTACCGTACTACACAGTTCAGATATGTGAATGGATCCATTTCACATATCACTGGACTCGTAATGTGCGACTGACACTATGGCTCACGCTGTGGACAATAGGCAATACAGCCCTACTGTCGGTCAGCGGGCAGTCGGGCAACAGGCGGTGGGTGCTGCCACCACACCGCTGGCCGGGGGTGGTGGTGGGGATCAGTGGATGGAGTGGGAGGGTACATGGGCTCTCCTTGTATTACCTATGCCCAGCGATCAGGCGCGGCGGTCCACTGGACCACTAAGAATATTGGACTTACATTTTAGACACATGCCCGCGATCCGGCATGGGTGACAGCTGCCATGAGGTGCAGCCAGGTTCAGGTGGCCACCCACAGGTGGCAGCTGCGATGTTGTGCCTTGCAATATGGCAGCTCACCGTTGGGTGGCCAGCTGTTGTTCCTTTTTTTGGCTCACCTGCGTGCAGCGCAAGTAGGGGTTGTGCATGCATGGACTCAGCACATCACAGGCAGAATATCGGGATGTGTGGAGTATGCATGGGCATGCCCCCCACCTGCACTGCATACATTACTGATGCACTCTGGCGCATCTGGATCTGTGCCAGGCACAATCCCAATTTGAATGCCACGCCGCGCATCAGCAGGTTGCGCATGGTGCAACACTGTTGCGCCATGTGCAACTCTTCTGAATATCCAGGCCAATATTTTTCAGTCTTGACTCAGTCAGAGAATGGAAGAACGCTATTAAATTGGAAATAAAAACTATAGAAGGTCAAACATTAACACAAGTCACAATTTACAAATATTTAGAGGTAATAATTGATCCACATTTGTCCTTTAATTCATACATTAAAGACTTAACAAGGAAAATAAATGGCAGGATTGGAGCTTTACAATGTGTATCCTTGTGCCTTACAAATGGAGCACAGCAGTCCATGGCAAATCAACCAGTCCTGCCAATGATAGATTATGGGAGCCATATATATGGCCACGTAAATAAGAGTCAGCTACACAAGGTAGATATAAATTACAACAGACTGGATAGATTTATTCTCCAGTGTGATTACAACACCCTCCACTGTTAGGTGCATTAAAAGTTGGGATGGGATGCCCCTGGAAAGGAGGAGAAAAGGCTTTTTGGAAGCTCTAGTACACAAACCTTAAACAATAATAAACCTCTCTGCTTACTGGACAAATTAGCAAAACCAAACCATAATATTCACCTGAGAAATTAGGTAATTGGGAATTGATCATCCCTAAACCAAAATATCAGTAGGGAAACATGATTTTCCACTACAAGGCTATGAGAGCATGGAACAAGATCTCTTCAGAATTATGAATGACAGAATTTTCCCCCAGGGTTTTCAGTACTGCAATGCAAAACAAATTATGTTACATATGTGAATGCAATAAGTGAGCTGCATTTTTTAGGAACATATAAAGTATTGCAGTTGCTTGTGATTTTAAATTGTCATCCCACATTTTTTATATATTATGGCCTGGATACTCAAAAGGGTTGCACATGGCACAACAGGGATGCACCATGCGCAACCCACCAATCTTTGTCCTAGTAGCGATATCCAAAAGGACAAGTTGTGATGCGCAACTCCTGATATGCCGGGTGCATCAGTAATGTGTGCAACGCAAGTGTGGGAGGTGTGCCCATGCATTTGCGGCACATCCTGATAGTCAGCCCTGGATGTGTGGTGCATATGCTGGCACAACTCCACCTTGTGCTGCTCAGGGGGGCACAAAGATGTGCCTGGAAAAAACAGGAACAAGTCCTGGCCACCCACAGGTGAGCTGCCATATTGCAGGGTGCAATACGGCAGCCACCAGCCATGGGTGGCTACCCACTCACCCAGAACGCTGACCACAAGCCCCCTGCCCTGGGAGCATTGTGCCCCCCCTCCTCATTGCCTGATCGCGGGCAACTGTATTAAAGGCCTCCCTGGTGGTCCAGTGGAAACCACCCCAATGCCCGATCACGGGCATATATAATATTAAATTACCTGGTGGTCCAGTGGAACCACACCCCCATCGCCTGATTGTGGGCATATGTAATAGTAAATTACCTGGTGGTCCAATGGAATCCCCCCATTGCCCAATCACGGGCATAAGTAAAATACATTACCTGGTGATCTAGAGGTACCCCACTCGCCCACTGTGGTCCCCTGCCACCCAGCACCCTCCCCATCATTGGTAGGTGGCAACACCCTGCCCGCATGCTGCCTGGCTGCACGCCAAATGACAGCGTACAGTACAGTACAGTCTGTACAACTATTGGACCACTGCATGGACCAATGGGCATGCAGACCATACTGTACTACACAGGCCCGATATGTGAATGAATGTGTTCATTCATATATCAGGCCTGTGAAGAAACATAGAAACATAGATTTTAATGGCAGATAAGGACCGCTTGGCCCACCCAGTCTGCCCATTTCCCTACCTATTGGATAAGCTGCAGATCCTAGTTAACCAGCAGCCTACTTCTTCCTACCCCCAACCCCTAGAATTGCTTATGACTGTCCCATGCATGCTTGAATTCCACCACTGTTTTTGACTCCACAACCTCCTCGGAAGGCCATTCCATGCATCCACAACCCTGTCTGTGAAAAAATACTTCCTTAAATTACCTCTGAGCCGCCCCCTTCTATCTTCAAATTGTGTCCCCTTGTTCTTGCACACCTCTTTTTTTGAAAGATGCTACCCTCTTGGACTTTGTTGATTCCTTGAGATACTTGAAAGTTTCTATCATGCCCCCTCTCTCTCCCTTTCCTCGAGGCTATACATATTCAGCTCCTTAAGTCTCTCTTCATATGTCTTCTGGTGCAGACCCTGCACCATTTAGTTCCCTCCTCTGAACTGCCTCCATCCTGTCTATGTCCTTCCCGGAGATTGGGTCTCAGAACTGCACGCAGTACTCCAGATGGGGTCTCACCAACTGTCTGTACAGAGGGATAATAACTTCCTGTTTTCTGCTGGTGATGCCTCTCCCTATGCATCCCAGTATTCCCCAACCCTCCTTGCTGCCCTCTCACATTGCTTGCCCACCTTTAGGTCATCTGATATGACTACCCCGGCCTTCCCTTTTGTTGTTGTTAGTATCTCACCCCCATTGTGTACTCTGCCCCTGGGTTTTGTTTCCCAGGTGCATTACCTTGCACTTCTTAGCATTGAATCTAAGCTGTCATACATTTGACCATTCCTCTAACCTTGCCAAGTCCTTCTCATCCTTTCCACCCACCTTGTGCATCAACTCTGTTGCAGATCTTTGTGTCATCTGCAAAGAGACATACTTTTCCTTCAGTCCCTCTGCAATATGGCTTATAAAGACATTGAAGAGACCGGTCCTAATACTGAACCCTGCGGTACCCACTAGTAACCCCTTTCTTCAGGTGGACTCCATTTACTATTACTCTCTGTGTCCTATTCTTCGCCAATTCTTTACCCAGGCTGTCATCTTGGGACCCACTCCCAGGCTGGCTAACTTGTATATTAATCTTTTGTGTGGGACTGTGTCAAATGCCTTGCTAAAGTCTAGGTAGGCCATGTCCACAACCCCTTCTTGATCTACTACTTTGGTCACCCAGTCAAAGAAATCTATCAGATTTGTCTGGCAAGACCTTCCCGCTGTGAATCCATGCTGCCTTGGGTCCTGAGCCCCTCTGGCCTCTAGACACTCAACAATTCTTTCCTTCAGAAGTGATTCCATTATTTTCCCTACCACTGAGGTTAAACTAACAGGTCTGTAGTTTTCTGCTTCTGCCTTGCTCCCACTTTTGTGAAGGAGAATCACTTCTGCCCTTCTCCAGTCCTCGGGTACCACCCCATCCTCCCATGATTTGTTAAAGAGGGTAGTCAGCGGTGTCACTAGTTCTACCCTTAGTTCTTTTAGAATTCTGGAATGAATCCCATTAGGCCCCATTGCTTTGTCCACCTTCAGTTTTAAGAGTACAGTAGTACAGAATGGTCTGCATGCCCATTGGTCCATGCAGTGGACCAATTGGTGTACAGACCGTACAGCACGTTATCATTTGGTGGGCATCTGGGCAGCATGCGGTGGGGTGCTACCACCCGCCGATGATGGGGGGGGTGCTTGGTGGTGGGTGACCTCAGTGGGCAGATGGGGAAGGGGTTACCACTGGACCACCAGGTAATATATATTACTTATGCCCACGATCGGGCGATGGGTGGGGGGATTCCACTGGACCACCAGGGAATTCATTGTTACTTATGCCCATGATTGGGCAATGGAGGGGGGGATTCCACTGGACCAGCAGAGAATTTAACATGGCTAATGCCCACGATTGGGCATACTGGAGTGGGGGAACCACCATGGGACTGCAGGGCATTGGTCCCTGGCGGCTGCAGCCTGGCAGAGCGCCAGGCTCAAGTCACTGGGGATCGGCACACCGCATGCAAATGGGGCCATAATGACATGCAAGTGGCCCCATTTGCACCTTGCATGCATAATGGCCTCATTTGCATGCCCAGTGCTGAATATCATGGTTGATGCACCTTGCGCAACTGCTGTTGCACTGGTGCATCCCCCTGCTTCAGTTCTGCCACTTGCGCTAGCGCAGTGCCACTGCGCCATGCGCAGTGCGTGTGCCATCAGTGCTATATTCAATGGTGCTGTGCCATGGTACAGTACCAATGGATATCGCCTGGTCCATGCCCAGGTGCAGCCCAGTTGCGCTGCACCTGGGCTTGCACCCCTGCCCAGCGCAGTTTGTATATACAACTCTATATGCATAATTTAATTTTCTGTGTGTAACTTTGAAAACCTAATGTAACATTGGAACAGGAACACTTTGCATATAGGGTATTCTAAAGCCCTAATGGCATGTAAACTCAAAATCCTGTATAAAAATGAAGTTTACTATTACTACAAAACAAAGTCTACTCCAAGCTTAGCGCCCTTTATTGCAATAAGACTTGTTTACCTCCCCAGTCCATTGGGAAATCCTAACCCAGATGATTCTGTAGCCTTTGGTGGGTCAGAATATTTGGGACAAGATTAAAGCCTGAACTTCTTATAATGCAGGTAATATTTAATTTTGGTTCACTTCTAGTTCCCTTATGCCTATCCCATGCATTCTTGAAGCCCTCTACTCTTTTTGCCTCCACCACTTCCGTTGGCAGTCTGTTCCAGGCATCCACCATTCTTTCAGTAAAGTAGTATTCCTTCACATCCCTCTTTAACTTCCTTCCCTTGTACTTCATCACATGCCCTCAGGTCCTGGTGCTCTTCCTCATTTGAAGGAGACTCCTCTCCTGTACCCTGTTCCTCCTTTTTACCCCTGTCTTCTTCTTGTGAATACTGTTGCTGGATGACTCCAGTATTTCAGCCATCAGATACTTGAGCACTGTGGGCCAGAGAAACTGCAGCTCTGGCCCCTGCCCATGCTGTTTAGTTCCATTCCAGAGTAGCCTATGCACACGGCTGATGGGGAACTGCAGGCTGGCTTGAGATTGATGAGTCTTGGCCTTCCCACCTGTCTTTCTACATCTTGACAAGCTTACTGTAGCTTGTCTTTTCCACTACAATGAGAATGGTCCCTAGGCTTCAGTACACTGGTAGCCCAATAAAGAACAGGGGTGTGGTTGTGAACATAATAGCTAAGGGGGTGCTTTAAAGGCCACTGGGCAGGGGTACCCAGGAGTGGGGGTTGTTGTTTTCATAGTACAAGTCTCATGGAAACAATTGTTTACATTTTTTTTTACTTTTGGCCGTAGCGTGTTCATTTGGAGTTTGAGTGACCACAAATTGTCGGGGTGTGCATATCAGAACCCCACTTCATGTACACATACCTGTAATTTTATAAATGCTCCTCAAAAAGCATTTTTGGGGTTCACACCAAAAACACATTTTGGGGTACACAAACACAATGACACTTATGTGTTCATGAGACGGAGTGCTGATATGCCCTCTCTGGAAATGTGGGGTCCGATTCCAGAAGAGGGATGCAGGACTTGTGGCAAGCCCTGTGTCTGCTGCAAAGTAACCCGCAAATGCGTCAGCACTCCTGGATGCAATCCTGTACTATTCCAGAAGCACTGACAGAGTACCTGCTTTATGGCGGCCTGCCCCATTGCCAGGGTTCACCCAAGGACACAATGTTAGGCCATCAGCAAGATGGTCAGACTTAAGCGGCGTCGGGGACTTACAGCATCGGCTTCTGGAATCGCATGTCTGACGCAAGTCAGCACTTGCATCAAACACTTTGCCACAAGTCCCCAGAATCATCCTGGACCCGTTCTGAAATCAGGCCTGTGGTGTCAGTCAGACCCAAAATGGCCAACTTACGGCCAAAAGTTTAAAAAAATTATTTTCTAACTCAGTAAATCCAGTGTTCTCGTGAAAAACCCTCATGCATAGAATGCAAGAAAAATGGACTGCACATGCAGGCAGTACTGGGCTGGCAGTATAGCCTAGAGGATAGAGGAACGAGGTGTGAATGAGCTTGATACATCCAACAGATCAGACCTGAGTTGGATTCTCACAGCCTCCATTTGCATACTGTGTGACTCTAAGCAAGTCACTTAACCGCCCAGTGCTCCCAGGTCACCCCTGAAAACAGGCATTTGTGCCTAGTGGACCTTACTCGGTTACCAAAGACTAAAATAAAAATAAAACAATGCAGGAAAATGGCATTTTAAAAGGTTAACAACTTAAAAACAACATTTTCCAGTGATACTACCTATCAGAAGTATCTTCTTGGGTTTCAATTGTCAGTTGTTTTCTGAGCTACAGGTGAGCAAAACAATGGTCTTAATTTGGTAACATTTATGTATTTTCAGTCTTCTAGAATTTTTACACTGCTGAACCAATCGTTATGAAATTTGCAGGCCCTGGAGATCCTGGGCCCTAGAACGCGCATTCATATATACATGGCTTCTGTCAGCTGGATGTCAGCCATATTCCCAGAAAATCTGAGTGCACTTTAATAGCAATCACATTGGTTGATGACAGGAAAGGTAGAGAAGTGTTTTTTGGTGAGCTGGGAAAGCACATAAGCTTTTATAATTATATAAAAAGTACCAGAAATGCCAATTTCTTGTGAACAATTTGAATTATTTATGTAATCATGATTTTCTGATGAAGTGGCATTTGCCATGAAACTTCAAACTGTTTCACTGGTGGGAGGAACCGAGTCCAGGATATTCAAAGAAGATGCACAGTGCAACATGAGATGCACCAGCACAAACCAGAAGATGCGTCATGGGGCCATATTGAAAGGACAGAGATGTGCAGTGCAACACTAGATGTGCCCGAGATCAGCTATAATATATGCAGCTCATGTAGAGGGGGTGTTCCCAAGAATGTGCTGTGCAGCACTATATTCAGCCAAAATGTGTTGCACATCTGCAGTGCATTATGCAGATGTGCCATGCAAAGATAGGCATATAAAAAGCATGCCCAAGTCCAAGCCTCCCACAGGCACGGAGCAGTATTGCACCACAAAGCAGCCATGGATGGGTCTGCATTCCTAAAGGCAGGGAGTGAGGAGACAGGGGGGAACTACAACATGGTTGTGGAAGGGCCCATAGGTGGTATGCCCAGCAGAGAATGTACCATGCCCATGTCACATTTGAACAGCTGAGTGACACAGAGATTGTGGGCCAGTACTGACTCAACAGGGCACTGCTGACACAGCTCTGTGAGCTGCTCCATGATAAACTACAGGCACCAACACATAGGAGTCACACCATGATGGCGGATACAAAGGCAACAGCAGCAACCGGACTGCTCACCACAGGCATCTTCCAGACCCAGGTGGGTGACCCACTGGCATCACAGAGTCTGCCACATTCCCGACTCCTCACCCAGTTCCTCACTGCTCTGCTTTCACATGCTTTGTAGCACATCAAATTCCCAAGCACACAGGCAGAGCAGACAGAAACAATGATGCACTTCCACAGGGTGGCACACATACCAAGCATGCTGGGGCCATAGACTGCACCCATATGGCAATATACACCATCTGGCCCTGAGAGTGTTGCATATGTCAACAGGAAGGGCTTCCATTCTGTAAACTGCTGGGTGGTGTGCAATGCTACGGGACACATCACCAATGTCTGTGCCATGCACCCTGGAAGTGCACATGATGCCAATATCTGGCACCAGTCAGCCCTGTGCTGCCTGATCAAGAATGGCAGGATATCTAGTAGCCAACTAGTGAGTGAGTGGAGCTAGACAACAGGCACACAGAGCACACAGTGGCACACAATACAGCTGGCAGAACTGCTGGGTGGAACACCGACAGGGGTCATCACAGCTAAAAGGCATGTTGTACTGTGGCCCACATGTGCCCACTGCACCGTAAAACCACAGACAGAAGGGGGTGTCTGTGCACTGGGAGAGGGGAAGGCTGGGGACACGCACACAGCATGCACATGTATGCAGGCATGCAGTGGTACAGGGCCTGTGCCTGACACAGGTGCCTTGGTTGTCCAGAGATCACAGCAGAACAGGACAGTGGCAGTGTGCCTGCAGGGGTAGGGCATGTGTACTGCAGGGCATGGCTGTTGGAGGTCATGTCATGCTCAGCACATGCTCTACATGCAACACACATGCAGTGCACCCACTGATGTGATATTGCAGGCATGGTCGGGGAGCGGGGTTGTGGGAATAGCAGTGTGGGGGCCACACGGAGCTGGTGCTGACATGCACATGCATAGAGATGTTGCACACCTGGGAATGCATGGTGCACACTAAATGCTGTTTATCCTACACAGGAGACTGTGCATACCCCCTATAGCCATGGGTGCTCACCCCCATATGCCAGCCCACATAACAGGTGGAGGAGAGGTATAATGAGGCACATGCCATGGCACATAATATCATCGAGCATGCATTCAGCATGCTGAAAATGTGTTTCAGATGCCTGGACAGGTCTGGTGGTGCCCTACAGTACAGCCCAGAGAAGGCCTGTGGCATATTTCTAGCCTGTTACATGCTAAACAACATGTCCATGGACCATGGAATCCATGACAAGTTGAGTTAGGTGACAGCTCAGAGGATGAGGGGCCACCAGTCGGGGGTGGGCAGGCACTCCATGACCACAGGGCCTCAAAACTGGCTGCCAGGGCACAGGGACACAATTGCGGGGGAGTACTTCGGGAACTGCAGGTGGGTACCAGAGAGGGACCATAGGGGGCTGTGCAATGGCAGTTGGGATTGGGGGGGGAACCACAAGTGCAGATCAGCATATGCAGCATGGTTGACAGGACCATAGTGTTGGAAGCACACACCCATGCATGTGTGGCCACTGTGGTACCATCAGGTATAGGGGTACACGGGGTTACTGTGGTGGTTGGCATGGATAAGAGGACACCGCCTGCACACATGCACAGTGGACACACAAGGCTGCACTCATCATGCTCATGCCAGACAACATAACAGCTGTGCCCCACCACATACCCTGAATGCTACACTACCAGCATGGACATGCATGCCACAGGCACATGCGTATGCTGCTGCATGTGGACCTGGACATGGTCAGCAGTGTGTGGGCCAACAATGCCTTGATGGGGAATGTGCCATGATGACTGCATACAGGTGGCATCACTGTCTTCAACCACAGCCACCACGGTCACATGGGTGGCCATGCCTACGATGGGTGACCCACTCTGGGGTGTCACCCACCACAGCAGGTGAGTCAACTGTGCTAGCATGGGTAGACCCATTGGACTATGACTGTGTGATCATGGGTGCCACATTCCTGAAGTTCAGATGGGACCCAGGGGTGTTAGAAATACCTGAGGCAGGGGATAGTGTCAGAAGCAATGGACTCAAGTAACGCCATGTAGTGGAAGTGCTGATGTCACTATGTGGGGTGCGGCAGCACTCCTGCATTCATGGGGCACTACAGCAACACTGCCCACCTGAATGGCCTGTGCAATCCTCTTGAAGCCTGCTGTTATGTCTGCCCTCAGTTGGTGAATCTCATCAAGCACTTCCACTTGGAGTTGGCATATCTGGCCAAGTAACTGGCAGCAGCCTGCAGAGCATGGTCATCAAGGATGCCCACCTGCACATTCCAGCCCTGACACACCTCAGAGTGCACCCTAGTGCTCTATGGATGCCTGCAGGAGCTGGGTGTGTTTGTCCAGCTTGTCAGTAGGGGACCCATCCTGTGAGGGTAGCTGATGGGTGGGGGGTGTTCCGGCCTGCAGTGCCACATCCATTGCCTGTGGATACAGCATGGCTGACTGCTGTTCGGGCATAGACTGTAAGTGGGCAGGCACAGTGGGACCTGGTACAGGTGCATCATGGGTACAAGCAGAATGTTGCTGACGCACAGCGCCCTGCTGCACCACTGGACTTAAGATTTGCAAGAAAGCGAGTTGTACTCACAACAGAGTGAAGTGAACCTTACAATTTACAATTGTCTTTGGTTTGAAGCAGATTCCTTAGGAAAGTTAATATTCTTCAGGTGGAGGATACTTCTAACTGAAGGGTGAAATAAGGAACTTAGAATGATCAGAAAAGGCAGTCTTTCAATCAACAGAGGGAGGTTGAGCTTGCTTTACTTTTGTTACAATTGTTAAGATTTTCAGTGCAGAAAGATTTTCAACCCACAGGGTCTGAATACTGTTTTCTGTGTCTGCCCTTCTGCACAGATGACCTGTTTTGGGGCTGCTTTCAGAGCACAAGTCACCAGGCTGTTTTGGGGATGGGGAGGTTTACCTGTGTCTGACTTGGATGTTTGGATATTTCTCTGTTTGATTAGCAGTGAATTTCTCTGTCAAATTGTTGTGTAGGGCATCTTGCTGACAGGAAGGCATTCATTGCAGTGGTAGGTCAGAGCTTTTAGCTGATTGTTTCGTGAGGGCACAGTTTAGGCCAAACCTTCCCACCCTTACCCCACCCACCCTGGAAATAGTTCCTTTATACCTGGGGTTCTGACATAATTTCCTCAAGAGGGCAAGGTGCATATCACTGTCATATCCTCTCTAGCACACTGCACTGACAATATAAGCATACACATTATTAAATACATATATTTCTACATAACACACCAATCACACACACACAAAAAACCAACTAAACAAGGTAGACAGTTATGTGGGCAGTAGTGCAATGTAATGGCTGTGAGGCAGCAGTCTTCCGGGAGTCTTTCTGGAGGCTGAGATGCTGCCTGTTTGCAGACAGTTATCTGCCCTGAGGGAGGAAGTTGCCCGTCTTCAGGCCACACTGGACAGTAGCAAGGGAACCTCCCCCATCCAGGGAGCACCAGAGCCACCACCACTACCTCAGAGGTTGTGAAGAAAGCACAGCAGTTGGACCACAGTGGGCTCAGGGAGGCAAGGGTGGTGGAACAGAGGCACACCCAGTCAGTTGTTCCACTCCACAATCCATACACCCTTCTAGGGAAGCATAGTTCCCCTATGGATGCACCCGCAGAGGAGACTAAGGAGGGTGCAGACAACTGTCACAAGGGAGGCCCTCAGGAAGGAGGCAGAGGGCACCACAGGGAAAGGAAGCAGCTCCTGGTAGGGGACTCAATTATTAGGAGGATAGAACTGGGGGGAGCAGGGAAAACTGAAGTAAGGTCCTTGCCTGGTGCCATGGCTTGGAGGGACAGGAAGCGCATCCTTAGGATCACGAGAACAGTTGCACAGGAGTCTGAGCTGGATGTCATTGCCCATCTAGGGACAAATGACTTGGCTCATCATGAGATTAGAGTAGTGGAGAAGGACTTTATAGAGTTGGGGCGGGGCTTGAGACAAGTAGCACACCCAGTATCCCTCTCAGAGGTGCTGCCTGTCAGTGGCATGGGTGAGGCGGGAACTTTGCACCACCAGTTTAACGTAATATTTGAAAAATGGTGTGGAGCACTGGGGTTTGGCTTCATTGGGTACTGGGGTTCCACCTGGAGGGCACCAGCCTATACTGGCAGGATGGTCTGCATCTGTCCATGAAGGAACAAGTCTTTTGGGCAATCAGTTTAAATGCTTCATTGGCAAGCTTTTAAACTAGTCAAGGGGAGGCACTGATAAGCAGCAGGAAAATCCCAGCCTCCCCCTACAAAACAGGGTACTAAATGAGAAAAAGACCAAGGTAGAAAGGTCAGTGGGGGATGCTGCTACAGAAGGTAAAGCCATCAAAAAATGGAGAGCAATGAGTACCAATGCCCATAGTCTGGGTAACAAGCTTCCTGAATTAGTGGCCTTGATGGAGGAGGAACATCTGGATATCGTGGCAGTCACAGAACCATGGTACACACAGAACCATGACTGGGACATAAACATACCAGGATGCGCTATCTACAGGAGGACAGGTAGGGTAAAGAGAGGAGGAGGAGTAGCTCTCAATAAGGGAAGGAATCAAAGCAACAGAACAAAAGGGTAAACAGGGAGGAGAAGAAGCACTGTGGGTCAATTTGGAGGCAGGCAATGGCACCACAATCTGCACAGGGGTTGTATACAGACCCCCGTCTCAGGGGGAGGAAATGGACAAGGAAATGATAGAAAATATACTTAGAATGGCAGATAAAGGGGATATATTGCTAATGGGTGATCTGAATATGCCAGATGTTAACTGGAGTGCAGTTGCAGCAGCCACTTCTTGGAGTGGAGTTATTCTAGATGCCGTACAGGGGGGCATGCCTTAGACAACTAGTATTGGAGCCCACTCGAGAGGGAGCAATCTTAGACCTGGTCCTCTCAAATAGAGATGGAGATGGAGAGAGCATCAAATGTAGAAATGGGTAAGCCATCTGGGAACTAGCGACCTCAACAGTATGGCTCACAGTAAACACAGCAATAGAGTCAAGCCATCACAAAGGCAAAGGTACTGGACTTCAGGAGGGCTGACTTTACAAAATGGGTGAGTGCCTAAGGAATGCACTAGCAAATGGGCAGGAAGGAGGGTGGAAGAACAATGGGAATAATAAAACTGCCATCACAGAGGTAACAAGCCTTTGTGTGAAGCAAATAAACAAAAGAATATGATGTAAGAAACCACTATGGTTCTCAAAGGAGGTGGCAGTGAAGGTTCAAGAGAAAAAGAAGCATTCAGAAAGTACAAGGAATCACAGATGGAGCAGGACAGAGAACTGTATCAGTTAAAGGAAAAGAAAGCTGGGAAGGCAGTCAGAACAGCAAAGGCCCGAACTGAGGAAAAGATAGCCAACTCAGTTAAGAAGGGGATAAAACCTTTATAGGTACATCAGGGAGCAAAGGAAGACCAAGGGAGGGACAGTGAGGCTTAATAAAGGGAGGGGGTGGGCAGAGGGTGACTGTGAAAAGGCAGAGACACTGAACAAATATTTTTGCTCAGTATTTACAAATAAAGAGGGGAGGCTAAACCAAACAATAGAAACACTCTTGATGACAGAAGCTGATACCAGCCCATTTACAGAAGAACGGGTTCTGAAAGAACTCTTAAAATTAAAGGTGGACAAAGCAATGGGGCCTGATGATTCATCCCAGAATTCTAAAGAACTAAGGGTAGAACTAGTGATACCACTGACTACCCTCTTTAACAAATTATGGGAGGATGGGGTGGTACCTGAGGACTGGAGGAGGGCAGTTGTGATTCCCCTTCACAAAATTGGGAGCAGGGCAGAAGCAGGAAACTACAGACCTGTTAGTTTAACCTCAGTGATAAGGAAAATTATGGAATCACTTCTGAAGGGAAGAATTGTCGAGTACCTAGAGGCCAGAGGGGCACAGGACCCAAGGCAGCATGGATTCACAGCAGGAAGGTCATGCCAGATGAATTTAATAGATTTCTTTGGCTGGGTGACCAAAGTAGTAGATCAGGGAAGGGCTGTGGGCATGGCCTACCTAGACTTTAGCAAGGCATTTGACTCAGTCCCACACAAAAGATTAATATACAAGTTAGCCAGCCTGGGAGTGGGTCCCAAGATGATAGCTTGGGTAAATAATTGGCTGGAGAATAGAACACAGAGAGTAATAGTAAATGGAGTCCACTATGAAGAAAGGGGGGTTACTAGTGGGGTGTCGCAGGGTTCAGTATTAGGACTGGTCCTCTTCAATGTCTTTGTAAGCAACATTGTAGAGGGACTGGAAGGAAAAATATGTTTCTTTGCAGATGACACAAAGATCTGCAACAGAGTTGATGCACAAGGTGGGGTGGAAAGGATGAGAAGGGACTTGGCAAGGTTAGAGGAATGGTCAAATGTATGGCAGCTTAGATTTGATGCTAAGAAGTGAAGGTAATGCACCTGGGAAACAAAACCCAGGGAAGAGTACTAATGAAGCAGATACTCAACAACAACAGAAATGGAAAGGGACCTGGGGTAGTCACATCAGATGACTTAAAGGTGGCAAGCAACGTGAGAGGGCAGTAAGGAGGGCTGGGGGATACTGGGATGCATAGGAAGAGGCATCACCAGTAGAAAACAGGAAGTTGTTATCCCTCTCTACAGACAGTTGGTGTGACCCCATCTGGAGTACTGTGCAGTTCTGGAGACCCAATGCAAGGACATAGACAAGATGGAACCTGTCCAGTGGATGGCACTAAAATGGTGCAGGGTCTGCACCGAAGACATATGAAAGAGACTAAAGGAGGGAGAGGGGACATGATAAAAACTTTCAAGTACCTCAAGGAATCAACAAAGTCCAAGAGGCAGCATCTTTCAAAAAGAGGTGTACCAGAACAAGGGGCACAATTTGAAGATGGAGGGAGGTTCCTGAGGTAATGTGTGGGCAATATTTTTCTACAGAGAGGGTTGTGGATGCATGGAATGGCCTTCTGGAGGAGGTTGTGGAGTCAAAAACAGTGGTTGAATTCAAGCATGCATGGGACAGCCATAAGGCAATTCTAGGGGGTGGGGCTAGAAAGAAGTAGGCTGCTGGTTAACTAGGATCTGCAGCTTATCCATTAGGTAGGGAAATGGGCAGACTGGGTGGGCCAAGCAGTCCTTATCTGCTGTCAGATTATATGTTTCTATGTACCTTGGCCACCAACAACTGCTGCAGGTGCGGTCAGTGTAGGTGTGATCTGGTGTGATCTGGTGGGGCCATGCATGGGGGCAGTGTGCCCCACCATGTCTGTTGCTGTCCATGTAGCCACCAGCACTTTGGCAGTGACACTGCTGTGTGCTGTCACCACTCACCTATGTGGTGTCATCCTCACCATCATCCTCCGTGGCAGATGCCAGCACTGTGAGATCGTCCGACAACTCTAGCTAAGAGAGGGCATTCAGACCCACAAATGCCAGGAGGTCCTGGAACATGGGTGCACTACCTGCACCTGCCATGGCCCCGGCTGATGATGATGGCCTGGGTTCCTCTTCCTTCTCCTTCACCAGCCCCTCCATCTGCAGTCTGGGCCTTGCAGCACCCTGAGGCATGATGGTGCTATAAGGCAGAAATGAGTGCATGGTCAGGATACCATGGCCATGGATTTCCACTGACCAGTGTGCAGGCCATGCACCATGCAGAACAGGTGTTCTGTACTGCCACACATAGCATGGTCCTACACTGTGGCCTGTGTTACCCACACACCACCATATTTTGTGTGCAATGCACGCCACTGGGCCATGCCACCATGGTTATGCAGTGTGTACAGCCTTAGGCCTTGATGTGAACATGACCCCCCATAGACACAGACACTGCCCCCGGTTGGTAGGCTCACCATCAACAGTGACTGCTCAGCGCAGTGCATTGCACTGGCATGAGTGGTGGATGTATATAGGCAGGGCATGTGTACACACGTGGACATGGACTAACACCGGTGGCCCAGTCCCAGCAGGCCTACATCCCTGGTGGCATAGCCTGCCACTGAAGCATCCAAGGGCTGCAACAGGGACACTGCATGTCCATGGGGGGACTGTACAACAATGGAAGCCCTGCACAGTGACATGGCAACATAGTGTGTGTCCATGTGTGGCATACCCTGTACACCCAGGAACAGAACACACAGCCATACAGACAAAGTGACACATGCACGTTCACAGTGCTGTGAAGGGCTTCCTCCTATCTGCAAACCCCCACCAGGGACACCCTCCACAGAGGCATGGGATGGTGGATGCAAGCAGCTCCTAACTGGTTGTCAGTGGTGGCACAGTGCGTGGCCCTCCCCCATGGCCAGCTGGGCTGCCCGCATGGTGGCCAGATACTGTTCATCCTTTTCATGCACTCCTGGGTAATGTGATTGCACTCCCCATGGGCATTCATTGCCTGGGCCGCCACATTCCATCCCTGTGTCCCTCTTGCTGCATGCCTATCTTCCTAATAGGATGTCTCCTCCTTCTCACTTCCTCCTCCTCCTCCTCCACCATTCTAGTGCCTGTGGGCTGGAGACTGACAGGTGTCAGCACAGTTCCAAATCCTGCTGCACAGTCCCCAGTCATGGTTGATACATGGCTATACACCCATCAACAGTGTAGCTGTACCAAATAAACCTTCAAGATGCAGTACCTGCTGATCACCAGTGGTGTAGTAGTGCACAGCAGCTCATTTATAACTCAGCACATGCAAATGAGGACATGTGCAGCCTGTAATGAGATGCAAATGTGGGGACTTGTGCTGTGATGTGACTGGGTACTGTGCAGCAGGACTTGGAACTGTGTTGACACCTGTCACTCTTCCACCCCACAGGCACTAGAATAGAGAAGGAGGAAACATCTTATTAGGGAAGACAGGCACGCAACAAGAGAGGACACAGGGAAACCATAGCAAATGCACTGAACTCCTCATTCTTGGACCTCAGTAGCGTGCTCCCTGCCAACGTTTTTGCACCCACCCCCACCACAACAATGACACCTACCCAAGTGCCCCTTTCCATTTCAAAGTTATCTCCAGCGTGATGCTGCCCCCACCCCGCGTAAGGGCACTAGCAAATCTCATTTCGGCAATGACTGTCTCTTAAATTACTAAAGCTGACCCTCTCTGAAGTACTCTGCCCCTCACTGCCCTGCTAAACCATGCTTTGTCTTAGGCCAGTTTCCATCCATATGGAAAATTGCCTCATCACTCCTATCCTGAAGAGTGGTGACCATACCCAGCCTGGAAATTACCGCCCATTTCAATTTCTACTCCCTCTCTCCAAGGTTCTTGAAACGATAGTTACCAATCAAGTCACAGACCACCTTGCCAAACACAATCTCCATTGCACTCGAACAGCATGGTTTTCTAAAAGTCACAGCACCACAACTGCAGCTTTTGGAATATACCAACACCATCCATGCAACCCTCGACACAGGTCAGATTGCTGGTGCTGTCTATAAAGATCTCTCTCCAAAGCATTTGACACCACCCACCAGTCACTTCTCCTAAGCTCATTAACCCAAATAGGTTTTTCACAGGATGCCACCACTTAGTTCTCAAACTACCTGTCTGGCAGAACCCAGAGAGTCAGACTAGCTCAAATCCAGTCGTCCCCCTTCCAAGTTACATCTGGGGTCCCTCAAGGGTCAGTTCTTGGCCCCCTACTTTTCACTCTATTCCTTAACTCCCTGCCCAAAGCCTGTTCTGGGAGTCTACTATTATTTGCAGATGATGCGGTATTATTTAGCACGCATATCAACACTGCCGCCCTCCAAGTAGCCCTCCAACGGTCATTTAGTAAGGCCGAATCTTGGTTTGCTGACCATAGGCTTGTCCTAAGCTATAAAAAAACAAAGTCCATGCTGTTTGCCATGCCCAAAACAAGTTAAGCAGCCACTCCCTGCTCATCCATAACTCCCAAAATGAAACCCTGGAACAAGTCTCTACTTTTAAATACTTAGGTGTTACCCTAGGCTCCGGGCTTACCTACCACGAACATACCAGCCGACTTAGCACGGCAGTAAATGTGCGTATTGGTCTGCTCCACTGCTACAAGCACTGTCTTCCCCCTGAAGCCCTACATCTAGCCATCTCCTCCTCTGTCTTGTCACTCATAGATTATGGGATCATTATCTATGGTGCTGTCGACACCACCTCCCTCAACAAAAATCAAGTTTCTCTGAATAAAGCCTGCAGGTTGGCCAGAGGATGTGACCAGCTCACACACACCTGCACTCTCTATGCCAGTACAAACTGACTAAACTTCAGTGACCACTTAAAGTTCCAGACATGTCTTCTTGCCAAGAAAATCACAGCCGACCTGACGCCCCCTGCCCTTGTGGCGCTGCTCCCCCAGCCTACCAGCACCAGACGCACACGTCACACTGAGAAAACGCCCAATCAGGTTCCCCTCTGTAAAACCTCTATGGGTCAAAGAACTTTCAGGTACCATGTCCATGTCACATTTGAACAGCTGAGTGACATAGAGATTGTGGGCCTGCACTTCCCAAGCCAGTTCTCTCTTGGCCTCTACCCTGGGACTGTTCAAATCCCTTCTCTGTAGCCACATATCTCAGGACTCAACCCGTGACTGTACCTGACCTACCCATGACCAAAACTGTGCCATGACAATGGACCCTCTTAGTTCTGCCTCCAGAGTGCTTGTCACTGGCCTCTGTCTAACCTAGGGCCTCAGACTAGCTGTCATGCACTGGTTTGCGCTTGCTTGCACATTCCAGTTGTAAATACTTATCCACAACAACTGCTGTATTGTATGTTCACCTCTGTAGATACTGTACAATGTATTTTGCCTCTGTACTGCATTGCCTCTGACTGTTGTAAATATCCTGCACCACATCTGCCTGTACAATACTCTGTATATTGGTAGCATGTCATTTCAGTGCTGCAATTTCAGCGAGTCAATTACAGCGATGTTATAGCGACTGCAATAGTAGCGATTGCTGCATTACAGCACGGAACAGTTTCAGCGACTATGGGGTAATAGCCTACCACCGAGGTCCAGGTGCGCCCAGAGGATTTATTTTAGAAATGGGGTCTTAGGGGAGCAGCCCCCAGGGGTGTGGGGGTGAGCCCCTCGCAATACTAGTCCATGCCTCTTTACAATCCTATTGTAAGTGCACTTCGGATAGCACTTGTAACTACCCCAATGTCTGAAGCCGTGATTCGACTGACTGCATGTTTGAGTTGTACAGAGAGCACACAGTCACAGTAGGATTACTTGTAAGGTGGCCTTTAATTGCGATAACACATTTAAAGATGCACGCTGAATATGCATTTGCTGAATTTCCTGATTGCTGAAATGGGCTTCGCTTATTAAAACTCACTGAACTTACACTGCTTGAAATATATTTGCTGTATTGACATGGAACCTCTGTATCAGTTGTAAGTATGAGATTTCCACACCACTGTCTGCACTGTAATATCTGCCATTGTACTCTTTTGTATTGTTCTTTCTCTGACGGGAGCCTTTTGTAAAGGAGTCCCTGACTCAAAGGTAATAATTCTGACATGTTTCAATAAATAAATAAATAATGCTTAGTGATTGGGCAATGGGGCAGTTTACATATCCTGGCTGAATATAGTAGATTTGCACATGGCCTATCTCAGTTTGCTCCTCACATCTATTTGTGCTGTGCATTTCTGCACATGCATGGTTTACTTGCACATACCTGCTATGCGTGGTGGTGCATCCTGTCTTTCTCTGGCCACGCATTGCAGCACAGCGCATCTCGCACATGCACAATATGTGGCAGCGCGCATGCACTATGTGGTGGAGCATCCATCCTGTTGGTTCCCAGCACTGCACATTGCCTCAGCATGCAGGAAATGCACCTTGTCAGTGCACTGTGCATGTCCTGTCTGTTGCGTGATGCCATTGGCTGCATGTTTGTCATACTGCTGCCTCAGCAAGATGGCTGACAGACAGATTGCGCATGCCCATTGCACAGTAACATGATCCTGTCCTCCCACCCAGCACTGCAACACTGCGCATGCGCGGTGATGCACCATTGTCTGTGTATTACACATCCCCATTACACATCTGTGTGCTGCACAGAGCATTGTATGCAGGCCTATTGTATATCGGGTGCAGAAAGGCCATATGCCATGCACAGCTGCATGCTGCAACACTGGCTTCAGAGCATTCAACTGTGAATATGGCACATGCACAGGGTGCTGGGCCAAGGGCCCTTCACTGGACTGACACAGAGCTGGTCAACCTGCTGGCATTGGTACTGTCTGTGGAGGGCCAGCCTTTCAGTAATGAAGCCTTGTAGGAGGCCAGGGCCAAGGTCTGAACCCGGATAGCAGAGCAATCTGTCCAGTGGATAGGGGTGCCTCACTCAGGCAAGCAGTGCAGGCATTACTTTGGAGACCTGAGAAGGAGGCTGTGCAGGCTCCAGAAGCAGTCCTGTAGGGGATGTGCCACATTTAGGTATGTACACATTTTGGGTATGTTGACATTGCCTGCAAGTTGATCTTGTATTCATGGGGTGGTGGCTAGATTGTTTTCATAAAGGCTAGGGTTCAGAGGGGTGGGCGTGGTGGGGTCCCAGCACTATGATGGGGGTGGTCTGAGGCTGGGGGAGGCAGGTGAGGAGATGACAGCATGCTGCTCATGTTGCCCTTCCATTCTGTTCCCCTTGCAGGCTGGGAAGAATGATGGCAGGGGTCAGACATGGGCCATGACAGGTCTAGGGCCTGGACACCACAGGCGGTGGCTGCTGAGATGCCTTGGGTGCCATCACATCCTGTGGTAGGTATGTGTGGTTTTGTGTGGCAGTTCTGTGATGTTTGTGGTTTGGGTGTGGGTGTCCAATGCTCACCACTGCCCCTTGGTCACAAACTGTGTATGCTCCAGGTATGTCAGTACACATACTGTGGATGTTGTCCTGTCACTGTGTGGCAGTCTCACTGTGCACCATACCCATGTGTGTCACTCATGTGGTGTGTGCTTCCCATCAGGAACATGTGCGCCCAGCATTGCACGCACCCCCAGACATGGTGCATGTAGCTATTGTCCCCATATGGTGGGGCATGGCATCATGTTCCCCGGCAATATATTGTATGACATGCTGACATTGCATCATTCTGTGCCACATTCCAGTCACTGTGTGGTCCTGTTGCACGGCATTCCACCAGTCCGTCCTGTGCGTGGTGCATTGTTGGGCCTGTGCATGCATCCAATAAATGTCCAGCATGCGATCTCCCTTCGGGTGGGGAGGATGGCCTGTGTTTACTATGGCACTGAGCAATGTCCTCTGTTTTCCCACATAGGTCATCAGGCTGAGGGTGCAGTTCATGGATTAGGGCGCAGAGATCGCATCAGGCAAGGATGGGGACAGACTGCTCCAGACATCTTGTTGGTTATATACTGTCACCAAGGGGCCATGTTCCAGAGGTTGGGGGCCATCCTGCAGGCAATCTGCATACAGATGGAGGTGATGTGTGGTGGAGGCCAGGGGAACTACCCTCCTATGGGGGACTGCCAGGAGCAGTAGACCTGTGTGGCCATTGGACTGTTTTGGGTGTTTCTATTGTTCAGCTCCATTGCAATCTCCCCCTTCACTCTGTTGCCCAATTTGTACATAGATGCCCCCTGCATTCCCTTTTCCCTGTTCAGACCTTACCCACACCCCTGTTTTGCACCTTACTGTTGCTGTTGCTACCTTGTTGTATTTTACATACTGTTGTTTCTTAGTAAATCCAGTTATGTTACACCTTCTCTGCATCTGTGGTTATTCCTGTGTTTTTGTTGAGGTCAGTTGTTCTGTTGCATATGTTGTCTACCACCCCTTGACTGCGTGGCTCAACAGTTTGCATCATGTCACGCACAGCCATCCTGTCCACCGGCCATTTTCACACAGTGTTGCCATGGGCATTTCTGTGCTGTGCCCAGGCTTTCCCCTTGTTGCCCACTGTGGCACGTTCAGTGGGCCCCTCCCAGTGCTGCATGCCATTGCTGTTGCACTGTTCACCATGCTGCACTGCAGTGCTGATTGCCATCCTATGTGCCACTGGACGAGTGCACCCTGTGTGGCCTACACACATCCAGCATGTTGACTCTCGGCACTGTTGTCCACAGTGCCTGTTTGGGCCATGCCATACATTGGCACTTCCAGTGCTGTGGCTTTTTGTCCCTGCCCTCATCTGTGCCTTGCCAGTGGCACCTGCTAGGCCCATTGCCTCACCTCTCTGTGTTTGATGCCTGTACTGTACTCATGGGGTGCTGTGCTGTACACATCCTGCATCTCTACCATGATCACTCTGTTCACCATGGCCGTGGCTGCTGGAGCCCCCTGTCTGTGCACTTGCACACTGCTCATGTCCCACCTCAGGCCCTGCCATGCTGCTCCAGTGTCTGTTTTCTACTGGTGATGCCTCTCTGTGTGCATCCCAGTATCTCCCCAGCCCTCCTTACTGCCTTTTCAAATTACTTGCCTACCTTTAGGTCATCTGATATGACTACCCCAGGTCCCGTTCCACTGTTGTTGCTGTTAGTAATCCCCCCACCTTGTGTACTCTTCCCCTGAGTTTTGTTTCCAGGTGCATTACTTTTGCAATTTTCATATTATCTAAGCTGCCATACTTATGACCATTCTCCGACCTTGGCAAGTCCTTCTAATCCTTTCCACCCCCTTGTGTATCAACCCTGTTGCAGACTTGTGTCATCATCAAGAGGTCATACGTTTCCTTCTAGACCCTCTGTAATGTCACCTATAAAGACATTAAAGAGGACCAGTCCTAGTACAGAACCCCTGCGGTACCCCACTAGTATCCCCTTTGCTCAGAGTGGACTCCATTTACTATTATCCTCTGCTTCCTGTTGCTTAGCCAATCTTTTACCCAGGCAACCATCTTGGGACCCACTCCTAGGCTAGCTAACATGTTTATTAACTTTTGTGTGAGACTGTGTCAAAAGCCTTGTTAAAGTCTAGGTAGACCACATTCACAGCTCCTCCCTGGTCTACTTCTTTGGTCACCCAGTCAAAGAAATCTAATGGATTCGTCTGACATGACCTTCCCACTATGAATCCATGCTGTCTTTGGTCCTGTGTCCCACTGACCTCTAGGTACTCAACAATTTTTTCTTTCAGAAGTGATTCCATAATTTTCCCTACCATTGAGGTCAAACTAACAGGTCTGTAGTTTCCTGCCTCTGCCTTGGTTCCACTTTTGTGGAGGGGAATAAAATCTGCCTTTCACCAGTCCTCAGGTACCACCCCATCCTCCCATGATTTGTCAAAAAGGGTAGTCAGTGGTGTCACTAGTTCTGCCCTTAGTTCTTTTAGAATTCTGGGGTGAATCCTGCCAGGCCTCATTGCTTTGTCCACCTTGAGTTTTAGGAGTTCTTTTAGGACCCTTTCTTCTGCGTATGGACTGGTATTGACCTCCCTATCCAGAGTGTTTCTATTGATTGGATTAGGTACCTCCCCCTGCTCTTCTTTTGTGAATACTGAGCAAAAGTATTCATTCAGGATCCCTGCGTTTTCATTGTCTCTCTCTGCCCACCTCCTCTTCCCTTTATTAAGCCTCACTATCCCTCCCTTGGTCTTTTTTTGCTCCCTAATGTATCTATAAAAGGTTTTATCCCCCTTCTTAATCAAGTTGGCTATCTTTTCCTCTGCTTGGGCCTTTACTATTCTTACTGCCTTCCCTGATTCCTTCTGATTTAGCTGATGCAGTTCCCTGACCTGCTCCTTCTGTGTCCTTATACTTCCTGAATGCTATATTTTTCTCCCTAACCTTCCCCACCACCTCATATAGTGACAGAGCTTTCGGTTTGCCCTGCGTCTCAAACAACACTGGTATGGTTCAGGCACCTTTCTTGTTGGCAGGAGCTTATAAAGAAAAGTAAATAATAAGAGTGAGACTCTATATGGCCATTGGGAATAAATATCCTAAAGAGAAACTAAATTATTCTGGGAAAAAGAAAGGAACACTGCATTGTTTTTGGCCTGATGAAGTAGCATCAGCTACAAAACTGTCAGCTGAGCTTCAGTGTGGATAAAAATAAAAATAAAAATAAAAATAAAAAGCATTGACTTGCTTCAAAGATATGAAAGTTGTAGTGGAGTTCATCTTATATTTACAATTTACCTCTTTTGGACTGCCTTTATGAGATGACCCAAGGTATATTAGAACAAGAAAAAGAATAAGGGCAACCGGTACCAACACTAAAAGTAGTTTTGATTTTCCCTCATTGTTTCTCCACCCCTCCTTCCTGCCGACTTGCTAGTGCATTCCTTGTGCATGCTCTCATTTTGCCAAAGTCAGCCCTCCTAACATCCAATATGCTCGCTTTTGTATGGCTCAACTCCATGGCTGCGTTTATTGTGAACCACACTGTTTGGTGGTTATTTGTTCCCAGATGGCTGCCCACTTCTAAATCTGAGATCCTCTCTTCATTCCTGTTTGAGAGTACCAGGTCTAAGATTGCTCCATCCCAAGTGAATTCCAACACTAGTTGTCTGAGGCATATCCACTGTAGGGCATCAAGAAGAACCCTGCTCCTGGGTGTTGCTGCAGCAAATGTGCTCCAGTTAACATCTGGCATATTCAGGTCCCCATCAATTGTATTTCCCCTCTTTCTGCCATTCTAAGGATGCCTTCTATAATTTCCTCATCCTCTTTCCTCCCTCTGAGATGGAGGGTTGTAAACAACACCCATGTGGATTGTGGTGCCATTTCCTGTCTCCAAGGTGACCCACAGTGCCTCCTCTCTTCCCTGTTTACTCTTTAGTTCTGTTGCTTTGATCCCATCCTTTACAAAGTGAGCTCTCCTCCTCCTCCTCTTTACCTTCCCTGTCCCTCCTGTAGATTGTGTACCCTGGTATGCTGACATTTCCAGTCATGGTTCTCTGTCTACCATGTTTTCTGTGACTGCCACGATGTCCAGCTGTCCCCCCTTCCATTAATGCTACTTATTCAGGCTTGTTACCCAGACTACGGACATTGGTACTTATCACCCTCCATTTTTTGATGGCCTTACCCCTTTTAGCCCCATCTCTGCCCTTACTGCCTTTGCCTTTTTCTCCATTTACCCATGTTCTGCTTCCTAGTGACTTCTCTACCTTGGTGTTTACTTCACTAACTACTCTGTTTTGTGGGGGTAGGCTGGGAATTCCCAGCTCCTTTTCAGTGCCTCCCCCCTTAGCTAGTTTAAAAGCTGTCCTATGAAGCATTTAAACCTATCACCTAAGACCTTGGCTCCCCTCCTGGAGTGATGCAGACCACCGTTCTAGTAGAGGCCTGCATCCTTCCAGGTGGACCCCCAGTCCCCATTGAAGCCAGAACCCTGTTCTCCACACCAGTGTTTCAACCATTTTTTGAATACCATGTTGCGGAGTACCCTAGCCTCAATCATGCCATAGACAGACAGCACCTCTAAGAAGGTTACCGTGCATGCTGCTTGTCTGAGGCCCCTCCCAAACTCCACAAACTCCTCCTGCACTGCTCTGATCCCATTCCCAGCTAGGTTATTTGTCCCTAGGTGGACAATGATGTCCAGCTCCCTCTCCGGTGCAGCTGCTTCAGTGATTCTGATGATTCGCTTCCTGTCCCTCCAAGCCATGGCACTGGGCTGGCATGTTAACTCCCTCTTCCCTCCCTCCTTCAGTTCTACCCCCTAACAATTGAGTCCCCCACCATGAGCTGTTTCCTTCCCCTGTGGGGTCCCATGCCACCCTCCTTTGGGTCTCCCTTGAGGAGGTTCCCAGCATCCTCCTTGGTCTCCACTGTTGGTGCCTCCATAGGGGAACCATGCTCCACCAGAACAGTGTATGAATTGTGGAAAGGAACAATTGGATTGATGAGTCTCTGTTCCACCACCCTCACCCTCCCCGAGCCCACTGTGGTCCAACCACTCCTCTTTCTTGGCAACCTCTGAGGCAGTGGCAGCATGTATGCACCATGTGTATGGTATTAGCATGCTTAAAGAGCTAGTGTAGTGGAGCCTTTTAACAGTACTGTGATGACTGGAGTAAGGAATTATTATGTTTACATTATAAATATAATTGTTTCTTGTCTAGATAGATGGATGTTTGAGTCACCAAAATACCTCCGGTTTGTCATTCAGTACCAATTCTTCTCTGAAGTAGCAGCTGCATGTACAGTTGTGTATGGTTTTAAGGTAAGGGCTTGCATATACTTTGAAGGGCCTGCATGCACTGAAAGTCCATACATGGAAAGAAAACAGCTCTGTTTTGATTTATGCATTCAATCACCCAGGAAAAACAAGAGACAAAGACAGGTGGCAGTGAGTGAGGCATCCTTTCCTGTAATAAATGGTCTGTAATCCCCTTTGAGTATCAATTTCACAGCTGTGAGGAAAGTGCAAGAGACATTCACTTGTTAAAGTGTCTTAAACTGTTATCAGTGTCCTGGCATTACCTTCCTTTGTGAATTAATGATGTTTATCTTTGTCAGGCAAGTGGTGGAGCAGAGTACGGTGACAAACCACATGCTGTAAATGACTGCACTTACCAAGCGGTTGAAGGCATTTGGCTGTGCCTCATGCTTTACAACCCACCTGGATTAGGCGGTAATTTTCCATTACCAAACCTCCTGTCATGTGATACTGCTTACTTAAACCAGCTTATGATCATGCCTTAATCTGAGGTGTGACAGGGTGAGTGCCTGGTTCCTAAGGAGAAAGCGATAAGTTCAAATGCAGATTTGTGGCTTCATTAGAGGGTTTGTAAATGTCTGACTCATGAGTCAGTATACATTCAAAAACAAGTTGAGATTCTTGAGTATGACCAAAGTCAAAACTGCAGTTCAAATTGGACCTAGATATAGGTTTTTTTTTTTTTTTAGTGGTATCAGTTAGCGGGAACAAAGATGGCGGCATTTACAGATGTTGTTGGAACACTCGGGAGATTGTAGTGATTTGTGTTACTTTTGCTTTCTGTGTGCATTTGGTTGGTACTTTATGTGGTGGCTATACAGAAATTACCACAACATATAGTGCAAGTCAGCCAATCATGACACAGTATTATTGGACCTCCGTTGTAGAAAACAAAGGCTAGAGAGCACGAGGAGAAACACTGCGTTGCTTCATAAAAGGGATGCAAATGGATAAATTCAATAGAGCACACCCAGTCAGTGAAGCAGAAATAACTGTTTTACAGTAAAAACGTGTTTATAGTGCAATACATATTCACACAATCCTGACTGACTATAAAGCCACTGAATGCAGGACAAAATGTACCAGCATGGAACATAGGAAAAAAGATGCCACTGGCCCCCCAACTGTTTTCCTACCACTGTGCGTCTTTAGGGATGTCTGACCAACACCAGAGACACTCATTAAACAAAGTAGTGTTCAATATGTTATCCTATTAATATAAAAATGAAAGGGCTGATTATATTACCACCCTCTCAGCAAACTAAAAGCCTCACCCGCCACCCAAAGCAATTCATAACTCTAAAGCTAGAATATACCCCCCCCCAAAATCTAATTGTGGGGAGGGGTTACACAATCCCCAATGGTTGCAGTGGGCCTTGAAGTTCTGGCCCCATTCCTAGAACCATGCAGTGTAATGTGGTGCAATTAACCCCTCCCCTACCTGCCCAGCAGCTTGCCAAAATAATCTTTTCCAATAAATAGCTGGCTATTCTGACACCATCCACACAGCTGTAATTAGGTTGTGGTATACAAGTGTAACCAGCATGTCTCTACTCCCATACCTCGAGTGAGGTTACTAGGGTAACTCAAAGGGTCAAGCAGGACCCTGAGACTTGCTGTCTAGTGAGCCTCAGCGAGACATCAGGGTGTCTGGAGTTTGTGCACTGAGTTTTTTGACTTAGCTGGAGTGGGAAACTCAAACATGAATATTCATGGCCCTGCCCTTCCCCCTTAGAGATGAAGGCTAGCTGAGTGCTGTATGGTTCCAAGGTGCAGATCCAGGATTCCAGGGTACAGCAGCATATCACACCCAGTAGCAGAGAGTAACTTAGGAGATAATTCTGTCTTTCCTTGCCCCTCTGGGGATGTGGAGGGAGACCTCCAGACCAGCAAGGATAAAATTCCTGAGAGAACTATCCTGCCCCAAAGGGTAAACCCATCAGAGATCTGATTGGCACCAGGGAGTAATGGCGGACACCCCTACTCAAAGAAAGTTGCCGATCCTTACAGATCTATTTCCACCAACATTATGCAAGGGTGGGGCAGATATGGAAGTGGATCTTAGTTGAGCTGCTCCAGTAGAGAAAAAGGTACCTAAAAGTGAACAGTAACCCCTAGGTAATAGTAAATGATAATGGTCATCAGAAAAAGGGGCCTGGCAAGGGTTGAGGCCAGTAATCCCCCCAAGTGAGGGACTAAGCACGGGACTCTACTTTGAACTGGGCCACTAGGGCTATCAGTGTGGTGTTGGAAGGGAGAGATGTAGGGTTAGATTTACCATAGCAATACTTGAGATCAGCTCATAATGCTGATTTACCAGTCCATGAGATGTCACTCATTGGCACAGAAGTTGAGTGCAGGCATAGTAGCTGCCAAGGTAAGCTCACCCAACCTGTTAGGGTGTCAAAGGGCATACAGTCTTAGAAGTGCAAATACTCCAAGTACCCCAAAAGTGTGAAGGGACTATGTTGTAGGAAGCAGCAGTATGGTGAAGTGCAAACCATACTGCAACCACAGAAAGTACAGTGTTGGTATTTGGTCTGTAAGTAATGATGAAGTAATGACTTGAAGTCACTTAATGAATTTGGCGAGGCGAATGCCCTTCTGTACTGTGTAAGATCAGTACAGGGGAGGAAGGGAATTCCAGAACCTAGCAGCAGAGGCTGTAAAAGCTAAAAGTCCAATATTAATAGAGCACCTTGGTTGATGAAAGAACAGCACATCACTGGAGTGAAGGCTATAGGATGTATCAGGAGACTGCAACATGGATGATAAACAAAGAGGGGTACCAGCACTAATAAGTTTATCAGTAAAGCAGCCCACAGCTGAGCTGCACCTAGAGGATGATAAAGCCAACCCATGGAGGAGTAGGGGGTGCAGGGATGGGTGATGTAAGCAGCAAGCAGCACAAATCAGCAGATATTATTAAAGGCTACATCCCAGTTAGATAGGGAGGATTTGGGACAGCTGAGATAAGCTGGGACACAATAGAGAAGGCTGCAGAGAAGGATCCTGTTAGCAATGACCAGTCTAGTGCATCTAACTCTTCTAACTTGATTCACTCTGTACTCTATCTGCACTGCAGGGGATCTCTGAAACCTGGGACCATGTCAGCCGAAGATAGTGGAGTTGTTGAGATGCCAGCCCTTGGGCGCGCGCCCCTTCCATCTGGGAATGCTCTATAATCGTCGGACTGACTCCATCATCCCAGGTAACTATCAGAACAGTGCAGCAGAGATGAGATTTTGAAATGAACACACTTTCTTAAACTGGAAAAGGAAACTACAGCCGTGCAGTTGAAGTTGGGTGCCTATGTACTGCAGTTAGAGTGCCTGTTTATTTTGTGTTTACTATTTCTTTCAAACATATTTATTTTATTTATGTAATGAAATTTTCACCTGGTAAACATACAGAGGTACTGAAAGAGTCTCATTTGCAGATACAACTGGAGAGCGGGGGGAGGAGGGATAAGGTTGGAACATAACAGTAAAACCAATACTAATCAATAATATATATGTATTGTACAGCATTTTACATAGTTACAATAAACGGCACATAACTGGCAAGGGAGGGTGTACAATTTTACTTAGGAACAGATTTTCTTTGTGGGCATGTCTCATCCAATACAATATGCATACTTATGTATTTTGGTTCTAAATTTTCAAGGCCATTTTAAAAGATATTTTATTAATCGCAACAAAAGGTACCTTTAGGCACCAGTTAGGATTGAAACACTAAGCCTCAAAAGTAAGTGAAAGCAACATCAGGGGAAAAAAGAAGTCATTGGACCCTTGCTGAATCTAAGACATGTTATTCCTCAGGGCTTGAATGACCATGTGATGAAGCATTAGCAGTATCATGTCTTTGGCACTGTCTCTAGAGGCACAAAAATTTACTCACACACCAATATTTGGAGAATGGGTGCTGAAGTTACGGGAAAACCAGTGCTGCATTGTATGATCATTCGTACTCCAAGGAACACCACACCACGGATTCCCCAAGGTTCTTGGGACATTTTTACCTGAACATCACATTTCTATACTCTTGAGGCTTTGTGTTTTAACTCAAACTGATGCATAAATGTAGTTTTTTTTGCAAATACTTTCCTTACTTTTTCAAAGAGATTTAATACCAGATACCCACTTCATTGTTTTTTTTTTTTTAATTCACCTTTATTGTGGCTATAAAACAAATACCCATCATACCCTTAGGAATGAATTACATAGTGTCTTCACCATACAACATCTGGTATACATCAGTTAAGCATTCCTACTTATCTAGATTCTTAACTACATGTTATGCATTGTTGCCACTTTCATAATGACAAAAATTCAGTCATTGATAACCTTATGCAAGCATTTGGCGTTCGGATCTTTAGCCTAGTTCTGGTTGTACTGCTTGGTTGCCAAACTTAATTCTGCCTTCCCCTACGCTTAACCAACATTGTTCAAATTCTACTAGGTAACACTAGGTAAAACAGTATACCCGGAGAGCCCAGGGACTCCGCATTTCAGATGAAAAAATTTACTATTTATAGTTAAAACAAAGAAAAAAGAACATTACTTGTTCCAACTTCACACTGGTCTCTGTCCCTTTTTTTTTCTTTTCTGGGGTTGATCCCCACTCCCCAATATATTACAGTGATTTCACTCCCACCTTCTTTCTGGGTGGGTCATTATCTCCCAATACTTAAATTCCCATTTCTGCCTGTTTTAGGGATCTTCTCCTCCAGAGGCCCAGCTTGCAATCCATTTGCTCCATTTTTCTGAGTGTTTGTCTGTCCTAAGCTTTGCAGTGAGTGCTTCCATTCTCTCCACATTTTCTACCATTCACACCCAGAAGTCAAAGGATGGGGGTGCTCTTTAGCCATTTGGCCATGATCTCTTTAAGTGCTACCAAGCTCAGTATCCTGTGAAGTTTCTGAGACTGGGGACTCTGAAGTGTGCTTTCTACCAGTCCCAGGACCCAGAGGTTAAATTCCATGGGGAGCTAGACCTCCCATAACTCGGAAGGCTCTGATCTTACCTTTCCCCAGAATCCCTTTATCTTGGGACAGTCCAAGAATATGTGGACATGGTTACCTGTGACCACAGCCCCTCCATCACAAGGCAGAATTGGCCATTGCAAAGTGTTGTATGATAGAGGGTGTGTGAATAAACGTTGTCCAACACTTCCACCTGAACTCCCTCCAGCCAGGGAATGCTGTGACTCTCCAGCTCCTCTCCCACTCTTTCTTCCAGCCTTCACCAGACAGTTCCTCCCGACTCCTCTTGCCACTTCCTCCTTAGGTTCTTCAACATCCCATCATCATTTCCCAACAAGACTTTGTAGGCCCCTGAGGTCATGCCTTTTGGGTCACATAATGTGGCCCCCAGTAAAGGACATTCTCCACTATTGTCACTACTGGAAAGGAGCTATAAAAGACAAAGCTCATGTGTGCTCCTAGATGGTGTGGTAATAACTTCATATTCCACCATCTGACATTAATTTATTGATACCCTTTTTAAAAGTCTTTTTATTGCCACTCAGAACTAAATTTGTAGGTAAATCATTCCATATATTAACCACTCTTTCAGTAAAGAAAAACTTTTATTTGTTTGTTCTAAAATGCCCACCCTTGACTTGCAATGGGTGCCCCCTGGTACAAAGGTTTGAGCTTTTAAATATAATGACTAAATGACTAGTTCCTTTGTAAGGGTTGGATTCTTAACAATGTCATGGTACAATAACAAATCCCCACTCAATCCTCTGTCTCCAAGGAACATAATCCTAGTTCACCTATTCTATTTTTATATGATAAGATCTTAACTTCTGTAATAATTCTGGTCATACTACGCTGAATCCGTTCTATCCTTACTATATCCAATTCTCTGGAAGGGTTCCACAGTGGGCTGCAGTAATCCAGCTGTGGCCTAACATAGGATCTGTACAGGGGGAGCATTACCTCAGCTTTCCTACTTTTGATATTTCTTCGTATTGATCTTTCAACTCTGTTTGCTGTTGAAATTGCGTTTGTGCACTGTGCGTCAAAGTCTAGTTTGCTGTCTGTACAGGCACTCAGATCCTTCACATTGCTTGATTGCTTTAGTATTGAGTTACTAATAATGTATTTAGTTTGTTTATTTTTTTCCAGGTGTAGGACACAACATTTTTTCAGTGTTAAAACTCATCTCCCACTCTTAGTCCCAGTTAGTTATTTGATTTGTCATTTTGTATAGATTCAATGTTTTTCTGTGTATCACAAGGACCACCCAGTTTGATGTCATCTGCATATTTGATTAATTTGTTTTCCAGATTCTTACCTAGATCAGCAATGAATAGTTGGAATAACGCAGGGCCCAAAACAGAGCCCTGCGGTATTCCACTGGTGACTTCTCCCTTGGCTGACAAAAAGCCGTCAATACTCACTCTCTGTATTCTATTAGTCAACCAGCTACCAATCTATTTCAGTATGTAAATGTTTATCTTAAGTTTACCCAGCTTGTATAGTATTGCCCAATGTGGTACAGTGTCAAAAGCCCTTGAGAAATCTAACAAAATGACATCCATGGATGTACCCTTATCTAACTGTTTTCTAAATGTTTCATAAAAACATGTAAGATTGGTGAGACATGAGCACCCCGCAATGAATCCATGTTGGAGTATATCAACATTATTAGTAGATTTAATATGTTGGTTAAGTTTGTCTTTTATTATTGATTCAAACAATTTACCAGGGACTGAAGTTAGACTAATTGGTCTGTAATTTCTGATGTTGTTTTGGGGGTCTTTTTTATGGATGGGTGTTATCTTTGTAGCTTTCCAGTCTGTTGGTACTTCCCCAGTGTATAGTAATTTGTTATATAGTGTCTCTAAGGGTAGACAAATACTGTCTTTGATTAATACTGATATTTGTGAAGTTATGTTGTCCAGACCTGGAGCTCCATATTTTTTCAACTGATCAATTTTCTTTTTATTTCATCTTTAGTGCATGATGGGATCTGTTCAGTGCTGATGTTTGTTATATTGTGCTGGCTAGGTTCAGAGTAGAATGAACAAAAGTATTTGATAAAAATGTTAGCCATAAGTTTTCGGTCAGATATAACCTCCTCATTTTCAATGATAGTGGTAAAACAACTACTGTATCTGATTTTTTCTTAGTGAATTTATATACCCATAAAATTGTTTACTGTTCCCCTCTTGTTGCTGTTTCTGCTAATTGTTGCTCAATGCGTCTCTTTGATTTATTAATTGTGTTTTTACATATTTTTTTGTTTTTGTTTGAAGTTATTCCAGTTTTGCACAGTGTTGTTATGTTTATATATTGTGTATGATCTGTTTTTTTGTTTGATTAGTTTAGTGAACCTCCTGTTTAACCATTTAAGTTTCATTTCTTTACTACTATATTTTTTAATACCTTTTATGTATTTGTAAATTACACTAATATTATTTTCTTAATGACTTGCCAACATTCTTCCCCAATTTATTTTTAAGTAGACTAGGCCAGTTAATGCTCTTAATATCATTATTCATCATCACTTTATTTGCTGTCTTATAGAGAAATACTTCCATAATACAGTAGTACATGTGAAGCATTGTATGTCAAATAATATAGTCATGTGATCACTGTCACACAGTGGGGAGAATGTTTCACACTCTGTGATGTTAATATTGTCTGAACTAAGTACTAAGTCTAGGATATTATTTTCACGAGTTGGTCTAATGACATATTGGGTCAGATTTTGATCCTCACAGACTTGAATAAACATTTTATCTATGTTACTTCTAGCAGCGCAAGTAGTCCAGCTAGTGTCATATAAGTTAAAATCTCCTGCCAACACAAGTGGTCCCAGTTCAGAAGCTGTAGTAACCTCTTCCAAGAAAAGATTATGAATATTCTCATCTGTGTTAGGCAGTCTATAACATAATCCAATAATAAATGAGTCAGAGGTTTTAGGGTTTTTTCCGAACCCATAGTGTTTCGGTATCAACATTGTGTTTCTTGATAGTTGGTATTTTGTCTATTGCTATTATAGTTTTGTTACTATGGATAGCAATACCACCCCTTCTGCAACTCCTATCAAGTCTGATCAGATTATCGCCCTGAACTCTTTATTCCACTGGTCAGTGTTTTTCCACCAAGTTTCTGTAATCAAAATGATGTCTAAGTTCTTGTTAATATTTTTTAGTCCTTGTAGTTCACTCATTGTATTATTTAAACTTCTGGCATTGCACAGTAGACACTTATTTTGGTGAGTCTTATTATCAGTCTTTTTGTTTGTTTTTGGCACCTGTTCTGTGTTTTTAGTTTCTGAGGATGCATGTTAGGTATTTTAGTTATTCTTGATGCTTGAACCTACTGTTTTGTTGCTTCAGAGAGTACCCCAACTCCCTGCTTTATTAGTTTAAAGGCACGCTTTCCATGTTCATTTTAATTAATCTTGCCAGTATGTATGTTTCATTGTCATTTAGGTGTATGCTGACTCTACTGTAAAGGCGAAATTTATTGCTGAAGTGTGACTAAAAGTCAATAAATCTAATATTTTCTTTTGCAGTCCATTTTTTTAATCTAGCATTAATTTGGAAAATAGTATCTTTTTTTCTTGTTTTGCATTCTGGATAGGTAATAGGCCTGAGATAATGACCCCCGCTCCCAACTCTTTAAGTTTTTTAGCTGTATTTAGCAAATCATGACATATGTCCTTCTCATGGCTATATCTTGCATCATTTGACCCTATGTGTAGAGTTGCCATGGGATTAGGTTAGCTTGATTTTGTAATACTTGGTGTTAGTGAATTTATATCCTTTATTCTGGATCCTGGATAGCAGGAGAACCATTCTATGTTGCTTATCTCCTCCACATATTACCGTGTCACACTTTGTAATAATGGAGTCACCCAGAACTACCATTTCTCGTACACGTGGACTAACATAATTGTTTATAGGTTTTTCTGTGTCCATGTCTGCTAGTATTTCAAATCTATTTGATGTTTGTAAGTTATGCACCTCAGCTCATCTACCTTTCTTGCCACTTCTACCATTCTAACAGTATGCATTTATTTTGATTGGTCAAGTGTTCACCTTCCTTTCCTTTTCTAGTTTTCCTTAGTTCATTTTCAGGGTCTCCATTGCCTGGGTCATCCTGCCTTGCTCTTTTACCATTTAGTTTTGCAGTGTCTGATTGTCCTGGGTTATCCTGTCTTGTTTTACTGAGTTGTAAATTAGTAATTTCATTTTCTATATCATTTAGCTTTGATTGTAACATGGAGTACACTTTATATTTAATAAATGTAAATGCTTTTGTGTGACTTGTAGGTGTTTCTGCATACATTTTGCACTTAAGGCAGCATGCAAGGGTACCTTCTTAACACAGAATCTGCAGCAGTTCCTGTGAGGGATCCCCTGGTTTATTCATTATTAGTTTTCAGGTTGGTACAACTAGATCAAATTGTTCCTCTTTACTATTATGGTTTCTGACCCTTTCCCCGCTTCCCCAGCTGACCCCGGCAGATGCTGCTTGCCTCATCCTGTGTTGCCTCCACCCTGCGTTTGCCTCCGCTCGCTGAAAGGTCAGGCTTTGTAGCACTGAACCAGAAGTGACATCAGCACCGACTTCTGGTGTTCAGCTGAATAACAATTTTACTTTTTATAATACTACACCAATAGTCTGCCTTTAAAAAAGCAGGCTAGAAGTGCTTGGTAGCTCAAAGGGCTTTTCAAACTGCACCTACTGTGCAACAATGAATTTCCACAGCTCTGACCCCTCATAACCAGGAGATCAGAGATTACTGCCTAGTCTCACTGTCCTTACTGCTGTTCTGTTAAAAACACACTCACAATGAGTTTCCCCAAGTGTTTAGCTAAAAGGTTATCTCCTGAGCCTTTCAGAAGGTCTGTTTTTGTAGCGCTGAACCAGAAGTGATGTCAGTGCCGACTTTGGCTGTTCAGCTGAATAAAAAACTTTACTTTTTAAAACACTACACCAATAGTCTAACTTTAGAAAAATAGGTTAGAAGTGCCTGGGAACTCTAAGGGCTTTCCAAACTGCACATACTATGCAGCAATAAATTTCCACAGCTCGTAACCAGGAGATTGGAGATTACTGCCAAGTCTCACTGTCCTTGCTGCTGTTCTGTTAAAAACAGACTTGCTCTGAGTTTCCCCATGTAGTTAGCTAGAAGACTCCCTCTCCAGTGAGGACATATCTCTTTCTACTTTGTGTACTATCTGATTTGCTTGCATGCAGTGCCTAATCTGGAGGTATTGGTGAAAGTCAACATTAGGGAGCGCATACTTGACCTGTAAGTCTCAGAATATTACTATGATCCTATTCTGGATCAGGGAACTATATCTTACAAGTCTGCTGTGGTTCTGTCTGTGGCAGGCTAGGTCAAGTCAGTGCTGAGGGGAATGTGGAGTTGCTCACAATCAATGTGAGGGGGTGCACTGTGTTGGGTGTACATGTGAGGGTTCTAGCCCTCTTAATGACCCTCAGAGTGTGTTTAACGTATGGATTACTTATCCCCCTCCAGGTCTGTCAAACAGTAAATGGTCTCCCATGTCACTCCCTCCCCTTTGCCCACCCTGCCCAAAGCAGTCCTTGTTTGAGTACAATGGCACCTCCTCCCTTGCCCCACCCCTACACCAAACAGTTCTTGGCATCTGGTGCACCTTCTTATCTCATCTCATCACATTGCCAAGCAGCCTCTGCATCCAGTGGCAGCCTCCTCCCTCACACTTGTCTAGTCCAATCAATCTCTGACATTCAGTTGGACCCTCTACCTAAGCGTGCCTCAAACCATCACTTCTTGATGTTCAGTGGTAGCGCTTTCTCTCTCTCTCTCTCTCTCTTTTTCTCACCCACCCACCCACCGTGCCCCAAAACATTAGTCTCTGGTGTACAGTACTACCCCCCTTCACTGTGCCCCAAACAGTCAGTCCTGGGAATCCAGTGGTACTCCCTCCCTCACCCAACCCCAAACCATTAGACCCTAGCATTCAATATGGCTTTCTCCCTTGCTGTTTTTCAGATCATTATTCCCTGGCATCAGTGGTACTCCCTCCCTCACCCTGGCCCTAATCAGTTGTCTCTGGCACCCAGGGTATCCCACTCTCACTCTGATCCATAACATCCATCAGCATCCAGTGGTACCACCTCCCTCTCCCTTCTCTGTGGCAGTCATCCCAGGCATCTTGTGGTACCCCCCTCCCTCACTCTGCCCCAAAACATCATTCCCTGGTGTCTGTGGTACCCCATCCCTCATTCTGTCCCCCCAGAAAGAGATTGGCAATAACCCTCCTGCCAGCTCCTCAGCCAGCTGCCACCTAAGTAAGATAATTGAGATTGCAAGTATAACATTGATGACTGTGATCCACAGCGATAATGAAATAGAAAGAACCATAGACACTGACAGCATAAAAAGACCACTGGTCCATCCAGTCTGCCCATAAAACCCTAACAAAACCCTGAACATATTGTACATACAGAGTTCTTACCCACACGATCAACCCACATGCTCCCTGTTCTACTGCTACCACACTGATCAATCACTAAGCCCTTCACTCTGTCCCAGCCACGTTTGAAGCAACTGATACCATGTAGTAGCAGGTAGTAATATACTTTCGTTCATGATAAGAATACGGGTAATGCAATTGACCAGAGCACAGCACATTTTCAGTGAGGTCCTTATTACATAGTTACAAGGAAAAATATTTCACAAAATGTGTACAATATTCAAAAAAGACAGTTACATATCATACGCTTAAAACATGCAAGATATACATACATATATTTACATTTCCTATGTATGTTTCACTACCAGTCAAGCACTGACTTTCATGTACTAATCGCTATCATGATTATCTTATTCAAATGGTGATCAGCTGATGAGAGAATGGTTGCTGTCAAACACAATTGGGACAGTGGGGGTGAGGCCATGAGGTTTACAAGCACAGGTGATGGGTTCCTTGTGCCAGCGTCAACAAGCAGATCTGGGGAGGAAGTGGAGGAGAGGTGAGTGTAAACTTTTTAAAAGTTTACTGACACTGGGGGATGGACTACGGGGTTTCGAGTGATAGAAGAGAGAAGGGGTTATAGAGGTAGTGTCATCTATTGATGGATTGACTCTCAGTGGACACATAAAATATTATTTTTTCTGGCACCAGGGTAGACTTCCCATGTTGGAATCAGGTTGGGGGTGTAATAGTGGCCACCAAAGATGGGTTCCTGCTGGCTGAATCATTACTTTTCAGGAGTTGTTTATACCTAGAAAACCAAAAAATATAAAATATATTTGCAAATGTGCAAACACATTTTTCTCTTCCTGGTTTAATGTATGACCACAGTTTTGGCTGTGGCATGAAGAGTCTGGCAACTGTTTCACTGTGGCAGCTGAAAACACCTTAAGGAAAAAATATATGACTTATTTTGGTCTGCAGAGCCATAGCCAAAGGCACCTTATCATGTTCATGACTGCTTTTTTAATTGCTCATAACAGCCTTAATCCCTTCAGAAGACTTGCCATAATTGGTGCATGCATTTGCGACTTCCAGACTGGATTACTGCAATGTTCTGTACATTTTGTAGTATGTGGAGGTGTCCTCTGACGCCTGCAGATTGTGCAGAATGCAGAGGACCAGTCATTGACAGGCCTTCTAGGTCTTATCATATAACCTCAGTCTTGTGTGAACTGCACTAGCTGCCAGGGAAGTGCATTACCACTTGCAAGGTCAGCTTGCTGACCTACAAGGACCTATGTGGACTGGATCCTGGTTATCTGAGAGACCTCTTAGAAACATAGAATAGAAACATAGAATTTGGCAGCAGATAAGGACTGCTTGGCCCACCTAGTCTGCCCATTTCCCTACCTACTATATAAACCCCAGATCCTATTTAATCTGCAGCCTGCCTCCTCCTTCCTACCATTAGTGTAGCCTTCTATCTGTTCCATGCATTGTTAAATTCACCTACTGTTTTTTGCCCCAACAATTTCCATAGATAGGCTGTTCCATGCATCCACCACCCTTTCAGTAAGAAAATACTTCCTCATGTTGCCTCTGAGTCTTCCTCCCTCTAGCCTCAGTTTGTGACCCCTGGTTCTTGCATATCTCCTTTTTTGAAAGATGCTGCCCTCTTATACTCTATTAATTCCCTTGAGGTATTTGAATGTCTCTGTCATAAATGCCTGTTCTCTCCTCTCCTCCAGAGTATACATATTGAGTTCCCGCAGACTCACCCCGTAAGGTTTTTTGGTGAAGTCCTTGCTCCATTTTCATTGCTGTTCTCTGGACTGCCTCTACCCTGTCTATGTCCTTTCAGAGATGTGGTCTCCAGAACTGAACACAGTACTCCAGGTGAGGTCTCACAAACTGTCTGTACAGTGGAATCACCACCTCCTGTTTTCTACAGGTGATACCTCTCTTTATGCACCCCGACATCCAACCGGCTTTCTTTGTTGCCTTCTCTTGACTCTCTATCAGAGCTCTCACCTCCTCTGCTCCTCCCAGGGGGGCCTCCTTATTGTTCCCAGGATTAAACTGAAGCTGTCATGTGATTGAGCTTTTGAGTCAGCAGGCCCCACTCTGTGGAAAAAAACTAGAGCTCTGAGGAAGGCCACGTCAGTGAAGGCCTTTAAAAGGGGCTTGATTACTTTAATGTTTCAAGAGGCCTTTGCCATCATTTAGTGGCCTCTTGTTTTTTTATACGTCATTTTAAGTTATGTTATTTTATCCAATAATTTATAAGTCAGTTTACATGGCTGTATATGCACTGCAGCAGCCCAGATGCTTGGGTTGCTGCAGTACGTATGCAGCTGTATAGACATTTACCAGATTGTGGTAAGACAGTCCTTGGTCCTCTCTCCAAGATTCATAGAGACTGGGACGCATTCTGGAGTTAGTAGTATAAGTTGCCATGTGGACAGGCAGCACCACTTGATTCAGTGCAAGACAAATGCTTCTAGCATTCTCTGCTGAGCTCCTGTGACTACTAAGACTATCATGAATTTGGCACAGTGGCACATAGAAGCTTTCAGTAGTACTCATTCAGTGGACCAGTCAGCAGCACGTGGGAGGGGCTCTATATACTGTATATATATATATATATATATATATATATGGGGGGCAGAAAACTGTATTTTAGGCTAACTTTTCCTATGTGTCTGACAGAGAGTTCTTACAGCAGCCACCCACACATCTTCATGTATTCTCTCAGCTCCAAGGTTTGTGATAAGTGGGGTGCCGCAAGGCTCAATATTGGGCCCGGTGCTACTTGGGATCTTCATTGCAGACATCTCACGTGGCATGAGGAACAAGATCAGTCTGTTGGCAGATGATACCAAGATCAGGGTGGTGGTGGATGACCTAGAAAGGTGGCAGAGTTTGCATGATGATCTGACTAAACTGGAGGACTGACTGGACATGTGGCAGCTGGGGTTCAATGCTAAGAAATGCAAGGTATCACTTTGGGACAAAAATCTAGGGAGGTCCTATCAGTTGAGAGAGGTACAGTTCGGCACCACCGAGGAGGAGGAGAAGGATCTAGGAGTGATTATAACAGGGAAAATGAACAACTCAGCTCAGTGCAGGAAGATGGCAGCTAGAGCCAACAGGATGCTTGGGTGTATTGCTAGAGGAATCTCCTCCAGGAGAAGGGAGGTGATCCTGCCTCTGTACAGGTCATTGGTTAGGCCACACCTTGAGTAGTGCATGCAGTACTGGTGGCCATACCAGAGAAAAGATGTCAGATTACTAGAAGAGGTACAGTGCAGAGTAACAAAGAAGTTCCAAGGACTGGAGGACAAACCATATGAGTGAAGACTGAGAGAGCTAAATATGTACTCCTGGAGGAGAGGAGGGATCAGGAAGATATGACTGAGTCCTTCAAATACATAAAAGCTATAAACAAGACAGGAACAGAGGGGATATTCAAGTTGAGGAATGGGAGGAACTCAAGAGGGCATGATCTCTGCCTGGAAGGAGGAAGATATAAGAGAGAAATGAGAAGAAACTGTTTTATGGAAAGAGTGGTGTCTAAGTGGAACATTGCCCGAGGAGGTGGTATCCTGTAAGATAATGGATAGCTTCAAAAGGGGATGGGATAGGGTGAGAGGGGGGTAATTGTGAGGGGGAGAGGCAGCTGCAATGTAAGGGATGCTAGCTGCACATTCGAGCAGACTTGATAGACCGTGTGGCCTGTTTCTGCTGGCAGATTTGTATGTTTGTATGTATATCAGGCTAATGCAAAGACTGCCCCACACATACACACACACTCTCTCAGCATGGCTTGGATTGGTGCTGAGATGAGTCATGTAGACACAACAGAGATGTGACATAGCAGGTGGAGGCAGGACTGGAGTGGACTGCAGGTGAGAGTGGTGTAGGTGTGTAAACATGGATTGGTGCTCGATAAATACATACTTGCACCAAAAGCAGCTCCTTTGGGGCATGATCTAGTGAACTTGAAAGTATCTGGTTTCAAACCTCAGCCATTTTTATGTTTTCTTGCCAAAGGCTAGCAAACATACTGTGAGTGGTCTGAGCTCTGAGAGGGTGTCTGGGAGCTTGGCCATCCTCTACCTATCATAGCTTCAGAATCTCCTATCTCCACCCCAATGCCACTAACTTTCTGTCTTTCTGCTGCTTTTGGCTTTGAAATACATTGCCAGTCAAAAGTCTGGAAAATGCAAGGTGGAAGTGGGTTGTCTTGTACAGCTTGTAATTCCTACTAGCAACATTTCCTGTGCTTGTTTGTTCCACATATGTGATGCTGTTTAGTGCTTTGAAGCTCTGCTTTAAGGGAATGGCAGAGATGATGCCCAACCCCCTACATCCACAGCTAATTCCTGTATGCAGACAGTTGCAATAGTATACTAACAGGTATTCACATTGTACTGCACTTTTACTAAACAAATTATTTAATCCCAGTGGTTTTTCAAAAGGCAGTGTTACTTAACAAGTTTATACACAATGAAAATGCTATAAGTGGACATTAAGTTAAAAACATAAAATGAAAGTTTAAAAACATTTTAAACAAATTTCTGCATACATTATATAAATTAGATGCAAGAACACGTCAGTGTCCTGCATAAATTATGCTAATTATTCATGCAGATGCCAATGAATGGCCTACATATCTATATCGATATATTACTATTAAATCCCACAAGTTATAAAAAAAAAGCAACATACTGGATAAATTTGTGCACAATGAAAGTTCTAAAAAGAACACTTAGCTGAATGCGTTAAAAGAATATTTTAAAACATTTTTAAAAATAATGTTCATGAATTATACAAATTAGTTGCATGAACACATAAGTCAGTGTTCTGTATAAATTATGCTAATTTTCCTTGCAGAGGCCAATGAATGGCTTGCATATCTATACAGATATATTACTATTTAATCCCACAAGTTTTTCATAAAAAGGCAGTGTTAACCAGTAGGATCATATACAATGAAAGTGCTTAAGTGAACACTGAGTTATTGCCAAAGGCTAGCAAACATACTGCGATCAATCAGAGCTCTGAAAAGCATTTTGGAGGCTTGGCCATCCTCCACCTATCACAGCTTCAGCACCCCCTATTCCTACTCCCAGTTCTGCCCACTTTCCACCTTTTTGTTGCTGTTAGCTTTGAATTACTTTGCCAATCAGAAAGTTGGAAAATATATGGTGGTAGTGTGTTTTCTTGTGCAGCTTGTGCTGTAGTTCCTACTGGCAATATGTCCTGTGCTGTTCATTCCACAGATGTCACATGATTCAGTGCTTTATTTCCCTGACTGAAGGGAATGGCAGAGATATTGTAGAACACCTACAGCTTGTTTTTGAATCTGGGCTGACCATGACAGTAATAACCGAAAGTATTCACTTTGCATGCTTTCACTAAGGAAAGCTGCAATTGGAGGTAGCACATCCAGCTCCCCCCAAAGGCACAACTGACTTCAATTCCTTAGTACCCCCTCTGTGTTGTCATGATTGGTGGCACTGGCAGCTCGTCCCCCCAAAAAACAGAGATAGGTGGCAGCTCCTCAGTTCCCCGCCCGAGAGCAAAACATAAATGCTGTGATCGGTGCACCTCAATATCAAGTCAACTCATCATAAACCCTACATCCTTAAACAACACTCCCCATGACAAACTCCAGTACTGGGGTGTATGACCCCTGTTGTGGTTAACAATAGCCCCTCAACAGTCTGGACACTGGGGTGCCCAACACCCTGTGTCAACAAAGACCCCCCCACACATACACACACACACACTCTGACACCAGGATGCCCAACACCCAGTGCAGGCTAATAATACCCCCCTGCAACAATATTCATTATTGGGGTTTCCAACCCTTGGTGCCATCAAACAACTCACCAACACATGGGTGCCCAGCTGCCAGTGTTCAGTTCCTGAAAAACAGAAAACCATCCCTCATTGTTTCTTTTTTTCCTAACTCAGATAAAGAAAATAATTTAGCAATGTCTTCTAGCCCCCCCTCCTAACCCCCCGTAAGCATCCACCACCCCACCCAATCCAGCACTTAACTAATTAGGGTCCCATGATATAATACTGTCTGTGACTAGCAAAGATCCTCTTCTTACCCCATCTGACCATGAACTGACTAGAAAACAAAGTAACTCTAATTAATGGCTTTTTAATGCACTTTGAACTTTTACTTGTAACTTTGTCATTTTTAAAATTTTTGCCACAGAGTTTCAGTATAGCCTTTTTGTTATTCAGTCTCATGAACAATGCAGGTGTAATTTTTCAAATCCCCTCTGAAACATGTTTTCACAGTTGCTCTGGGAAAATTGCATTTCAGACAGTATTTTGTATACCTGTCTTGATCATAATGTGGGGTAATAAAAAGATGATGTTGAAAATTTGGAGCCAAATCTCAAAACACAACAAAGTTATGAAAAAACGTTGACATTTTTCAATGTTTACTGATAACTTTGAAAATTTTTTGAGATTTTGACCCAACATTTTAACATACCCCTTTTTTTCCATCTTGTCTCATCCTTGGATCTGCTCCCACCCCTGACCAGCATTCACCACCCGTGGGAATTACTTTGATGGTATTCCTCCCTGACTTGCCCCCCCGGACAGCTAGACATCCTCTGTCTTGATTTCAGCAAGGCATTTGACTCTGTGCCCCACAAACAGTTGATCAGGAAGTTGGTGGATCCTGGAGTTGGGGAAAAGATGTCTAGATGGGTGGAAAACTGGCTGAGAGACAGAATCCAGAGGGTTGTTATAGAGGGAGTTATCTGGCACCAGGGAGGTAACCAGTGGAGTCCCACAGGGCTCCAAGCTGGGGCCAGTGCTGTTCAATGTCTTCATCAATGACATTGAGGATGGCACTAAAGGTAAAATGTGCCTATTCACAGATGACACCAAGCTCTGTGGGAGAGTGGACACAGCTGAAGAGACACAGGACCTACAGGAAGATCTGGAAAAGCTGGTAGGTAGTCCGGGATGTGGTAGCTTGGCTTCAATGCCAAGAAATGCAAAGTTATGCATGTTGGAGCCAAGAATCCCAGGACAAAGTATTACCTGGGTAGAGTCCAAGTATCTGCATCAGAGGAGGAGAAGGACCTGGGAGTGATGATCACTAGTGACCTGAAGCACTCCATGCAGTGCAAGAAATCAGTAGCAAAGGCAAACAAGATGTTGGGATGCATATCTAGGGGGAACAGTAGTAGGAGAGAGGAGGTTATACTGCCCTTGTACAGGTTACTGGTAAGGCCACATCTGGAGTATGGAGTTCAGTACTGGTGCCAACACCTCCAAAAGGACATTAATCTGCTGGAGAAGGTCCAGCAGAGGGCTACAAATATGATAGCCAATCAGCAGGGCAAGGCATAGGAGGAGAGGTTGAGTGCACTGAGCATATACTCCCTGAAAGACAGGAGGGGGGGGGGCATAATTGGGACCTTCAGGTACTTGAAAGGGATAAATAAGGTTGATAAGGAAAGTCTCTTTAAGCTGAGTGGCAACCATAACATGAGGGGGCACAGTCTTAAGCTGGAGGGTGGGAGGTTTAGGAGGGAGGCCAGGAAGCATTTCTTCACAGAGAGGGTGATGGACACTTGGAATGTGCTGCTGGAAGAGGTCATTTCATTGAAGACAGTGAGCAGCTTTAAGAGAGGCTGGGATAGGAATAGGGGGAAGGTAAGGATAATGGGTAGGGAGGATGGGAAGAGAGGGGAAGGAGGGCAGGGACATTAACTCAAGCTGTGGACCCTGCAATATGAGCAGACTTGATAGTCCAAATGGCCTTCTTCTGCTAGCTTCTTGGTGTGATCGTATGTCCCAGTGGTATGGAAGTCCTGTTCCTAGCAGTCATCTCTGCTGATGTTCCTCCCTAGCCTGCTCCTGCAGGGCAGAGCTGTGGGTCAGGTTGTTCCCGATGGTGTTACAGCTCGGCCATGGCTAAGTGCCACAGTAAGTGGTGTGGGGTTTGCAACAATGTGGTGTGCAATGACATATACCACATAGATGCCGATGTTTGGCATGCATCCCAACAACACAAGCTCCAGCTGCTGCTTTCCCAGGCCTTGGTTAGAGGTCAGGCATGCACTGGATGCTTCCCCACCTTCTCCCTCTGTTGAAGACAGCAGTCCGTGGGACACTTAATCCTCCTCCCCTGGCTGGCCTTCTGACTCTCCGGGTCCATTCGGTAACATGGGGCATCGGCATTGAAAGCTGAGACACTACCACTGCACCAGTAGGACGTCCATAACATAACCATTTTTTCACCACACCTCACAAAGATGACCAGTGTCCTATTTCTCATCTCACCCAAAATGTGTTTTTAAGGTTGTGTTGCAAGATGAAATTTTGGGTAGGGTTTCATAAATTACTGCCATGTTGATAAAGTAGGGTAATAAAAAAACTATGTTGAAAATTTGGGGTTGAAATCTCAGAAAAACAACAAATGTATGAAGAAACATTGGACCTTTAAATGTTTTCTCAAAATAATGCAATTGTTTTTCATTTTGAACCCGTACTTTCAACATGGTAAGTTTTGTTACCCTACCTCATAAACATGGCAGGTGTCATTTTAAAATCCCCCTACCAAATCGGTTTTACCATTGTTCCTCAAAATCACATTTCTGGTGGGATTTCATAAATAACCCTTGTCATGTTCATATGTGGGGGTAATAAAAATAGTGTCTGGAAAATTCAGGGTCACAGTCTAAGAAAACAACAATGTCATGTGTAGACCTCTTCCATTTCCCAATCATAACAATTTCATTATTAAAACTCACATTATTAATTTTACCTGCTGCGCTACCTACACCCAACAACACAATTGTGAATACAAGCAAGCAAACATGATTGGATTGGCCAATGCTTGTTTAGTTATTTGTGAGCACAAAAAAATCTTATTTGTTCACATTGGAATTCAAAAACTGCTGAACTTGCATTGACCAGATTTGGATGTTAACAGGGTCCTGCCACAAAGACTGTGAAAGCCTATTTTCTGATACATAGATCTCTAGGTCTAAAGATGGCCAAGTTACATGTAGGCAGAAATACAAAGTCAGCTAGGGTATAAGTGGATTTATTGTATATCTGGTCCAGCATTTGATCCCTGGATGTCATAAGAGATAACAGGTCACTAGGGAACCACTTTGTGACCATTCCCTGTACCTACTTTTGAACAGAGGGGCATGTTTGTTCTTCAGGGAAGAGAAAATGGCAAGAAAATTGGTAAGGGTAACTGACACATCAGCAACAGATAACACAGTAGTCCAGTCAGAAAGGGCAAGGTTACTGTGAAATTAGTGAACATCCAGTTTGGATAGGCCTCTGAGGTAGATGATCTTGGGAGGGGCTCTGGATACTTAAATTTTCTACAGGTCATTCCGCAGCCAATTCCAATTAAAATCACCCAGAAACAAGAACTAATTTGAGACAGTCTTTAGACTGATGGCATCCAGAAGGGAAGTAAGACCTTGTATACCCCCAGTGGAGGGGTTTGTAGGTGAAGCCCAGGTGAATGTTCCTGGAACTGACCAAGAGAAGTAACACATAGATAAATTCAGAGGTCAAGGATGACTGAGGCACATAATGACCCAAGGAAACATTCAGCAGCTTTTTATATTACAAGAGAAGGCCACGCCATCACATTTGGCCGGGGTGGTCTAACCTAACAATATTGAAACCAGGGAGTGCACAGGCAGCATCACAGAGTGTTTAAGCTAGGTCTCAGTCATAGCATATCTGGATTATAGTGACCTACCCAGGCAACAAGCTCCGTCATGTCATATAGCAAACTGTGGATAATCAGGTGTGCAGTTTTATGTGTTTATTGAAATGTTTCACCAGGAAGGCATGCTGAGCAACAAGTTGCTCATCTCCCAGTGTAACCTGGGGGGAAGGGAACTTGAGGATCGTTTGCAGAGGCTTGGTACACAATATAAATTTACAGTACATTACATTTAGATAATTTGAGCAGACTGCACAGGAGTAATGAAATCATAGAATGCTAACAATTTTGAACTAGATAGATACTACGCCAATGCTTTTGGACTAGATATATACAACAACACAAAATAACATTTAGGCATACACTAAATAACACATAACTGTGTAGCTAGAAAATGGCTGAATTGAACTGTTGCAGTTTGATCTAGGGAAGTTAGTGAGGAGTAAACACAGGCAGAACAGATTGGCTAAGGTATAACAGAAGTACAAGTTAACTACAAGTGCAGTAGAGATTAGGGGCCAGCCATTGATAGGGCTATGTAAGGGGGAGAAGGGAAGGTGACAGAGGCAGGTATGATTGGTAGGTAGAGAAGCGGGGGTGGTGGTGGTGGAAGGGGATGGAACAATTAGGTGAAGGAACAGGTAGGAGGAGAAAGATCTGCTGGGGCCTGACCCACCCAGTATGCTGAGGACACTGCCTGTAGAAGGCAGGGGTCAAGCATCACAGGAAGGGAGCAGGTTGTGGCAGCGAGAGGTAGAGCTCAATAGGAGGGAAGCAGGTTGTAGGCAGCAAAGGGGAATAGGCTTTGGAAGGACAGAAGAGAGGGCGAAGGTGAGAGAGAAGAGCAGCCAGGATCCCAGCCCTTCGGGATGTGGAGAAGTGGAGAGAAGTTGGGTTAATGGTGTAAGGATAGGGTAGGAACTGGCCCTGGGTACAACTTTGAATGATAGAGAAATCACAGTATGAGACAACGGAAGGTCTGAAGGGAAGGAATTGGAGGAAGGGAAGGAATGCTAGTTTTTAGGTGGGTAGGTTGGGGTGGAGCTGCAGCAGGGGAATTGCATGGGTACTGAGAGGGTTTGTTGGGCTTAGAGGGGGGGAGTTAGGGAGGATTGTAGCAGGAACAGCTAGGTGCAAGGACATTTTTAGGGGCAGGGGTGATGGAGTAGTAGTATGAGGATGAGTGATGAATTTGAGGGTGGAGGAAATTCCACATTTGTGGGAGGCATTGAAAGTAACCAGATTGGCCGATGAGGGTGGTTCTATGGGGGACCACCAGCATACAGGAGTCAGACGATCTGAGTGAGTGAGAGGGAGTGGAAGGTGTTGTAAATGAGGGGGAGCGGTAGGAAGGGAGTTCACCCAGCCAGTGCTTGGAGGTAAATTTAGCACTGTGGGAGAGTCATCTGTTTGTAAGAGAAGGGAAGGATAGGGCACAATAGAGAGCACAGTGGTGGGTGCGAGAGGGAGCATCAAGGGCAAAACAGTAGAAGGAATTGAATTGGGTATCAATCTGGCAAAGGAGGATTTGAAGCAGCACTGTAGACTATATCACATTAGTCAAAGATGGGCAGAATCATTTTCTGAACAATTTCACACCTAACCATAGAGGGGATACAACTATGGTTCCTGAACAGGGCACCAAGCTTGGAGCTCAATTTTTTTTTGTTCTTTGGATGGCGTCAATATGTCTGGAGAAGTTTAGGTGTTGATCCAGCTAAACTCCTAGGTACCCAAAGGAGGATGTGTCCTCAAGTAAGGTCCCATCAAGGGTGCGGAAAGTGGGCAGGGAAGGAAACCTAGAGAGTCTCTGCCTTGTGCCAAAGGTCAAGAGACAATCTTCTTGGCATTGAGAAAAAGTTGATGGTTAGCAAATCAGAGCTGAACCTTGTCAAAGTCTTGCTACAAGTTGGATGTAACCTCAGCTGGGCAAGAGCCAGATGCATACAGGACTGTATCATTGGCATACAAATGTGTGACAGTGACAGAGGAGCAGACAGATGGAAGGTCATTTAGGAAGATAGAGAATAATGGGGGCCCTAACACTGAGCCCTGAGGGACTCCAGTATTAATCATGAGGGGTTTTGAAATGACATCAGAGATCCTGACTGATTGGGTTCCACCAGTGAGTTAGGCCTCAAACCAGCTAATGGCTGAAGGAGATGGGCCAGCTGTTGAGGGGGAGTAAAGGAGGAGAGAGTGGGAAACAGTGTCAAAAGCCTTGGTGAGGCTGACAAAAAAGGCTGAGGTAGTTTGGCCATTGTCCATCCCGGTAAGGATAGAGTTAGTGAACTGAAGTAGGGAGGTAGTGGTGGAGTGATTTTTCTTGAAGTCATATTGGAAGGAGGTGAAGTAGGAGGTGTCAGTTAGAAATGAGGTAAGCTGGGAGAGGACAAGATGTTCTTGTAATTTAGCTAGGGTAGGGAGGAGAGAGAGAGAGAGAGAGATAGGGTGATGATTTCCAGAGAAAGATGGGTCACCGCCTTTGGGAAGAGGGAGGACCACAGCATGTTTCCATGGAGTAGGGACCAAGACAGTAGAAAATGAGAGGTTTAGAATTAGAGAAAGGGGTAGGCAATGGCTGAGGCAGACAAAGAGTAGAGTTTAGGGGTTAGGCCATTTGGGGAGGAGCCTTTTTAGGGTTTGACAGCAAAGAAATCTTGTAGCATGTAATTTGAGGAGACTGTATTGAAGGAGAAGAAGGGGTGGGAGGAGGGGTAGGAGAGGTACCATTGGAGAGAGGAGAGGAGTGAGGTAGGAAGGAAGGAAGGGATTTCAATAGCTCAGTGGCACAGGAGGTGTAGTAGGAGTTAAATTAAGCAGCCACAGCACCTGGGTCAGCCACGGGGTGTCATTTATTTTAAGCACGGGGGGGGGGGTCTGTGAGAGAAAAGAGGACATGAACCACCTTCCAGAACTTGAAAGGTGAATTTATGTTTGTGAAGAAGGTGGTTTTAAAGTACTCAGACTTTGCTAGCCTTGTGGCCCTAGTACAGGCATTATGAAGCTTGCGGTAAGTCATGAGATTGCTAGGAGGCTGGGTTGCTTTATGACGTTTCCAGGCACGATCTCTAGTTCTGAAACAGGCTAATAGTTCTGGAGTAATCCAAGGTAAGTGGTTTCCCATAACCCTAGTTTGCTTGAATGGGGCAAAGGTATTCTAATTCTCTAGGAATATATCTGCAAAATAAGTAAGGGCCTTATTAACCGATGGGATGTTGGCTAGGGGAGACCAGTCAGAGAGGGCTAGGTTGAGCAGGAGAGGTTCCAATTTTAGGATTTAAAAGGAGTGTAGTTGCAAGGTTTTATGCAGGGAATTTTTATTTATTTTATTTTTATTTATTTAGCTTTTGTTGACCGGGTAAGTGCACTAGACAAATCCTGCCTATTTTCAGGCACGACCCGGGGGAGGGGGATACAGATGAATGCCAACTGACCTTGAACCAGATTAAGCTGTTGGTGGTATTTTTTTAGTGAATGAGGGAAATTTGGCCAGGACACTGGGGAAATTCCCCTACTCTTTTCGATAAGTGCCATGGGATCTTTAACATCCACCTGAACTACCACCAATCCAGGCAGATGGGACCTCGGTTTAACGTCTCATCCGAAAGACGGGTTTTAAGGCTCTTAATGCTATGCTAGGCAGGGAGCACTCCCTAGGAGGTGGTGTGGGGCCCAGGGTTTTATTTATTTATTAAAGAATCGGAATTACAAACCTTTGAGCTAAGAGCTCATTTACAGAGGGTCCTCGACACTCAAAGGAGGGGAACAATTATATGAACTGGGAATAGCAAATGCAGCAGCTAACAGGTATTGTCATAAACATATTAGTAGCACATTAACAAACAAATATAATACAAGAAATTGAGTATTAAACACAGAGGGAAATTGTAAAGTACAGTCTTAACACAGAGTACAAAAGGAACAAAACACTGGCAGTATAAATAAGGTGCTAACAGTTCAGTTAGGCACTCACAAATAACAGTTAAGAAACCTTGTTGTAGGCAAGACGATGCCAAGGTAGAAATATTGCAATGAATGTGCAGAAGGCAATAGATAAGAGAGTGGGGAGGCTGATTTAGCAGAGTATGTATGGATATAGTCTAATAGGGTACACAGGGAATTGCCTCGGGGTTAGGTAGAGCAGTAGCAGTGTGTAGGTTGGGCAATGGAGTTCCGAAGTTCGGATTCGAGGTGACTAATGCTGGTGAGGCCTGTGATGGCTTGAGGGAGCTCGTTTAGCCAGGTGGGTGTCCTGACTGCAAAGGCACGACTCTCTAGGGCAGTTCTTCTGAATGGCACCACAAGTGCATGTTTTGTAGCACTTTTCATAACATGTTTAGAAGGGACAGGGCAGGATAAAGCCTGTAAAGAAGGTGGTGCAAGTGATACCCTGTAGTTTACCTTTGTTTTACTCTGGCTGCAATGATTCTGTTTAGTTAAAGATAACTGTTCAGAGACATTTTATGTGTTTTATAAGCTTATTTTTAGACTTTAGTCAGGTTTTTATTTGTAGTCTTTGCATGTCAGCATCTAGGTGGTAGATTGCTAAGAGCGAGATCACTGTTAGCAACTACAGTAGCTTACTCAAATTTAAAATCAGCAGGGCCATCAAATAATCCTCAGCTGTTTGAATCAAAACTAATCTGAATGAAAGTGTCTTCACAAGGAAGAACTTGCCCTACCACTTACAAAAAGGCTGCATAGTTAGAACCCAATTAAAGTGAATGGGATAATTTGCACCTTTTCTCTCATCTTTTGTTTCGGTGTCTGTGGCAGCAAAAAGTTTTTTGATAGACTGCTTCAACACAAAACAAATGGTAAAGTGTTTAAGTGTACTTATGCTTGGCCAGTGGATTTTGAAACCAAACAAGACAAGGGTTAAAAAAAAGATCAGTTTCACATAAAACCCTTGCCCTACACCTTGCACTGTATTGTTCGGTCAAACCCAAGTCTGCATGCAAAACTATCAATATATTTTGAGAGTATTTTTTAAAAATGTTAATACTTTTTACACAGTTCAATGTTAAAAATCAAAAACTGCAAGAAATTGCAGAACATATCGCTTTTTGCAGAGAGTGGTGAAAATTGCAGAATCAACAAATAAATTGCTGGTGGAATTTTCCAGTGGCCCTGCTCATTTTTGAGGAGCAAAACTGAACCTGCTGAATATTACTACCTGGGAATTATAAGCCAATATCTATTCTTCCCCGTTGTCCAAAGCACTTGAAAAGGTTGTTGCCGACCAGTTTGTGGAGTACTTGGAAAAATACAGCCTACAATGTGTCCAGTAACATGGTTTTCAGAAAGGGTACATCACATCTACTGGAATTCACAGGTTTTATTGCCATACTCTTGATCAGGATCACTTGTTGGTGCAACCTTTATTGACCTGTCTAAAGCATTTGACATGGTCAATCACCATTTGCTGACACTTCAGTTTGCCTGGCTTCATATATCTTCTGAAGCCCTAAAGTGGTTCAAGCAAACTGCACACAACAGGTGAGAATAGGGTCTACCCTTTCTGCTAAACTGCCTATCTGCTTTGGGGTTCCTCAAGGATCAGTACTGGGACCCCTTCTATTCAGCACCTTCCCCAATAATCTTCGAGCATCCTGTTCTGAACCAGTACTCCTCTTCGTGGATGATGCAGTCATTTTCTCAGACTGCTGACCCTACCCTTCTTCAGGCCCAACTTCAGAAAAGTTTTACTGAAGCTGAGTCCTGGTTCACCACTCAGAAGTTGATGCTTAATTGTTATAATCTTCTTTATTGTGTTTTTTCTCCAATGATCATTAGACAAACATACACATATACCCAGGATAACCCCGGGCCCACACTCCAAAACTGAGTGTGACCACTATGTACAGCCAATAACTATGTACACACACAGCCACGTTGCATACCCTCTACCAGCTTGTTCATACCTAAGTTTATATACGCATAACGCTGCCGACCGCGGCAGGGACGGAGGATCATAGCTCCACCTGGAGCCTCGCTGATTCTCGACGGACCCCCCATGCACATAATGCTGCCCGACCGCGGCAGGGATGGAGGATCGAATCTCCACCTGGAGCCTCGCTTGATTCTGCAGACGGACTTCCCTAACGCGCATAATGCTGCCGACCGCGGCAGGGACGGAGGATCGTAGCTCCCACCTGAGCCTCGCCTGATTCTGCAGTGGACCCCCCCAGCCGCACATAACGCCTGCCGACCGCAGCAGGGACGGAGGATCGTAGCTCCCACCTGAGCCTCGCTGATTCTGCAGACGGACCCCCCACGCACATAACGCTGCCGACCGCGGCAGGGACGGAGGATCGTAGCTCCCACCTGGAGCCTCGCTGATTCTGCAGACGGACCCCCCCCACGCACATAACGCTGCCGACCGCGGCAGGGATGGAGGATTGTAGCTCCCACCTGGAGCCTCGCTGATTCTGCAGACGGACCCGCCCACGACATAACGCCGCCGACCGCAGCAGGACGGAGATGGAGCTCCCACCTGGAGCCTCGCGATTCTGCAGACAGACCCCCCACGCACATAATGCTGCTGACTGCGGCAGGGATGGAGGATCGTAGCTCCCACCTGGAGCCTCGCTGATTCTGCAGGTAACGCATCTCCACCTTTGTACTCCTCAGTCGTAGTCGACTGTGATGCTTTGCACTGTACAACAGGACTCTTGCCCACAGTCAACTGATTGTTCCAGAGGGCTGTCTGCTGTGGGGGGCTACCTGAGAGGGTGGTCGGGTACTCGGGCTAAATCATCATGGTGGACTATTGAATGTGATATGCCCATATGTGGAAGCGGACTATTGTTTTTCAATTGCTTGCTGAAAATCTCTGTTGGTGATGGAATAATCTGGGTGCATAAAGGACAGAAAGCAATAGGATAGGGTTGCATTGTTAGTGCAGAGTAGCGCTTTTCACCCACCTGTGTTGTTCTGAATGTAAACTATTGGAAGCCAGTATGCAGATTAATATTAGGCTGATTGTATTTGTGGTGCTAATAGTGTAGAATAAGTGGTGTAACTCTGTATCTACGCATGGGCAGTGTGTAGCCAAAGGTTCATCTTTTGTTAAATCTTCCTGCTGCATACTAATTATCTCCCTGCTTGCTACCTTTTCAGATGGACCCCCCACGACATAACGCTGCCGACGCAGGTAGGACGGAGGATCTAGCTCCCACCTGGAGCCTTGCTGATTTTGCAGGTAACGGCATTCCACCTTGTACTCCTGCCATAGTCGATCAGGCATTTTGGCTGTACAACAGCGACTCTTGCCCACAGTCAACTGATTGTTCCGAGTGGCTGCCTGCTGGGGGTTAGCCCCGACGATGCTGCGCTGGCTGCCTGCCCCTACCGCCCCCAGCCACCTCCCACCCAGGGACGGCCGTACTTTTATTGGCTCGGGTTGGCGTGTCACTTCCTGTGATGTCACATCCTGTTTCTGGTGGACCTGAGTCCCTCTTTCCCATTTGCAGGTTATACCTGCTGGCCACCAGTGGGCACTGTCTCCTCCTTGCAATCCTACTGCTGTGCCACCCCCCAGTCCTATATAGGGTACATCCCTCATCTTCCCCTCCAGCTACCATCCCGACAGTGTTAGCTGTGTTCTAAAAAAAAAAAAAAAATTTTTAGACAACATGACACTACTACCGTCCAGGCATGTCTGTCACCCCTCGTCTCAGCCTCCTCCCCACCTTCTTCTACTCCTAATCTTAGTTAACTCACCTAGTGGTGTTACACCCCCGTTGTTGAGCGGTTACTTTGTCCCCAGAGACTTGCCTGCAACCCTACCCACATCCCACCCTGCCACACCACCCCCTGCATCTTTCACGCACCCTTCCTGGCCACCTACCTACCACCGATTGTGTGGTCACCCCCTCACTCACTCCCCTTGCCCCCTTCTGCATCTCATTGTGTTTGCTTATCCTGTCTGCACTACGCTTCCTATCCCCTGCACCCCTACATCCTCACATCCCCCCTACCTCAGTCGTCGTAAACCCTCATACTGCAGCTTTCTTCGAAGAATAGCCCTCCTCCTTCTCCTACTTCTATCTGGCAACATTCATCCCAATCCTGGGCCCAGCAACACTAGACCCTCCTCGAAATCCACTGGACTTGTATTGCATCCATGAACATCTGTAGCTCCTGAAAACTGGACCTCACTACACTGCTGGATGTTGGTCCATAAACTGGATGTGGTTGCCTTGGTTTGAAACCTGGCTGTCTGACTCCACCCTAACTCACTGGTCTCTCTCCCTCGCTACACTCTCTACGGCTGGATCGGGCAGGTAGGAGGGGAAGCTGTGCCCGCTTACCTAAAGGACCCAATCACTGGACTAGTCCTCCTCCCCTGACCTTGATCACCATGCCCAGGCACTAACAATCAAACTATCTCCTGACCCTCTAGAGGCTTTTCATTCCTTACTACAGCCTACATACCTCCCAAAACCAGTCTCGGGCACTGGGCACACTAATTGACACATTACCTCCTACCCAACCCCTCGACCAAATTCTGGTGGTGACCTGAATGTTAACTGGCTTTGCCCTTCAGCCTCCTCCGCCCTTGAAGCCTTTGCTGCAATTGATATAACCCAACTAGTCACACAGCCCACTAGAATCAACCCCAGATGGGCACTAGCACTCTCCTGGATGTTATCCTTACAAACAGACCAAGACGGGTCCACAATATCCAAATCCTCCCTGACTCTCTTAGTGACCACTCTCCTATTCTCTTCAACTGGGTAACCTCTGCCCACTCCTCAGTCAAAACCACCATCGAGGCGGCTTAGACCTGGGGTTTGAATGACCTAAAGAATTACTTCGCTCACACAGACTGGTCCCCACTAATAAACGCAACTAACGCTGACATGGCCCTGTCCTTCTTTATCAACACTTTCAACTTTGCCTGTGACATCTTGGCTCCCATAACTGCCCATAGGTCCAAAGTAAGATATGCTGCTTGGCTCACCCCTGCACTGAGGCGGCTCTTTAGCAGCGGGATAATCTGTAGCACCTGCCGTTGCCTCTGGCGACCATCTGACAGGCAGACCTATGCTGCTGTTCAAAACCAATGCACCTGGGCTATCCGTAAAGCTAAAGGCGGATTATTAGCAAGCCTCCCTCCCCTCCTCTTGGGGGACCCTAGGTCTTTCTGGGACAATCAAGCAGCAAGTGGCCACTCCCGGTCCCCGTCTCCACACTTCTTAACATCAATGGTGCTGTCTCCACTGACCTACCCTCATTGCCACCCACCTCAATAACTCCTTTACCGACCTTAGCGCAATACTCCTAGTAATTTCTTCGTCCTCCACCCCTAGTTCCGCCTCCCATCACACGCCCCTTGTTCCACCTGCATTGTGTAACCTTACAAGAAACTAGACCATATCTCCTTAAGGCCCTTAAAGGCAACAACACAGGTAATGATTCCCTTGACCCCTGCCTCCTGCGTCAGGTCCTGGATCAGGTCCTCACCCTATCACAAGCATCTTTAACAAATCCCTCTGCCTCGGGCAATTCCCTACTGTCTGGAGGGTTGCTACAGTTACTCCTGTCTACAAAGGTGGTGGCGGACTCTGCCTGGTAATTACAGACCCATCTCAATCCTCCCCTCTAAAGCTCTTGAGAAAATTGTTGCTACCAAGTCTCTGACTACCTTTCAAAGTACAGTGTTCTTTGCCCTGAGCAACATGGGTTCAGAGCTGGTCATAGTACTGTCTGCTCTCCTGGGTTTACCAACTTCCTCCACACCTCCTTGGACACTGGTGCCCTGGCTGGAGGGTATTCATTGACCTGTCTAAAGCGTTTGATACCGTATCGCACCCACTTGTTAACTACCTGGACCACTTAGGCTTTTGCCACTGGACCAGCCTCCTGGTCGCCAGCTATCTCTCAACTCGCTCCCAATGTGTGAAAGTTGATGGCAACCTCTCCAGTGCCTGCCCTATTCGGCTCTGGAGTCCCTCAGGGTCTATTCTGGACCTTTACTCTTCTCCCTTTCCTCAACTCGCTACCTAGTGCCTGTAAGGGCAAGATCCTGCTTTATACTGGCGATGCTGTGCTCCTTGCCGCTGATAGTAGCCCTCGCGGCTCCAAAGCGGCTCTCCAACTTGCTTTTGATTCCATGAAACCTGGTTCTCTGAGCATCGACTCATAATCAACATGAAAACAAAAACGATGCTCTTCTCCCACCCCCAAAACAAGCACGGCAAATTTCCCCTCACTGTTCTTTCCACCCTCAAAATGCCCATTGAACCTGTGCAGACCTATAAATACCTGGGAATTGTCTTTGACCCAGCCCTCTCCTTTCATGACCATATCTCCGCTTGAACACTGCATGCAACCGCGGCTGGGCATTCTCTCCTCGGCACAAAAATGTTTCCCTGTGGATGCCCTCCGCCTGTCATCGCCTCCTTGTTTTATCCCTCATCGACTATGGCCTCCCAGTCTATGGATCAGCTGATCAGACAGCACTAGCAAGGTCCGCCTTACATAACAAAGCCTGCAGACTTATCACTGGTGCTCCAGACAAGCATACATGTCAGCTGTATGCTTTGTCTACCCTACTCAACCTGGATGAGCGGCTCCTTATCAAACCTGCCTGCTCACCTTTAAAGCACTGCATGGCCTATCTCTAACTGGTCTAACTAGCTCTATTCACCGTTCTGCACCAGCGGTGAACACACGCAGCTCGTCCAAAACATCCCTGTTCATACCAAGGGCTAGGACCTCACAAGGCCAAAGGGCATTCCCCTACAGAGCCCCTACCTGGTATAATTCACTCCCTACCAGTTTCTCTGACTGTCCCACACTAGTAAGCTTTAAACTCAGCCTCAGAAACCACCTGCTCAATTCACGCAGGTGTTGCTGCTGAGAAGTAGAAGTGGGGTGATAAGACTTTAAAAGATAAGACTTTTAAAAAAAAAATAGACTTGACAATGCTCTCTGAGCAGCACTCCCACCCCCCTCTCCTGCTTCTCTTCTCCCCTGAACTTCCTCCCTACCTCTCTTCTTTCCTCCCCATCCCTCTCCATCTAACATTACCCTACGGTCCTCACCTTAAACATATGTATCTTTAACTTGCCTTACTCTGTATTAACTGTTGTTTATTGTTCTAATGTCTGTTTGTCCTCTATGTGATGGTACCTTTGTAAATGAGCCTCTGGCTCAAAGGTTGTTAAACTGATGTTTAAATAAATAAATAAATAAATAGATATATTATAATAACTAGGACAACCCCTACCAAAGAGATACTTATATGCATCAAAATCTATATCCCAAATTCCCTTTTGTGCCTATAGGGCCTTGCATCACATACAAGGATCCTCAGGGTAATACCCTGCAGCTGCGGCCCAAGGGAAAAGAGAGAGTCCCCTCCCCCACCAATATGTGGCAGATTCCGTGGCTCCTACTAACGAATCTAAAAAAAAACATTCAGACAAAGCATATATGCTTCAATAAGCTAACAGTATTTAAGTGAGCCCACTACTAGTAAGGTATCTACTCCCTATCCACATATCATTAATTACGTACCTTCCGACAGACAGACCCTTGTCTGGGTATTTTAGACTGTAGGGTATATACTGCCTCTAAAGTCCTCCATCTCTTATCATAAGTTGCCTTTCGTCCACCTCGAAGCATTTGTCTTCTAAGCCTAGTCAGCATTATCAGCAAATCTCCCACCATTGGTCATATGTATAGATCAAATCATTTTTCCAATACCTCAAGACAAATGCTTTGACCAAGGAGGACATTAAAGAAATGTGGCCTTTAACAAGCAGCGTATTAGGATATCTGACATGTCCCTAAAACACAAATCTTAGGCACAATGAATTCTTTATAGTTCACCACTGGATCCGTATTATGTTTAATTTGCTCCCAAATGGGAAAAATTTTGGAACAGTGCCATAATACATGGAGTAAGTCCCCTGGGTTTGCACCGCACCTAAAACATAGGTCTGTCTGAGGCCCCTAGCACATAGCTTAGTAGGGGTATAATATATATTAGAAGCTACAAAAAATTGCATGATCTTATATTTAGGAATGGGAATATATCTACTACTCCTCCATACTTCTTTCCAATCAGGTCCCTGAGGGCTAATGTCCTCTTGTTTATCCCAGTATGAAATCTTTACAGAGGAGCCCCCACTTAAAAAATCTAGTATAACCTATAGATCTTGGACAGGGGATTTCTTGCACAATTTACCTCCTTAAGCACGTTCCAAGTAAATGAAGTATCATGAAGTCTATCCCTTCCCCTTTCCATGTTTTGCATCAAATTAGTAAGTTGTATTTTCATAAAGAAGTTCAAGTTCTTGCACTGGTCTGTGAGAACCACCTTATCCCCTTTTATAAAGTCCGACCACCTTGAATTAAGCAGGTGAGTAGCCCATTGTCTTTTAATTATTTGCCCCCCGATAAGCATGTTTGGATTACCCAAAATAGGTTGTTCCCTAGAGCCTTTTGGGGTTTTTCTATGATTTGGGGATAAGAGAGTCCACCAGGCCAACACTGCTTTATAAATTGGGGTTTGTTTCCCCATCCAGTAGATCTCCTGGATTAAAAAACAATACCGCTTCTGGGGAAACACCTATATCCAAAAGGATTTGCTTCTCAACCTGAAGCCAGGTTGGGATATATCCCCCTCATTCACCGGCCTACACCACCGACTCATTAACCCTAGTTGACCAGCTACATAATATACTTGTAAGTCCGGAATTTTGAGGCCTCCCATGTTAAAAGGTAGTCGCAAGATATTATACTTTCTTCTGGGGGGGGTTAGCATTCCACAGAAAGTTAGAAATGAGCTTTTGTATTTTAGTAAACCAACATTTAGGGATGATATATGGGGATCAATGTATTGGATACAGAAGTCTAGGTAATAGATTCATTTTAACCAAACCCAGTCTTGCTGTCCAATTTAGAGGGAGTTTATTCCATCTAGTTATATCCATTCTGATTACCAATAGTATCTCCCCTAGATTTACTTCAAGGCCTTCATCCTCATTAATTGTGATCCAAATGCCGAGATACTTAACCTTTCTTGGGGACCACTTCACTTGGAGTGGTTCAAAATTGGCTTTATGAGTAAATATAGTAAGAGGGAGAACCTGTGTCTTACTCAAGTTTAACTTACATAGACAGTGTCGGCAGATAAGGGCCTCTTGTAGTTCGACACCCTGGAGAATCTTTCAACTATATCTAGGATCCGCTTGAAACTCTCTGCCGGTTTCTGGAGGTGTAGCAAAATGTCATCAGCAAAAACAGATAGTTTAATTTCCATCCCTCCAATAACAATCCCTTGTATCGACGAATCCTTTTGAATCACCCTTAGTAAGGGTTCCAAGTCAATATTAAATAATATTGGCGAAAGGGGGCATCCCTGCCTGGTCCCATTATCTAAACCAATTTCCTTGATAAATAGCCATTACATAAAATCTGGCAAGTAGGAGCAGCATATACATTTTAATACCCTAAGAAGTCCTCCGGAAACCCTTACATCTCATGATTGCGAATAGAAAATCATGAGAGACCCTATCGAAGGCCTATAGGTGTCTAAGCGCAATTACGCCATAGGTAGCTTAGAAGTAGAGGCCTTATGTAGTATATGGTGAAGTTTGCTGCCATGAGCCTCTACCTGGCATAAACCCCAGTTGTTCTTGGCTAATTAAACCAAGGGCAAACATAAAAATTCTATTGGCCAGTATCTTCGTCAGCAATTTCAAGTCCTGGTTCATCAGGGCAATAGGTCTATAACTCTCAGGGAGTTCTTTGGGTTTCTCTGGTTTTGGAATGAGTGTTATATAGGCCTGATATAGCTGCAGGTGTGGGACCCCATCCTGCATAATGTTTACAAATAATTCTTTCAATAAAGGCAATATAACTGCAGCAGGAATTTATAGAATTGAGCCGTTAGACCATCAGGTCCTGGTGTCTTACCATTCGGAAGTGAGTTGATCGCCTCTAATATTCCCGATTCCGAAATAGGGGCCGCTAGCCACTGGGCTTGTTCTTGACACAACCTCAGAAGAGTATTTTCCAAGAACCCCATAATGTCCCCTCATTAACCGAGACCCCCCTTGATAAATCCCTTCGAAATAGGCCGTAAAAGCATCAGCCATTTTCTGGGGCTCTGTTATTGTTTCTCCTTGGTATTTTATAAATGGAATTACCTGAGCCGCCTCCCATTCCTTTATTCTATTAGCAAGAAGCCTACCTGGAGCATCCCCCTGCATTAAATAATTTGCATGAACCTTTTCCGACCACCGCTCTAACTTACCATAAAGAATGCTTGCCATCTCATCTCCAAGCTCCTTAAGCTCTAGATCTAGCCCTTCTGTAGTGCCCTCTAGGGGAGCCAGTGAATTAATGGCACCCAAAATAAACTCTTCCCTTGCCCTTCTCATATGAGTTCTTCTAGCTGTAAGTCCCTGAGCCATACCCGAGTATAAAACTTTACAGGTGGGCCACCTTAATCTGCTATCTGAAAGTGTAGGAAGTTGGGTCTGAATAATTTTGACCAGTACCTGTTTTGATTTAGCTAGCATATATTCATCCAGTAATAAGGAATCATCAAACCTCCATCGGTATGGTTTCATTGGGAGGGATTCTATCACTCAGGTTAACTGAACTGGGGAGTGGTCTGATAAAATTCTAGTATGGGTAATCAGCTCCCTTACTCCCTGAGTTGCTTCTTTATTAACCAAAAAAAAAAATCAATTTTTGAGTGAGATTTGTGTGCCCCAGAATAGAAGGTCATAATGTGTCCCACTTTATTGCAAACCATAATTGGGTCAACCAATGCCGCAACCTCCAGAAGTTTGGCCAAGGCTGCCTGTGCTACAGAAGGTGGACGTTTGGAGGGGGGGGTTTATCCACCCTATTACTGAGACAGAGATTCCAGTCTCCTGCTAAGATTAGAGGATGGGATGGAAGTAGGGCTATATCAACTTCTACAGAGGCAAAAAAGTCAGGATTGGGTGGTGTAGGAGCATATATAGAGGCAATCGATAACACTTTACCCATAATAGTACCTGTAACATAAATCCCTCTGCAGTCTTCTCTAATTTTAGTTTGTAAGACTATAATCAAAACGGCTACTCCCCCTGAAGCTTTGGCATTTCCATCTCCTAGAACCTGCCCTACCCATAGTTTTTTAAGAAGACCCAGTTCCTCCTTAAGAAGGTGAGTCTCTTGCAGGGCAACAATCTGAGCTCCCAGTTGGTGGATGTGCTTTAATATCACCATCCTTTTCCTCCGCCCTCTGAGGCCTTTAACATTCCAAGTAATAATTTTGATATTGATCATGCAATTTTGCTTACACCCCTGCATTCCACACCAACAGAATCTGCCTTAATGAATATATAAACCTTGGACTCTCTCTTTTCCCATTTCCCACAATCCCCAAGTTGGTGCTTAATTATAAAAAAGACAAAGGTAATGCTCTTCCATGGTACCCACAGCAAGCACAAAGCCAAACAACTGGTGATTAAAAACAGTGCAGGTGTAGTCCTTGATCAGACTCAGTCTTTTAAATACCTAGGAGTTACTCTGGTTAGTATGCTGTGCTACTCCAACCATGTTGAGATTGTTGCCAAGGCAGTTAACATTTCACCTAGGCCTTCTACACAGGCATAAACATTGCCTTACTACCGAAGCCCTCAGATTGGTTATCTGAAGTTCAACTTTGTCTATTATTGACTATGGTTTGGTCATTTATGGTTCCGCCACAGACATAACCCTTCGTCGACTTGCCACAGCTCTGAATACGGCATACTGTTTATTAACTGGTGCAGCATACTGTACTCACACTTGTGACCTTTAGGAACAAGCAAACTGGCTTCAACTTCAGGCTCACATTGAATATAAAGCCTGCCTTCTGGCTAAAAAGGCAGACCTTGGTTTCCGATCACCAGGTTCCCTTAAGCTTTTCATTCCCTTCTGTGGCACTTGTAACACATGAAATTCTGTGAGCCAAACTTTTATTGTCCCACACTGTCAAACCTCACTCTGACAATGATCTATTGCAGTTAGAGTTGCTAATTTATTTAATTACCTTCCTCCTGAAATTGTGATAACTGCAACCTTGGGACCATTTAAGCCGAAGCTGCATCAATTCCTAGTTTCCAGAGCATCTTGTGAGAGGAGGGAGAGAGGGGATATGATAGAGACATACAAGTATCTTACAGGGAGGAACAGGGTGCAGGAATGCACTATTTTTAAGCGAAAAAGATGTTCCAGGACTAGAGGGCATGGGATGAAGTTGGAGGGAGGACGATTCAGAGGAAACGTGAGGAAGAATTTCTTCACAGAACGGGTGGTGGACAAGTGGAACACCCTGCCAGAGGAAGTGGTGGGGGCTGAAACAATCACGGGATTTAAGAATGCATGGGATAGACATAAAGGAATTCTGGAGGTCAGGGGTAAGGGGCAACAGACTTCCTGGAAAACATAAACTGAACTTACAAACTTAAATGGGCAGACTGGGTGGGCCATAGGCCCTTATCTGCCGACACTGTCTATGTATCTATGTATCTATACCTACTCTTTGCTGACAGTTAATGCACTGGGACCTCCCTCTTTTACCATTCGTCCCTGTATAGCCCTACCCTGTTGCTGAGCTATTCCACAGCACTTCCTTCCTTATCCCTTTCCCACTTGTGCCCTCTTTTAATCCTACCTCATCCCCCCTCCTTTACCTCTCCACTCCCACTTCCCCATCCCTCCTCTGTTTCCTCACCTTGATTCTCCCTCTACACCCTCCATGGGTCTTTCCTGCATAAGATTCATTGTGACATCTCCCTCCTTGCTCTTATTTTGCTCCATCCACCCCCTCAGTTCACCCTCTGTCCTTCTCTCCTTGTAATCCCTTTTACCCCTCTTCAGACAAGGCCACTGGCTGCACTTGACACATATTTATCTTGCCATATTATTCTTTTGTTTATGTAGTTACTTTTCTTATGTTGTACTACTTACTGAAACCATTGTAGTTTGCTATTCTTGTGACTTGATGTGGAATCTCTGTAAAAGAGCCCTTGGCTCAAATGTCGTTCCGATTTGTTAAAGAAATAAATAAAATAAATTAATATAATACCCACCAAGGGGGACAGCTTTGCAGACGTCATGGTGGGTAACCAACTGTGAAACTGTTATTCCCAAATGGTGTGCTTCAATATAAGAACAGTGACTGAGTCGAACCACGCAAAGGTGATCATCTTAAACTTAAGAAGCGTCGACTTTACAAAGATGGGGGGATGTCACAGGGATGCCCTGGTGGGGGGAGGATTTGGGTGGAGTAGAGGAACAGTGGGTTAAACTAAAAGGAGCCATAGTGAAGGCAACAAACCTCTGTGTAAGACAGTGAGCTAAAGCACCCTAAAAATGGAATAATCTCCCACATGGACTACTATCCTGCACATCCCTTCCCCATTTCAAAAAATGATTTAAAGTTCTCTTCTTTTCTCCGCCTGTATGCACCCATTACTAAGTTCTCACCCCTGCTGCTTGTATCATTGCACCCTACCCAGCGTCCATCATCTTACCCCCTGCTCTTTGTTTCACTGCACCCTATCCAGCTCCCCTATGTCATCCCCCTCTAGATTCTACTCCTCCATTTCCCTACCCTACTCACCTGCTACTCTTGCTACATCAGCATATATCTGAGACCACTGCACTTATGGAAGGTCTGGTATCCCCGCACCTTTTTCACTACTCATCGCTGACCGTGGCACTTAAATAAAACTGTAATCCTGTTGATCACTCTCTCTACTTATCTATTGTTTACCCCAATGTGTTGATTTAATGTTGCTCTGTACACTGACTCTGTGTAGCAGCATACTCGTTGTTTGTACTACTGGAATTGTATTTCCCCAGGTAATCCCTGAAAAACGGATATGTTTATCTCAGTTGGGCCTACCTGGTTATCAAAATTCAAAATAAAATAAAAGCAAGAGGAAAAAAAGACTGCTATGGTTTTCAAAAGTGGTGACAGGTAAGGTAAGGGCAAAAAAGTTAACATTCAAGAGGTATAAGTGTAACCATAGAGTCCCCTAGGGTTACTAGACTCCCATCAATATTAGACCAAGTAGGTCTCTAGGCAGCTTGTAGAGGACTTTTTTTAGACATCCTCTGCACACAGATCACTGTTTACTTAGCTAGGCTAGGTGGAAAATTAGTGATGTCATTTGGAACTCTTGGAGCAGCATAACCCTTTGCCAGCTGCAGGGGAAGGAGTTTAAAATCTTGGGTTCAGTTGTGCAATGGGAGTCCAGCAGAGCAGTAGTGCTCTGAAAGTAGAGGTGCCTGCCAGCCTCCCTTAGGCTGAGTGAAGGACCTCTGGTCACTTTGTCACCCTAGTGACTGAGACAGCAGCCTTATCACAGGAAGTGGTGGAGACCAGTAGCTCTGAGACTGGGTCATGTTAGTGAGATGTCAGATGGGACTGAGAAACCCATGGGTCCTAGTGGCAATCCCCTGAGGATCTAGACAATTGTCCAGCTGCCCATAGCAGATACTAAGAGATGGTCTCAGTGGTTAAAGCAATGGAATTGAAGTGAAGAAAAGGTTTTCTTCAAAGGTCTGATGTCTGTAACAAAGGGACTAACAAACCATGAGCACAGCAACATGGACTTGTTTTAAGGGAGTCAGCTGGTGGTGTATGTACCCAGAGACAAAGCTAGATTACACTACTCAGGCCCTCAGTTCTCACCACAAATATGTGCTGAAAGTAAAAGTTTAAATGTGTGGATGCTTTTAGCAATCTGAGTGGGATTGAAGGATCCAGTGTGTGTGTCCTTGAAGGAATGGCAAAGGCTGGCTGGGGCAGAGGTGGGCAGCATCCTACTCTGAGCATTGGTCAGGGCTAACTAGTTACCTGAAAGGCACAGTTTGTCCTGCAGGAGTTAACTTAGCCCATCTTGTTATGAGGATGTTGGATTTAAAGTGTGTGGACCTCCCCCACATAATAGACACTTAAGAGACAAGAAAGTCTAGAGATCCCTGAACAGAAGGATGGACTGTTTCATTCTGTAGAGTGTGAATGTGTAAATGCCAATACTGCTTGTGTTTTTGGAGAAAACAGGGTGTTCTTGCTGCAAAGTTCTGTTTCTATAAAATACAGTATCAAAACTTGGGGGGACCACTCATTTCTGCCTTTCCATCTTTATTCAGAAAATAAAGCCATATGATACGATCCCATTTTCTGGTAGTGGACATTCCATTTGTGTGTCCAAGAGTGAATTGTTTATGGGGCCCCTCAAATAGGAGACACAGCATAGCCCTGGCACCTCTATCGCTGAACTCAGTGTAAATATACTGTAAATGTTATTTTGCACTATAACCCCCGACCTCTTAGATGCCAAGCCAGGTATTCACCCTAAAACCAGGGGTGGTACCTTGGTTTATGCCAGCTTGTGGTTTGTTGCCTTGTCTGTGGAACAAGTTAAGGGGTCCTGTTGCAAGTTGTTGAACTTGGCCAGGGTAAGGATTGCAAAAGGAGACACAGAGGGAAGACAACTGGAAAATATATCAGGAGAAGCTGAGGGGGGCAGGGAAAGCAGTCAGGAACCCTAGGCAAAAGCAGGAGAAAATAGCCCAGGAAGTAAAGAGAGCGGACAAGGCATTTTTCAGGTACATAAGCAAAAGGAGAAAGACCGGGGGTGGGATTGTAGGACTAAGGAGAGAAGGAGGGTAGTGTGTGGAGGGGAACCAAGAAAAAGCAAAAATCCTGAACAAATATCTATGCTCCATTTTCATAGAAAAAGGGGAAGGGGATGGACCATAGATAAGCAACAGGAGCATCAATGGAAGGGAAGTGGTCACCAGCCCACTTACGGAGGAGAGAGTCCTGAAGGAGCTTGCAAAACTAGAAGAGGACAATGCAATGGGGCCAGATGAGTTACATCTAAGGGTATTGAATGAGCTTAGAGAGGTGCTGGCAGCATCACTGACAGTCCTTTTCAACCACTCACTGGAGACAGAAGTGGTTCCAGAGGAATGGAGGAGGGCAGACGTAGTCCCACTTCACAAAAGTGGAAGCAGGGAGCAGGCTGGCAACTACAGACTGGTCAGTCTGACTTTGGTGATGGAGGAATTAATGGAATCACTACTGAAGGAAAGGATTGTAGAATTTCTTGAATTCAGTGACTCACAGGACCCGAGGCAACATGGACTGACTTGGGGGAGGTCATGTCAAGCAGCATGATAGATTTCTTTGACTGGGTGATCAGGGACTTAGATCAGGGTAGAGTGGTGGATGTGATCAACCTAGATTGTAATAAGGTTTTCAACACCATTCCACATAAGAGACTTGTAAACAAGCTGGAAAGCCTGGAAGCGGGTTCAAAGGTGGCAAAATGAGTAAGTAATAAGTTGAGAGATAAGTGACAGAGAGTGGTAGTAAATGGAGTTTACTCTGAGGAGGGGATATTGGACCAGAAGTGTGCCACAAGGATCAGTACTGGGGCCAGTCCTCTTTAATGTATTTATAAGCAACATTACAGAGGGGTTATAAGGGATGATACAGTGGCACCCCCCAGGATGAAACCCACTTTTAAAGGAATCTATGAACAGTAGTTGACAAAAAGGTTTGTCGAATGACCAGACAGTGAAACCATCGTGTCGACCGCATTTGCTGTCGGAACACAGTTTCTGACTTCTTCACATCCAAACCCCTCACTTTTTATAATCAAATCCAAGTCAGAGCTGATTAGAGGAGGGGGTGCAAATCCCCTGAATACAGTGCCTGGGTCCAGCGACTGTTCATACAGCAACCTGGAGCTGTAGTTGCTGTACTGACAGTCACTGTAAAGGTGTCACTTTTGGAGGTGGGCACCCTTTTAAAGCACTCTGCAGTATGCTGCAGCAGACCTACTGAAAAAAGCAATGTAACTTCTATGGCAATTAGTACCTTTTGAAATGCAGGAAACTGTGGCATTCACGTCATCCTGGCAATGTCACATTTTCCTGAATGACAGAAGGGACTAACTGCCATTTAAATTACATTGCTTAATTCAATAGGTCTTCTGAAGTATTCTGCAAAGTGCTGCAAAATGCTGCAGCATTAGGTTTCATACTGGGGATGCCACTGTATTCCTCTTTGCAGATGACACAAAGATGTACAACAGGATTGACACTCCAAGGAGGGTGGAAAAAATGAGGAGGGATGTAAGTAAGCTTGAGGAATGGTCAAGAGTGCGTCAACTAAGATTCAATGTGAAGAATGCAAAATCATGCACTTGGGGCACAGACACCCAGGGGCAGAGTACATGTTGGGTGCAGTGGTACTGATGAACACCAAAGAGAAAAGGGTCCTGAGGGTTATGCTATCTGATGACCTGAAAGTGGCCAAGCAGTGTGACAAGGCTGTGGGAGAGCCAATGGGATGTTTGGGTCCATAGGGAGGGACATCACCAGCAGAAAGAAGGAAGTGGTGATACTGCTGTGCAAATCATTGGTGAGACCTCATTTAGAGTACTGTGTCCAGTTCTGCATGCCACATCTCCAGAATGACATAAACAGAGTGGAGGTGGTTCAGAGGAGGGCAAATAAAATGGTGCAGGGTCTGCACCAAAAGTCCTATGTGTAGAGACTAAGGACCTCAATATGTACACCCTGCAGAAGAGGAGGGAGAGGGATATGATATAGACTTTCAAATACCTCAAGGGTATAAATAAGGTTCAAGAGGGTGGCATTTTGCAAAGAAAAAGATGTTCAAGAACAAGGGATTATGATGAAGGAGTAAACTCAGGGAAAATGTAAGAAAGTACCTCTTCACAGAAAGGGTGGTAGATGCATGGAACTGCATCTCAGCACAGTTGGTGGGGGCAAAACCAGTAAGAGAATTAAAAAATGCATGGGAGAGGTATAAGGGAACCTGAGAGGTTAGGAAAGGTGGATAGAGCTGGAGGACAAGTAGGGTCTGCAGTATTACAGTAGGAAGGGAATATGGGCAGACTAGGTGGGTCAAGTGGTCCTTTTCTGCCATCAACGTCTATGTTTCTATTTTCTGTTTCATACCACCTCATGAACGTGACAGCTGTCATTTGTCAAATCCTGGCCAAAATGTGTTTTTCAAAATCGTGGCATGAAATGACGTTTCGCAGGAATTTGAAGATTGTCATGTATCGGGTTCATGAGGCAGAGTCACATGAAGGCTATGTTGAAAATTGTATCTAAAAATATGGTAAAAGGACCAAGTTATGAGTGAGAGTTTAAATATTTTTGGTGCTTCTGCAGCCTGATGGACTGTTTGATGCAGGTCCAAAGGGCCCTATGCATCTGCACCTGAAGTTGCATAGAAGTGCAGGAGTCCTTCCACAGCCAGACTGACTCCTCACTTGGTGCGGGGCCCATCCCCTGCACATCTGTTTCTGTAGCCATGTGGAAGTGCAGGGCCTGTAGGGCCCTGTGGTTACACAGCTAGATGGACTCCTCACTTGACACCTTTGCATCTGTCCTGTAGGTGCACGGAAGTTCAGGACCCAGAGGCTCCTGTGCTTCTGCAGCCTGATGAACTCCACATTTGGCGTAGAGCCAGGCCCTGCATATCTGCTTCTGAAGCTCGAGGGGACCTAGTGAATGAGGATATGATTCTGCTGTCTCAAACCACTATCTTAAAAAGAAAGGAAATTCATTGCAAAAAACTGTGTTAATGCACCAGTTAAGGTTTAACTTAAAGCAATAAAAGTAGAGAAATGTGGCATTAGGGTTCCCAACTCAAACTCCCAACCCCCCAACAACAAAATGAAAAACCCACACAAGCAACCACAGAGAGCCATCATCAAGTAAGACAAACAACATACAACTGTTTTCAGATGACACAAATGCAGCGCACTGATGTACTGCCTTTGTGGATTTGTATCTACAGCTGCTTAAGCACAGGCACCACAGATCGCATGCTTCACCAGTTCACCAGTGTGTGTATGTCATGCAGTATGTTCTGCAAACAGAAGTCTCCATGGGGCCTGTGCCTCAGCAGATAGAGCTACTCAGCACACCGTATGAGGTACTTTGCTAGACAGAATGGCCACTACTGCATGGTTTTCTAGCTGTGTAGCTGAAAACGTGCTACTCCATTGAATAATTTTTACATCTGCTGCTGAAATCATGATATCTACATTGCAACCATACTCTCATCTGTGTAATGGCAGGCCCCATAGAGGCCTGCTTTTCAGGACTCAGAAGGCTGTGTGTGTTTTACACCTATAGGTGATGAGGTGCAGGCCTCTGAGGGGGTCTGTGCTTCTACAGCCAGAAATACTGTTGCAGTTTTAGTATCAGGGATTTTGTGGCTCCTGTGCTTCTGCAGCCAGAGATTGGTGTGTATGTCTTACACCTGCAGCTGCAGAAACACAGGTTCATCAAGTGTGTGTATGTCTTATAGATTGCATGAGTACCTTAGCCAACAGAAGCACTGGCTTCTTATGGGCCTGCCGTTCTGCAGACAAAATAATTATTGTAATATGGGTATCATGGATTTATATATGTAGTTGCAGGGGACTGTGCTTCTGTACAAAGAAGCAGTGTTGTGATTTAAGTATCCTGGATTCCTGTCAGCAGCGACAAGTGAGTGTGTATATATGTGTATGTATTTACTTATTTAAAGGTTTCTCCAGAAATATGTAGTGAGCAAATTGTTCATTTCCAGATATGTCCTGGGGTAAGGGTACAGCAACTATAGTGCAATGAAACAAGGTTATTACAGCAAGCAATAAGTGCAAATAGACACATAAGATTGGTTACAAGGAATAGTATGCAATAGCGCTTCTTACATAGGAGATAGCATGAGGACATATAGCAGTAATACAATGACTGGACTGAAATCATAGACATTAAATACTCAGTATACAGATGAGCACAATAAATGCTAAACAGGACTGTACCACATAGTGGCTTGTGGAGGTGGGCATTTGGTCCAAAAGGGTAATGGGTGTCTGGGTGGTTAGGGACAGTTACATATAGGGGAGTCGAGGGAGTACATGAGGGAGGAAAGGACATGGGTTGATGGAGCATCATGAATATTTGTTGGGAGTGAGTTCCAGAGTTTGGGGAAGTGGTGGGAGAAGGAAGCCTGACCAGTGGAAGTGGGCCTGTAGGAGACAATTAGAGAGTGTGCTTCGCTACTCTGAGGGAGCCGTTCTTTCTCTCTCTCCCACCTCTCCACCGGCTCCCTCAGGAGTAGCAGTGCACACTTCTAATTGTCTCCTACAGGAGTAGAGACAGAAGGTAGTAAGGTAGTACAATGAACCATAACTTGCCAGTTAAGATTGTACAGTGAAGCAAGCCATCTGGTGAGGGAGGGGAGAGCAAGAGATTAACATAATGTGCAGTGGTGAGTGTGGGGAGTGCAGTTTACGGAAAAGTGATAGAAGGAGTGAAAGAGAGTGCCCAGTCTAGAAAGGGTCTTTTTAGAGGCAGCACTGAATACTACAATACCATAGCCAAAAGTTGGAAAGATCATTTTCAGTAGAATTTGTCTGTGGGCCGGCAGGGGATGCATTCACAGTTCTGGTACAAGTCATCAAGTTTGGGTAGCAATTTCTTGTGCATTGCATCTACATGACAAGAGAAGGCAATGTGTTTGTCTAGCCAGACCCCAAGGTACCTGAAGGAGGTAGAGTTTTCCATTGTATACTCAACTAAAGCATGGAAGGTGGGGGTGGAGGGGAACCTAGAGAGTTTCAGTGCCAAAGAGCATGGAGACAGTCTTCTTGGCATTTAGAAACAGCTGGTTGGTACTTAACCACCGCCGGACATTATTGAAATGCTGCTGCAGGGTGGACAATACCATGGGGGTGGAAGGACCAGATACATACATGATGGTGTCATCTGCACACATGTGAATGGCTGCACATGTACAGACTGAGGGGAGATCATTTAGGAAAATAGAGAAGAGAATCTGGACAAGGTCTGAGCCTTGTCGGACTCCTGTATGGATGGGAAGGGGTGAGGAAATGGAGTCTCCAAATCTTACTGATTGTGATCTGCCCATAGGGTAGGATTTGAAACGATTAGTGGCAGTAGTGGATATCTCCTATCTATTGTGTATATCTTGCTGTGTGTTCTGTATGTCTTTTACTGTGCATGCCACAGATACTAATCCACAAAGGTAGCACAGGAGTGCTACTGAGTTTTGTCACCTAAAAACAGTTGTACTGTATGTTGTGTGTCTGTGGTTGCTTGTGTGGGCTTGTCCTTTTCCTGATTGGGGGAAAGGGGAGTTATGGCTTAAAACCCTAATGCTACTTTTCCCTTCTTTTATTGCTTTAAGTTGAACCCTATCTGCTACATTAGCCCAGTTTCTTTTGTAATGACTCTAAATCTATCTATCTATCTATCTATCTATCTATATATCTATCTATCTGTCTGTCTATCTGATATAAAATTCATCTTCAACTAATTCTTGAGAGAATGACTTGATATAGGGCATATACATTAGCAGAAACCAGATATAAATTAGTGTTTTTTGGTTACTGACAACATACCTTTTCATGTTTTAATAATTAAATGTTGGTCAGAATCATCAAAATTTGAAATACTATTCTGTATGTTATTGTATCAATCTGAATTTTTTAGAATCGTAGAAACATAGATTTTGTTGGCAAAAAAGGACCTCAAGGCCCATCCTGTCTGCCCTTTGTCCCAGCCTGTTCTTTCAGCACTGACCCTAGTTGATCCTAGGTATCACTCCCTCCCTTATTCCTCTACCTAATATGCCTCTGTGCCTATCCCATGCATGCTTGAAGCTCCCAACCATCTTTTCTCCCACTTCCTACTCTGGCAGGCTGTTCCAGTCATCCACCACCATTTCCATGAAGAAGTATTTCCACACATCTCTCTTAAAATCAGCCCCACACTTAGTTTCATTGCATGCCCCCTAGTTCTAGTACCTTCTAGCCTCTGAAACAGACTCTACACTTGCACCTTCTTCACTCTTGTGAGGTACTTGTATGTTTCAGTCATGTCCCCTCTCCCTCTCCTCTCATCCAGGGAGTACATGTTCAGTTCCTGCAGTCTTTCCTTGTATGGCTTCTCATGCAGCCCCCACAGCATTTTGGTTGCCCTCCTCTATACTGCTTCCACTCTTTTATTGTCCTTGCTTATGTGCATCTTCCAGAACTTGACAAGTACTTCAGGTAATGCCTCACAAGTGAGCAATACAGTGGCACCACCTCCCTCCTCCTGCTAGAAATCCACCTCTCAATGCACTGCAGCATGCTGCTAGCCTTTCCCACTAGTTTTTCACATTGCCCTGCTAACCCTGAGGTCAGATATGATGGCCGCTAGGCCTCCTTCTTACTTAGTGACTGCATGCTCCACTCCCCCCATTTTATACACAACTCATGGGTTCTGCAGTTCTAAGTGCATAATTTTGTACTTTTTGGCATTAAAACCCAACTGCCACTCTCTAGACCATTCCTCTAGTTCCCTCAGAGCCCTTTGCATTCTCTCCACCCCTGCCTGAGTGTTAAACATGTTGCAGATTTTTGTATCATCCACAAAGAGACATACCTTACCATCAAGCTCTCTCAGCAATGTCGCTTATGAGGACATTGAAGAGGACTGCTCCCAGCACCAAACTGTGAAGCACCTCACTAGTCTCTCTGCTGTCACCTGAGTGGATACCGTTTATTACACTCTTTATTTCCTATCCCTTAACCAGTTTGATATCCAGCATGTCATTTTCTCACTGACCCCCAGGTTGCTTAGTTTCTCAACCAGCCTAATGTGTGGCACAGTGTTGAAAGCCCTACTGAAGTCCAGATAGGCCATGTCTACTACTTTCTCATGATCCACCTCACTGGGTACCCAGTCAAAGAAATCTATGAGATTAATTTGACATGACCTCCCTCCTGTGGAACCATGCTTCTGGTGGTCCTGCAGCCCTTTTGCCTTCAGGTGTTCCACAAGCCACTCCTTCAGTAATGTCTCCATTAACGTTCCCATCACTGATGTGAGACAGACTGGCTTGTAGTTGCTAGCATCTTCGCTTCTGCTTCTTTTGTGCAGAGGAACCACATCAACTCTACTCCAGTCCTCTAGAATGTCTCCTATCTCAAGTGATGTGCTAAAAATCACTGCCAGAGGGGCAGCCAGTACCATGCTCAATTACTTTATAATTCTTGGATGAATCTATTTCACTCCATAGCCTTATTCTCCCTTAAGGCTTCCAATCCTTTCTGGACCCTCTCCGCCGAGAAGAGACTTGTGTCCACTCCCCCCTCTCCCTGTTCCAAGGTGCCCCCTTTGGGATTCTTCTGTAGCAATCCTTGCAATCTTCCTAACTTATCCATGTCTGTGATGGTTTCAGGCTATACTGCTCTTCTATGTGATGTACCCATCCTGCCTCACCAGCTTCAGAAATTGGTGCTTTGCTCACGTCCCACACCCAGGTTTCCCCACTTTTTAAAATTAAAATTATTGAGCAGATGGATCAAAAATCTGATTTGTCTGCTCTTGTTCTGTACTGGAAATATTGAACTAAACCCTAGTCCTCTATTAGCTGTAGCCTCACCTGCTGTATTTGCTGTCACCAAAGGTATGAAATGTATGCACCTAAATGTGTGTATCTTGCTAAAAAAGATAGACTATGTCCAAGCCTGGGTATCTCTCACTAATCCAGATATCTTTGTAGTGACTGAAACCTGACTAAAAAGTTCAGTCCTGGATAACCTGATATCACTTCCCTCCTATAAAATTTTCCGTATCGATAGGCAATCTAAGGGAGGGGGCATTGTCATATATGTCAAGGACAAACTTGCAGTTTCTGTAATCATTGCTGCCTCTACTCCGAAGGAATCTGAATGCTTGGCATTAAACTTAGTAATCTCCCCAGTAGAGATCATAAATGTGATAGGATACTATAGACTGCCAACAGTGGGTATGGAGCTCTTAAATCATTTGCGTAACTTCACAGACTCCAAGCAAAATGAATATCATTCTTGATGACCTAAATCTGGACTGGCTTAATACCAACTCTAGAAGTAAAACTGAGAGACTTTTGCGATGATTCATGCTTCACCCAATTAATATTGAAATTCACTCACCCCAACCCTAAGAATAATGTAAACAGCTCATTAATTGACTTGATCCTTAACAACCAATCTCACAAATTGTCCCATGTGGCACTTTTCTATAATGATGTTACCGACCACTGCATAGTGGTCTGTATTAAGGGTTTACCAATAACACTGTCCACCAGCAGATTTATTTGGAAAAGGAGTTTCCACAAATTCAACCTTGCCCACTACCTTGCTGATCTGAGAGACATAAACTGGGTGGACTTCTACATGGCCTCAAGCATCCATTTTTTACTGACACCCTAAATAGCATTGTCAATAAGCACTCCCCTCTGAAAAAATGTAGAACCAGGAAGCACTCCTGTCCATGGTACAATGGTGACCTGAAAGTGCCCTAAACAAAAGGGACCCATTATGGGCCACAGTAAGGTATACCGAAATACCTCTCTGATTGGGCAACCTTTTGAACTATTTGGAACAATTGCACCAAATTGGTTAGATCCACTAAGGCTGAATACTAATTATCAGCCTTCGAAATTGCAAAGGGTAATTCTTCAAAATTCTTGGGGGGGGCCTAGAAAGTCAGTGGAGGGAAAGAAACCGATCTTCATGCTACCAGATAAGATTACCCATTAGGATATAACATTAACTGATAAGTCATAAATGTTGGATAGCTTCAATGTCCACTTCTCAATGGCAGACCTAGCCTTCGACACCTCCAAAGCCGCTACCCTAAAATCTAACCTACCACAATCAATCCCCCCCACACCAACCAACAATACTTTCACATTCTCCCCATTCCAGTATAAACATGTTGAAGATCTGCTACTGCACCTAGACTTAAAGAAAGGTGCTGGTGCTGACGGATTAGGGCCTTTTTGTTTCTCATATTTGGGATTCATTATTTAACTGCCTCCATTCTGCATTTCTTCAATTTGTCAGTCACCTCCTGTATTATGCGTGAAGCCTGGAAAATAGCACATGTCCTTTCTTTATTCAAATCAGGAGATCCTATGAACTTGGAATAATTACTGACTAGTTTCCCTACTACCCTAATCTCAAAACCTTTACAAAAACTAGTAAACGATCAGGTGAGAGATAACCTGGATAGGTCAAACCTAGTGAACCCATCCCAGTTGGGTTTCAGGCTAGCTCACAGTACAACTACTGCCCTTGCCATGGCTACAAATGATTGGCTCCTTGCCATGGACAAAAAAACAGATCTCAGGCACCGTATTCATGGATCTTAGTAAAGCATTCAACGCTGTCAACCATGATGTACTGCTAATCAGGCTGAATGGACATGGCAGAACTGTCCTGGTGCTAAACTGGTTTACTAGCTACCTATCTGTGATGGAGCATGGATAAGGATAGGACAAAAGAGGAGAGTGGCGGCTCCTATGGCACATACACAGATCCCCACAGTCGCATTCAGGCAGAAGGACAGAGGGATCAGGTTAATTGCAAGCATAAGGCTGAGGTGTGGCTTTGCAGTAATCCCTTCTTGAAGGCTGAAGTGTGGTAAGTTAGGACAGGGGGTGGGCTTGATGGTAAAGAGTGAGGTATACCCAAGTACAGCCAAGGAGTCTGAGGTGGTACATATGCATATATATATATATATATATATATATATATATATGGAAACCTACAGAGGATAAAGTAGGTGGGAAAAGGATTGGATCCTGCGTTGGGGTAACCCCTACAGTGTTCACTGTCAGGTGTCTGTATAAGTCTCAAAAGAAATGAATGAATCAAGGGATATAGTGGGTTTATGTAGAGGGGTTGAACCTAAGGAAAGAGCCCCAACTGAAAATCTACATATCTTATGGGGTTGGAGCAGGTAATTACTAACCCTAGAGACATTTTCTCTATGGTACCGGACTTTACAGCCATCCAGATTTTTCTGTAAAGAAACCTGGAAGACAGCATAAAAATGCAGATTTTCTTTTTTCTCATGTCATGTTGCTGAGGTACAGCAATGAAGTAGTAAATTGTACATATAGGTACGATGATGATCTTTAGTCCCGTGCTAGCCCCTGGGTAATTGTATTAAGAGTATTGCTACTGAAGAGGCCATTACATACAGTAGCATATAGGCAATGCTGATGCTTCAGTCATTTGAGGAACCCTGAGGTGGAGCTTTTGTAGAGGGAGGGTGGAAGCTCCTATCAGCCCCTTAGAATTCTGATAAAGGCTGGTAGTCCTGAAAACCAGTTGTTTGAGGACCGCTGGTTTTCTCTTAACCTTTGGAAGTGGGGGTAGTAGAGTTGACCCCACGCACACAAAATTCCTGAGGCACCTAGAGACATTTTTACTATCTGCTTTCTTTTCTTTTAATCTGCTGCAGCAGCAAGGTATCTATTTTTTTTATATTCACCTTTTCTTCCTAGGTGGGTTGGCCACATACCTAGGTATTCTCCTATCTCACTATCCTTAATCTTATCTTTGTATATCCATCTCTTTCTGTCTCTGACTGGAAGTGCTGGAGCACTTTGGTGCTAAAGTCCATTAGTGGTAACGTGCAAGGTGCTTGCATAAAATGAGCTTGATGTTTAAACTATAGTTATAAAACTTGTGCCTGTAAAAAATCAAGTTAAAGTGCATGGTGTCTTGAATAAAAAAATGCACATGTTAAATAAAGCTTTGAAATAATAATGCAGACATGCATTCAGATTCTGGGGCTGGTCAAAAATAAAGGTCCCCAGAATTGTCCCAGTTCATGGGAGTATGCATACCTCTCAACTGTTCCTGATTTTCAGGGATGTCCCTAATTTTGCCTCAAAATATTATTCTGTCCCTCCTAAAAATTGTGTTTCCATGACCAAACTGTGGGGGTTGTAAGCACAAAATAATGTCAAACATTAAAGTTACAAACTTGTTCTTCCTTAGAAAATGCTTTCTGAATGGATATCACCAATTCTGAAGATGTCCCAGATTTTGGTCCTTTGTCCCACATTTATTTTAAGCCTTGTCCCTGATTTACGAGGCAGGAAGTTGAGAGGTATGGGAGTATGGTTGCAAATATAAGGAAGCAGCTGGTTCTCTCCTTTTTATGGCTGTGGGCAGAGCCTACAGCTATCTTGCTTTAACTGGAGAAATGGGATGCTGTGGCACACATTTTTGGAGGTTTCAGTATATCCTTCCACAACTACAAATCACTAAGCCAGTTGAATAAAGTACTCCCTTCTTTCTTTTTTTAATGTTGGAGACAGAACTCCAAGCTGCTGTTCTATGAGAATCCTAAGGCACTGTGCAGAATTCTTAGCAAATGTGAGCACATTCAAAACAAATCTAAATATCTTTAAACTTTTCAAAGTACACAAAAACAACCAGCATGAAAGTTGTTCAGGACAAAAAGACCTTTCATGTGAGGGTAATCACTAATCTGAATTCCTTATATTTTATAAAATATGGTCCTCTTATTACCTGTATTTGGGTCTATTCATGAAAAAGGGTTACCAAAGATCACCATACAGTACATACCATATTTTTCAAAATCAAGAACTGTCAGTCAAATGTTTTTGACTAAATCTGAAAGTTGGCTATATGTGCAGATTAAAAACATAACTACAGAATTCTAGGGTATCCATACTTTTTTTGATGGGGCATCCCACTCCATTTTGCTGCTTTTTTTACCTGTAAAAGTGTGACATGCAAAAACACATGTTTTACTAATTATTTTGCAAGCTTTATTTACTGTTTTCCCTTACTAAAGTAAATCTGCTTACTAATATGGAGTTGTGTTTTTTTATTATCTGTACTCTTTAGCCCATTGTAATGCTCTATTTTTAATTTGTGCAGCTTTGTATTTAGTGTGATGAATGTAACAGTTGGTGTTACAGCACATTACATTCACCCGCATGACCCCCAAATCTGTTGTTGTGCTGTTAGCACTTTAAATGATTTTCTGGCTGCTCTCCTAGTTTGCCTCCTTGTGATAATTGACTGTGTTACTGCCTGACCTAGCTTTCCCACAGAAGGAAGAGCAACCTTTGACCTTCACTTTACTTGGAGTCACATGAGGCCCAATGTTTACCTGTCAGTCTGTGACAGTTGCAAAGTCATAATCTGCCCATCAGAACCAAGCAGCAACCATAGAGAGAGGAGCTGAGTTGTGGTTTAAAACTCATTGCATGTGGAGTCTCCATTTTGTAGGGCTGTTCCATGAAGATAAGCACTGCATGCAACAATGAGGGTTGCAGTTACATTCACCACAGGCAGGCCTTGATTATCATCATTCACTGACTGTGGGGCAAAATTTCAGACAGCAAATTTCAGTGACAACTGCATGTCTATGGAAAGTGCTGGGCATCAGTTGTAAAATGGATTATACTGTGTATATGGTGTGGAAGGTTAAAATGGATTTTCTTTATGGTGTCACTTGTTACATTCAGTACATTATGTGGTGTCAAACATCACACTTACCAGTACTGTTATTATTGTCAAATTCCTCCAGATTTTGTAACACTATGTCAGTCATTAGGAGTAGCATGTTAGCCATGAGGCATGTTTGGTAAACTTTTTAAAACTGAAACAAATGTGTGGTGTCACTTGTTACATTCACCATGTTATGTGGTGTTAAGCATCACACTTGCCAGTAATGTAATTATTGAATTTTTTCATGTTTTATAGCAATATGTCAGTCCATAATAGTAGTATGTTGGTTGTTAGGCAAGTTTAGTACAGGTTTAATAAGTCAAACATAAGTGTTGTGTCACTTGTTACATTCACCACAGTATGTGGAGTCAGATATCAAACCCATCAGTAACATTAAATTTGTCAAATTCCTCCAGGCTTTGTAGCACTATGTCAGTCATTAGTAGTAACATGTTAGCCATTAGGCATGTTCAGTAAATGTTTTTCCTATGGAAACAAATGTGTGGTGTCACTTGTTAGATTCACCATGGTATATGGTGTCAACCATCACACCTGTCAGTACTGTTATTATTGTCATATTTCTCCAGGTTTTGTAGCACTGTGCCAGTTATTATTAGTAGCATGTTAGCCATTAAGTGTGTTCAGTAGACTTTGTAAAACTGAAACAAATATGTGGTGTCACTCGTTACATTCACCACAGTATATGGTGTTAAGCATCACACTTGCCAGTAATGCAGTTGTCAAATTTTTTCAATTTTTTAACAGTATGTTACTAAGTAACTGTAGTACGTTAGCTGTTAGGCATGTTCAGTACAGCTTTAGTAAGTGAAATATAAGTGTGGTGTCACTTGTTACATTCACCACAGTACATGGTGCAAAACATCAAATTTGCAATTAATGTAATGTAATTCTTATAAATATGTGTTTCTCATGTTTTAATATAACTCATTACGTATGTTTATTAAAGTTTTTACTACTAAAACAAATGTCTTGTGGCAGATGTTCCATTCACCAGAGTGTGTGGCGTCACTTGTTACACTCACAACAATACAGATCTCAAGAACCTGTGAGACTTTTATCTCCCAATATGTTTCTTTTTTCATACTTCAGTCATACTATCTTGAAATGCATCACAAATGTAATCTAAAAATAATTTGAAAATTTGACCCTCATGTCACACTTTGGTTACCCCTTTTCATGAACAGACCCATTTCCATTTTTGTTTTTACAAAATCACATTTCTGATGGCTTTTTAAAAAATGTATAAAGAATTTAGATTAGTGACTACACTCATTTGAAAGATCTTTTTGTCCTGAACAGCTTTCATGCTTGTTGTGTATGTGTAATTTGTATACTTTTAAAAATATTTACATTTGTTTGGCATGATTTCTGCTACGCTTCCAACCAGCCTTGTTTTTTTTCTCTCTCTTTGTAAACATAGTAGAAGTCATGCCAAACAAATGTAAATATCTCAGAAAGTATTCAAGTTACCAATACACAACCAGTATGAAAGCTGTACAGGACAATACATACTTTGAAATGAGGGACGTCACTAATCTGAATTCATTATATTTTTTTAAATATAACCATCCAAAAGGTGAATATTGTGAAGAAAAAGGTACAATTCAGGTAATCAGATGGCCATAGTTTAAAAAAATTATATTATTGCAGGATAATGAATAGGCTCATTTGAAAGGTCTTTTTGCCCTGAACAACTTTCATGCTGGTTGTGTATGTGTAACTTGTATACTTTTAGAGATATTTACATTTGTTTGGCATGACTCCTACTGCTCTTCCAAACGGCCTCATTTTTGCAAAGCACTATGCCAGTGAATAAAATGGTAGTTTACTCACCTGGTAAAGGTGATTGTGGGGGGAATATATCTCTGAGGCACTCCATATTTATGACATTGTGGGTTGAAACATAGAAACATAGAACATAGAAACATAGAAGTTGATGGCAGATAAGGACCGCAAGGCCCATCCAGTTTGCCCATTTCTTTTTCTACCTTATAAATGTGCCATTGTCCTTTGCTCTGTCAGTGGCCTATTTATACTCATTTGTATTGCTCCTTTATGCCTATTCCATGCCTGTTTGAAGCCCTGCACTGTATTCATAGCCACCATTTCTTGAGGTAAGCCATTCCATGCATTCACCACCCTTTCTGTGAAAAATAATTTCCTCACATTCCCCCTTAATCAGCCCCCCTCTAATCTCATGCTGTGTCCTCTTGTCCTGCTATTTTCTTATAGTTAAATATATTAGACTCTTTCACCTTGTTAATGCCCTTAAGGTGTTTGAATGCCTCGATCATATCACCTCTCTCCCTCCTTTGCTCAAGGGTATACATATTGAGCTCTGTTAATCTGTCCTCATATGTCTTCTGATGCAGTCCCTGCACCATTTTGTTGCCCTTCTCTGGACTGCCTCAATTTGGTTAATATCCTTGTGAAGGTGTGGCCTCCAATACTGTCACAGTACTCCAGATGGGAGCCTAACCAGTGTCTTGTAAAGGGATTATTACCTCCCTCTTACGACTTGTGATACACCTACTAATACACCTAACACCCCCTAGCCTTATCTACTGCTTTAGAGATCTGCTTGGATGATTTCAGGTCATCAGTGATGATGATGCCCAAGTCTCTTTCTTCCTTTGTGAGTGCTAGCAACTCCCCTCCCAGTCTATAGGTGGCTTCAGGGTTTCTCCTCCCTATGTGCATGATCTTGCACTTCTTTGCATTAAATCCCAGTTGTCACTCTTCTGACCATTTTGCTAGTTTATCCAGATCTCTTCTCATTCTGCCCATCCATCTGGATCATCTACTCTGTTGCAGATCTTGGTGTCATCTGCAAACAGACAAGCCTTACCCTCTAGTCCATCTGCAAGGTCACTAATGAAGATGTTGAAGAGGACTGGCCCCAGGACTGATCCCTGAGGTACCCCACTTGTGACTTGCATCTCTTCTGACTGTATACCATTTACCACCACTCTCTGTTTTCTGCCCATCAACCAGTTTGCCACCCAGTTGACCAACTTCTGACCCACCCGAGCCTACCCAGCTTATTTATCAATCTTCTATGTGGAACAGTGTCAAAAGCTTTGCTGAAGTCAAGGTAGGCGACATCAACTGCTCTGCCTTGGTCCACCACTCTGGTTACCCAGTCAAAGAAATCTATGAGATTAGTTTGACAGGACCTTCCTTTTGTAAACCCATGCTGTCTTGGATCCTGTGCCCCTATGGATTCCAGGTGTTGCACTATCCTTTCCTTAAGGATGCCTCCATAATCTTGCCTATTACTGAGTTAAGACTGACTGGTCTGTAGTTCCCTGCCTCCTCCCTGCTGCACTCTTGTGGGCGGGATCACATGAACCCTTCTCCAGTCTTCTGGGACCTTTCCTGTGCTCAGAGACTCACTGAAACAGTTCTGCTAATGGCTCTGCTAGTTCCACCTTTAGCTCCTTAAGTACCCTGGGATGTATGCCATCAGGTCCCATTGCCTTATCCACCCTGGAGCTTAGCAAGCTCTTGTAGGACCCTTTCTTTTTGTGAAGGAGTAGTGCTCCTCCCTCCCCTGTGTCCATGATGCTGAGCTGTGGGCCCTGCCCTACCTTCTCTTCAGTAAATACTGAGCAAAGTATCTATTTAGGACAGATGCCTTTACAAGGTCCTCCTCCTCCATGCTCCCTTTTCTCCATTAAGCAGCAATACCCCTCTGGACTTTCTCCTTTCACTAATGTATCTATAGAAAGTCTTGTCACCTTCTTTTACTGTTCATGCTAGTGTTTCCTCAGTTTGGGACTTTGCCTGCCTTACTGCCTTCCCTGCTTCCCTTAGGGCAGTTTGGTATGCCTCCCTATCTTCATCCGCTGTGTTCCTTACATTTCCTGAAGGCCAGCCCTTTTGGCTCTGACCTTTTCTGCTACTGTATTTAAGAACCAAAGTGGTTTCCTTCTTCTTTTGCACTTCCTTTTCTGTCTAACACAATGGGATGTTGCTTCCAAGTATTGCATCCTTAATGCTTGCCCACTTGCCTGTACCCCTCACCTGTGTTTCTTTTTGCCAGGGCTAGCTTAACTCTGTTGGCCATCTTATCAAAGTCAGCTCCTCTGAAGTCCCATATTTTTGCCTTGGAATGGGATGATTTAGATGTAGTGGCCAAATTGAACCTTACCATGTGATGGTCACTGGCCCAGGTGACCTTCTACCTGGAGATCTGTGATCCCTTCCCTGTTAGTCAGTACTAGATCTAGGATAGCTCTGTCTCTTGTGGGTTGATGTACCAGTTGTTTGAGGCCCTCCCCCTGCAGGGAATCCACTATGTGTCTAGTTCTGGCAGATGTTCCTGCTGGTATTGATCAATCTGTATCCGGCATGTTGAAGTCTCCATTATCAGAACCTCCCTTTAGCTGTCATGTTTTGTATATCTTCTAACAGTAATGTGTCTATGTCCTCCTCCTGGTCTGGAGGCCTGTAGACAACCCCAGTTCTTATGGCTGTCCCATTTCCTGTTTCAGGGTGACCTACAGTTCTTCTGGCTCCTTATGTGTATTCTGAATTTCTGTAGCTTTGATATTTTCATTTGACATACAGGGCCCTCCTCCCTCCCTTTTTGCACCTCGGTCTCTTCTGAACAATACATAGTCAGGTACTGAAGTCTCCCAAATGTGGTTACTGGTAAACCACATCTCACTAATTGCTACTATGTCAGTTTAGCCTATGACATTATTGCCTGCAGGTCTGGGATCTTATTTCCCAGGCTGTGAGCATTGTGTACATGATTTTCCATTGGCCAGATTTCGGTGTGTTAGTTGTTGGGTGAGGTTTAGCATTACCCCTGTGTGTTGTATGGGGAGACAAACCTTTTTTCTTACCTGGTGATGCAAATGAACTGCAAACATGCTGAATCCCTGTTTGACCACTAGCTGAGGCGGAGGGGTGTTCTTGCCGTTCGACGTATGGGGTGCTGCACCCCCTCCCCAATTGCTAGTTTAAATATTCTGCAAAGATGTCAAACTTCTGTCCCAATGCACTGACTCCCTCGTCAGATGCAGTCCATCAAATTTAAAGAACTTTCGCTCCCAGAACTGTTGCCAGTTCCCTACAAATCTGTGTCCTTTTTCCTGGCACCAGCCCTTGAGCCACGTGTTTAGCTCCCCTATCTCCCCTTCTCTGACCTTCCGTCCATCTGCTCCCCTCTCCCAGACTGGCAGGATCTCAGAGAAGGAGATACCGGACAAAATGGATGATAGTTTGTCACCCAGCCTGGTCCTGTGTTCCTTGGTCTCCACAACTGACCAGCTGGTGAGATCATTAGTCCCTATGTGTACTAGGACATCAATGTTTTCTCCTGCTTTGTGAACAATTTTAGCAATGCGGTCAGTGTCTCTCCATGCTGATGAACCTGGGAGACACCTGGCCATTATCCCTGGCTGGAGATGGGTATCAACTCCCCGAATCATGGAGTCTCCTATGATCAGAAGTTTTTTGGATTTCCTTTTTGTTTTTTTTGTTTTGGTTGCTGATTTGGGTGAGTTTTGTTGTGCTAGCTCCTGTGCTGCAGTGTCCTGCTCTGCAGTGTCTTCTGCCTCTTTGTTTGATTTCAGAGATGGAGGCAGATACCTGTTTGTAGTGTTTATATGGTTTTTGGAGGCAATATGTTGGAGATCAGAGAGTGATGGGGCACCCGATTTGCCCCTCCTAACCACCTGCCAACCTCCTGGACCAACTACCCTCTGCTGTCGAGGTTTTTCTGTTGAATGCTGGGGAAATGGTGGGTGGTTCGTATAATGTATTTCCTCTTGAATATGAAATTTGAGGCGTGCAATCTCTGCCCATGCTGCCCGGAGCTGAGCCCTGAGATCTCCAAAGGCCCAACATGTAGGACAGTGTCCTAAATCCTGTAAGACTGTCCTTCTGAAAATTGTTCCACAGTACCTGCAGTTAATGATATCCATTCCAGATAAGTTGCTGGGTTTATAACCTAGTCAGAGTAATTAGAAGGAAAACAAGCATTTGTCAATGTTCGCTTGCAGGTATTTGCAGTGGTGTTTGGCATGTATGGTACTTTACCCTAATGCCCTGTACGATTGCTGGTATTTGCACAATAAATTGTCAGCATGACCTTGTTGTTACCCCCATTGTGCACTACATAGGCAGAAACACGTTTTGGGCAGGATGTGAAAAATGACAGCTGCTCATAAGGAAGTGTGGTAAAATGGCAATGTTGAAAATCTGGAGTGGAAATATTGAAAATTCGCAAACCTACGCGCGTGCGTGGGAGCTGTGCAACACATGCTCGTAAAACAGTCATTTGTAGGATTTTTTCACCAAATTTTCAACATTGCCATTTTAAAACCTCTGCTAATGAACAGTGTCATTGTGATTTTCTTACTGTGTCCCATACATTGATTTCGCACACCGACTGAGCCATTGTCAACTACATGGGCAGAGAGACATTTTGGGCAGGATGTGAAAAATGACAGCTGTACTACTCATGAGGAGGTGTGGTAAAACGGCAATGTTGAAAATCTGGAGTGAAAATATTGAAAATTTGCAAACTTACGAGCGTGCGTAGGAACTGCGCAACGCAGAGTCATAAAACAGTCATTTTTAGGAATTTTTTCACCAAATTTTCAGCACAGCCATTTTAAGACCTCTGCTCATGATCAGTGTCACTGTGATTTTCTTAATGTGTTCCCATACATTGAGTTCGAACACCGACCTGCGCCATTGTGCGCTACATGGGCGGAAACACATTTTGGGTGAGATATGAAAAATGACAGCTGTACAACTCATAAGAAGGTGTGATAAAATGGCAATATGGAAAATCTGGAGTGAAAATATTGAAAATTTGCGAACTTACGAGCCTGCGTAGGAACTGTGCAATGCACGCTCGTAAAACAGTCATTTTTTGGAATTTTTGCACCAAATTTTCAACATGGGGTTTTTGGGACCCCTTCTCATGAATGATGTCACTGTCATGGCATTATTCAAGGCCAAGGGTGATTTCGTGCAGTGACTGCGCGGTGCCTGCGAAATCACCGCCCGGCCTCGAATAATGCCATGACAATGACATCATTCATGAAGGGGTCAAAACCATATTAAATTTGATGCAAAATTCAAAAATGACTGAAGATATGCAATAAAGTTGAAACCCACCTATGTAGCCCATTATACAGCTTACGGCATTTCCTCAGTTCACGGTCGGCTTTGAAGAAGTACAGGCGTGTTCTCGGTCCACGAAGATTATCGCGCGGTCCGGAGGTAAGTATAGGGTAAGGGGTGTGTGTGGGAGGCTGGATGCGCAGTGGGTGGGTGCGGGTTGTGGGGGCTGGGAGGCAGCACGCAGGACTGTTTTGTTTTACAGGTTAAAAAAAAAAAGGCAATGTGGGGACGTTTGCCACACTTGGGTGGGCTCCCAGAGTGGCAGAAGATAGCTGGGGGTGAGGAGCCAGCGGGGGATTCAGGCACCCCGTCGGCAAGCCTTGCAGAGGGGCGAGGAGCACGGCGTGGGATTGGGCACCTCTGTCGGCAAAATAACGACTGTTTGCCATGCTGGGGTGGGCTCCCAGCATGGCAGGAGAAGATAGCTTAGGGGGCCGTGGTCGGCGAGGATTAGGCATCCGCATCGGCAAACAACATTTGACACGCTGGGGTGGTTTCCAGCGCTAACAAAGCTTAGGGGTGGCGTGGCACGTGCGGGGCAGCGTGGACGTGAGGCGGCGCTCGGTATGGCAGTGGTGCTTTCCTTTGAAGCAGAGAGAAACACCGCTGTCATGCTGAGCTCCTGCACTATTTGGTGCAGGACCATCACGCCTGCTCAAGGAGCAGTGCATTGGGTGGGAGGCACACCTCCAGTGTGCTACTCTCCCAAAACGTTCCTTGCGCATGCGAGCAAGCGAATGTAAAAGGAAAAAAAAAATGCAAGTAATGGTTTGATTGTGTTTTGTTTTTGTTTAACTTGTTATAACAAGTTAAATTACTAGTGCCCCTGTAAATGAGCTCACCTTGTGGAGGCACCACTGATCTGCCCCTTCCTGCTCTTCCACAGGAAATGTCACAACTGTGGTACCCTATAAAGGAGTGTAGTGTGGGTGGTTGGGGATGGTGGTGGGTGGCTGGGCCCTTCCCCTGCTAAAAAAAGAAGAACCACGGACGAAAGAACAAGGAGGTAAGAGCAGAAACAATCAGTCAACAATAAATGCAGTAACCCTGAAAGCTTTTCCTAATGTTAGATAAAACTGTAAAACCTGTAAAGCACCACCTGTAATAATTTCAGAGAAGATATACGCTGTAAGAAACACTTTGCTACAGAAAAAAATAAAACAATGAAAAGTTAGCAACAAACAGTAGCAATCCCTGTGAGTAAAGAATAAAAACAACACCACACAGTAAATCTGCTTAGCCAAAATAAGTCTTAATCCTTTTCCCTTGCTCTGGTAAGTTTCTCTACTTTGCCTTTCAAGCAGTCTTAGAAGGAAAGAGCTCAGGTGAAGCTAGGTGCCTTGGTCAGCAAACCAAGTCTTCTGTGTACACCTGATAGGTTGCTTTGATGCACATGTGATTTGAAGAAAGTCTGTCCCCACCTGAGGGGGGTCTGCTCTCCTATGCTCAGTTCGATGTATTCCAATGCTGTATCTGCAGCAATAATCTGTTAATACTTGTTGCTGTTGAGTAAAATTATGTAATTGCCACTTTGTGTGAAAAAATTGTTGTGTAACTTTATTGTCTGTTATTACACTGTACATATGTACCAAATCGTGTAAGACGTCAGTGACATCTAAAGGCTACTAACTTGTTATAGTGTGTATCATACATTTATACAGTTTATGTAAACGTATTGAGTCTTTCACATGTCTATTGGGTGGGATGTGGCATGCCTCAGAGATATATTCCCCCACAATCACCTTTACCAGGTGAGTAAACTAAAATTGTTGTTGATTATCTCCAAGGCACACCACATTCATGACATCATCGGTTATTAAAAGCAGTGTTCATCTGCTCAGGAGGGTCAGATGTGTTGTCTTACACCTTGTCAGTGTGCGATGCTAAAAGTACAGCTCGTGCAAAGTTAGTTTTATTGTCTTGTGATACATCCATTCGATAGTGTCTTGTGAAAGTGTATATTGAAGACCATGTGGTGTCTGCACATATTTCCTCTGCAGTAGCCATGTTTTTCTCTGCCCAAGCAGTTGCAATTGCTCTGGTAGAGTGAGCCTTTAGGTCTCTGGGTGCAGTTGAGTTATTCACTCTGTATGCTTCCATGATTGCTGTTTTAAGAGATGCAGTAATCGATGACTTTGAAGTGGGTTCTCCTTTTTTTTTCCCTTGAAGGATAATGAACAGTCTGTCTGTTTTGTATTTTTCCTTGGTCCTTGATAAGTATGTCATAATTACCCTTTTCATACTTACCATTTTAAGCTGATGGTTGTTTTGTATTTCCTCTTGAGGGAGTTCCTCTGGTATCTCTATAGTTTAGTTTAGGTGAAATGTTGATGATACTTTTGATCTAAATGACATTATAGGTCTAAGTGATATTCTGTCATTATAGAATGTTAAGAATGGCGGTCTGCATGACAGTGCCTGTAGTTCTCCTACGTGTTTGGTGGAGGCTATTGCCATTAGGAATATAGTCTTTTGGTGCATCCACTTCAGTGGTACTGCCTCCAGTGGCTCGAATGGTGCCTTTGTCATTGCTGTTAATACAGTTGTTAAGTCCCATGGGGCTACTATGGACTTGACTATAGGTCGAATGTTTGCTGCAGCTTTCAGAAACCAGACAATGTCCTTATGTGAGCCCAGACTGGTGCCCTGTATTTGGCCTTTTGCTGCATCTATAGCTGTGACTTGCACTTTTAATGATGTAGGTGATAGTCCCAGATATAGACCTTCTTTTAAGAACAGTAGGATGTCTGGTATGGTGCATGTTTGTGTGACTATCCTATGGTGATTGCACCATTTCTCAATTATGTTCCAGTGACGTTGGTAAGTCAGATTGGTGGACTGTTGTCTAGACATTGTCATGGTGTTAATAACTGTTGGGTGGTAGCCGGCTTTTAGCAGTCTATCCCTTTCAGGAGCCAGGATGTCAGATGGAGGTGCTGTGGGTTCGGATGCAGTACTGGTCCCTGAGATAGTAAGTCTGGTCTGTCTGGTAACCTCTGTGGTTTGTCTAGTGCCATTGATACTATGGTCATGAACCATGATCTTCTTGGTCAGTGTGGGGCGATGAATATTACTTTGGATCTGGAAGTGCGTATTTTCCTCAACACCTGCGTGATTAGTGGAAGAGGTGGGAATAGGTACACTATGTGAAAAATCCATGTCGCTGTCAAGGCATCTACTCCCATTGTTTTGTCCCTGTATCTTGACCAAAATGTTTGGCATTGACTGTTTTTGTTAGATGCCATTAAGTCCTGTTCCATGGGTCCCCACATTCTGTTTATTTGTGCAAACACTTGAGGATGCAGTTGCCATTATCCTGGGTGTACTTGTTGTCGACTTAACTAATCTGCTGTTGTGTTTAGTTTTCCTGCTAGATGAATCGCTGATATTTATTTGAGATTTTTATGTGTCCATGGTATAAGCCTTGATGTTTCTGCTAGAAGTGCCTTACTTTTGGTTCCTCCTTGTTTGTTTATGTAGAAGACCTTGACCTGGTTGTCTGATTTTATACAAATGTGTTTGTTCTGTATGTGTTCTGAAAAAAGCACTAGTGCCAAGATACTGTGCAAATTTTGAGCACATTTATTGCTAGTTTTGTCTCTAATAATGACCATCTTCCTTGTGCTATATGCTTTCCCAGCACCGCTCCCCATCCTGTTAGACTGGCATCTGTTTCTATGATGATCCCCGGGTTGGCATCGAGTGGCATGCCCCATGTCAGTTTGGGTTTGCTCATTCACCATGACAGGCTTCTTCTTACTTCTGGTGGTAAGATGACTTTTAACGTTAAGTCTATGTCATATGATAGGCCTTGTTTTATCAGAAAGGACATGAGGTGTCTCATGAGCCACCTTACCCAAGGTATGGTGTCGATGGTGGATGACATTAGTCCTAATACTTGCGAGATAAGGAGTAATGTTGGTTCTTTGGTGTTTTGTAACTGTGTTGTGAATTTTAATATTGACAATACTCTTGTGTTGGATGGGAACACAAGACCTCTTTTTGTGTCTATAATCATACCTAGATGCTCTATGGGCTGACTGGGTATGGGGCAGCTTTTGTTCTGATTTATTACCCAGCTGTGTTTTTGTAAGCAGTCTTTTTTTTTTTTTAATTCTGTTTTTTCCTTCCCTTCTTGTGCCCCAATGAACTCTCTCCAGCGATTGCTCAGTCCTTCGGACTCTTACCTCCCTGCATGACCCGACTCGTCTCCTCTCCCCCCCCAACACTGGGCATCCCCCTGGTCTGCCCTCCGGGGAAGGACTGCCCCTGCCCAGGGTGCTCTTTTTTATAGGGTTGAGCACCGGGCCAGGGAGGAGGCAACCGAGGAGAGAGCCATGTCCAACTTCTGGGAGTGAGGTTCTAGGGTAGGAGGCACCATCGTCTATCGGTGGGAGGTATTTACTTAGTTGGATCCCCTGTGGAGCCCGGCTATCAAGGCAATGTACTGCTGCAGCTCCACCCCCTAGGCGTATGCCACTATGCTGCATTTGGCTGCCTCCAGCCATTGCCAGAGGTCGCTCCTCGAGCAATCGTTCTCGCCGTCCCTTCCCGGAAGAGAGCAGTCCTCCGGATGCTCAATCTCTTCCTCCCTGTCGACCCTGGTGCCCAAGTGCCTCCAAACCAGGTCGCCAGTATGGTGCTAGGTGTGGCATCCAGCACGTCAACCCTCAGTGCCACTGGGCTGGCCTTTTGTATGCAGGCTACCACTATCTTTGTTTCCCTGGCAGATTGCTGTTGTGATCTTGTTCCAATGAGCCAGTTGTCTAGGTATGGAATTACATGAATGCCTTCTTCTCTTAGTTTGGTGGCTAGTACTATTGATACTTTTGTGAACACCCTTGGTGCTGATGCCAGTCCAAATGACAGTACTTGGTATTCATAATGTTGTCCTAATATGAGAAATCTTAGGAATTTGAAATGGCCTGGTTTCATTGGAATGTGTAAGTACGCATCCTTCAGATGTATAGATGTGAGAAAGTCTCTGGGTCTGATGACTCTGAGGATGGACCTGATGGGCTCCATTTTGAATGGAGAGTACCCGACTGATTTGTTCAGGTACTTGAGGTCTAGTACTGGTCTGATGCCTCCGGTCTTCTTTGGAACCATGAAGAATATGGAGTAAATTCCCTTCCCTTCTTCTTGTTTTGGTATGGGTGCTATGGCCTTGTTGAGGCATAAGTCATGTAGTACTTTCTGTGCTTGAGCTGATGTTATCTTGTGTCTGGATACTGGAGAGTTTTAGTCGGTTCATTCTTGGTAGTTGATTGAATTTGATGGCATAGCCTTCTTTTACTATTTCCAGTACCCATCTGTCCGTATAGTAGTAGACTTTTCCCAAGTCTGAGTAAATTGTAGAAGCCTTGCGACCACCGCTGGGACATGGTATTGTTTGTAGGATAGGATTGGCTTCTGCATGATGTGCAATTGCCTCTGCTTCTTTGAGATGTACTCCTGCCTCTATATTTGTTGTAGTGGTTAGCAGGTGTATAGTTGTGGTGATAATTTGCACCCCTATAGATGAAGTTCCCTCGTCTTTTGTCCCAAGGACTGGGATCTAAATTTCTGTCGAGCTAGCAGATAGGTGGTTCTGGCCTGATCCTTGTTCAGTGCCTTCCCTTGTTCCTTTCCCTTTAGGTACAGTATGTCTCTAATCCTTTGCTGAATAGTAAGTTTCTCTTGAATGGTAACTTTTGTAACATTGCTTTGGACTTGCCATCCGCGTCCCATTGCTTCATCCACAATGATCTGCGAACTCTGTTGATTAGAACTGCCAATCTGGAGTTTATTTTTAGTGCATCTACTGCCATATCTGCCAGTTATTTAGTGGAGAGTATGGCATTTTCCAGCAATTCTGCCTCCGTGGTTTTTGGTGGGATTTTTTTTATTACCTCTTGAAACCAGGTTAGTTGTGCTCATGTAGCATATATAGTGGTAGATGCATCTCTTGCTCCTGGTCCTGTTAGTTCCACGTTTTTCTCTAGTATGTCATCTAGCTTTCTATCTATCGGGTCTTTCTGTCCAAATGCGGAATCAGTTGGAAGGACTCTTTTCTTATTTCATGAGGTAATTTGTGGGTCTGTTGTGGGTGGGGTACATCACAGGGCCAGCTTGTTTGCTTGTAAGGGATACATCTTATCCCATGATCTGCGTTCTGGTATACGGGCTGGTTCTGTAGAACCCCATTCCTTTAAGACTACCTCATCAATTGATTCACATACTGGGAAAAAATCAGCTTGCTTCAACTGTGGTTGAAGTAATGGAATTAGTTTTGAGGTTGGTGCTGGGGTAGGGGTTTCAAACCCCACAGTAGCCATGATGTTGCGAACTAGAACTGGTATCTGGTTTGGGAAACATAATTTGGCAGTGAGAGTTTGTGGCTGTCTCCAAATCTCCCTCTCCATCGGAGACCTGTTCTGCATCCATCAATGTGGGAGGTAACTCATTTACTATGGTTTCTAGGGGTGTGGAACAGGTGCTGGTGGCCCTTTTTTTGCAGGTGGAGGATTGGCTGACTGTTTTGATGTCAGCTCATTAAGCTTATGTAGCATTGCTGTCAGTACCTCCTGCTGTGCTTGCATAAGTTGATTATTTTGCATTAGACCCCGGAGTCAGTTCAAAAACCAATTATGACTGACTTACCACACATTATGACTGATTTTTTTCAACTAGTTTGACATTTCTGACTTCAACTAACTGAAGAAAATCCAACCAATTTTTTCAACTTTCACCATCGTTAAATTTTATTATGTAGTGGTTTGTCATACTTGTTTAACTTTGTATATTTTTTAAATTAAAATTTCAACTATAAAAGTTAATAAAATGTATGGAAAAGTCCCTCCCCCTTGAAATCAATGGGGCTCACACACACACACAGCTTTCACCTTCTGACGTCACAAAACAGGGCTGCATGCGCCTACTCGGGGGAGTGTTGGTGGGTTAAGGTCAGGTAGCAGCTCCGTTTTTAGCATTTGGGATTTAGCAGCATTATAACTTCATAAATGGGCAGAAACAAAAGGAATTATTTATGCCTCTCAACTCTGGGCCAGGTGAGGTATTGCATGTGTTGGATAGAGCAGCAACTAGGCAGCAGCAGCTAAGAAGCTGGCTGCACTTTTAACATGAAAATACAAAGGGCAGTGAAACAAATCTGCACACAGTATGGACCCACTAAAGCACAATAACCAGTCAAAACAACAACAAAATATACTAAGCCCCTGAAAGTAATAAGTTGAAGCAGGGCAGTGAAACAGTATGCAGTATAGAAAAATAAGCAGCAGTAATACTAGTTACTTAAAAAAAGAACTGTGAGTCTAAAATATTTATTTATTTATTTAGAACAAATTGGAATTAAAACCCTTTGAGTCAGAGACTCCTTTGCAAAGGCTCCATATCTGTGGTATCGAGGAACAGTATAAATGATATAACAACCTAAGATTAAGATGTAGGTGCCAGAATGGAGGGGGGCCACTAGGGCCATGGCCCTTCCACTTTCATAAATGGCCCTATCAGTTTTTGCAATCATGTTAATGTATTTAATAGGGGAGCATTTGACCCTTACATCCTTGCCCTACCACTTTTCTAACAATTCCAGCTCTAGTGGATTAAGACAATTCAACAAATACTAAAAAACATAACTGAGTCATAGTACAGGATAAACATAGTATGTCCACATAGGATACAATTGTCAAAACAAAATTAAAACATATACAGGAATATCAAATATCACAGGAATGTACAGTGTAAGTCGGTAGCCCGGGGACAGCCTGAGAAGGGGGTAATCATAGTATATCCACAAAGGGTACAATTGTCAAAACAGCAGTAAAATATACACAGGTGTATTCATTGGAAGAATATGTTGCCCAGGGTCAGATTAAGGTGTGAAACAAAAAGCCATATGAATTATCTTAACAATGCAGGTCACACCACATGCAAGATAAAATAATATGGGGTGATTGGAGAGAAAAGGGCTACAGGTTAGGAGGGTCAGACAGTGGAGACATTATTCAAAGGAAGAGAGTGAAGTAGGTTTTTGGGTGGAGGCATCATGTGCAGTCACAGACAGAGGAGGAAAGGAGTAGGCCTTTGAGCTTGGCTTTGAAGAGGCCAAGTTTAGGTTCAGTAGAGATGTCAGTGCAAAGTTAATTTAGGCAGTGAGGGGCCCTGTAGTGTAAAATGCAGTATAGGTAGGGCCCCTAAAGCTACCCACAGAAGCTCGAAGGTACTCTTTTGCAAACAGAGTTAACCATCAATATATGTTAGTTTATTAGTAGTCAGAGAATCTGTGAAACTAAAAACAGTTTAAGGGAGGACCCCTAGAAATGCCTTCTGTATAGTATACCAGAACTGGGATGTATCCATAGTTTAAATTTAAAGCTAAAAAAACTCATATATATTAAAAAAAACATTTTCTGACACAGTTTCTGAACTTGTTTTGGCTTTCAGCATGTACACTACTGTGTTTTATAAAATTTTATTCATCATGCCGTGAGAAATTTAATATTTAGTCAGTCCGATTCCTACAGTGGCAAACAACAAACATTTTGTCACTTGAACGCAGCTGACCATGTTCAGTGCTACAGCCTCCTATGGGTCTGGGAACTCACCAACCAACCACCTGCGCCTGGCCTGCCCCTTGAACTCATGGGGAATCTGACTTACAATGCCACCACAGTAAGAGACAGCCCAGCCCGGGCCACCAGCAGTAGATCGATGATGATCGATCGCCTTGGCTTTTCAAGTTTGGCACCCGGGCCCCACAGCCCCCAAGCCCTTAACCAGGCAGACAAGCCAGTCAGGCATGCAGCAGACACACAGATAGACTGAGCAGTCTGTGAGAGACCATCCTCCTCCATCCTACTGCCCACTGCCCAGCCCTGCCAGGCCTTACATACACATCCCATACAGTACCTTTCTCACTGTAGTAGCCTGTTGCCAGTTCAGTCAGATGTTGTGTGATGATTCGGTCATCTGCGTCAGGTGGCTCCATGGCACAGGCTGCCTCTGCTGCTCTATTTGGTGGTGGTGCCAGTGTTTTTTTGGCACTGTATGCTCCCTCCTTTCAACTCACACAGTCGGTCCCCAACTCAGACCCATGTCCCCACTCCGGTACTCCGCACAGTGGAACTAGTGCACCTACCATTCCTCCTCCTTGCCAGCTCTGAAGACCTGACTGAGACTGAGTGAGAGTCACCTAATGGGCCCGGCCGATGGGGTCATGGGATAATCCCGACTACGACCAGACCACTGACTTCCTGCCTTCACATGATTGCTGCCTGTCTTTGCTGGAGGACTGATTGGGACCTGTACAGCCACCCACTAGTCTCTCTCCAGGCACCGGACATGTCAGGACAGTGGACACAGTTAACTTATTTTTAAATTAAAGGCCGAACTGCCAAACTTTGTACCTGCAGAAAAATGCTGCTCATTCCGTTGCCCACACACCAACACAGATGCCTCCTATCCTGACAGTCTCCTCTCCTACCTAGGCACACTCTCCCCACCACCTCGTGCAGCCAGTACAGACACTCACAAGCTCCTGGCTCCTTCTTCTATCTCTCCTAATTGGTGGATGCTTCATGCCTAGAAGCCAGGGGTGCATTTTATTAGCTGTAAGCCTCAGTGTCAGTGGTTGAGGACTGTTAGATATTCGTGGCCCTCCTGGCCCCTCTTCTCCCACCTAGGAAAGAAAAAAGGAGAAAACACACTACAGTGCACCACAAAAACAAACCTGGATGGGTGACAGAATTGTCAACTACAGTGGATTTCAACTCCACTATTTTATGACTTCAATCCAATGCAATTGCAACTGCATTGAATTGCAACTGACTATTTCAACTGCCAACGACTGCTCCTGGGTCTATTTTGCATGATAACTATGTTGGTAACCGGGCGTATGTCAGTATTTTGTCTAGGTTTAGATGAAATGATGGTGGTATTATTTTATAGCCCAGTAGTGCTCCCCCATCCTCTGGGTCAGTAACTATTGTGGTGTCCTCCATTCAGGATGCACAAATTCTTCCCATCTGCTGTTGAGAGATGGGAACATTGCATTGCTTACAGCTCTTAGTTTTTGCCATTGTAATCTGTGAATAGATATCAGAGAATACATGGCCCTATTAAATTTTTACTTTCCATAAATGTGATATTTTATCTTATTCAAGCCCTTTATATTAAATTTATAGGGCTAAGACATTAATTCACAGTACTGTGCATTACTTTTGGTCCGTAGGATACGTTGTTGTATCTCAATAATCGATATGGGTATGTGCCTTTAAGAGAGTAAAAGTGTGTTGTGAGGTTGAGGTTGACTTAAGGCAATGTTGCCATGGCTGCAGTGTTAAATCTCCCTTATAGTGTGATTGGTAGTATTGCTTATCTTTACTCATGCACAGTACTGTAATTGCTGCAGTATTAGTTACGGCTGACTCCAGTGCAGCAAGAGCACCACATATTCTTTTCAATGCTCTTGTCACTTTTAAAAGCTCTCTATAGCCATATTGACTCTGACCAGAATTTGTTTTTGTACCAGCTGCTTTGCCCTTAGAATAGGCTACTATTAGAAAATAAATATGCAAAGGTGTAAGATAGTGAGTGGCTTAAAATGTTGAATTAGGTGCCTATTGTAATAGCACCCATTGCTTAAAGAAGTAAAGCACAGAGGGTGCTTATTAAAGAATAAAAAGGATGTTTAAAATCCTGATTATTAAATGCTACAGTGCTGATGCTAAGTAAGAAAAGACATGTACATGTTAAAGAATGAAACCATAATGTAAACAAGCATTTACGATATGGGGCAAGATGAAAAAAAGGTCCCCAGAAATATGCCTTTTCTTGACAAGGTTGTTAAAATATAAGGGAGTAACTGGTGTTCCCCTTTTTGTTATGTAGCCCTGGTGCCATAATACAAAGGGCTACTACCCCTGCCTGCTTCCCTAACTGCAGGTTGTGGGGCCTGGGTTCGTAAAAAGAACTTTGGCTACTGTGGCCACCTTCTGGTCTTTGGGGCATACTGTACCTTGTGAAATGGTCTGTCACCACCAACACATTACCATTGTTTTTGGAATCAGACTCTAGACTCAGGAATCTATACATGAGCTACACTGGCGCACAGGTAGTTATGTCAACCAAAGGGGCTGCTCGCTGTGGTTGTGCTTTCCATTAGAGATACCTGCTGCAGGTTTTGGCATACTATTCAACGTCTGCACCCATTTTTGGCCAGTAGAAATGTGCATGGGCCCAATCCAGAGTTCTCTCACTACCCAGGTGTCTCATTTGGTCATGGAGTGCTTTTAATACTACACACTTGAATTTTGAGGGCAACACTAGTTGTCTTTTTACAGCTTCCCCTTAATTATCTGTTAGTTCACTTTACAACAATTTCTCTCAGAGCTTAAGTTTAGGCCCTTCTCTGAACAGTAAGGAAGTTTTAGGGTCATTCTACCGCAATTTTGAAACATCTTCTCCCTTTGTGAGGGCATTTAGAACTGGTCAGATCACTAGATCATAATATTGCTCCTGATAAAGATCAGTTGATGTTAGCTGTGGCAGGGCACTTCGATCTAGGGCTGCAACATTACAATAGGCCTCTGGCAAGCAAGTATCAGGAGGTCCCAGACAATCAGACAAGCAGTTCACAGTTTCAGCAGAGTGAGTTTCATCTCTGTCACACTTATGGCACAATGCTTTTACAGAATGCTCTGACATTCTTACCCATCCTTGGGTGGAGACAGGTCTTTGTAATAAGGCATCAGCAGCAGCATCAACATGGTACTCCACTGCATAATCATATGTAGACAGGGCCAAAAACCATCTGTGTCCAGTAGCATCAAGTTTAGCAGAAGTTTGAATGTAGGTTAAAGGATTGCTGTCCATTTTTACTAATATCTTGGCACCATACAAATATTCATGAAATTGCTCCACAATAGCCCACTTGAGAGTGAGAAATTCCAATTCATGGATGGGGTAATTCTTTTCTGAAAGAGTCAGACTTCTGCTGGCATATGCCACAGGGTGCAGTCCTTTGGTATACTTTTGATAGAGCACAGCCCCAAGACCACTCAGGCTAGCATCAGTATGCAGCATGTAAGATTTGGATGGGTCTGCATATGCAAGAACAGGTGAGTGAGTCAGCTGATTATTGATTTCATGAAATGTCGTGTCTGACATCCATCTTTGCCCAAAAGATTAGTGAGGCCAGAAATAGGTTTTTGAAGTCTCTGTCTCTGTGCCTTTCTTGTACTTTTTCTGAGTGGAAGAATGCCCTTGCATTAAGTTTAACAGTGGGCACACTACCTTGGTATAGTCTTTAATGAAATGGTGATATTAGCCACAAAAAACAGAAATTGCTGTAGCACTTTTAAGTTGTTTGGTTTTGGCCAGTCCGTTAGTGCTTCCACCTTGGTAGGATCTGTCTAGATGCTTTCTGATACCACAGTGTGGCCTACATATTTCATGGAGCTCTCGAAAAACTGGCATTTGTCAATTGATAACTTTAAACCAAATTCTTTAAGTCTGTCCAGCACTTTGAATAACCAAGTCTCATGTTCAAGGGTTTTGTCAAAGACAATGATGTCATCAAAGTAGACTAAACACTCGAGAATGTTCATATCTTCCACAGCATGTTCCATTAGTCTCTGAAAAGTTGCTGGGGCTCCAGATATGCCCAGGGGCATGTGGAGGAACTCGTAGAAGCCTAAAGGACAAATGAATGCAGTCTTTTCCCTGTTCTCTGGTGCTATTGAGATTTGATAGTACCCACTGAGGAGATCAGGACTGAAAACCACTTGCTCTGTTGAGGCAGTCCAGGGCATCTTGTATGTGTGGCATAGTATATTGGTCAGGTACAGTTCTTTTATTGAGAGTCCTGTAGTTTATACACATACGGACGGAACCATTCCTTTTGCAAATTACAACTGGTGAAGCGTAAGGACTACATGACTCCTGGATAACACAAGCTGCAAGCATCTCCTGTAGATGACACCTGATGTTGTCAATGTCAGCAGAAGCTAGGCATCGTGATCTTTTCCTGAAGGGACTTTGATTGTTCAGGTGGAAGTGATGTTCAGTTCTGGTAACACAACCAATGTCCCATTCTTTAAGAGAAAACACTTTGGTTCACCGAGCCATCTTTTAACTGATCCTATCCTTCCAACTATCAGGGATGGAGAACTCTCCAAAATCAAACATGTCTGGTGATACTTCACACTCTACCCCATTTTGTCACTTGAACAACAGCACGGCAGTATCAGTGCAGTAGACTTTGGCCAGGGTGCAGCCTCGACTAACTTTAATGTCTCAGTTGGTAACATTCTGAATTTGGACCACTACTCTCAGAGCATATGCGTGAGCACGGACAGGCAGTAGACTGGGTTTAACCCACTGGGACCCCCACCGCATAGCCTCAGCCCTAAACTCCTCTTTCACAAATCTCAGCCATAGTCTCCCCCCTAGCTTTTTTGATCCCCGCCGATCCGGGGCCACCCCTCTCCCCTGCCTCTCCCTTTTGCCTTTGCGTTCTACCCCCTGCTGATGCCAAACCCTACCTAGGCAAAGCCCTTAGCCACTCAACAAACCACAGTAGCCCCCTGGACCTGAAGCTTCTTCACCTTACTCTCCAGAAAGTCCTCCTCCATCTCACTCATATCCTAAATTGCTCCCTCTGTCAAAGGAAATTTCCCTCCCAGTGGAAGCTAGCCAACATCACCCCTATCTTTAATAGTGGGGATCGCACCTCCCCCAACAACTACAGTCCAATATCCATTCTCCCCCACAGAGCCTTAGAATGAATTTTCGCCGACCAAATCACTGACCACTTGACTAAATACAGACTTCTCTGCGACCAACAACATGGTTTCCATAAGGGTCATAGTACCACCACTGCCCTCCTCACTTTCACCTCGCATGTCCACTCCGCCCTGGATCGCGGACACCTCACAGGTGCCATCTTCGTGGATCTGTCAAAAGCCTCTGACACTGTCAACCACGCCCTTCTCCTAAACACTCTCTCTTCCAGTGGCTTCTCCAAAGACACTTTAAAATGGTTCACCAGTTACCTGTCAGATAGAACACAGGAGGTAAAGGTTGGCACTGTCTTGTCCCCTTGCCTCCCAGTCAGCTCTGGAGTACCGCAGGGGTCAATTCTTGGCCCCTTACTTTTCAGCCTATTCCTAAACTCCCTCCTGTTGGCTGTCCCCGGAAACCTGCTCCTCTATGCAAATGATGTAATATTCTTTGCCTCCGACCCACATAATCTCCACCAAACACTCCATCATAGCTTCCACGAAGCAGAACATTGGTTCTCCAACCAGCGGGTAACTATCAACTACAAGAAAACTAAAGTCATGATCTTCTCCCACCCGCAGAACCTTCGCAAGAACTGCTGTCCCCCGTCTCACTATCAACCACACCCCTCTCAAGCAAGTTAGCTATTTTAAATACCTAGGGATCACTCTGGACCCAGCCCTCAACTATAAACAACACATTCTCCTCCTTGCCTTGGCCCTAAACTCGAGATTAGGTGTGCTTTATAGACACAAACATTGCCTCACCCCGGAAGCCCTACAGCTTGCCGTCAACTCCTCCATCCTTGCCCTCCTTGACTATGGTATTACCATATACTGTGCTGCCCCCAACACAGCACTAAACAGTCTCTGCCTTGTACTCAACAAAGCCTGCTGTCTAATTCCTAGGCTGTAATCACTGCACCCACACCTGCACACTTTACAACTCCTCAAAATGGCTAAACCTTGATAGCAGAATCCGGTATCATACATGTCTAACAACTAAGAAGATCCTCCTAGGACTCGTCCCTCCCTCTCTCTCCTCTATTATCCGCCCAGTTGACCCAGCCAGATCCACGAGAAACTCGAACAAGCAGCTGCTATGGGTTCCTCACCTTCACACCTCCCAACTTTAAAGGACTTTCAGCTACCAAGCCCCTAATCTGACAAACTCTCTCCCTATCCAAATAGTAAATGAAATGAGGCTAGGTCTCTTCAAAACTAGACTGAGGGAACTCCTCCAAGACTCTAACGTATGTGATTGCACCTGACACTATTCTGCATCTTGCTGTTTCGCCAATTCCCATAACTATCCTTGTTCCCGGTGCAAATACTCTCCTAACCCTCTACCGACTATCAGTCAGTTACAGACTCTTCTGCAACTGTTTGGCTGTGCTTTACTGTGACTCCTCTACTATACTGACCTAATCCCCCTCCTGATCTACCCTGTACCTCATGTTATGAATTTGTAATGTAATCATTCATTATTTAAATATCCTGTACTGCCATCTCTGTTTATCAGTTGTTTGTACTGTCCCTGATGTATGATGTGGAACCTTTGTAAATGAGTCTCTGACTCAAAGGTCTTTCTGAATATTTCACAATAAATAATAAACAAACCAGAAATCCTTAGGGCAGTCTTCCTTCTTTGGAGCATCCAGCATTAGTCTTTTGTTAGTTACATCACTGCATAGATGGACCTCTCTGTTTGACACTACATTGAGCATTAGGCATTGGGGGAAGAACAAAGAAGTGAGGAATCCTTCTTCCATACAAATCCCACAGGCTTGTCCTGGTCACCTTCATCTTGCCGCATCTGCATTTCGTAGGCCTTCTGTACCATAGCATGGATGTGTAAAGCTCTCCCTGTCTGGTGTGCTTGCCTCTCATGACACATTTGTGCAAGGCGTCCAAACTTATGTGCACTGGTGTCAGTCAATACTGGTATTCTATCATACAGGCCAGATTGGGGGGGCACAGCAAAGCTAAAGTCTCAACTGGCTCTCCAACTCCTGCCACAAATGAGGAGAATGAAAGCCACACTTGAAGGAAACCAAGAAAAGGAACGATTTGTCATCTTGTCATCCAACCCCCACACATGCAGTCCATCAAGGGGTTGCAGAAGATCATCGAGAGGTGCTGATCATACCAGTCCTTAAATATTATCGTGACCTGAGATCTGATGTCTAACACGACTCAGGCCAGTATGCCAGCAATATGTACAGTAGTCTCCATGGATGACCCCACCATTTCTGACTGATCAGGAGGAGGATTGTTCATTGGAGGGGCAACAGCAGACCGTCCCACATAAGGCTGGTAGGGAGGTTTGGATTGAGGCTTTAAACTACTCTGTCTGACCTGGTTAAGCAGCTTGGCTGTTACTTCTCGAAAGTCTTCGTGGGAGCTACATACACTTTTAGTGTGCCCATCTTCTCCACGGCAGTAGCAGAAGACATTTGGCATGGGGTTAGGTGTCCAAGGTTCCTCAGCTTGACTAGGATTAGTGTGAGGACTAGGCTTGTACTCACCTTTAGGCCTGGACCCAGATTCAGCTTCACTAGGCCTTCTCTGGGTGGAGGGTTGGTAGTATGTTTGTGCAAAATCACTTACTAAAGCTTGTAACTCTTTCAGCATATTATCATTTGGTTCCACACCAGGGATTTGAACACTTGCACTGGTGGCAGAAAACCGTACCTCACTGATGACTTCAGCAGCAGGAGTACGTTTAGTTTGACATTTAACCAATTCCACAGCACTCTGGGCTTTGGCCTTTACTTCTCATATCTTAGTTAACAAATCTATAATCTTCTGGGCCTCAGGAGCAGGCTCTATGTCCACAGGTTTTTCAGGGGTCTGAGCTGCTCTGGCAGCACCTGCATAAGGGTCCCAAAACTCTTATTCATTCTCAGCTTCTCTGATTTCTTTCATCAGCCAGCAATATGCAGGAGGATCATCTTTGCAGTTCTGAAACTTTAGCGCAAGCATCAGCATACTGGAGAATCAGGCAGATTTAAGGTTATGTTCCAACCTTACTCTGTTTAAGTCACTGGCTAGTACTCCACTCTCATCGTGTGCTCTTCGGAGGACCCTTTCTAGCCAGGTCACATAAGTGGACAAAAGGTCATTTTTCCACTTTTTGGTGGACTTGAATTTCCACATTAGAACTTCCCTGGATTTGGTACTGCTGAAAACACCTTCTAATGTGGATAAATACTCATCAATTGAAGCATCAGGGTTTGTGAACCTTAGAAATCTAATTGCTTCAAGTGCAGGGCCTGCAAGCTTTCCATTAGTTATTCTTCTCTTTTCTGGTTCCGCACATTGCCACTCTTGGACTAGGGGAATGCACAGTCCATCTAAGTTTCTAGATCATCCTCCCTTCTTGGTGTGGGAACAGTGTCAGGAAATACTTTCAGTCTACAATATGAATTCAGGTTCACTGAGAGTATGAGCACTGGCAAAGTCACAGGTGAGGATGCTGGTGAGGGAGCTAGCAAAGGAAAAGGGGAGGATTCATGGGCGTGCCACCCCCTTGGGTATCTAAGGCCCTCTTTAAATCTCCACAGGTTTGTCACTCAGCTGCTAAGAGTTTCCCCAACTTATCCTTAAATCCTTCAGCTTGGGAGCCCTCTTAGGTGTAGATGCCCCATTATTAGGCCTTGATTACTGCAACTCCCTGTATTTAGGGCTTCCTGGGGTTGATATCTGTTGCTTGCAGCTAGTGCAGAATGAAGCAGCATGATTGTTGATGGGGACTTCTCGAAGTTCTCACATTACTGCTGTGCTGCGTACTCTATACTGGCTGCCTATTCAGTGGTGGATCACCTTTAAAGTTGGTTTGCTGACGTATAAAGCCCTACATGGACTTGGCCCTGACTACTTGAAAGAGCTTCTTGTTCCCTATCGCCCTGAGCGACAGCTCCGTTTGGCTGACTAGGGGTTGCTGGAGATTCCGAGGGTGTCTTTGGAGCCTTCTGGGTCCCGTGCTTTTATGTATGTGGCTCCTACCTTCTGGAATTCTTAACCCCATCGGCTGCGGGAGTGCATGACTGTGGGAGGTTTTAAACAGGCATTGCAAACCTTCTTATGGTGCCAGGCCTTTAATGGAGTTGATTGAATAACCTTGTTCAGATTTTTGTTATCTTCTTTTACTCTATTTATTGATTTTATTATTCTGGTTTTATCTTTTGTAAACTGCCTTGGTTATGGAAAGGTACTTATGTGAAATAAAGGATATTATTCTTATTCTTATTATTATTATTACTATGCCTAGTGATCACTCTCCAACCCACCTGAGCCTTATCAGGGATGATAAAATGGGGGTACCTGCTCTGGGTTCACCACAACACTCCAAGCTACCAGGCTCTGGATATACAGTTAGGGTTTCACCCTTGTACAGTGGATTTACCTAAAGATTTGACTTTATTTACCACCTCTCTATAGCAGCCTTGTTGGTGCTCAAAGAGATATCTGATAACAACAAAGCCTTGTGAGGACTGACCTCTTTAGCTTCACACTACCCCATCAGGCAGTGCAAAGTCATGTTATGGGCAAGGGTCCCAAACTTAAGACCACACTCCATCCTCCATTTTAAGATGAACACTCATTAGGAGAGAAATTGCAGTTCTGTATTTTGGCCACTAGGAGGGCAGTAATCCCAGCAGTGACTCCACATTTGTAACCCTGGTGCCATTATACCAAGAGCTACTACCCCTGCCTGCTTTCCTAACTGCTGGTTGAGGGGTCTGGGTTTCGTAGATAGCTGTTACTGGGGTCTACCTACCCTCAGTACTCTTACAATTATAGTTCTTCCACCCAGTGTAGTGCTTAAATAGGTTCATAACAGAATTGGTACAGTCCTCTGGGAAGTTATAACCACCCACAGTTCCACATAGTGATCTTGTGCACTCAATTCTCCGACTACAACACTTTACACTCGAAATACAGGTTGATACCAGCATTAATGATATGCTCGTGTACAATCCATTTTCCAGAAGGGTTTGATTTCTTGGCATTTACCCTGTAGCCCCCTGTAGAAGACAGTTTCAATAGCACACATGCGCTTTCAGAATACTTTGCAATATCTCAGTAGCTTTACACCAGTTAATGATATGCTCACAAGCCATGTTAACAGTAAACAATAAATCAGGTTTATTGAGGGGATGTGAACAAGGGAGGGGTGAAAATCTAGGTAAATTTATTTATTTATTGAAGTGTTTCACCACCAGGAAGTTACACTGAGTAACAAGTTGCTTGTCTCCTGGTGCGAATTGTGTACAACTGGAATGAGACATTAAACATTCAAGTTACAAGATCAACATTAACGTACAGTTGCAAGGCAGGTGTTACAAGCTGTGTTACAATAATGTTGAGCATAACATGTAGAAAGAGTAGGCAATAATAAGTGCCGGGTTAATACGTAAACAAGTGGTTATGTGAAAAAAAAGGGGGAAAGAGGAGGGATGAATGAGGTATAGGGAGGGGGAAGAGTCGTGTCCCTGGGGATCCTTTCAGAATGCGAGGAACCCTGCAAGGGGACTGGGGAACCAGAGAGAAGGGGATAAGGCAGTGTCCCAGAGAGACCCCTTTAAGATGGTGGGGAAGGGAGTAGATGAGAGATACAAACCCCTTGAGGGAAGGAGAGGGACCCATGGAGAGCACTCAGGGTCCTTTACATTCTTTGAGAGATCAAAGAAGGCCAGTAAGGGGGAGCAATTTGGGGAAAGGAGAAGAGGGCTAGAGATTTGGGGGGGTTGTGTGCATATGGTAAAATGAAGGTGAGGGTAGAGGGGTTGGGTTTGTCCAGGGCTTAGAGGAGGGAATTAGGGAGGGACATGGCAGGAGCAGCTAGGTGCAAAGTAATTACTGAGGGCAGAGCTGATGGAGTAGGTGGAGGATGAGTGCCAGATTTGAGGGGAGAGGGAATTCCACATTTTTTGAGAGGCAGTGAGAGTAACCAGATTGACCTGTTTAGGTGGCTGTGTGGGGGACAACCAGGGTACGGGAGTCGGTTGATCTAAGGGAATAGAAGGGTGGGGAGGTGTTATAAAGGAGGAGGTGAGGTAGGAAGGGTGCTCACTCAACCAGTGCTTGGAGATGAATTTAGCACAGTGGGAAAGTCACCTATTTGTAAGAGAGGGGAAGGATAGGGCATGATAAAGATCGCAGTGACGGGTGCGATGATTGCTTTACTGTACAGGCTTAATTGCTTGTTAATTACTTTAGTCCCTGACTTATCAGTTCTGGCAATTGTTGGGTACCCAGACTGGAAAACAGGCATACCTAAGGTGATGCTGCAGGTTGTCCGGCATTACAGCTGATGTTGGGAACCTTGATGGAAAAAAGGATGATTAGATATGACCAGCACACCTGTAAACCATAAATCATTTGGATCTGTGGCCGGATGGCCCAGTCACTTCAAATATATTAACTGGCAAAACTGAATCAGATGGTACCATTTAAACAATTGGTGATTTGTAGCAGGGAGCTACCCTGGTTTTACTCACTGTACTCAGATGAATGGAAGAAAGCACTGGTGACATCAAGACCTGTTGCTTGTGCTTGAGCTGTTGGTTGGGACAGGAGCCAACATAACTCGCCTCCACTTCAAAGCCTTTCCCTGTAGGTGGCCACAGCCTGCATTTGGTTGCTGCGCAGGGTCTGATTCCCCAATGCTGGTCTCTTGCCTGCATGCTGAAAATGGCACAGGAACACTCTGGCTGGGCCGATGTTGACATTGGCCCTGCTAAATGAAATGACTTTGAAATTAGGCTGCATGCTGGTGAACCCTCCAGCTGGGCTTTGATACAAGTCTTTCCTGCACTGGAGTGGCTCCTGAATTTGCCACAGGAGTCCCAAGATCAGTGTCTCCACACATGCAGTAGGCCACAGGTTTGTGGCTGAAGAAACAACAAACTTCTCCTTTTCCTTGGTTCTGCTATTATCTCCTCAGTCGATCACTAAGAAACCCTTTCCAGTCTGCACACAGGGCAGTTTCTGGCACTCAGTCCCTTTTTGGACCAAGTTGAGTCCCTAGGAGGCAGGTTTAGGCCTCTCCTGATGGAGTTTCTCCACAGCCTGCATACAGGCTGTTACCTTCTCGGTGACTCGAGTAGAACAGAACTCTGTTTAAAACAGTCCCACAGTTAGTTTGAGAATCCCATATTCCAGTTGGTAATCGCTCCTAGTGGTCAGTTTAGGTGCCTACCTGGAAAGGTCACAGTTTCACCCATAAGACATTGTAATTATGACCTCTTGAAGTTGGTTCTGATTGGGCTAAACCAGGAAGTCCAGAATCAAAGAAGTGGCTCCCATCGGCAAGAACTGATTCTGGCTGTACTGTTAATCCCAAACAATTTATTTTAGTTAAAGAACAGAAGAGAGTTAGAAATAAATCTTTACAGATTATGAAAGGACTCCCTCTGCTCTATTAGTGACAGCAGAGTGGAATCAATCAGGGAAGAGCCTGGCTGGTCACGAGCTCTATTGTATTTGAACCTAGCCCAAGCTATTTATGCTATACACAAGGCTGTAGCTCTTAAAGAGACAGCACGGGGGCATGGATGTGCACACACACACACGAGCAACCGCAACACCCTCCTGAACATGGATTTACCTTCTACTACTGGGTGTCTGCTAGGCAGTGGGCAACAGAAGAGAACAGGGAGACACTCAAGGTAAGCTCTCCAAAATGGGGGGAGGGGGGGTTACGCTTGTTATGTTGTAAATCCATTCTGCCCTTAAAAGCATGTAATTGTGTGCAGCGATAGATAAAAAATAAAGATAAGTAAAAGAGAATTTTAAAACTTTACTTTATAGGCTATTACACAGAGCGGCTTTGCTTTTAGTAAGAAATGGTGTAAAACATAGAAACATAGAATTTGACAGCAGATAAGAACCGCTTGGCCCACCCAGTCTGCCCATTTCCCTACCTACTGGATAAGCTGCAGATCCTAGTTAACCAGCAGCCTACTTCTTCCTACCCCCAGCCCCTAGAATGGCCTTATGACTGTCCCATGCATGCTTGAATTCCACCACTGTTTTTGACTCCACAACCTCCTCCGGAAGGCCGTTCCATGCATCCACAACCCTCTCTGTGAAAAAATACTTCCTTAAATGACCTCTGAGCCGCCCCGCTCTATTTTCAAATTGTGCCCTCTTGTTCTTGCACACCTCTTTTTTTGAAAGATGCTACCCTCTTGGACTTTGTTGATTCCCTTGAGGTACTTGAACGTTTCTATCATGTCCCCCCTCCTTTCCTCAAAGCTATACATATTAAGCTCCTTTCGTCTCTCTTCATATGTCTTCGGTTGCAGACTCTGCACCATTTTAGTGCCCTCTTCTGGACAGCTTCCATCCTGTCTATATCTTTGCGGAGACTGGGTCTCAGAACGACCAGATACTCAGATGGGGTCTCACCAGCTGTCTGTACAGAGGATAATAACTTCCTGGTTTCTACTGGTGATGCTCTCCCTATGCATCCCAGTATCCCCCAGCCCTCCTTGCTGCCCTCTCACATTGCTTGCCCACCTTTAGGTCATCTGATATGACTACCCCAGGTCCCTTTCCATTTTTGTTGTTGTTAGTACGCACCCCCATTGTGTACTCTTCCCCTGGGTTTTTGTTTCCCAGGTGCATTACCTTGCACTTCTTAGCATTAAATCTAAGCTGCCATACATTTGACCATTCATCTAACCTTGCCAAGTCCTTCTCATCCTTTCCACCCACCTTGTGCATCAACTCTGTTGCAGATCTTTGTGTCATCTGCAAAGAGACATACTTTTCCTTCCAGTCCTCTGCAATGTCGCTTATAAAGACATTGAAGAGGACCGGTCCTAATACTGAACCCTGCGGTACCCCACTAGTAACCCCCCTTTCTTCTGAGTGGATTCCATGTACTATTACTCTCTGTGTCCTACTCTCCAGCCAATTCTTTACCCAGGCTGTCATCTTGGGACCCACTCCCAGGCTGGCTAACTTGTATATTAATCTTTTGTGTGGGACTGTGTCAAATGCCTTGCTAAAGTCTAGGTAGGCCATGTCCACAGCCCCTCCCTGATCTACTACTTTGGTCACCCAGTCAAAGAAATCTATCAGATTCGTCTGGCATGACCTTCCTGCTGTGAATCCTTGCTGCCTGGGTCCTGTGCCCTCTGGCCTCTAGATACTCAACAGTTCTTTCCTTCAGAAGTGATTCCATCATCTTCCCTATCACTGAGGTTAAACTGACAGGTCTGTAGTTTCTTGCTTCTGCCTTGCTCCCACTTTTGTGAAGGGGAATCACATCTGCCCTCCTCCAGTCCTCGGTACCACCCCATCCTCCCATGATTTGCTAAAAAGGGTAGTCAGTGGTGTCACTACTTCTACCATTAGTTCTTTTAGAATTGTGGGATGAATCCCATCGGGCCCCATTGCTTTGTCCACCTTCAGTTTTAAGAGTTCTTTCAGAACCCTTTCTTCTGTAAATGGGCTGGTATCAACTTCTGTATCCAGAGTGTTTCTACTGTTTGTTTTAGGTACCTCCCTGTCTTCATTTGTAAATACTGAGCAAAAATATTTGTTTAGTATCTCTGCCTTTTCACAGTCTCCCTCTGCCCTCCCTCCCTCTCCTTTATTAAACCTCACTATCCCTCCCTTGGTCTTCCTTTGCTCCCTGATGTACCTATAAAAGGTTTTAGGCCCCTTCTTAACTGAGTTGGCTATCTTTTCCTCGGTTTGGGCCTTTACTGTTCTGACTGCCTTCTCAGCCTCCTTATGCTTTAACTGATACAGTTCTCTGTCCTGCTCCTTCTGCAATTCCTTGTACTTCCTGAATGCTTTCTTTTTCTTTTGAACCTTCACTGCCACTTCCTTTGAGAACCATAGTGGTTTCTTACATCATTTTGTTTTGTTTATTTGCTTCACACAAAAGCTTGTTACCTCTGTGATGGCAGTTTTTATTATTCCCCATTGTTCTTCCACCCCTCCTTCCTGCCCATTTGCTAGTGCATTCCTTAGGCACTCACCCATTTTGGCAAAGTCAGCCCTCCTAAAGTCCAGTACTTTTGCCTTTGTATGGCTTGACTCTATTGCTGTGTTTATTGTGAACCATACTGTTTGATGGTCGCTAGTTCCCAGATGGCTACCCACTTCTACATCTGTGATTCTCTCTCTATCTCAATTTGAGAGAACCAGGTCTAAGATTGCTCCCTCTTGAGTGGGCTCCAATACTAGTTGTCTAAGGCATGCCCCTTGTAAAAGTGGTTCCACTAAAAGGCTGCCCTACAGAGCCAGGACTAGTATATGCAACTACACAAAAGGAAAACTTTACACCTGGTGCCCCTTTCGGAAATAAAACAGGGCCATAATCAGGAAATGAAATGTTTTAAATACAGAGGCGCATAACTGGAGCTGAGATGCCTTATATATGTATCCAGCCTGTAGAAATAAAGGTGCTGAGGTTTTTTTCTGCTACAAAACAGTGTAAATGTAAAGTGGCAGGTTAATCTTACCTGCTGAGGCAAGGCTAAAAATGAATCCTGCTGAAGCAAGGCCAAGAATGCATCCTCTTTTAGGAGGCAGTGGCCTCAGCATGAAGTATATTTTTATGACACCACTACTGTCAATCTTAACAAAGTAGGAGAAGCTTAACCTCATTGAGTATCACGTAGACATGGAAGGAAAATCAATGGAACATACTCATGTACAAAGAAAATGTTTATGATTTTGTATTCCTCAACTGTTATGTTTGTGGGAAATGTGTCAATTTGATCCATACCACTTGTATTAGAGAAGGAATTTCCTTGTTAGGGCTGTGGGTGGAGCCTACAGCCATTTTGCGAGACCTCTGTAGCTAAAAATAGCTGATCATGGAACCCCTTCCTTTAGATTTTTGGAAGTAGCCTTCCGAAAGCCCAACTGAGTATAAACCCCTCTGCCATGATTGTCCGCTATGGAATAACAGCGGCACTATTTCAGTTGTTACTTCTGCATTCTGATGCATGAACTGCTCATGTGCATGACTCGTATGCATGCACAGTTCTGCAGGTGCTGTCATGCTGCAAATGACAAAATGCCATTCATTGTTTTATGTGCCCCCCTGCCCCGACATCAGGGTGCCCAGTCCCCCTATTGGCACCCACCCCATTCATGTGGCACACTGGGGCCCCATCCCAGTGTGTGGAATTTATTTTCTGTAAATTAGAAAATGGTCCCTCATCACATTTCTTTCCCCTGGTGACCACCTTCCCAAGTCATGCCCAACATTGGCTTGCCCAGTCCCCATGTCGGCATTGTTGTGGCACACTGGGAGCCCACCCCAATGTGCCAAAATGTTTGTTTTTTTCTGTTTTTCCTGGAAATTAGAAAACAGTCCCTCATTGTCATTTTTTTCCCCTGTAAAACTGAAAACAGACCCTCATCATTGCTGCATTCCCTCTCCTCTCCCCAGTCTCCCACTGAGCACCCACCTCCCCACACCCCCCCATTAACCCCATACTTACCTCCAGAGGTTGGCGCTGTCATCTTCTCTGGACCAGGGCATGTCTGCACTCTTCAAAGCCCAACGCGAACTGAAGACTTAAAGGTAAGCATGCTATACAGCCACTCAGTGAGGTTTTAAGCTTATACTGATATCTCAGCCATTGTTTGCAATTTTTGACCCAAATTTTCAACGTGGGGTTCTTGGGACCCCACCTTGTGAAAACAGTCATTGTCATTTTGTTTCTCAGTCCTGAAAGGTAATTTCACAGTCACTGCATGGAATCACCTTTCAGGACCGAGTCACAAAATGGCAGCGCCAGTGTTCATGAGGTGGGGTCCTAAAAACTCATGATGCAAATTTGGTGAGAAAATTCCAAAAAATGACTGTGTTACAAGCATGCATTGCACAGCTTCTCACATGCTGCTAATGCCACCAATTTTTAATATTTTAACTCCGCATTTTTAACACTGCCATTTTTGCACACCTCCTTCAAAACAGTATAGCTATCATTTTCCACAACCTGCCCAAAATGTGTTTTTGCACCTGAGGTGCAGAATAACGAGTTTGCTCCAGGCAATCACCTTTCAGGACAACTGAACAAAATCACACTGGCACTCTTCATGAGGAGGGGATCAAAAAAGGCCATGTTGAGAATTTGGTACAACACCTTCAAAAAATGGCCAAGTTACACCTGGGCGTTGAATAATTTCTACGCACATGTGTAACTTTTATCACTTGGTAGCTCTTCACAGCCCTATTAGCCCTGGCTAGATCATGTATTAGAATAGGGACAGATCAGGTCACCTGTTCACCCAGTATAAAGAGCCCTCCTGTTCAGTGTTCCTCAGATCAGCCATGGGAGAGGAACCAGGAGGACCTGTGCCAGGTTATGGTCTAATGAAAGACACAGATGTTGGTGGATTTCTACCTTGAAAATAATCCACTCTGTGGTCAGTGCTACAGGCATTAGCACTGAAGCCTTGTAAGAGTTATTTTTTTTATTACTTTAGTCTATTATTTTTCCCAACTTTTCATAGAAAATAAAGCCACACTGCAGTGTGTTGCATCAATCTGCTGGTGTTTGCTTTATCCTTACCCACACTCATTCACACTGTCAAGCAGGATGCAAAGGGTAAAGACAGAAGATTCACTCTCCCCACTTCTCCCTCTCACAAGGGGGAAGGGTGCCACAAGGTTAATTCTTGGACCTCTTCTGTTCATGATCTGTATAAATTCCATCAGCGCTAATGTGAACAAAGCAAAAATCCACTTATTCACAGATGACACTGTCTTCTATACCTCCAGATCCTTGCTGAATGAGGTCTGTGCAGAACTTCAGGTCAGATTTGACCTCCTTCAGCATAATTTGTTACAAGTCAACCTCCTTCTGAATGCTAAAATAACTAAGGCCATGTATTTCCCCTCTATCTTACCTCTTTCCCTAAAAAAACTCTCCTTACTGCCTTCCATCAAAACCCTACTCGGTGATAAACAAGAAGTTGTCAACAAATTTAAGTACCTGGGGTGTTTGTTGAACCACCACCTATCCTTATCTGCTCATATTGATTCACTCGTGAAAAGGCTGAAGTAAAGGCTCAATTTCTTCTTTAGGAACAGGTCCATTTCCCCTGTGGAAGCCAGGTTGACACTGGTACAGACCGCATTCATCCCTCTACTGTACTATGCAGATGTGATATATGGCCGTTGTTCAGATACCCTTCTGCAGTCACTCAACACACTCTACCACAGGGCAATATGCTTCATCACAAATGCCCACCCTCACACTCATCATTGCAATTTGTATGCTTCCCTGGGCTGGTCTTCTCTGTCCACCAGACAGCTTTCCCACTCACTCTTATGATTTTACAAAGACCTCCTACTAAAACTTCCTTCATACATATCAGGGGCAGGATTCACACAGCTTTCTGAAGGTGCAGAACCTTCTATAAGTCCCCAAAACTTCCGTAGCTATGGGAAAAAAGGGGAAATTGCCCTAAGTGCTATTCACAAAAACCTCTGCAGCTGTGGAAAAAGTACACTATGGACTGTGGAAAAAAGTGCAGTTGCAGAATTTCCTGAGGAGAAAAGGTAATTATTAAGTATGGTACAGCCCCTCAAAGGCTATTCTCAACCAGGTTTTTTCTGCAGTTGCTGAAAAAATGTTACACACATTGGAGTGAGGCATAACACTCCCTCAGCAAACTGCAGTAGTGCCCCAACAAGTGAAAGACAATTAAAGTGGAGGTCAGGCACAGGTAATAGCATCCCAGTGGGTGTAACAGTGGCTGAAGTGACAGCAACATTAGCACACACTGCCATTGAATGGCAACAAACAACCACCACCAGACCCAGTGCAGCCCATGAAGGAGCCCCACAGGCAGTAGAGCTTGAACAGCCTGCAGTGAGTGTTACCCCTGCAGGCAACAGGAACACTCCAGGGAGGGACAACCAGCGAAGACAGACAGTCACTGTGGTGCCATGGTATTGCTGGTATCTGTGGTGCTGCAGTGGTCCCACTTGAGGGACTGGTTGTTGGTCTCTCTGTGAGCGCTTTTAGCTTCATGCTATGGCAGATATGTTAAAGTCTGCTGCTCCAGCTAATTTGGTTTACTGTTGCTGTGCCTTCTAAGCCATTTCCAAGCTATGGATCCGCAGTTGCAGATTTTCAGCACTTGCTCAATTTTCGCAGCTGCTGAATTTCTGCAGCTCTGGGGATTTTTATGGAATTCCACACCTGCACAAATTTTCTTTAAGAATATCACGCAACTGCTTTTCCACAGTGCTGCAGGCCTTTTTTCTGCAGCTGTGGGATTTTTAGCTTTCTTTGTGAATCCTACTCCAGGTCTCTTCCATTGCACTGTCTGTCTCTATCTGCTATAGAGTAGCTCCTTTATCATGCTGGATGTCCCTAAATCCCGCTTTGGCAAAATGGCCATCAGCCATGCTATCCCTGATGCTTGAAACAAAGCACAATGTACCCTCAGATTACAAAGTTTAGTATCTTTAAATAACTTCAGAAATTTAGTTACCAGCAAATTACGATTCCTGTACATGCCACCCCACTGTTCACCTCACCCTTGCCCCACTAGTTCCTCTCTGCCTTGATTATGTCTGTTGGAATAAAACAGTCAAACTGGGTAGTGGTCCTCACCCTCCTCACCCTCCACTTCACCCCTTCTGTTCTCTGCCCCTGCTTCCCATCCATCCCACTCCTTCTGTACTTCGCCCTTGTTACCCCCCCTTATTTCTCCCCATCTCATGTTCTCAGCTGTCTGTCCCACATCCTATCCCTGTGACTTTATACTGCTGAAATGCTTCCACTATTTTAGAGTAGGTGATTTATTTATAAATATGCACTTTGGTCTCAGCGCCTGTACCTAAATTTTATGGGATTGTATATAACGTACAAATACTGCAGGTTTTGTCTTTTTGTACCTTTTGCACTGATGCTCTTCATCCACTGTATAATATAATAATAATAATAACATTTATTTAAATGGCACCTTATCTGTAACCAAGGTGCATCACATTTTAACACAGCAAGAACAGTTTAAATCTGAACATGCATAAGTAAAAATTAACATTAAAATAACTATACACTAAAAGAAAACAAAAAACTAAATTGCTGAATGCCTGGTGCCATAAATACATTTTTAGAGATTGCTTAAATCCCTCCACAGTTGTGCACTCCCATAGCCGACGGGGTTGAGAATTCCAAAGGGTAGGGGCTGCATACATAAAAGCTCTCACCCCAGATGAATTTAAACATACCCTTGGAATCTCTTGCAACCCCTCATCTGCCGAGTGGAGTGACCATCCAGGACAATAGGGAAACAGGAGCTCTTTCAGGTAATCCGGGCCCAGTCCGTGTAGGGCTTTAAAAGTCAGGAAGCCAACTTTAAAGGTGATCCACCACTGTACTGGCAGCCAGTGCAGTTTGTGCAGCCCCGGCGACATATGACAGGATCAATCAGATCCTGTCAAAAGCTGGGCCACTGAGTTCTGCACTAGCTGCAGGCGACGGATTTCTACCTCAGGAAGCCCTAGGTAAAGGGAGTTGCAGTAATCTAAGCATGAGGACACAAAGCACCATCTATGTCTCTTTTTGATTGCTATAGTGTTGCTATTCATCTCTGTACTGTTTTGCTCTTCTGTTTATTGTTGTACCAATGTATGCTGTATGCTGTATGTATTGTAAGTGTCTCTCAGGCCTTCCTTGTAGTGGAGCTTGCTCAATGGCGTTCTCCTGCGTGATAAACTTCGACTTCAACTTGTTGCTTACTGCAGCATAGTGGTTTGTTCCACCCCACTCTCTACCATGAAGACAGAGCAGAAGTCTTTGTTCACTATTTCAGCTTTCTTTTGATCATCCTAAGTGCAGTCCCCCTGCCCTCCTAAATTCTTATTATCCCTTCCCTTGTCTTCCTCTTTCCCCCACACACCCGAATAAGGACTTGTCCCAATTTTTGACCACCTTAGCTATCCTATCCTCTGTTAGTGCTTTATCTGCCCTTAACCTCCTCCCTGCCTTTCTTTGCTTTGCCAGATATACCTCCATGTCTTCATCCTTCTGGGTCACCTTGTACTTTCTAAATGCTGTTTTCTTCTCCTTCACTGCCTTTGCCACCTCCTTAGAGAACCACAGTGTCTCTTCCTCCTTCTCTTTCCCTTGCTCACTTCCTTCAAATAGCATGCTATTGCCTGGGCTATGTAAGCAATAATACCCAACAGGGTGGCCGGTATTGCCAAGACTGCCCACCCTGGAGGGTATTATTTCACTTAGAAAATGGGTACTGTTTCAGTTTTTTGTAGGATTTAAAAAAATTAAAGAAAAAGATTTTAAAATATGTATTTACTACAACGTTTTAATGTTTGTCTCTTAAAGTAGTCCCTGTTACTGTGGTGTGCCATCACTTGTGCCTCCCCTGAAATTCTGTTGCACTTATCCCCACCAATTGCAGATGAAGACATGGAGTTTGTAATAAAAGTCACTTATACTGAGTTGTGGCTTTGTGGACTTGCATTCTTTTTGTGTGCACCATCTGTTCACTTTTGTTTAAATTAGTCTGGAGACTGTTTTCTAAGGAAGATGCGGCAGTTACTTCGCGGGTGCCCGATGATGTCAAACCCGGAAGTATGGAAGAAGGAGAAAAGGCATCGGCAAGATAAATTCTTTTTTTTTTTTTTTTTTTTAGTGGAGATATGGCTTTGTGATTTGGTATTCTTTCTTTTTTGGGGGGTGAGCCATCTGTTCAGTAAGCAAAAGCCCATTTTGTAATTTCAGCTTCATTTTTGGCAGAGAGCGGCTGCTAGAGCAGGGAGGACCGAGTACGCTGTCAGCTCTCCTAAATTCATTCTACTACCTCCCCACCCTCCCCCAAAAAATGGCCCACCAGAGAAGAGGGTAATGTAACAAAGCAAAAGAAACTGTTTCTGATACTCAGTTGGGAAGGGGGAGCAGAGCTGTAGGAGAGCTGCGATGTAGCTGCCATCTTTGAGCAGGAGCGAGTAGTCAGGAGCCTGCCTGACATGTGGTGTTGCCAAATAAAATTAAAAAAAAACTTTTGCCAGGGGACTGTGTCTGATACATGGTTGTCATTCCTTGTCTGTGTGTGTGTGGTGGGCTCACTTGTCACTTGCAAAGCATTGAAAAAAATGGCGACAGTTTGAAATTGTGTGCCCAGCGCTTCAGCCAATGAGGAAGCAGGGTGCTGGGCACAAGGATACTTTGCTGGCTATCAGGAAAGTTTGATCTGGGGCTTTTTATTTGGTGGGCAGCTATTGTCTGATAGATGCCCACCTAAATAAGTGTCTCAGCCAATCAGATGAGAGAATTTTCTTTGCCCATTTTCTAAGCCTTCCTTAATTTGCCTCCATTGAGTCTCCACTCCTCCTCTGAACTCCCCCCTTCAAAGCATTCACTGAGGCAGTTTCCCAGTTCTTTAAAATGTGTCCTCCTGCAGTTCAGGACCCTTGTCTTAGTGTGTTGTTTTCCCCTGTCCTATTTGTATGCCAAATTACACTGCACGGTGATCACTTGTACCCAGGGGACTACCCACAGTGACATCAGCAATGATGTCTCTGTTTGTAAGTACCAGGTCAGGCACAGTCTTGTCCCTAGTGAGTTCCAAAACCAGCTGCCTAAGAAATACCCCTTGTTTGGAGTCTAGGATAGCCCTGCCTCTTAATGTATAGTAGCTGGGGCAAGAATGCCTCAATCTACATCTAGCAGATTAAAGTCCCCCATTATCAAAACGTTCCTCTTGCTGGCCATTTGTATTATGGCTTTCCCCAGGGTTCTGTCTAAATCCTCCCTCTATGTTGGAGACCTGTGCACTACCACTGAATGAATATCAGCTCCAGACCCCTACTCTAGGCTGACCCATACTACCTCCAGCCCTTCTTTTTCCCTGTGCTGCCCCTTAATCTCAGTTGGTCTTATAACCTCCTTCACATCTAAAACAACCCCTCTCTTTCCTCCCTGACCTGTCCTTCTGGAATATGGTGTAGCCTGGGATGGCCACTTCCCAGCTGTGGTTGTCCGTGCACCACAATTTTGTTATGGCCACCAGATCCAGGTCTGCCTCTACTATGATTGCCTCAAGGTCAGGAATTATGTTTCCAAGACTCCCATTTTTTGTCTTCCAGGAAGAGGAAGTGGGCTGTTGGTTAACTTGGATCTGCAGCTTATCCAGTAGGTAGGGAAATGGGCAGACTGGGTGGGCCAAGCGGTCCTTAGTTGCCGTCAGATTCCATGTTTCTGTGTCTCTAAGGCTCCTCACATTGGCACATATGGCTCTCCATTCTCTTGGACCCTCTCTTTCTCTAACCCACCTCCCCTTCCTGCTTCCCCTTTGTCCCCTCTACCCCAGTCCTGCCCTCCCCCATTACAATGACTTCCTGCCTTGCCTCCTTCCCCTCTCTTCCAACTGAAGTTCCTCCTCAAGACTTGCCTGCCCTGTCTGTTTTGTAATACTGTTTTGTTTATGCTTTATTTATTTCAAAGAGATTTACTAAAAAGACATACTGAGCCATGAAGATCATTTCCAAGGGAAGGGAGGGAAGGGATAAATACATACAAAGAGAGGCACAGTAATAACAATACAACAATACACAGTATGTACAATAATATACATTACCAGAGCAAATAATGCAGGTTAAACATCAGAAGTGCAAAGTACCTTGCACACACAAGAAAGAAATATAAGAAAGGGTTGGAGAGAGAGTAAGTAGATGAGGTTGAGAAAGAGAGGCTAGAGGGGAGTGAAAAGGTAAAGAAGAGGTTGACATAAAAGAGAGAGGAGAAGAGAACCAATTATGGTGGGAAGGGTGGGGGAAATAGAGTATTGAGGATTAGGAAGGGTTAGAAAGAGTGATTACTGGGGGTGGCAGTGAGTGAGAAAGAAGAGAATGTGAGGAAGCAGTGGAGGGGAAGGGGAGAGGAAAGGGGATGAGGTGGGGTGGTGAGAAGTGTAGAGGTCAGAGTATGGACATACGAACATATGAAGAAGCCAGCAGAAGAAGGCCATTTGGTCTATCAAGTATGCTCATATTGCAGGGTCCACAGCTTAAGCTAATGTCCCAGTCCTCCCTCCTCACTCCTCCCATCCTCCCTATCCACGATTCTTACCTTCCCCCTATGCCTATCCCAGCCTCTCTTAAAGATGCCCACCATCTTCAATGAGATGATCTCTTCCAGCAGCACATTCCAAGTGTCCACAAAGCTCTGTGAAGAAGTGCTTCCTGAACTCCTCCTTAAACCTTCCACCCTCCAGCTTAAGACTGTGTCCCCTTGTGATATGGTTGGCACTCAGCTTAAAGAGACTCTCCTTATCAACCTTATTTATTCCTTTCAAGTACTTGAATATCCCAATCTTGTCCCCTCTCTCTTTCCTATCTTCCAGGGAGTACATGTTCAGTGCCCTCAACCTCTCCTCATATGCCTTGCCCTGCTGACTGGCTAAGTAGATAAGAGTAGATAAGGAGATGTGTAGGGCAGTGGGGCTAAGGGCAGTTACAGTAATGGGCTTTGTGCCCTTGGAGAAGAGAGGAAAGAGAGCATCTGGAGGTGGCAGAGCCAATTGTTAGTGGAAGGGAGTTCCAAAGATTAAGAAGGTGGAAGGAGAATCCAGACTGGCTAGCTAGGAATTTACAAGACAGGAGCAAAAGAGAAAGATATCCTGAGCAATGAAGAGAGTACATGGAGGGGGGCATAGGGCAGAGGAGAGAGCTGGGCTGGCAGTATAGCATAGAGGTTAGAGGAACGAGGTGTGAACAAGCTTGATACATCCAGCAGAACAGACCTGAGTTTGATTCTCACAACCTCAACTTGCATACTGTATGACTCTGAGCAAGTCAGTTAACCACCCAGTGCTCCCAGATCACCCCCGAAAACAGGCACTTGTGCTTAGTGGGCCTTACCCAGTTAGCAAAGACTAAAAAAAATAAAATAAGGATGGAGCAAAGCCAACCAGAATTTAGAAATAAAGGAGGCACAGTAGTTGAGATGGCAGTCATTCAAGGAAGGGAGGGAGAGATCAATGTACAGATAACAGTGGTGAGTCCTGGGGGGGGACTGGGCAAGGCAAACACAAAAGGAGTGGAAGAGGGGATCCAGTTTGGCTAGGGTGGATTTAGGTGCAGCACCATCGACTATCACCATGATCAAAAATTGGGAAGATTTTTTAGTGATGATTTCTTGGTGGGCAGATATAGGGATACAGTCTTTGTTCCTATAAAGTGCTATAGGCTAAGAATGGAGTTTTTTGTACATGTCATCCATGTGCGGAGAAAAACCAAGGTGGCTGTTAAGCCAGACACAGAGATACTTAAATGAGGGTACGTTGTCAATTTTTCCCCCATCGAGGGTGAGAAAGGTGGGGAATGAAGGGAGTCTATAAAGCCTCTGTCATGTGCCAAAACACATGTAGACCATTTTCTTAGCATTAAGGATAGCTGATTAGCCCTGAACCATTTCTGGACTGTGTCAAAATCAAATTGAAATTAAATAAAACCTTTAATAGTAAAAAGGGATTTCAATCCACTTTAAATTTGGTTTATAAAGACTAAATTATTTTTAAATACTAGCAAAACTCAGGCCTGGTTGTTTGAGTCTGCACCAAAATTCCACAATGGCCGATATAAATTACAGATCTGTTGCTTTAATGGCTTGTTGCTTGAGCTGGTAGACTCTTGAGAAAATATCTAGGTGTTACTTTTGACCCCACTCTTGACTTTACCCTTCATGTAAATAGTGTGTGTGAATCCATTAATTCCAGGCTGGGCCTTGCATATAGAATCTGACATAATTTGATCTCCTAAGCTTGTAAGGAGACATCACAAGGCATCCTAGTATCTAAATTTAACTATGGGGTTTTGTCCTTCTGCAGTATCTTCAAATCCAACTTGAAAAGGTGGAATGTAATGCACAATATTTGTTGCTTTGATCTAGCTGCCACTCTCCTAACACATCAAAGTTTACTATCCTTGGGACTAGATTGTCTTTCCACTGCTGCACTATGCACCTTTAATCCTAGATGTCTTCAATCAATCAATCAAAATCTTTATTTATCCAGGTGGGCACCATTGAGCATGACTCATTTGCAAGGTGGACCTGGTCATGAAGACATCAATGTACAGTACAGTAACATGATATGTATAATGCAATATTATACAAAGAAGGAAAAAATATACAGTATATACAGTATGGTAGCAAGGAGGAACAAACTGCAATATTATACAAGGGAGAAAAATCAGCATATGTACAACAAAACATGAGCGTATGGGGCTTAACAACAGAAAGCTTATTGGTGGGTGCTGCCAGCATGTTCACTTAACGGGGAGGAAAGGCCTTATGTGGGGTGGCAGATTATGGAGATACAGAAGAGGAAGGAGATGTTTCTGTTGACTAGGGGGAAAAGGTGGACTTAAACCACAGATAATGACAATAGCTGTGGTATACTAGTTTATTAAGATTACAACGGAGAAGGGATAGTTAACTGGCAAACTTCTTGGGAAGGGGTAGGACTTGGCCAAGGCTGGAACAGACAGGAATGACTGAGAGAAGCAGGTATTTTGATTGGGAGAGAGTGAGAGGCAGGGGCAATGGCATGGCGTGAGGCAGGATTGATGGGGGAGCTGTAGAATAAGTGAGCTAGCAGTGTGGAAAGCATTTGTAAGATTCTTTCATGTAGTGGTCATAGAGGGACTTGAAAATATTTAGACTAACAGGGCTGCTCAACTTTAAGTTTTTTTTGTAAGTTGTTCCACAAGGTAGGCAAGTAGAAACTTGTTAGTGGAAGGGAGTTCCAAAGATTAGGAAGGTGGAAGGAGAATCCAGACTGGCTAGCTAGGGATTTACAAGAGAGGAGCAAAAGAGAACAATATCCTGAGTTATGAAGAGAGCACATTCTGCACTATCAGACCCTCTCCTCCTTAGTCACACTCCTTACAAAATTGTGATGTGCCTACAACCTTAGGTCCTCATATCAGCCTCTGTTGTCAGTCTCAAAGTGATGTGCCTACAACCTTAGGTCCTCATATCAGCCTCTGTTGTCAGTCTCAAAGTGCTGTTTACAGTAGGGGAGCTTGCCTTTTCGTTCTTTGCACCTAAAGGACTGGAACTCATTTTCACTCAGAATTCATGGCACCCCTACTCATCAACTATTCAAGACTGAACTTAGGAAATATTTATCTCGGGAAGCTTCCTGCTCCTGTGCCTAACTATATTGTACCTATGACCTGGTCTTTTTGTCATGTTCAGATTGTACTCAGAATCTAAAGCTACACGAACTGGGTACCCACTTTATGTGTGTGCTCTTTCTGTTTGTACCCAGTATTTTACTTTTGCCTTACTTGTTCTTATTTATTTATTTATTTATTTTTATTTTTGATTTCTAATTAACACCTTTAAATCTGTATGTATCTATTGCTCTTATGTATTGCTTCTTTTGTAACTTTACAGTCACTGTGGTATGTCTCTACTTCTTAATTTGCTTGTTTATACTGTTGCTTATCCTGTAACTTATCCACTCTTTTTGCCATCTTGTAACCTCACAAGTCATGCCTAAAAATAGACAATGTTGTGCCTAGTGCAGTTTTCTTGTCATCAATCAGTCACTCAACCAATTAATTAATCAATAAATAGCTAAATATGAAACTTACATTTCATCCCAGAGTCCTCCCACATATTTATACTGGGTTAAATTATTAGAAGTGTGTTATCATGTGTAGTTCTAGTATTTCTAATGGCGACATAATATTTTAACATGTCCAAATCTATATGTTTTCTTTTCAGGTATCACACTGGGGAAATTGGACAGGGAAACATTGCAAAAAAGTCTTGAAGTTCAGACTCATCAGAGCACAGAGTTTCATCTTCTCACATCAGACTCCACTGAAGAAAAAATGTCTATATTTGACATAGATGCACAATTAAAAGCAAGTTTGTTAGCAGGCCTGGTGAAGGTAAAAGGAGCTGCAAAGTACCTAAATGATACAAAAACCTCTCAGTGTCAGGCCCAAGTGACACTGCAGTACCACACAACTACCAGGTTTGAGCAGCTCAAAATAAGTGAGCTGTGGCCAAGTGAAGCATTGTATCCGGCTGTACACAATCAGGTTGGAGCCACCCATGTTGTTACAGGTATCCTTTATGGTGCTCAAGCATTCTTTGTATTTGATCGCAAAACCTGCCCAACAGAGGACAAACAAGCTCTTCAAAGAAATCTGCAGGTAACATTTAAAAAAATGCTGCAGGTTGCAGATCAAGGTGAGGAGAACATTGCAAAGTCAGCAATAGACAAAACGAGTGCTGAGGGATTCAGATGTACATTTTATGGGGATCTGGTACTGAAAGATGAGGTTCCATATCTGGAAGCTGCCAAAATGTATGCAGTTGTTCCAAAATTACTAGCTGACAGGGGAAGAACATGCCAGTCCAATTACTGTCTGGTTATATCCCTTAGAGAAGCTGTTCTCTGGAGCAGCTCAACTCATTAGACATATTAGTATTGGGTTAGTATACCACATTCAGACTGTCCTGGAAGAATTACATGATCTTGAAGTACGATGCAATGACATGATGGAAGATATTGCAGCAGTCCAGTTCTCAGTGATCAAGGAAAGGATTTGCAAATTTAAAAATATTCTCCTAGAATACAAACTGCACTTCCAGAAAATGATAGCAGAGGTACTGCCATCTATTCGTGGGGGTGGAGTAAATGAATCAATGCTTGCCATCACATTGAAAAGTAGGGAGCAGTCAGCATTCAGCAACTCCAACTTAAACTGTTGGTTAGACAACCAGGAGAAAGAACTAAATATTGTGAGCTTCTTCATTTCCCTGATGATTGATAAGAAAGTCCTAGCTTCTAGAAGTGAACTTCACAAAGAAGTATGGGGATGTGGTGCAAAGCATGTTATTTGCTTTACATTCACATCTCTGCATCAAGGAGACCAGTACCTGTCTGAACTTTCCAATTACATGAGGGACCACTGTTCTCTCCTTTTGCAGACATCTATGCAACTACAGCAGCAGGAAGATCAATGGTTCCTCTGCCTTCCAGTGGCTCAACAAATGAGAGAAACGTCTCAGCTGTTCCTGGATTTTGCAGATGCAAATAAATCTTGTAAAACAACAAAATTTGTGGTGGCATCCCTTGATGACATTCATCACAAGGGTGCATCAATATACTGGTATGAAGATGGATTTTTGAAGAGTGAAGATTTTCAGCCTCCATCCAAACCAGAGGTGCCAATTGTACAAAACATAACATATAACAGTGTAACCCTAAAAATACAGCCACCTCAGTATGGAGCTGGAAATGTAATAATGTATAACATTAACACTGATTATAGAGCAAAGAACTAAAATGTTTCATATGGATTTATTTATCACAGCTTGGAAGCATGTACGAGACCACCAAATGCAGATAATACATTTACTATATCTCAGCTATCTTGTGGCACATATTACCGGTTCAAATGCACAGCAGTTTGTCAAGCAGGTGTTAGCTACACCAGTGACACAAGCAATGATACCATGACATATACCTCAAGTCCACCTCAGAACCTTTTAGTGACTGAGGTTCAGTCAACTGCTGTAACCATCACCTGGGATAAACCTTTGAGTTTATGCTACAGTAGTGCATGCAAGTGCTATACAATTAAATACAGAGAAAATATCAGTGAACTCAAAGTAGGGGAACAAGACAAGACATGGATGTACAAAAACACAGACATTACTGAACATCAATATATACTGGAGAACTTGAAGCCTTCTACATCATATACAATCCAAATTGATGCCAGCGATGGAGGTGAACCCAGTGAAGAAGTGACAGTATTAACAAATGCAAATGATTAACTTAAAAAGGTTCTTATTGAAACATGCCACTAAATAGGGACATATTTTGATGTACATTGTCCCATTCATAGAAACAATTCTTAAGAAGAGTAGCCAATGTAACACAATGCTTCTTAAGGAGTTATTGACCTTTCAGGGGAAACTTGAAAAAAATAGGCACCTATACACAGTCATTAGGTGTTGGACAGCACAACAAGGGCAAACAGGTGTCCCACCATGTAACAAGATACGTGGCTGCTATCCACATGAACAGACTAAATTTTCAGGGAGAGGACATTCCCCTGCGGCTGACTTAGAAGCATAGAAACATAGAAATTGTCACCAGAAAAGGACCTCTTGGCCCACACGGTCTGCTCAGATTTTTCCAGCCTATTCTGTCTCTACAGACCCTACCTGGTCTCCTTCAACCCTCCCCAATCCTTTCCTGTTTACCAGTATTCCCTTATGCCTGTCCCATGCATGTTTGAAGCCCTTCACTGTTTTTGCTCCCATCACCTCTGCTGATAGACTGTTCCAGGCATGCACCACTCTTGCAGTGAAGTAGTACTTCCTCACATTCCTCTTAGACACCCTCCTTTTCAGTTTCATTGCATGCCCTGGTACACGTTCACGTTTGAGATAGACTCCCCTCCTGTAGCCTGTTAACCCCTGTGAGTTACTTGCAAGTCTCCATCATGTCCACCTCTCCTTCCTCTCTTCTACTGTATATAGCTTGAAATTCCCCAGTCTGTTCTCATAGAGCTTTTGATGTAACCATTGCACCATTTTAGTTGCTGTCCTTCGGACTGCCTCCACTCTGCCTATGTCTTTTCTGAGATGCGACCTCCAGAACTAAGCACAGTACTTCAGGTGAGGTCTCACCAGTGACCAATACAGTGGTAACACCACCTTCTTCCTCCTGGTGGTGATACATAGAAACATGGGATGTGATGGCAGGTAAGGTCCACTTGGCCCATCCAGTCCAGTTTACCCATTTCTTCCTACCTACACTATTACCACAGACCATGCCCATTCTACAGCTCCTTCTGTCCTCCCCCCATCCTTTCCACTATGTTTCCCTTGTGCTTATCCAATGCATTCTTTCAATCCCACCACTGTTTTTGCTCCCACCACCTTTGCTGGAAGGCTGCTCCAGGAATTCACCACTCTTTCTGTGAAGAAGTACTTCCTCACATCTCTCCTGAATCTACCCCTTTCCAGTTTCATAGTATGTTCCCTTGTTCTTTAGCACCATTTCTTCTGAAAACTACTCCCCTCCTATATCTTATGTATCCATGTGAGGTATTTAAAAGTCTGTATCCTATTCCCACTCTCCCCCTGTTCCAGGGTGTACATATTCATGTCCTTTAGTCTCTCTTCATAGGGCTTTTACATAAGAACATACAAAATGCCAGCAGAAACAGGCCTCACAGCCTACCAAGTCTGCTTAATTGTGCAGCTAGCCCCTCAGTTTGCAGCTGCCCCACACTCCCAACCCCTCTTAAATCCTCTTGTAACCCCTAGATGGCGCTATCCCAGGGGCTACTACCCCTGCCTGATTTGCCACTAACAGGTTGAGGGCCTGGATCCAATGTGGCGGGTGCCTCCACCCAGAGGTCAGGGTTGCAGTAGTTAAATAACTTGGTCACAGCCCTCTGGTTTTCTGTGCTAACTTCCCACTAGTGGCCCACAATATATCAGAATTACCTTCACAGTATACATTTACTCCCAGGTCTGGTTCCAGTCACTGGGACCTCCTGTGAAATGAGATAGCAGTGCAACTAATCACAGTACAGTACTTTAACATAGACAAATACCTCAGGCAGTATAACTTTGCTGAAACAAGCAGCTCTGATTTATTTAGGGGGATATAACAAGGACAGGGAAATCGGGTTAATTAGCTTATCACTTTAATAATCTACCTATGGCTCTGTGCACAGGCCTATCCCTATCAGTTATATCCCTGGGTACTTTAAGCCCTAGTGGCTAGTCCAAACCGTGGCTGGTAGGGGCCCTTTCACACAGAGAAAGGAAGAATTAAACAGTCAGCATTACAGTAATTCCATTTGGATTTAATGTGGCAATTTCAACAGGGGCGACCCTGAATTAGTACTCACGACCTCCAAATAAGATAGGGTCCTTCAATGTCAGCAGAGGCTCGCTTGGTGTACAAACCTCTTCACACATCCATATAAAAGAAAGCACTATACCAGGCAGGCTGCATCTGTGTCGATGTAATTGCACATGCCGGGAGAACACAGCAGATTCAGTTCTGACAGACCGAGTGGTGCTTTCAGCATTCCTCCAGTCTTCTACAGGGTGAGCCTGGTTTCTACTCTTCAGAGATCCTTTGATTCTTTCACAGGACGGATTCAGTCCTAACAAGCTGCAGACCGAGACTCTGGGCCTTACACACGTTTTTGACTAAAGGCTGCACACTGAAAAAGCACAGGGCTCCCTTCCTTCTTCACTGCCAAAGCTCAACTGAAACTCCAACCCGACAAAACCGGGCACTTCCTTTGAGTTCCTCCCAGTTCTGACTGACTGGCTGTCACTCACAATAGACTGCTGCTGTTGGTCCAAAAGGCACTGAAGTCTAAACTTCATCTCAGAGTCACTGCCCATACAATCCTCTTGTGGCTGGCTCAGATTCTGAGTCCAAGTTCTGATTCGTCCAAGGCACCATTTTAGAGCTAGCTTTCCCACTTGATTGGTCCAGTTCAGCAGTTCAAAACTAGAATGGGAACTAGCAGACACAGTTCTGACTGCAAAGAAAGCAGGTTAGACAAACTGTAATTTCATTATTACTCTAAATAATTTCTGGAAACAGTTACATCTGTCAGATAGGTTCCTTTGCACTCCTAGTGACTGCAAAATGAAGTGAATTGGCAGCAGCTTGGTGGTACTCAATCAAAGAAACACACAGTCCCCCACACAAACTAATTATGTCTGCAAGCAGACAGCTCTTAAAGAGACAGTACCAGAGGTTCTAAAAACACTCACTGATAAATGGCTTAAATGCCAAACATCATTCAGGCTTGGAGCATTCAAGCAAGCTCCTGGAAGTCTTTTGGGAACCCCCATTTGCAGGGGGGTTACACTCTCACCATTCTATAGGATACCATTTCCTCAGGCAGAGCATTCCACTTGTTTACCACCCTTTCCATGAAAAAATGTCTCCTAATTTCCCTCCTGAATCTTCCCCCCTGCAATCTCAGCTGATGTCCTCTCATGTCCTTCCCCCTTTTGATCTGAAAAATATCTTGTGTATTAGTCTTGTTTATTTCCTTTAAGTATTTAAAGGTTTTGATCATATCCCCCATCCCTTCTTTCTTACAGGGAATACATGTTCTGCTCTTCCATCCTCTCCTCATATGATTTTCCCTCCAGTCCCTGGATTATCTTTGTTTTCCTATGCTGTGCACCCTCCAACAATCTGATGTCCTTCTTCAGGAATGGACACCACTACTGTAGGCAGTATTCTAGGTGCAGTCTGACCAGTGACTTGTACAAGGGAAGGATGATCTCTTTGTTCCATGAGGAGATTCCCCTCGCTATGCACCCCAGCATCTTGTTTGCCTTTGCAGCTGCCTTCCTGCACTGAGTTGAGTGGTTCGTACTCCCCATTATAAGCACTGCCAGATCCCTTTCCTCCACAGTGCTTTCCAACTGTACCCCTCCCAAGTGATAGTTCCTCCCCTGGTCCCTAACTCTGAAGTGCAGGACTTTGCACTTCTTGGTGTTGAACCTCATCTGCCATGTTTCCAACCAGTCCTGCAGCTTGGTCAGGTCTTCCTGCAGTCCTCTCCACCCTTCCATGTCATCTACCACTGCTCCCATCTTGGTATCGTCTGTGAACAGACTGATCTTACTCTGGACCCCATGTTAGATATTGGCTATGAATATCCCAAACAGTACCAGTCCCAGTACCGAACCCTGTGGCATCCCACCTGCTACGTTCCTTGGTGATGCAAGTTTCCCACCACCACCACTACCCTTTGCTGCCTACCCCTCAGCCAGTCGGTGATCCAGTTGACCATTTTTGTTCCCACCCTTATATATTCCAGCTTTCCCTTAACCTCCCAAGCAGCACAGAATCAAAGGCCTTGCTGATGTCTAAATACAGGGCATCTACTGCATGGCCCTTGCCCAGTTCCCTGGTCACCCAATCGTAGAACCCAACTATGTTTGTCTAGCTGGATCTGCCCAAGACAAGCCCATGTTGATGACTGTCTTGGAGACCATTGTCTTCCAAAAAGGTCACCACCCTTTTAGGATTGTCTCCATGTGCTTCCACGTGATTGAATTGAGGCTCACTGGTATGTAGTTGCTTGATTCATCCTTCAGGCCACTTTTATGAAGGGGCACCACATGGGCCATCCTCCAGTCCTGTGGCATGCATCCTGTGTCCAGTGATGTACTGAACAGGTCTGCCAGTTTTCCTGCCAAGATCTCTGCTAGCTCCTAAGCACCCTAGGGTGAATGCTGTCTGTCCACCCTCAGCGTCTTTAGTCCTTCTGGAACCCTGTCCTCTGTAATCCTGATATCAGTCACCCCTTCCTCCATCCACTACTCTGTCCCATGAGGCATCTGCCTCCCTTTTTCCCCTGTTAAAACAGAACAGAAGTAATCATTCAGTGCCTCTGCCTGGTCCTCCTCCTTCTCCACACCCACTATCCTTCTTAATCCTCGCAGTCTGGTCTTTGTTTCTCCTTCTCTCACCAATGTATCTGAATAGTTCCTTTTCCCCATCCTTGATCCTCTGTGCCAGTCTCAGCTCCCTGGATGCCTTGGCCACCCTTACTAACCTGGTAACCTCCCTGGACTTCATGTATTCATCCATGTCCCCTTGCCATCCCAATTTCTTGAGCCTCTGGAATGCTTTTCTCTTGCCTTCACCCCTTCCATGACTTACTGAGTCAGACAACTTTGCTTCTTTGCCTTACCCGTCTTGCTCCATGTCCTAGTACAAATCTCGGCAGCCTCTTTGTGTCAGGGCCAGTCCCTGCTACTTAGACTTTTGACCTCCTTTTTCTTTTAGTCTCCTGGTTGCAACCACTATCATTCCTTTTCTTATTGCTATCCCTGTATTTCTGTGTGGTGGCATGCCACCTCCTTACAACAACCCTTTTTCCCCTTTCTTATCCCCTCTTATACATTCCTCCGTATTTCTCAAGGTCCTTAGTTTTCCCTAGCCTCCCCAGCAGTTCTGTGAGATGTGGTTTGGCAGATTTTCTGCTATTAAGAAATAAAATGAACATTACACCAGCAGCATTCCCCTTTTCCCTTTTATTTTAAATTTCCTGTGCTGCATTTTGATTTGGTGTATAGGTTCTGCCCAAACAAAATGCCTGGTTGGTACAGGAAGGAAAGCCAGCAGTCCCCAAAGAAACCCCTCCAGTTAAAATAAGTTGTGGTTGTTAAGTGAGCGCTTGGTTGTTTCTAGCGCAACTGTTTGCACAATCGCGAGGGCTTCGCGATCGTGCCCACCCTCACGTAGTGCTCACGCTCCATTTTATTTAAAATTACTTTTCTACCTCCCAAATAGTCTCTAGGAAGAAGACTTGTTCCCTTGTGCAATCTCTGGCATTTGAAACTGTCCTAGGTCCCAGGAGAGCGCCTCGAGCTTCTAAAAAAATAAACAGTAAAAGTGCCAGCCGTCGGCTTGTAAATTTCAGCCGACGGCTTGACTATTCCTCCCTAGAGCTAATTCTGTCAGTTCTATTGCTTGGATGTTTTAGACTGTAGGAACAGTCTGTCCTGAGCTTTGGTCTATTGAGTTTTCTTTTCTTTTTTTAACTCAATGTCAGGGCATTTCCCTGTTGCAGCAGCTATAAATGACTGTAAGCCGTCGGCATTGCAGTGTACCCAATGGCTTGTCATTTCAAGAAGCTCCTTCTTCTTCCAATTTTCCCCAAAACACAGTTTCTTCTATATAAATAATAAAACGTTTTATGCACAATAGGGGTTTGTTGCTTAGGTTGTTTTTTTTTTAAAGAAGAACATAGAAATATTTCAGACTAGGTTTTACCTGGGAAAGGTTCTGCACTGAAAGTAAAAGTCCCGTGTCTGCTCCTGGAGAAATAAAAGGGGAGGTCTGTTTGCTTGAAGCTCTTTAAGGATACTGAGGGTCACTATAGGGGATCAGCGGCTCCTAGTGGTTCAGTTTTAAACAAACCAAACTGTCAATCAACCTCAGAAACTATTATCTTTGAAGAAAATCCTCTAAAAAGGGATTATTTTGTTTATTTAAACACTTAAGTGAGATTCTTTAGCTGTTTAGAGGATGTATTCACTGTTTAAACCAATTTTTTAGAAATGATAAACCTGTTTCAGTCTTGGAAAGGATGCTTGGTTGCATGATCAGGGAGGCAGGTACTTAAATCCTACCTTCCCAGGTAACAGACGGATAGGGTCAGTTCCTCCTGACCTAGATGGAGAGAGGTTCCATAGAGCTAAAGAAAGCTATTGCATTGCCATTTATCTGTTTATTATTTTTTTTGTTTTCTGTGTTTATTTTCTTTCTTGGTGCTGAGAGTTGTTTATGCTGAAATAAACATCCTGCTGAGTAAAAAGTGGGATGCATCTAAATTGCTGCCTCTGTGTGCATTTGTGTCTACCTGTAGAACCCACCCGGTAACATTTGGTGTCAGTGGGATTTTCTACTGCATTCTATGCCTTGCCAGGGAAGTGAGACATTGTGGCGGGTACTTCCTGGTGCCCAAGGTGGACATGGCAGAGGGTGGCCCGGCTCAAGGCACCCTTACCAGACATATGGCAGCACAAACGGGGGCCCAACTGCTAACTGGCCTACCAGACACACGTCCTAAATTCAAGTGGATGCCTTCTGAGAGATCCGAAGAGGGGGACCTCAGTGAGCATGGGGAAGGGATGCCCCTGGATCAACCCCTGGAAACCGAGGGCCCAGAGAAGGATGAGGATGCCTTCTACCTCGAGTAAGCTCCCATGGAAGATGTGGAAGAATTACTGAAATGGTTGTGCATCAGACAGGTGTTGCTAGACCGAGAGAGAAAGACTGACCACAGGAGACAGGATGCCAAGTGAGCAGACACTATGAGGGTGCTCCAAGCCATCTAGAAAGAGCCCATGGAATGACCACAGGGACCCAGAGATATCAAGCTGGCCAGACTGCAAGACACTGGTGATATTGTGGCCTATCTTACCACCTTTAAGAGAACAGATCCAGAAGCAAATGATCTGATACCTTTTAATAGACCAACATAGATGTAACAACAAGAACAGTGTTTTAGCTTCCGGACCAACCAGTCCTTCTTCAGAAGCTAATGGCAGTTGTGTAGAAAATACAATACTTATAACAGCTAGATCATGCAGAAAACACCCAGTAAAAATAATCATTGGTTTAAAATACTCATTTAAAAAAATACAGAAGATGATGTCAGAGAAGTTTAACAGTACCATACTGCCTTCAGCCAGGAGGGTCCCCGGGTCAAAGGTGCTTGGTGGAACAAACATACAAAGAATCCTACTGCATATAAATTTAATCAACATAAGATAACACTGCTGAAGCAGATGATTCTTAAATCAAGCTATGAGTGTCACAGTTTGTATAAGGATGTGATTACTGAAAGGCAACCTCCACCCAGATTAAAGACAAACTAAGATTGTCTTAGGGCTCCAAGAAGTTTAAATACCTGCATTATAGACAAGAATTTACCAGTAAAGTTGTCTTAAAAACATCAGTGCACACTGTATGATGCGTAAAACCTCGCTGGACCTGTCACCCAGCTGTACTCTCAAGCTAGATATAAGGCCCAAGAAATTTCAAAAACCTCAAGTGTAGTGACAGGACTGAATAAATGATAATTTAAATATAAATTGACAATATTAGTGTCAAACAAAAAATTCTAGTCAAGGAACCTCATGGAATTAAGACCATGTAGCCTGATATGTACTGATGTCAATATACACTGAGAATGTAACAACTTGATGTACCACAAGTGTCTAAGGAATCTGAAAAAGAGATAAAAATGTAATTTCTCTCCTCCTCTTCATGCAAACAGTACATCCTACCCCACCCCACATCACCATAATGTGTGTGTGTGGGGATACCTAGCTTTAAGGAGATGCTCTCTCTCTCTCTCTCTCTCCCAGACACACACACACACACACACACTCTAGTGAACCTTTTTTCACATTGGTCACTGCAATTTTAGTGAGGATGAAACTCTTAATTGTATTTTTAAGGAACTCTCACTACTATCTTTTAAACAACCACCAAATTTAGCCAGCCTAATTATTAGGAGCAAACTTTCACCAGAACAGAGTACCATGTCTCACAATGGCACACGACCCTGCAATCAATGCCCCTGTAAGACTTGTGAGCTCATTTCTACCTCAGACTGTGTGGTTACATCACAAAACAGACAATTCCAGGTGCATGGGAGTTATACATGCATGTCATGACATGTTATTTCATTCAGTGCAAGAGATGTCCACAAACAGGTTATGTTGGAGAGACCCGCCAACAGCTCTGCACTAGGATGAACTCGCACAGACATACTATTACAACAAAGAAGACTGAAAAAACAGTGGGGCACCACTTCTCCCAGCCTTGCCACTCAATCTCAGATATGTCAGTAATGGTCTTAAAAGGAAATCTCAAAAACACACAACAGAGACGAGCTTTTGAGATTAAACTTATTGTACATCTCAGTATGGTAGCAGATGGGATGAACGTCGATCTTGGTTTTATGGGACACTACAGAAACTGACATCCACAGATTTCTTCTTCTTCAGACTGGCATATTATAGGACTTCAGCACATGTGGGATGTGGGTGCATGTGTGTATGTATGTGTGTGGGTATGTGTTGTCAGGTATGTGATATACCAGGTGTGGGGCTTGCTGTCACATTAAGGTAGGCCTCTGTTTTGATAGATGAAGTTATAGTGTGTAACCATTCTTACTTCACACACATAATGAATATTTATTCCTCCTTACTTTTTATCTTTGTCTGGGGGTGGGATTGATTCCATTGCACCACATTCAGATTACCTAGCCTGCTACTGTACATACAGGAGTGTTATCATACTGTATACTGTCACATATATATATATATATATATATATATATATTTTTAACTCTGTACATATTGGGGTGTGTGATCTCATTTGCATGCGGGTCCTGGACACATCTTTTTACATTAGGCTAATATTGTAGTAATTTGTGGATATGTAGTTATGTTAGACCTCTGGTCTCACACACATACTATTTATTTACTTCTAGTTACCTTATCCTGGGGAGGGTGGCAGATTTATTTCATGGTAGTTCTATCCAGAATCCTTGGAAATGTTACTATGCAGATAGCATGTGTGAGATGTGGGTGCATGTGTGTATGTATGTGTGTGGGTATGTGTTGTGAGGTATGTGGTATAATAGGTGTGGGGCTTGCTGTCACATTAAGGTAGGCCTCTATTTAGATATATGGAGTTATAGTGTGTTACTATTCTTACTTCACACACATAATGAATATTAATTCCTCCTTACTTTTTATCATTGCCTGGGGGAGGGATTGATTCCATTGCACCATATTCAGTTTACCGAACCCTGTTGCTGTACATACAGGAGTGTTATCATATACTGTCACATATAAAATATATATATTTTTTTATTCTGTACATATTGGGGTGTGTGATCTCATTTGCATGGGGTCCTGGACAGATCTTTTTACATTAGGCTAATATTGTAGTAATTTGTGGTTATGTAGGTATGTTAGACCTCTAGTCTTACACACATACTTTATATTTACTTCTAGTTACCTTATCCTGGGAAGGTGGCAAATTTATTTCATGGTAGTTCTATCCAGAATATTTGGAAATGTTACTATGCAGATAGTAGTACAGTTAAATAGTGTCACATTTTTGCTCTGTAAGTATTAGGAGACATGAGCCCTGTTACTTAGGATTTCATGACAAGCTGAATTCCTTTGGGGAACAATTGCAGTGACTGATGTGAATAAAGGTTCACTAGGAGAGTGTGTGTGTGTGTGTCTGGGAGAGACAGAGGGAGAGAGAGAGAGAGAGAGAGAGAGAACATCTCCTTAAAGCTAGGTATCCCCGCCCCACACACACACACATTATGGTGATGTGGGGTGGGGTAGGATGTATTGTTTGTATGAAGAGGAGGAGAGAAATTACATTTTTATCTCTTTTTCAGATTCCTTAGACACTTGTGGTACATCAAGTTGTTACATTCTCAGTGTGGGCAGACTGGGTGGGCCATAATGGGCAGACTGGGTGGGCCATAGGCCCTTATCTGCCGACACTGTCTATGTATGTATCTATGTATATTGACATCAGTACATATCAGGCTACATGGTCTTAATTCCTTGAGGTTCCTCAACTAGAGTTTTTTGTTTGACACTAATATTGTCAATTTATATTTAAATTATCATTTATACAGTCCTGTCACTACACTTGAGGTTTTTGAAATTTCTTGGGCCCTATATCAAGCTTGAGAGTACAGCTGGGTGACTGGTCCAGCTAGGTTTTACGCATCATACAGTGTGCACTGATGTTTTTTAAGACAACTTTACTGGTAAATTCTTGTCTATAATGCAGGTATTTAAACTTCTTGGAGCCCTAAGACAATCTTAGTTTGCCTTTAATCTGGGTGGGGGTTGCCTTTCAGTAATCACATCCTTATACAAACTGTGACACTCATAGCTTGATTTAAGAGTCATCTGCTTCAGCAGTGTTATCTTATGTCAGTTAAATTTATATGCAGTAGGATTCTTTGTATGTATGTTCCACCAAGCACCTTTGACCCAGGGACACTCCTGGCTGAAGGCAGTATGGTACTGTTAAACTTCTCTGATATCATCTTCTGTATTTTTTTAAATGGGTATTTTAAACCAATGATAATTTTTTTTCTGTTTTTTTCTGCATGATCTAGCTGTTATAAGTATTGCATTTTCTACTCAACTGCCATTAGCTTCTGAAGTAGGACTGGTTGGTCCGAAAGCTAGAGCACTTTTTTCTTGTTGTTACATCTATGTTGGTCCATTAAAATGTATCAAATCATTTGCTTCTGGACCCATTCTTACAAGGACCAATACGGCAACTACTAAATCTAGATTTCACCTTTGAGAGGGTAGCACAAACATGTGGTTGGCCTAAAGACCAATGAGTTGCCCCCAATTAACCAGACAAGCTCAGGTGGTGTATAGTAGACTGGGTATCCAACCTGCTAATGACTATGACCATGTGAAACAAGAAATACTGAGGAGATATGACATTAGTTCTGAGACCTATATACAGCATTTCAGCTACTTAAAAATGCAAGCCACAGATGCCCCAAGAGATGTCTATGCAAGATTAAAGGACTAAAGTGATAAATGGCTACAACCAGGTAGTAAGACTGTGCACCAAATCATGGAAACTATAACTATCGAACAATTTATAAAGGTTCTACCCCAGGATGTTCATTTATGGGTGCGAGAACATAAACTTGAAGGTGCAGAGAAAACTATTGCCTTGGCTGAAAATTTCATGGCTGTCTCCACGAGAGGGAGGAACCAGGGGGGTAGTATAGCAACCACCTCCACCAACCCAGTAAGACCTCCCTTTTCCTCTCTAAATGTTAAAGCACAGCCTGACTCAAGACGAGATAGGAGAAAGAGTACCATTATCTGAGATAATATGCCATGGTTGCCAAAAGAAAAGCCACCTAATCAGAAATTGCCCGGTAATAAAAAGAGACTCTGGACATCTCAACCTGGCTAATTGGGCACCTTATGTGGCAACTGTGGAAGCTGAGGCACACAATGTCTTGGGCTAGTCGGATTCTGGAAGTCATCAGACTTTGGTCCGTGCAGACTTAGTGGAGGACCTAGAAAGAACAGGGAAGGGTATGATGGTTACCTGTGTACAGGAGGACACTCTTTTTTTTTCACCACCCCTCTGGAATTGACTGTAAATGGGAAATCACAGGAGTTGGCAGTTGGGATTGTTCCACATTTACCCATCCCTGTTATTATTGGACAAGATCATCTGGATTTCTCAGCATTAATGGTTAAGTAGAACTGTTCACTTCTTGTTGCCGTGACAACTTGGTCACAAGCAAAACAACAAAGTGATCTGGGTGAACTATTTCCATATTGAGTGTGAACCACACTGAGCAATAGTCACTCCCAGACAGGGGGTCCTCCACCCCCAGATCCCTTACAGCCTCCCCATTTGTTAGTACCACATCCAGAGTCCTTCCCACCCGAGTTGGCTTATGGGCCAATTGCACCAGGAAGCTGTCCTGAAATGCCTCTAGTAATACCTGCTCCTTTGCACTCGTTTTGATGCAGGCCTTCCACCATTTTAGTTGCCCTTCTCTGGACTGCCATACTCCTTTTCTGTCCTTTTAGAGATGTGAGGACTGATTCTCAAAACTCTGCACAAGCTGCACCAAAGGCAGCTTGTGCCCATCGCTGGTGCACCACAGACCCTGTCCCAATTCTCTATTGGGCAGGGTCCCAGTGGCAAAGTACCATGGCTTATGGCAGCTGTAGTGGTGCACTAAACAGAAGGTGCACCTAGACAGGTTACTGCAAGCCATGGGCGACTGTGTGGCAATGTCCCCAAGCAGTCCCTCATGGTCTAGTGGATCATCTTAGCCCCTGATCCCCATTAAATAAATGTTAATATCCCTGATAGTCTAGTGGACTGCCCCAGCCCTTAACTTCAATTATAATAATTAAAATATCCCTGGTATTCTAGTGCCCCCCCCAAGCTCTGATCTCCTATTATAATAATTAAAATATTTCTGGTAGTCTAGTAGCCTTGCCCCCCACAAGCCCTGGTCTCCTGTTATAATATTTAGAATATCCTGCAGACTGCCCCAGCCCCAATCTGCCCTTAAAAGGAATTCCCAAAATTCCTGGTGGTCTAGTGGACCCTCCACCCCCACAGTGCCCTACCACCCCCCACCTGTATCTGAGCCAGTGACTGGCACAGCCCACCACTCACCACCATGGCCAGCCGCCATTGGGCTCTGAATGTGTGGCAATGTATACAGTATGCCCTCAGTGATTGACAGTTGCTGCAATCACTGAGTGCATTATATATATATATATATATATATATATATATATATATATATATATATATATATAGATAGATAGATATATCTACAGTACACTCTTATTCAGAGCTCAGTCAGTCAACTGACCATGTCAGAGGCACAATTAACAGACTGGGGCTGGGGTGGCCACTAGACCACCAGGGATATTCAAAATATTGTAATGGGAGATCAGGGCATGGGGGGCTGCTAGATTGCCAGGGATATTTTAATAATTATAATGGGAGATCACAGCACCTGGGGGGGACTGCTGGACTACCAGGGATATTATTAACTGCATACAAAAGGGATTAGGTCTGGGGGGGCATGGCACATTGGCGCACCCTCCCAGAGGATTTCTAAGTACAGTATCTCAGCCCTTGGCTGGTCTAATGGTAATTAGACCATTGCCCTCTAGGAGGGTTTTGAGAATACCAAATGAGGTGATATGGCAGCCTGCATCTGCTGCAAGCCCTCTAGCACCATGCCACAGCCATTTTTAAGTGAAAGTCTGGTGCAAGCCCTTTTTGGTACATGCAACCTGTGTTTGACAAAGGCTGCTTTTGAGAATAGCACAAGGCACAGTTTTTGACACAAGGTGCCACGTGTGTCATTTATGTTTGGTGCAGGCACCTGTCATAAATCTAAGAGCTTTGTCAATGAGCCCATGGTCTCTGGAACAGGACATAGTACTCTAGGTGGGGTCTTACCAGTGATCTATACAGAGGCAACACTGCCTCCCTCCTGCTGGTGATGATACCTCTCCCAATACAGTCCAACATCCCACTCACCCTTCCTACTGCCTTGTTGCACTACCTGGCCACCTTTAGGTCATCCGATTTGATCACCCCAGGTTTCCTGCTAGCTCTTCTTCACTGCTATCTCTCCCTACACACCCATCATCCCACTGACCCTGTCCACAGCCTTGTCACTTTGCTCCACTGCTTTGAGATCATCAGATATGATAACCACAAGGTTACTTTCCTTCTATGTGACCATCAATCCCCCCCATTTTATCCTGAGCTCTTAGGTTTGCATGCTGTAGGTGCTTGATTTTGCACTTTTTAGCACTGAACCCTTGCTGTCATGCCCTTGACTACTCCTCAGGTTTTCTAAGGTCCATAATTATTCTTTCAAACCCCCCTCCTGAGTATCCACCTTAGATTTGGTGTTAATGGCAAAATGGTATACCTTCCCTTCAGGTTTTTTTTTGCAATGTAACTTTTGAAGACATTGAAGAGGATTGGCCCCAGTACTTAGCCCTGTTGCACTCTGCTGCTCTCTCTTCACCGATTAGAGGGAGTACCTTTTACCACTACCCTCTGTTGCCTATCCATTTACTACTTTTTTTTCTCAGTTTACAACTTTGTGTCCCATTTCTAGAACAGATGCCAGCTATTGTATTTGAGTTGACATAAAAGTGGGGGCCACCTGGGGGAACACCAATTGGCCTCATATTGCAAGTGCAAATGGGGACTGCACTTCCTAAAACCTGATTAGTGGTAGCCTTGAATGTCTCTGCATGACACAACACTGGACACATGTCACAGTCATGCACAGAGGCATGTGGCCTTAGGTGCACTTCTCCCAAATCTTACCTTAGTGCCTGTTTGTGGGTATAAATCATTGGCTCTCATCTGGGCTTGCCTATGTCTCTCTGTGACCCCCTCCATTACATCAGCTGAAATGTGATTCCTGACACCCAAAGGGTACTCCCTAGATCAGTTCCTGTACACACAGTCATTTAAAATCTGGTCCCTCACCAGTCTCCATTTCCTGCTGACTGTGGCACTACAGGCACAATATTCTGACATCTCTACCACCTGCCCTGAATGGGTCTAGGGCAGGGTGTGTAGGTAAAGGGATCTGTCCTAAGCACTGAGAGTCACCATGATTCTGTGGACTACTGGCATGGCAGTCCCGCCCTCTACCTTGGAATAACTGTTATTGACATATTAACCTACTAGTAGGAGGAAGAACCAGTCACTGGAGATTGAATTAGAAACTGAAGCAGGTAGCTGTTTCACCCTGCCAAGAGCTTATGTCACAGTGCTGAACTTTGAATTATGAGCCTCTGGTGAAAGGCGTTCAGTCCCAGTGGCTTCCGTTACCTAGCAACAGGGACCCTGCACTGTGGCTCTTTCTGGCCATTTACTTTTACTGACATTGCACTTGCCAGGTGAAGGGCAGTGCTTTTTGATCCTTTAGAAGTCCTCTGAATGAAGAGAAAGTAAGGTATTGAGGCAAATAAACCTTGTTTTAAATTGCAGTGCTGTCTTGCTAGACAGGAAGTTACTATCAGCTGCTTCCTGTTCTAGCAGTATAAAGAAGCGCTCCTTTGAGTGGAGTGAATAGGAGTGGAGCACACGTCTATGCATGCTGAGACAAGCTCAGAGACATGCACATCTCGGTGCATGTCTGCTGTGTCTGCTGGGGACTGCTGAGACTGCTGGTAAGAAGGGTACTTCAAATTAAATTTGACAGATATCAGGATACCACTGTGAACATGAATATCAATGAGGCTTTGTTACCCTCAGCTCTGGGGAAGTCGCAATGATTTGTATCTTATGCAGTAAATTTTGCTTGGAAAGCCAAGCTGGCTTTGAGGGACTGAAATGTGAACAATGTATTGAAATCTCAGTTCTTAAAACAAAAATAACCGAGCTGGAAAAAGCCTTAAGCAAACTGCAGGAAAGTGCAAAGGAGCGTAATCCCTTAGTGGTAGTAAAAGTACCAACTTTAAAACAAGTACTACAACAGACAAATAGAGGGCAGGGAGAGTCACAAAAATGTTTCAGAGATCTAAGTAATGAGGAGAAAAATGACTGGAGTCCAGTTAGGACCAACAAGACACAACATAAAAAAGGGTGTAGATGTATCGAATTTAAGCTTCTGCTCCAAAATAGGTTTGATTTCCTGGACCATAGTAAGGATTCACAGATTCCTAGTAATGATATCCAGGCTTCAGACAATACATGTGATGAAACACCTGACTTAGAAATTGCTGATCAAACAAATCAATCCAATATTGTTGAAAATACTACTGAGGAAAGGATAGAGATAAACATTGCAACAATGCAAAATGGAGATGAGCCTTTCTACCAGGTCTCCAGGATATACAACACCAGTAATATTACTGTAGCCCCCAAGTCTCAAGAATTAGTACATACAAATGAGAGTATGGACATGCAAACGCAGCAGCCTACAACTAATCCTAGACAGATTCATGTATTGGGAGATTCAGTTCTCAAGTATTCTGATACATTTGTGGGGAAGACAAAGATAACAATACATGCTCAAGTTATAGAGGTGCCTGGATTAGGGACATAGACAGAATGTTCCCAAAAATAGTAGAAAATAAAGACCAAAACCCATTAGTCATTTTGCACGTGGGCACCAATGACATTAACAGATTCCCATTGAGACAATTAAATCAGACTTTATTGAGATTGCAGCAAATTAAAAAAAAAACTGGGCTGTGAATATTGTTTCTCAGAGATTTTACCACTACCCAAGGCAAATTATTGCAAACAAACAAAAATAAAAAGGTGAATGAATGGCTCCGAAAATGGACAATACAAAATCGAATAAAATGCATCACCCACTGGGAAAGGTTCTCTGCTGATTTGGATTTGTATAGATGGGATGGTCTCCACCTCAACAAAAAGGGATCTGCAGTTCTGGATAAAACAATTTCAAAATCAATCCATGATACAAAATCCTTGTAACAAATGCTAGGAGTCAAAATATAGTCAAAATAACCAAACTGGCAGGATTATTGTCTCAACACTTTATTGATATAGCAGCAATCACCGATACTTGGTTGGACAATTCATCTGACTGGTATTCTGCCATTCCAGGATATACATTATTTCACAAAAATAGAATTAATAAAAAGGGAGGGGATGTTTGTATTTATATTAAAAAAATACCATTAAGACAACTGAATACATACTCCCATACTCAGGGAAAGGATTGTTAAAGGGTATATGCATTGATATATTTCAACAAGATGGAAATCATTTTCTTTTTCCAAATTGCTACAGACCCCCGGTATCCAACTTAGAGCAGGATAAAAATGTGATGGATGAAATTAAGCAAATTACTTCAATGCTCCAACAGTATGATTGTGTGTGATTTCAACATGCCAGGTATTGACTGGGTAAATCTAACGGCAAAAACTAATCAAGAGGGATTATCCCTTGATTCTATTATAATGTCAGGATTAGATCAACTAATTAAGGACCCAACAAGATTGACCAATGTACTCAACCTAGTTTTAGTTAATTTTTCCCAGGAGTCATTAATGGCTGATATCATTGGGAATTTGGGAAACAGTGACCATAATATAGTTCTAATGGAATTTAATAAAAAATAAACTGGTCAATAAGTATACCGACTATAGATACAATTACGAAAAAGGTAAATATGATCAAATCAATAAAGCTCTAAATGGGTTTGACTGGATAACCATGTTTCAGAATTCAAATATTAATGATTGCTGGTTAATATTTAAATCTGTCATTATGGAATTAGAAAAATTATATATCCCCATTAACAAAATACATAACAAAGATAAGGTCCCCCCGGTTGATGTGCTCAATTAGACATCAGATATCTGTCAAAGAATAAGCCTTCAAAATGATGAAAAAGTTCACAAGTGCTGCAAATCAAGAGAAGTATAGGGAGCAACAGAAGAAAATTGAGACTATGACTAAAACAGAAAGAAAAAAATAGAACTATGACTGGCCTTGGCAAAAAAACCAAAAGCATTTTATGCATACAGTAACAATAATAAAATTAAGGACAACTCAATCAACAAACTGCTTATCAGCAGTGCATCAATAAATGATAAAGTGGCCATATCAAATGCATTTAATTGTTATTTTTCATCAGTCTTTTCTGATAAAAATCAAACCCTAGTCGGCCTGGTGGTGCTGAGGGTTGAAGAGCTGGATGCCACACCTCGCACCACAATGGTGACCCAGGTTCAGGAATGGACTCGGGTCTCTGGGGGTCAGAGGGGAGGAGGAGGAGGATCAAGTGTCCCAATGGATACTCTCCTCCTGGGGTGCCTTCAAGCACCCGACGCCCCTATGCTTGTGGAAGCATGGGCATTGGGGCACAGGCTGATCTCTGGAGTCAGGGAGGGGAAGACATTGTGGGCACTTGACAATGGCATGCATTAACATGTCGTCTGTCTGGACATTCGTTCTGTGTGCCAATGTCCTCGGGAGGAGGGGTTATGGCAGGGTCATGGAGTAAAACTGAAATAAAAACCTCTCTGTCCTAGATGAAGACCGATCCGTGCCTCTGATCACCTACCCACGGGCAGAGCCCACTGTGTGCAGGCACTACTAAGAGAAGGGGTCAGGAAGGGATAATGGAGACAGCCTGGCACTCTTGGGGCAGACTCGATGGGGGGTGCTCTCGAGGATTGATCAGGGTCTGAAGGAGTGGAAAAAGAAGGCAGTCAGGTGGGGATAAAAAGAAAGGGAAAAAAATCAACCCCTGAGAATGACAAATATATCATTCCCATGTTTTTTTTTAAAAACTTGAATCTGGAGCATTCCTTTTAACATTAATATACAACACTCACTCCAAACAGGTACCATCCCAGAGGAGGGGAGTGAAGCCATAGTGAAGCCTATTCACAAAACAGGTAGTAAAATGGACACCAATAACTATGTCCCATAAGCTTGACCTTGGTAAGTTGTAAACTGATGGAGAGGATTCTCAAAAATAGATTAGATCTCCATTTAGAAGAAAATAACTTAAAAGACATGAAACAGAGACTTCTGGTGATGTAGCAGCCGGGAATGGCCACTTAACTCTTTGCTCTGGCTCTCCAACAATAAACTGCAGTGAATCCAGTGCATTGTGGTGACATCCTGAATTCCTACTCCACGCTCAGGACACAAGAAGGGACCTGCGATGGTCCGCACGAAGAAAAGGGGATCATTGGTTGCTAAAATAGCCACAGTTAACCCGCAAGATAGATCTATGGCAGGCCTCAGTCCAGCTCCCTCTCACTCGTCTGCGCTCTCAGCGGGGGCTGAGGATTCATGTTCTGACTCTGGTTCCACCAGCACTAGGGCAGAATCAAGAAAAATAATAAAGCTCCTACATAAAATAGATGCAAAAGTTTCAGACATCCAGTGGGACTTTAAAAAACTGAAGTCTAGGACAGCCGCTGTGGAACAGCACTTTGGGGGTCTGCAGGCCGAGCGTATGGCCTACGGCTGATCGATGGCTTTCCTGTACGGTAGGGAGAAGGCTCTAATAGCCAAGGCTGAAGATGTGGAGGCGCGTTCCAGGCGTAATAATATATGGATGGTCGACATACCAGAAGGGGCAGAGCAGGCTGACATGGTGGCCGTAATGGAGTGCTGGCTGAAAACGGAGCTACAGATAGAGGAGGAAACCCAATTGGAGATTGAAAGGGCACACAGGGTCCTTGCCGCAAAGTCCAAGCAGGCGCCCCACCCAGAGCCATCATAATTAAATTCTTGAGGTATCCTACTAAAGATAAGGTCCTTCATCTCGCGTGGGCAAAGAGGGATCTGAACTTTGATGGGCGAAGGTGTTTGTTGACCAGGATTTCCCCCCCTGCTCTGGCCCAGCATCGGAGAAAGGTGCTCGGCATTGTGAAACAGCTTAAGGAGAAGGGCATGAGGGCCCAACTGCGTTACCCCACTAGATTGTGGATAGACTCCCCTGAAGGTCCTAAGACATATGATCCTTTACTAATGGCCCATGATTTCCTGGTTTCCAAGGACATTCAGGTTCCAGATATTAAAGAAGAGATAGCGGAGAAGGAGATTGAGCAGCTTCTATGGGAAGTGGCCCCAGGCTTGAGGAACAACAACCGATCCCACTTCAGAGCGGACTCTGTTTTGCCTCTACATGCTGACCTATCTAAATGGATCACCAAGGGGAAACACCCTGAGAAGATTACCTGAACTGCATTAACTAATTTTTTCTCCCTTTTTTTCCAGGGGACTGTTTGGTGAACCTGAATCCATCTCAGTTATGCGTACCTTAGGGTGTTAACATTGCAGTTTAAGCTAAGTGTTTCAGTAGTTACAGTTAAGCATTTCAGATGGTTACCTTTTTGTTTTCTTCCACTAGCTGTTCCTGGCCCTGGGTTGAGAGGGAGTTAGGATTCCCCTTTCTTTTTGTGGGACATTAGGTTCGCATTGGTGCTACGGGGGTGGGCGGTCCCTTTGCTTCAGATGCCAGAGTGGATGGGATCTATTTTTGGGGTAGCACCTTCCTATAGTCTGGCCCTATTTCCTGTCCCCCTGGCCTCATTGTTTTTATTTCCTCCCCTCCTTAAGACGGATGCTGATTCAGTGCGGGTCTTTGTGATGGAAGGCGCTGTCCTCTTGAGCCATATATCAGACAGCTATAAGAAGGGCAGCCTGCATACTTTAATTTAAGATAAGTGTCTCGATTCCAAGTGGGTCACGGGAATTCTGTTTACTTATCCTCTTGAAATAAATAATTACAGTTGGTTCTATTCCTCATTAGTCTAAAGGGGGATTGTCTTTTTCTCCTTCATGGAGATGGTGGAGAGAGGGCTGAACCCCCGTGACTTAGGTAGCCACGTTAGATCGCCAGGCAGACTGGAGCTTGAATGGCCTTCCTGGAATTCCAGTGTGCCAGATCTCAGCCCATTTGTTTGAGGCATAAATGTGGAAGTACTCCACAACTTTCCATTTTTACTTTTATCAGGGCATGGCTTTGAGTGGGTTATCTCAGCTGGATTCTTGGGAGGGCCTTTTTTTTCTTTCTTCCTTAACAGTGGGGGAATTTTTCTTTTCTTTTTTTTTTTAGTTTTAGTCATGGATGAGATGACCTTCTTTTATTTTTTATTTGAGTGAGTGCTCATGTTGGTGTGCCCCCCTTCCCCGTCTGCAAGATGGTCCAAAATGTTTTTTCTGTGCTAATTCAGAATGCGGGCACAATAATTTTATTGTTCCTCTTTTATGCCTTCTGAGTTGCACCGGAATCCTCACTGATGATGATTTTGGCTAGATGGTTAATGTTGGAGACCCGAAGGGTTCTTTTTCCCAGCCCTTCCCGGAAGTTTTTCTTTAGGGAAACTAACAGAGGGCACAGGTTAGCAACTCCTTAGGTTTCTGGGGAGCCCTTAACCCTTTCACCCCTAATGGAGTGTTGTTCCCTTATGGGGGTGTAGTTTTTTTCCCCCTCCTTCATTTTGATGCACCCGCTGGGCTGATTGCTGTCAACACAGATCGATGCTTTGGCTTTTAAGCCATGTATAAGTAACGGTTTTATGTCATTGAGCTCCTTTCTTGGAGCTAGGTTCAGTACTCTATGTGCTATGCTTATAGCTATATCTTATTTAATGTATGTCTGGATTGTTGTACTGTTTTTTGCTCTATCTCTTTCCTACTATTTTTCTTCTCTCTGTCTTTACTTTTCTTTGAGACAGTGCCTTTTTCTTGTGACAAAGTGGTATGATTGTGCAAGTGGATATAGGGTGCCTAGTAATTCCTGGAATTTTCTTAAGACATAAATTATGGCTGACTTGACAATTTGCTCACTTAATGTAAAAGGAATCAACAATGTTGTTAAACGAGCGAAAGTATTAGCTGAATTTAAAAGGGAAAAGTGTGACATTGCTTGTTTACAGGAGACCAGGTTGACCCTGGGAGAGCACATGAAATTGCACAGGGATTGGGTGAGTATGGTATGCTCAGACTAGCACCCACAATCCAAAAAGGGGGGAGTAGCTATCTTATTTCGGAGGGGCCTTCCCTTTCAAATTCAGTCTGTTATTAAATCAGGCTCCGGACATCAACTGACAGTTTCTGGCATTTACAAGGGTCAAATACTACATTTGGTAGGAATTTATGCCCCTACCTCACCGTCCGGAGAGTTCTTTCGCTCCCTTTTTACTTTGGTAGTAAGATTACCTCCTGGACAGATAGTTCTCATGGGGGATTGGAACTGTGTGGAGGACATTAGTAAAGATAGAAGCTCTACTAAAACTCCGGGATCAAGGTCCTGTTATCGGTTACTTCATAACCTACTTGTGGAAGTTGGACTAATAGATTCATGGAGACAGTTCAATCCTTCTGTGAAAAATTTCTCTTTTTTCTCCCCAGCCTCCAACATGTACTCTAGGTTAGACAGATTTTTATTTTTTTATTTATTTAGTTGTTTAACCAGGTATAGCACACTAAACTGAAAGTTTTGTTACAGGAGCGACCTGGGAGCACAAGGAGGTTAAGTGACTTGCTCAGGGTCACACAGTACACAAGTGGAAGCTGTGGGATTCAAACCCAGGTCTGGTCTTCTGGATGTCACCAGATTTGCAACTCAGAGCCTTAGACCACTGCACTATATTGCCTCCCAGAGAAATGCTTTGCACTCATTCAGGGATATTTCCATCCTCCCGATCACGATTTCTGATCATGCCATGGTTAAGGCTCAACTCCGTCGGGACACAGTGGTGGGGGATGAACTCTAGAGATTTGATCCGGGCCTACTAAATGACAAACAGTATAAAGGATCTACTAAAAGGGTTATTCAGTGCTACTTAAAAGAAAACACGGAGGCATTTTCCAAAACCAAGTATCTGTGGGATGCCTAAAGGCAGTTGTGAGAGGTCATACAATAGCGTTTGCCTCTCACATGCATAAATTGCATCAGGCTCATGTGCAAGAGGCGCTCACCTCTATCACTGACTTAGAGGCAATGCATAAACGTACAGGGTCTAGTCATATTCTCAAAAAATTGAGGGAGGCCAGGGATTCTTACAATTCTTTATTACAATGATGGGTGGAGAACTCCCTCAGATATGCTGGGCAGCGGTATTATGAGGGGGGGAGAGGGCAGGTAGATTGCTTGCACTAACGCTCCAAAGCAGGCAGCTGATAGGTATGTGGCTAAGGTTAGTTCAGACCCACCTAATCTCCCTCATAGGGTTCTTCCTGGTGAGATAGCACAGAAGTTTGATGATTTCTATAAGCAACTCTATGCAGCGGAGGAAATACAAGATCACTGTGAGAAAGTCTTAATTTTCTACATGGATTGGAGCTCCCTGTCTTGTCTTGCACTCAGAGAGACTCCCTGGAGGCTCCCTTCACTGAAGGAGAGGTGGAGGTGGATATCAAGGCTCTCAGCTCTGGCAAGGCTCCTAGCTTGGATGGATTCACTTCAGAATTTTATAAGGGGTTCCAAGAGGTGTTAACCCCATTGCTTACCAGGGTCTGTAATGTGGCGCAGGAGCTGGGGGTCTTGCCAGACACATGGGGGGAAGCCCTTATATCGGTATTGCCCAAACCAGGAAGGATCATGCCTCTTGTGCTGGGTACTGACCAATTTCGCTGCTTAACTAAGATGCAAAAATCTTCGCTAAGATTATCAGTGAACGTTTACAGAAAGTGGTCCCCGCCCTAGTTCACCCGGATCAAACCGGGTTTATACCAGGTAGGCACATCCAGGACAACATCAGATTGCTGTTAAATGTCATTTCAATGGCCCAGCACCACATAGACTCCCCACTTTCTGCAATTTTGTCTTTAGATGCTGAGAAAGCATTCGATTGTTTAAATTGGCAATATTTGGACTTGGTCCTGGGGGGCTTTGGGTTTGGTGATAAATTTCAGTCCTGGATAAACAATTTATATCTGAAATCTAGAGCAAGGGTCCAGGTGAACAGGACAGTTTCCACTCAATTCTGGATTGAGCAAGGTACCAGGCAGGGCTGCCTCCTCTCCCCCCTCTTGTTTGCCCTTAGTTTGGAATCCCTGGCAGCATATATTCAGCAAACTGATATCTTTCAAGGTCTCCGGGTCAGGGGGGTGAAGGTCAAGGTCTCTTTATACGCTGATGACACCTTGTTAAATATTTCAAATCCTGTAATTGCAGTTCCCAAGATTTTTGACCTTCTCTCTGAATTCGGAGTCCTCTCCGGCTATAAGGTTAATCCAGATAAATCCAAGCTATTCCCTCTGGGGGGTCCCCTTGGTCAGCCTCTACCGGAGGTGCAGCAAGTTAAGTGGTGCAAGTCCGAGTTTAGATATCTAGGGATATGGGTCCCAGGGACGTTAAGGTTATATATTCCACAAATCATTTAAGGGTGCTTCAAGAGATTCGGGAGGACTGAAATAGGTGGAGAGAGCTCCCTCTTTTGGCCTCCAGAAGGGGGAATCTATCTGCATGAATATTCTCCCTCGCCTGTTGTTTATATTGGGTGCCATTCCTTTCAGACCACGAGGAATTTCTGGCGAGATCTGAATTCTACTCTCTCTAAATTTATTTGGTCAGGGAGGAGGACCCGTGTTAGATGGAGGACCATACTGGCTCCAAAAGATAGGGGGGGGGTTGGTATTCCAGATGTCCAGAAATACTTCTGGGCTTCCCAACTACAACCATTGGTTATTATGGCTCAGGATTCCTCCCTGAAGTGGGTTCAGATTGAAGGGCTGATCCTCCTCTGGGGAAACATTTCAGACCTTATATTCTTGGATATTCCTAGACTGCGCCAGCTTGACTTTAGGAATCCCTTTACCAGGGTGATTTCCCAGGTTTGGAGGGACATTAACTTGAAACTAGGTATCCCCTTAAAGCTTAACCAATCCACGACTATATTGAGCTGCCTAGTCTTTGGCCTACTTAGGTGGGACCTGAGTTATCGCCGGTGGGGAAGAAATGGTCTTATCAATCTGGGCCAGTGTTTTGATGGGAATCTAATAAAACCTTTCCAACAATTAAAGGCTGAATTCAATCTCCAATATACTGATTTTGTTTGTTACCTCCAGCTAAGACATTATGTCCAATTAAATGAAAGAGAGCTGGAGTTGGGAGCGGAACCTCTAACAAACCCAGTGCAGTTCATTCTATCTTCCCTGATAAAGTCCCCTCACCAAAAAAAATCTGATTTCAAAGTTAGTGCAGGGGATGAATTTCACAGAGGGTGACTCCCAAACTCAGGTCAAGGACACTTGGCATAAAGACCTTGGGGTGGTCCTATCAGAGTCGGATTGGATTTTCATCTGGAAGGCTATCCAGAACACCATGTCATCCCTTTTTTGGCGAGAATTTTGGTGGAAGTTGGCCGTTAGATTTTTTAGAGTCCCAGTTGTGACAAAACACTATGGGCTACATCACTCCGACCTTTGCTGGAGAAACTGTCTGTTGATTAGTACATATCTCCATATATTTTGGGAATGCAAAGTTATACGGGAATAGTGGAGGGAAGTAAGAGACACTTTGGAGAAGATTTTTGAGATAGTGATGCCAGAGACCCCCCAGTATTGGCTATTGGGGTTGCCCCCCCTCTTCTGACCTCCAGATCGTCCCGTTACCTGTACGGAATCTTGGTGGCAGCAGCCCTTAAGGCTATTAATTTGTTATGACTTTCCAGGTTCAGTCGAGATGGTCTGTCTGAAAAAGGTGGATAGGAAGTTTCTCCTCCTCTGAGGCTTATATTTGTTTTGTCACAAATTGCAAGGCATATTATATTTATTATGTACATTCAATATAGGTGTACTGTTTTGGGGTTTATGTTTGCCTGGGCCTTACATTTTTTTTCTTTTTGCCAGAGTCAATGAATTCTAGGCAGTAACCACAATGCTTGACTGATAGTTGATTTACCATATAAATATAATTTAAAAAGGTTTTCTTGCATTATCTCCTTTCCTTAAGTTGTGAGGGCACTCTCTCGTCTCATATTCTCTTTTCTCGTTCTCCTTCCTCTCCCACTTCTCTTTCCTGTTCTTTTTCTTTCCTCTGATACTGGCGTTAATATTGTTTAAGAGGACAGAAGTTGATTTATTGTTTGTTTGTCAGTATATGTATTTTATGGAAAAAAGTTCTCCAATAAATTTCAATAAAAAAAATAAAAGACATGAAACATCATGGCTTTAAAGCAGGTAGGTCCTGTACCACCAGCCTTATTAATGTTTGTGAAAGGCGAATATCCACCTTGACAAAAGAAAACCAGTGGATGTGCTCTTCCTTGATTTCAAAAAAGCATTTGATAAGGTAGCACATGGAGTCCTGATTGACAAAATGTATGACCTAAAAGTGGAGCCTCAATATATTAAATGGATTCATGCATGGTTGCTTAATAGGGCACTTATTGTTGGGTTAAATACTATCACTTCTACACCAGTTACGATTACTAGTGGAGTACCTCAGGGCTCAGTGTTGGACCCTATTCTATTTAGTTTATATGTTTCAGATCTGCATTATGGCATAATGGGTGACATCGGCAAATTTGCTGATGACACCAAACTCAGACAGGTAGTCGACACAGACCCTAAAATAGAAAACTTCAAAAGGAATTTGTAACCCTAGAAAAATGGTCCGATCACCATAAAATGGAATTTAATTTAACAAAATGTGCTATCATGCACCTAGGGATCACTAATCCATGAACACAATATCATTTAAATGGACATCCATTAAAGAATGTTAATATAAAAAGGGACTTGGGCATCATAATTAATAATACTCTGTCAGCTAGTGATCATTGTGGACATGCAGCCCAGACTGCAAATAGAGTCCTTTCATCCATCAGAAGAGCCCTCACTTCTTGGCATGAATGTTGTATTTTACCACTACACGAGTCTTACATTAGGCCCCATTTGGATCATACATCCTCTTTCTGGCACCCTCACTAGTCAAGGACATAAAACTAATTGAAAGTGTTCAAAGAAAAAAACACTAAATTGATTAATGATATTAATCATCTGTTTTACCAAGATAGATTAAAGAGATTAAATCTTTTTGATCTGGGTATAGGAAGACAAAGAGAAGATATGATACTTTTATTCAGTATTTTACAAGATCCTGACCCAATGATGGAGTGTAATTTATCTTTTGCTTACAAACCTGGTAATCTAAGATGTAACACAAAAAAAATAATTGTACAGAGAGCTAATACAAATAGAAGACAAAATTATTTTACAATCGGAACAGCCACACTGTGGAACAACCTACCACAAATTATTGTGGATTCTGAAAATCAATACCAGTTTAAAAACAGACTCAACAGGCTTATTGTGGGACAGGGTAGGACATAAGCCCACATAGGTGGGAAGGTGGACTCAATGGGCCAAGTACCTTCTTGTACCTTATTACACTGAGTAACTGAGTAACTTGATACGCTCAATTCAGTGTTCATTTATCTCAAGAGACTCCCAATGTATAATTCAAATATACAAAACCTTTGTAATCTCTTATCTCGACTATGGATCACTGTTTTGGAACCCCTATTTAAAGAAGGATAGCAACTTGATGGAGAGACCTCAGAGTAGGGTAACTAAAATGATTAGGGGAATGGGGTCATATGACTATGAAACCAGACTAAATCAACTTTGTTTGTTTAGCCTAAATGAAAGGAGAAGTAGAGCAGACCTACTATTTCTACATGGGATATTGAAAAAAACAATTCTAATGAATTAGCTTGGTCTTGAGTACAATGACAGAGCTACCCATCTGAGATCACACAACAAACAGCTCATGGTACCAAGAGAAAATGCAAACAAAGCAGCTAATGTTTTGGCATCAGGTAGCTAGATTGTGGGATTCATTACCTGAGCACTTGGTAAACATCAAATCCTTCAATAGGTTTAAATATGAACAGGACAAGTTCATACTACAACAAGGTAAAAATTGATATACCCACTATATAGTGGGAGACCATCTCAATAGGCCATGAGCCTCCTTTTGTCTTATCAACCAAGTTACCAAGTTTACCATACCCAGCTACTGTGAAGCTCATTACTGCATGGGAAAAAGCTGCAAGCCCCTTTGAAGATAGCTTGGGGAGGGTCACAGACAAAAGACTGGCGCCAAATCATTGGTGTGATGATCTTGCATCAGTCCCTTGCTGCTCGGCATCATGTGGGGTCATAATTTTTATACACAATTCAGTTTGTACTTTTTAAAGTTTAAGATTTTTTTGTATAACTACACACATTAACAAGAAAACATGATCATTGTCTGTTAGATGTTGTCTCATCTAGCTGCTTGTCGACACCAGACATCTTTATCTACTGCTGTGCCCTCCCCATGCTCTCCACTGCTTTCCTCTACTCCAGCCTCTCTTCCCCTCCCTTGAGCCCCAACACCTTTCCCACTGTACTGCCTTTCTCTCTAAATAATGGGTTCTCTCCTTTCCTGGTGCCTCTCCTCTTCTTACTCCCTCTGCTGTTCCACTACCCACTCCTTCAGAGTTTCCTGTTGTAAAAGCTCAGATAGGTAATTCTTTTCTCATTCTACCATCCCATCCTATGGAATAATCTCCCTCTCCCTCCTGTTCCTCCTCTTCCTAAATCTCCTTCAAAGCTCAGATAGGCAATCTCTTTTTCTCATGTAACCCCCCCTTAAAATTGAGGTTTACTATAATGTCTTCCTGGCCTCCCAAAAGCCCACTGTCAAGCTGGAGTCCTGTCTGCAGTAGTTCTATTTGTCTGCGTGAGAGTGCCTTAGTGAGCCTCCATGCCTGTCTCTTTAAGAACCTAGCTAATCTGTGTTTAGAAATTGGTCTGGGATGGGTCTGAGTAATTAAGGCTTATGACTGGCCAGACAGTCTGTATTATTGCTCCATTCTGCAGTTATTACTTGCACAGAGAGAACCCTCTAAGAAAATGTGATTATTTACTATTTAATTGTTGTTATAGTAAAGATAGAGAAGTTTGTCTAACCTGATTTTATTGCAGCTTGAACATTTGGATTGAGGCCACCATGTTAGGTTCTGGACTTCCAGTATTTGGACCAATTGAACCACTGGAGACTAAAAATGGAGACTGTCCTCAGTGGTCTTGTAGGAAAGAATTTTGTAGTTTTTGTAGTTTTGAGTGTTGGTGCATAAATGGGCCTGGAGGGGGAGCCCTTACTGTTTGGCAGATAGTTCTCTCAGCCAACAGAACCTTTTGGATTACAGAGGAAGTAGTCAGAACTGCCTGAAGCAGTGGATCAGTTAGAATTGGAGATTGAAGAGTGAACGGCTCAAGTTTTCGAGCAGCTGCTCCCAGAAAGAGCATAGGAGAATAATCGGGAATAGGCTTTGCCAGCCTGCCTGCCACATTCCCCTGCCAGTGAACTGACTTTTGAAGAAGTTGGACCTGGTTCCAATTTCCATGAGTGCAATCTTCAGTAGAAACATAAAAACATAGTCTTTGATGGCAGATGAGGACCGCTTGGCTCACCTAATCTGCCCATTTCCCTACCTACTGGAAAAGCTGCAGATCCTAGTTAACGAACAGCCTATTTCTTCCTATCCCTCACAAGAACTGCCTTATGTCTGTCCCATGCATTCTTGAATTTTTCCACAGTTTTAGACCCCACAACCTCCTCAGAAAGGCAGTTCCATGGGTCCACCACCCTCTCTGTGAAAAAATACTTCCTCACATTGATCCTAAGTCATCTCACCCCGTATCTTCAAATTGTGTCCCCTTGTTCTTGCACATCTCTTTTTCTGAAAGATGCTACCCTCTTGGACTTTGTTGATTCCACTGAGGTACTTAAAAGTTTCAATCATGTGACCTCTCCCTCCTTTCCTAAAGGGTATACATATTAAGCTCCTTTTGTCTCTCCTCATATGGCTTCTCTTGCAGACCCTGCACCATTTTAGTTGCCCTCCTCTGGACTGCCTCCATCCTGTCTATGTCCTTGCAGAGATGGGTTCTCCAGAACTGGACGCAGTACTCCAGTTGGGGTCTCACCAACTGTCTGTACAGAGGGATAACAACTTCCTGTTTTCTGCTGGTGATGCCTCTCCCTATACATCCCAGTATCCCCTCAGCCCTCCCTACTGCCTTCTCACATTGCTTGCCAACCTTAAGGTCATCTGATATGATTACTCCCAGGTCCCTTTATATTTTTGTTGTTGTTACTACCTCCACCCCAGTGTGTACTCTTCTCATGTTTTTTTTCCAGGTGTATTATTTTGCACTTCTTTGCATTGAATTCTAGCTGTCGTACATCTGACCATTCCTCCAAACTTGCCAAGTCCCTTCTCATCCTTTCGACTCCCCCATGTGTATCAACCCTGTTGCAGACCTTTGTGTCATTGCAAAGAGGCATACTTTTCCTTCTAGTCCCTCTGCAGTGTCACTTATAAAGACATTAAAAAGGACTGGACCCAGTATTGAACCCTGAGGTACCCCACTAGTAACCCCCCCATTTCTTCAGAGTGGACTTCGGTTACTATTATCTTCTGTGACCTGCTGTCCAGCCAGTGTTTTACCCAGGCTACCAACCTGGGACCCACTCCCAGGCTGGCTAATTTGTTTATTATTTTTTTGTGTAAGACTGCGTCAAATGCCTCGCTAAAGTCTAGGTAGGCCATGTCCATAGCCCCTCCCTGGTCTACTGCTTTGGTCACCCAGTCAAAGAAATCAATTTGATTCATCTGACGTGACCTTCCCACTGTGAATCCATGCTGCTTTGGGTCCTGTTCCCCACTGGCCTCTAGGTACTCAACAATTATTTCCTCAGAAGTGATTCCATCATTTTTCCTACCACAGAGGTCAAACTGACAGGTCTGTAGTTTCCTGCCTCTGTCTTGCTCCCACTTTTCTGAAGGAGAATTACATCCACCCTCCTCCAGTCCTCAGGTACCACAGCATCCTCCCATGATTTGTTAAAAAGGGTAGTCAGTTGTGTCACTAGTTCTTCCCTTAATTCTTTTAGAATTCTGGGGTGAATCCCATCAGGCCCCATTGCTTTGTCCACTTTTAGTTTTAGGAGTTCAGAACCCTTTCTTCTGTGAAAGGACTGGGATCGACTCCCCGCCCCCATCTAGAGTGCTTCTGTTAATTGGATCACGTACCTCCCCTCCTCCTCTTTTGTGAATACTAGCAGAAACATTCATTCAGTATCCATGCATTTTCACTGTCCCTGTCTGCCCACCCACCATCTATTCTATTCAGCCTCACTGTCCCTCCCTTTGTTTTTCTATGCTGCCTAATTCCACCTTTGTAATATACGTGTAATGTACCTATAAAAGGTTTTATCCCTCTTCTTAACCAAGTTGGCTATATTTGAAGGTGGCCATCTATGTGTTAGCCGTGCCCATAACCCATTTATTTAACCTATCATTAACTCAAGGATCCATTCTTTCAATATGGAAAACAGCGCACATCATACTCCTGTTCAAGTCCGGAAATCCCTGCGATCTAAATAATTACAGATCAATTTCGATTCTCCCAGTTTTGTCAAAATTACTGGAAAAAAGTCATATGTAACCAGCTGAGGCAGTATCTAGAAGCTAATAACCTGCTTAGTCCAATCAGGGTTTAGAGCTAAACATAGCACCATCACAGCACTTGCCAAAGTGACTTATGACAGGTAAAGAGAGCTAGACAACAGGAATTACACCTGGGCCGTATTCTTGGACCTGAGCAAGGCCTTCGACACTGTCAACCATTCTTTGCCACTCTCTTCCCTGACCTCACTAGGTGCTGACCCATTATCTTTACAGTGGTTCAACAACTACCTCTCTGATCGTTTCCAGCAGGTGAAAGCGGAAGGAGATCTCTTAACTCTCAAACCTCTCCTAAGAGGTGTTCCCTAGGGTTCTATCTTAGGACTGATCTTATTTGTAATATACATCAACAATATTGATGAAAGCATAACTAAAGCCAACATTCATCTGTTTGCAGATTACACAGTTCTTTACGTAAGCCACCCCTCATTACAATCTGCATGTAATGACCTTCGATCTGAGTTCAACATGCTGCAACACCAACTCCTAAACAAAAAACTATTACTTAACGCCAAGAAAACAAAAGCAATGCTCTTTTCTTCCTCTGCCCAAATGGTAAATTCAGCCCTATCAGATCCTGTGCTGCAGATTACTACAGTTCTTGGCGAGAAGTTGGAATTTGTCCCTAAATTCAGATACCTGGGAGTATGGCTGGACCATAGGCTCTCCTTTATAGAGCACGTTGAAGAATTACTCAAAAAAATTACAACAGAGACTTGGCCTGTTCGTTAGGATAGCCCGCTTCTTAACTAGAGATGCCAAACTACAGCTGGTACAATCAACCTTTCTATCCTTGATAGATTATGCTGACATCCTCTACAGTCACTGTCCCATTTCCTACCTCACCAAACTTGACTTTATATCATAGAGCTTTGAGGTTCATCACAAGCCTGCCTTATTCCACTCACCACTGCTCCCTATATCAGTCAGTGGTAGGAGTTCTCTTCAATTCAGGTGTGATAAAAATGCTGCCTTATGAACCCTGATAGCCATCTCCAAACTGCCCCAATACATTACAGACTGTCTTCCTATAAAATCAATAGGCAATTATGCCCTGAGAAGTTGTAAATCTCTCCTACTGATGGTTCCTAAAGTTAACTCTTGCTTTGGCAGGGCTGCTATAAGCTTTACACTGTCCTCCTTGTGGAATAAATTGCAAAAAAAACTGAAACTGAGGTCACCCATCGGCATCTCATCTTTCAAGCTCTTATAGTCACGTCTCAGAAATGATCAGTGCAATTGTTTCCCATGACCATGAATTGTCATCATGCTAACCTGTACCATTTAACCATGAATGAATTACTTCTAGTGCTCGTCTCCTCCTTGGCCCTGGTCTGTCATCATGCTTTCATGTCACACCTTGATGCTTCTGTCCTTCCTTTGATACTGGTCTATCTTCCCGCTTTCTCCAGCCTTCTTTTCACGACTATATACTGCACTCATCCACAATCTACACGCAATCATACTATGAAAGTCCTAACTCCCCTTTCCCTCTCCCCATAGGTCCCCACCGTCACAGCAGTTCTACCTACCTATCCTTGGGACTTCACTTCTCACAATGTTTATCCTTCGCTTACATATTACATACCCCTCCTGGTACCCCATCTGCCATTAGTTGGTGGTTTTCCAAGCCATTTTCATAGCTAGTACTAGTGACTGCCCCTGGTAAATGAATGAACTGGTACTTCTATACAGAGAACATGGTTTATGTACAGTTGCATGGTTCAATGGTGGACCTGCCCCCTTGTATTTGAATCCTTCTCTGTTATGGCTTGCCTTGTCTTGTCTTCCTTTTATCATTTGACTCCCCTATTACTGCACCATTGTGTTTGTGTTTATATACTTATTTATATGTATTTATATGTTTTTATGATGAATGTTACCCGACCCTGTTCTAACCAGGTCCATCTTGTAAAAGAGCTCTGCTCAATGATGTTCGCCTGCATAAATAAAGATTTTGATTGATTCATTCACTCATTCATTTTCCTCAGTTTAGGCCTTTGCTATTCTGACTGCCTTTCCTGCTTCCTTCTGCCATAACTGGTACAGTTCTCTGTCCTGCTCCTTCTGTGTTTCCTTATACTTCCTAAATGCTATCTTTTTCTCCTAACCTTCCCCGCCACCTCTTTTGAGAACCATAGTGGCTTTTATTTTTCATTTTGATCTGTTTATTTGCTTCACGTAAAGGCTTGCTGCCTCTGTGATGGCAGTTTTGATGTTTCCTCATTGTTGCTCCACCCCTCCTTCTTGCCTGTTTGCTAGTGCTTTTCTAAGGCCCTCTTCCATTTTCCAAAGTCAGCCCTCCTGAAGTCCAGCACCCTCACTTTTGTATGGCTTGACTCTGCAGCCGAGTGTATCGTGAACCATACTGTTTGGTGGTCACTTGTTCCCAGATGGCTACCCACTTCTAGATCTGAGATCCTCTCACTGTTCCCATTTGAGAGTACAAGGTCTAAGATTGCTCCCTCCCAAGTGGGTTCCAGCACTAGCTGTCTGAGGCATGCCCCCATAGGGCATTGAGAATGGCCCTGCAGAAGAAAGAAGTGTGTAATTGCAACTTGTGATCTGGACCGAAGACTTGCTCTACAAGCGATTGGCCTGTCTGATGATAGAAATAGCCTCGGACTGAAAGGTTCATGCAGTGAAGCTGTAATTTGCAACCAGACTGTATCCAAACTGTGGCTTAGGGAAATAAGTGATTTAAATGCACTGAATGTGATTCGTGAGTGACGATTTGGTTCCCCATGGCAGAATCTTTTATGCCAGCTGGAGGCTTCACCAACAGAATAAACACAACCTTTTGCAGAACTGTTCATCATGCCACCTTGGCCTAGGCCGATTCCAATTCAGAGATCATCTGCGCGAAAGACCCATTTGGGGATTTGGCCCCCTGCTCATCACCATCAAACAGATAGTGACCACCAGGAGGTTAGTTGTGTCAGCCCTGCTTCCCCTTGCCTTCCAAATCATCAGCACAAGGTCTTCATCTCACCTGTCCTGCATCCTGGTCTGGGTAGCATGAGTACAATTCAGGGTAGCTCCCTGCAACAACAGCAGCAATCATTGAGTTCCATCTAAATGTTTTGTTCCAGGTTATTGCAAAGGACTGTGCCATCCAGCTCAGATTATAAATATTTGGGTTATGTACATGTTAACTGTCTTTCTTTTCCTAAGGGCCCCAACAACAGTTGCAATGCCGGCCACCCTGGGCAACCCTTCAGGCTAACCTGCACAACATACTGGGTACCCAAGGTTGTTGAACTGTTTAAAAGGGACTTACAGTGCATGCTGAACCAACCTGAGTTAAATCGGAGATCTACTCATTCTGCTAGATTCATGCCCCTCCCTTGTTCACTGCCCCTCAATAAATCTGATTGTTTTCACATTTAACCTGGCTAGTGTGCATATAATTAGTGGGCTACAGTGGTAATATTGTATTGTTGATCTCATTTTCCAGGGGTCTTCAGGGCAGTTGCAGCTGATCCAGCCCTGGTGGCAAGTGAAAGGGGTGTGAATATATAATTACTGCCATCTAGTGAATGTTAATGTACCATTCTGTTACTGTTTAGGCTACTAGAAGGGTTGGTGGGTGGTTATAGCATCCCCAAGAGCTATGCCAGAGCAGGTAAGCCACCCCAATTCCATTCCTCTGGGTGGAGGCACCCATTCACAGAATTCAGGCTCTTCAACCTGTGCACATCCATACAGGCAGGGGTAGTAGCCCATAGGATAGTGCCAGCAAGGGGTTACACTCATGCCACCTTTCCATCCTGTAGAATAATCTCCCCTTTCCCCCTGTTCCTCCTCTTCTTAAATCTCCTTCAAAACTCGGCTTCATCACCTGTCAACAAACACTTGCTCCTGCTACTAGCTTGTTCCTCTCTACTTGCTCCTCTCCTGCCTTTTTACATTTCCCCACCCTTGAACCCCTGCATATGCCACTACTACCCTCCTAGGCTGCTACTTATACAAGTGCACCTTTTGCCACATCTGCCTCACTTATTACTTCTTTTTCACCAACATTCATGTGTTAATTTGTGTCTTTGAACCTTAGCTCCTGACACTCCTCTACATTATTAGTATGTCATTTATGCTCTGTGCCATTTACATTTTGCTGTACTGCCCACCTCTCTGTAATTTCCCTGCCCCCCCCAGGTTATACTTGGAAAGGAGCTTCAGCTCAATATTCCTTTCCTAAGGCAACATGTTGTCAATAAATGACATTAAACAATTCCAATTCCAGTTTAATAAAACACATTCTTTACAACCTGAAGGTTAAAGATAAAACAACATATAACCACATTTAAACATACATACAAAAACAACAAAAATAACCACAGACAATACAAACTCATCATCTTGTAAAGGTTTATACTTCCCAAGGTATAAATCTATTTCATCCTCTTTCTAGACTTCAGCAAGGCATTTGACTCTGTTCCTCGTGAGGGCCTGTTGGATAAGCTGGGAGAAATGGGTGTGGGAACAGATGATCAGATGGATAGGCAAGTGGCTCCAGGACCGGACCCAGAGGGTCGTAGTTGGTGGGATAGTGTCATCCCCAAGGAGGGTCATTAGTGGGGTTCCACAGGGATCAATCCTTGGGCCCCTCCTGTTCAATGCCTACATCTCTGACATAAGGACAGGTATCAGGAGTGAGATGAGTCTCTTTGCAGATGACTCAAAACTGGGGGGTGGTGGTGGATGGGGAGGAGGGAGGTGGTGCTACAGGGGGACCTGGAGGCTTTGGAAAGATGGTCTAGAAAGTGGAAGCTGAGGTTCAATGCAGGGAAATGCAAGGTACTGCACCTGGGGGCCAGAAACCCAGGTCAAGTGTACACCCTGGGGGGGAGAAATGCTGCAAGTCTCAATGGCTGAGAGGGACCTGGGGGTGGTGGTGGATATCAAGATGAACAACTCGGAGACTTGTAGGAGGGCAGCAGCCAAGGCCCACAGGATGCTGGGATGCATCACTAGGGGGATCACCTCCAGAAGGAGGGAAGTGATACTCCCTCTGTATAACTGCTTGGTGAGGCTGCACCTCGAGTACTGCATGCAGTTTTGGAGGCCACACTTAAAGAGGGACATTAAACTCCTGGAGAGGGTCCAGAGGAGGGCAACCAAAATGATTTGGGGCTTGGGACAGGACCTATGGGGAGAGGCTCAAAAAACTAAATATGTACACATTGGAAGAGAGAAGGGACCGGGGACATGATAGAGGTCTTCAGGTACATGAAGGGGGTAAATAGGGAAGGAGCAGTCAGGGTGCTTCGAAGGAAGGAGGAGGGGTCAACTAGAGGGCATGGGTGGAAGCTGGAGGGGGGTAGATTCAAGGGAGAAAGGAGGAGGTGCTACTTCACTGAGAGGGTGGTGGAGCCATGGAATGCACTTCCCAGGGGGCTGGTGAAGGCAGAGATGGTGGAGGGGTTCAAGAGGGGGTGGGTGAGGTACAGGGGAAGGGTTCTGGAAGCAAAATCCAATGTAGCAAGAATATCCAGAACTGGGAAGGGAAAGCCAGAGAAGGCGAGGGAGGCAGCAAGGTCAGCTCCCAGGGTGGGGGCTGACCAAACGAGCAGACGCGAAAGACCGTTGAGCCTATTCTGCTGGCATTTTAGTATGTTAGCATGTTCCATACCTACAGAGTATTAGCAAAATGTTGACCTCAATCTAAAGACTACTGTACATCTTTGTTCTAAGACAAATACTATGATTTGATGGGGGATGGTATAGCTTGTGGCTTGTATTCTGCATACCATTAAAAAACTTCCATAACAAGGCAGTCCCAGTGGGAGAGTGGTTGTGTTTCTACCCCCCACACTGCTGACACATGTTCACAAACAGGCAATGGGGTTGCTCAGTGGGCTGCAGGCTGTGGAAGGTTTGTATGCCAGATGGCAGCTCTTCTTCCTTGAGGAGGGTGGACTCCAGTTGTGTTGCAGGTACTGCCACCTGGTGGAGGCCAGGCAACAGCACAATGGGAAAACACTTTGCAGGGACATGCTGGAGTGTGATGCATACCTCTCAACCTCCTGCCTCATAAATCAGGGACAAGGCTTAAAAAAAATCAGGGACAAAGGACCAAAATCAGGGACACTTCTTCAAAATTAGAGATATCCATTCAGGAAGCTGGTAGAATAAAGGGCTTAGTGTAAAATGCATTTTCTAAAGAAAAACAAGTCTGTAACTTTAATGTTTGACATTAGTTTTGCTTATAACCCCCGATGTTTGGTCACGGAAACACAATTTTTAGGAGGGACAGAGTAATATTTTGAGGCAAAATCAGGACAGTTGAAAGGTATGGGCGATGTGCTAGCATACACATCCATATGCTCCAGATCAGGGGGGGCAAATTGGTGTAAAAAGGCCAGACTACCTCATGCTGGCACCCCCACAGGTTTCTGCACATCAGACACTACTGGCCTTCCATCATATGATGTTCTGTGTAAGTGGTGGACAACTAGTAAGTCCATGAGAAGGATAATGATAGGGCTGGGGGTGCCATCAGGCAGACCCGGTGGAGAATAAAGTACTGATTAAAACAAAAAAGAAACTTCCTATAAGTTTCTAGTCTCCTGGTAGCAAGATGCAAAAGCCCCACAAACTTCCTTACAAAACCCACATTAGAATCACAGCCAAAGGTGATCTTAATAGCATGTCTTTGCAACAGTGTTTGAGAGTGACTGTCTTGGTGGGTAAATGAGGCGTGGCAGACAGGACTGTTGTATTCTAAAACAGCTCAGCCACTGACTTTATAAATTATCAACAAATCAAAAGAGCAAACTCCAGCTTGCTTTAAAACCAACAGACAATGTAACCTTTTAATGGTACCAACTGTCAGTTTAGAAATATGGTTAGACCATTAAGCCATGGAGGGGGGACTCTCTCAAGCACAGTCCCATCTGATAATATAATAGGAACATTATCTTCCCTCTGCCATTTTGTAGAGAAACACATTTCCTTAGATTTTCTGGGCTTAATTAACATAGCTTTGGTCCATTTATGTTGCCTATGACAGCCTGTATATTACTAGTGTCCCCATTTTCAGCAGTTTTGATAACAGCATTATCATCTACATATTTAATCAGATCACAACATGGATTACCATCCCTTTTGAGGTCATTCATAGTGATCAAAAAGAACAGAGGTCCCAGTTTGAACCTAGTACAGTACTCTCTACTGGGGATTTCAGTGAGGATGCCTAGATGATGAAGTTGTAGGCATAGGAGACAACTTTCATTTTTCCCGTGGGGGGGCTGAAAGATTGGCTGGGGGTCTGGAGCTGCCGAGGCCCCTGTAGTTTCTAGGATTTTTGTGCTCTGTGGTGCATTTGGGGGAGTTTACTGAATAGATTGCACAACATAATAAACACCATTTCAATGCAAGCCCATTACCCAAATTTGCTTTTATTATGTTGTTACCACCTTGTCCTACCACCCAGCAGGTGGTGGTGTCACTCACCTATCTTGTACCCTCCCCAGCTACTGGCACAGCCTCTGATGGTGTCACTTCTCCACCTTGACCCATTCCCCAGGGATTGTTTCAGACACTAGTGGTGTCACTTATAAACCTTGACTCCCTCCCCACCTACTGGCATATCCTTGGATATTGTCACTCACCACCTTGACCCACTCCCCAGCAATTGTTGTAGACACTAGTGGTGTCACTCACCCACCTTGACCCCCTTCCCACCTACTGGCACATTCTCTGATGTTGTCACTCACCACCTTGACTCACTCCCCAGCAAGTGTTGCAAACACTAGTGGTGGTGTCCCTCATCTGGTCACTTTTCTGTGCAGTATAAACTCCACATCTTTTCTCAATAAAATTAATTTGTCAAAAATATTGTTTGTCTGTTGTTTTATTAAAATTAAAATTGTCACCCACTTCTCACAGGCCAAGGGTATCTCTTCCTTGTAATATCCCTGCTCTGTGGAAAGTAGGTGGCATTTTAATAAAACACATACAATGTGTACTGTCAAAAGCCCACTGGCACACAGTATGGGGTGGCAGAGGTTGCTATTCAAAAATGAAGATGTATCCTGCTCTGTTATAAAATAAAGAAGTTCTTAATACCCAAGCACATTTTTATGTGATCTGATGGTGAAGCCTTCCAACAATATAGCAGCTTCCTCCTCACATCCTGAGTGATTGACAAGTCCAACATCAAAACTGCCCCCATATCTAAGTGACTGACAGACAAGCCTTACTTCACCACAGCTCCCCACATCTGAATGTCTGACAACCCATTATCACCAATACTCTGCATAAGTATGCTACCCAAGCTTGATGATCTAGGGAGAACCATCTAGGATCATTTCCAACCTAGAAAATGTAGGGTTGCAGTTTGGGACACTGGACTTCTTTGCTAGATGCAATGTGGTTGTAGCTTGGGGAGGGGCAGTCATAAGTAGAGAGATTGTACCCTTGAATGCCACCTCATAGTTATGGGTATGGACCCTTCCAGGTGTCATTCAAGGATATGACCCCCCTAATTATGACTGCCCCTCCCCAAGTGAAAAATGTCCAACCAAGTCACAGTCACACTGCATCTAGCAATGAAGCCCAGTGTCCAAAGCTGCAACCCTACATCATCTAGGTTGTATCCCCACATCATCAAGCTTAGGTAGCATGTACAGCAGTGTTGCTCTCCGGGGATGTGGAAGCAGGTCAAGTGCTTTTTTCTGAATACATTGTAAGCTTCCACTTTCAGCTTACTCATTTTTGTCTTTTTTTTCTTTATGTTCACCCTTCTGCCTACAGCATGTCCTTCTTGTAATCTCACAGTGTCTTCCTCTACACCAGTCAAACTGCATGAAGCTTGGCTGTTCATTCCAAAATTCTATGATATCTATACCCACCCTCAAGATTCAGAATGTCCATTCATTTGCTGCCATTGCCACCAGGGAGGAAGCAGCAACTTTTCTGTGTGGCAGCCAGTTGCAAGAAGTAATGCCAGTGGCATTACAGGTCAGGGTCAAATGGCATGGGAGAAGTCTTGGGCACATTATCTGGTACACTAACAGCATTTTCCACTGTTCTTCATTGTATGCATATGTAGCAGTGCCCAGGGTTGGTGTCCATCATTGCATGGTTAGCATCACTACCAATGGCACCACCACCACTACACCTTCTCCAAGGGCCACTAAGGTAACATCTCACCACTCAGGGAGTTACTTACTAACCCTCTCTGCCAGTCTCTGCACTACACATTCCAGGCTCAGGGGACGCACTACTGTTGCCAATGTGCCAAAGTAGTCTCCTACTGCTTGGCATCTATTTAATTATTTTGATATAACTTTATTGTTGTCCTTAGGTTAAAAGAAAATTATGCAAACCAAAGAGCCCTTCCATGTGGACACCTAAGCCCTCAAGTAAGTGTTATTAGCCCAAGCACATAAAGTAATTTTTGTGAAGCCCTTTAGAAAACACTTTTTAACATTTTACTAAATCTTCATTGTAGTCATTTATAGCAACTGCCTGTCACCATCTCGCAGGCAGCTATGCACTTCATTTGCTCACACCATGTAAAGGAAAATATTATTATCCCAAATCCGATATAAAATTTACCAGCAACATTTGCCATTCAGTAACCTCTGGATCTAAATACAAACAGACCTCCATTTGATACAAGGCTTTCACAGGCAGGCAACTGAAGGGAAAACAGATGGGTCAGAAGGGCAGTTAACAAGCACAGCATTAGCGTAACAGCTTGTATGTAATGTAGCTTCCCTGCTTACATTACCTCCCTATAAAAACACCCAGCTTCATATATAACTGTCTTAGTCTAGTTCCTTCTTGACATTGTTGTTCTGTTCATCAGTTATTCAGAACAGTCATGTTCGAATACAAGCTAATTCTAAAATAGTTAAATCAAATGTTGTCAGCTCCTCCACATGTCCCGAATAAATACTACTAAATCTTTCTAAATGTCCATAACTTAAGTAGCACTTGGCATGTGTCCCAGCCTGTACACTACAACAGCACAGCATGGCCTAATTTTTTTTCCTACAATTTAAGCATAAAATAATGAACTTGAACCATAACTATTTTGCTAATCAGTCACCAAAGGCATGATTTAATATTTCTATCAGTTAAGCACGGTACCATCCTTTTGATGCAAATGTTAAATTAATAAATAAAATGCTTATGAATTTAGTTGATTTTTAACAAAATATGGGTCATAACTCATAAGAGCATGGTCAACAAGAATGATCATTGTTAATTTGTCCAACTAATTTGTATTGGCATCATGCATGTTTCATCATCCTATATTTAAAACTATGAAATGTATATGAATTCATAATCTTCATTTTCCTTCATGACTATTTCAGACACCCACACCCCCATACTGATAATTACATCACATATTAATTAATTTTATGCCAATATCCCTTCAGTGTCTGCATAAACATCTTTCCACCCTTTCTGTATACTGTGGTATTGCCACTGATTACCCACGGTATGTATCTTATACAGTACATAGCACATAGTATAGCATGCCCCCCCCGTATATTTTACTTTTGGGGGCTTGGCCTCTTCTTAGTCTGGAACTGGAGGGAAGTAATCCTTGCCTTGGAAGCCATCCCTCTTCACTTTCCTAGAAGAGCCAGAGCCGAGTGCCATTTTTAACTACACCCACCACCACACTCACTCAATCACTGACTGTCTGTCTCTCTTCCCTCCTGAGTTCCTGCCACCACCACCACCAAGTAGCAGGTTAAACTTGTGGTTACATGGCACGCAGACAGAGTCCAGACTCCAGACTGCCTAGTAGTGCTACCAGTGCTCTATAGTCCAGGGGCTCCACCAATCAGTTAGCCTGCTGCCACATACCAGTGCCAACCAAGGCAAATAAGATTGCCCGAGCCCCATGATCCAGATCCAACCCCCCCCACAGGCTAAGGCTAGGACAGGAGCCTAGTACAGGACAGCTTATTTTCTCCACTGTTCCCCAGGCCGCAACACCCCCACCAACACAACACCCCCACAGCATGCCCACCACTACAAATTCAACCCCATCCCCAACATAGGCCACAAGTTCTGAATCTGAACCCAATATCCGAGGGTATGTGTGACTTCTGGTCTGCATCCTCGACTACTACTGCACATTGTTTCATTTTTTTATATACAGAAATTGGCCTGTGCTGCAACAAAATAAAGCTCTCTCCTCAGAGACAAGGAGTTAGCTCACCAGGGCAGTTCAAAGTTGAGTGTCTCTGACTCTGGCTCCCTATCTCCAACTTTACATCAAGAGGAAAGCAGACAGCGAGGCCAGGTGTCATTCTTCTCTCACCCCCAGCAGGCTTTGGACACTGCTGCAAACACTCTCTGCACCACACCACCATTCAGTCAGTGACTCACGGTGAGGACAGAACAGGTCGTCAACTGGTCAGTGTGGTGTGTCCTTCCTCTTCACTTCTTCTTCTTTGCCACTGCACCAGCAGCACCATGCTGAGGATCTCTCTCAGTCACACACTGAACTTGACCGGCCTGACAGCTCCCACACACACACACACACACACACACACTGCTAGCTACTATTGTAGTGTGTCACATACTACACAACACTACTGTGCCTCTATGAGCCTCCTCCAAGCACTTCTGTACTGCCAGACCACCACCGCACACGATTTCATGCCATTGTCAATCACCATCTGTTTGCATCAAAGGAAAACACACAAAAATGGTAGATCATGGTGCCAAACAGCAGACACCTACAGGATAAGGGCTGATGTGCATGCCCACTTCCCTTCACACCAGACCATGTAACTGGACCACCCCCCCATCACCCATCCACCAATGGGAGAGCATTTTTTCTTATATTAATAATGTGAGACCCAACTCTATGCCCCGGACAGCACCTGCCCTGCCCCCACTCACTCCTGCTCAAAAAAGGCTGCCAGAAGCAAGCAAACAAAAGTCTGGTCAGTTGGGCCCTGGGGAAGCAGAGCCCCCACTTTAACTTCCTGGAGGGGCTTTAGCCCCTCAGCCCCTTCCCACTGTAGTCAGCACCTATGGCTGCAGGGGTTCAATGACCACAATTCCATGTGGTTACAGATATACCTGGAGACCCATCACTCCAAGTTAAAAGCAAAGGTCCTAGACATCGGAAGGACAGATTTTGGGAAAATGGGTAAGCTACTCAGGGAAAGACTGGCTGAAGTAGGAAGGGTAAAGCGGGTGGAGATCAAATGGGGTATGATCAAGAGGAAGATGGCAGAGGTGACCAATAACTACATTAGGCAGGTGTGTAAGAAGTAAGCAATAATCCATGATAGGGTGTGTGGGTATTGGGGATTGATCAACATCCTGGGTGCATTGTGAGGCATGTGGTTGCAGGTGGAGTGCCCTCACATCGTTCCGGGGTGTTGATTAATCCCCAATACCATACACCCTGTCATAGGATATTGCGCTTATAACATGGGTGACTCCCATGTTGAAACATCAAAACCATGTGTCTGTAGCATGGAAAAAAATCTGCTTTCATGCATGTATCCTGCCACCCCACAAAGTAGTCCCATAGTTCACACACACTAGAATGTTCTGCAGTGCACAGAAGCACAGGAGCCATCAAGTAAGAACTCAGATCTCCATGCCTGCTACTTTTTTTGGAGCACACTGGTACAATATCTGGGAAATCAAGGAGAACACTCTTTCACAGACACACACATGGATATGCCAGGTCTCTCTCAGTCTGGAAGGGAAAGAGACAAGGGAAAGAAACCACACATGTTAGGAACTCAGATTGCACTGGATCCATGTTGCACTGTCTCTCCCTGCAGTCAAGGGCTGCTATATCGCTCTGTCCACAACACATGGATGAGGTATACCTGCTTGGAGAGCAGTGTGACCTACTGAAGATGAGTGCCATTGCAACCATCTCCAGTCTCTCCACAAATTAGTAGTACACTGTCAATAGTGAATGCAGGCTATTGGCACTGTGTGATAATAGTGAACCTCAGAAGTCACTACTGCAGGTCAGGAAAGACACCTGGCACCCTCATGACACATCCACATGGGAGGTTATTATGGCACTGTGGGTGTCAGAATGGGTACATCTGCTGTGTGTCCTGTGGTGTAAGAGAGCCAAGGGGGAGGCAGCAACGGTGGCAATGAACATGTGGGTGTCTGTCACACATGGGAACATAGGATGCTAGGGGGACGGGAAGTGATGCATGGAGAATGGGGATATGTGCAGCAGGCAGGTCTTGCTGATGGCAGCAGTAATGAGGCAGTGTGGATACTACTGTACCAGCCACCATAACTGCCAAATGGATTTCTTTGGGACCCTTCCAGTGGCTGCTGGGGAACAATGGAGCATGGCAATTTCCATTTTGCTGCAGGAAACACACTGCCACTAGTGGAAGGGTTTGATTGGGGATGGGCTGACACCAGGGACTGTACATGACTAGGGGAAGGTGCTGAGACACCAGAGTCAGGGATGGGATGTAAAGTCTACACTCAACCTGGGGCAACATGTTTACTTGTCAACTGGAGACTGGACACATTATCTTCTGCTCCTCTGGACAGCACAGCACACAAGAGAGGGCAGTTGCTGCTGCAGAAGCCTGCATTGTTGTGTATAGTCTGCTAACCACTGAGGTCTGGAAGATCCATCGGGAAGGTGGGTAGGTTTCAGTACTGGGCTGTTGAGGAGTGGGACTCAGACATGACCGGTGAGTGCAACAGAAAGGGATTAAGGCAGCCATGGCTTATCAGTCCTAGATGATGCATACTGGGGAGGGCTTGGATGGGCATACAGACTGTCACAGCAGTGCTTGCTGCAGTTAGAAAACAAATGGTTGCTTTTTACATTTGCTCCACCAGAGCAATAAAAATAGACCGGCTTAGAATAACTGATCTCTCCTATCACCTGCTCACATCAGCTGTGAGTATATCATGCATTAATGCATGGTCAGGTGCCAGGAGACCACAAATCATATCACTAGTTCACCTCTACCCATGTTATAATGGAAAGTACAGAAAACCAATTTGGTTTAACAAAGTGGTAGGTGATGTGGTTAATGCAGAGGGGCCAGCTTCCTGGAAGTTCAAGGGAGATCAGAATGAAAGTAATGGGGAGGAACTATTCAAAAAAACTAAAGGTGGCCAACAGGATGGTCAGGAAGACAAAGGCAGATTCAGAGGTATGAACTACTGAGGGGGTCAGGGAGGGAGGGGGAGAGAAAGCCTTCTTCCATTATGTTAAGGGAAAATGAAAGAGGGAATTATCAAGATGAAGTGTGGTAGCAGATAGGTAGAGGACGACAGCAACAAACATTTGCCAATGCTGAATGTTTGCTTGCTGGTATTAGCATTGGAAATGCAGGAGTTAGACAGATGAAGAATAGGAATTGCAGTGAAGTACTGAACTTCATGCCAGCCCCACCTCCACCCTGCAGAGACGGACAGGCATTGGGTTATGTGTTTGGGTCATCTCCCATGATGTTCATGCCATGTCACCTCACCCTATCCTGCAGACACCAACACATGTTGAGGTGTGCCTTGGGGTGTTTGGCTTTATAGTCACCCCAGTCCATAAGGACATAAGCTGAAATGGTTGCAGTATAGGAAAATGGGGTGAACTCTGGGGCCGAAGAGTCCAAGGCACAAGACGATGCCTGTCACTGGCTGGGGGTTGGATGCCATGAGCATTACAGTCGGCAATCCAAAGGCACACCCCTGATGCCTGTCAGTCTGTACAAGGTGGGACATTACTGTTAGAAACCCTAACACCCCTGGCATGTGTTGGTATTTGCACTATAAATTTTCAGTATGGCCTTTTTGTGACCCCACCTCATGAAAGCATTTGGGACCTCTTCTCATGAAGAGCAGCACTGTGATTTTGTTAATGTGTCCCAAACTTTGAGTTCCCACAGTGACCTTGCCAATCTGTGCCAGATGTATGAAAACACAGATCGGGCAGGATGTGAAGAATGACAGCTGTACCATCCATCGGGAGATGTGAAGAGATGGCAATGTTGAAAATCTGTAGTGGACATATTAAAAATGCTTGCACTTCCGAGCCTACGTGGAAACTGCACAACGCATGCGCGTAACACAGTTATTTAGTGAAATTATTTAAACAAATTTTCAATTTAGGCATTTTGTGACCTCTGCTCATGATCACTTGCACTATGATTTTCTTAATCTGTCCCGAACATTGATTTCCCACAGTGACCGCACTATTCTGCGCCAGATGTGTAAATGCATATTTTGGGCAGAATATGAAAAATGCCAGCTGTACTGTTCATAAGATGGTGTGAAAAAATAGCAATGTTTAAAATCTGGAGTGAAAATTTTACAAATGCATGAAATTATGAGGGTGAGTGGAAATTGCACAACGTACACTCGTAACAATTTATGGACTTTTGTCACCAAATTTTCAACATAGGCATTTTAGCACCTCTGCTCATGAACAGTGACACTGTGATTTTTTTAAAATCTGTCCCGAACACTGACTTCCCACAGCGACTTTGCTATTATGTGCTGGAAGTGCAAAAACACATTTCGGCCAGGATGTGAAAAATGACAGCTGTACTGTTCATAAGGAGGTCTGAAAAAAATGAAAATGGTGAAAATTTAGAGTGAAAACACTACAAATTTGCAAAGTTATGAGGGTGCATGGAAACTTTACAACACATGCTCGTAACACAGTCATTTTTTTTAGACATTTGTCACCAAATTTTCCACTTAGGCATTTTAGGACCTCTGCTCATGAACAGTGTTACTGTGATTTTGTTAATGTGTCCTGAACACTGATTTCCCACTGTGACCGCGCTACTCTGCGCTGGAAGTATGAAAACACATTTCAACCAGGATGTGAAAAATTACAGCTGTACTGTTCATAGGGAGGTGTGCAAAAATGTCTATGTTGAAAATCTGGAGTGAAAATATTATAAATTCGCAAAGTTATGAGCGTGCGCGTAACTGCATAGCGCATGCTATTAACTCAGTCATTTTATGGACTTTCGTCAGCAAATTTTCAACATAGGCATTTTAGGACCTCTGCTCATGAACATAGTCACTGTGATTTTCTTAATGTGTCCTGAACACTGATTTCCCACAGCGACCACGCTACTCTGCGCCAGAAGTATGAAAACACATTTTGGCCAGGATATGAAAAATTACAGCTGTACTGTTCATGTGAAGGTGTGCAAAAATGCCAATATTGAAAATCTGGAGTGAAAATATTACAGATTTGCGAAGTTACAAGCGTGCGTGGAAACTGCACAACGCACGCTCATAAAACAGTCATTTTGGGGAATTTATTTCACCAAATTTGCAACATAGGCTTTTTTGAGAGCCCACTTCATGAACAGTGGCACTGTCATTTCATTTATCATCCCAAAACATGATTCCGTGCAGTGACCGCAAAATCACCTTTCGGGGCTGAATAACACCATGACAGTGACTGAATTCATGTGAAAGGGTCCCAATCACCTCATGTTGAAAATTTAGTGCCAAAATTCCTAAAAATGCCTGAGATATGCACCAAAATTGAAAAAACCCTATTTATGCCATTATACAGCTTACGGGCATTTTTTTCAGTTCGCAGTCAGCTTTGAAGAGTGCAGACGTGTTCTCAGTCCACTGAAGATTGTTGCACTGGGCTCCAGTGGTGAGTATGGGGTGAGGGGAGTGTGGGGAGGTAGGGTGCACAGTGGGTGGATGCGGGTTTGGGAAGGGGATCTGACTGGCGTGGGTCCATTTCCTTTCTTTCAGGGACAGAATAAAAAAGACGTCGCGGGAAGTTTTTTTTTTTGCAGGGCTTTTTGTCACACTGGGGTGGGCTCCCAGTGTGCCACCTGCCTTTTTAGGGTGGGAGACTTAAATGACAGGGATTGGGCCCCCTCTGGCAAAGGACGACTGTTTGGGGGGGCATGATGCTGAGAGGGACTGGGCTCCCTTGTCGGCAAATTAATTGGACCGGGGGCATGCCGACGGGGATTGGGCACCCCAGTCAGTCAGCTTTCCCTCCACCACCATGTTTATGGATATGTTACACCAGGCAAGGTAGCGCCCTGCAGTGACGGGTCATTCCCTCATTGCAGCATAATGGCTGACACTGCAATGATGAGGCGGCCCCTCATTGCAGTAGCCAAATCATTTCAACTTGGTGGCACTTATGCAAAACCAGTGTCATCAGGACACTGAGCCTGCATTAGGTGAACAGTGCCAAGTCCACAAATGCAGTGCCTGCATTGGCTGCCGCAGTGCCGCACCTCCACAACCCGCTTCTCTCCTAAGCTGCCACATCATGTTTGTTGCGCATGCACAAGCAAACATAAAAAAGCAGATATCCTGAATGAATATTTTTATATGAACATACAAATCTGCCAGCAGAAACAGACCACCCAGTATATCAATGTCTGCCCAAGTGTGCAGATAGTCCCCTAGGCTGCAGCTGTCCCAGCCCTCTCCCCATCTGTCATTCCCATGATGGCCTCAGCCCCCTCCACCCAGACCCTCCCTTGTGCTCTGTCCCATGCCCTCTTAAAACTTCCTATTGTCTTACATGATACCATCCGCTCTGGGAGAGCATTTCATAATGACACCACCCTCTCCATGAAGTAGTTCCTCCTTATATCCTTCCTAAATCTTCCATTCTCCAGTCTTAGTCTGTGCCCCCTCATGTCCCTACCCTTCCTCAGTTTAAACACCCCTTCAGTGCTAACTTTGTTTATTCCCCTCAAATACTTGAACATTTCAATCATATCTCCCTTTCCATTCTCTCCTTTACCGTGTACATATTCAACTCATTCAGCCTGTCCTCATAGGCCTTGCCCCCCCATCCCCTGTAACATTTTTGTTGCCCTCCATTGTACGCCTTCCAGTAAATTAATATCTCTCTTCAGATATGGCTACCTGTACTGCACACAGTACTCCAAGTGCAGTCTGACCAAAGATCTATAGAGAGGCAGGATCACCTCCCTATGCTTTGATGATAAACCCCTTGCGATACAGCCCAGCATCCTGTTCACCTTAGCTGCTACTTTCCTGCATTAGGAAGAATTGTTCATCCTCCCTGTTACCAACACCTAGGTCCTTCTTCTCCTCAGTGATCCCCACTCTCACCCATCCCAACCAACAGTCCCTTCTTGGGTTCCTTGCCCCAAAGTGTATATCCTTGCACTTTTTTGCATTGAATCCCAGCTGCCACTTCTCTGACCATACCTCCAGTTTGGTAAGGTCCCCTTTTAGTTGTTTCCATCCATCCTTTTCATCCACCACTGCCCCCATTTTGGTATAGTCTGCAAATAGAGGAACCCTGCTCCTAACTCCATGTGCAATATCTGCGATAAAGAGCCCAAATAGCACCAAGCCCAGCACTGAGCCCTGCGGCACACAGCTCATCACCGGCCTAGGTGTCAAGAGCTCCCCCCCACTACCACCTGTTGCAGCCTCCCCTGCAGCCAGTTCCTTATCCAGTTTGTCAGCTTTGTCCCCAGCCCCACAACAGTCAGCTTCCCCCCCAGCCTTCCATGAGGTACTGAACTGAAGGCCTTGCTGAAGTTCAAGTATAGGACATCTACAGCATTGCCCATATCCAGCCGTCTTGTTTCCCAGTCATGCTATTCTATTAGATTGGTCTGACAAGACCTCCCCATGATGAGCCCGTGCTGCCACCCATCCTGGAGATCATTACCCTCAAGGAACAACACCAGCCTCTCCTTCAGTATCATCTCCATAAGTTTACCCACTATGGAAGTGAGACTGACAGGCTGATAATTTCCAGGCTCATCCCTAGGGCCACTCTTGTGTATAGGCACCATATGAGCCACCCTCCAGTCCTGAGGCACCCATCCCATGTCCAGAAAGGTGCTGAACAGGTCTGCCAGTGGCTCGGTCAACACCTCCACCATCTCCCTCAGCACTCTGGGGGTGGATGCCATCATGACCTGGTGCCTTGTCCTCCCTTAATGCCCCTTAGACCATCTAGTACTCTACTCCCCTAGATCATTCTGTCTGTCATTTTCTCCCCTCCCATCCCCCACCCTCCCAGTCCATGGTGGTAGTGGACCATCCTTCTCCTTTGTGAAAATGGAGCAAAAGTATTCATTTAGTACTTCCGCTTGTTCCTCTCCTTTTTACACCCACTCTTCTCCCCACTTTAGCTTCACTATATGATCTCTGCACTTCCTCTTTTCCCTGACATATCTAACAAGTCCTCCCCTCCCTTGATGCCCTGCACTAACCTTAGCTCCCTGGAGGCCTTGGATATACTCACTTACTTGGTCATCTCCTTGGGCTAATTCACATAAGCCTCTCTGTCCTCTTCCTTCCTTATTCTCCTGAACTTCTGGTATGCAGCTCTCTTTGCCCTCACCCCCTCCAACACTTCTCTGTTCAGTCAGCATGGTTCTTTGGCTCTGCACTTCTTGCTCTTTGTCCTGGTACCAGCTTCTGTAGCCTCTGTTAGCCCAGTTTTAATAATTTCCCAATTTTGCTGTGAATCCACCTCTGGCCTAATACCCTGAAGTCTCCCTTGCAGTATTTCTCTCATCCTCCCGAAGTCCACCCTCCTAAAAATCAACCACCTTTGTTACTGTGCCTCCAGACTCCCTGCCCAACTTGAGAGTGAACCACACTGTTTGGTGGTCACTAGCAGCTAATGGGTCTTCCACCCTTATTTCCCTCACTGCCTCCCCATTTAATTTTTTTTATTATTATTATTTGGTAACCAGGTAAGGTCCACTGGGCACAAGTGCCTGTTTTCAGGGGTAACTCAGGATCACTTGGGAAGTTAAGTGACTTGCACAGAGTCACACAGTATGCAAGTAGAGATTGTGGGAATTAAACCCATGTCTGGTGAAGTCACGAGCGTACATAGAAACTGTGCAACGCACACCCGTAATGTAATTAGTTTGGGGATTTTTTACAGCAGATTGTCAACACAGGCATTTTGGGATCTCCGATCATGAACAGTGTCACTGTGATTTTCTTTATCTGTCCCGAACAATGATTTCCCACAGCGACCACGCATCTCTCCGCTGAAAGTGTGAAAACACATTTCGGCTATGTTGTGAAAAATGACAGCTGTACTCTTCATAAGGAAATGTGGAAAAATGCCACTGGTGAAAATCTGGACTGAAAATATTACAAAGTCATGAACTTACGATGGTGCGTGGAAACTGCGCAATGCTCACTCATAACACAGTCATTTTATGGACTTTTGTCACCAAATTTTCAACATAGCCATTTTAAGACCTCTGCTCATGAACAGTGTAACTGTTATTTTCTTAATGTGTCCCATACATTGATTTCGCACACTGACTGCGCCATTGTACGCTACATGGGCGGAAACACGTTTTGGGCAAGATGTGAAAAATGACAGCTGCACGGCTCATAAGGAAGTGTAATAAAATGGCAATTTTGGAAATCTAGAGTGAAAATATTGAAAATTTGCAAACTTACGAGCGTGCGTAGGAACTGCGCAAGGCGCTCGTAAAACAGTCATTTTTAGGAATTTTTTCACCAAATTTTCAACATAGCAATTTTAAGACCTCTGCTCATTAACAGTGTCACTGTGATTTTCTTAATGTGTCCCATACATTGATTTTGCACAATCGATTGTGCCATTGTGTGCTACTTCCATGAAACACGCTTTGGGCAAGATGTGAAAATGACAGCTGTACTGTTCATAAGGAGGTGTGGTAAAATGGCAATGTTGAAAATCTGGAGGAAAATATTGAAAATTCACAAACTTACGAGTGTAGTAGGGAACTGCAATGCATGCTCGTAAAACAGTCATTTTTAGGAATTTTTCCACCAAATTTTCAACATAGGCTTTTTGAGAGCCCACCTTATGAACAGTGGCAGTGTCATTTCATTACTCGGTCCCAAAAGGTGATTTCACAAGACTGATTAACGCCATGACAGTGAGATCATTCATGAGAAGGGGTCCCCAAAATCCCATGTTGAAAATTTGGTGCAAAAATTCCAAAAAATGCCTGAGATATGCAGCAAAGTTGAAAACCCCCTATCTATCCTATTATACAGCTTACCGGCATTTCCTCAGTTCACGGTTGGCTTTGAAGAATGCAGACGTGTTCCCGGTCCACTGAAGATCGTCGCATTGGAGTCCAGAGGTAAGTATGGGGTATGGGGGTGTGGGGAGGCAGGGTGCGAGTGGGTGGCGCGGTGGGGACAGAGACACCGAGGGACTGTTTTTGAGTTTCAGGTGTTTTTTAGATGACAATGACATGGGATGTTTGCTACGCTGGGGTGGGCTCCCAGCATGGAACAAGGCGGCTGGTGGGGCGTGGAGCCGATGGGGATTGGGCACCCCCGTCGGTGGTAGCATGTGTTGCCATGCTGGAGTGGGCTCTGATGTGGCACCCTGTAAGCTGAGGGGTGGGAACCAGTGGAGCAGTTAGGCACCCCGTCGGCTATACTGATGTGTATTGCGCTGGGGTGGGCACCCAGCATGGCATATAGAACTCTATTTGGGGCCAGCACATCGGATTGGGCACCCCCTGTCAGCTACACAGTGTGTGTGGGGGGCGAGCAGTCAGTATGCATGCGTGTGTGTGTGAGGGAAGCATGCATCAGAAGGCGATATCTTATCGCTGCTCACTGAAGCGTAGCTCCCCCTTTCAACTGTACGCCATTGCATTTTGGACTGGTCATGGACAGCTCGAGCAGGCATTGGAGAATTGCGGCTGCACCTGCAAACACACTGCCTGAATTGGAAGGGGGCTGCCACACCTCCGAAAACTCGGATGATGGCACTATGTTTCTTGAACATGTGTGCAAGCAAACATAAAAAGGAAGGAATGTTTTCAACATTTTCTGTTTTATAAGATCCCCATACTTCAGCCCCATACATAAGAACGGGGGCGATTTTTTGCTGCCCTGCTTTAAGTGCTGGGGTTATTGTATTTCCTCCATTTTTTAAACTAAACTGCAATACTGCTTTTGCTGCTAATTTAGCCTTCATATTCTGGTCACATACATGTTGTGACAAATTAGAGGAAGATACAAATTTGATCCCAAGGTATTGATATTTATTTACTATTTATATTTTATCATCCCTCAAAAAAAATGCTTTTTATTGAATGAACAGTTACCAAATATCATTATTATTTTTTAGTTCAAGTTCTAAACATTTATTTTGAGAAATATTATTCTTTTTTTTGTAATCCTGATGCAGTCAAAGAAAAAAATCACTATATCGTCTACATATGCCAATGTACGTAATGGCAATTCATTGATTTTTGGGGAGTCCAATAAATTTGTTTCCTTGAATTCTAATAATGTACTAATATAAAGATTAAATAATAATGGCGCCAATAGGCAACCTTGTTTGACTCCCCTTTGTGTTTGAAAGTATTGTGTTAAGTTTCTGCTATTATTATATCTTATTGATATTAGTGTATTGGTGTATAATAAGCAAATCAGAAGCAATAAAGAATGATCAATACCCATATCAATTAATATTTTCCAGAGTTTAGATCTGTTTATGAAATCAAATGCTGATGAAAAATCAACATATAAAGGAAATAGTTTAATTTTCCTTATATGTATGTATTTTTCAATTATAAGACTAAATACAAATATATTGGGCCAGATATTCAAAGGGGTTGCACCTAGTACAACTGAGTTGCACCAGTGCAACCCCAGAAATGATCCCTGGGACAGTATTCAAAGGAGGGACTTGTGCAGCACAAGTTCAGATTGCACTGGGGGGCCAAAAGATAATGTATGTGGTGCATCTCCCTGGGGGGGGTGGCATGCCCATGCATATGTGGTACATCCCGATATTCAGCCTGGGATATGCGGTGCATATGCCTGCATAACCCTGGGATGCACCACATACCTGGGCTCCAAGCTGAGCCTGCAAAAAATGGCTCAAATGGTGGTCACCCACAGGTGAGCTGCTGCACTGCAAGGTGCAACACAGCTGCTGCCAGCCGTGGGTGGCCACCCACCCACCCAGAACACTGTGCAGAAGCACCCACATCTTCCCAGGTGGTCTAGTAGACCCTCACCCTCCCTGTAGCCCCAACCACTGTAAAAGAAATATAGAAATCCTCCCTGGTAGTCTAGTGGCATGACCCACCCTCCTGTAGCACCAGTTGTAAAATACAAATTTGCATTCTCCCTGGTAGTCTAGTGGCATCCCCCACCCTCCTGATGCTCCGATCTCTGTGAAATACATATTTTAATTCCCCCTGGTAGTCTAGTGGTCTGCCCACCCCTCCCATAGCTGCGATGCCCATAAAATAATATTTCTTCTTCTCCTCTGGTAGTCTAGGGTAACCCCCACCCGGCTGTATCCCTGATCACCTGTATGAGCACTGGAAATATTTCCCTGGTGGTCCAGTGGCACCCCCATCCCCCACAAACACAGGACCCCCTGCTCACTCAGCTTCCATGTGTCATCAGCAAGCAGCGGCAAACCCACCTGCGTACCACTGCCTGTAGTCTGGGTAAAACCTCCCAGAAATGGTGGTCTTGATGGAAGAGGGATGCCTGGATATTGTGGCAGTCACAGAAACATGGTACACAGAGAACCATGACTGGTATGTCAACATACCAGGGTGCACAATCTACAGGAGGGACAGGGAGGGAAGATGAGGAGGAGTAGTAGCTCTCTATGTAAGGGAAGGGATCAAAGCAACAGATCGAAACAACAGAACTAAAGGGTAAACAGGGAGGAGAGGAGGCACTGTGGGTCACCCTAGAGACTGGAAATGGCACCACAATCTGCACAGGGGTTGTATACAGACCCCATCTCAATGGGAGGAAATGGACAAGGAAATGATAGAAGGCATCTTTAGGATGGCAGAGAAAGGGGAGATATTGCTGATGGGGGACCTGAATATGCCAGATGTTAACTGGAGCACCTTCATTGTAGCCACATCCAAGAGCAGGACCATTCTCAATGCCCTACAGGGGGCATGCCTCAGACAGCTAGTTTTGGAACCCACTCGAGAGGGAGCAATCTTAGACCTGGTACTCTCAAATGGGGATGGCGAGAGTATCTCTGATGTAGAAGTGGGTAGCCATCTGGGAACAAACGAACACCAAACAGTGTGGTTCACAATAAACTTAGCTGTAGAGTCAAGCCATACAAAACTGAAGGTACTGGATTTCAGGAGGGCTGATTTTGTCAAAATGGAAGAGTACCTCAGAAAAGCACAAGCAAACAGGCAAGAAGGTGGGGTGGAGCAACAATGGGGAAATATCAAAACTGCCATCACAGAGGCAACAAGCCTTTGTGTCAAGGAAATAAATCAAAATGAAAGAAAAAAACACTATGGTTCTAAAAAGAAGTGGCGGGGAAGGTTAGGGAGAAAATATAGCATTCAGGAAGTATAAGGAAACACAAAAGGAGCAGGACAGAGAACTGTACCTGTTAAAGCAGAAGGAAGTGGGAAAGACAGTCAGAACAGCAAAGGCCCAAACCGAGGAAAAGATAGCCAACTCGGTTAAGAAGGGGGATAAACCTTTTATAGGTATATTAGGGAGCAAAAAAGACTAAGGCAGGGATACTGAGGCTGAATAAAGAGGAAGGTGGTTGGGCAGAGAGGGACAGGGACACTGAATGAATACTTCTGATCAGTATTCACAATGGAAGAGCAGGGGGAAGATACCTAATCCAGTCAATAGAAGCACTCTGGATGGGGGGGTTGATATTAGTCCTTTCACAGAAGAAAGGATTCTGAAAGAACTCTTAAAACTGAAGGTGGATAAAGCAATTGGGCCTGATGGGATTCACCCCAGAATTCTAAAAGAACTAAGGGAAGAACTAGTAACACCACTGACTACCTTTTTTAATAAATCATAGAAACATAGAAACATAGAAGCTTGATGGCAGATAAGGACTGCAAGGCCCATCCAGTCTGCCCATTTCTTTTTCTACCTTATAAATGTGCCATCGACCTTTGCTCTGTCAGTGGCCTATCTATTCATACTCATTTGTATTGCTCCCTTATGCCTATCCCATGCCTGTTTGAAGCCCTGCACTGTATTCATAGCCACCACTTCCTGAGGTAGGCCATTCCATGCATCCACCACCCTTTCTGTGAAAAAGAATTTCCTCACATTCCCCCTTAATCGGCCTCCCTCTAATCTCATGCTGTGTCCTCTTGTCCTGCCATTTCTCTTATATTTAAACATGTTAGACTCTTTCACCTTGTTAATGCCCTTAAGGTGTTTGAATGCCTCAATCATATCACCTCTCTCCCTCCTTTGCTCAAGGGTATACATATTGAGCTCTGTTAATCTGTCCTCATATGTCTTCTGATGCAGTCCCTGCACCATTTTGGTTGCCCTTCTCTGGACTGCCTCAATTTGGTTAATGTCCTTGTGAAGGTGTGGCCTCCAATACTGCATGCAGTACTCCAGATGGGGCCTAACCAGTGTCTTGTAAAGAAGGATTATTACCTCCCTCTTACGACTTGTGAGACCCCTACTAATACACCCTAACATCCCCCTAGCCTTACCTACTGCTTTAGAGGTCTGCTTGGATGATTTCAGGTCATCAGTGATGATGATGCCCAAGTCTCTTTCTTCCTTTGTGACTGCTAGCAACTCCCCTCCCAGCCTATAGGTGGCTTCAGGGTTTCTCTTCCCTATGTGCATGATCTTGCACTTCTTTGCATTAAATCCAGTTGCCACTCTTCTGACCATTTTGCTAGTTTATCCAGATCCTTCTCATTCTGTCCACCCCATCTGGATCATCTACTCTGTTGCAGATCTTGGTGTCATCTGCAAACAGACAAGCCTTGACCTCTAGTCCATCTGCAAGGTCACTAATGAAGATGTTGAAGAGGACTGGCCCTAGGATTGATCCCTGAGGTACCCCACTTGTGACTTGCATCTCTTCTGACTGTATAACATTTACCACCACTTTCTGTTTTCTGCCCATCAACCAGTTTGCCACCCAGTTGATCAACTTCTGACCCACCCCAAGCCTACCCAGCTTATTTATCAATCTTCTATGTGGAACAGTGTCAAAAGCTTTGCTGAAGTCAAGGAAGGTGACATCAACTGCTCCCCCTTGGTCCACCACTCTGGTTACCCAGTCAAAGAAATCTATGAGATTAGTTTGACAGGACCTTCCTTTTGTAAACCCATGCTGTCTTGGATCCTGTGCCCCTATGGATTCCAGGTGTTGCACTATCCTTTCCTTAAGGAGTGCCTCCATAATCTTGCCCACTACTGAGGTAAGATTGACTGGTCTGTAGTTCCCTGCCTCCTCCCTGCTACCACTCTTGTGGAGCGGGATCACATGAGCCCTTCTCCAGTCTTCTGGGACCTCTCCTGTGCTCAGAGACTCACTAAACAGTTCTGCTAATGGCTCTGCTAGTTCCACCTTTAGCTCCTTAAGTACCCTGGGATGTATGCAATCAGGTCCCATTGCCTTATCCACCCTGAGCTTAGCAAGCTCTTGTAGGACCCTTTCTTTTGTGAAGGGAGTAGTGCTCACCTCCCTCCCCCATGTCCATGGTGCTGAGCTGTTGGCCCTGCCCTACCTTCTCTTCAGTAAATACTGAGCAAAAGTATCTATTTAGGATAGATGCTTTTACATGGTCCTCCTCCTCACATGCTCCCTTTTCTCCATTAAGCTTAGCAATACCCCCTCTGGACCTTCTTCTTTCACTAATGTATCTATAGAAAGTCTTGTCATGTTCTTTTACTGTTCATGCTAGTGTTTCCTCAGTTTGGGACTTTGTCTGCCTTACTGCCTTCCCTGCTTCCCTTAGGGCAGTTTGGTATGCCTCCCTATCTTCATCCCGCTGTGTTCCCTTATATTTCCTGAAGGCCAGCCTTTGGCTCTGACCTTTTCTGCTACTGTATTTGAGAACCAGAGTGGTTTCCTTCTTCTTTGCACTTCCTTTTCTGTCTAACACAATGGGATGTTGCTTCAAGTATTGCATCCTTAATGCTTGCCCACTTTGCCTGTACCCCCTCACCTGTGTTTCTTTTTGCCAGGGCTAGCTTAACTCTGTTGGTCATCTTATCAAAGTCAGCTCCTCTGAAGTCCTATATTTTTGCCTTGGAATGGATGATTTAGATGTGGTACCCCACTAGTATGGAGTGGGAGGATGGTGTGGTACCTGAGGACTGGAGGAGGGCAGATGTGATGTCCTTCACAAAAGTGGGAGCAAGACAGAGGCGGAAACTACAGATCTGTCAGGTTGACCTCAGTGGTAGGGAAAATTATGGAATCACTTCTGAAGGAAAGAATTGTTGAGTACCTAGAGGCCAGTGGGGCACAGGACCCAAGGCAGCATGGATTCACAGCAGCAAGGTCATGTCAGATAAATCTAATTGATTTCTTTGACTGGGTGACTAGTAGACCAGAGAGGGGCTGTGGACATGGCCTACCTAGACTTTAGCAAGGCATTTGACACAGTCGCACACAAAAGATTAATAAACGGATTAGCCAGACTCAGAGTGGGTCCCAGGGTGGTAGCCTGGGTAAAACACAGGCTGAACAACAGGACACAGAGGGCAATAGTAAATGGATTCCACAGTGAAGAATGGGAGGTTACTAGTGGGGTACCACAGGGTTCAGTACTGGGGCCGGTCCTTTTTAATGTCTTTATAAGTGACATTGCAGAGGGACTGGAAGGAAAAGTATGTTTCTTTGCAGATGACACAAAGATCTGCAACAGGGATGATAAACTAGGTGGGATGGAAAGAATGAAAAGGGACTTGGCAAGGTTGGAGGAATGGCCAAATGTATGCAGCTTAGATTCAACATAAAGAAGTGCAAAGTAATGCACCTGGGAAACAAAAACCCAGGGGAAGAGTACACAATGTGGGGTAAGATACTGACAACAACAAAAATGGGAAGGGACCTGGGGGTAGTCATATCAGATGACCTAAAGGTGGGCCAGCAATGTGAGAAGGCATTAAGGAGGGCTGGAGCAATGCTGGGATGTATAGGAAGAGGCATCTCCAGTAGAAAACAGGAAGTTGTTGGCCCTCCATACAGACAGTTGGTAAAACCACATCTGGAGTACTGTGTATAGTTCTCTGCAAAGACATAGACAGGGTGGAGGCTGTCCAGAGGAGGGCAACCAAAATGGTGCAGGGTCTGCACCGGAAAACATATGAAGAAAGACTAAAAGAACTTAAGATGTATAGCCTTGAGGGAAGGAGGGAGAGAGGGGACATGATAGAAACTTTCAAATACCTCAAGAGAATAAACAAAGTCCAAGAGGGTAGCATCCTTCAGAAAAAGAGATGTGCAAAAACAAGGGGGCACAATTTGAAGATAGAGATGGGACGGCTCAGAGGTAATGTGAAGAAGTATTTCTTCACAGAGAGGGTTGTAGATGCATGGAACAGCCTTCCTGAGGAGGTCATAGAGCCAAAAACAGTGGGGGAATTCAAGAATGCATGGGACAGACTTAAGGCAGTTCTAGTGGGGGGTAGGAGGAAGTAGGCTGTTGGTTAACTAGGATCTGCAGCTTATCCATTAGGTAGGGAAATGGGCAGAGTTGGTGAGCCAAGTGGTCCTTATCTGCTATCAGATTCTGCAGCTGCCTGCCGAATGACTGCTTACAGTATCAGCTGTAAGCCCAATGGTCCACACTGTTGACCAGTGGGCTTGCAGTGCATACTGTAATAGTCATTCACAAATATGTGAATGAATAACTATTATAATATGCACCAATGGGCTTACAGCTGATACTGTGAGCTGTCATTTGGTAGGCAGCCGTGGAGGTATGTGGGTGGGTTTGCTGCTGCCCACTAATGATGGGGGAGCTGGGTGGGCAGGAGGTCCTGTGTGGGTGGGGGGTGGGGTGCCACTGGAGCACCAGGAAAATATTTCAGTGCTCATACAGGTGACTGTGGATATGGGTGGGATGGGGTTACGACTAGACTACCAGGGAAGAAGAAATATTATTTTATGGGTATCACAGCTACAAGAGTGGTTGGGGACCACTAGACTATCAGGGTGGATTTAAATATGTATTTCACACAGGATCAGAGCATCGGGAGGGGTGGGGGACCACTAGACTACCGGAGGGGATTTCAATGATTATTTCATGGGGATCTGAGCATCGGGAGGGTGGGAGATGCCACTAGACTCCCAGAGAAGATTTATATCTTTATTGTATGTTGATTGGGGCTACGCGGGAGGGCGTGCCACTAGACTACCAGAGGGATGTCAATATTCATTTTACATGATCGGGGCTACAGGAGGGAGGGGGTGTCACTAGACCCCCTCTGGCAGCACCACATGCTGTGCAGGGAACCATACGCATTTCACTGGCCTGCCCTGCACAACTAATGCAAATGAGGCCATAATGACATTCAAATGGTCCCATTTGTGCCTTGCATATATTTTATGGCTCCATTTGCATACTGTTGGCTGAATATCAGGACTTTGCGCACAGCATAACTCTGTTGCACTAGCGCAGGTCCCATTCCTGGTATTGAGCCCTGTCTGGGGGGACTGTGCTAGCGCATCATATTTGCGCAGTGCACATTACCTGATATTTTCAGAGAAGATGTGCCATTGCTCATCCCTTTTGAATATATCCCTGGGTTTCACCAGCGCAACACAGTTGCACTGCGCAACTGCATGCATCATTGCTGGGTGCAACTCTGAATATCAGAGCCATTGTCTGCAGTGGAAAATCCTTGTCGGAAACCTGCTTGAAATGGAGAAATAACTGAATGTTCATCTGTCCAACTACGAAGCCAGTTCAGTAACAATCTTGCAAACATTTTAGAGCTAATGTTTATCAAACTGATGAGTTGAAAGTTCAGTGGGTCATAAACCAAGCCTTTTTTTATGCAGTGGCACAATGAAAATAGTGATCCAAGAAACAAGTACATACAGTAGGTATGTCTCATGCATACATTGAGATAACATGATAATATTGGGATCCAAGAATCCATATGTTCTTTATAAATTTCAGGAGGTAGGCCATCTGGGCTAGGAGCCTTATTATTTTTTAAATTAATAATAGCCTCTTCTACTTCTTTTTCTATAAATTTAAGTGCAGTGTTAGATGAATGTCTTAATAGTTCAGTTACTTCTGAACCCTGTTCTACAATATCAACATTAGCAAAAATTGTTTTATACAAACATACAAAGAAGCAGAAGAAGGCCATTTGGTGTATCAAGTCTGCTCATATTGCAGGGTCCACAGCTTGAGCTAATGTCCCTGCCCTCCCTCCCCACTCCTCCATGCTCCCTACCCATGATCCTTACCTTCTTCCTATGCCTATCCCAGCATCTCTTAAAGCTGACCACTGTCTTCAACGAGATGACCTCTTCCAAGTGTCCACCACCCTCTCTGTGAAGAAGTGCTTCCTGACCTCCCTCCTAAACTTCCCACCCTCCAGCTTAAGACTGTGCCCCCCTCGTGTTATGGTTGCCACTCAGCTTAAAGAGACTCTCCTTATCAACCTTATTTATCCCTTTCAAGTACCTGAAGGTCCCAATCATGTCCCCCTCTCTCTCCTGTCTTCCAGGGAATACATGTTCAGTGTCCTCAACCTCTCCTTGTATGCCTTGCCCTGCTGATTGGCTATCATCTTTGTATCCCTCCTCTGGACCTTCTTCAGCAAGTTAATGTCCTTTTTTTGAGGTGTGGGCACTAGTACTGAACTCCATACTCTAGATGTAGCCTTACAAGTGACCTGTACAAGGGCAGTATAACCTCCTCTCTCTCCTACTACTGATCCCCCTAGATATGCATCCCAGCATCTTGTTTGCCTTTGCTGCTGCTTTCTTGGACTGTGTGGAGTGCTTCAAGTCACTAGTGATCATCACTCCCAGGTCCTTCTCCTCCTCCTCTGATGTAGATACTCAGACTCCACCCAGGTAGTACTCTGTCTTGGGATTCTTGGCTCCAATATGCATAACTTTGCATTTCTTAGCATTGAAGCCAAGCTGCCAGATCCCGGACCACCTCCCCAGCTTTTCCAGATCTTTCTGTAGTTATAATGTTCAATCCATAGTTTTTTGGGATGTATACTGCTAAAGACAGATAGTAATCATTCAATCAACCAGCTCCAGAATTACTATGGGATCAAAGCCACAACTTTTCCGTATCCCTCGCTGCCGCACAGCCATTGGCCAGCATTCATTCACCTACAGGGCACCCACTTGGTTTAATGGTCTTGCCAATGATACCATCAATACCACTGGGCTAGGGGCCTTCAAATCCAGGCTCTGAAACTCCCTGGTCGCTTCCAGCATCTGCGACTGTCATGGATAATGTCTATGCAACACCGCTCCGCTACCGCTCTCCTATATCTAGCTCCTTACATAACGCACTTGCCCTAGTTTGGCCTCTGCCCCACCTCTCTCCAGCACCTGACAATGCCACCTTCCTGGCTGCTTCACCCCACCTCCCCTCCATATCCTTACCTACCCCCACCTCTCCTCTCTTCTCATTTTCTTACCTCCTGCCTTTGCCCCTCCCATTTCTTTCTACCACCACACCTCCCCCTCTTGTCCTCTTCCTTTCCACTTTACCCTCTCCCTGCCTGTTCAAAATTAATTTTATATCCTCTACCCTTATTTGTGTAACATTTTTGTCTATTGTTATGTGATACCAATTGTCTTGACGTGGAACCTTTGTAAAAGAGCCCTGGGCTCAAAGGTAATTGTAATCCTAGAACTGAAATAAAAAAAATCCTTTTGCAACCATTCTCCAATATTTTGGGGTGTCTTTTTCCTATATAACATAACACATTTTTGTCCACTGTTTTTGTTCATATTCTACTTATTTCTTTTCATGACATCTATTATATTGTTTCCTATTTTTATGTAAATTTGCAGAATTTTCCTTTGAAGGATGTTTTTTAGTCCATTTGATTAATTTATTCAGCTCCTTTTTAGATTTTCTACATTCCTCATTAAACCATTGTTATTTTGTGAATTAGGACTGGATTTAGTATATATCAGTGATTTAATATTTTCAAATACTATATCAAGCTTCTTTTCTAATAGCTGTGGGGATTCCACTTGCAATAGTCAACTATTTTTGATCTGCATTCCAACTGGATATTATTTCCTTTACTTGAGTATTTTTTAATCTTAAACCTTTTCAGAATCTTTTTCCCCTGACATTAGAGAGAGACCAATGGAAAAACACCATCTTTGGCCAGATAAATCACTTCCAGTAGTGTAACCTTAAGGGAAAGAGGAGCATGGTCACTTTCTAGTCTCATATAAATTTCAAGACTGGTAAACAAATTGTGTAATTCTAGATTGCATAAAATATAATCTATAGTACTCTGCCCCTTTTGAGAAAAAAAGGTGGTATTAACATCTTCATCACCTTGTACCCATCCATTTAAAATTAATAAAACACTTTCCTCCATTACTGTAGTTTCTAAAAATCTTTCCCTTGTTTATTTCTCTTTGTATCTTTACTATGCCTGGTCCTGAAATTTTCAAAAATCATTTCAGTCCCAATAATGCATAAGTTGTCATACTTTGAGATTCTAGCATTAAAATCATCTGCAACCAAAATATTACTGTCAGGTGATTTTTTTAGTAATGTAATTAATATCATTTTTTAGATTTACACACACACACACACACACAGATATATATATATATACTGTATATATATATATTCATGGCAAAAAACTCTATTAGTGCATCAGTTAGGGTTGTTCCACAGTGACAAAAGAAGGAACATTTGATTTTAGGGTTCAAAACCCTTATTGTGCATTCCCCCACCCCGCCACACACATTCATGCAAGTAGGGGAAGGACCAAGGCAACACAACCAATCACACACAACCAGCAGGAGGGGTATACCTGTGTTACCATAGCAAGTAGGGGAAAAATCCAACTTCAGGTATCATACAGTATTTCCAAACTTGTTCCATGAGGTTGGTTTGTCTAAAGGTGAACCAAGCCACCAGTAGCAAAAACTGTGTACCTCGCTTCGTTTGCTACTTATGGGTGGCAAAAGGCATCATGGGCACTGCAATATAAGTCTATGGGAAATTGCTCAATTTCAGAACAGTGTAACTTTGTCATCCTTAAGTATTTTAGCATCAATGCAGCAAAAGGCACATCTGTGGGACCAGGGCTTGCGACCCTGCAAATTTCAGCCCAAAGGACCCAAACATTTGCTTGCAGGAGGATGGCAAAGATATGCAGTTATCAGGAGCATGCTTTCACAAAATACTTTCACAAACACGAAAGTGTTACAAATGGAAGGCATGACACTTTCACATTTGTGAAAGCATGTGAAATACTTTTGCAAAATACTGTTGCAAACATGACAGTGTCGCAAATGCATAGCACGACACTTCCACATTCGTGAAAGTGATTTGTGAAAATATTTTCAGGGAATGTCTAAAATCCTGTTTTGGGGCTTGTTAACCCCAAAATAGCACATGTGTAGTTTGTGTTATGTATTGGTGGCAGCATGGGTCCCAAGATGCCCAGTTGTCCATAGTGATATGTGTTTAGTGGAGCATGGAACATCTGGGATCTGAGTTAGCAAGGGGTGTGGTTTCATGGTTTAGATAGTTGTATGTTATTTCTGTTACCTGCTACTGGTTGTGTGTGATTGGTTGTGTTGCCTTGGTCCTTCCCCTACTTGCATGTATGTATGTATGTGTGTGGTGGTGGTGGTGGGGGAATGGGCAGTTAGGGTTTTGAACCCTAACATTGAATTTCCCTGCCTTTGTCACTGTGGAACTACAGTAACTGATGCATTAACAAAGTTTTTTGTCATGAATTTCCCTTCTTTTTGAGAATGTGCACTATAAATAGTGAATGTTATGTGGTGGTGGGAGGGCGGGGCCCTTTGGCACCACCCTCCCACCATGAGAGTGATTAATGCTGTTTTAAAAATGAGGGGTTTGGAGTTTGTATTGTTTCTATATGTGGTCAACTGGCCCAGGGGAATAGTGTTACTGGTAAGCTCTCAGTTACTAAATGAAAGTATTAATGGATTCAATATGAATCATACAAGAGGGAGTTTTACCTCCAAATCCCCCAGTCTGTCCAACCCAGTCCTGGCAAATGAGCCAGGATACATATTACCTAGATTTGGTTATAGCAATTTTATTGTTCTGTATAAATTGAGTATCCTTACTATGTCCAAAAACCTGAGAGGTTCATGTAAAGAATTAGATCATCTAAAATGGAAATCTTTCCTGAGATGTATGATTCTACTATTTCTTCTGTTGTCAGGTTCAGTACACCCTCACCCTGGCCCAACACAACATGCTGGCCCTGACACTTTATTACAGTCTTCTCTTAAGATAGTACATCTAAATGTCCAAACCTTAACAGCTAAATGGCCACTATTTGAGGCATGGGCTGTACAACATGATTTTGATGTCATAACCCTTTCAGAAACATGGTTAACAGATAGGATTCACAATAATGAAATATATTTTTTAAATTATAATGTATTCAGACAGGATAGAACAGGAAAAGGGGGGGTTGCAGTTTATGTTAGGACTAGTCTTAAGGCATTGGAGCTGGCCCCCCATCCCTGTGGATCAGGATGGGATATCATTTTTGGTGACCTGCTCCTAGGCCAGAATAAACATCTTATGGTTTCATCCCTTTACATTCCTCTGTGTTGTATTAAGCAGGGACTTGAGGTTGTATCTGAAGTTAGGAAATTATTACCAACAAGTAGGGAATGGATATTGAGAGACTTTAACCATAATTGGGATACTGATCAAAATTCTCATATTGTAGATTATTTTCAAGAACTTGGAGTACAGCAGTTAATTTCCCAAATTACTAGCTTTAACTATAAGACTGGTGGGAGTGCCATATTAGACTGGGTTGTAGTAACCCACCCAACCGAAATAATTGATTCTGTAATCAGTGACCACAGCCCTGTGTATTGTAGGTGGACTTCAAAACAGCACTCTTGCCCCCCAACTTACATTCAAACAAGAAACATTAATGGGGTCACCCCTCTGACCATGACTAAAGCATGTGAACAAATTGATTGGTCCTGTATTGATAATATTCATGACATTAATTTAAAATTAATAACTTTTAGTCAACTATTTAACCAGGTAATTAATCAGCTTGCCCCACTTAAAAAAATGAGAATCAGAGGAAATAAAAAAGAATGGGTTACCAGGGAATTAAGGGTGCTAATGAAGCAAAGAGACAGAGCATGGAAACTTTTTAAAAAAGATAATGATCCTAATCTTTTGATTAGTTACAAAATTCTTAGGAATAGATGCAAGGCTTCTATCAGAAAAGCAAAAACAGATTTTTTCAAAAATAAACAACTATTATCCTTTGGTAGTCCAAAACAAACCTGGCAAACATTGAACAATCTTTTGGGAAAAGATACTGGGGATACTGTTAAAACTCTTCAGGATGGTGATCAATTAACTAGTGACCCCACTCGCATAGCTAAAATGTTTAATGAATATTTTGGGGATCATGTAACTTTTCAAAACCCATTAAACCCATAAATTTTTCAAGCATAAATCCAGTTATAGTGGAGGAACCTATTAAAAATCACCCCTCTTCTATTTTCATGTATTAACTTGTGAAGTGGTCACTAACTATGTACTCAAGAATAGCCCCAAACCATTAATAGGTCAGGATGGGATTGATTTCAGATTACTTAAAAGGGAATCAAAGCCTTAGCTATTCTTCTCACTTCTATTTTTAATTATTCATTATGTCATAATGTTTTCCCCAGATTTGGAAATCAGCACTTATCAAAACCCATACATAAATCTGGCAGTAAAAACATTGTTTCCATCTATAGACCAATTTCCCTGTTATCTCCCCTATCAAAGATCCTGGAGAGAATAGTCTTCAACCAAATTCAGGTTTCTTTAACAGGTTATGATCTGCTGTCAAATTGTCAACATGGTTTCAAGAAATTTCATAATGCTGAGACCGCCTTGGTGGGATTCATGAACAGCATACAGGGTTCCCTTGATTTAGGGTGCTCCGTTGCTGCAATATTTGTGGGTCTTTTGTGGATCTCACCAAGGCCTTTGATTTAGTTGATCATACTCTTTTGTTGAGGGCCCTAAACGAGTTCTATCTCTCCAAGAAAGTAATTTTATGGATGGGAGGCTATCTTAATAACATGGAGCATAAAACCATTGTTGGTCAGTGTAGTTCTGATTCTCATTTGATATCCTGTGGGGTACACCCAAGGTTCAATCTAGGGCCCATTATTGTTTTCTCTTTTTGTCAACGCTGCTCCTTCTTCTATCTCAGGGTTTAGTCTTATTATGTATGCAGACGATGCAGTAATATTTTCTGAAGACACACGCCAGATCAAGCCCCTTATATAGTCCAACAGGACTATGAAAACTTTTAAAAATGGTTGTCTTTTCGCCACCTTGTGCTGAATTCAGTGAAATCTAAGTGCATGTTTTTTACTGTCCCTAGGAAGAATAGAGACATAAATACTCAGATTACTGATTTAGTGGGGAATCATATTGAACTTGTAGATAGTTTCAATTACCTGGGGATGACCCTGGATTCTCACCTTTCATTTCATCAACATGTGGCCAAGACTATTACAAAAATTCATCAGAGAACTGGGATATTATTCAGGATTAAATCCTTTCTGATCCCTGAATCTTGCAGACTTATTGGTCACAGTATCTTATTAAGTGTACTTGATTATGGTCTTTTGATTTATTCTGGTACAAGTGATAAAATGGTTCAGAAACTACAGGTAACATACAATAGCATTCTACGTTTCATGACAGGTCTTTCCATGAGAACACATCATTGTGTTCTGTTAAGAGAAGCTAACTGTCTTTCTCTTTCTGATAGAATAAATCTGAAACTCAGAGTTTTTCTGTTTAAAAGAACCCAGGGTCTACTCCCCCAGTTAATTCAGGATCTTATCCCCTTTCAGCAAAGTTATATTGAAACTAGGTTCAAGTCCAAGGGCTTATTCAGAATTCTTCTCTATAAAAAATCTTTTGGTCAGAAGTCAGTGATATATAGGGCAATAAAAATCTTTAATGGTATCCCACAAAAAATCATTAATGCCGAGATAGTACAAATGTTTAAGAAAAGTTTTTCTGAATGGCTAAACAGTCTCAATGATTGTAATTGTTTCAAATATGTATTGAATTTTATATTGTAAGTCTCATGTTTAAATGTCTTTCTTATATGCTTTGCATCAACTGTTTGTTTTGTTGTTTACTTGTCATTTGTAAAAACGAGCATTTTGCTCATCTAGCTAACAAGTATAAAAAATAAAAATGAAATGAAAATGAAATGCTGCTCATTTGTGCGTATTAACTCTAACAGTAATTGTAATGCTAACAGTAACAGTAACGACAATGGTAACAGCAATACTAACGGGAATGTTAACGCCAATGCAAACAGTAACAATAATGAGAACAGTAATGGTAAGGGAAGTGCAGACACATACTCTAATGGTAACGGTAATGCAAATGGTAACATTAGTGCAAAATCAAATGCTAATGCTGACAGTAACAGTGACACAAACTGTAATGGTAACGTCAATGCAAACGTGAACACAAACACAAATGCTAATGGTTACGGTAATGCAAACAGTAATGAAAACGCAAACATAACAGTAACGGTGACAGGAATGCAAACGGTAATGGCAATGCAAACATTAGCAGAAACAGAAACATTAACTGTTACGGTAATGGAAACTCATACTCAAATGACAACACAAACGGTAACAAAAATGCAAATGGTGACAGTAATGGAAATGCAAGTGCAAACTCAAATGGTAACAGTAATGCTAAGACTGATGCAAATGGTAATGGTAATGCAAAAAGTAACAGAAATGCAAGTGCAAAAATAAACACAAACACAAATGGTAATGCAAATGGTAACATAAATGGAAGTGCAAACACAAATGCAAATGGTAACGTTAACACCAACGGTGATGCAAAAGGAAATGGTAATGTGAACGGTGACGAAAATGCAAGTGCAAACACAAATGGTAACGGTTATGGAAATGCAAACACAAATGGTAACACAAATGCAAATGGTAACAGTACCAGTAACAAATGCAAACGCCAACATAAATGGTAACACAAATGCTGACAGAAATGCAAGTGCAAACATAAATGCAAACAGAAATGGTTAAAGCAAATGGTAACAAAAATGCAAACGGTAATGGAAACGGAAATGGAAGTGGAAATGTAAACACAAATGGTAATGCCAACGGTGACACAAAAGGAAATGGTAACATAAACGGTAATAGAAATGCAAGCACAAACACAAACACTAATGGTTATGGTAACGTAAATGCAAACTCAAACTGTAACGCAAACAAAATGGTAACAGTAAAGCAAATGCAAGCGCAAATGCAAATGGAAACAGTAACACAAACAGTAATGGAAACGCAAGTGCAAACATAAACACAAACACAATAGGTAATGCAAATGGTAACAAAAATGCAAACAGTAATGGTAAAGCAAACAGTAACGGTAATGCCAATGGTGACGAAAAAGGAAACGGTAATGAAAACGGAAGCGCAAATGCAAATGCCAACGGTTATGGTAATGGAAAAGCAAACACAAATAGTAACGTAAATACAAATGGTAACAGTAATGCAAATGCAAGCACAAATGCAAATGGTAACACTAACAGTGATACAAACACTAACGCAAATGATAACGGAAACACAAGCACAAATGTGAACGCAAACTATAATGGAAATGTTAATGTACATGCTTTATGTCGAAAAGAGGTGCATCCAGAAGCACAGTGAATACAACGAATGTGGGCATAATAGTGGCCCTCGGACAGGAAAAAGAGCACTTGTAATATTAAATTGCTTATATTTCAAGAACCGTACAACGCAGAAAAAAAATTAAATTTCATAATATTTATGACTTTCCAGGCTAGTTTTGTGCTTAGTCCCCCAATGGGGGACTAAATATTTTTGTGATGAAAAATCCATATCTTGAACTGTTTTCAAGATACAGGACCCAAAATGTGCAGCAGACACCATAATGTTATCCTATGGGAAAAGTTGTCGACTTTGGAGTGCCGTAATTTTGCAGCCCCATAATTGTTTTTTTATTTAGTTTTTGTTGACCGGGTAAGTGCACTAGGCAGATTCTGCTTATTTTCAGGCATGACCCAAGGGCAGTGGGATACAGATGAAATGCCAACTGACACTGAACCAGAGTAAGCTGTTTGTTGTATTTTTTTTAGTCAATGAGGGAAATTTGGACAGGGCACCGGGGAAATTCCCCTACTCTTGCTGCAGGGGGCCTTGCTTCCTGTGAGCAAATGGGACCTCTTTGTGTGCTGCACCAGATTGGCTGATCTGGAGACTGGCGGAGAGTTGGTGGAAATGGAGCTGGATGGAAACTGTGCTCATTCTGTGTTTAATGAAAATGTTGTGATGGAAGAAATTGTGGAAACAATGGATGTGCACTCTGGAGAAGCTAAAGAGTCTTTAAATTCTGTAAATGAAGAACCCTTAAAAGACTGTAATTTAGTGAAGGAGCCTGATGAAAGTTTAACAGACTGGAGTGACACAGAAACAGAACAAACAGTAGTTGCAGAGAGAAAGAAGGACATAAATGCTGAAGAAACTGACTTACAGGCACAACTAGACAAAGAAATATGGAGTTTTCACTTAAAAAAATCTCAACTTGAGAAGCAACTGAGAGAGATTCAGTCTGACAGGCAAAAGCAGCTGGTCAATCAGGCACAGCTGAGCTGCGATGATGCAGAATCATTAAAGGCTTCTACAAGCTGGGCGGAGGCAGTAGAGCAAGTGGAAAAAGTAGCCCAGAAAGAAAACAAACAAGGAAAAGCACAAGAGAAGTGGTCACCAGATATTGCATCAGGAATGGCAGATAGAGGTACAGATGGGCCTGGCTTAAGACGCTCTGGAAATCAACGGCAAACATCAGATCAAACTAGGATTGTGGACAGTGCATTACTAGCAGCAGGCTGGGAGTGGAACGCTAACACAGGGGGCGCTGCCACTCTGCAGAAAGACCTCATTCTGAGGTTGGTCATGGATGGAGGAGGACATGTTGTTGGAGTAATGGAGTCTGGACAGTTGGAGAACTTGGAAATACCCGAACAAAATGTGGAACAAATCGCTACTGTGGCCCCCCCAGGTTATTATGCCGGTTCCTGAAATGGCTGCAGAAGATGACATTACAGAAGATGAGGTACTGTTGCAAGCAGAATTAGATAATAAAAAGCAACAGCTTCTGCTTATGTTGTCAGCAGCAGAACAGGAGTTTCTGAAAGGCAAAACTAAGTTGGAGGAAGAGAAGAAAAAGCAAAAACGGTCTGTGGCTAGCCCCAAACAAGAAACGAGTAAGCATTTGCCTTGGGGTGTAGGCTTAGAACCTTTGCCTCACTCAGGGATTGAAACTGTTCTGGAGCAAATGAGAGAGGAGACTGTGCCTAATGTAAGCAGTTTCAGTGTCACTCCTTCGGATTGGACTCCAGGTGGGGTGCTTCATGGAGCGGGCTGGATTTTTTCCACTGGGCAGTGGCTCCCAGACTCTGCAATTCCTATTCCTGGTTCCCCTACCTGTTCAATCAACATTAATTCTTTACCTGATCCTTTGCCTGTTGATGGCGAGTCAAGCATACCAGATGAAACTTTGACGAGTCCTCCGGATAAGGTTTTGGGTGTAACAGAGGTCTGTGAGTCAATATCTGTATCAGATGCTAAACTTCAGGTGTCCCAAGGAGATAGGATGGCACCTGGTGAGAGTCTAACAACGGATTCCAATCTGCCTATTATTCCGAACAGGGATGTACTGAAAGGGATGAACAGGAGTCTATGGGGATAGGGCAGGGGTTTGCAGGTAATACTGATGAAAAGAGAAATGAGCCTGAAGTAGCTCTGGGTACCAGATGCCCTACGACCTATGCAGGATTATTTCAGACACCAGTTACTGCTGCAAAAAGGAGATTCTTAGTACATCTTAGGTACAAAGGCTTGGCTCCAATTTCACCTGATAGACTATGGGTGGGCAAAATGCTTCTTATGGACTCTATAGGGTTTACCCCAACTGAAGTTTATGCATTTATTCATGCACCTGGGGATCATACAGTATGTATGATATTAATTTTTGTACCATGGCTTTGCTCGACAAATTTTGGAGATTGTACTATGGTGTAAAGGATGCTGACGAATGGAAAGATTTTGTAGCAATTCCCATTACCAAACCAACTATTAAGACAATCACATTGCTGTTTAGGAATGAGGGTGTGGATATTAAAGACATAATATTTTGGTTGGAGAAGCATTGTACCATACAGTATTTGATCATCCTTGTGCTATAATGGACGATAATGGTTTCTGGATGGGGGGGGTGGACCTTTAGAATTCAGTTAAATCAATCAGACCAAGGCATCCAACACCTTCTGAGCTCCTTCTTTTTGGGTCGAGACAGAGGAATTCTTTTCTATGCTGGGCAGCCAAAGAGCTATTACCACTGTGGATCTTTATCGCATTTAAATACTGATTGTGATACTGTTAGATGATTTCATTGTGGCTTGTTGGGCCACACAGCAATGCAATGCTCAGCTTCTCCCATATGCAATCTCTGTGAGGATGAAGAGCATACTTTTCATGACTGCCCCTGGGCTGCTTGAAATTAGGAGGAAGCCTCTGATCATGATGTCTTGCTCTCATGAGCAAGACGTTCTTTTTCTCAGAACGATGAAGCTGGTATATATTTTTCTATTGCTGCCAGGAGAAGAGGTAGAGGCAGGGGTGGAGGTTTTGGGGGACAATCAAGGAGTACTCTCTTTTCATCTAGACCTACAGCACTTAACAATTTTCCCATTTCTAGTGTGGTGGGAGAATTTGCGGCTCCAGAGGTTCTTGAGCTCACAACAGATGCCGCCGACCCTTTGCCCCCTACAAAGCTGTGATGTGGCTGTCTCTATTAACCAGCAGAAAAATCCCAATGTGACCCCCCTACAGAATTTGGCTGCAGTTATACTTCTTCATGAAGGTAGTATTTCAGATGCTGATTCAGGCCAACCTCAAGGAATAGAAGTTCCCCCTTGATTCCTGAACTGGCTACTGATGGTGACCCTGTTGTACTCTCAGGCCAATGTCTGTTATCCCTGTTACCTCTCTCAAACTATTTTTCAGTGTTTTCTTCATGGTGTGATAGAGTTGAAGAAGAACAACCTATGGAACAGGTTTCTGAATCTCCTCTTCCTTTGCAAGGGAAGGAGGATGCCACTCAAGGTTGCAGTAAAATATCTGAACCACCAACTAGACGGACAAGGTCCAGTGTAAGATTGAAAAAAAAAACTCCCTGAGCTGGTTAATCTTAAATTGGCGAGTTTAACTGCCAACAGCTTGAAATCACCTGTGAGATGAGCTACTATGTTTTCAATCTTACATCACTTGCAATATGGTATTGTTTTTTTACAGGACTCTAGGTTTCACACAATTACAGATGTGAATGTAGCTAAGAAAGAATGGGTATGGGGACTCTCCTATTGGTCCATCGGTCCTGATTTATGTTGTCATGTGGGAATAATTTTTTTGTCACTAGCTGTTAGAGTACATAGATTAGTGGATATAGAGCCTGGTAGAGCATTATTGTTGGATGTGGAATTGGGTTCCTTCCATTGCCATTTAGTTAATATTTATGGTCCTCAAACTAAAGCCCAGTGTATAGATTTATTGTCTAGGATTCATCCATTTTTGCACACTAGTAGACAAATATTCTTTGGGGGAGATTTCAATGTCAGTTTTCAGCAGAAACATCCAGGTGGCAAACAATACTGTGATAAAACGTATTTAACTGGAGTTATTTCTCAAGCGGGAGTTAAGGGTGCACATCTTCAGGGACGTACTAAGGCTAAACCCACATATTTTAGAGGACCTTGTCATCGAGAATAGACTTTCTTTTGTGAAAAATCTGCAGATATTTTTGTTCTTGTACATTACCTATTGAAATTTCTGACCATATGCTGATAGGAATTCACATTGCAATCCCCCCCCCCTTAAGAGAGTCTGGGCTGGGGTTTTGGAGATTAAATACATCATTGTTACTAAGAAAGAAAATACAAGAGGATTTGAGTATGATCATTTCTGATAAACGCTCCACAATAATTTTATATGAGGGAGAACTTAGTTGGTGGTGGGAAGATTTGAAACTGTGTATTTCACACTATTTTCAGTTTATGGCTAGGACTCAGGCTGCATCGACCACTTCTAAATATTTAGAGCTTAGGAAAAATTATTATATAATTTATTGTCTGATCAGGTTGTTAGGGGTGAGGATTTGAGTCGTGAGATTGCTACAATTCGTACAGAAATGTCTTTATACCAATATAACAGGTTGACTTCCTTACAGAAGAAGGAACAGTCATTTAGGATGCAGGGTAAGGTGGATCAAACTAACCCATTTACAGATTGCCAATAAAGGAGAGAGAGAAAAGGTTTTGTTAATTTAACTACAGATCGGGGGTGTTGCTTACTGATAATGGTGCTGTAATGCAGTATTTGGAATCCTTTGTTAACAAAACATTTGAGGAGTTGCCCTTCAATTCCCCCGTATTGCCATGTTGCTTCAGGCTGAAGATCCCCTGAGATTAACAGAAATACAATCTAATGACTTGATAGCTCCTTTTTCTGCAGCTGAGTTACAGAGGGTTATTATGGCTTTAAATAAAAATATCTCTCCGGGTGCTGATGGCCTTCCAGGAGAAATATATAAATTATTCTGGGAGTTGATGCCTGTTGAACTTCTATCTATTTATAACTTTATGTTGAGAGATTTTTGCCTACCAGTACAAATGTATGAGGGACTTACTTTTTTTTTTTGTTTAAATCGGGACAAGTTTCGAATAGTTCTAACTGGAGTCCAATTACCCTGTTGAATGTTGATTTTAAAATACTGGCAAAATTACTGGGAAATAGATTGGTTACAGTAATGGATTTTTTAATAAGTCCTACACAGTTTTGTGGAATACATGGAAGATGTATTACAGATGCTTTGTGTTTATTAAGAGAATTAATGGATGGAGGGAGGAACACTAGGAAGTTGGAATCTGATGGGGGATTTGCTTTTAGTTTAGATCAGGTGAAGGCATTTGACAGTGTTTCATATTATTTTTTATGGCATTGTTTACATTCTTATGGAATTCCTGATCATTTTATTCAGTGGATTCAACTCTGTTATGCGTTGGCTTATGCAAGATCTTATGAGAATGGGCATATTGGAAAACCTTGTAGAAGTCTGAGAGGAGTGAGACAGGGGTGTCCATTAAGTCCTCTATTGTATTTGTTCTTTACTGACCCAATACTTAGAATCTTACACAGGACACCATTAATTAAGGGCTTGGGGTTTGAGGTGGCACAGAATGTCAAAGTTATTGCTTATGCAGATGATATACGCCTGTTAACACATGATGACCTGTCTCTTCAGAGGGCGCATGCATTAATTTAGAACTTAGGGGCAATAATTGGGGCCTGGTTAAATCCTCTGAAATCTAAATGTTTGGCAATCCAGGAGTTTGATACTCCGATCCTAGAGGCAGGGGTATCCCAATTACTAAAACACCTTGTAAAATTTTGGAATTTATTTTGGTCATGAGAATTTGGCAGATGTTAACTGGAGTAGAGTGTTAAAAAAAGGGATGGACAAGGTAGCTCATTAGAATGTGTGGAGGATGTTGGAAAAAAAATAGAATTTATTTGATTAACTCCTTTTTAATTCCGTTATTTGTGTATATTAGTATTGTTTTTCCCCTTCCCCGTTCGTTGGAAACAAAATTGCTTGCATGTGTCTTTTCTTGTTTTTGGGGTAGCCGATTAAATCCTGTCAAGAGGAATGTGCTTTATAAACCTATTAAGGAAGGGGGAGTTCATATGATCAATCCACTGGTATTTTTCTTTACAACCGTCATATATAATAATCTGCTTCCTTTAATGAAAAAGATTTCACAGTTATGGATAAACTGGGACTTTCCTAAATTACAGGGAGTAATGGTAGAATGGCGTACAAATGCCTTTTTGCATAAAAATAAACGTAGTCCCCGACTTGAATGTCTGTGGTCAGGGGTCTTTGATAAGGTGAAGCAGTGGAAGGTGAAATATGATTCAGTTTTATGTCTTCCTAGAAAAATATTATATGAGGAAATTGTTCAGGAGTGATTTATGGAATACCTGTTTGCAGAATTTTCAGTGTTGGATCAAAATTCAATTTCTCAGTATATTTTTGATAATAGGATCCCAGAGAAAATGTGGGATATGGTCTGGTTAGTGATTCATGGGAAAGTAAATGTCTGGGGGAATCAGAAGCACAAATAGCTCCAGGATCATTATTGCCCAAGGGACACTTGTGTACAGACCATTGAGACTATGGAACATTTGTACTTTAGGTGTCCGCATATTATACAATTTTGGGAATTGATTAAGAATACTGGTATTTGGAAATTACATTTTCCTCCTGACGCACGGCTGCTGTTCTGTGGTATAGTCCCTGTTTCACTAAGGTTTATTCCCCATAGCACGTTATGTATGATTATGGCACATTTCTTATACTGAATATGGATAGGCCGGTGTAGGTTGGCACGCCAACAAATGGAGGTTTCTGCATGGGAACTTTACAATATGATACCTACGGATTTAAAAAAATTTAAATATATGGACTCACTGAAGTTTTCTTCAAATAACTGGGTGACTCATTTGAAATATTTTGATTGGTTTTAATTTGTTTTATTTGTTTGTGTCTGTTGTTGGAGATAGGAAACTTCATGCTCATGGGGTAGGGTGGGGGTGTGTGACTTTGTCTAAGGTTCGCTTTAGTAACAGTGTTTCAAAACAAAGTTGGAATGCTTTACATCATATGTTTGCTTTTCTTTTAGATTATCTAATTTTACTTTTTCGGATGATGATGTGGTAAAAAAACAAAACAAAAAAACTGCTATTTAGGTGGGGGGGAGCATTTGGTTTAGTGACTGATGTTTTTTGACTGGGGTCTATATATGATTTTTTTTTTTGGCCTTTATATTTTTGATTTTCTCCTTGTACATTTGTATCTCCCTGTTTTTTTTCTGGCAGTATATGTTACTACTGTCTCACTTGTTAGCTTTGTTCAAGATTTGTCTGAAGTAATGCTGACTTGTTTATCTGATATTTTCATAATGTGAATAAAAAATTCCTCTACTCCTTTAGTGGGGTGGGGGGAGGGGGTTGGTTCAACTGCAATTTTATGCTTGTGGCTACTGTATGAAAAAATGCCTCTTTATGTTCTTGTTTTTCCTTGTTTTCATAATTTGTATGATGTACTACTGACTTGAATGTGAATTGTTTTGATTTGCTGTGATTTCAATAAAAAAAATTCCCCTACTCTTTTTGAGAAGTGCCATGGGATCTTTAACATCCACATGAACAGGCAGTTGGGACCTCAGTCTAACGTCTCATCCAAAAGATGGCAACTCAGGAGTGCAGCATCCCCCTCATGCTGCACTACAATGTCAGTATTGGGATATTAGCCCAAGTGCCTGGTGTGGGGATAGAACCCACATCCTTCTGATCTCCCAGCCTCAGAGGCAAGTGTGCTACCTGCTGAGCTACTGACACTAATATTTTGGCACCAAACCACCAAAAGACACATCTGTGGGATGTTGGCTTCTTCCCTGCAAATTTTAGCCCAAAAGACCAAACTGCTGTTTTGCAGCAGGGTGGCAAAGATTTCCTATTGTTTTAGACATACTTTTGCAAATTACTTTCACAAATCACGACACTTTCACCCAAAAAAAATCACGAAGGTGTTGCATTTGCGACACTATTTTGTGAAAGTGCTTTCTACAAAAATTTTAAAAATTTATTTCTGGGGTGTTTTACCCCCAAAAAAAGACATGTTTAGCATCCTCAGGACTCGACAAGGTGAACACAAGAATTGTGTTCCTAAAGGGTCCCAATTTTAAATGCCAGGCATTTTTCTGAGCTCTAACTGAAAAAAAATGGCTGGATCACAAAAGTAAAGGGCTCATTTGCAACAGTAAAAACTGCATTTGCAAAAGTGTTACAATTGTTGTTAACTTTTCCCATAGACTATAATGGGATTCAGTTTTTTTTAAACAAGTTTTAAACTGTTTAATATTTTTTCACAAAATCTTTGAAAGGCACATTGAGGACCCTGGCCGCATGTTCCCAGAAGTTTTCAGACTGATCATGCAAACCGTGCGGTCTGTAGGTGTGAGCAAAGAAATGCGCAAAAATACCTTTTTTGTGTTATTTTGGTGCTCAGTAGCTCTGCAACTGTACAACCAACCATAATGCAACTTGCCAGATCCAGAGATCTTTGGTAGCAGACTACGCACACAACATTTCAGGCAAATCTGTCATACAGTGGCAAAGTTTTTAAGGTGCAAAATTTGAGGTTTAACATTAAAGTGGCCACTCAACCCTAACTATAGTGCCCCTACCATGGCATTATAATATATATATATATATATATATATATATATATATATATATATATATATATATATATGTATATATATAATGGTAGCACGGTAGTGCTAACATAGTTAGGGTTGAGGAGCCATTTCTATGTTAAACCCCAAAACTTTGCACCTTAATAACTTTGCAACCATTTGACGGATTTGGCTAAAATTTGGAATACACAATCAAGAACCACAGGCCTTGACATCTGCCAAGTTTTGTACCAGTTGGATACACAGCTGTGGAGTTATTAAGCGTGATTTGCATGCACGTTTACGCTTTTTCTGGAATTCTACGGTCGCATGTAGAGGTTGAACGGTTTGTGCGACCGGCCCGAACTCTTCAGGGAATGTGTGGCCAGGGTCCTTGATGTGCCCTTTGAAGATTTGGTGAAAAAATATTAAACGGTTCAAAAGTTATTCAAAAAACAATTTCCCATTATAAGTCAATGGGAAAAGTTAACAAAAAGTTCAACACTTTCACAAATGCATTTTTACTTTTGCAAATGGGCCTCTTACTTTCGCAAATTGGCCATTTTGTTTTCAGTTGGTGATTAGAAAAATGCTTGGCATTTAAATTTGGGACCCTCTAGCAACCTGATTATTTTTGTATTCACCTAGTCGGACCCTGAGGATGCTAGCCATGTCTTTATTTTGGGGTAAAACACCCCAGAAATATGTTTTTCAGATTTCTGGAAAAAGTACTTTCGCAAAGTACTTTCGTGCTCACGAAAGTGTCGCAAATGTTTGCGAAAGCTTTTGCAAATTGCAACAGTAATTTTCTAGTCTGTGGGAAAATGACAGCAATTCTTTGGCACTGTACTGCAAAAGAATGATTGGGAGTTTTGGGTTGAAATTTGGAGGGAACGCAACCAACATCTCACAGATGTGCCTTTCAGTGTTGTATTGAAAAAATATTACATGGCATCAAAGTTATGGCACTCCAAAGTTGACAGTTTTTCCCATAGGATAACATTACGGCACCCGATGCATTACAGGAATCCTTTGGCACCCTGCTGCAAAATAACGGTTTGGTCTTTTTTCCTAAAATATGGAGGGAAGACAGTCAACAGCCCACAGATGTGCCTTTCAGTGGTTTGGTGAAAAAATATTACAGGGAGGCAAAGTTATGGTGCTCTAAACTTCTCTTTTTTTCCCATAGGATAACATTACGGCGTTCGCAGCGCCTTTCAGGGCCCGTATCTCGGAAACGTGCGAGATACGGACTTTTCATCGGAAAACTCCTTAGTCCCCTAATGGAGGATAAGTACAAAACTAGCCAGGACAGTCATAAATCATACGACTTTTACATTTTTTTCTATGTCGTACGGTTCCTGAGATATAACCTATTTAGTATTCCAAGTCCTCATTTTCTGCTCCGATACCCATTATTATGCATACATTCTTTGTACTCACTGTCTTTCTCTATTTAGCTTTTGGGGAAAACCAGCCTGTGCACTTACATTACTGTTACCATTGCCCTTTCTGCTTGCGGTTCCATGCCCGTTTCACTTACCGTTGACGTCTACGCCACCACATGCATCATCCTTGGCATTTTCATTTGCGCTTGTGTTTCTGTTATTTTTTGCCATTTGTGTCTACCGTACTGTTTCTCTTTCTGTTTCACTTTGTGTCACCATGCCCATTGACATTTCCGTTTGCAGGCACCATGTTACTATGTGACAAGACATCACGTGGCACACTGTTCCTGTCTACACCACCGTGTTTGTTACCCTTTCTGTTCTTATTCGCACTTGCATTACCTTGTGCGCCACTGTTAGCACTTCTGTTTGTGTTGCTGTTCCTTTTACTATGCCACAAGACAGCATGTGGTGGGGTGTGGGGTCCTTTGGGCCCCACGCTGCCGCTGCTGCATTATGTGCCAGGAGCGTGGGGCCCTATGTGTGTTATCCTTTGTGTTTTCATTTGCGCTTGCGTTTCTGTTATTTTTTGCCATTTGTGTCTACAGTACTGTTTCTCTTTCTGTTTCACTTTACGTCACCATGCCCATTGACATTTCCATTTGCAGGCACCATGTTACTATGTGACAACACATCATGTGGCAGACTGTTCCCGTCTATGCCACCATGTGCATTACCCTTTCTGTTGTCATTTGTGCTTGCATTACCATGTGCACCACTGTTAGCGATTCTGTTTGTGTTGCTCTTCCTGTTATTATGCCACAAGACATCATGTGGCAGGAGCGCGGGGCCCCACTGCCGCATTACATTCACTATTTCTCGTTATCACTCTCAAAAAGAAGGGAAATTAGAGGCAAAAAACTCTGTTTAATGCATTAGTTAGGGTTGTTCCACAGCGACAAAAGTGAGGAAATTCACTGTTAGGGTTGAAAACCCTAACTCCGAATTCCTCCCCAGCACCACACACGCACAGACACACATACACACATATGCAAGTATGGGGGAGGACCAAGTCAACACAACCAATGACAGACATCCAGCAGCAGGTGACAGAAATAACAAACAATTGTCTAAATGTACTACGAGACATCCCACCCACCTGACCAGGTACTGCATGCTCAGTGGAGATCAACAGCAAAACTGAGGCCATGTACACCAAACGTACACATCCCTGATTGCAGCTGCACAGCGTACCACACTTAGTAGTTGCATGGCCTTACCTACCGATGCCACACACACCACAACTGGTACTGTCCCATTAATCAATATAAATGCTGAAGGTGCATGATGACAGTTGTAGAAAGGTTTTAACACTAGTGAGTATACATTAATTAAGAGAAGTACATAAATTAACTACAAGACACTAGCATGCTCAAGATAAAAGTAGTGTTACATTTAGTATGTGATTTACATAGTAGTACATTTACTGCAATGGTTTACTCAAGATAGAGAGGCTGATGTAAACGTATGGAAAAGCATTGCCTGTTCAACACTGTGAAATTCGTACTGCCAGTATCATATGCATTCTTACTGATGAAGGTGTACTGCTGATGTACATACATAGACCTTCAGTGTGTTTCAATACTAAAGATGCAGTAAGTATTCTTTGTAAGAAACAGTGTACTTCGGGACTACGGCCAATAAATACACTCCATCTGTGAGATTTAATTAAATCAACCAAAGGTAAAAATACTATTGTTGCTTGTCCCTAGCCACTAGTTATAGTTACATCATAATGAGGAGAGCTAATAAATACTGTACCTCATGCCAAATGTATGCCATTGGCAAACAAATTGCTAAATATATTTGTGATAGGTGTTTACTGGTTAAATCACTGCAAGAGGAGGTAGCAAGACTTTTGAATAATGTAGAAATGGTCCCCAACACTACTAAATTAGTTGTTGACCCAGAAATAGAGGCCTTAGAGGACTATATAGATCACATGTCCCTTTTACTAGAAGCTAATAATCCATCTTCCCCCTACACCGATGTCCCAAATACTACAACAGTTTATGGATGTTCAAAAATCAACCAACTAGAAAATAAAGAACATAATACTGCCTCAACCCCTCTTTGTTTATATTCTCCCTCTAAACTTCAACTATTAACAGATGAAACCCCTTGGTCTACCATTGCACCTTCCAAATCTAAACAGAAGGCAGACCAAAATCTTAATATTCCCGCCCCAGTTGTGTTGCCTAATTCCTATGAACCGCTTGAGCTCTCTCCAACTGACGACTCCAGCTTCAGTCAGAAACAGGATTCAATCAATATCCAGGTTAAAAACACTCCTAGACAGGTCCTTGTACTAGGAGATTCTATGATTAAGTTCATCGATCGAGCCATCTGTAACCCCGATAAAGAAAATAGGACCTGTTCAAGCTATAGGGAGGCCAGGGTCTCTGATATAACATCTATGTCCAAAAAAATCCTATCAACAGCAGGCAAAATTCCACTGGTGATAGTCCATGCGGGGACTAATGACATTACTAGGGTTCCACTGCAACAACTTAAACAAGACATTGTTTCACTTTGTAATATTCTAAATGAAAGAGGATGTAGCACTGGTATTTCTGAGATCCTCCCGGTACCTCGAGCCTCATATTACATCCTCAATAAAATTAAAACATTCAATGAATGGCTTTGTAAATGGTGCCTTAGGCAGGGTATTCCCTGCCTTACACATTAGGAAGAATTTAATGAACATCCATCCCTCTTCTGCTGGGATGGTTTGCACTTAAGCAGAAGGGGAAGTTCTCTCCTTGATCATCAGTTTCTGTCATTCAGCAATCAACATTTAAACTAACAAAAAAGGGGGAGAATAGGCTAATAATGCCATCTCTAAATACATCACCACAGAAATTGAATATTCTCTCATTCAATGCAAGATCGTTTAACAAAAGCAAAATGGCAGAACTGGAGTTAAAGATACATGAATTTAACAAAGGACTTATTGCCATCACTGAAACATGGGGGAAATTCAGAGAAACAGTGGACAATGAACATCCCAGGGTTTAAACTTTACTATAAAAACAGGACAGATAATCATATAGGTGGAGGGGTGTGTCTTTATGTTATAAATAGAATACCATCTTTTGAGTCCTCTTTTGATGCAGACTGAAAGCATCTGGGTCTATCTACAACCCAATGGGCACCCCCAGATCCTAGTTGGCACATGTTATCGCCCCCCCTCCTCAGACATAGCATATCTTAAGCAACTAACCGTGGAAATCACCCAAATAGCAGAAAAAGGGTCGGTGATCATCCTGGGTGATTTCAACCTCCCTACTATAAATTGGGATATATTATCAGGTACCAATCAATATGATTTACAGTTAATTTCTACAGTCACTGACCTTGGCCTCACTCAACTAGTTAGAGAACCCACACGTGGGTCCAATATATTAGACTTAGTGATAACCAATATGGAGACCTCCTTGTCTAACCTACAAGTTTTGGATCCATTAAGCAATAGTGATCATTTGACAATTCTATTTTCTATCTCCATGACTAATAATATCCCTATAAATAAATATACAATAAAACAATATGAGAAGGCAGACTTCATAAAATTGAATGAACAGTTGGCAATAATACCATGGGACTCACTACTCTCACCACTTAATATTGAGGATGCATGGAATACATTTAAAGACATTGTATATGATCTAGAAAAAACAATATGTCCCAGTAAGAAGGAAATACAACAATAAAGGCAAAATTCCTGCTTGGTATAATAACAAAATAAAAAGATTAAGTAATCATAAACGCAAACTATTCATTTGTTTAAAAAAATGTCAACCCGAATCAGTAGAGGGGAAGTTATTAGAATATAGGAAAGCATTTAGAGACCGTAAAACGTTAATTACTATATCTAAACGGAATTTAGAATTTAGAATAGCTCACACTAAGGACTCACACAAGAGTCTACACTCATATTTAAATAATAAAAAGGGAGAAACTAAAAAAAATAGGCCCATTAATGGTAGGCAATATCACTATTCTTTCTGATAAGGTTACTGCATCCGAATTCAATAAATTTTTCTGTTCAGTTTTCGAACAAGATACTGAACCTATAACATATGCAAAGTCTGGTGATTTACCTAGTTATACTATTACTATACCCGATACTATCAAGCTTTTGGATACATTAAAATCTACAACAAGTCCAGGACCTGATAACATAACTTCCAAATTTCTTATGAGAACATATAACTATATTGTTACTCCACTCTCCATCATCTTCAATAAATCTCTTAGTGAGTCCAATGTACCCTTAGACTGGAAAACTGCCACTGTCACACAATCTTTAAAAGGGTCACATCACAAAGCAGATAATTATAGACCCATTAGCCTTCCTCTATTCCATGTAAGCTATTAGAAAACATATTAAAAACTTGATTGAAGAGGAGATGTTGGTATTGAATTTAAATGACACTACACATAACATGGTTTAAAGCTGGGCATTCCTGTACCACTAATCTGCCTAGCTTTTTATAACACAATCAGCATGAACCTTGATTCAAACATTCCAGTAGACGTTATACTGTTTGATTGTAGTAAGGCTTTTGACAAGGTTTCACATTCCTTACTAATAAATAAACTTACATCACTAGGTTTTTCTAAATGTATTGTGTCCTGGGTCAATAATTGGATCTATAAAAGAACACAGACCATTAGAGTTAACGGGAACATTCTGATGAAGGGTTGGTGTTGAGTGGTGTCCCTCAGGGCTCAGTGTTGGGTCCCATACTGTTTGAGATATTTATTAGTGACCTTTCTATTTTATCAAATAATATGCTGTCAAAGTTTGCAGATGACACTAAACTGGGCGGTCCTGTGGACAGTGACTTAAATAGGAATACCCTCATAAATGATCTTAAGAGAATTGAATTATGGGCAGCAAATAACAGAATGTCATTCAACGTAGCTAAATGTTCAGTGTTACATATGGGTAAAAATAACATTAAGCAAACATATTATATTAACAATACAATAGTTAGGGAATCTCCTATTGAGAAAGATCTGGGTATTCTTGTAAATAACAAACTATCTTTTTCCAGTCATTGTAATAAAGTTGCTAATCAAACTAATGCTCTTTTGCGCAGAATAAATAATACATTCACTCTTGAAACCGAGGAGTGTATTATGGCTTTGTATAGGACCCATGTTAGACCTCATTTGGACTATGGTTCACCTTTTTGGAGTCCTTATTTGGCTATGGATATCAATAGAGTTGAGGGGGTTCAGAGAAGGGCAACAAAAATAATACCACATCTTTCCTCACTAGACTATGCTACTAGGCTTCAAAGAACAGGGCTTTATTCTCTTGAGCTTAGAAGATTAAGGGTGATTTACTCCAGTTATTTAAGATTATACATTCACCTACATTAATGAGTTTATGTGGATTAGCTTTCTCATCTAGAAAGATTGTAGCTAGAATACATGATAAACAAATAGTGATTAATAGAGCTAGAACAAACAAAAGACAACAGTTCTTTACTGTTGGAGCCCCGAGAGTTTGGAATGCTTTACCACATGACATTGTTGCTTGTCAAAATATAAACACTTTTAAAATTAAACTCGACAAATGGCTTCTGGAAAGAACATAATCAACCAATGATCCACATGTGTGGAGGACATCCTCGATGGGCTTCGGCCTTCTTTTGTCCACTCTACCAAGTACCAAGTACCAAGTAATTGCATGGATCAGGCCAAGCAACTTCTAAATATCATAGCACTACTGAGCCAACAATGATGTACCTGTATTGGAGATGTATATAGGACATATTTTCCTGTAGGCACTTACTGAGTATGTTGTACCTGATAAAGACAATCTCATTGCATCTGTGATGACTAACTTATTCAAATAGTAATACATTTACTATTGCTGCAATGAATGATCTATGCCACTCATGGACACAGTGTAATTTTTTTAACAGTTGTTTCATACTCAGGCTGTATGCCTAGTGTTTGGGTTTGCCACACTTCTGTCACTGATGCTATCAAAGTGATAACTATATTAATTGTGGTACAACAGGAATCAAGTAGGTATGGTGTAGATATAAACAGAATATCTTTTAGTATTGATTTAACTCACAATGGGGTAAGTGTACTAGGACAGCAGGGGTTATTCTCTATCACTGACTCTGTCACTTATAATCACACTAAGGTTTCGATGACTGTAATGATCAAGTTACACTGTTCATCTTCATGAGTTCATATTCACAGCCATTCTCCAGTAACTAGACAGTGTATGGTGTAACTGGGTGGGACACTGTGTTGCAAAGCTGCTGCAGTGCCTAGCAAAGGGAGAGTATCTACTCATAAAGACAATTAAGCAATAAGGCATGACCAACAGTTATGTTAAATGGTCTGTTAATCACCCTGCAGGGGTTTAATGTTGAATGAGGCATAGCCGAGTGCCACATGTCGCTAGACAGTGATAAACTGACCATTAACATAATACCTGGGAGTGGCTTATTGCTATCATAATAAAACTGTTTTTTAATCAGCATTAACCCATGTTCATCATATGGTTAGGCTCTACATGTATGTTAATAAAAACTAAACATAAGGCTGTTACAATGTTTACAGTCAATTAGAAAGCTGCATTTCTCAAACCCTTGTTATAATCAGAGATATTATACCTGTACAACTCCTTGGTTTTGCTGAACTCTATTGCTCAGGTGGCCCACCACATGTAGTGTGGTCTGGTGTGGGGCATCGTAGGTAAGGCCATGCAACTACTAAGTGTGGTACATTGTGTGCAGCTGCAATCAGGGATGTGTACGTTCGGTGAACATGGCCTCAGTTTTGCTGTTGATCTCCACTGAGCATGCAGTACCTGGTCAGGTGGGTGGGGATGTCTCGTAGTACATTTAGACAATTGTTTGTTATTTCTGTCACCTGCTGCTGGATGTCTGTCATTGATTGTGTTGACTTGGTCCTCCCCATACCTGCATGTGTGTGTGTGTGTGTGTGTGTGTGTGTGTGTCAGTGTGGTGCTGGGAGGGTGACTGAGTTAGGTTTCCAACCCAACAGCCGAATTTCCTCACTTTGTCACTATGGAACAACCCTAACTAATGTATTAAACAGAGTTTTTTGGCTCTAATATATATATATATATATATATTTATATTTATGAAGGGGATATTTCTCCTAAGAATGCTATAATGAGGGGTCATTTTTAATTTTTCCAAAAGGGTGATTTATTTTTTAATCTTTAAATAGACAGCCAATTCCCCAATAAAACTCCCAAATTTCTTATTTTTGGTTGCAGGTGAACAAATCAAAATGAATCGATTTATGTCAACTGGATCTGGGGCCCATATTTCCTGGAATAAAATTATATCATAGCCTGTAATGAATTTATACCATTCCGCATCATTCATTTTTCCTGAAAGACCTGTTATGTTCCACGAGAGGAAATTATGACCTTAACATTCTTCAATCACTACATTATTCTCCTCATTAGGCTCTGGGATCCCCCACCACAGTCATTCCTGTGTAGCTGGCAGGTTGTTATTATTTGTAGACTTCATTAAATCATTCATATCAATCATAGGGATCGCTGCCTGGTCCAGCGTATTTGCATTTGCATTCAGTTGTTGAAAAATGTCCAGAGTAGGGCAAAATATATTTATTTGAGACCCACGGACAGGAAAAAATGAGCATTCCACTTTTTCTATTTTTTTCCTATTACAGCTTATTGTACAACGTGATGACAGAAATGTCAGAATTAAGGTAGTGAAAAAACTCTCATTTTCATTTGGAAAGTGGTTGATTCCAAAAATTACAAGTATTGTACCGCTGTCTTTACAGTTAATTAGAGTGGATTGCCTATCTCTATCGAATTTCTAATTTAAAAGTAGACAAAATATCAGTGAAGTTCTTAGGGCCAGATATTCAAAACTTTGCCTTGGGGCTAAAATAGCACTACCAAGCATGCAAAAATTGACCGGACCAAATAGCCCACCATATTCAAAAGGAATAGCCCAGTACCAATCCTGCTGAATACATCATGCTGATGAAGCCAGGCAAACTGGTCTGGGAGTGCAGGGCAAAAATAGCCTGGGAATAAGACAGCACTGAATATAGCAACAGGGAAGTGCAAACAGCAACAGAAGCTCAGAAGACACTGGATCAAGCCAGTGTTGCAGGTGGATAACATATTGTGTTATTGCACAGAGATGTCTCACATCTACTGCAAAAAACAATGCAAGCCATATACTGCAGAACTATACTATGCTGAAGTGAGGTTTGCCTGAGGCTAACCCGATTGCACAGTGCTAACACAATAGCCCAGTGCAAAGTGGTTAGCCCCGGGCAAACAGGAGCTATATTCAAGGCTCCCATGCAAGTGAGCTTACTTAGGTAATCTGTGGACAAACAGGCGCATTTGCATCTCATTATGTGCTGCTTAGCATACAGTTTGCCCAGTGCTACTGTATGGTGCACACAGCTTCACCTTTTGTTTGGAATGGCAGTACAGGCTGGACGCTGCAGGCCAAAGCATGCCCACAGCATCCCCTGTTGGTTGGAATGGAAGTACAGGCTGGAAGCAGCAGGAACTGTGTGCTGGCAAGCACAGTCAGTGCATACAGTGCACCCATGCATCTTTGCAAGCAGAACCTGTGTGTGTGTGTGTGTGTGTGTGTGTGTGTATAGTATATATATATGTATATATATATATATATATATATATTATATTTATATATTTAGGGTTTGTAGGAGTGTTTAATGTTAAAGGGCAATTTTTCCTGGTTAATAATTTTAAATTGTTTTCACAGATTTTCCTGCAATTCATCATTCATCATTCATCATCTGCTTGGTTAGGTCTGTTGATGTACCAAATTTGGTTTGAATCCCTTTTGAATTTTTTGAGATATAAAGTGTTGAAAAGACAGAGATTTCCCTGTTTTTTGCTGTTTTTTCATCCATCTGCATCTCAGAAACGGCTTTAGGTGCTGGGCTGGAATTTTCAGGGTAGAAAGCCTTGGCCTCACAGATGTGGCTTTTGAAGGTTTGGCAAAACAATAGTAATCCATCCCAAATTTATTAAATCTTGAATTTGTCATTATTTCCAATGGGAGAAAATACATGTAAAAGTGAAAGTGATTTTTGCACACTCATCCAGTTTGCATACTTTGCACATGAATAACTTTACAACACTTCTACAGATTTGCAGATAATTTGACAAGGATCAGCCTAGGGCACTGGTCTCTTGACTTAACACATTTAGTTTGAATCCCTTGTTTGGTTTCTGAGATACATAGTGTTAAAAAACAAATTTTTGAGGATTTTGCTATTTGTTTATTAATGTTAAAGGGCAATGTTTGGATCTTAATAACTTTGTAATGGTTAAAGTGATTTCTACAAAATTTGGCATGCATAATTACCCTGGGGAGGTGTTTGTAAGTGATAAGCTTTATCTTAATAGCTTTAGCCATTTATGAGATACAGAGTGTTAAAAATAAAGGTTGGGGTTGACACTTTTTTTATTTTCAAGCTAGAAAGCCTTGGCCTCACAGATGTGCCTTTTGAAGATTTGGTGAGAAAATATAAATTTGTTCCAAAGTTATGACATGTTAAATTTCCCATTATTTCCTATGGGGAAAAATAGATGTCCCACACATCACAGGATTCTGCTTTGAACTAGCATTCTGCTTAGAACTAGGATTCTGATTTGAACCAGGATTGTGCTTCAATCTAGGATTCTGCTTTGTATGAGCCCTATGGAAAGGGATTCTGCACTGAATAAGGATGCTATTTTGCAGTACTAAATCCCTTTTGGCAGACAGAACCAGCACAGTGGGGGAACAGGAATCAACAGTCAACCAACCCTGCCTATTCTACAGCTCCCTTGGCTCCACCCTAGGCTGCATCAACCCCCTAAAGTTTTTTTTTTAAACATAATCTCCACTCTGGGTTGATCTGCCAGACTTTGTTTTCTGCAAAACTGTGAAATGAGATTTAAACTTACTATAGGACTGAATGAAGTGCTGATCTTTTGCTGGTTTTTCATCTCGGTGCTTTTCAACTGAGTTCAACACCCTGGTAAGTGCACTTCATGCTTGAAGGCTAAAAGTTTTGTGCCATTGAGCTACTGTCTTTTGTGCTTTTTGCTATTTCAATATCTTATCCCCTCACCATCACTACCAGCACAGAAGGACACTACAGAGCTCACTCCCAGTGTCCCAGATAAAGCATCCCTCCCCCACTGTGGGACACAGGGGAACCCACTCCCACTGTCCTGAAATATGTATGCAAAGGTTTTGCCAACAGCAGGATGCCCAATACCCATGTCAGCACTACACTCACCACCACCAGCAATGTGTGACACTCTAGGGAGCCCACTCCCAGTGTACATAGTGTACCCAGTTATGTTGTACCCCCCAGAGCAGTGTGGGACACTGGGGAACCCACCCCCAGTGCCATGAGAAATGGTTCTACAGTTCCTGTGAAAGAAAGAAAACAGTCCACTACATATTTTTTTAAACTCCTGTAAAAAAGGTCTCTCATTGTTTCCCAATCCCCCTCATGCATCCCAACCTTCCCACTGAGCAACCAACTACCCCACACCCCCTTACTCTATACTTATAAACCGAGGTCAGTGGCTGTCATCTTCTGTGGACATGTCTGCACTCTTCAAAGTTGAACAGTGAACTGAAAAATAAAGGTACGTGCCACATAGAGGCAGGCAATGACATTTTTAACATACTGTATGTTAATATCTCAACCATTTGTAGGTATTTTACATAGATACATAGACACTGTTGGCAGATAAAGATCTATGGCCCACCCAGTCTGCCCAATTGAGCTTGTAAGTTCACTTTATGTTTTTCTAGAAGTCTGTTGCCCCTTACCCCTGACCTCCAGAATGTCCTTATGTCTATCCCATGCATTCTTAAATCCCATGATTGTTTCAGCCCCCACCACTTCCTCTGGCAGGGTGTTCCACTTGTCCACCAACCTTTCTGCAAATAAATTATTTCTCATGTTTCATTAGAATTGCCCTCCCTCCAACTTCATCCCATACCTTCTAGTTTTAGAATAGCTTTGTCACTGGAAAATAATGTATTCCTGCTTCCTGTTCCTCCCTGTAAGGTACTTGTATGTCTCTGTCATACCCCCTCCCCTCTTTCCTCCAGGGAATACATATTCAGGTCCTTCAACCTGTCCTCATAGGACTTGTGATGCAATCCTTGTACCATCTTTGTTGCCCTCCTCTGAATCTTCTCTACCCTGTCTATGTCCTTACATAGGTAAGATCTCCAGAACTGCACATTGTACTCCAGCTGGGGCCTCACTAGTGTCTTGTATATTGAAATTATCAGCTCCCTTTTCCTGCTGGTGATGCCCATTCCGATGCATCCCAGCATCCTTTTTGCTTTACCTGCTGCCGTGTTGCACTGTTTCCCTGCCTTCAGGTCATCAGTGATGATAACCTCAAGGCCCCTTTCCTGCTTGGTGCATGCTATGTCCTCACCCTCAAACTGATATGTTATTCCTGGGTTTTTGTGCCCCATATGCATTATCTTCTACTTCTTTGCATTGAATTTCAACTGCCAAACCCTTGATCATTTTCCAAGCTTCTGCAAGCTTCTGTATGTCCCTTCTCATTCTGTCTACACCCTCTGGCATGAACCAAATTTTCAACATGGACTTTTTGGGACACCACCTCATGAACACTGGCACTGTCATTTTGTTACTCTGTCCTGAAAGATGGTTTCACTGTGGCTGAAATAAATCACCATTTGGGACTGAGTAATGAAATGGAAATGCCATTGTGCATGAGGTGGGGTCCCAAAAAGCTCATGTGGAAAAGCTGGTGCAGAAATACCTCAAAATGCCAATATTATGCATGGTCATTGAAATTTCCCTTCGCAGCCGTGTAACTTTGCCAATTTATATTTTCACTCCAAGTTTTTAACATAGCCACATTTCACACCACCTCATGAACAGTACAGCTGCATTTCTCACATCCTGCCCAAAATGTGCTTTTCCACCTGTGGTGCGGAATGGTGCAGTCAATGTGCAAAATCATCTTTCAGGATTGATTAATGAAATGACAGTGCCAGTGTTCATAATGTGGGGTCCCAAAAAGGCAATGCTGAAATTCTGGAGCAAAAGTAACAAAGAATGCCTGAGTTACATACAGTCAATAACATTTTCCCATGCATACATGTAACTGCAAATCATTTATATTTTCATTCCAAAGTTTGAACTTTGCCATTTTTTCACAGCACCTCATAACTACTACAGCTGTCATTTCTCACATCCTGTACAAAATGTGTTTCCACAGCTGTGGCACAGAATGGCAATTTGCCATGGATTAAGAAATTTACACCTACAGTATAAGGGTTATGAGGAGGGGTGATAAGAAGACTGTTGAAAATTTGGGGTCACAATGTGAAAAAAATGACAAACTTATGAGTATTTGCTGCAATTTTGTTACACACCTATCTCAAAAAGTAAGGAAATTCATTGCAAAAAAACAGTTTACAAAACCAGTTATGGTTTCCATTACACCTTTAAAAGTATGGAAATTCAATGTTAGGGTTAATACTAGAGATGCAGAGAATGTAAAATCCGCCTGTGAAGTTAACACAAAGTCACCACTTCACGTTGGCACTTCACTACATGGAGTGCCCCATAGGAAAGGCTCACTTCGCCATATTATTATTACTTTGCGTTGTCATTCCACTTTAAATGCAAAGTAAGGCGGAGTGACAACAAAACTGGCAGTACCCCACCCACACAGTCACCAGAATTAATGTGCATCCCCAAAGTACTACTGTCTTGTGTCCAGAAAACTCCCCAATGCTGACGAAGTGAAATGAGAGCATAACAAGAAATGCAAAGTCACCCAGAATGAATGGCACTCGCATTCAATCATGCACGCAGTGGTCACACACAGAGTCACCAGAATTAATGTGCATCCCCAAAATGCTACTGTCTTGTATCCAGAAAATTCCCCAGTGCTGATGAAGTGCTACTGTCTTGTGTCCAGAAAATTCCCCAGTGCTGATGAAGTGAAATGAGAGCGTAACAAGAAATGCAGTATCCCAGAATTAATGGTGCACTGCAAATGCACAGACAGATTAAGATTGCGCTGCACACTCAAGGGATGCATACGAAAAGGCACAACAACACCTAACTAGTGCACACAAGTTACAAATTCAAATCTGGAAAGAAATACATTTGCCAGTTGGGGGATTAGTGCACAGCAGTAACAATCCACTACCAGTAAAGATACCACAAAGCAGTATAAAAAATTCATGCAGGTGCGGTGGATAGCAGGTTCACACTGCTGCAATTACTCTATGGCACAATAAAAGATGTCTGATTTAATGGCAGACATCGCACACACACTCACACACACTACAAGTAATGCATGGCAAACTGAAAACCTTTAGTAATATAACCAAATGTTTTAAACAAACAAATTATACACTGCTGCATCACAACAGTCAGCAAAAAAATTTCAAGAATTACTGAAAATATTACTGTGTGTACATTAACATAGTTATACAAGAAAAATATAACCAAAACAGATAGACTGCCTTTTTCTCCCAGTTAATGTACCTACACCATAAATACGCCCCTCCCCAAAGCACACTTCATAGTACACAGACTGACTGTTCTAAATTAACATTCAAAATCCACACACAATAATCACTCAATGATATGAGCACAGAAGGGTTTCCTACAATTGAAGTAGTAAATTTTGAGCAAAAAAAATGACTCAAAAAGGCATTTTAAACAGCTTTTAGAGGTTTTGAATCGCAGAGCTCTGAGAGCAAACTGTCTCCAGCTATCACTACACACACACTACCCAGGCCAGAACTGAGGCTGTGCAGAACAATCTAGAGTCCATGTGACCTGCAATCCCATGAATCACTGCAAGGCGAAGTGAGGCGAATTACATTGATTTCAATGTACTTCACCTTAAAATTGGTGGAGAAGTGGTTTGGGGAAGGTGGAATAACGCAAAGTCATTGGTTTCAATGGACTTTGTGATCCTCATTCGATCCCAGTCAGCTGACCTTGGAGGTCAGTGGTGGCTATGTACAGTCACTGGCTGGGGAAGGGTGGGGGTGTTGGGTGGGCTGGCACGGCTGGGTGGGGGACCACTAGACTACCAGGAAATTGCAGATCCTTACCTATTTTATTATGATGGAGGGCAGCTAGACTACCAGGGATATGAACAACAATGATAATTTTATACAGATTGGGGGCCACTAGATTACCAGGGATATAAAAAAACAATATTAATGAAATACACATTGGGGGACCACTAGACTACCAGAGAATTAGAGATCTTATGTATTTGATCATGATCGGGGGGGGGGGGACCGCTAGACTGCAAGGGATATTGTAAACATGGTATATTTATTCAGATGGGGCAGAACGAAGCCCCCTGAGCAAAACACGCCCCCATTTTACTTTGTAGGGCACCCCTGGGCTGAGAAAATGCATTTTTAAAGCTGGCCATCTCGTCCCTCGGTCAAAGAATCTTGCAATCAATGAATTTGCAGGATCGCGATCAAAGATCATTAGCAAGCCAGCGAATTAAGATCTTAAAAGCTCAAAACTCTATTTTTTGACCAATTTGGATCGAACAAAGCCGTGGCTCGATAGATCGGAGCCTCTGAGTAAAACCCATCCAAGTTTTACTTCAGAGGTGACCCCTGAGCTGAGATATTTTTTTTTATTTTGTTGTTTAACCAGGTACAGCACACTAAGCTGAAAGCTTTTTTACAGGAGCACAAGGAGGTTAAGTGACTTGCTCAGGGTCACTAGCATACTGCTAGTAGAAGCTGTGGGATTCAAACCCGGGTCTGGTCTGCTGGATGTCACCAGATCTGCAGCTCAGAGTCTTAGACCACTGCACTATACTGCCTCCTATATTTGTGTTTTTCCGATCGGAAATTGCAAAACAAGATGGCGGACCTTGTGATCAAAGAATTTAAAAAATCCTTGGGGACAAAGATTCTTGAACCGTGAGGCTGCAAATTCTTTGATCGTCAGATGGGACAAGATGGCCAGAACCCTATTCTTTGTCCACAAAACAGACATATAAATTTTCCCATTGGCTTATAATGGGAACTTAAAAGTGGCATAACTTTTGAATGCCTTAATATTTTTTCACCAAACGAAAAGCAGCATGTTTGGCCACCAAAGCTCTTTCAAACAAGTCATCTCACAGAGCAGCATGCCACACGATGGCTGTGCAGGGCCACATAAAAAATCCCAAAAGCTGCCTCCAAAAATGGATAATTTTGCATTTTTCAGCGTTTACGTATGCAAAGACCGTAAGTCCAACTGAAATGACATTTGCACATCAAGAGATCTACCATGCCCCACTGTGCCTACCAAATTTCAGGCAAATCTGTTGAATGGGTCCAAAATTATTAACGCCCAAACGTTTGACTTTAGTATGTAAGTGACAACTGAATACTGACTATAGTGGCGCGACTGCGGCACTATATATATATATATATATATATATATATACACACACTCACATATACAGTATATATCTATCTATCTATATATACAGATCAATAGCTAAACACAGACAAACTGCCTTGGCCATACATGTTCTGGAGGATGCCCCTCAACAACATAGGTACCCCACTGCAGTAGTGGGTGAAACACAGTGGGGGGACTCAATGTATGGGACAGGCATAAGGCAAACCAGGTTGGGGGTGGGAGGCCATAGGTTGTAGGTCCACTAGGATATGCAGCATATCCATTAGATAGGGAACAGGACAGACTGGCTGGGCCAGGCAGTCCTTCTCTGCCGTCATGGTCCCTGTTCCCATGTGTGCCTGTTACACACCCTGGCATACCCCTCAACCTTTTATCACTGAAAAGAGGGACATGAACATATTTGAACACTCAAAATGAGAGACAATGAGGGACTCAGATCCCCAGAATGAAGGACATATCCTCACACATGGAGATACAACCTCAGAACACTGTGGAAACCACTGTGTTTACTTATACAATGTTTATTATTGATTTAGCATCATAGAATATTATGAATGTCTCCTGTACATCCTGAATGTACTGCACATTGTCTGTGTAGGCAGCACCTTTTCCATGAGGGACAGATGAGAGACAGAGCTGTTTCAAGGGGTAAAATGAGGGCTGTCCCTCATAATCAGGGACAGTTGTGAGTACGCACCCTGGCAGGCTAGTGTCTCCCCCTCGGCATGATCCCGACCCCTGTAGATCTGTAAATATAAAGTTTCCCCTGGTAGTCCAGTAGTTCCCTCACCCCCCTCTATCATGATCCTGACCCCTATAGATCTGTAAACATAATGTTTTCCCTGGTAGTCTAGTGGTCCCCCCACATCGTGATCCTGACCCCTGTAGATCCGTAAATATAAAGTTTTCCCTGGTAGTCCAGTAGTTCCCTCACCCCCCTCTATCACGATCCTGACCCCTATAGATCTGTAAACATAATGTTTTCCCTGGTAGTCTAGTGGTTCCCCCACATCGTGATCCTGACCCCTGCAGATCCATAAATATAAAGTTTTCCCTGGTAGTCTAGTGGCTCCCCCACCCCATCATGATCCCGACTTCCGTAGATCCATAAATATAATGTTTTCCCTGATAGTCAAGTGGTTCCCCCACCCCTATCATGATCCCCAACACTGGTAGCCCTCGATTAATTACTTTCCCTTTTGTAGTCAAGTGAGGTCCCCCACTGGCAGTGAGTGGCACCATTACCCATAATACATCCTCTGAATGGAGCCAGTGACTAGATCAGCCTCCTCTCACCACCACGGCCAGCTGCCGACTGTGGTATTCATGAGCAGTACTGAAATGAATGAGCGAGGCTGCTCATTCATTTCAGTGGTGCTCATGAATACTGCAGTTGGCAGCTGGTCGTGGTGCTGAGAGGAGGACTGAGCCAGTTGCCTGTTCCATTTGGAGGATGTGTTCGGGGGTAATGGGTGCCATCACTTCCAGTTGGATGGACCACTAGACCACCAGGTATTTCAGTACTGTGGGGTTGGGGATCATGCCGGGGGGTGAGGGGACCACTAGACCACCATGGGAAAGTAATTAATTGAGCGGCTATGGGTGTCAGGGATCATGTTGGGGGGGCGGGGGAACCGCAAGACTACCAGGAAAATTGTTATATTTATAGATCTATGGGTGTTGGTGATTATGATGGTGAGGGGGACCACTAGACTACCAGGGAAAACTTTATATTTATGGATCTACGGGATCAGGGATCGGTGATGGGTGGGGGAGGGCACCAAAGCATTACTGCCCACATTTTGTCAGCGTATTTAGCACCGCTACAGGTTATGCTAATGCCTATAACGCGATGCTGTATGTTTGAATATGCCACACAGCCGACATTCCTGGCCACTCCCCTAACCCCCACCCCTGCATATACTTATCTTTTAGCATCAGCACCACCACACAGTGCCGGTGCTATTAGGGCTTTTGAATATTGCAGCCTGGCACAAATCCAGTGCTATTCTAGTGATATGGCTTTGCACCAGGTGCACAGCTTTGAATATCTGGCCCTTGGTGTCTTAAAACTCCTCATTTACTTGTAGATGTGAAGTAGTTTTAATAATAGTCTTCCAGGAAATGGGTGGCAAAATGTTCAACTTCAGGTATCTAAGCCTACTAAAAGTGGCCCAGTCTTTTTTTAGCAGTTTCCATATTAGTCACAAACACATACACTGGATATGATTCCTAATTTTTATCTCTAAATACTTGAATAATCTTGTTGGAAGCTTGAGCAACAGAGAGTTCTGCACTAAAGAGATGTATCATAAGTTTTTTTAGTGAATCAAATGATTCATTAGGTTTCAAGAAGATGCCTTCAATTCTTAGTACAACTTCTTCTCCTGTCATTTTATACTATCATTAATGCTCTCTACTGAAGCTGTAGGAGATATTTTTTGATCATTTATGTGTGTACATTTCTTTTGGGTCCCTATGGGGTCCTTATTGATATTACCCAATGACTCAGCTGAAACTATACTTTTTTTTTTGTGTTTGTGTTATCTATTTACGCCCTGTCATGCTCAGGAGCTGCCTCTCCTTCAGGCTGACATGACCCCATAGACATTCCTCCTACTATCTCCCACACAAGCCCCTCCTTACCTCAGATCCACAGCCAACCACGGGATAGCCCGGTGTAACCCTATGCCAGGAGGGTCCCTTTCCTCCAAGGGGGAAGGCACCGGCAGGAGGAGACCAGTGCACTATTTTTTTCCCTTTGTTCCTAGGTGCTGCTGAGGCATTTGGTGGCCCCGCAGGAGTCTTTCGGAGGTATCCTGGGCTGGCAGCCATCATCCAGCAAGTCCAGAGTGGTATTTCTATTTTTCTGGCTTTCCCCCTTATGGCGATCCCTCTGCAATGCTCCAGGTCTCCACCGGGTGCTACTGCAGAGCGACCATCCATCCCCAACCCCACCCATGGGAGAGAGCAGTCGGATGCTCGATCTTTCCCTCTTCCTACTGACCTTGCCGAGTCCGCTCGAACCCAGGTCACCGGGCATGAAGAGATAAGGCACCCTGCGCCTCAACCCTCTATGCCACTGGGCCGGACGAAACTATACTTTTAACAGTGTTGGTATTCTTTAGTTTAATACTAATAACAGGTTCTACATATGATTGTTTGGTTTCTTTCGTTGTTTTAGGATCATCCCCTTGGATTTGTCTATCATTGTTAGAACCCCCTGCTATTTTCCAGTTATTCTTTCTTTTCTTTTTTTTCTTTATTTTGCTTAGCGGTTTTTATATTTTGTATTTTATTAAGAGAGTCGAACGCTTCAAATAAAGGCAAACCACAGCATTTTAATTGTAATTAGGATGAAACCTGTCTCTTTTAGTCAAATAAAAGATATACAGTATTACCATCTGTTTTTTTACCTACTGATCAGGACTAACAGTAGTAGGTTCAGAGCACAGTGACTGTGTCAATGATTAACTTTTCTATACATCTTACAGGAAGGGCAGCATATACAGTACGATAGGCTCCATTTATACTGTAACTATGAGAATAAAATTATTCAAATAAATGCATTTATTTTCATGCGTGTGTGATGGGCCAGAAGTGGAAATAATTTATTTCAGTCTTACATGGGTCATTAGCATTTATTTCTACTTCAGGCTGGTCACAAAGGTGCTCTTAACCAATGGTAGAACAGCTTGAAAAATGGCTGATGACATCATAATCATATCTGCGGCAGTTAAAAACAGAGCAGTGAAATCAAACAGAACAAGCATTTATCAATGCCAAATGCTTCCTTGTGTGGTGTATGGGGCAGGTGTATTGTGTTAGTTGAAGAAAAGGGAGAGAAGGAATGACAATACTGGCAAACTGTGAAAGACACAAAATGTCAGCATCTGGGTTCATTTTGCTTCATAATTTGACATTTGGACAGGTCCTGGAGCTTCTGTTTGTTTAGAGAGATTCTGTCCATTTCATGTTTGTGATTGGCTCTTTAAGGGCTGCTACTTTTGTGCTGCAGCAGGTTCCCTGCATTAGCATGGCTTGTAACATAGCTAATGCTTATCTCTTCCAGCCCCTGCTGTACACATCATTCAGTGCAGAGACCCCTTGAGGGCAGTAGATAAGGAGCCATGTTCCATAGAAACATAGACAATGATGGCAGAAAAAAAACAGTGATCTATCCAATTTGCCCAAGTTCCCTGTAACACCTGAACCTACTGTTCCCCCTGGGTACCAACCCTCCCCATCCTCTCTGTATTCTCCTCCTTGGTCCTGTCACTCCCAATAACCACTGTTCCCTTCATTATGTCCCAGCCCTGCTTAAATCCTCTGACTGTTTTTGCAATCACCAGTTTAGCTAAATTCAGGATCCAGTGCACTCATTTACCGTGGTTTTACTATGGCGGTTGTCATTTACACAAACCTTTGATTATTCCACTATGGCAATTAGTTCTGCTAATTTAAAGTCAATTACCTGAAGATCTGAACAAGGGCTGCTGAACGCAGTCTCTCTTCCGAGAGAATTTGTTGCCGGTATACTGCAACAGGGAGACTCTTTATGCCAAAAATGAATGGTCTACAGTCAAAAAAAGGAAGAGCAGTAGATTAAGGGGTGGGAAATTGTCTCCATTCCAAATGTTTTTTGCTTTACAAATGCAGATGTAACTTTAAGAAAAAAAGGATTCAATTTCTTTTTTTTTCTTTCCCATCCCTTATCCTTTGAGGCAGTGTAGCTTAGTGGTTAAGGGCACTGAGCTGCAATTCTGGAGACCTGGGTTTGAATCCCATCAGCCCTCACTTGCATACTATGTGACCCTGAGCAAGTCACTTACCTTCCTTATGCTCCCAGGTTGCACCTGGAAACACGCTCCAGCTTAACGCGCCTTTCCTGGTTAAACAATCTCCCCCACTCCAGTTCCCCTAACCAAACCTACCCCATCTATGGTGACCCTCCCAATCACCTGCTGTCTCAGGGGCCTTTTTCCTTACCTCCATTCCTCCACAGCTTACCATAGGAAAAAAAGGCAGAGCACTCTAAATAGTACTGAAGTGTAACACAGGGAAATGGCAAATATCAGATGAGGAAAATTCTCAAATCCTTTGTAAAAAAGCAAACAGCAAACCTAAGCCTGGTGTCTCAGAAATGGCAGTGCTGAGAGTGAAGCAAGGTTGGGGGCTATTGAGTGGATGCCTTCAGCACTGTGGAGGACAGAGCTTCTACCTTGTCCGTGTGACCAACATGGCCCTGCAGGCCATTGAGGAATCCCAGTGGGCCAAGGTGAGTGACAGGACATCAGTCCAGGACTCCAGATCAGGAAAGATTGTGCATATGTGTGTGTGTGTGTGTGTGTGTGTGTGTGTGTGTACTATGTTCCTTAGCAGAGGGTTGGGGATGTGCCTGTATCTTACATTTGAGGAGGGGGAGTGGGATGGGTCCAGACTGGGGTTATTAGATTTCAGCTGTCTGAAAAATAGGTAGCATACATAAACAATACCTTAGTGTGTCCCAAAAATGGCAGCACTGAGAGTGGAGCAGAGTTATGGGCTGTTGAGAAGATGGCTTTAGCAATGGAGAGGCAGAGCTTCTACCTAGATGAACCTGCAGCTGCACAGAGACAGATGGAGCTCTACTGTCAATCCCTTACCCCGTGCTTGAACCTGCAGCTCAGTTATCTGTTAACAGAAGCAAAACATGGCTGATGACACGGTTACAGGAGGGCAGCATTATTGGGTAAGACGACTGGCAGGTACTATCCACAAACTCATAAAGCCACTCATCTGCTTGCTAGATGGCTTTATGTAAATGCAAGTACTGAAGCACTCTGTAATTGGAGTGCTTCAGTCCGTTCAAGTACACAGTGTTTCCACCCATGAAACTGTGACCACTGTCATACTCTGTTTGTGTGGTCATGGTCTGTCAGGGGTAAAAACAATGTAGATTGCTCTGCATTGGGCTAGTCCATAACACGCCTCTGAAATTCCATTCTGTGAAGCAAAGCAAACATGTTTCTTGTGCAAGGAAACATAAAACAGCACTGGGATATAAAATAATTTTAATTGGCACTATTTTCAAGAATGGGGACAGAGGGACTTTAAAGATAACAGGTAGTTATATTAGTTCTTTAAATAATTCAGTAGAGTTAGATACTCAGAACACAGCAGAACTACTTGTGTCATCATAAAGTTTGCAATTTATCATGTAACATAAAATGAATGTATGCTTTACATAATCACTGCACTACAATATGTGAGACAGTACCTTCTCATTGAGTAGGGTATTTGAGTGGTAGAGTGAGGCATTTCCCTTGTACTGTGGGACAGTTGAGAGGCATGTGGCTTCACCCATCCCAGACTACAGAACGCCTGCCTTTATCCTGAACAAAAGAACAAGAACTCCTTGCTCCTCGGACTACAATGACAACACCTTAACTTTGTTTATCAGCTGAAAGGGTATATGAAAGCTGATCTTATCATATTTCAGTAAAGGGAGTTATGGTGTGAATTTTCAGTTTGCAAATCAAATGTTTAATAGGAAGTCTAGGTTGAAAAACAAGGGGGGGCATAGAGGAAAACAATTGCACAGTAGACTTTCTCAGTTACCACTTTATTCAAACCTCATTTCTGGTGCCACAGAAAGTACAAACCAGAATCTAACAGGAAACTAGAAAATGGGCTAGTAAAAAACTCAAACCTGGTTGGTCCATACCTATGTCTTAGCATACATTTATTTCTTAACAAAGCCCAGCTAAAAAAAAAAAAGTATCAGTGCCAATTGCCACATTGCCAGCCTATATCCTTGTGCCCTCTAGGAAACTTGAAGTTTGAATTGGCAGCCATTTTTTTCACCTTTAATGACTGAGCTCCCCTCCCCCTCAAAAAACAGTAGTCACTTTAATCATATAACATAAATGACCATTGCTTAAACTCTTCCTCCACGCCACACACAATACTAATAGCACACACATGCTCAGTTCCCCCCAATTAGCTCTGACATCTCTTGCTTGGGAATAGCAACAGTAGTCACTGTAAAAAAAAATATCCACATTTGTTTGAAACAGTAAATCTGACCTGCACTCTCCATGTGACACATCTATGTCATCTGGACCTGCCAGTGCTCCCTGATCAGTAGCAGTCAGTGGAAGACATTGCTTAGGATAACCATGCTCGAGTTATGGGCTGTTGAGTGGGTGGCTGCAGCAACATGGAAAGCAGAGCTTCTGCCTTGTCTGGGTGACCAACACAGCCCTGCAGCCCATCCAGGAATTCCAGCAGGCCAAAGTGAGCAACAGGACATCGGTGCAGGACTCCAGATTGGGAAACAGAGTGAGTGTGTGTATGGGGGGACTACATTCCTTAGTAGAGGGTTGGGGTGTACCTGGATCTTACTTTTGAGGGAGAGAGATGGGTTGTGGTGTAGACTGAGGTCATTAGATAATAATTTTGAGCTGTCCCATTCAGTGGCAATCAGTGGAAGACATTGCTCAGAATGGTCGTGCTCGAGTTGTGGACTGTTGAGGAGGTGGCTTCAGCAATGTGGAGGGCAGAGCTTCTGCCTTGTCTGTGTGACCAACATGGCCCTGGGGGCTATCGAGGAATTCCAGTGGGCCAAGGTGAGTGACAGGGCATTGGTCCAGGACTCTGAATCAGGAAAGAGTGTGTGTGTGTGTGGGGGGGGCTATGGTCCTTAGCAAAGGGTTGGGGATGTGCTTGGATCTGACTTTTGAGTGAGGGAGGTGGGATGGGGTCCAGATTGGGATTATTAGATAAGAGTTTTAAGCTGCGTGAATCATCTAGTAGCTAACATACATAATCAATACCTTTGTGTGTCCCCAAAATGGCAGTGCTGAGAGAGAAGCAGAGTTACGGGCTGTAGAGCGGGTTTGCTTCAGCAACACAGCAGGCAGAGCTTCTACCTAGATGAACCTGCAGCTGCACAGAGACAGATGGAGCTCTGTTGTCAATCCCTCACCCCCACGCTAGAATCTGCAGCCCAGTTATCTGTTGACTGAAGCAAAACTCGGCTGATGACACCATTTACAAGAGGGCATCATTATTGAGTAAGATGACTTGCAGGTAGTATCCACAAATTCATAAAGTTGCTTAGCTGCTTGCCAGCTGGCTTTATGCAAATGAAAGTACTGAAGTGCTCTGTGATTGGAGCACTTCATTTCTTTCAAGTACACAGAGTTTGCACTCATGAAACTGTGCCCACTCTCCTACTCTGTTTGTGTGGTTATTGATTTGTCAGGGATGAGCCCAGTGTAGACTGCTCTGCATTGGGCTAGTCCCTGGCACACCTCTGATATACCGTTCTCGGAAGCAAAGCAAAATGTTTCTCGTGCATGTGCAAGGAAACATAAAAAGTAAAATCTTTTTTGAAAGAACTAATTTGGCCAGAGTGGCACTGTCATTGTATAATGACATATGTCAATGGGCTGGCTAAAAATATCAGATTTATTTTTACCTGCAGTTTGACCTTTAGAGACCTTACTTGTGGCTTTGCCACTCATGAAGTTATAGAGGTCAAAACCTGCAGATAAAATATAAATATCATATTTTCCGCCAGCCAATGGCATATCCCATATGTTATTAGTGCAATTAGGTACTGCAAGAAGAGCCAGGGTTCTTCTGAGAATCCAAACTGAACCAAACCTGAACTATTCAATTTTTGCCCGATTTGAACCGAACTAGAACCCTAAAAATAAAAAACAGACGAACCCGAACCAAACCTGAACCCAGACCATGTGAGATGAGGAGAAGCTACAGTAGTCTATCCATGCTATTTTACACTTCTCCAGCTGTGTGAAGTATTTCTTACAGATTGTGAAATGATTTCTTCATTGAAGTCAGTAATGATTGTCAACATCAAAGCAAAATTCAACGATGATGAGCCACCAGCAAAAAGGCCAAAAACTTATGTCAAGGATATGCTATCCGGTCTAGGTGGTCCTACTTCAACAGCAACCAGATCAATCATTGTCATCCAGTGAACTAAAAACATATTTAGAACATGACAGTTATGCTGACAACTGCCTTGAATTCTGGAATAAGACGTGAAGACACCTGTTCCCAAAACTAGCAAAGCTTGCACAGAAGTACCTATGCTTCACAGCTAGCAGCAGTAGCAGAGAGAGAGAGAGTGTTCTCATTCTGCAAGTAAATTCTAGATGACCGAAGATCTCACCTATCAGTTAAAACATTTGCTTGTTCTGTATTTGTTAAATTCTTGAAAATTTATACTTTACAATTGAATTTGTACTTGCCTGCCTTTTAGTTTCTTTTATTCAAAGTAATGTTGATTTGAATAAAGTTAACAATGTGAAATCAGTTGTCTTGTTTTCATGTTTTATAATATATATATATATATATATATATATATATATATATATATATATACACATATATATATAAATAATGTTTATATATATACATTTGGCAGATATTCAAACTGTGCCCAAAAAGTGTGCAATAGCAGGAGCAAGAGCAAGTCTATTGCGCCCATGTGCAAGAGACGAAATATTCAAAATGGAGCAGGCCAACTTGCGCCTACAGCTGACAACTGAATATCTCACCACCTGCGCCATAGCGCAACTAGGGTGGGGAAGCTGAGCAGATCTGATGTGCCATAGCGCAACAAGGGATGTTCAGCTGAGCAGTCCAGAGGCGCCATAGCACAACCAGGGAGCCCCCCAGCAGCACAGCAATGTAACTGCACAACCAGGGAGGTAGGGTCCCACCACCCAAGCCAGAGATGGGCACAGGAACACACAGCAGAACAGACATCATCCCCCCACACCCCAAGCACTGCACACCTGGGGGAGGGCTGGAATAACCACTGGCCCATGGAGACAAGCAAACAACCCACAGCCAGGCCATGGTGCCCCATCATACCTACCAGCAAGCTGTGACTGGCACACAAGGAGGGCAGACCACCCCATGCCACACCATCCCCCCCAGTGCAGAGCATACCCTGCACCGTGACCCCCAGACACCCCCCATGAGCAGTGACCACCACTGCAGGAAACCCCATGCATGCCACCACCACCACTGTGACACTGCAACCCTATGCACCACAGAACCATGCAAGCCAGCCCCAGCATGAGCACCCATCAGTGGGTGGCAGCACACAGCAATGCAACAATGGCAGACACAGTGCCACCATGCACAGTCCCCCCAAGGTACTGCTGAGAGACCAACCATGCATCGGCACAAGAGGTACCCCACACGGGACAGGGCGTGCCCTTGACACCACCACCAGTGGTACAGCACCCTGCACAGTAGTCCAATGACACACCCCGACCCACCACTGGCCACAACAGCCAGCACAACCACCCACAGTGGTGCGTGGAAGCATGCACCACACCGGATGCCACACAGTGTATGGACAGACACCCACCCATACCCAAGGGCACACCAACACAGGGATGCAGTGGTGGGGCAACCAAGCCCCCATTGTGGGCCCATGTAAGCTGTTTACACACAACTCGCAGTCCACCATGACACTGGAGTGCCAGCCACCCTGCGCAGGCACTGTGAACCTGTACACCACCAGCAGTCACCCGGAGCACAAGTCACAGACAGTGGGGCGCATCCCCTGCAACACACACAAGGCACATCATGGAGGTGGGACAACGACTGTGGTACCCACAGTGCCACCTGAGCCAGGCATGCACCACACCAGTGAAAGGGGTAACCCAGCAAAGTGATGGGTACAGTGGCCACCCTGCAGGGACTGCCACCACTGACATGCCAGTGGATCATGCAAATCACAGACATGCATGTGTGTCAGCTGCACAGGCCATGGATGGGCTGATGGGTGTGCCATGTACACAGAGCACATGCCATGGACCACTGCACACAGTCATCCAGTGCACAGGGCACAACACACACACCGCAGACACTGACTGATAGCTACCCCCATACCATAGTCACTGCCACACGGACACACACACATACCCATGACTGCACCACCCCGATGCCATGCACACCACTGCAGCTGAGCACCTATAGACGCTGCAAATCAGAGACCACCACAGTATTCATATCAAAATCAAATGTATTGCACAAATATAAAATTCAACTATTTACAAAATTACAAAAACTATATATAAAGTTGGGGGGGGCACAAACAAGGTGGGAGTGAGTAGGAGGCAGGGGTGGACAAATGGGATGGGAAAGGAGGGGTGTGTGGGTGGGTCCGGGGGGTTGGAGAATTCAGGGACTGAGGGATCCCTAGTGGGAGCACCGTTCCATGCTGTGACTCCTCTGGCCTCTGTGCCACCTCAGTACCCCGGTGCTATCCAAACGCCTGAGGATTTCCAGCAATCCCTGGGCCAGCAGTAGCAGTTCCCTCACAGCCTCCCTGATGTCCCGTAGATGGCAGGTACCTAGGACAAGGGAACACAGTCAATAGGTGTGAATGCACAACCCCATACAGCCCGCCCACTGTGCGTGGCAAACGGCCATGGGACATACCACTGTGATGGTGTGTGACCACCCACAGTGATCACGTCCACAGGACCTGCCCGCCCAGGTGCATACAGCCATGATGTCATTGTAACAGGTGTGAATGAAGCCCTGACTGTGTCCCAGCATGCTGGCGTCCATGGATGCCAGCATGCTGTGACTGTGGCTGGTGCAGAGTCCGTCACCAGTGATGATGACACGACTGTCATGGGCAGTGACACGTGTGTGCCACGGGATGGCCACACAGCAGGGCAATCTGCGCCCATGGCTGTGGGTGGTGCCACCGTGGAGGCCTGCATGTCAGCACAGTCCCATGCTGTGCCTGTCAGCACCAGTGGGGCAGCACTGGTGTCTGTTCAGGACAGTGGGACTGTTGCAGCCACTGCGGCAGCACCACTGAGCCCTGGGGAGTGGCAGCCAGAGGGGCAACATCAGCAGTCGCCCAATGGGCTTGGGGGTACATGGTTCAGCGGCAGCATCTGTGCACCACCTGTAGACATGCCTAGACCTGGTCCTGGTGTGCAGCACCCACCCTCAAGGGGTGCTGAACATCAGGACTGTGCACACCCTGAGGGACAGGATGCCGAGGAGGCTGATGACCTCTTGGATGAGCACACCCGCTGCAAGCACCGGTCCAGCAGCAGATGTGGCTTGCGACGTCCATGGATGCACTGCGTGTGGCTCTGGAGTGGGCAGAGGAGCATCGCAGCAGGGACACCGCACTGATCCTGGCAGGGATGGACCATTTGCGGGAGGATGTGACTGCTGCCATTGACAGGCATGCACAGGCATTCATTGCTGTCATGGCCACAATGGGCACACAGTCAGATGCCCATGCATCACGGACACCATGCAGTGCACTATCCACCACCCATTTCTGGCATCATGTGACTCCCACCCTGTCGAAGCCAGGTTCAGCTGTGGGCATCCCGAGCACTCCTGGTGCAGGCATGTTCAGTGTGCTGCAGACCCCTGCGTGAGCATGGTCGTGTTCATGCAGTGGAACCCCTTGGGGACCATCGGTGCCACCCCATGAGTCCAGTGGTCAGCCTGTCAGTGCTGGCGAGTCTCGGTAGGACCGCCATGCATCTGTGGTGACTGTGGCACTGTGTCACGTGACTGACCTGTCTCCCAGTGCGGCTACTGTCTGGTGCTGCCCTGTGTGCATTGTGTGTTTCAGTGGGCAGTGCACAGGTGGGTAGCCGGCCCTGCACGCAGACACACAGTCCACCTGCACACCCTCCCGGCTGCTGTCCGCAGTTGCGTGTGCATGATGATGCCTGCATTGCGCTTTACACCAATGTGCAATGGTGCTCAGCATCTGACACACGCACATGGACAGGCAGTGGGCATGGTGGCCTGTGGACATGTGTGTTGCTAGGTTGTGCATTCTGGGTCGGTGTGCCTCCTGTCCTTTGTGCATGTCTGTTGTGTTATGTGTGAGCGTGTGTGTGTGTCCATCAGTGTGGCATGTTAATCCTCACCCATCCCTGGTTGTATGTGTGCTTCTGTGCCCTGCCACTTCCCTTGATGGCATGCACCCCTGGTGTGTGTCCATGCATGTTTGTGGGTTGTGCCTTAGCCACTGGTGGTTGCGCATGGCCCCATGACTTACCTGGGTTGGCTGAAGTGCTCCTCTGTGATGGTGTCCCCGGTGTAGCTGTGCCATCCAGAGCAGTGGGGGGTCCCGTCAGCCAAGGGGGGGCTTCCCATCACCATCGTCACCGGCATCACCATCGTCCCCATCACTGTCCCCCTCTTCAACCTGTACGGCTATCCCATATTCATTGGCCATGTTGTGCAGGATGCAGCAGGCCAGGAATAGCCCACAGGCCTTTGAGGGCTGTACTGTAGGGCACCGCCAGAGGTGTCCAGGCAATGGAAATGTGCCTTCAGCATCCCGAACACCCGCTCGATGACATTACGCATGGTGGCATGTGCCTCATTGTAGCGTTGCTGCGATGGGGTCACGGGCTGCCGGTAGGGTGTGAGCAGCCAGGGACGGAGTGGGTATCCACTGTCACCTGTGTGTAGAGGGTGGAGGTTAGTTTTGTGATCAGCATTGCCCTGCCCCAGGCCATGTAGGCCGCTACCCATGCCACCTCTAGCCATGCCCCCCCCCAGGCCCTATGATTGTCCATGTGGTTTGCATACTCACCCAGTAGGTGTCCAGTGGGGATGTCCCTACTCTCGAATCTGTGGCACAGTGCCGACTGGTGCCAGATGAAAGAATCATGTGCTCCCCCAGGGTGCATGGCACAGACATTGATTATGCACCCCCTGGCATCGCACACCACCTGGCAGTTGATACTGGCATAGCCCTTGCGATTTATGTATGCGGCCCCCTCAGGGCCAGGTGGTGTGCGTACGGCCACATGGGTGCAGTCTATTGCCCCTAGCATGGCAGGCATACGTGCTACCCTGTGGAACTCCTGTATGTTTGCTGTACGCTCTGCCGCTGTGCTAGGGAAATGGATGTACTCCGCAGCATGTGGCAGCAGTGTGCTGAAGAATTGGGTGAGGTGGCGTGATGTGGCCAACTGGGTTATGCCTGTGGTGTCCTCAGTTGGTCTCTGGAAGGTACCCGTGGTGAGCAAGCATATGCAGGCTGTTACCTTAGTCTCCACTGACAGGGCATGGCTCTGTCATGTGGGTGCCTGCATCACATCACTGCACAGCTCACAGAGCTGCCTCAGAATTGCCCTATTCAGGTGGTACCAGCCCAGAATCTCAGTATCAGTGTACAGCTCAAAGCTGGTGCAGGCTCGGTACTGCCTGTTGGGGGCATACCGCCGACGGGCCCTTCCATGGCCATGCCCCCCTGCCACCCGCCTTCTCGCCCCTCTCATTATGGCCTCCATTTGGAAGGTGGCACTGGCCATGTCCCTGGCTTGTGTTCACCCCCGCAGCTGTTGCTGTATTCCCCCCGCTGTCCTGACTGCTACCTCCCCTGCACCGGGTACACCTGCCTGTGCTGGGCTCTGTGCTGTGTGGCTCCCCACACCTTCCCTGTGCCTGGCTGTTCAGACTGCCCTTTCCCTGGCCTGCCCTGTTTGTGCCTCCTGCCCTGTCTTTCTGGCTAGAGTTCTGCTTCATGTGGCTTCCCTGTAGCGTTCTTGCGCCTCTCCCTTACTCCTTTTTATTTTGGCTTATTTCCGCTATGGCGCAACTTCTGCTTGCTCCCCTATTGTGCATGGCGCAAGTCGTTGAATAGCCCACTGCGCCATTTATGCATGGTTCCTCCCCCTTCGGTTGCACATGCCTTTAGTATCATTGCGCTGTTGCTCAGCATGATTTCAGGGGCGCAACTGCCTCCTGCTGAATATCGCAGAATGGGGCAATTTCAGACTTGCGCAGGTGCAACCCTATTGCACATGGCTCAACTCTTTTGAATATCTGGGCCATTATATTTATATATATTTTATTTGGCAATATAAAGTGAATTTAGTAACACTTAACTTGATGCACAACCAGAACCGAACCGAACCAGAACTAAAAAATGAACCAAAAGCCTAGAACTGAACTGAACCATTTTCCAAACATGTAATTTTTAAGCAGAACTGAACCGAACCAGAACCCTACTCTGTAGAACCAGAACCAAACTATAACCCCAAAAGTCTGGAGAACCCTGTCTCTAACTGCAAGGTATGTATTTACTAGATGACAGGTACACTTCTTAGGTAAAGGCATTTGACTTCTATTTGTGGATAGCATACTGGCACACCATCACTCATCCACCCCAGAAAAGAGACCTATGCACAGCCATTTGATAGATACACATTTTATTTTACAGTTGCAGAATTGTTCTGTCTCAATGAAAAAGATACTGCCCCACAGAGAGAAAGTGAACTCACCTTGTAAATTCAAGAGTTAAAAGCAGAAATTCATGATTCAAATTTGAATACATAGCTATACAAATAGCAACACTAGATTCTAGTGTGACATGAGTTTTTGCCAAGACTGATATATCCCATTCCATCTTTTCTTTTATTTTAAGTGCCCATCTCTAATATTTTAGTGACAAATGGGTTGATAGGGATGGCGTATGAGCACCTCCCCTGACACTTAAATCTGCTGGTGACCTGGAACTCTCCTAGCCCACTGTGTATGTTATTTCTCAGCTGACCCACATTAGTAGGAGGGCTGCCCCAGATTTTACCTCGGAACACATCTATTCATCAATACCACCCTATTATCTGCCTGTTCTGTATTAGGAATGGAGGATGCCCGATTTTATCAATGTGGTCAGATCTTGTAAGCGACAGCTTGACAGCCAGTCTCTTGCATTTTGAAGGTCAGTCTCCCACATTTTGAGTGTCACTGTTCCATTGTGATGGGAAAGGGGACAGAGCCATGTATTCCTTTGATTCATTTATTCTTTTCTGAAAATGCATCTGCTTCAGGTACAAGATGGCTAACAGATCACATGATCAAGTAGTATATGACAGCTTATGTCAGCCAGCATGGAGGGACTGATGTTCTCTTGGGAAAGTTAACAGGAAAGCTGAGAAGGAGGCAATAAAGCAATAACCTCAGAGGGGAGTCTTTCCTGGAGATGTTCCGATGTTGGACAAAGGACCTAGGTGCATGTCATAATGTCAGAAAGGAGGTGCTGAAGGGTGACACACACACACACACACACACACACACACACACATGGCTGGGACAGCATGGGACTGTCACTCAATGGGAATGAGACCCCTCCCCACAGTGAGTAAGCAGTACATTGAGGTGCTGTAAGAAAGCACATCCTCTTGGACTTGGAACATCTAAGGGCCAGGGACCTTGCAATGCAAAGACTAACTGACTGGTAAAATAGCACAGTAAGGAACAGTGCAATTCTGTAGCTAGGGAAAGTGAAGGATTTTATGTGAGAATAGCTCAGAATTCTGCTGTACACCAACTGTCTGTTCAACTTGTTTTATTTTTGTCTTCTTAGTAAATGTGCAACCCTTTTGTTTTCCTGTAAATACATCCTGCTGTAAATACTTGTAGTCTTTTAGTAAAGAATCATATTTTTATAGAATCAGTAACAGCTTGTTTTATTTAAAAGGGTAATGCTACTATTTCTGCTGGACTCTGTTTGCAGTCCCTCTCTGAAGGGACACTCTACCCACAGCTATTGTGTTTGGCTTTTCTGACCTTGAGCAGAAGAGGAGGTAAGAAACAGGTTTTCATGGATTCTGTTGGTAAAAACCCATGGTGGTGGCAGTGAACCTGAAGTCCCTGGTGAGGGAATTTTCATCACATTTGGTGGCATAGTGGTGGGATCAGTGTTGCAACTGGTATGAGTGCAGTGCAGAGCAGTGTACAGTGTGCTTTCCTGTGAGGCAGGAACTCTGACAGAGAGACAGCACACTGGTGATGAAGTGACAGCATAAATATGCTTTAACAGTCATGAAACAGCATTTCAGAAGGTTGCATTGTTTACTACTTTTTTATTTCTAGACAGTTTAGTGCAGTGTAGCTAGAATATGAGCTCTTCAGGCTATGTCAAATTTCATGTACAGCAGCTCTATGAGCTGTGCATCGAGAGGGGGATTGTCCATGAGGGTATGACAAACAGTGCACTCATAGAAGCTCTGTTGGTGCATGACTGGCTGCTGGAGGGGTAGACAGTCTCAGAAGGGCATGACTGAGGACAGTGACCCAGGTAACAAGACTAAGGTCCTAGCAGCTGAGCAAGGGGGGGCATCTTGTGGCACAAGCTGGGGGAGCTGTGCAGCCCAATCAACCTCAGCTGGAGATCCTGGAAACAGAGTGTGCACTGAGGGATGCCAAACTGCAGAGGGCAAGGCTGGAAGCTGAGGATAGCTAGAGGGCTCAGCAGCTTGAAATCTGGATTTAGGAGGAGAAAGCAAGGCTGGAGGTAGAGGAAAGAGAAAAGAGAAAAGGTTTGCCAGCATGAGACCTTTATGTGAGAGGAATGGGAGAAGATTCACCAGCATGAGATCTTTATGGGAGAAGAACGAGAGAGAATGACAACACAAGATCGAGATGGAAAAACTGTACCAGCAAATACCGCGGCAAACTATAAGTAATGGCAAAGGGGGTTCTACCCATGAAGCCACAATTAATTCTAAAATGTTCCCACAATATTAGTAGGAGACTATCTGGATTTATTTTTAAAATCATTTGAGAGGGTTTGTGGGCAGTTTAAATTAGACAAAGCTAATTGGATGATCCACCTAACCTCATTGGTTACTGGCCATGCTTTGCATGCATTTGCTCGAATGGATGATAACGATTGCATAGATTAGAAAAAAGCTAAATGAATGTCATTGAAACATTTTGAACTGGCTCCTGAGGCTTATAAATGGAAATTTTGAGAATTAAGAAAGGGCACAGGAGACACTTATGTAGAACTGCATGTCCAAATGTAATAAATAATAATAATAATATATTTAATTTTAAAGTGCCTTTCAAAAGGCCAAGGCATCTTACAAGATAAAATTAAACAGTTCAAATAAATAAACAATCATTAAAATCAGACAATACCATAAATAAAATGGCATAAGATGATCAGTCACCATAAGCCTGGTGCCACAAATGAGTTTTTAAGGCTGATTTAAAGCCCTCCACAGTCATGTACTTCTGTAACCGATGAGGTAGAGAATTCCATAAAGTGGGGGCCACGAACATAAAAGATCTGGCCCCTGAAAAATTCAATTGTATCTTAGGAATCTCTAACAACCCCTCGCTGGCTGAGCCCAGGACAATAGGGAATCAGGAGCTCTTTCAGGTAGTCCGGGCCCAGTCCGTGTAGGGCTTTAAAAGTCAGCAAACCAACTTTAAAGGTGATCCGCCACTGAACTGGCAGCCAGTGCAGTTCGCACAGCACCAGCGTAATATGACAGGACCGAGGGGATCCTGTCAAAAGCCGGGCCGCCACATTCTGCACCAGCTGCAGGTGGCGGATTTCTACCCCAGAAAGCCCTAGGTATAGGGAATTGCAGTTATCTAAGTGAGAGGACACAAAGGCGTGAACTAAGATGGGAAGGTCACTGGACGGTACCAGATGTTTAATCCTGGAGATATTCCTTAGATGGTAAAAGGAAGATTTGACAACAGCTGACACCTGTGAATGCAGGGTCAATCCTTCATCAAAAATAACCCCCAGGTTTCGCACCTGATTAGAGGTCTGGAGGGGGACAGCCCTAAGAACAAGTCCAGAGGGTGACACACTTCTCAAACCGCCTGTCCAACGACCAGGTTCCACAACCATCACCTCAGTCTTACCAGAGTTCAACTTCAGCCAGCTTGAATCCATCCACTCCTGGATTTCTTTGAGACAGTTATTAAAGATCTAGAGAGCTCTATCCTGGTTGGGTGCAAAAGAAAGGTAGAGCTGGGTATCATCGGCATAACAATGAAACCTCAGCCCATACCTTCTTACAATGTCTCTGAGGGGTATCATATACATCGCGAACAACATGGGCAATAGAACCAAACCCTGAGGAACCCCACAAGACAGAGAAACTGGATCTGATGAAAATACTCTAGATACCACTCTCTGAGTTCTTTCAGTGAGGAAAGATGTAAACCATTGGAGGACAGTCCCTGTTATTCCACAGATGTACCTCAGTTGGCTAAGTAACAGCCCATAGTCCATGGTGTCAAACGCTGATGATAGATCCAGAAGAACCAAGATGAAACGGTCCTTCCGATCTCTAGCCATCAGGAGATCATTGAGCACCTAAACCAGTGCTGTCTCGGTGCTATGTCTCTTTCAAAAACCAGACTGGAAGGACTCATAGATGTCATGAATGGTCAAGTGGTCTTCCAGTTGTGCTACCACTACTTTCTCAATAACCTTCCCTAAAAAGGCAAGGTTAGAGATAGGTCTGTAGTTAGCTTGGCAGTTTGGGTTCAAAGTAGCTTTCTTCAAGACAGGTATCACTACCGCCTCTTTCAGAGAGTTAGGAAACTCCCCAGATTCCAAGGAGCACCAAACTATCCTCGCTAGGACCAGACCGATAACATCAAGACAACCCAAAATCAGGGAAGTTGGTCCACGGTCCAAACTAAAGCATGTAGGGCATACACCCTGTATGATCTGCATGACATCCATGAAGTCGAGGTGGCTGAAGGTACTCCAGCAAAACTGAGGGACAGTGACCTCATGCTGATCACAAGCAATAGCCAGAGAGTGCACTGGCAGGAGCTCCGCCCTGATGTCAGCTACCTTATCAGCAAAGAAACGAGCAAGTTCATCGCACTCTATTTGCAAAAATGCTTTCCGAACCTGAAGACAGGCTGGGTTGCACAGTCTGTCCACAGTTCAGAACAGCTGAGCTGGTCGGTTCTGAGCTGCCACAATCTCCCTGGATGGGAACTCTGCCTTCTTACGGGTGATTGTGGACTGATAGACTTGATAATGGTCCATCAATCTAAGACAGCTGGCATCAAGGGCGGATTTCCGCCAGCGACACTCTAGCCTTTGTCCTAGTCGCCGCATCTCCCTCAAAACCCCATCAAACCATGGGGATCGAGGGTGAAGGGAAAGAGGATGAACTTGGACTGGAGCAATGACATCCAGTGCCCCCGAGACGGCCGTATTATAGGCCAACACAAGGGTCTCTGGATCATTACTTGCCACAGAGAGGGACGATAGGTCAAGTACCGCAGAAAGGCTCTGAGAACTTCTATCTCTTAAAGGGTGATACCTGACCATCTCCACAGGGGAAGGCCTACAAGGGGGAGTGCTAAAACTAAACCCCACGGTGTAATGATCAGACCACACAACTGGTTCCACCCCCAAATTGGAGGTCTCAATCCCTAGGAGGGTGTGCTTATTTAGAACATTGGGTAGGTGGGGCTAAGGCAAGGGATGTAGAGCTAATTAAAGATTTATTTGTAAGGGAACAGTTTGTTAAAATTGTACCTGATGACCTGCACATTTGGCTGCTGGACCAGGTATGCAACTCCTCAAAGGAGGCAGCAGAAAGTGCTGATTTGCATGTGGCCAGCAAACCACATTCACAGCGTAAGAACTATGGGGGTGGGGCAGCACTTTTTGTAAAGCACTGGTTCTTGTTCACTGATGGTGTAATGGTGCTTGGATAAGGAGAGGCAGGAGGCAAACTCAGAGAATGAAAAAGGTTTACTAGGTGCAAAGCATCAAAGAGGATAGGCAATTACACAGCTGTCTATTCTATAACTCTATTCTCTGTACTCTACGATAACCTTATAATCTACAACTTTATTCTCTATACTTCTATACTTCAGTAACACTAAATCTCTGTCATTCTATTATTCTGTCACACTATAACAGCATGACCAGAATAGACCAAAAGTCAGAGCATAGTGTTCATCAAGGATTGAGAGCGGTGGTCACCAGTGCACTTCGTTGGCCAGCTTAGTTGAGCTGGAAGAAATGAATGGGGAAAAGAACTAAAATGCACAAGAGACCCAAACAATGGTAAAGCCTCTTGGATGAAGTGGGACTCCCAGGGGTGTCATTTCAGCAAAATCTTAGGGGTAGCAAGGTGGGGTGGGCATGATGAGGGTGGGGCCATGGTGTGGGAGGAGCCAGACGGGTGGCATTTGTCAATGTGACATAGAGCTAGTTACCAAGTAATTTAAAAATGGGTATGAATTGGATAGTAATGTCTGAATATAAATCTGAAATGGGTCATTACAGATGTTGATTCAAATTAAATAGCTAGTTTTCATCAAATTATGGAATCATCAGTATAGTGAAAGTCCCATTCCTCAACTGTGCAAATATTAAACAATATTAATACATGGGTAGCCCTTATTACCCATTGAAATCAAATAGATTACAACCTTGTAATCCCACTGTTGTGATGTCAGAACCTTATAAACCTATCTCTCTACGTCATAGCAGTGGGTTTACAAAATGGAATGCCAGTGTTATTCAGTATTCTACATACCCAGAATGTGATTGTTAGTCTCAGTACAGTATTCAAATAATATTCCAATTGTCACAGTTTATTGTCTAGCAATCACTATGTCTGATAGAGATTTTAACTCTGGTGCTATTTTGGCCCACTGTCATTCAGTCCGTGTATCCTAATAAACTGTTTTCCTAAACAATCATGGGGGTGTAGTGCAGATTCATTAATAAGGTAAGGCTAAATTACTTGTGTTGGGGGGGGGACTTCTCATGTTGAGTCCCAAACACTATAAACGACAATGCATGATGTACAGGTGATAACCAGAATGTAATCATCTCTCGTGGTTGCTAGGGCAATTGTAAACCTCTCAAGCTGTGCACTCTGGGTTTACTGATGCCTAGACACCCCTCAAGTGATTGCCATGGTTATCACCTGTACATCAGGCATTATCCTCTATATATTACCACAGTGTCTGTGTCCAAAAAAATATTACCACACTGTTTATGTCAAATGACTGGTACTATACAAGCTAAGGCACACATTGCTAAAAATAAAGAACCGTCTCTATACCAATACCTTACAGTACATAAAAAATACACATCAAAACATGAAAGAAATTATACTGTTATGAAAGCGTACTCTAAACCTTGAACCATGGAGAGAATTTTACTTCTTCTCTGTTGAAACAAGAGCTTAGTAAAAGAAATGACACAATGAAACTTGTAAAAGAAGTAATAAAAGGAAAACGAACTGATGAAAAAAAAAATCACACCAAAAACCTGTAAAGAAAAAAATAATAAAAGGAAAAAGAACGGATTAAAACTCACAGACCAAAAACCTGTAAAGAGAAAAGTAATAAAAGAAAATATCCTAGTAAAATTGTACACCAAAAAACCTGTAAAGAAAAATTGTAATAAAGGAAAAAGAACTGAGAGTCCCAGGGTTACACAAAAGAAAGTCTTCCAGACTTCCAATCACTGCAGCAAAACAAATGAAAGTACTCTTTAACTCTCCACACCAAGGCTACTACCCCCTTACAATAATTTAAAAGAACATAAACTGCTTACCAAACACCCATGAAAGTGGTAAAGCAAAGGCCATAGGAGTGTTATTACCTGCCTGGAGGCTGGAGACACTGCTGGCACACCGGAGATTGGGATGGTAGGTGACTGGAAGTGCTGGAAGCTGACTGGTGACTGCTGGCACACTAGACTGCTGACTAGTCGGGGACACTGCTGGCAAACAGGACTGATATCTGACTGGAGACAAAACTGGCAAACTGTCTCTGGACTGGTAGCTAAGCTGACTGGAGACACTGGCTGCTGGCACACTGGACTGCTGGCTGACTGGTGACACTGCTGGCACACTGATATCTGACTGGAGACTCTGCTAGCACACTGAATTGCTGGCTGACTGGACTGGTATCTGAGCTGAGACTGCTGGCACACTGCTGGCTGACTGGAGATACTGGTAGCACACTGGACTGGTTTCTGACTGGAGAAAAGGCTGGAAGACTGGACTCGCTGCTGACTGGAGGCACAAGTTGCAAACTGGACTGGTATCTGACTGTAGACAGTACTGGCAGACTGGACTGCTGGTTGGCTGACTGGTAACACTACTGGCACACTGGACTGGTTGCTGACTGGAGGCACAAGTTGCAAACTGGACTCGTTGCTGAGCCAACTGGGACAGAACTGGCACACTGACTACTGGCTGACTGGAGACACTACTGGCAGACTGGACTGCTGGTTGGATGACTGGTAACACTACTGGCACACTGGACTGGTTGCTGACTGGAGGCACAAGTTGCAAACTGGACTCATTACTGAGTTGACTGGCTGGAGACACTACTGGCAGACTGGACTGCTGGTTGGCTGACTGGTAACACTGCTGGCACACTGGACTGGTTGCTGACTGGAGGCACAAGTTGCAAACTGGACTCGTTGCTGAGCTGACTGGGACAGAACTGGCACACTGACTGCTGGCTGACTGGAGACACTACTGGCAGACTGGACTGCTGGTTGGCTGACTGGTAACACTGCTGGCACACTGAACTGGTTGCTGACTGAAGGCACAAGTTGCAAACTGGACTCGTTGCTGAGCTGACTGGGACAGAACTGGAACACAGGACTGGTGGCTGACTGGAGACACTGGTAGCACACATGACTGATGGCTGACTGTAGATAGTAATGTTACTTCAGTAATGGGTATCTTCTTGAATGCATCTGAGCAAATCTGTCTATTGCTACTGACAGGTCTAGCTGCTTCACCTCCAGTGGCTCACATGCCATCATCATTAAGTCACTGAGTCATCTGTCACACAAATGTTTCTTAAGTAAGTTTTCACTCTTCATGCATGAGAAGAAACGTTCATTTGAAGCTGTGGTCACAGGGAGTGCCAGCACCAGGTTCAAAATCTCCAGGACTTCTGAAAATGCATTACAAAGCCATTGCAACTGTTGCCTGACACAATGAATACTTTGCATATTTTTGTTCTGTAGGTATGCCTTTGCTGATTCCAGCTGTGACTCTAACACAATTGTGTCTATATTTGCTCCTGGGTAAGATTCTGCTAGGACCTTTAAAACAGAGTAATTCAGAAAACTGTCATCCTTTGGGTTAAGAGCAGCAACAGCTTTTATGAGATCCAGATTACTTGTGAAGCGTGAATCAAGTTCAGTAACAAACCTGTCAATGCAGGCCAGGTATATTTCCTGTTTAAGCCTATCACTGTTAGATCTTGCAATAATGTCCTGAATTTCTATATTTCCAGTCTGTTTCCCCAAAGTGGATGAAACAAAAAATTCTGTCAGTTTTCGGCTCAACTGATGTTTGCGCAGTGGCCTTCCTGTGTGCAAAGTGGCTTGTACATCATAATCAATGCCACAGTGATCAGCAGCTTATTGTGCCTCCTTGTAAATCATTTGCCACTGTGAATCATTATGTAGAGACAAGAGCTCACTTTTCAAGACTGAACAAGATTACAAGCACTTGGCAAATCCAGATCTTTTCTCTGAAGTTCCTCAGACAATGATTGTATCTTCCTTAAAATTGTTTCTAGGCTGTACAGTGTCACTACAAAGGTGAAGTTCTGAATTTTAAACAGATGACTGTTTGCTTCACTACTTGCCTCTTTGTCAGTGTTTTGTGACTGAATAGCATGAAGTGTTATAATGATGGACTCTAGACGCAACTGAAATTTCTTGACACAGTTGTACCAGTAAATCCACTGTGTACCACACAGTCATTCCAGTTCCAGAACTTGTAGACCTTCTTCTTTCTGAGCTTTAACAAACAACTCATGCCTTGGTGAACTTTGAGAAATAAATACATATATAGCCTGTAAGATGCTGAACAGTTCTTTCACTTCTGATATATTAATTGTTTGCACCAAGACAAGATTCAGTCTGTGTGCATGACAATGAATATAAACAGCTTGAGGAGCACTCTCTCTTATTCTTGCTTGTACTCCACTGAAGCACCCACCTCATGACAGAGGCTCCATCATAGCACTGTGCCACACAGTGCTTCCACTGCAGTCCAGCCTGACATACTGCCTGATTGATTGCACCAGCCAAACTACCAGCATCCAGTTTATCCATGTGATAGCAGCCAAGTGGTGTTTCACAGATATTACCATCTCCGTCAACAAAACGGATTACAAAGCTGAGCTGCTCCTTACGTGATACATCCTTAGTTTCATCGACTAAAACAGAGAAATATTTTGCAACTTTACTTACAATTTTCTCTTGTATTAATGTTGCAGCTGTGTTAATCAAATCATTTTGATACTCTGGAGAGGTATAATGACCGTATCTCCTAGACATTTTTTCTTTTAATTTTGAGTCATGTGCAGATAATGTTTCCAGAAACTCAATAAAATTGCCTTTGTTATCGGAATTTGTTGACTCATCACCACCTCTGAAAGCAAGACCTTGCCGTCCTAGGTAACACACTGCATGCAGTAGTAATTCAACATGGTGTCTATTTTCTTCAATTTCAATGTCCCTATTTTTTTCAAGCCATCTCACAACTGACTGATGTCCTGATGAAGACTGTATATGGTTAAATTCACACCATGCAACAACAGAAGCTTTGTATTTCTCAGACTCGCTGTGCTTTCTGAAGGCGCGACCAATTTTTTCCCATTTACAGAAACCAATATCGACAAAAGGAATGTTTCCATGTTCATGACCTCCACCTCCAGGTGCAGTACGAGTGCTAGTAAAATGCCTGCATGCAAAACAGTATACAGCATCTCTCTGTACTGAATATTCTACCCACTTATGAGTTTTGTAATCACCATTAAATTTACGTGATTTTGTCACAGGGAAAACACACTTTGGCTGGACTGGAGCTTGGTAAGGAGTAGCAGATATGTCACTTAGCACAGTATCATGATCAACACACTCACCCACTGAAAATGAGTGGCCTTCACTAGATGGCAATGACCTGCTTTCACATGCATCGGAGGATGTGCTTTCACATGCATCAGAGGGTGAGGGTGAAGCAACAAGTAATGGGCTTGTAGCAGCATAACTAGGCTCTGAAACTATACTACTACTATCAGATTCATGCATACCAGCTAACAGAACACTATCTTCAGGTCTTGAATTCTTCACTGCATGTTCAGCATGTGCAGTATCTGCTGTAATTCTTTTCTTAGCAAATAACTGAAGCACCGATTGTTGCTTTGGATCACTGGATGCCTTCTTCTTAGACAGAGACATTTCAGTAATACTTATTTACAACCAACTTCAAAGAAATTTCAATCAGTGAAGGCTACTAAAGAAGAAATTTAGCAAAGTACAGCCTGCCAGCAGCTATGCCCAGTGATTAGCAAATCAGATATCAGTTTTGAAACCCGTGAAAAACAGCTATGAATTCAAATGTGCACACAGTCTAAAGAAATCACCAGTGTGCATTACGAAATCTGCAAACAGTGATGACATCAGGGAATTAAAACATTAACATATGGTGTAAATTTTACATTTAACTGTACCTATGAACCTAAAAAAAGGTCTATTATAATTCTGAATTTTAAAAGTAATCTTATAAATGCAAGGACGCACTAAAACATTTCTGTTATAAAACAAAAGTGGGATGCATACAAGTGCTGTAAATCTGTCAAAAAATGTTACTTTTGAATCACCAGTTATGTTATGAAGCACTATTCTTTGGCGTGTGGAGTATGTACAAATGTTGGGTGAGTACTGGTACGCATTAAAAAAAATTCTGAAGCGTATTTCCTCAAATGAGGACAGGTGAGTGTTATAGGCTGGTACAGACCTTATCTGGAGCCCTGGCCACGTCTTTAAGCTGCTTTAAGACTCTTAAAAACCTTAATGTTTCCAATTGGCCTTTGCAGATTAATTGTGGCCAGTTTGGGAGTACTTATTGTAACTAGTGGAGACGGGGTTATGTTTAAAGATGTTGATGTAAGATGGTATCAGACTGGTCTGTGTGATTTGTTTTTGACTTTCGAGTCCTTATCAACTGTACAATGCTTTCAACCTCAGGGCCCAGATTTTCAAACTGCGCCATTCTGAGGCGCAAGCCCCTGCGCTGCTCAAAATAGTTGCGCAGGGGTGTGGCCGGGGTGATATTCAAAGGAGTTGCACTGTTGAGCAACTCCTTTGAATATCACCCCCCAACCACAGCACTTGCGCATGGTGCAGTGGAACTTGCGCCACTGCAAGTTGCCAGAGTTGAGCATTAAACTTGCAGTGGCACAAGTACCATTGCGCCATGCTCAAATTTCCGATATTCAAAAGGTGACATGCAAATGGGGCCATAATTTATGCAAGGCGCAGGGGGGGCCATTTGCATCTATTTATGGCCCCATTTGCATGCCATTTGCATGTAGGTGCGCCGATCCCGGGATTGCTCCTGGCCACCCTGCTGCAGGCAGCAGCCATCGGGGACCGACGACAATGCAGCCTGATCGCTGCCATCACAGTTACATGAAACCCCCACACATATCCCACAGCCCGATCGCGGGCAGTACAGTACATGAAACCCCCACACATATCCCACAGCCCGATCGCGGGCAGTACAGGTACATGAGGCGAGTACAGGTGCATGAAACCCCCACACACACATCTCCCACAGCCCGATCGTGGGCAGAGCGTTATATGAACCCCCAGTGCCTGATTGCGGGCAGAATGTAACCCTCCCTCCCAACCGAATATCTCCTGGTGGTCCAGTGGACCGTAAAGCCCGATCGCTGGGCAGAATGTCACATCACACCCCCAAACATCTCCCCTGGTGTCTAGTGTCCCCCACCCACCCACGAAGCCCCTCCATCCCGCCTCCCCGCGGCCGGCCGGGATGACAGCATCCACCTCCGCCTGCCGCTTCAGCCGCCTCGGGCCGACCGATCAGCCGGGAGCCATATTGCGCAGAGCTTGCAGCTAATGGGTGTAGCTCTATCCGGACATGACAGTCCAGACGGTGAATGATGTCATTCACAAATCTGGACCGTCATGTACGGTATGGGCTGCCCCATTGGCTGTAGCGCTGCACCAATGGGCATGCAGCCCCTACCGACAGTCAGTCGGGCGGGCGCAGGCGGTGGGATGCTGTCGCCTGCCAGCTGCGGGGAGCGGGTGGAGGGGCTTCGTGGGTGGGTGGGGGGGACACTGACACCAGGGAGATGTTTGGGGGTTGTGATGTGACATTCTGCCCGCGATCGGGCTTTACGTCCACTGGACCACCAGGGAGATATTCGCTTGGGGGAAGGTTACATTCTGCCCGCGATCAGGCACTGGGGGTTCATATCGCCTGCCCGCTGATCGGGCTTACGGTCCACTGGACCACCAGGGAGATATTCGGGTTGGGGAGAGGGTTACTTTCTGCCCGTGATGCAAATGAGGGGGTTCATACACGCCTGCCCGCAATCGGGCTGTGAGATGTGTGTGTGTGGGGTCATGTAACTGTACTGCCTGCGATCGGGCTGTGGGATATGTGTGTGGGGGTCTCATGGGACTGTGATGCCCATGATCGGGCTGTGGGAGATGTGTGGGCGGGGGTTCCATGTTACTCCATACCTCTCAACCTCTTGTGTCATGAATCAGACAAGGCTTAAAAATCAGGGACAAAGATGCCAAATCAGGGACACATCTTAACAATTGGTAATATTCACTCAGAAATCTGATAGAATAAGGGGCTTTGTATAAGATGCATTTCTGAAGAAGAACTAGTCTGTATTTTTAATGTTTGATATTATTTTATGCTTACAGTCCCCACTGTTCTGTCACAGAAACACGAATTTTACGAGAGACAGAGAAAATTCTGTCACAAAATCAGGGACATCCCTGAAAATCAGGGACAGTTGAGAGGTATGTGTTACTCTATGCCCGCGATCGGGCTGGTGGGGGGGCACAGGGACCGAGTTGGGGGCCAGCCAGGGGTGGCAGCTGCTGTGTTGCGCCTGCAATACAGCAGCTCACCTGTGGGTGGCCCTCAACTTGATCCTTTTTTGCTCAAGGTTGTGCAGGCGCGGGTTGGGGTTGCGATGCACAACTCTGCACAACCCGACTGAATATCGGGTTCTGCAGGTTATGCATGGTTCCTCCCCTCCTGTTGAGCATGCATTCATTTGCATTGCTCTTTTTATAACCTGTTGCCAGTGGAGCAACTGCCTCCTGCTGAATATCGCAGAATGGCGCAATGTAGGACTTGCGCATGCGCAACCCTGTTGCGCATGGAGCAACCCTTTTGAATATCTGGGCCCAGGTGTTTTTAAATAAAATATATATTTATATTTATACAATAGGGGTGAGTGGTCAAACCATTGGATAAATGCATATATTTTCACCACTGTGTAATAGAGCTGCAGTGCCATTGAATAAATACATTTATCTACAGTCATGATGTCACAGATGGCATTTACCCACACAGTTGTGACCATGGCTCCAGATAAGGTGTGTACCAGTCTATTTTCCTCACCTCATTTTAGGAACTACTCTTCAGAATTTTTTTTAAATGAGTACCTGTACTCTCCCAACATTTGTAAATACTCCTCCACACGCCAAAGAATAGTGCTTCATAACATAACTGGTGATTCAAAAGTAACAGTTTTTTGCCAGATTTACACTTGTATGCATCCCACTTTTGTTTTACTCACTATGTTTTAAAACTGGTGAGTAAATTGCCAACATTATTTGGAGCATTGTTGGCACCTGAAATTCTTATCTAGAAAAAAAAAAACTACATTTTTTAAATAAATTTAGTCCTCAGTCCACTCTTTCAAGACATTTGTACACATCAGTGTCTTATTAATAAATGGTCAGCACAGAGTGGTTACAAACTACCAGCATCCAATTTGTTTGAAAGCAGCCCAGAACTGTAGTTTGTTTGGACCCACTGGGTTTAAAATAATGCCTTTCATGTTATAATGTTGCTGCCACTTTAAACACACAGGGAGATTGAGAGAGAGCACACAGAAAAAACAGCGAGAGACCATTAAGCAGAGGGAAGTTAACTTACTCGCTCAGGGTCACACAGCAAGTGTCAGTTCCAGGATTCAAACCAGGTCTCAGGATCACATTTATGTGCTCTAACCACTGGGCCATTGACTGTCTCCCAAAAAGTCATAAAGTGCATCAGTTTCTCAACCTCTTCACCAGTGAGATTTGCTTTTCTTCTTTTAGTGGGTATTTTTTTTGGGGGGGGGGCACCAAAGCTGCCTGCCTGCCTACAGCATCACTCTGAAGAAATTTCATTTTCAGAATATAGTTCATGTAATGTGATAAGTGTACATGAAGCACCATTAAGCTAATTCCTCAGTTTTATTAAATAAAATTATAACAATGGTCTGAGAAATGAAGCTTTCTGATTGGCTATAAACATTCTAACAGACTTATATTAATCTTTTATTATACAATGGGCACAAAAAAATTCACACAATCCTGCATTTTGATTGGCTGGCTGGCACCTTTTCAGCGTTGTAAATCCTCCAGTGTACCCACTGGAAAAGGTGCCAGCTGCCAGTCAGCCGCAGCAGGAACCCTCGTAAAAATCACTCCGACTGCCAGAATCCAAACAGTGGCAAACACACTACGATCCTATGCTTGCTTCCATAAGAGCTCACAGTACCAGCAGTTCCCATTCTTAGCCGTCTAAAAATTTGAACTTTGTATTTTTTGAATCACCTCCTCAGTAGCCCTTCGTAACAGCAACTTTCCTGTGTCGGAAGGGCTGCCCCATCGCTTCCAAAAAGACCCCGAACCCACATAAAACACTTAAAAAACAAAATATTCTCCGGTCTTGCAATAATTTTAGGCACAGTAACTGGAAGCACGAGGTCACAGATGATAGCTCTTTACAATTCCCGCTATAGGGTGGAAGACGCACGAAAAAACAACAAATCAAACTGCAAATCTTAATGCTCACAGCCTCACAGTAAACCCCCCCCCCACACACACACAATTCAGTTCAGAGCGTTGACAAATGAGATAAAGAAAAACTAAGGGGGGGCATCACCACTAATCTGCCTAGCAACAAGGAACTATTTTGCTTTGGTGGAGCAATAAAATAACAAAAATGATGATTGAAAAGAGAAACAAAAAGTATTTCTATATTTTTAGTCACCCAAAAATGCAAGCCATCGCATAATAGCAATATACCCTCCAGGAAGTGGGTATACCAGTAAATTTACCTCTTCTGATGTGGTAAATCCACCAGTATACCCACACCCTGGAGGGGTATATTGCTTTATTATACAATGTGGTAAATCGAATGAGCCAAATCCTGCAACCTGATTGGTTGGCTGGTACCATTCCCAGCGTGGTAAATCCTCCAGTGTACTCACTGGGAAAAGTACCAGCCAATCTTATATCGTGCCAATCCGGTTGCTTTCATTTTGATCGAAACTGCAGCCATTTGTCCTGTTGCCGCTTCGCTAAAACACCGCAGTAAATATTACAAAAAATTACATCCTCCTTCCAACCGTACAGACTTCAGTTACTTACAAAATATCTAAAAAAATTGAATAAAACTACATTTGCCATTGTATAATATAAATGTATCCCTCCAGGGTGTGGGTATACTGGAGGACTTAACAGGACTGGTGTGGTTCGGTCACGAGGCGCACACCAGCCGTGGTAAATCTTCCAGTATACCCACACCCTGGAGGGATAAATTTCTTAATCAGCATACTTGTACAACTTACCCATATATTGAACAAGGTTTAACACTGTTTACAAAATAACATTTTTATTATAACAGCAATAAGGCACTCCCAGGGGTTATGTTAATGTCGGTTAATCACCCTCTAGGGGCATGTGGCACTCGACAATGCCTCGTGCCAGCCACATTATGCCCCTAGAGCCACTAGAGGGTGATTAACAGACCATTAACATAATGCCTTATTGCTTAAGTGTTGAACATGGCTGTGCTCAGTACAACAAAGGGATTCTCTCACTTGTCCAAACACAGCTGCTAACATCTGAAAGCATCATGATGTCAAAGGGCTTTTTTGTAGAAGCAGTGTACAGTTACAAATAAAAAGGGTAATTGTGTCTGCATTCCTTTTCACAGTGACAATTACATTGAGTAAGTTGTTGCACTGCTGCTGCCAAATGTTCAGAGCCCAGCCCAGCTCAGCAGACATAAATCAAGGGTGACTATAATCAACTGTAAGCATTTAGCACTGTCTGAACCATTAACAAAATTGAAATATCCTGCAGCCTTGAACCTCTTCATAGGAAGATTTTTTTTTAAACCCCCCAAAACACACTGACACACACACCTAAAAGCTTAGTTGTCCTGCTTGCTCATTTCTTATTATTATTTAGGCAGATTTAGCTGAAGCAGGAAAGCTGACTGTTGTCCCCGTGGTTAGAGAAGAGCACAAAAAAACTTCAGGTTCAAATCCCGCTACAACTCACTCAACATCTAGCTTGGAGTGAACCCTTGAGTAGGTCAATTGACCTCCTTATAATTTAAATCTCTCCCAGATGTAAAACTGGGCAGAAAGGAGTGGGACCCAAATGTTGTTAAGATGTTTCATAGCTGGACTACTATCCTGGAGGCGGCCCATGGGTGTAGGCAGGCATACTCCATGTACACCATGGTGTATACTTGTATTGAAGGGGGGCAGCATATAGGCCCTGAATGGCTTCCCTAGTCCATGGACACAACAACACAGAACCAGCAGAACCTCTCTGTATGTTTATATGTCAGCACTAGCAGGACTGGCCACTGCTACTGTCTTTGCAACCCAGGGGCTATACAGCTTTACAGGGTCTGGGACTGGGCTGGTATATTGGTGTCCCAAGGAACAATGCATGACATCTGCATATACCCATGCACTGGGGGGGGCAGCAACCAGTATCAGGGAGTACAAATGTCATATTGATTGTGCCATACAGGGACACACACACACACAGTCCTGGTGTACATATGTATATTGTCTGGCTACACCTACACCCTGCCTAGCAAGTCACATACTGTACCACAAAGAACTAAGAAGGTTCAGGTTGCACTTGCATGCAGCGTCAGTTGCTTGGGCCCCCACATCATTCCACAGCTCAGTCCAAACAAACACAACACAAGTGAGAAAAAAATGTCCTAGCCTGCCAGCAGGCAGCTACTTACCTTACCACCTTTGCTGGGCGATGCTGGCTGGCTATCCTGATGGATGCTCTCCTCCAAAGTCTCCTCTGCTACTGCAGCTTCGCCTTCTCCCCTCACTCGCTCCTCCATGGCTCCACTCCAGCTCTAACAGAAGAAAACCGCTGGCTTCTGTTCCGCTGTCATCTCACCTGCCTGGTGCCATGCTGAGTGTGCCACCGTCCGGACTGAAGACTACAAGAACACAAAACTTACACGTCCGCAACACCACCCGGAGAGTCTGGCCACTTAAGTTGTAGGCCTCAGCCTGCCTTAGCTGCCTAAACCAACGTCCTTCTTCCCGACCTGACCTTAACAGCAACCTGTGGGTGCGAGATGATGGAGCCAGTGGCTATCAGACACCTAAATCCTTTAGCACCCTCCCCAGCTGCGTGCAAGTGTGGTGAGATCAAGATCAGGCCTCAGGGGCAAGGGCAAAGGATGGGGACTACTTCAGGGTCAGGCCTTCCTCAACAGTAAGAGGAGTTCCCCCTTCTGAATTGCTACCGAGCACTGCAGCTCACTTCTGAAAGCTAAAGCCCCCTTCCCCAATAGTAAGTCAGTGACTGTCTGACCAGCTGCCTCAGACTCACTCAGCCTGTCTTATTAGCTGGAATAGCTGCCTAAAGTACTGGCTCCTGACCTCCCTTGGCTCCTTCCCGACCCGACCTTAAGGGCAACAACCCCTGACCCCACCTGGTGGCACCACCACCTGCACTGCAGAGTGCTCCAATGATTATGATCATCACCTGCCTCCTCCTGAGTCCTGCCTGGCCCACCACTCACTCTAACTCTCCTCCCCAGGCTCGTCTGAGTGTCACCTGCTGTCTGAGTCCTGACCCCTGCACTGCCTGCAGCAGCAACACCGGAGTGCTTGGTGGTTTCCCGGACTCCCGAGTCCCGACTGGCCTGGCCGACTCTCCCAGCCCTCCAGTCCTTCCTGACCTGGACACACGTTCTACTCAGAGACTACTCTGTCTCACTAGAGACTCTCCTGTCTCCACTCTCTGCCTCCAAGTGCCCGGCTGACACTCAGTCACACTGCTGCACAGTGCCGACGGCCTGACTTTGGATGGATTGCTGATTGCAGTGTACAGCTCACTACTGCCGCCTGCAACTTAGAGTCCTCCTGGCTCCTCCGAGGCTTCCCTCCTGACTCCCACCGCACCTCCGAGTCTGCTGCCGCACCGCACACTGTATCTGGCCTGCTGGGCCCCGGGGTCTAAGTTCTTGCACTGCTCACCTACTCTGCCTGCCCAGCTGTGCATGTGCCCACTCTGTCTGCACTCTGCCGGCGCCGTCACCAATCAATGCTCAGATGATGCTACTCTGTAACTTCTGTTAACCTTTTAACTAAACTTTGAAGCTAATTAGCTAAAGCTGAGCTACTGGCTAGCAGGTGCTGCCTCTTGGCTCTTGGCGCACTGACTATTACTAACACCCGGTGTCCACCTTCCAAAATGAAATTTCTGCCCACGATGTAAGCAGTCAAATCCCACCAACCTCCAATCCCCACGCACGCGCGACGCGGATTCGCGCCTAAGCCCTCCCGGCAGCCAATCACAGCAGCACCAGTGCGCCACAGCACAACTGGCACTTGCCAAGTGCAACCGAGCCAACCCCAACTTTCCAAGTGGGGGCGAACTAAGCTTAGCTGCAGAGTCTGCAGACAGTCGGCACTGAGCCATCATCCCTGATTCAGAACATCTCGCATTGCCTTGCAGGAGTCGCAGCTTATTTCAGTTCTCCACCAGACTGTCAGGCTCCATCCGAGTCCCTCAACAAATGCAGCTGCACGGCCACAGGGCATCATGTCGCCATTCGCCAAGGTCCCTTTTCCCATTCCCAAGCCAGGGCAGGTAAGCAGCAGGCAGGGGTCGCAAGCCCTGTCATAGGGGTCGCATAATTTTCACAGGGGTCATGAATGCGACCCTTGGTGACCCCTAAATGATGTCCCTGGGGACTCCAAGGAACATGAGATGCAGAAAAGCTGAAGAACAAAAGCCCAAGCAACTGTAAAGCCTCCTGGCCAATGAAGGACCCCAGGGAAATGAGATGCAGATGAAACTGGTTGAAAACCTCTGAGCTGAAGCAGGATTCCATGGAAAATGAGGTGCAGTTGAAACTGGCTGAAGACCCTTGGGCTGAAACAGGATCCCAGTGAAAATGAGATGCAAACAAAACTGGATGAAGATTCTGGGCTGAAGCAGGATCCCAGAGAACACAAGATGCAGACAAAGCTGGCTGAAGACCTGTGGGCTGAAGCAGGATCCCAGGGAGAACAAGATGCAGATAAAAGGGAAATGACCAGCTCATCAGCACAGTGGTTGGAGTTCCACTTGCAATGCTGGTGACCCAGGTTCAGGAGTGGACTCGGGTCCCTGGAGGGCCGGCCAGGGGAGAAGGCTTGAGCGTCCCAAGGACTGCTCACTTTCTCCAGGGGGGAGGGAAGGGATCAAGGCCCTTAGCTTGCCTGACTCCGGGCGGAAGTCAAAGGTACAGTAAGTCCCGCTGGTAGTGGGGGCGGACCGGGGGAGCTGTGTGGTGGATGTCAGCACCTAGTGACTTGATGTCAGGGTGCAACACCATGCAGAAAGAAAAATGGGGGAAAAACACTGACAGAGCAATGGGTAGACAGAGCACCAGTGCTGACCCTGATTGCGCCTCCCTGCCTGACCACTGGGGGACCTGACAAAATCCAAAGATATCAGAGTGTAAAAGGACCCTGTACCATATCCACCTGGGGGGTATAACCACGGCTCCATGGGGGAACCTCCGGGGATTCAGGTAAGGCAGAAATGCGGGGCAGCACCAGGTGTCTCCCGAAAAAGCAGAGTTCTGGAGTAGGGGAGGATCAACAAAGAGTTAAAAAGAAAAAAGGGAAATTACAAACTGATTATTGCACTCACACGGGACCTAGACTACACTTGGACCTTTTGGAAAACAACAAACTGGGTGATGAAGGGGGATGACTATGGAAGAAGCCAAAGAAGATAGCTGGTACAGCCTCTGGTTGGTCACTGCTAGTGACGGTCTGAAGTCGAGCAATAATCAGATGAAAAGACTGGCATTAGGCAAAGAGATTCCTGAATGAGTAGGCAGTTCAGTGGCAGGCAGGGCAGTTCTGAACAAGAAAGGCAAGTTCAGGGTTACTCCATCAGTCTTCGGAGCAAACAAGGCAAATTCAAACTGAAAGAGCACTTTAATACATGCAAGGCAAATTCAGGGTTAATCCAAAAGTCTCTTGAAATAACCAAGACAAACTTGAGCAGAAAGGCAGTTACACTGTTACATACAGGTGCTGTCCCTTTAAGTGCAGGCTGAATGTTGATAAAAGGCTTTGCATTTTTCACAATTCACACACAGGTTCAACATTTCACTTTCAAAATGTTTCACAGAAACAGTTTCTCTAACAGGAACTCTAGGATGGTGATGCAAGGGAAAAACCTGTCAAATGCTAGATAACTAACTACACCCGGACCCTGGGGTACTACCCCCATCTGGCAATTGAGTTTGAAGGAGCCTAACAGAAGGATTACCCTATAGACTGAGAGTAATCTGGCTAGTTGGCATGCTAAGGGTCCCTCGCTAGCTGTCCCTCCCGGACTTAGGGGGCTATGGATCAGTTACACAGGTTACTAACTTATTACTCAGGCTGAGGTTACAATGCTGCTAGGGTGGCTAACCATGTACCCACTCCCCTTCTCTTGCTGCTGGCTGAGGCTAACACCTGAGTTCACGTATAATATAGCAGAATTTTGCACTCTTTAAATACTAGCAGTGGCTTGGCTACTGGCCACCTTTCTCCACTCTGGGGCACTTTTCTCATTAATCTGGGGATGGCATCCCCCAACTGGCCCACCTGGAGCTGTATTTGCTGAAGAAAATGAGCAGGAAAGCTTTTTGGCTACCTGGCCTTTACTTCACTAGCCCACCTGGCTAACTGGGCTACCACTTTATCTGGGTCCCTCCTTGCCTTAACTGGCCCTTTTAATTTATAACTGTTAAGGAAATAATGTTTATGGGCTAACTAGCCCTGTCCAGTAGCCCACCTGGCTAGGTTTATGTGTAAACTGGGGCTTTGCTTACTCCAGCTGCAGTTTTCCTTATTTAAAATTAATTTATTCATTTATTCAGGGCTGTCCCACCCTAAGCTTCACCTCAAGGGAGCTTTAATTTACACATATAACCTGCTCCTGCTCATGCTCCTTTAGTGGGGGCACATTTTAATAAATTGCTAAGTTTACATACGTCCCTCTGGGCAGTCCTGTACTAGGGGCCCTTGCCTTGTCCCACCTGTGGATGTGTGCCCTCTGGTGTGGGCACTGTCACTCATTTATTTCTTCATTGTAAAGTTCTTGTGGTCATCAACTGCTCACTGGTGCTGTCACGGACTCACCTCCCCAGCCCAGGGGAGAAGAAGTGGAGGGAGGAGGCAGGATGTCCTTGCTACTGCTGGCGCTGGTGGAAGGCGGTGGAGGAGATGACTACGGGGCCTTGATGCTCCCAGTGCCCACTCTCATGGGTTGCGGCCCCATTTGTGGGTGCTGCCAATGAGGGATGGTAAATTTACTTTAACATTTGAAAATAAAAATAACAAATGGTACTGTACTGAGCCCACACAGTGGTTGACTGCTGCTCTTGGGACCTGCCACCACTACAGACCACCAGAACACTGCTGGACCCACCGGACTGACACACAGGGATGAGGGGAGGACCACAGGTACTGATTACCCTAAACTTTTACCTCCCTGTATCCCATCTCTCCCTTCTGGCCTCAGAAGCTCTCCTTTGCTCTTTGTCGGGGTGCCTAGAAGCACTCTCCCAACCACTACTGCTGCTGGCCAAACTTAAAACTAAATGGCGGTTACTGGCCACTACAGAGAACCCTCCTGGGCATTTGGGATATTGAGTCCCTACCACCAGGGAGGCAAGCAGCTGCCCAGCACATGCTGGACTTAGTAGGGCACATGCTCATGCCATAGCTGGGCAGGCTGCAGCAAAATAATTAAAAAAAGTTTTAAGCTGCAGGGGCTCCTGCAGTATGATGTTGGCCCCCACGCTGTCATCTAAATTGCTGGGGCACCATGCTGGAATACACTGTGGACTGCTGGGGAACCCCCTATATTTTGCGGTATTACAATGGCTTTAAGGGGCCCTTGGGAGGGCAGCCTAAAGGGAACCAGCCTGCAACTAAGCCAAAAAAGATCCCATCAGATCTAATGGGATCAAGGAATCAGAGGCAAAGGAATGCTGGATTTGCCAGAAAGCGTGGTATCTGTCCTATGACTGCCCTAAAAACAGGAGTAAAGGGCAAAAGCTTCTGGGAGGGAGCGACCTAGACAGTACACAGCAGTTGGAAAACTGCACACACTGTAGTGCCACCAAACTCCACCAAGCATATGCACCCTATTCTAGTCAATGGGACAGTAACACAGGGATTGAGGGACACGAGCACCTCCGTCTCCATGGTGAGGCAGGATCTGATCCAGGCAGATTAGATTCTGCTGTGACCGTTCTCCAAGACTCGTGGAGTCATGGGTCCAACGGTCCAAGTGCCAGTGGCTCAGGTCTTCCTGAGCTGGGAGAGTGGCTATGAAGCACAGGGAGTGGGACCTGATCTCCCTATGGATGTGATGATGGGGAATGATTTAGGGAAATCCTAGTGTGTGTTACTACCCATAGCCAGGTAAATGGGCAAGCTTCTGAGGGGGAGGATGGGGTGATACAGACTGTGCACACCCATCTGTCAGCAGCTGAGGAAGTGGCTAGTGTGGTTGAAGGGCTAGCTAGGAGCAACAGTCCTGAGCCCCAGCTGCAAGTAGAGGAAGTTGCCGCCAGGGGCTGCTTTCCTCCTGAAGAGGAATTGGGGATGGTCAGACAGGAGGAGTAGGCCAGTGCACAGAGAGCTGATCCTACCCTCCAAAACCTGAGAGAGATAGCAGATAGTGCTGTGGCAGCTCAAGGGAGTAAAAAAGTCAGTTTATAACATGGCATGAGAAAATCTAGAAATCTCATTGGCCAAGAGACATCAGCTGACCATACATTAAGTCTCTATATATGCACAGTTATCTTGTTCCTAAACCACATCACACAATGAGCAAATCAGTCCTCTTACAACCAGAACTATCTTCCATCACTCTCCCTAGATCCAGAACTGATTTTCCATCACAAACATGGCTGTTACTTTTATACTGTAAAAACCTTCAATTGGGCCCTAAAAATAAACCTACCTTAAATAAAACATAAAACAAATTAATTGTTTTTTCTTCATCAACACACTCTCCTTACATACATAAACAAATTATAAACAATAAGTATTGTTAATAGTTTTCATTACAACTGTTTCTTTGCTGACAGTGAAAAATCTCCCTTCTATTTTTACCATGCTCATCAGGGAAATCTCTTCTGCTTTCCGTGACAGTGAGATAATTGAGTCTGTGGCTTTAGAAAGAGCCTTTGTGTGTGTGCATACAGTATGTTAGAAGAGGAACATTCTGCCAGTGGAACTGAGCAGAATTTTGAATCCATGTATTCAATGGTAAACATTTCATGATGAACATTCCATTTCTTGAATGTGGGGAAGCACAGAGAAAAAAACACAGAATGAAGAAAGTAAGCAATAATATTATATAAACAAAGGGAATAGGTGGTAAATGACTCATCCTGCTGTTTAGATTTTAGGACAGAGCGAGCAGTTCATGATAAAGTCAGTGAGTGTGGCAGTTTTGAACCACACTCATACTTGCAGCATCGGGGAACTGAGAAGCCTTTGTTATGGCTTCCTTTTAGTTTTGTCTACAGAGTGAGGAGAATGAAATAAAGTAAGGGGGCTATGTGTCATACTTAGAATGAGAAAAACAGCATTTATTAATTGTTGTGGCTGGCAGGGGAATATGAAGCTTAAGTGGGCAGAGAGGCACACACTGTATAACACCACTTTAATCTAGCACCAATAGGTGGAAGGATTATTTTATGTTAAAAGCATAGATTCACTTACATTTTTACTTATTTAAAAATGTGTTTCAAAATAAAACAAGCATTTGTCAATGCCGAATGTTGCTTGCTTCTATGCGCTGTTTAGGTATTTGGAAGTCATCGGAGTGCAAATATTGAAAATTTGCGGACTTACGAGCGTGCCTAGGAACTGCGCAACGCACGCTCATAAAACAGTCATTTTTAGGAATTTTTTCACCAAATTTTCAACATAGCCATTTTAAGACCTCTGCTCATGAACAGTGTCACTGTGATTTTGTTAATGTGTCCCATACATTGAGTTTGCACACCGACTGCGCCATTGTGTGCTACATGGGCGGAAACACATTTTGGGCAGGATGTCAAAAATGACAGCTATACTGCTCATAAGGAGGTGTGGTAAAATGGTAGTATTGAAAATCTGGAGTGAAAATATTGAAAATTTAGAACTACGAGCCTGCGTAGGAACTATAGCATGCGCTGTCACAACAGTCATTTTAGGAATTCTTTCACCAAATTTTCAACATAGCCATTTTAAGACCTCTGTTCATGAACAGTGTCACTGTGATTTTCTTAATTTGTCCCGTACATTGATTTCGCACATCGACTGCGCCATTCTGCGCTACATGGGTGGAAACACATTTTGGGTGAGATATGAAAAATGACAGCTACACTACTCATAAGCAGGTATGGTAAAATGGCAATGTTGAAAATCTGGAGTGAAAATATTGAAATTTTGCGAACTTAGGAATATAGCATTAGAACTACGCAATGCTGCGCTAAATAAAACAGTCATTTTTTGGAATTCTTTCACCAAATTTTCAACATGGGGTTTTTGGGACCCCTTCTCTTGAATAATGTCACTGTCATGGTGGTATTCAGGCTGGAAGGGTGATTTCACAGTGACTGTGCAGTCACTGCGCGAAATCACCCTTCGAGGCCGAATAACGCCATGACAGTGACATCATTCATGAGAAGGGGTCCCAAAAACCCCATGTTGAAAATTTGGTGCAAAAATTCCCAAAAATGCCTGAGATATGCAATAAAGTTGAAACCCCCCTATCTAGCCCATTATACAGCTTACCGGCATTTCCTCAGTTTGCGGTCGGCTTTGAAGAGTGCAGACGTGTTCCCGGTCCACGAAAGATAATCGCGCCCGGAGTCGGAGGTAAGTATGGGGTGAGGGGTGTGTGGAGGCTGGGTGCACAGTGGGCGCGGGTTGTGGGAGGTGGGTCGGAGAAGCTCACGGGACGGTTTTGGTTTTCAGGTGAAAAAAAAAAAGACAACGTGGGACTGTTTGCCACACTGGGGTGGGCTCCCAGCGTGGCACAAGCACTTTGGGGCGTTCAGCTGATGGGGATTGGTCACCCCGTCGGCAAAAAAAAAAACAAACTCATGGGGCGTTTGCCACGCTGGGGTGGGCTCCCAGCGTGGCACAAGCACTTGGGGTGGCGCTAGCTGATCGGGGATTGGGCACCCCCGTCGGCTACATAAGTGATTGCCACACTGGGGTGGGCTCCCAGCGTGGCACCAGTTACGGGACGACAGCAGCTTAGCCGATGGGGATTGGGCACCCCGTCGGCTATACAGTGCGTGCGGGAGCGCGCACGCCTGGGGGGGAGCTGCGCGTGAGCAGCGTCTTATTGCTGCTCACTCAAGCGTAGGTCCCCCTTTCAACTGTATGCCACTGCATTTTGGAGCGTGTCATAGACAGCTCCAAAATGCATTGGCTTACAGGGGCCGCGCCTCCCAGCCCAGTGCCTGAATTGGAGGAGGAGGTGACACACCTCCGAAATCTCCGTTCATGGCACTATGTTTCTTGCACATGCGTGCAAGCAACATAAAAACTGCTTCTAAAAATAAAGGGCCATTTTATAAGTGCAATAAGACACTCCGGGGTTGTGCAGTATGGTGTGATAACTGCACTCCTAGGGACGACAGGCACTTGGCCTCCGGCCTCGTGCCTAACTACGCCCCTAGGAGTGCAGTTATCACACTATAATGCACACCCCATCATGTCTTATTGCTTACTTATTGGGAGAATGGGCTGTTGTACAGGGAGTGTACACCACAAAGGGAGCTAGAGGGAGAGGTACTCCAGCAGCTAAAAGTCCCTTGGGACTACTGAAAGCAGCTTCTGCCTCTGTCCCATGACATTGCTTTTTCAGGACACCTGGCTATTAACCTCACAAAACAAGTTCTGGTCAGAGCCAATATGGCTGTGAAAAGCTTTTGGGATGTTTTTACCCATTATTTCTAATGAATTGCACGATGCCGATCTGTGGAGAGGCAGTTTCAATGTGATCTTCCTTTTACATTTTTACAATGTGTTTTCTTGGAATATGCCTGCTGATTGCAATATATTTAGCCTGGATAGTTCACAGAAAAATGGCATCATATTTTCAGTGGGGCTCTACAGGTACACAATATTATACTGCATTGTGTAAAATCAGAATACACCAAAAACAATATTTTACATCTGGGGGGATATCTTAAGTGCCGGATCAATGCACGAGCAGAAAGATGCGTTGCACAAAGAGGGTGCGCCGTTCGGCACTGATACAATATTCAAAGAGAATGTGCCACTGGTACAGGGTGTGCATACAGTGAAGCCCACCAGAATGAAGCGCAGCAAAACAAAGCAGTTTCAATGGGAGTTAATCCCTTTTGTCATGCAGTAAACCTGGCGGGCTTCATCGTTCTTGTTGAAAATGTAACCCTGGATGGGAGTCACAGTGCAGGCAGATGCCAAGTCAGGTGCATCAACAGTGACCCTGACTGAATACCTTCCAGGTGAAATGCGTGGCACATACCGGTATGCACCGCAGCCCCCATGGGCAATATTCAGCCCAGGAATGCAAACGAACTAATTGAGCATGCAGAGTGCAAAGGGGCCTTATGCATGCCCATTACCAGGCCATTTACATGTTGACATGGGGATGAATGCACCAGAGCAGCTCTCATCCCCAAGTTCCAAACCCGATTGCTTCTATGTGGGATAGGCCCTGAAATCTTTGGTGGTATAGTGGCACCCCCCACCCGTTCCACGAGCCCTGATTGTACTGGAGTCCAGGCTCTATTGGTTCCATATTGTAGGGACCCCAATGCTATCCCTAATTGCACCTGAATACACCTACAGTCCATGTCCATAGTGTTGTGGCCCCTGCTGCCCCCCAACGGTGCACAGACACCCCCCTCCCTGCCCCCCGCCTATCCCACTGCAATGACTGGCTCTGTAATGGGATTGTACCACTCTATCAGTGGGTGGCAGAGCACTTACAGTAGGATGCTGGAATGTGTTATACATAGGCATGAGCTGTGTGTGGGTGATAACACCCAGTGGCCATACTCCTCAGGCACTGGCATGTGGATCCATCATTCTGGTGCCATTCCACTGCTCAGTGTGGGTGATGACCGATGCTGTACCCACTCACACAGGTCCCAAAACAGGCCTGTTACAGCTGACCTCCTAGTTGTTGGTAAAATTGGGGAACTGCGGGTGAACTATCTATAGCCTGAAGTGTACACTGCAAATGGCATTACAGGATACCGCACCCCATGGCACCTGGAATACTTCAGCAATCTGGAGAGAGGCATGTTACACAGGGAAACAGGGAAGAGTGTGGACTTGCAGTGGTGTATGACAGCAGGAAGATACAGTATCGGCAAGGCATGCATTGGAGGTATGTAAATTCCCTCTTCAGTTTGCCAGGGATGTACACATGGCTGCATACACTGGTGGATCCACAGCTGGCATGGTGCCCTAATGCATGATACAGCAAGTTGGGTCATTCCAGAATGCAGGTCCCCAGTCTGGGTTCAGTGCAGCCAATGGCTGGCCATGGCAAGGCGTGGAGGGCAGTGCCAGTCTTGGTAACAAGTTGGGTATGGGGGGAGTGAGGGTGTCTCTGTACAGGGGTGATGAATGGAAGTCCTCTAGACTATGGATATGGACCATGGTTTCCTCTGGGGGGCCCTACACTATGGATCTCTTCAGGGATGGAGCTGGCTAGTTTGGGGATGGAAAGGTGGTACCTGTAGTTCACCAGGGCTGCCAGACTGCTGTGCACCTAAGTGCATATCGGCAGTCTGCCTGTGGGTGGCTGGCCAGATTAGGCCAGCTATTTGTGGAATAACTGCTGGCCGCAGTGCTCTGGGCTCTGAGGGGCACATTCCCACTGAATATCCTGCTGCACGGCATATGCATGGGATTGCCCCCTTGACTTGAACGGCGCACCATTTGTGTGTGCCTGGTCCATTCCCTTGCAGCAGGCGCATCTCGCATGTTTGAATATCACGCTGCTGCGCATTGTTGGTGTTGTGCGGCACATCTCCCTTTTCCACTGTAATGCACTATGTATCTCCTTTGAATATGGGGGCCCTGGACTAGGTAGCCTGAATAAATACATTATAAAAATGGTAAAACCATGACCGCACTGAAAACAAGATATTACATCTAATCTGGGACAGCCTGAGTAAATACAGTGCAAAAATGTGTAAATGAACAGCCCTGTGACAATGAGATGTAGCATTGACCCTGCCCTATCCAGGATACAAAATATTCAGTGCTCCCAGATCTAAATAACCATTACTCTGTAGGAAACCTTCATTTTCCCTGTGTTTTCCCCACAAAGGCAGAATCAAATCCCTGTATAAATCCCTGTAGATTTTTCCATAAGGTGCCTTATTTATGACTTTGTTCTTTATTTATTGTATCAGCAGCCTTTTATTAGGAAAATAAACTCTGATTTGCTGCTCAGTATTAATATTATATGTCACAATCCCCTTGGAATGATTTGGATTTTTATGCTATTCATATGAAATAACAAATATCAAGCTCATTATTTCATGAACTATACTAAAAATTAGTAATCACAAGCAAGACAGTCTTTCAAAAGATACTAGTAATGCCTGTAAACAAATTTATTGCAAATAGAGACATATATACACATACACATACACACACACAAATACTATGTTTGCATCTTAAAGTTGTTAGCTTTCAGACAAATTCTTATAGACTGTTTTCTCTCCACCTGAAGGAATCTTGAATGAGTTATGTAAATGTTATTATTTTATGAGGACCCTGATCCAGCAACTCAGTAAATACACACTCAGTATATCATATTATAAAATGACAAAAACAGTCCTCTGTTTGCAGTTGTTTGATTAAGCCAGATTTTCAAACTGCGCCATTCTGAGGCGCCAAACCTCCTGCGCTACTCTCAAAATATGGTTGCGCTGGGGTGTGGCCGGGTGATATTCAAAGAACTGCTGGCTGTTGAGCAACTCTTTGAATATCACTAACTCCCCAACACTGGCGTAATGGCAGTGGAACTAGCGCCACCGCAAAGTTGCCAGAGTTGAGCATTAAACTTGCGGTGGTGCAAGTACCATTGCGCCATGCTCAAATTTCCGATATTCAAAGGTGACATGCAAATGGGGCCATAATTTATGCAAGGCGCAGGAGGGCCATTTGCATCAGCTATAGCCCCATTTTGCATGCCATTTGCATGTAAGATGCGCTGATCCCCGAGGACTTGCTCCTGGCCACCCTGCCAGGCAGAAGCCATCAGGGGCCGACGCCTAATGCAACCCGATCGCGGCCATCACGGTTACATGAAACCCCCACACACATATCCCGGCCCGATCGCGGGCAGTACAGATACATAGAGCCCCCACACATATCCCACAGCCCGATTGTGGGCAGTACAGGTACATGAAACCCCTCCCACACATATCCACAGCCCGATCGCGGGCAGTACAGAACACATGAAACCCCCACACACATATCCCACAGCCCGAGCGGCGGCGGTACAGGTACATGAAACCCCCACACATATCCCACAGCCCGATCACGGGCGAAGTACAGTACATGAAACCCCCACACACATATACCACAGCCCGATCGCGGCAGTACAGGTACATGAAACCCCCACATCTCCCACAGCCCGATCGCGGGAAAGTACAGGTAGAGACCCCACACACATCTCCACAGCCCGATTGCAGGCAGGCGTGTATGAACCCCCAGTGCCCGATCGTGGGCAGAATGTAACCCTCCCCAGCGAATATCTCCCTGGTGGTCAGTGGACGTAAAGCTCGATCAGGGCAAAATGTCACATCACAACCCCCACAAACATCTCCCTGGTGTCTAGTGTCCCCCACCCACCCACAAGCCCCTCCACCGCTCCCCCGCGGCCGGTGACAGACACATCCACCCGCCTGCTGCCCGCCGCCCGCCGACTGACTGTCCGGTAGGGCTGCGCCCGGTGTTGCAGAGCTACAGCCAATGGGCGTGCAGTCCATACCGTACATGACAGTCCAGATTGCGAAAGTAAAAACTGCATTTGTGAAATTGTTAAACTTTTTGTTAACTTTTCCCATTGACTTATAATAGGAAACTGTTTTTTGAATAACTTCTGAACCATTTAATTTTTTTCACAAAATCTTCAAAAGGCACATCGGGGACCCTGTCCGCACATTCCCTGAAGATTTTGGGCCAGTCGCTGAAATTGTATGCGACCTGTAGAATGACCAAGAATTGAAAAAGAAAAAGCGTTGGCCTGCAGATCACGCTTATAACTCGCAGCTGTATATCTGAATAGTACGAAAGTTGGCAGATCCCAAGATATATAGTTCTTGATTGTGTAAGCCAAATTTCAGGCAAATCCATTGAATGATTACAAAGTTATTAAGGTGCAAAATTTTAGGTTTAACATGTAAATGGCTCCTCAACCCTATCTATGGTATACCATGTCGGACCCTGAGGATGCTAGGCATGTCTTTATTTTGAGGTTAAACACCCTAGAAGAATGTTTTTCAAGTTTCTGGAAAAAGTACTTTCACAAAGTAGTGTCGCACTCATGAAAGTGTCACAAATTTTTGCGACAGCTTTCGCAAATTGAAACACTACTTTTCCAGACTGTGGCAAAATGCCAGCAATTCTTTGCCACCCTGCTGCAAAACAACGGTTTGGTCTTTTGGGATAAAATTTGGAGAGAACACAGTCAACATCTCAAAGATGTGGCTTTCAGTGTTTCAGTAAAAAATATTACAGGGCAGCAAAGTTATGGCACTCCAAAGTTGATGCTTTTTCCCATAGGATAACATTACGGCATCTGCCACATTACAGGAATCCTTTGCCGCCTTGCTGCAAAATAACGGTTTGGTCTTTTGGGCTGAAATTTGGAGGGAAGAAAGCCAACATCCAACAGATGTGTCTTTCAGTGGTTTGATGAAAAAATATTACAGGGAGCCAAAGTTATTACACTCCAAACTTCTCTTTTTTTCCTATAGGGTAACATTACGGCGTTCGCCGAGCGTTTCAGGGCCTGTATCTCGGAAACAGTGCGAGATACGGACTTTTAGTTGGAAAAAAACTTAGCCCCTTATAAAACTAACCAGGAAAGTCATACATTATACGACTTTTACATTTTTTTCTACGTCATATAGTTCCTGAGATATAAGCAATTTAGTATTCCAACTCCTCATTTTCTGCTCCAAGACCCATTATTATGCATACATTCTTTGTACTCACTGTCTTTCTCTGTGAAGCTTTTGGGGAAAACCAGCCTGTGCACTTCATTACTGTTATCCTTACTGCTTCCTCTTGCGGTTCCGTACCTGTTTCACTTACCGTTCCCGTCTATGGCACCATGTGCGTTACCCTTTGCGTTTTCATTTGCGCTTGTGTTTACAGTACTGTTTATCTTTCTGTTTTGCTTTGCATCATTGTGCACATTACCATTTGTGTTTGCAGGCACCGTGTTACTATGTGACGTCACGTGGCCAGAGCAGCAGGATCGAAGGGCCACGCGCTCCGCCACCGCATCGACATCCACTATTTTCATTATCATTCTCAAAAGAAGGAATTGAGGCAAAAAATCCATTTAATGCATTAGTTGGATTGTTTCAGTGACAAAAGTGAGGGCCAGTGTTAGGGATGGCCCCTTTGACCCCCGTCCACACCCCAACGGCTTGAAGTGCGTGTTGGGGTTGTCGGTCTAACTCTCACCCCATTCTCCTATACCTCTGCTTCTTCACACATCTGATGGGCTGAGAGTTAGGGCTGACAACCCCAATGCACCACAATGCCAGCTGGGGTGTGGGACTGAAATCAAGAGAGTTGAACCTTAACGCAGATTTCCCGCTTTGTCGCCAGGAACAACCCTAACTAATGCATTAAACTGAGTTTTTGCTCTAATATATATATATATATATATATATAAAACACATTATTCCACTTAAACTTATACAGACCTTTACTTTAAAGGATGGGCATAAATACTGAAGTTCTTCAGCAAGCCTTTGATTTTGTTCATTTCTGCTTATCTACATGTTGGCTTCTCACCATAGCACTGTGTGAGTGTGTGTGTGTGTGTGTGTGTGTGTGTATGTGTTGTTTTGTGTGTGTGTTGTGTGTGTTCATGTGTGTGTTGCTTGTGCGTGGTGTGTGTGTTGTGTTTGTGTGTCGGGGAATGTGGCATGGGGCAATTTTATGCGGGTGTTAGGGTGATTTTTGTGGGTATAGTGTGTGTGGTTATTGTGGTGATATTTAGGTTGGCTTTTATTCAGGCAGATGACATAATGATGTTACACTGGCTAGGACTCTTAGTTCTCATATATAGTGAGCATTTACTTCCGTCGACTAGTTGTCAGTGGCTGAATTACACACTGTCACATTTTTAAATCTGTTCATATTATGATGCATATCACATTTACTTGGGGGTTCATAAAAGGTTTAATTCCTTTGGGTAAATATTGCAAATATTTATTTGAATGATGATGTATTAGGACTCTTGTACGTATAGCTCATTCCTACTGGTTATCTTTCCCAGGTAAGGGACTGTGGGCGGGGGGGGGGTTCATGTTACTCCATACCTCTCAGGTAAGGGGGGGAGGCTGGGTGATTTTATTCCTAGGAGTTTTTATTTAGATTCCTTAGACTGATTCTGTGCATGTTTGTTATATACTGACACTGTGTTGAAATATGTACATATCAGACTCATGGTCTCATTTTCTTGGGGGTCCTTGACAAGTAGTTTTTTTATTTTTTTATTTGGCACTTATACTTACAACTGATATTGTCATGATTTGAATCCTGTTACAACACTGACAGCTTTAAAGTCCATGCATCCATGCAGTGTATTAACTGGTTGAGAGTATAGTTGGCAAAAATATCTCAAGCTAAGTTCTATATTACATTTTGTGTGAAACATTTGCTTACTTTGAGTAAACTTCACTTTAAACCCCCTGTATGCCATATATGTACATGTGAATATGTATGTATTTATATATATATATGTGTGTGTTTATGTATGTTTATATACAGTATGTATGTATGTGTATATGTATGTATGATTAATTCGGGTCTTGTTTACAACTTGCAACTAGATCTCATCTCAGCATCTTGCCTTTCATTGACTGTTCTTTACAACACAAGGACACTTGTAATAAAAGTTGTAAGCTCAGCTTACATGTATTAGGGAGAACAGTATTCCAAGGCTTTGTTATCAGTAGAATGCTTCCTTGAAAGGTACTGAGCCATTTTAACATTCATGTGAAAAGAACTTCCTGCTTGCTGATATTTCTTGACAACCCTTGACCTCCAGGGGCTTCTCAGCTAAAAGCAGACTGATATTAATTAGCTTCTCCGACATACTCTTCTGTTATGTTTTAAATGTATATGTTAAACCAATGAGAAGTATTTCTGTTTTTATGCATTATCTGGGTGTTAATTGTATGGGATTTTCTAAATAACCGTCATAAAGCTTCTAAAGAAGGACCTGGTTGGTCCAAAAGCTAGAGCACTTTGTTCTTTTTGTGTAACATTTATCTTGGTCCAATGAAAGGTATCAAATTATTTGCTTCTGGATCTTTTCTGTCAAAAAGAAATGTATGTATTTAGTCTGTGTAGTTCACTGAAGACATGGCATTCTATCAGATATATCTTGAGAGGTTAAAACAGTGTAAATCTTAAAATTTGCTGGGAAAGGGTAATATTTATGAGGTATGAATCTTTCATAAAAGATATTCATCCGCAACTGAAGTTAGTAGTAAAAAAATGTTTAAATGCTAATCATTTAAATGTGTATGCTGTTACATTTCGAAGAGGGTAAACAAATTTCTAGTTTAATAGCCAACCAATATTTAAGAAGCTGCTTCAGTTTCCTAATGGTCATCAGAAAAGCAGCTTAGAGTTATGTCTCCAAAATTCTAAACATAAAGAAGATATTATTTTATTTTAGTTGTCATAGTGATTTGTAGATGTGAAAGGATACATTGAAAAGTCCAAAAAAATGAGTTCCACGAAACTTCATTTTCAAGCTACAAATAGCAAAATGACTGTAGGCTGTGCCCACAGCCATAAAAAGAGGTTTACCAACAATTTCTTTTGGCCAAGCATATGCACAGACATGGCAAACTACTGTCGGACTTATCCACAGTGCCAGCGGGGTTGACAGGCTGGTGACAAGGCTAAGACAGCTTTGGTGCTCCTTCCTATTATCGATGCACCCTTTAAGAGGGTAGCCATGGACATAGTGGGGCCCCTAAGTACCCCAGGTTGCACAGGCAAATTATTTTTTTTTATACATTCTGATTGTGGTGGATTATGCAACCAATTACCTCGAAGCAGTGGCAATGTCCTCCAACGAGGCAGAAAAGGTGGCTGATGAGCTCCTGGCAATCTTTAGCTGAGTGGGATTTCCTCAGGAGATTTTGTCAGACCAGGGGATGAATTTCATGTCAACCTTAATGACCAGTTTGTGGGAGAAGTGCAGGGTGAAACAGCTCAGTGCTTTGATCTATCACCCCGAGACAAATGGCCTAGTTGAGCAGTTCAATGGGACCCATAAACTATGCTTAGGGCATTTACTGACCAGCGCAAAAGGGAGTGGGACCAATATTTGCCCCACCTGCAGTTTGCATACAGGGAAGTCCCACAGGAGTCCACAGGGTTCTCACCCTTCAATCTCCTGTTTCATTACAGAGTGAGGTGGGCCCTAAATTTAGTCAGGGATGAATGGGAAGGTAACCATGCCTTCCAAGGGGAGTCTGTTGTGGAGTACATCCTAAATTTCAGAGTCAGGCTTAAGGAGCACGTGGGTCTTGCCCAGGAACACTGAGCCACTACATAACATCAACAGAAAGCCTGGTACGACTGTGGGGCCAGAGCTCAGGAGTATAAAGTCAGACAGCGAGTAATGGTATTTGTTCCATTCTGACACAATAAACTGCAGGCAGCATGGGAGGGCCCATAATCAGGAAGCTGATTGATGTTAACTATATAGTAGGGCTGCCTGATAGAAGGTGCAGGCAGAGGGTATATCATGTGAACATGATGAAGCCCTACTATGATAGGGAGGAAATGATTCTCACCATGTGCAGCGTGCCAGAGATGGGGAACTGCACTGATCCCCTGGTGGACCTCCTTTGGGAATCCTGGGAGGGTTCCTCAGTGAATAACCTCATCCTCTCAGGGCAGCTCTCACCGGCCCAGGCCAAGGAGATGAGGGAGTGCTGTGAGATTTTGGGGATGTGTCCACAGGGAATCTGATGGACACCACTCTGACTGAACACCACATGGACATTGGGACCCAAGTTCTGCAGAGGCAGTACCCCTACAGGGAACCAGAGGGGGTTATGAAGAACATGCTGGAGGAACTCAGGGAGATGCTGGCCCTTGAAGTGATCCAGGAGTCCAGTAGCCTGTGGGCCTCGCCTGTGGTCCTGATCCCCAAGAAGGATGGTACCACATGGTTCTGTGTCAACTACTGGAGGCTCAAAAGCTGTATGGAGTCTGATGCCTACTCCATGCCCAGAACAAATGAGAAATTGGAACAGCTGGGGGCCAGGATCCTGACCATGACACATCTGAAAAAGGGCTACTGGCAGGTGCCATTAACCCCCATAGCCAGAGAAAGGTCTGCCTTCATTACCCCCACATGGCTTATCTGAATTCTGAGTAATACCGTTTGGGATGAAGAATGGACCTGCAACCTTCCAATGGCTTGTGGATTGCATCCTGGCTGGGGCAGGTGAATATGCACTGGCTTACATGGATGACATCACCATTTACAACCAGTCATGGGAGGATCGTGTTGGGCATGTGAGGGAGGTTTACTGCAGACTGAAGACTGCAGGGCTAACAGTTAAAGCATAAATCACACATGACAGAAGCTCATGGCCCCCTCACCAGACACCCCTTCCTTGGCAGTGCGGCACTTGCTCCTCACTGCCACCTGCATCCACTCTCCAGCAAGACAACCTACAGCACAGAAGCTTGTGTCCCCTGACTGGGTGCCCCTCCTCTGGCAGTACAGCACTTGCTCTTTGCTGCCACCTGCATCCATCCTCCAGCAAGACAGTCTACAGCACAGAATCTCGTAGCCCCCTGACCAGGTGCCACTCCCCTGGTGGTGTGGCAATTGCTCTTTGCTGCCACCCACATCCACCCTCCAGCAAGACAGCCTATAGCAGAACTATGGTCCCTCTGGAAACACCAAAAAGTGTATCTCTGCAATGCTGGATTGTTCAGCATCAACCCGACATCCTGGCCCTTCCAGAAACTTGGCCATCAAAAAAGACCCTGGACTCCTTTGTCTCTATCCCTGGTTTCTCCCTTCTAAGAGAAGATCATAAGGATAGGAGAGGTGGTGGCTGCTCCTTGTACGTAAACAATGCACTGCATTATTAAGCACTGCCAGTTCCCTCCATGGAAAATGGTGCTTAAGCCCTCTCTGTAAAACTCACACTAGACCCAAACCGGGCCCCACTATTTCTCACTGTCTCCTACATTCCCCCTCATAACCAATCATCTGCATGTCAATCTCCTCAGACTACCTCACCACCATCCCCCACAAGAAGGAACAGATCCTAGTTGAGACCTCAACATTAACTGGCTTGCAAGCACATCAGCACATGCCAAAGACACCTTTGCGTCATTAAATATGTCCCAACTTGTATCCAAACCCACTAGAACAAACATCACCAATGGAACTCACACACTACTAGACATCCTCATTACAAATTGTCCCCACTGTATTACTGATCTAGTGGTCCTACCTAACTCCCTGAGTGACCACTCCCCAATCCTGTTTAACTGGTCCTGTCGATTATCGAAATCCCCACCAAACATCACCTATCATTGCTGGTTACAGCCTGGCAGTCTCACTAAGCTCAGGTAGCACCTGCCAGACTGTGACTGACCCCCTATTTCCCATGCCCTGCATGTTGACGACACCCTTAACTACTTCACTTCCACTTCCACTTTCAACAAAGCCTGCGATGCATTTGCACCCTTCGTCAAATTGTTCTCCAAGAAGAGAAATGCTCCCTGGATTACCCAAGCACTGCTACAGTTGCTCAAACAAAGAGACAACCCATGGCTCTGAGCCACTGACTCTGGCTCACCAGTGGAAAGGCAAGCCTACAACACTGCCTGCAATAAATGCACCTGGGCAATTCGCAAGGTTAAGGCGGACCATTATAGAACCACCATGGCTGCTTCCTGGGGTCGCTATCTTAAGTTCTGGGATAACATTAAGGATCTTAATGGGAAAGCCTGCTCTCCCCACCAGCCCAGTTTAACATTAATGGCACAACCACCACTGACCCACTAGCCATTGCAAACTGCCTCAACTCTACGTCTCTGACCTCAGCTCAGTTCTACCAAGTAACTTTTCGACCCAGTACAGCCCAAGCCAGTGTCAAATCTCCAACACCTCCCTTTCTATTTCAAAGTCACAACCAAGATTGAAGTCAAACACTAACTATCCAAAGCCCCCAGTGGCTCCAATTATTGTAAAGAAGCATTTGACATGTGAATCCTAAACCTTGTTCTTGACTCTGTCCTCTCACCGCTCACTGATCTGCTAAACCAGTCCCTGTGCCTGAGCCAGTTCCTGACCTCGTGGAAAACAGCCACTATAACCCCTATACTAAAAAGCGGTGACTGCTCCTCCCCGAACAATTACCGGCCCATCTCAATCTTCCTCCACTTTCAAAAGCCATTGAAAAAATCATGGCTGACCAGCTCACTGAATACCTGCTCACGCATGGCCTACTGTGCAGAGAGCAACATGGTTTCATAGCTGGTCATAGTGCCACCATGGCCCTTACAGAATTTTCTAATTCACTTCACACTACACTGGACAAAGGATACCTGGCAGAGGCCTTGTTCATAGACCTCTCTACAGCCCTTGACATGGTTTCCCAACCCCTTTTACTTAGCACCCTACAACACATTGGGGTTTCCCAGGGCCCCCTTTCCTGGTTCTCCAGCTACCTGTCCACCAGAACCCAGTGTGTCAAAATTAACAATACCCTATCTATCACACTCCTGGTGCATTCTGGTGTCCCCAGGGATCTATACTGGGCCCCCTGATCTTCAGCATATATCTCAATGCCTTGCCTAAACCCTGCTCTGGGAATATTCTCCTGTATGCAGATGATGCAGTTCTTTATGCCACTGATCCTGATCCTGCCTCTCTTCAGGTCGTGCTGCAAGACTCCTTCAAACAAATTGAAAACTGTTTTACTGAGCAGAGACTAGTAGTCAATGTTAAAAAGACCAAAACTATGCTCTTTGCCTACCAGCACGTAGCTGCCAGTGCAACCGCTAGCCTCACCCTAGGCCCTGCCCTTTCATAAGATGCTATTCTGGCACTGACAAGGTCTCTAATGAGGCTGATCACTTTCTGCTGCACCCAGGGCCCTATGCCCTAGACCTATCCTAACTAGCCCATAGCACAGTCCTATTTGGATCTTGATAATGCCTCACAGAAGGCTGCACACTGCAAAACATCACTCGAGACATTACCCTGAAATCCAACCATAGCCTATATTGCTGCATCTGTTAGCTTCAGCATGTATAAGCAACCTACCTAAGTATGTTCACTGCACATCTGTACATTCTGTATGCATGTAATTCTGCCTCCTTCTCTTACAGCAACCAATTGTATAGGCAATTACCCTATGTATGCTAGATTCACTTGTATGACTATTCCCATTGTTAAACTGTATTTACTGGCTGCTGTACTTGTCTTTGTATTACCTTGTACTTCACATGGAGCCTTTGGAAATGAGTCTATGACTCAAAGGGTTGCAATTCCTATGCTATAAATAAATAAATAAAGAAATAAATAAAGAAATAAATAAGTAAACAAACAAACTCTTGGTGCCTTCTCTTAGCCTTTCTGTAATTGGCTGCATTGGTGGATTAACAAATGCCGATTGGCTCCCTAAGGACACTGCAGCCATGACTGTAGCTCCAGCCTGTTCTGGGCCCTCTACAGCTGAATTTTCCAGCCAACCCCAGCACTGTTTAAATCTATTTTTTTGACCTGGGAACTCTGCCCTCCCCTCACCTGATAGGGCTACTACAGTACTAGGCAGTACTCTCACCAAAGACTCATCGCTTGCCCTTCCTTTAAACCCTCTCATACTCTCCTCCTACCTGTGCCATCATTGTATCTCTAGCTTTTTCTTCACACCTCCATGCCTTATAGTCCTTTCCTCCCTATCAATTCTACTATTAACAATCTCTAACCCATATCTGTTCAGTCCCCTAGCTATGTCTTGTATCTGTACACAGTATGCAACCTCTTTCTATCCAATCCCCCGGTTAATCCTTTTTTCTAGCAGTACTTTAACATGTCTCTCCTCTTCTTCACCTGCTTCCTCAGACTGCTCGCATCTACATCCTTTCCCCCATCCTCTCTACCCCTTCTCTACACCCACCTGCCCCCCATCGTCTTCCCTTACACTCACCTCATCCTGTCAGCCCACACTACTGCATCTCCCGTGGCACCCTGCTGCTGGCTCCTCTATGGTACAGGGCTCCACCTTACTACCATATGTACCCTTTCCATGTGTGGCAAAAGGACATTTGATCCCACTCCAGCCACCACCCACTCTCACACCCTGAAAAGGAAATGGCTGACCATAGTCTCCTGGCTGCTAATAGTACTTCTGCTTCTCACTTCTGGCGACGTTGAATCCAATCTCAATCCCCTCACCCAATTCCTAATACTCAATTTGCCCAAGGTACTAAGTATTGCCCACTTAAATATCAACAGTCTTCTCCCCAAATCAACCTCCTGCAGCCACTCATAGCACAATTTAAAACTCTCTGTCTTCATAATTTCAGAATCCATCTCCATCCCTGGGTACTCTGTAGTAAGCCAAGACCGCAACTCCAGAGGCAGGGGTGTAGCTATGTACATCTCTTCCTCTATCAAATATTCTATCTGCTTATTCACCACCTCCCCTTCTGCCTTTGGACACCTACTAATAAAAGTATCCCTTCCTTGCTCCCTCCCTCTTTTCGTCTGTGGCGTCTACTGCCGACCCAATCTTTCCATCGCTGCACTCTCCTTAGTCTCTGACCTTCTCTCCACTATCACAACTCTTGCCACCCCTGGGGAATTGTATCTCCTTAGGGATTTCAACATAAATTTGCTCTCTAGCAAACAGTCCAAAGTCTTCAGTCATGCATCATCCCTGAACCTAAAGCAATTAATAGCTGACCCAAAGCACCTAAACCACAAAACAAGGAAATGTACCCTCATAGACTGGGTCCTATCCTCTCACCCCCACCACATCATAAAGTCTGGTATACTCCCTGATGCACTCAGTGACCATCACATGGTCTACTTTGTGCACAAAATCCTCTCCTGTCACTCCTATTATCTGCTGTCTCCATTCTCTCAACCTGTCCTACATCCACAGTGAGCTAGCCAATATTGACTGGTCTCTCCTCTCATCCACTCCCACCTTGGAAGGCAGTCCTGTCCTTCTTTAGCATGCAATTCTTCTCTGTCTGGGGCTGCCATGCTCCACTAAGAAATGTAAGGGTCCAAGGTAACCACCTACCATGGGTCTCCACAGAACTCATTGCATGTAAACATGCACGCAATCAAGCGTGTACCGCTTATAAGAACTCAGGTTCCCCCCAAGATCTTCAGTGGTATTGGTCACTCTTTAATGGCTGCACCAGTGCTGTCTGTCTCTTCAAGGTGGACTACTTCAATGCCTCCTTCCAAGAAAACATAAACAACCTCTCCAAATTCTGGAAGGTTATTCATGCCTTGTTCTTCCCTTCCTTCCATCCCTCATCCCCAGTCCTAAAAATTGGCTCTTGTACAATAGATGACCAACCCACTGTTGTTGAAGAATTCAATAACTTCTTTACTACTTGTGCCTCCACCCTCCTTGCCTCCCTCCCTTCCCCTATCCCCCTCCCTCCCTATTGCCCCCTGCCACACTCAATCCCCCACCACTATATGCTTTTCCTTTAAAACTGTCCTCCCTGAAGACACTCTTTGGGTATTACTTGGCCTTAATCCCAACAAAGGTAAAAGCCCTGACAGTCTCGACCCTAAATTCCTTCACCTCTCTGCTTATGCCATTGCCCTTCCCCTGACCTGGCTTCTCAATCTCTCCTTCACACAAGTGACAGTACCTTCAGCCTGGAAATCTGCTACCGTGATCTGACTTCCCAAAGGTGGTGACCCCCCCACCCTAGCAATTTTTGTCCTATATCCTTGCTAAGGTCCAAGAACACCTGCCTCTGGAGCAACTCTCACACTTCCTTGACTCCTCTTCTTTCTTCACTCCTTTCCAGTCTGGATTCTGAAAAGCCCACTCCACCACCACCTCCCTCCTCTGGCTCACTGACTCCGTTCTTACTGGGATAGATCAGGGATGCATCACCTCTGTCATCTTTGTCGATCTGGCCAAAGCCTTCAACACTGTTGCCCACTCAGCTTCTCCTCCGCAAGCTGACCACAGCTGGTCTCTTCTATACTACTACTGACTGGTTCCGATCCTATCTCAAGGGCCGGACTCAATCTGTCAGAGTCAGGTACTCCACCTCTCCCCCTTCTCAATTAACACAGGTGTCCTCCAAGGCTCGGTTCTTGGACCAATTCAGTTTTCCATCTTTCTGAACAAGCTCCCTGATGTCTGCACTTCTGCTAATATCCACATGAATGCAGATGATACTGTGTTATTCTCCACTGGGAGCTATCCTGTGGGAGTGACTACCAGCCTTCAACTGGACTTCAGAAATGTATAGCATTGGTTTTCTGCTGTCCAACTCTCTCTGAATGTAAAAAAAATGTCTCTATGGCCTTTGGCTGCAGACAAAAGCTGTCCAGACTAAACTTCACCCCCACCTTTCATACTTTGTCAAGTTCTAAACTAAATGATGTCCCCTCAGTTAAGTACCTTGGGCTGTGGCTAGACAAACTCTAGACTTCAATGTAAATGCTCATGCCATACACAGAAAAACTCCTTCCTAAGCTTGGTGCCCTGTACAGACACCACAGTTGCCTTCCCATGCAAGTTAGGTGAAAAATTGTCCTAAAGATGATTCTCCCTGTCTTTAACTTTGGGGACATTGTCTACAACTCTGCCCCTAAGAAAACTCTTTCCAGATTGGACGTGCTCTTCAATTCCTGCTGCCGTTATGTACTTGGTTATCCTCCTGTCACTCACCACTGTAATCTATATACTTCATTGTCCTACCCTTCCCTCTCTGCCAGACACTGTCTCACACTGCTAATCTAGTTTGTAAATATTGGATCAGCTACCTGCCATCGTACTTGTCCTCCCAAGTGTCCATACCTCCTCCCTCCTGCTACTCCCTACATTCCTCTACTCACAGAACTCTTGCCCTCCCCCCTCAGCATACACCAGCTGGTTGTGCTGCCTTCTCATATAATTTCCCAAGCACCTGGAACTCTCTCCCACTCAAAATTCACTCTGCTCAGACTGGGCATTCCCTTACGTTCTTCCTCCACAATCACACTGTTAACAGATGCAACTGCAATTAATCCCTCAATTAACCCAGCTATCAAACATTAATTTACTCCCCTTCCCTTTTTAATCTCCCCCTACTACCTCTCTGCTTTCTCTTTGCCCATCTCTGGACAGTCTCCCTTAACATTGCCTGTAAGGGGCCGATTCCCCATCTCCTTCCAGGGTTTTCTGCATCCTGATGGGGAATAGGGCTTCTTGTCTTCTCCTCCCACCTCCCTCTCCCTTTTTCATTGTTTTGGTTCCCAGTCCCCTTGCAGGGTTCTTGGCATCTAGAAGGGGAAAAGGGTTCTAGTTTCTGGTCTCCTCCTCCCACCCTCCATCTCCCTCTCTCCACTGCCACCCCTTCCTCTATACTTCCCTCTCCCCATTTATCCTACCAGTGCCTCATCCTCTTGCAGGGTTCCCAGCATCCTGAAGGGGATTATGCTCTTGACTACCTTCCCCTTCCCCCCTTCACCCTGCTTAAATACCTTCCCTCTCGTTTCAATATAGCACTTAATATCCACTTCCCCTGTCTCCTAGCACTTGTTCATCACTTGCAAACCCTATGTACAATTGTATAATCCTCGACCACTTAGATTCTATGATTTTCAAAGTATTTCACCTATGTGCTTTGCTTGTATGTATGCTGGAATTGTTATAGTATGATTACTCCATATGCTATGTCCAGTTTTGTTCATACCTATATATGTTTACACTGTATATAATGAACTGTCTTGTATTGTACTGGTTGTAACTGACTTGTACTATGTTCTTATTGTTGATTTTTTTGTGGTGCCCTCCTTCTGCTCGACAGCTAACCAGGAAAAAAGACCTTTACAGTGACAGTCGCTGTAATGGTCCTTTTTCCTGGTTCGCTTTCCCCCAGTGTTCTGCCCCCTTCCTGTACCAGCTCTGACCTAGAGTTGATAATCCTAAAGTCCATGGGGTGCAGGGGGCACAGCCTCCCACAGAAAACACTCCAGGTATCGGGCGTACCAATACCTGCATGATTGTGCCATACAGCTGTGCGGGAGGGTTGGCATTTCACTGTCGACCTCCCTTGATGCTTCGATTTTTACTGCTCTCCTTAAGTAACCCTCCCCAGGATGCTTTTGGAAAGGAGCTGTTCTTTTTATACTTTATTAATAAAAGTTCCAGACTCAGACCAACTGACATCTCATAAATCCAAATTTCTCTTCTAATGATAATATCTTATCCATTAAGTAGTTGCCTAGTGAATACATTTCCATATATAATCACATAAGATATGTAATTAAGGATAAATAATTTATGCCTCTAACAAAACCTAACCTACTGAGATCAACAGGATCTTGTGGCTCTCTAAAACTGGGGAGGGGGGACCCACTGCAGAAAGGGAACCAGCAAATTATTTTATTTTAACGGTGTACATTATTTCCAATGCTCTCTGAACCTTGGTCTTCATTATGACTTGACAAAAGCTGGATCTCCTCATGGTACCATTAGGCAGAACAGAATCCCCCCCACTTCCTATTCCCCATGAGCATTACCCACCTAGACCATCATTCCACAAACATTTCCATTTTGTGTTGTATTTGGTGAGTCAAGGATTCCATCTGCTGTATGTCTGAAATAAGTTTCAACCATTCCATAGCTGTTGGGGCCTCCAATTTCAACCATTTCATAGTAATCACCTTGTTATATACCACTATACATATGTACCATAAATAAAGGGAGTAGGGACTCCTGACCCCAACCAGTGGCAACCCCAAAACCACATGATGGAGGGAAAGTGGCCCGAGTGTATTAAATAATGATGTGATATCCTGAATCACATCTTGTTTGAAAGTGTCCAATACGGAACAAAAACAGAAAATATGGGAGTGTGGGGCACTTTGTTCCCTGCATTTTCTCCAATAACCAGAAGACTTTGCAGGCTCCCACTTTGCTTGTATTCTAGGGGTAATAAAAAAAAGGATTTGCCCCTTCCATAAATACTCCTGCCATATAGTGGAGGATGCTACCCTGACTGAACCCCTCCAAACTTTCAACCATTTCTTCACCATAAGATGGAAGCCAGCTTCCTTTTCCCATCTGGCTGTAAGAGGGGCCACCGATTCTGCTCTATGAGCATTCAAAAATGAATAAGGATTGGATATGGCTTTTTTGAGAGTTGATAAAGACAACATCTCTGACAGGTATGGGCTCTGTAGTTCAGTCAGAGGTCTCTCTCTCCACTGCCTTAATTTGGCCTGTATATATGCCTGAATCTGAAGATAGTGCAGTCCGTCCTGTCTGGTTCACCCAAAGACTTCTAAGCATTCTTCAAATGAGAGAAAACCCTCCCTCCCCATTATGGATATTGAACCCCTTGTCTGGCTTGTCTGTTGTACCATGGATCCTTGGTCCCAGGAGGAAATTCTCTTGTTCTAGTAAACCACCTGTATTGCCTCATCTCCGATCTCACCCTAGGATATTTACAAACATTATCCCAGGTTTGCAGTGTTACCTGCATTGGCATGTAATGATTCTGAATATCTGGTCTTGTCTGGGGATAGTCAAACAGTAGAGACCGAATTGGGTGGTCTGAAAGCAAGTCTCACTCCATGTCCTGCTAATGGGCCTCTGCCCCTGCAGAACCCCAAGGCAAAGCCCATTTGACCTGGGCTGCTATCCAGTACTCTCATAGGTCCAGGGGGCCCTCCCCCCATTGTTTCCCTGCCAAGAGGAGTGTCTTCCTTACCCTTGGTATTTGTTTGCCCATACAAACCCTAAAACTCTTTCTCTGTGCCTCGACAAACCACTTTTGGGCCACTAGGGCTGGAGCACACTAAAATATGTATAGGAATCTGGGGAGTAAAATCATTGTCACTGCCTGTAGGTGAGCATACATAGGCAGAAGTAAAATTAGCCATCTTCTCATATCCTCCTCAGCCTGCTTAAGCATGGGGGCATAGCTGTCAATGAACAAATACTTATTGGTAGCTCTTAAGGTAATGCCAAGGTATTTAAGTGTTACCATGTCCCATCTCATTGGGAATCCTAACTTAAAGGATGGGGCTGGAGTAAATTGAAATCTTAATATTTCTGTTTTAGTCAAATTGATAGTTTATCCTGAGAGGCCTGATAATGTTTTATCACCTGCATCACTCTTGAGAGAGAGGCTTCTGGGTTGCTTAGGTACAATAAAATGTCATCTGCATATAAAGTGATTTTATACTCTTGTCCACCCACTGTAACTCCTCATATGACTGGGTTGAATCTAATATGCTGGGCAAGGGGTTCTATATATATAGCAAATAGCAAGGGTGACAGGGGGCATCCCTGCCTAGTGCCCCTGCCCAGGCTGAACACCCTTGAGAGAGTTCTGTTCATATAAACATATGCCTAGGGCCCTGAATACAGTCTTTTAATTATGTCTACAAACTCTCTGGAGAATCCAAACCCATCAAGGACCTGATATAAGAACTCCCAATCCACCTTATCAAAAGCCTTCTTGGCATCTAATCTCATCATTAAAGTTGGTGTCTTAGAGGTATTTAGATGGTCTATGATATGCAGATTATAGCACACATTGTCTGCCATCTGCTGACCCATGATGAACCCTGTCTGGTCCTTATGAACCACCCATGGAATGATATGTTCTAATCTCTTGGTTAGTATCATAGTCAAAAATTTGTAGTCCACGTAAAGTACCAAACTCGGTCTGTAAGAGGTACACAGGGTGGGGTCCTTGCTGGACTTGAGTATAACTGACATTACTGCCTGCCTCCAAGATGGGGACAGTTTGGAATTCTCTGTCATAATCTCTTGGTAGTCTGGCAGTGGCAAGGGTACCATGGTTTCCTTGAATTTCTTATAAAATTCTGCCGGGTACCCATCAGTACCCAGACATTTCCCTGTTTTACTAGAGCCAACAACTGCGTGAATTTCTGCCGCTGAGATCAGCTTTGTCAGGGCCAAGTTCTGGGTCTCTGATAATCTGGGAAGTGCCGTGGAAAAAAATATATGTTCTTACACTTTAGTTTAAAATCAGACTCAGGACCACTGCATAGTAGAAAGAACGGTTTATTACATATGCATATGGGAGTCTGCTTCCAAAAATCATGCAAGGCTCCCTGAGTTTCATTAGTCAATCACGTTTATACCTTTTTATCAAGGCGTTGTTAGGCGTTGTTAATTTTACTGAAAGACGAATACCAACATTGCAGTATTAGCCAATCATAAAACAGAAAAACATGTTGATACCAATGTATGGGGTACTTTTCCACTGCTTATTTCATTTCTTTCCCAATACTTCTTGATACATATGCCTGGGTCAATCTGACCTGAGTGAAACAATGAGTTTCACTCACACCATAGCAACGTACAGCTTGCCGTCAATGCCTCAACGTGCTGTTATCTTATATTTTTGCCCAAGCATGTTATTCAGGCTGGTACAACCAGTTCTGCCCAGTTTTATCTTGCTTTCTGTTCCTACAAATGTACCTCAAGTAACCTCAGTGTCATTCTATAACCCTGTAAAGAAAACAACATGATACCAACAATTTCTGCTACATCCATTATGACTTTGTTACAGCATGGCTTACAAAGTAAGCATAGCTTCAAGGCATATTATAGCAAATACAGCTTTATGAACTCAGAAATTTCTACTACAGAAGTTGCAGTTGGCTCAAAAACTAATGGATAAGTCCACTCCCCTGTCTCGGCTGTTGGGCATACAGTGTGGTGTAGTACTCTGTGAATGCGGTGGATATCTCTGCTAGGCAACTCACTTTTTTCTTTATATGATGGTGGACAATGCGGGTTATCTGGGCCCTTGCCCTTCTCACCCGAAGGCGAAGAGCCAGCAACTTCAATGCTCGAGTGCCCCCTTCGTAGTATCTCTGCTTTAAGAACTGCAAGTTGGTTAAGCGTTTTTCTGAGCTGTGCTAAGTCCCTTTCCCTTCATTCACCTAATTTTATTTGTTGTTATTTTTATAGTTTTTGTATCTTAGCCTCCAAATTCTTCTGCTTTTCCTGACTCTGTTTTTTCCTAGCAATGAGTTTCTCCCTCAGCATCACTTTTATTGTGTCCCATATTATCCCTTGACTTACCCCTATACCTGCGTTTTCCTGTATGGCCTGTCTTAAGAATAAGTGGACCTGCTCTACCACCTCAAGGTCATTTAGGAGGGAGAGATTCATTCTTCAAAATGTCTGCTTTTTGGGTACTGCTAGGTTTACCTGAAGTGTAAGGGATGAATGATCTGATAGTTCATTCAGGCCTATAGAGCATTTTTGAACTTATGCTAATGATTCCTTTGACAGAAAAAACTAATAAAATCTGGAGTATATATGGTGTATAGAGGTAGAATAGTATGTATATCCTAATGTCAAACCCTCTAAAAGCCTCCAAGCTTCTTGGAGGTCCAGCTTACTAAGTAAAGCTTTCACCTGTTTTGCTGTTTTGTGTGACCTTCTGGTTATCTTGGAAGTGGTTTCTGCCCTCGGGTTCAGGGTCATATTCCAATCTCCTGCACTTATAAGTAGCCCTTCCACTTTTTCCATAATCAGAATTAAGATTTTATGATATAGATCATATGGGATGTCCGGGGTGGGGGGTGACATACACCAACACCAGAGTGAGAATCTGACCATTTTTAGTGCCCTCGAGTAGGACATATGTCTGTGTCTCTTATCCTGCTCATTACTTCAAATGGGAGATGGTTAAGAATCAATATCACCATGCCTTGCCTTCTACCTGTTCTATATGAGAAAAATCAAACCTCCATATATCCAAATCCCCCTAATTTCTGATGTTCCCCTCAGGGTAGGGTACCTCAGGGATCAGTCCTGGGGTCAGTCCTCTGCAATATCTTCATTAGTAACATTGCAGATGGACTAGAGGGTAAGGCTTGTCTGTTTGCAGATGACACCAAGATCTGCAACAGAATAGATGATTCAGATGGGGTGGGCAGAATGAGAAGAGATCTGGATAAACTAGCAAAATGGTCGGAAGAGTGGCAACTGGGATTTAATGCAAAGAAGTGCAAGGTCATGCACATAGGGAAGAGAAACGTTGAAGCCACCTTTAGGCTGGGAGGGGAGTTGCTGGCAGTCACAAAGGAAGAAAAAGACTTGGGCATCATCATCATCACCGATGACCTGAAATCATCCAAGCAGACCTCTAAAGCAGTAGGTAAGGCTAGGGGGATGTTAGGGTGTATTAGTAGGGGTGTCAAAAGTAGTAAGAGGGAGGTAATAATCCCTCTTTACAAGACACTGGTTAGGCCCCATCTGGAGTACTGCATGCAATACTGGAGGCCACACCTTCACAAGGACATTAACCAAGTTGAGGCAGTCCAGAAAAGAGCAACCAAAATGGTGCAGGAACTGCAACAGAAGACATATGAGGACAGATTAACGGAGCTCAATATGTATACTCTTGAGCAAAGGAGGGAGAGAGGTGATATGATCAAGACATTCAAACACCTTAAGGGCATTAACAATGTGAAAGAGTCTAGCATGTTTAAATATAAGAAAAATAGCCGGACAAGAGGACAGAGCATGAGATTAGAGGGAGGCCGATTAAGGGGGAATGTGAGGAAATTCTTTTTCACAAAAAGGGTGGTGGATGCATGGAATGGCCTACCTCAGGAAGTGGTGACTATGAATAAAGTGCAGGGCTTCAAACAGGCATGGGATAGGCATAAGGGAGCAATACAGATGAGTATGAATAGATAGGCCACCGACAGAGCAGAGGCCGATGGCACATTTATAAGGTAGAAAAAGAAATGGGCAGACTGGATGGGCCTTGCGGTCCTTATCTGCCATCAACTTCTATGTTTCTATGTAGAGAGGTGGGTCTCTTGTAGAAGAATACAATTTGCTTTCACTTGTTTTACATGTGTCACACCTTTTCCCCTTTTGATTGGATTTGTCAAACCATTTACACTATATGTTAACATTTGGGAGTCCATAATTTAGGAAGTAAATTCTCACCCCAGTGTATAGTGTCCTTTTCTGTCTCTGTGGGCTCCCCATTCTTCCCCTCCCCCCCAGTGGGTCCCCAAGAGCCATGTACCAACTTGCTTTTAACAATATAAAACAAAACATTTCAACCTGAAGCAAGGAGAAGTCCCAGAGGATTGGACATTTTCCACTGTGATCACATTTTATAAAAAAGGGTGCAAGGTCAGATAAAAGAAACAACAGACTGATAAGTCTGACTTCTACCCCTGAAAAATACTGGAAGCAATTATAAAAGAAGAGATAGAACATCAGTTGGTAATAGAAGGAGAGGTGGATTCAACTCAGCATGGTTTCACAAGGGGGAGGTCATGCCTCACTAATCTATCGTGTTTTTTTGAAAACACAAATAGAGCACTGGAGAATGATTTACCAGTGGATGTACTGTTAAAGACTTTGAAAAGGCCTTTGACAGTGTGTCACATGGGGAACTTATACAGTCATTGCAAGAATTACGATTGGATAGTAATTTAATGAGCTGGATAAGAGGTGGGTTTTGTGATAATAAATCTTGGATGGTTAAGTTTGCTGACAATATGAAAATAGGGTCCACAGTAACAAACAATGATGAGGCACAGAGTTTCCAGGAAAATATAAACCCAAATAGCATATCAAGTCAAGGTTAAATAGTTGAGATTTAACCTGGATAAATGCAAAATTATGCATCTAGGGAAAAAAAAATATTGTAGGTATTTTTTAGAGGGGCAAGAGGTCAGTGTTACAGAGGTGGAGAGACTTGGGAGTATACATAACAAATAACATGAATTTTAATAAGCATTGCATGCAAATTGAAAGAAATAAAATGGGATCTTGGCCTCTATAAAGAGAAACATCAGAAGCAGGGATAGAGGTGTGGTGATGCCCCTGTATGCAGCATTGGTTTGCCCACATATGGAGTATTGTAGCCAGGTGTGGGCTCCATTTAATAAATCCAACTGTAGAAGGACTGAGGGGTGCAGAGCAGGGCAACCAAACTGGTGACAGACATTAGGGATGCCTCATATGAGGAGAGTTTGAAGGCTCTGAGGCTGTACTCACTCCAACACAGACGAACCAGAGGAGACATGTGCTGTGTATATGGAGCATTCACAAACCCTGACATCTGTGAATGTGTGGGCTTACAAAAAGGGCTTAATCAGGTAGCTATGAGAGGATATAATAAAAAGATCAAGGGAGAAAATTATAAGAAAAACTTTTGAGGGGGTTGGTTCACACAGAAGGTGGTGAAGGTATGGAATGGACTTCCTGATACACTTGTAGAAAGTGAAACCATGAAGCAGTTTAAAGAAGCAATGGACAAATATATGGGGCGTTTGGTATACAAGACTTATACTTAATCCAAGGACCAGGTTGATAATGGCTAACGCTAATAAACCTATATTAATTCCTATGATTCCTATGAACCATAATATAACCATAACTATATTACAATTGCCTCCAAGGTTGGGGAGCACCATTCTGCATTCCCTATCTCTGCGGGGGAGTGATAGATACCACGTTTCACCCCTAGAGTTGTAAGGCTGTACATACCTCTTGCTATAGGGGTCACTATAAGGTATTAAGTCTGCTATACAATTGGAACCCGCAGCAAGGTAGAGCCCAAGAAACAATGTTAACCATCCCAGGTTATGCCACATCAACATCAGTGTATGTATGTAACTTCTCCACATCCCTCTTATTCCCCACAAGAGACTTTGCTATAAATCTTATTTGTTAATCAGGTCTGTCATTAGTTTCCCCTGAAAACAAATTTTATAAATCAGTACTCTCATGCAGTGCCCTAAAAGGGCAGGTCCTGACATCTGGTGTTTTATAAAAACAACAAGACCAATAGGTTCTGTCTGATATTCTTTATCTTGGAGCCCCTTCTCATATTATTTTAAGCTCTGGACTCACCAAAACTCTCAAAGGACATTTCCCTGCCCCCCCTCCCCACCTTTACTATTCATTGTGAATAGATAGTTTTGGGCAGTTCTTTACTTCCCATGGAAGTACTCAGTACTTTATTGCTGTGCCCCTTCACTATGTCATGTGTTTTCATTGACATGGGAACCAGTTTATGCATTTGTTCCCATAGACTGTATATTTCTTCTACCTCATGATAGTCTTCCTGGGCAGAGATCACTCTTCTCTTGAAGGTAGTGTCCCTGGTCTTGCCTTCAGTAACTAAAGGTTAGTTCAAGAGCCTTACCCTCTAGAGGCAAATCTCTCTGTTACTTCCAAAATGAAGAAATTCTACCTTCTTTACTTTATAAGTCCATGGGGATGCATCCTGTTGTGCTCTGCTGCCTTGCTGTGTGGTGAGTGTTTGCAGATGCTCCCGGATGTCTTCCAGTGTTTGGTGTTGCACCCCACGTCGTGTTTATGCATTAGTTCCCCTTGGAAACTGCCAGGTGGTAGGGGGTTCCTATCTTTAGAAGCTGCAGTGGGCATCGATATCTTCTCGAGTGAGACCTCTCATGCCTTCAGAGCTTCTTCTGCCTCTAGTGGTAATGCATGACCCTGTGCACCATCCTCCCAGAAAATTCTCATACATGCTGGATATAGTATGTGGTATTTGATTTGTTTACTTTTTAAGGCGCTCATGATAGGTCAATATTGAAGTCGAAGGCACTGGATTTGAGGTGGACAGTCCTGATCCAGGTAGATACATGCCCTATTACATGTAAGTTCTCCTTTTCTCCATGCCTGCCATAGAACCTCTTCTTTTGTAATATAGCTTGAGAACCTCTTAATAATCTGACGAGGTTGGACCATTGGGTCCTGAGGTTTTGGTTGTAGTTATCGTTGTGCTGTCTCAGTCCTAAGCTCCATTGTAGTTGAAAGGTTCAGGAGCTCCTGCAATAGATCTTACAGAAAAGGGGCCATGTTGCTCATCTCAGCCCCCTCACGCAACCCTGATAGTTGCAAGTTTCCCTCCTGGATCTTGCCTCTGAGTCGATGCACTTCTCGTGCAAGGCCTCTGTGTAGCACAAAAGTGTGTCCAGGGCTACCCCAAATGTCTCACTGTCTGCTTCCCACTGATCTACCCAGATGTCCATTTTTTGTAATTGGGAGTCAAAATCTATCAGTTCATCATGTATTTTTTAGAGTCTGCCTTATTTTCCTGCTGCATTGAGTTAAGCTAATGTAAAAGAGCATCACATTTGGATTTTGTAAGTCACTCCTCTTCTTTTCCGGTGGTTTCTCCTTGCATGCTCAGGTGTGCTGGGGAAGGTCTGTAGCTCCTCTTCTGAGATAGCATGCGGTATCTAGAGCCATCCAAAGTTGTCTGAACTTTCTGTGTACCACACCTGGTATATTTATTATTCCCCTTCTCCTTTGCTGGCATTCTGCTTGTTTTGTTGTGCCCAAAGTGTGAAAATTAGGGAATTGATGGCCTTGGCGAGGGGAGAGTTCTCTCCTTAAGCTGTTGCTTGCTCTGTGGCAGAACCGGAAGTCCTCCTGGAAATGAACTGTTCACAGTTCATGTTGTCTTTCCTGGTGAAACCTTTCTAAATAAATAATAAATAAAAATGCCAAGTAGGCATGGTTTAAGTGTCCTACCTTGGGCAGGTCAGCAGTGGATGCATCCGTCCAGAGCCAGTGAAGGTTGATGCCATCCAAGCCAGGCCACCTCCTGCCACAAAGAAACAGGTAAGGACATTTCTGGGAAGAGCCAGGTACTACAAGAGGTTTGTACCTCACTACAGTGATGTGGTCAAACCCCTGACAGACCTTATGAAAAAGAGAACACCTGAAAAAGTTCTCTGGACAGAGAACTGTGAGTCTGCCTTCCAATGGTTGAATGAGGCATTATGTGGGTCACCTGTGCTTGCTAGACCCAGTTATGACTTTAAAGGGACACTATCAAACCCTTAGGTCTCAAAGTGTCCCTAGTTGAAAAAAAAATATTTTATGGCTGCCAACATTCAGTAAAGATTGTTGATATGGTTGGTAGTTTGATTCTGACTCTTACTTTCTTTAAAAAAGTGAAAAACAGACTGCCCAACATACTGGTGTTATCACACCAAAACAGGTTTGTTTACATCCCTTAAACAACTCCAGACATGTCTTTCTTGGACTTGGAAACACCCACAAAGCAGTCTAGCCCCTCATGATGCAGTGAGAGTTTAGGAGGTTTCTTTCTTATGAGTGACTTCACTGTCCAAGTGTGTGTCCAATGCTCAGGAAGTATGCAGTAAGAACAGAACCAGGATTGTAAACAAAACAAGGCTGTTTATAAATATACATTGCCATGCATTTCAGTTCTATTAAACAAGGAGACAGACAAAACAAACAGCAACATCAGTGAATTTTAGAGAGGGTAAATAATCATAAAATGTGGTGTTTCACCTAGAAATGATATGATGAAAAACAGGTTGACAGTGTCCCTTTAAGTTCATAGTACATGTGGATGCCTCGGACCATGGATTGCATGCCATCCTGAGCCAGGTTATACTGCAAGGGGAGGAGCAACCCATAGTGTATCTGAGCCAGAAGCTTCTGCCCAGGGAAGTGGCATATGCCACAGTGGAGAGGAAATGCCTGGGGATAGTGTGGGCCCTTCAGAAGCTGCAGCCATATTTTTACATGAGGGAGTTCACTGTGGTCACAGATCATAACCTCTTGGCATGGCTTCATAGGACTAGTGGGCAAAACAGAAAGTTATTGTGCTGGAGTTTGGTACTACAGTCATATCAAATGAGCATTCAGAACTGAAGTGGAGAGTAGAATGCCAATACAGATGGACTGTCGAGGAAGGGATAAGTGCATGGCATATTCCTTTAGGCACTCCTCAGGCCCTATGTGAATGGCAGTGTCTCTTGGGGGTTGCCCAAAGGAGACACACCTTCATTTCTTTGGGGGGGGGGTTGTAGAGGGAGATAGGACAGATAAGGGGACCAAAGCCATGTATTCTTTTGATTTATTTATTCTTTTCTGAATATGTATCTGCTTCAGGTCCAAGATGACTAATTGATCACATGATCAAGTAGTATATGATAGCTTATGTCAGTCAGGGTGAAGGGACGAAGGTTCTCTTGGGAACGATAACAGAAAGACTAGGAAGGAGGCAATACAACAATAACCCCAGAGGGGAGTCCTGCCTGGAGATGTTCCCATGTTGGACAAAGGACCCAGGTACATGTCATAATGTCAGAAAGGAGTTGCTGAAGGATGGACACACACACACACACACACACACACACACACACACATAGGGCTGGGACAGCACAGAACAGTCACTCAATGGGAATGAGACCCCTCCCCACAGTGAGTAAGCAATACATTGAGGTGCTGTAAGAAAGCACATCCTCTTGGACTTGGAACATCTAAAGACCAGGGACCCTGCAGTACAAAGACTAGCTGGCTGGTTACATAGCACAGTAGGGGACATTGCAATTCTCTAGCTAGGGCAGGTGAAGGATTTTAGGTGAGAATAACTCAGAATTCTGCTGTACACCAACTGTTTATTCAACTTGTTTATTTCTGTCTTCTTAGTAAATGTGCAACCCTTTTGTTTTCCTGTAAATATATCCTGTTGTAAATATTTTCAGTCTTTTAGTAAACAATCATATTTGTATAGAATCAGTAACTGCTTGTTTCATTTAAAAGGGTAATGCTACTATTTCTTCTGGGCTCTGTTTGCAGTCCCTCTGTGAAGGGGCATTCTAACCACAGCTATTGTGTTTAACCTTTCTGACCTTGTACAAAAGAGGAGGATGAAAGAAACAGGATTCCCTGGGTCCTGTTGGTAAAATCCATGGTGGTGATAGTGAACTTGAAGTCCCTAGTGAAGGATTATCCTCACACTTATATTTCAATGACAAAAAGTTGAGAGTTGTGCTTGTAATGTACTAGAGTATGCCCAGGCTAGCCTTGATCTCCAGCCTTTATCCCTGAACTATGGAAAGACAGGTGTCTTGGGGTGTGTTTTGATTAATTTCTTTAGTTCATCCCCCCAAGGTTCTAAAAGAATGTAAGTTCCAGAGCATGAGCCTTCTTCTCCCTTGCATTTCAGTATGGCTCCTGGGGGAGTTCTAAATGGAACTTAGAACCAGTTTAAAAAAAATAAAAACAAGCAGTTGCACAGCAGCTCGGCTAGAGAAAGGAGGCTGATTTTGAACAGGATGTGACTGGCAGGAAAGGGACACAGGAAGGATGTTCTGTCAAGTTAGAAGACTAACTGCTTAAATAATAAATCAGATTTGTTCTATGTCTACAATGTTAGCCAGAGATAACACTCACAAGTAGTCGTAAATAAAGTATTTTTATTATACTCACAGCCAAGCAGGAGAAATCACTGATGAGAGTGATTTGCCAGTCTATTTTGTATGAACTAAGCTTATAGAGCTTCTAGAGAGTGAGAAACTGGCAAGACAGTGTTTTATATACTAAGATAAGAACTAGCTTACTGATACCCAAAACCAATTACATTGGTTCTGAACTATAAACAGTTTTACACAATACATTCTCTATTGGATAATTACTTAGGAGACAGAATACTAATGAGTATAAGAAATATTGCTTCTAAAGGATAAACCTTAGATAAAGAGAAATGTTGACACTTCCAATCTACATGTGCTTATCTGATAGACTAAACAAGGAATCTGTCTCTTGTTAGTAGAAATAGAGAATTGCTTACAAAGCTATATTACACATGGCATATGTGCCTGAGTGTACATACAGTGGCGTGAAAAAGTATTTGCCCCCTTCCTGATTTTCTCTATTATTGCATATTTGTCACACTGGATGTTTTCAGGTCTTTAGACAAAATATAATATTAGATAAAGGGAACCTGAGTGAACAAATAACACTTTTTTTTTACTTATTTCATTTATTTAATGAAAAAGTTAACCAACACCAACTGGCACTGTGTGAAAAGTAATTGCCCCCTAGTTAAATCAACCCAATTAAAGGATAATTAGAGTCAGCTGATTGAACACAGCCAGGCTTGATTACAGCCAGCCCTGCTCAATATAAACCTCACTTATTTTGGCCCTACCATCAGAGTCACGTTGCCAGCACAAAGATTCAACCAGCACATTATGCCATGATCAAAGGAAGTTCCTGAAAAGATCAGAAAAAATTTGTTGCCCTCTTTCAGTCTGGAAAGGGTTACAAAGCTATTTCTAAGGCTCTGGGACTCCATCGAACCACAGTGAGAGCCATAATCTCCAAATGGAGAACACTTGGAACAGTAGTGAATCTTCCCAGGAGTGCGGCCTGCCAAAATTACTCCAAGGGTACAGCGTAAAATCATCCAGGAAGTCTCAAAGGATCCTAAACAACATCCAAAGAACTGCAGGCTTCTCTTGCCTCAGCTAAGGTCAGTGTTCATGACTCCACAATCAGAAAGAGACTGGGCAAAAATGGCTTCATGTGAGAGTAGCAAGGCAGAAACCACTGCTAACCAAGAAGAACATAAATGTTGCTCTCATTTGCCAAGAAGCACCTGGATGATCCACAAGCCTTTTGGGAAAATGTTCTATGGACAGATGAGTCCAAAGTGGAACTTTTGGATGACATGGATCCCATAATGTCTCACGAAAGCAAACACAGCATTCCACAGTAAGAACACCATACCAACAGTCAAACATGGTGGTGGTAGTGTGATGGTGTGGGATGCTTTGCTGCCTAAGGACCTGGATGACTTGCCAAAATTAAAGGAACCATGAATTCTGCTCTGTACCAGAAAATTCTTAAGGAGAATGTCCGTCATCCTTCCGTCAGCTGAAGCTGAAGGTGAGTTGGGTCATGCAGCAAGACAATGATCCAAAACACAAAAGCAAGTCCACATCAGAATGGCTAAAAAGAAGTAAAATTAAAGTTTTGGAGTGGCCTAGTCAAAGTCCAGACTTAAACCCAATAGAGATGCTGTGGCAGGACCTGAAACGAGCAGTTCATGCTGAAAACCTACCAAATGTTACTTGAATTAAAGCAGTTCTGCAAGGAAGAGTGAGTTAAAATTCCTCCACAGCGATGTGAAGGACTGATATTGAATTATAGGAAGTGTTTGGTTGCAGTCATTGCAGCTAAATGTGGCGTAACCAGTTATTAAGTGTAAGGGGCAATTACTTTTCACACAGTGCCAGTTGGTGTTGGTTAACTTTTTCATTAAATAGGTGAAATAAAAAAAAAAAACAGGTGTTATTTGTTCACTCAGGTTCCTTTATCTAATATTACATTTTCTCTAAGACCTGAAAACATCCAGTGTGACAAATATGCAATAATAGAGAAAATCAGGAAGGGGGCAAATACTTTTTCACGCCACTGTACATACATACATAGATACATAGATAAATAGACAGTGTCGGCAGATAAGGGCCTATGGCCCACCCAGTCTGCCCATTTGAGCTTGTAAGTTCAGTTTGTTTTCCTAGAAGTCTGTTGTACCTTACCCCTGACCTCCAGAATTCCTTAAAGTCTATCCCATGCATTCTTAAATCCCGTGATTGTTTCAGCCCCCACCACTTCTTCTGGCAGGGTGTTCCACTTGTCCACCACCCGTTCAGTGAAGAAATTCTTTCTCATGTTTCCTCTGAATCGTCCTCCCTCCAACTTCATCCCATGCCCTCTAGTCCTGGAACATCTTTTTCGCTTAAAAATAGTGTTTTCCTGCACCCTGTTCCTCCCTGTAAGATACTTGTATGTCTCTATCATATCCCCTCTCTCCCTCCTCTCCTCCAGGGAGTACATGTTCAGTTCCTTCAACCTGTCTTCATAGGACTTGTGATGCAATCCATGCACCATCTTTGTTGCCCTCCTCTGAACCTTCTCTACCTTGTCTATGTCCTTACGTAGGTATGGTCTCCAGAACTGTACACTGTACTCCAGGTGGGGCCTCACTAGTGTCTTGTATAGCGGAATTATGACCTCCCTTTTCCTGCTGGTGATGCCCCTGCCTATACATCCCAGCATCCTATTTGCTTTACCTGCTGTCTTGTCACACTGTTTCCCTACCTTGAGGTCATCAGAGATGATAACCCCAAGATCCCTTTCCTGCTTGGTGCATGCTATATCCTCACCCCCCAACTGATATATTGTGCCAGGGTTATTGTGCCCCATATGCATTATCTTGCACTTCTTTGCACTGAATTTCAACTGCCAAACCCCTGATCATTCTTCAAGTTTCTGCAGGTTGCTTCTCATTCTGTCTACACCCTCTGGTGTGTCTACTCTGTTACAGAGCTTTGTGTCATCGGCGAACAGTGAAATTCTGCCTTCTAGGTCCTGCACCATGTCACTGATGAAGATGTTGAATAGGACCGGTCCCAGCACTGATCCCTGTGGTACCCCACTGGTCACTCTTCCCTCTGTGGAGTGACAGCCATTTACCACCACCCTCTGTGTCCTGCCACCCAGCCAGTTACCTACCCACCACACTACTGTCCTGCCCACACCCATATTCCCAGTTTGTGTAATAGTCTTCTATGGCACAGTGTCAAAGGCCTTGCTGAAGTCCAGATAGGCCATGTCCACTGCCCTCCCTGATCCACCTCCCTAGTCACCCAGTCAAAAAATTCAATGAGGTTTGTCTGACGGCCCCCTGGTGAAACCATGCTGCCTTGGGTCCTGTAGTCCATTGACAACCAGATGTTCCACCAATCTCTCCTTCAGTAGTGCTTCCATGATCTTCCCCACTACCGAGGTGAGGCTGACTGGTCTGTAGTTCCCTGCTTCCTCTTTGTTCCCACTTTTGTATAAGGGGACTACATCTGCTGTCCTCCAGTCTTTGGGTACCTCCCCTGTTTCCAGTGATCGGCTAAACAGGATAGGCAGAGGTTCAGCCACCACCTCTCTTAGTTCTTTAAGGACCCTGGGGTGCACCATCTGGCCCCATTGCTTTATCAACTATTATTACAGTTCCTTCAGGACCCTTTCTCGTGTAAAGGACTTGTGTCCATTTCTGCACCATTCTCACCCTTGTACTCCCTTCAGACCCATTACCCTCCTCTTCCTCAGTAAAGACTGAGCAGAAATACCTGTTCAGTATGTCAGCTTTACTGTTGTCATCCTCCACGTGGCCCCCATCCTCCCTCTTCAGTCTCACTATCTCTCCATTTGTCTTTCTTTTTTCACTTATGTACCTGTAAAAGGTTTTGTCCCTTCTACCCACTGATTTTGCAATGTGTTCTTCTGTCTGAGCTTTGGCTTCCCTTACTGACCTCCCTGCCTCCCTTTGCTTCTCCTGGTACTTCTCCCTATCCCCTTCTGCCTGTGTCTTTTTGTATTGCCTGAATGCAATCTTTTTGGCTTTCACTTTCTTTGCTACTTCTTTGGAAAACCATAATGGTCTCCTTTTCCTTTTCCTCTTGCTAACCTGCTTAATACATAATTCTGTTGCTCTTGTAATCCCCATTTTAAATACTGCCTACTGTTCCTCAACCCCTGATTCCTGTCCCATTCCCCTTAATGCCTCTTTCAAGTATCTCCCCATTTTCCCAAAGTCTGCCCCCCTAAAATCCAGGATACGTGTTTTCGTGTGGTTTGGTTCTGCTCTTTCTGTGATTTCAAACCACAATGACTGGTGGTCACTGTTTTCCAGGTGCTCCCCACTGTTACCCCATCACATTGTCCCTGTTTGTGAGCACAAGGTCCAGTATTGCCTTCTGCGAGTTGGTTCCATGACCAGTTGCTTGAGGAAGGCACCCTGAAGGAGTCCAGGATAAATCTGCTCCTAGTTGATGCTGCTGCTGGGATGCTCCAGTCCACATCTGGAATATTGAAGTCTCCAACCAGTACTACTCACCTTTGTCTGCCATCCTTTGGATGGCTAGCATCAGCTCCCTATCTGTTTCTTCCTCCTGGACTGGTGGTCTATAGACCACACCTGTGGATGGCTGTCCCCATTTTCCTTTCCAGCTTAACCCACAGTATCTCTCCCTATTTTGTTCATCCTGGATCTCTGTGGCCCTTATGTCATTTTTCACAAAGTGCCACCTCCTCCCTTCCTGCCTGCTCTGTCTCTTCTGAATATGTTGTAGCCAGGTATGGCCATCTCCCAGTCGTGTTATCATTACACCAGGTTTCAGTGATGGCCACAATGTCCAGGTCTGACTGCACCATGACAGCCTCCAGATCTTCCATCTTGTTGCTAAGGCTCCTGGCATTTGCACACATGGCTTTCCATGATTTGACCTCCCTAGACTGCTTCACTGTTCTACTCCAGCCCCTTCCTTGGTTGTCATTTATCCCTGGTTCTCCTTGCTGTCTGCCCTTCTGCTGAATTTTGCCCCTTTTCTGCTTATCCACCTCTTGGGCACTAATCTCCATCTTTTGCACACTGCTTTGCAGAGATAGCCATCCTCTGGTTCACTGGTTCCACTGCTAGTTGTGGGGTGAGCAAGTAGGTACCCTACTTGCTGGCCTGCTACCCCCCTTTGCTAGTTTAAATGCTTGTCAATGTAGCATTTAAACTTATCATTGAGTGCTTGGATTCCCCTCCAGGATGGATGCAGGCCGTCAGGCTTGAACAAACCTCCATCACTCCAGGTGGGTCCCCAGTCACCAATGAATCCAAACCTTCCTCACAGCACCAGTTCTTCAACCATGAGTTAAAGTTCCTGGTGCATTCACTCCTATGCTCTCCCTTGCCTCTCACAGGTAGTACTTCTGAGAAAGTGACAGAAGTAGCTACTTGCTTGAGACCCCTCCCCAGTATCCTAAACTCTTCCTGAACTTCCTTTGGCTCCCCATTTGCCAGGTCATTAGTACCTAGGTGGATAATGACATCCAGCTCACCCTGCCGTCTTGCCTTCCCAGTGATCCCCAGGATCTTCCTTCCATCCCTCCATGCCGTGGCACCTGGTTGGCACCTCACCTCCCTGTCCTCCCCCTCCTGTGTTCCTAGCTGGATCCCTCTTATGATGGAGTCTCCCACCAGGATTCACTTCCTCCTCCTCTGGGGTCCACTGCTTTCCCCGCTGAGGTCACCTCCTTGGTTAACCTCCACATCCTTTCCTTCCACTTCTCTGGGTACCTGTATTTGGTTGTCCTCGTTTACCAGTGTGGCATTTGAGTTCTTGAGTGGAATAGGATCTGGGATGTGCCTCTGCCTGACTGCTCTAACCCTCACTGAGCCCACTGTCATCCAAATGCTCCTCGTTCTTGGCATCCTTTGAGGCAGTTGCATTGGACTGGGTGGTCCCTGGATAGGGGTGATGGTACTCCTGACCCAGTTTACTTCCGCTCTGAGTCTGGCTACCTCATCCCACAGTCCAGATAGATGCATGCAGATAGGGCAGCACCTCAGTGTCCAGAAGGTCTGCCTGAATATGGCTGCCCCACAGCCACTGCATTGCACCACTCCCCACATTATACTGCAATTCCACTACTTGTCTGCTACTGAAGCTCTCCTAGTTCCTTTTATTAATTTACTGTCCTAAAAATCCTGCCACTGTTCCCCTATAATATTTGAAAATACATACACTTCTATCTAAGCTCTTTATCCTTACAATCAAAAGGTAACTATAATCACAATAATCTACCTTCTATTAATACAGATTCTATCACAGAATCAGAGCACAATGCAAAAACATCTGCTACTTAGCAACAACAAACAGGTGACAACACATGGTTTTAAATAATTGATTAGCAGTTTTTTTCCTTGGGATGATGCTAACTGTACATAAAGTATTTATATAGATTTTCTGGAAGTGCTGTGTTTGTTAAACACAGTGAGACAAGAGCTATGTATTTTCACAAAGATTTAGCACTTTTATGAGCAAAACGCTAATCAATTTTTAGAGTTAAATAAATCCCTGCAACATACCAAGTTGATGTTGCTTTTTTTTAAATAGAAAAGAAAAATGTAATTGTTTAAACCAATAGAAATCAGCAGTTCCAAAAGCACCTTGAACTACAAGAAAGAACACAGTACCACACCTCTGCCACAATAACTAAACAGTTCTAAAACATTGGAGAAACAATAGAAAAATTAGAGACTGAGCAAAAAGATACAATGTACTATAAAGTATTAGGCAATAGGTATACTCAGTTGTTTAACAGAGAAAATAAAGTACCTAACAAAACAGACAGGATACCCACAAATGACACTTAGGTTCTCAATATCAGACACCACCAAATGTTATATGAATGTATAAGTACATAATAATCACTGATGATCCTTCAAAGACATTTAAGCAGTGATTAGGTCAACTATATATGAAAAACAAACATAATCTAGATAAATGTAATATAATGAAGTATAAATGAACCATGCATAGTACATTAGCATATATTAGCAGCGAAGCACATTCCTAGCACTCATGCTTATATGATGTGTGCTAAATCTATAGTGTTAGTGCAAAATAGCAGTATCACAGTATAATAGACCAGAGATATAGTGTAAGACATACACGGGGTAATAAGGGCATAACCCAGGCGCAACAGTTCCTGGGCCATGTATGGTCGCTTGCTGTGTCCTGACCTCTTTGGTGAATCAGGTAGTAGTGGACTAGTCAGAGGCAACAGCAGTTTAGTGTGGTTGCACCAGTTCAGTGTCTGATTGCCTCAGCCAGCCCCAGTAGCAGCAGAGTGCTATTGCATTAAAAGCAAAAGTGGCAGCAGTCCAGGTTGTGGCAGTGAAATGAAGAGAGAGAGAGAGAGAGAGAGAGTGAGGGCAGTTGCAGCAGTGGTTGGAGCAGTTGGCCATCAAGGACAATGAACTTCCAGCTGCCCAGCAACATCTGGTCAGGATGGTGAGTTGGTGGTAGCACCAGCAGCCCGGTGCTGTCCACCTTTTTTTCCCATAATATATTTTTTCTTTTCTTTTATATTAAAACAAATCACATAAAATCAAACATTTCAGTACAAAGACAGCAAGAATGCAACATTGAGAAGAAATAATCAGAGTAAAGAAATCTTCATAAAAAACAGTCATACACATTTTACATACTGCCTAGTCATTACTATCATTATCTCATAGGAACAGATAAAATTAAAATTAGTTAAATGAATAAATCTACATAGTATTAGAACAAAACCGACTTGCAGTTGTACGATACAATATTACTTTCACAAGTCTCTCTATTATAGAGTAAAGAATGTTAACTGTTTAGAGTCTGAAATTGTAAAAAGGGGCCCCATATATTTAAAAATGTTTCTTGTTTGTCACAAAGGGAGTAAGCAATTCTCTCATTGTTCTCCACACAGCTAAGCTGATCCATCCATTCACCAAATGATGGAACATTTGGGGTTTCCCAGTGCCTACGTATTAGTCTATTGGCTGACAAAGCCCCAGATGAAAGCCAGAGCTTCCTCAATGGGGGGATGGGAATATTGTTTGGGTATTTACCCAAAATGAGTATAGTCGAGGAACAAGGCCCCTGAATAGACAGAATTGAGCAGCATGCTTCATGTACCTCCGTCCAGAAAGTGGACAGCAGAGGGCAATGCCAAAACATATGGGACAGATCAGCACCATTGTTTGGCATTTCCAGCACTTGTCACTGATTACAAGGATCATTTCTAATAAATTGCAAGGAGAGAAATAAAAACCGTGAAGAATTTTAAATTGAATGAGCTTACCTTGTAGTTCACGGTTAGCTTTGTGGACTTGTTTCCAAGCTGAGCTCCAATCTGGGTCTGAAAGAGACTCCAAGTTCCCGCTCCCAGTTCAATTTGACAGCAGAGGTCAAATATGGAGATGCAAGGCAAGTAATTAAAATTTTGTAAACAAAACTTGAGCCCCTTCTTACAGTACCTGTTTTTATGATCTGCTCCCAGACACTGCATTCTGGCAAAGGAAAGTCAGCTTTCAGAATGGAGTGGTGAAGCACTGACCTGAGCTTTAAGTAATAGTGAAAATGGTATTTGGGCAGTTTATATTTCTCTCTTAACTCTACAAACGACATTAGGGTATTGGTATTGTCATTTAAAATATCTCCAAGTCTGTTAATGCCCATTCTAGCCCATTCAGGATTGGAAAAGGCGGTAATCCCTTTGTTTATTTGCTGGTTGAATTAAAGGGGCATAGTGTGCAGTGGAAAGAAATTAGGGTTAACCATCTTTTTAATCTTTTTTAATACTCTGAAAGTGTTAATGAATCAGGGATTGCTTCTCAAATCTGGCAAGGTGGGTAAGTACAGAAAGTCAGATAATTTGTAATGAAACAACAATTTTCTCTCTACAGCCAGAGTGGCTCAACTGAATCTGTGATGGATGCTGCACTGGTAAACCTCGGGGTTCTTCACTCAGAGTGGTGAAGGGAACTGTCTCACTACCAGCAGTGCCAGCGACACCCTCAGCAGGTGGGATGGTGAGGGGCCGCTTGAGGTCCGAATGGGGTTGAGCTGGTGGAATCACCTGACAAGGAGAGGCAGGAGTTGTGCACAGAGATTGGATGAAGCAAAGACATTTATTAGACAGCAGGGGACGGAGAACATGGTCGTACAGGAACATACCAAGCACAAAAACAGTAGGGAGTATGGACAGCATTATGGATATCTAAACAGTAACAACTAAACTCTAAAATGTCTAAACTCTAGGTTATTATTCTCTATGGGTGCACCACAGCCTATTGCCACTATACTCCTAAAATTTCTTAGCAGTATCCTGTAAGAGAAACTAGTACATAGACGGCAATCAGGTGTTCTTCACTACCCGCAATACAATATTTGGTTTTGCAATGACCATCCAATTCTCACAAAGTCCAAATGTCTGTTGTCTTCATGTGCACCATCTTTCTTCGTTGGTAGCTACAAGGGAAGTAAAACAGAACTGTAGAACCCTAATCACAATTCCCAGCAAGGACCTAGTTAAGGCCACTGGGTTGGTGAGAGGTTTGGTAAACAGACCATATGTTTCTTCGGCAAAAGCCCACTCTCTCCAAGGCTGCCAGAATGAAGAACCAGAGCAACTGGTTCCTGAAATAACCCACTGAAAACAAAGGGTTCCTCAGCCAAAACCCACTTCCAGGGTTGCCAAGGACGAAAAGAGATCAGGACTTGCACGGCGACGAATCCAATGGAGGACTACCATGACCTAACTGATACTGCAGCACTCCAAGGGCCAGCTAAACTCAGAAGGATCTCTGACAGGACCAGGAACCAGAAGAATCTAAAGAGATTATGGTTGATTCTGCAATCCTAGGATCAGAAACTAACATAAAAACAAAGAAACGGCAGATGCGTCCTGTACTGGGCTTCGAAGGACTCGACTCTCGGCGAACGACCAGGAGGGGCGCAGACCAGGTTCTCCAGGATGAGCACACTCTTCTGTAGAGGGTGACCAACTTTGGGACATCTGGAACAGGAACCATTTGAAACGACACTGGCACGGCTGTTGTGATACGTTTCGGCGGACAAGCCTTCGAGCTGTGAAAACAAGAAACAGCAGGTACGACTTCTGGCACAATTGGCGATGGACTCGACTTCAGCAGATGACACAGACGGAAGTGATGAGCTGATGGACGATCCCACAGGAGTGAAGAATGCTGAGAAGACGTCTTCTTCTGGGTAGAGACTGATTCTGAGTGAGGAGTATAAGAGGTCACACTATAGGACTGCAGTGTGGTAGAAGATCGAGACTGTCCACATACACTGGTAACAATGTAGCTGAAAGTACCAAGACAACTGTGGAATGATACAATAATTTGCCGGGGGAAGGGCAAATTATAAATTTAGGGGTAATTACTACTGGCAGGGCCACTATTCAGGTGCTTAGAGCAATAGTTCATGTACTTAGAGCACTAGTTCAGATACTTAGGGCAATAGTTCAGATACTTAGGGCAATAGTTAGCCACAATCCAATACCACACAGTCCTGGTGCTTCCTAGCAAGTTCACAGTCTTTCAGGTATTTTAGCAATAACCATTGGATAGGCAGTACAGTTGTTGCAATAGCTTCACAATATAGGCAAACTGAACACCTTTGGATAAACCCCTTTTTCCTAAATGTAGGGTCTTCCTGACTAGGATCTGGCTACCCCTGAATGTTTTGGCTAAGGCCTCCCTTAGTACCACTAGGCTGACTTGCCCTATTACACTAGGCCGGGGCCTCCCTTAGTAACACTAGACTTGCTTGCCCTATTACACTAGGTCGGGGCCTCCCTTAGTACCACTAGGCTGGCTTGCCCTATTACACTAGGCCGGGGTCTCCTATGAACCCTGCTTTACCTTGGGCCTAATGCCCTACATTCACCTCGGGCCTGACGCCCTACAATAAACCAGGACGGATGCCCTAAATACAGTCGGTCTGATACCCTCTTTATCTTGGGCCTGGATTGCCCCATTAAACCCTGGGCCTGATAGCCCTCTTGAAACTGGGCCTGGTGCCCCACTTTATATTGGGCCTGAATTGCCCATTAAACCCTGGGCCTGATAGCCCTCTTGAAACTGGGCCTGGTGCCCTACTTTATACTGGGCCTGAATTGCCCATTTAAATAATTATAAGTTCAAAAGTGGTCGGGCCCCTTTAATTCTGCAGCTCTCTAAGGGCTGCTGTCACTCAACAGCACATCACCGCCCCAAATCCCACTCCCTTATGCATATTTATTAGGCCACTATGCTGGCCTTGCCTCTCAGCCCCTCCTATGGGCTTTGCTAACCCCGCCTCCCTACTGAATATTAAAATAGAGGGTTCTAGCGACCCGATGCCCATGCTGTGGTCGGCCACCTTATATGCGCCTACTTTTTCACATAAAAATTGCAGTCCTCCTTGGGTTTAAGGCGGACAGCACGAAGTGCGTGTTGTTGCCGACTCACCACACCACTTTGGGACAAACAGGAGGCAGACGGGAGGTGGGAGGTATGCTGGCAGAGGGAGGGACAGTTTCAGACAGCTGGGAGGATGACTGGGGACCTCAGAAAGCCGACCGAGAGAGCGACATGATACGGCTGGCAGGGGTGCCCAAATGGGGAAGCGAGGCAAACTAAAACAAAAGGGGAAGGGCAAAATAAATAAACGGAGGGGCTATTCAGCCCAACGCACGGCGAACGGACAAATTCTTCTTCTCGGAGGGGAACCGCCGCACTCAGCAGCACCAAAGGATGGCAGCAACAGGAGACTTCACTGCACTGGACTGGAGGAGGGGGAATCACCGTGGAGTCAACAGGACCAGCTTCACGACCCCAGGTAAGCCACAAGTCCCTGTTGCACTCCTGTGACCCTCTCTACTCTACAGCCCAGCAACAACTGACCTTTTTAAACCAAATGGACACTAATTTGTTTCAAAAGCGCTTGGGGTTCTCATTCTCGAACCCCGAGCTCGCTCCCAAACAAATGCTAGGGACTTGGAAGAGGCACCACGCGCATGCCAGAGGCAGCGAACCTTGCATGGGGGTGCCCATTCTCCTGCTGTTTGCTCTGGGGGGGGGTGGAACGGAGCAGGCAGGCAGCAGGGAGAAAGAAAAAAAAAAATTACTTGAGCATGCCAAACACCTTTCCTATAGTTTTGCTATGGCACACAAAGAGGGACCCCTGGGGCATTTTAGAACCCCCCTATACTTTATTTTACTTACTGGGATGCCCCAACTTTGGGGCATTACAAGTTGTTCTCTGGTCTCTTGTTCAACTGTAGAGTTGTTCATTTAAAAATGAAAGCCCATTGATACCACTTCCAATGAGTCAGAGCCCTAAGTTTTTTAATGCTAAGTCTGGGCGGTATCATATCCCACAGAAATTTCCTAATTAGAATGTTAAGCTTGGTTAGGAGATGTTTTTTTGAGAAATATTAAAAAAGCTTAGGTGCAATAATCATTCTTTTTTTTGTTATTAATTCCTTGCAGCAGGTAATCGGATTACATACAGTATATGACATCCAAAGGACCATCCTCTTGTGGTTTATCCATATACAATACTAAAGATATTCGTAACCACTATCAAAGGTTACATGTATATATCTCAATACAGAAATGATTATACTTTCGGTTCCTGAAGCAATAATATTCTTTTAACTGAATCAAGGAATTAAATAATTATCTAATGGGGTGATATAAAAGACCCAGGGTCTCCACCTCAGTTCAAATTGTTTTACCTTACCTAACCTCATAGCTATAGCCCATTCCAAACAATAAACCTTGGTCATCACTGTATGCCATTGGGGGAGCATAGAAGGGACAGTGGTTCACAATAGGCGTGTGATAACTTTTTTGGCAGCAGCCAATAAAGATATATCCTGCTCTTACTTGGTGGGATTGCTTCATCTATTCCAATATACAGTAATGCCAGTTGATCTGTTAAGATCAGGTCTTCATCTATTAATTGCTTTAGACTTTCTGACACATCTTGCCAATACTGAGTAACCATTGGGCAGGCCCAAAAAATATGGGTTTTATTGGCCCTAGGTTCTCCACAGCCCCTCCAGCAAATATCATAATTCACTGAGAGAAATTTGGCTAACTTATTAGGTGTTTTAAAAAATCGAACTCTGCATTTCCAAATAAATTCGAACCAGTATGGGGGGAACCATCCCGGGGAAATCGTGTCAGACAAACCTGGTGGAGTTCTATGACTGGGTGACGAGTGCCTTAGACCTGGGTAGACCAGTGGATGTCCTCTTTCTAGACTTCAGCAAGGCATTTGACTCTGTTCCTCACGTGGGCCTGCTGGATAAGCTGGGAGAAATGGGGGTGGGGAACCAGATGATCGGATGGATAGGCAATTGGCTCCAGGACCGGACCCAGAGGGTCATAGTTGGTGGGATAGTCTCATCCCCAAGGAGGGTCATTAGTGGGGTCCCACAGGGATCAGTCCTTGGACCCCTTCTGTTCAACACCTATGTCTCTGACATAGGGACAGGAATCAGGAGTGAGAGGAGTCTCTTTGCGGATGACTCGAAACTGGGGGTGGTGGTGGATGGGGGTGAGGGTGGCCCTACAGGGGGACCTGGAGATTCTGGAAAGATGGTCTAGAAAGTGGAAGCTGAGGTTCAATGCAGGGAAATGCAAGGTACTCCACCTGGGGGCCAGAAACCCGGGCCAAGTGTACACCCTGGGCGGGGGAAATGCTACAAGTCTCAATGGCTGAGAGGGACCTGGGAGTGGTGGTGGATGTCAAGATGAACAACTCTGAGACTTGCAGAAGGGCAGCAGCCAAGGCCAACAGGATGCTGGGATGCATCGCTAGGGGATCACCTCCAGAAGGAGGAAGTGATACTCCCCTCTGTAGCTACTTCTTGGTGAGGCCGCACCTTAGGACTCACGTGCAGTTTTGGAGGCCACACTTAAAGAAGGACATTAACCTCCTGGAGAGGGTCCAGAGGAGGGCAACCAAAATGATTTGGGGCTTGGGGACAGGACCTATGAGGAGAGGCTCGAAGAGCTAAATATGTACACATTGGAGAGAGAAGGGACCGGGGGACATGATGAGGTCTTCAGGTACATGAAGAGGGTAAATAGGGAGGAACAGTCAGGGTGCTTTGAAGGAAGGAGAAGGGCCACTAGAGGGCATGGGTGGAAGCTGGAGGGAAGATTCAGGGAGAAAGGAGGAGGTGCTACTTCACTGAGAGGGTGGTGGAGCCATGGAATCGCTGCCCAAGGGGCTGGTGGAGGCAGAGACAGTGGAGGGGTTCAAGAGGGGGTGGGACAGGTACAGGGGAAGGGTTCTGGAAGCAAAATCCAATGCAGCAAGAATATCCGGAACTGGGAAGGGAGAAGCCAGAGAAGGAGAGGGGGGCAGCAAGGTCAGCAACCAGGGTGGGGGCTGACCAAACGAGCAGACACGAAAGACCGTTAGGCCTATTCTGCTGGCATTTTAGTATGTTAGTATGGGGTGTGAGATTTTTGCAGAAGGTGTAATGGGCTCCAACCATTTCTCAAATGTTATCTGTGTGTTTAATTCTAAGTTCCAGGCAGTCAAAATATCTCTGGTTGATTCAAGCCAGTTTCCTCCAAAGGCCTTATATGTGTGACCTATCAAGTGTGCTGTTTCTTGTCCCCTAATTGTCTCTATCAGCAGATTCATGAACTCAGGCCCAGGGTTTGGGAGGGCATTCCTAGGTGGAGTTTTCTGAGTTAGAAATGTTCTTACTTGGAGGTGCCCATAATGATGACTATTAGGAAGTGAAAAAGTGGCTTGTAAGGATGCAAAGGTGACTATTCCATGAGAGTCTAGGAATTAGTATAACATTGAGAGTCCTCTTCTGTGCCGTTCTCTAAAAGCATGGTCTATTTGTGCTGGCATAAAGTCCCCCTCCATCACCAATAATCGAAAATAATAGAAGTCCACTTCTAAAGCTGGGGAGGCCCTAATTTCAGACCATATCTTTAAGGTATTACAGGTTCCAAAAGTGAAATTCCTAAGACTTGATAGGGAGGACAATGGAACAAAAACTGTCAGTAAAATATCAAATAAGTTGTTAAGTACAAACTCAACATACTTCCATTTAGTGTTGATATTCTTATTAAGCCAGGTCATCACTGTCTTAGAGACCACTGCCATATCATATTCCCTCAGATCTGGAAGGTTAATATCTTCCTTGTCAATGGGTAATTGTAGAAGGGTCCACCTTATCCATGGGTGTTTCCCTGCCCAGACAAATCAGGACATAATTCTGTTCCAGGACGTAAAATAGAAACAGGCTGGGTTAAAGGGTAGGGTCGGAAAAAAATATAATATTTTAGGGAATACAGTCATGTGAATAGCCTGTATCCTTAGGCAAAAGGGTAACAAGAGATGTGTCCAGATACCTATCAACTCCTCTATTTCTATAGTCAATGGCTCTAAATTAAGCAGTTCCAAATGGTCTAGGTTCTGGGGTATATGTACACCCAGATATTTAATTTTATCATTTCTCCATCTCACATGTAACTTAACCTGTAAAATTTGAGAGGGGAAGAAGTTTAAGGGTAGGATCTCTGTCTTATGTATATTAATTTTATAACCTGAAATATCAGAAAAATTTGAAATTACATTGAGTACAGCTGGGATGGAGTTTTCTGGTTCTAGAAGGGTTAGCAGAATATCATCTGCATATAATGAAAGGGTGAGTTCCCTCCCCCAGCTGGATACCCTGAATCTCAGGGTGTTGCCTTATAGCATCCACCAAGGGCTGTATGTAGAGGGAAAATAGAAGGGGTGATAAAGGACAACTCTGTCTAGTTCTCCATCTCAAATGTATTGGTGGTGACAATTGTCCATTAACCTTTATATAGGCCTTAGGAGCAGTATATATACTTTGCATTAAGGCAATAAACTCATTAGGGAATCCAAACTCCAGTAAAGTTTTCCATAAACAGGGCCATACAACCCGATCAAAAGCTTTGTCAGCATCTAGGCTGACAAAGACCACCGGTATCTTTCTCTGATTTATATGGTCTAACAAATGTAATGTTCTACGGATAATATCTGTGGTCTGCCTGGAGTGAATGAATCCTGACCAGTCCACATCTATAAGATGGGGCATCATCTTTTGAATTCTAAGGGCCCAAATAGTCATGAACAGTTTGTAATCCATATTTAAAATGGAGATTGGCCTTTAGGAAGTGGCCAAGTGTAACCCCCCTGCAAATGGGGGTTCCCAAAGGACTTCCAGGAGCTTGCTTGAATGCTCCAAGCCTGAATGGTGTTTGGCATTTAAGCCATTTATCAGTGAGTGTTTTTAGAGCCTCTGGTACTGTCTCTTTAAGAGCTGTCTGCTTGCAGACATAATTAGTTTGTATGGGGGGACTGTGTGCTTCTCTGAGTACCACTTGAGCTGCTGCCAATTCACTTCATTTTGCAGTCACTAGGAGTGCAAAGGGAACCTATCTGAAAGATGTAACTGTTTGCCAGAAATTATTTAGAGTAATAATGAAATTACAGTTTGTCTAACCTGCTTTTGCAGTCAGAACTGTGTCTGCTAGTTCCCCATTCTAGTTTTGAACTGCTGAACTGGACCAATCAGTGTGGGGTAAGCTAGCTCTAAAATGGTGCCTTGGACGAATCAGAACTTGACTCATAATCTGAGCCAGCCACAAGAGGATTGTATGGGCAGTGACTCTGGGAGATGTAGTTTAGACTTCAGTGCCTTTTTGACCAACAGCAGCAGTCTATTGTGAGTGACAGCCAATCCAGTCAAGAACTGGGAGGAACTCAAAGGAAGTGCCCAGTTTTGTCGGTTGGAGCTTCAGTTGAGCTTTGGCAGTGAAGAAGGAAGGAGCCCTGTGCTTTTCAGTGTGCAGTTTTAGTCAAAAACGGTGTAAGGCCCAGAGTTCCGGTCTGCAGCTTGTGTAACAGCTTGTTAGGACTGAACTGTCCCTGTGAAAAGAATCAAAGGATCTCTGAAGAGTAGAAACCAGGCTCACCCTGTAGAAGACTGGAAGAATTGCTGAAAATTGCACTCGGTCTGTCAGGAACTGAATCTGCTGTGTGTTCTCCCGGTGTGTGCAGTAATTGCGATCGGGATACAGATGCAGCCTGCCTGGTATAGTACTTTCTTTTATATGGATGTGTGAAGAGGTTTGTGTACCTCAAGTGAGCCCTGCTGACATTGAAGGACCCTATCTTATTTGGAGGTCGTGAGTACTAATTCAGGTTGCTCCTGTTGAATTGCCACATTAAATCCAAATGGAATTACTGTACTGCTGACTGTTTAATTCTCCTTTTCTCTGTGTGAAAGGGCCCTACCAGCTGCCACGGTTTGGACTAGCCACTAGGGCTTGGGTACCCAGGACAGTAACTGATAGGGATAGGCCTGTGCACAGAGCCATAGGTAGATTATTAGAGTGATAAGCTAATTAACCTGATTTCCCTGTCCTTGTTATATCCCTAAATAAATCAGAGCTGCTTGTTTCAGCAAAGTTATACTGCCTGAGGTATTTGTCTATGTTAAAGTACTGTACTGTGATTGTTGCACTGTATCTCATTTCACAGGAGGTCCCAGTGCCGGAACCAGACCTGGAGGTAAGTGTATACTGTGAAGGTAATTCTGATATATTGTGTGGGCCACTAGTGGGGAAAAGGGGTTGCAGTGTCCCAGAGGGCTGTGACCAAGTTAGTTTAACTATTGCAAACCCTGACCTCTGGGTGGAGGCACCCGCCATTGGATCCAGGCCCCTCAACCTGTTAGTGGCAAATCAGGCAGGGGTAGTAGCCCCTGGGATAGCGCCATCTAGGGGTTACACAAGTCAGGGGGTTTACTTTGTTTTAATATGGGGGAGATATTGGCATAGGCCCATACCCCCCCCCCCAACGAATCTCCCTAAAGGCTGCTAGCAATAGAGGGGCAAGTTGTTTGAAAAAGGAGTTGTACCATTCAGATGGAAAGTCATTGAGACTTGGTGTTTTCATGGTTTTACTATTTGAGACCACCTTTTTCAACTCTTCCATCCTAATTGGTGGCTTCAATTTTTCTACCATATCTTGTGAGATTTTAGGTAAGGAGAGTTGATAAAAAAAAATGTCCAAATTCCAGGTTACTTATTAATGAGGGTGTGCCATATAAATCTGAATAGTAATTCAGAAAAACCTGCATTATCTGAGATGTATTTATTGCTCTAGGGCCAGATATTCAGAAATGTGCCAAAGGCCGGCGCAAGTCCGGTGCAGCACAAATCCGATGTGCCATGGCTTAATGTGTGTGATGTTCAAAGATTGCGCATGACGAAATGCTCAAGCACAACATGGCTGAATATTACACGGATGCACCATGGTGCAACCAGACCAGCACAGAGGGGCAACCAGACATGCACCAAGGTGCAACCAGACCAGCCCCATAGCGCAACCAGAGATGTGCCATGGTGTGCAAAGACCAGCCCTAGGCAATGGTGGGAGCACAGCAGCACCCAGGGACATTGCCAGGGATGCGCAGTGGCAGACAACAGGTAGCCACCACCAGCAGTGCACACACAGGCACCCAGACACCCCCACCCCAGAACACACCAGTGGCATACAAAGTAGGCTACAGGTGGCACCAATAGCCAATGGAGGGCCAGCAGTAGAGTCCCCCCCGCATGCTGTTTCCCCACCCACCCAGACCCCAGCAAGCCACACCCAGGACCATGCTGTCAAGCACACACATGCCACACATCCCGGACAGATGCCCCGAGGCCACCCCAAGAGCACAGCCACTGACCAAGGATAGGACACCACAATGCATGACCCACACACTGACACAGGCACATCACACAAACACACACCATGCCACTGAAGCATGGCTCATTTTGCCAGCTACAAAGAAGACACAGACACAGGCTGGTAAGGCAAAACAGAATTGTATTGTCAAAAACTATGTACAGAATCCAGGGGGTTGGAAAGGGTAGGATAGCAAGGGAAGGGGACAGGGAACAGGGACTGTACAATGGGATGGGGGACTGGAGGGGGAGGTATGGCAGTGGATACTGGGGAACAAAGTACAGGGTTAGCGGCGCCCATGCCCAGCCACCCACTGCTGTCGCAGTTGCCTTCAGATAGCTAGGACCAGCCTCTGGACCTGGAAGATGGCCTCCATTGTCATTGAGGTGACCAGAATGATCTGCTGAAGGAGCCTGCAGTACAGTGGCAGCCATGAACATCTACAGACATCTAGGACAAGGGACAGAACAGGTGATCAGTGCAACATTCCAAGGAACATGGCCCAACCAGAGCGCTGACTGAGTAGGGGAACACCCCCCCCAGAGGTCCCATACAGGCCACCTACAGGGTTGTGGGCCAATGCCTGCTGGCAAGGTGGCACACAACATCAGTGCTCAGTGGTGGTCTGTGCCACACAGTGGCCATCTGACTGCAACATGGCAGTCACATGGCATAGTGCCCCGCCTGCACCACAGCAATATCAGTGGCGGCCATGCACACACCCACCCCACCAGCAGCAAGCACACGTGACCAATGGATGTGCCACAGTGGCAGACACTCCCCACAGTGCCACACAGACAGTTGCCATGGAAAACGTCACAGGCTGCCACCCCCAACTGAAGGTAGGCAGAACTATGTAAGTGCCTACCTGCCCTCTGTGGCCCCACAGGCAGTGGTGCTGCTGCTCCTCCTCCTCTTTGTCCTCCTTCTCCCTGGGCTGCTGTGGCCTGGAAACCCACCAGCCCCACACAACGCCTGTCCTCATGTCCTTGGAATGGAACAGAAACAGATACATATCTGTAACCAAGCATAGCAGCTGCCCACTACCCCCATCGCTGTGCACAGGGAGAGCATCCACCTGACACGGCCCACAGGGTAGCAGCGCAATGCAAGTGGCAGAGGATGCAACCACAGCACATTGTGCATGATGTTAGTACTCCACCCTGCAGGACATGCCAGGCAGTGTAGCCAACACCACAGTACAGCACCAGGGCACACATGCATGATGGGCCTACTCACCTGGCTGTGGCACAGCCCCACGCCGGTCACACACCTTCATCCACCAGAGGTGCTCAGGGTCCCTCTGCTGCAGGTCTCCGTATCGGTGGTGACACTTTTCACCACCCCTGTGCACTGTAACAGTTTGGCAGCAATCACCTGCTACACAGCCACCTGGGGCTGTGGCAGTGGTGCCTGCCCAAAGAGCTGGGGTGTGTGGCAGGACGCAGGCCACTAGATTTGTCAGCTCAACCTGTGTCCAGTGGCTGCCTGTGCACAGCATCACTGTTGCTGCGCCATCATCGGTCAGTATGAACTGTGGAACAAAATGGCGGCATGAAGCACATATGGATAGTGCATGTGCCAGATGCGCGGGCCGAGAGGAAATGTGCTGTGATACGCTATCGCGCAGTCACGGAGATGTGTGGAATGGGCATGGCCTGACAGGGTCATGGGTACAGGGGTCACCCAGGGGAAGAGGTCACAGCAGGGGTCAGGGACCAGCCGCCGGACACTGCACACATGCGCAATAGCAGCTATGGTGCACTGTAATAGGGTGGGATAAACAGGCACACAGACAAGAGGATAAAGTGCATAAAATAAACGCAGCTTGCGTTTATAATTTTTTATTTCAGGGAAGTCAAATATGTACAAAAATGAAAGAAACAAAACAAAAACTGGTGTTAACAGCACACTTAATCAAAACAAAAAAATTACTTCTTTCTTGCAGCTTTACTCTCTTTCTAGTGAATACAGTTTACTGCTGGTGTGAATTACCTGCACACCTCCACTCTCTTCTCCTACCAGCAAACTACTGGCCTATCTGCCAACTGTGGAGTCCTTGGGCTTTTTATTCCCTCCCCCACCATGACATCAGAGACATTTATTTATTTACTTATTTAGTTTTTGTTAACCGGGTAAGTGCACTAGCCAGTTGGTGACTATTTTCAGGCATGACGCTGGAGAGTACAAGACAATACATACTGTGGGTGTTTACATAGACGATACAATTTGTGTGGCAATAAAATGTTTAGACAGTAGAGCCGAGGCAATGTGGCTAAGTTAACAGTGAGGGCACTGATCTAAGTAAGACAGCACTGGTCAGTACATAAATACAGCATTGTTCAGTACAGTATATAACAAGCAGAGTAGTTGCAGTTTCAGAAGCAGGGTTATTTCATGATCTCCAGGCAGACATAAAGTACAAACAAGCAGGAGAGAGACAGAGAGACAGCAATGAGTAAGTAGGTGAGTATGGGGAGATGCTAGAGGAGGAGCGATCCGAAGCCCCGATGGGCTTGGAAGGACCTTTTGGTGATTACGGCTTTGGCGGCTCTAGGTACCAGCAAGTGGCCAGGCTCATGGTTCTGCATCGGGGTGTGAGTGCGGCGGGTGGCCCCTATCAACAGGCATCCCTGGAGGAGCAAGGCGCAGTCTTCGCTGGTTACCACTGGGCAAGTGGTTCCAAAGGCGGGTCCCTGAGGCTACAGGGGAGGGTCCATGGCAGCGCTGGGGTACCAGAAGGAGTGATCTGAAGCCCCGAATGGGCTTGGAAGGACCTTTCAGCGATTACGGCTTTGGCGGCTCTAGGTACCAGCAAGCGGCCGGGCTCCTGGTTCTGCTTCTGGGCATGAGCACGGCGGGTGGCCCCTGTCAATAGGCTTCCCCGGAGGAGCAAGGCACAGTCTTCGTTGGTTACCGCTGGGCAAGCAGTTCCAGAGACGGGTCCCTGAGGCTATCAAGGTGGGTCTACGGCAGTGCTGGGTGCGAGGAGGAGCGATCCGAAGACCCGAATGGGCTTGGAAGGACCTTTTGGCAATTACGGCTTTGGCGGCTCTAGGTACTAACAAGCGGCTGGGCTCCTAGTTCTGCTACTGGGCGTGAGCACGGCGGGCGGGCCCCTGTCAACAGGCTTCCCTGGAGGAGCAATGCGCAGTCTTCGCTGGTTACCGCTGGGCAAGCAATTTAAAAGGTGGGTCCCTGAGGCTACAGAGGTGGGTCCATGGCAGCTCTAGGGTGTGTTATACAATACAAATTGTATATTATAAGAGAGAGGGGCAAGGGGGAGTGGTGCAATGTAATGGCTGTGGGGCAGCAGTTTTCTGGGAAAGTTCTGGAAATTGCATTGCTGTCCTGTTCGCAGGCAACTTTCTGCTCTGAGGGACGAGATTGCCCACCTCGGGGCTGAAACTGGCAAGAACCCAGGAGGCCTCCCCCACCCAAAGAGCACCACTGCCACAACCACTGCCTCAGAGGTTGCCAAGTATGAGGCAGATGGCCCACAGTGGGTTCTGGGAGGGTGAGGGTAGAGGAACAGAAGCAAAGCCCCTAGTTGTACCACTACACAAATCATACATCAGTCTGGCTAAGATAACAGTGAGGGCCTATTCTAAGTAAGACAGCACTGGTCAGTACATAAATACAGCTTTGTTCAATACAGTATGTAACAAGCAGATTAGTTACAGATAACAGTGAGGGCCTATTCTAAGTAAGATAGCACTGGTCAGTACATAAATACAGCATTGTTCAGTACAGTATATAACAAGCAGAGTAGTTACAGTTTCAGAAGCAGGGTTATTTCATGATCTCCAGGCAGACATAAAGTACAAACAAGCAGGAGAGAGAGAGAGACGGCAATAAGTAAGTAGGTGAGTATGGGGAGATGCTAGAGGGAGGGGAGGGGAGGAAGGGGTGTGGTAGCAGGAGAAATTGGTTTGTAGGGAGGGGATAGGTGTAGGGTAGGGTTTCATGGGTACGGTCAGGTAGGGTCAAAACAGGTACACTGTTCAGTAGTAGTTAAGTAATGGCGTAGCCCACCTTTAAAGTGGTAGTGAGATGAGGATTGCCTAAGGTCCAGTGGCAGCATGTTCGACATCTGGAGACAGCATACCCGGAAGCCCCAGTGCCTTTGGTGGTGTGACACCGGGGTAGCCTCTAGTGAGTTCTCATTCAGGTCAAGTATTTTCAAGGGAGATGCAGGGTCTAAGTTTTTGGGTGGTGCCCAGGAGCATGGCTTTGGTTTTGTGTGAGTTAAGGACAAGTGGATGAAAGCTTAGCCAGTTTGGAATATTGTTGTAGGCCGTGGTCAAAGATGAGTTTAGGTAGTCTATGTTATGTGAGCTGGCATAGATGACCAAGTCATCAGCATAGAGAAGAGAGGAGCAGGATGAGACATTGCTTGGTATGCTGTTTATGAAGACGGAAAAAAAGAAGGGGGCCTAGAATTGAACCTTGGGGCACTCCAATATTGGTTGTGATGCTGTCAGAAGTTGCAGAATTGAATTTCACAGCTTGGGTCCTGTTGGTTAGTTAGCTCCTGTATCAGTTTACAACAGGAGTGGAGAAACCTATGGAATGAAGGGTGGACAGGAGTAAGGAGTGATCCACAAGATCAAAGGTCTTGGTAAGGTCAATTAAGACAGCACCTGTTAGCCGACCATCATCTGTGTTGGAGAGAGTATCTGATGTGAATTTGACAAGGGCTGTAGAAGTGCTATTGTTTTTCCTAAAACCATGTTGAGCGTCACAGAGCAGATTTGTAGTTTCTATGTAGTCGAGGGTTTGGGTGGCGACAAGCTTTTCAGGATTTTACTTAGGACTGAGAGAATAGCTATCGGCCTGTAATTAGAGATCTCGTTTCTGTTCCCTTTCTTGAAGATGGGAGTTATTCTGGCAGTCTTCCAGAGATCAGGGATGGTACCACTGGAGAAGGATAGTGTGAAGATCTTGGCCAGTGGTTCAGCAATGAGATGTGCAGCAGTCTTAAAAGGCAGGGTTCAAGAGAATCAGACCCAGGGCTGGTGTTGTCAGAGATAGTTCTTAGTAATTTTAAAACTTGAGAGCTGGTTATAGCTTTAAAGTAAAAAGACTGAACTATTGGAGTCACAGTTGGTGAGGCTGAAGGGTCAGCTTGCTTGCTATAGTCAGAGGGCTGAGATGTGGTTGGTGCCTGTGGAAGGGTGGAGGTGTAGGGTGAGAGATCAGAGAACATTCTGTTGAAAGCATTCACTATGGTGAAGGAGTCATTGCAGTGGGCATCATTGAGGATCATCTCAGAGGGGGTTATTGATTGTGGGGTGCCTAGGAAGGTCTTAATGTGGGCCCAAAATTTCCAAGGGTCGTGGGCTGAACTAGATAGTAGGTTCTGGCAGTACCTACATTTTGCTTGTCTTATCTGGTTTTTGCAGAAATTTCTGTGTTGTTTGTATGATGAGCGGTATCTAGGTAGGCCAGTGCTTTTATAGTGCTTCCAGAGTTTGTCCCTAAGCCGTAGCTGTAGGAGCAAGTCTTTTTGGAGCCATCTGGTTTGCTTTCCTCTGACTCTTCTTTTCACTTTTGGTGCGTGCCTATTCTGTACTTCACTGAAATTTATCAGCAAAACTTGTAGGGCATCTTCAACTTTTTCAGCATGGTGGATTTCAGACCAGTCTATGGTGGCTACAACATGGAGGAAAGTGTCTATGTCCATGTGGACAAAGTTGGATTAGTGACGTGAGGGCACTAAATGAAGGACCCAGCCAGTTTAGGTTCACATCACTGAGGATTAGGGCCTCATTTAGGTTAACAGATTGTGACGTTAGTTTGAGTTGGTCCTGAAGTCCATCCACTGTACCAGTAGGTGGGTTGTAGAGGCAGTTTATGTGAAGTTTCTTAGCACCAAGGGACGCAGTCGTATGAATGGACTCACAGACCAATTGTGGGTCTTGGGCTGGAGCTGTTGTGATGCTGAGGTGGGTCTTGTGGTATAGGGCAATGCCCCCACCTCGTCTTGACCCAGGTCTGTCATGCTGGATAAGAGAGTAGCCAGGTATTTCACACAGGGCATCAGGTATTCGTGATTTTAGCCAGGTTTCAGTGAGGCACAATATGTCAGGTTCACAGACTTTGACCAAGGCTTCTAGTTCGGCCAAGTGGCTCAGCAAGCTTCTAATGTTCATATGGGCTACTAAAAGTCATTTATTTGACTTTCCATTTGTGTTGGTGGAAGTGCTGTAGCAGGGAGGGCCTGGATTCGGTTCCACGTTGCCAGCTAGCAGAAGCACAAGAGATGCCAGAAATTCTAGCCTTATCCTGCAGTAAGATTTAAGTAAATTATGTTTCCTTCCCAGTTTATTAAAGGCATAAAGTGCGTGGTAAGGGCATCCTTTTTTATGGGGAAGATATTGCCAGGTGGGTTTTGGGCAGTATTTAGATGCCAGCAGGTTGGAGAACCTGAAATCTCTAGTTGAGGGGGTGTTTTGGTATAGACCGCATGGTAGTGATAGAGAGAATTTACTCAGGCACAGTAGCAAACGGAGGCTAATTAGGAGATGCAGTGCCCTTAGTCTGCCACTTGGGGGCAGCGAGCCAGCAGGGAGGAGTATCATGACAGCGCCTCTAGTCAGGAGCTGAGATTGCTTGGGAAGCAAAGATTGCAGGTGGGGTCTTTAGTCGGGGTAACCAGGATCAAGAATAGATTGAGACGTAGCTCAGGAGAGGGGGGAGAAAGAGAGGGGAGAGGAGGGGAGGGGTGAGAGGTTTGGCGGGATTCAGAGTAATCTGACAGAGAGATTGCTTTGGTGAATATGAGGCAGTTGCAGCTCAGGTGGCTGAGAACTGTAAATATTCTACTGTTTAACAGTAGTGAGTAGGTAGATCACCCCCAGTGGTGAATGAGTATAAGGAACCAATGGGAAAGCGTACACTTAGTCATATGACCTACAGTGTCCTATACAGCTAAAGGGCAGATCAGGGTGGGTGAGGTGGGGGCGGGTGGGGAGCAGGCGTGAAGCACTGGCGGGACAAATGGTCATAGGAGGAGCTGTACCACTTGCCGTTAGTGTCCGGGAAAAGGCTCTCCGTGAGCGGGGACAGAGGGCTGCTCGCAGCGGTGCACGGTGCTCCCAGTCCTGAAGCTCAGACGGCAGTCACAAAATCAAGCTTAGCGGTGAAAACAGCCACTTTCAGTGAGCTGGTACAATACAGGCAGCAACAAGCGCTTACGGGAGATAGCCGGCAGCTGAAAGTGTAGAAAAACGTACCTTTCGCTGCTTACGGCTTTGGCCGCTCTAGGTACCAGCAACGGCCAGGCTCCTGGTTCTGCTTCTGGTGAGCACGGGCGGCAGCCCTCGTCAACAGGTTTCCTGAGGAGCGAGACACAGTCTTCGTTGGTTACCGCTGGGCAAGCGGTTCCAAAGGCAGGTCCCTGAGGCTACAGAGGTGGGTCCACGGCAGCGTTGGGGTGCGAGGAGGAGCGATCCAAAGCCCCGATGGGCTTGTCAGGACCTTTCGGCACTTACAGCTTTGGCGGCTCTAGGTACTAATTAGGGAAAACTACAATTTCTATTCTTTCTAAATACCCATACACTGATTCGTGGGTAGCTAGCAAATTATATACTTTACAGTATACATTTTAGTCGTTTACAATTTAAATAACATGCTTTTTAAAACACTTTAAACCTTAATTAAGGAAGGGGCAGGATTTTATGTCTAAGCTCCTCCTCCTTCTGTGACATCATACCCCTATTGTCTATAAAGGCTGCCATTTTCTGGGCTGCCAGCCCTATAATAGGAACTTCCCTAGGTTAACGTCACTCAGGTACTCAGCATTTTAATACATAAAAAAGTATATATTTAGAAATGTCTTATACTGAACAGAAAACATGGGTAGAGTCATAAAGACAATCTAGACGTTTAATAAAGAATATCCAGATGAGGGGCACACTCCCTATCTGTATCTTTGTACAGGTCTAGATTCTCTTTATTCTTTAAATTAATTTTATTGTACAATTGATGAAGAACAACCCTGGATATCAGATATCACAATAATTTCCTGCATCTAAACACTGTAAACTCTACTGCACAAGTCCTTTTTTCTGTGTTTTAGAAGGTCTCCATATTTCTTCTGATAATTCAATGGGTGAAATCTTAGCTGACAGCTGTTTTTAATACCCTAGCTCTCCAGCTGTCATTTCCCTTTTTATTCCAGTAATTATACCTCTTTTATGTTTATATATATATATATATATATATATATATATGCTACAGGGCTTCTTTTCTAAGCCCTCACCATTTTTGACCCCGAGAAAAACAAAATTCCCGAGGACCGGAGGTTACAGCAGCACTCCAGGCTTAAGAGAGGGAAAACAACTCTCTCTTCTCAGTTGCTTGACTGGTACCTTGACTGCTTGGCTTTCAACTGACTAAATCGCAGCAAGCGGTTGCAATTTTGCAGTCCTGCGGCTTATTTATAGGACGCTTTTCCTTCTCGAATGTGCGCGTACTCCATCGCGATGGTGCGAACGTGTGAGTGTGCGATTGTGCACACACATCGCCGCAGCCACCATTCACTATGTCTCTGAATTACTGGGATTTTAAATAACAAGCTTTATTTATTTTCAGGGCACCAGTACAATCGTTTTAAGGAAACAAGAACAGGAGTGTTTTGTTTTTTAAAGGCTGGATATTCTCTTCAGCTAGACAATATGTTTTAAGGACCTGTGTATCCTTTATTTTAACACCAGATAAGGGATAATAAAGGATAGGAGACTATCTTGTCAGGTTGGCCACCCTGACAAGGAAGAAGAAGAACAGTGAGATAATAAGTATGAGATGACAGGACAGTGTGAAAAGAAACTTTTAGAAGGGAGATACATAACTTTATATTTTATTTAATAACTCACAGGTAGGGGATAATATTTATAACAGGGCACCTGTTACATGCACTGTGCGCAACGGGCCCTATTGCACACAGTGCACACAGTGCGCAATAGGTGGCAGCACACTGTCCTGCACATGTGCACTGCGGTTCAACGCTGTGCCCATGCATGCACATTGCACCACGATTTGCCCCAGAGCAATCTCATTGCATAAGGAACAATTCCACGATACTCAGCCGACACATGCTAATGAGCTCATCAGCCAGTGCACTGTGGAAATTAGCATGTCATTACTTTTGCGCAGTTGCTCATTTGCATGTGTTGTACTTTAAAAGCACCACGGATCGGCACAGGCTATGGACCGGTATTGCAACCATCTGAGGTAAGTTGCGCATGCTGCTGAACCCAGCCAGCACAGCAGGGGGGATGGTGTAGGCTGCTGCTGACACTGACACACATGTCCATGTCCACAGGTAGCACAATGTCAGAACGCGAAGAGGCTGAGGAGCATGGGCCAGCACCGAAATGCAGGCCCAGCTTCACCAAGACAGAGGCTGATGCCCTGTTCAAGGCCTACCTGGACAGGGAGCCACTGTTGAGTGGTGCCACAGGCACACCACAGACCAGGGCTGTGGCCTGGGTGGAAGTGGCAGCGAGTGTGAACCAGCAGTGCAGTCACCAGCAGTTGGTGCAGGAGTGCCAGAAGAAGGCGGGCACTGATAAAAGCCACATCAAGGAGAAGGTGGTAGCCATACATGCAGCCCGGACAGCTACCGGAAGGGGGCCTGCTGATGTGTCACAGCTCATGGCACAGAAGGAGCTGGTGGTGGCTACCATGTGATGTAGCACAGTCGAGGGTGTGCCGAGTGGAGGGTTCCAGACTGGTGGAAGCCCATCAATTCATGGTACATATGATGGGCATACACAGCAAGCAATGGGGGGTTGGGCCTGGGGTTGGGCGGGGACATGCATCACTGACACTTCTGTTTTCTCTTTTAGCACCAGCACACCTGCATGCAGTGAAAGGGCACCAGCAGCAGCCGTGGAGGTGGGCCCAGCCCTGGAGGACCAGCCATCCACCTCCACAGGCATCCAGGGGCCTGTTTGGCTTTAGCACACCTCTGCTGTCCAGCAGATGTCCTAGGCATGGGGTTGGATGAGGCCCTGGCTGTGTTCCAGCAGGATGTCAGCCACCTCATCCTCTGCATGGAGACACAGATCAGGGCGGGGTCCGACACCAATGATGGCATGAACATGATCCTGGACAGCATGGGTGGTGTTGTGGGAGAGACACCCATACCAAGTACCACCTCAGGCAGTGTGCCCAGTGGCCTGCCAGTGGAGGGACAACTGCCTGCCACCACTGCAGGTGCTGTCATGTGCACCGCCACAGCAGTGCCATGTGGTGGTGGTGGTGTGGACACGCAGCCACTGGGCAGCGTACTGGGACTGAAGGGGCAGCAGGGGACAGGGACATCCGGATGCAGTGTCCACTGCCGGGGCACCAGACAGGGACCAATCACATGTGGACCCCACTGTGCAGCGTCCACCTGAGTGGGGGGCTGCGCAGTGCAGTCATACACTACCAGTGGGTTGGCACCCTGCCCAGGTTCCCCTGGGTGCCAACCCATTGTCAGAGCACATCCAATTGCTGCAGGACTCTGTGGAGCAACAGGTGCTGCAGGTAGATGGGGTGCATGCACTGTGCATGGATGTGTGCCAGGTGGCCGAGCAGCACGAGAGAGGCACTGCGCAGCTCCTTGAAGCAATTCAGCACTTGTGGGAGGACACGACTGCATCCCAGGATTGCATTGCCAGTGCGATCAGGGATGGCCTTGTACCACTGGCCACCACCGGGTGTGGCTGGCCACTTCACACACTGTGTAGTGCACTGTCCACCCCATGGACCCGGCGTTGAGCAACACCCTCCTTGTCGATGCCGGGCTCTGCTGTCGGCATCCCAAGCATGCCTGAGGCAGGCTTGTTTGGGTGCCTACACACACCTGCATGGACCCGGTTGTGGTTCCATGGTTCAACCCCTGGGGGGCTGTTACACACACCCCCTGTGGCCAATGTGCAGCCTGTGGTTGCCGATCGGCCCCGGTGCGGCTGCCCCCATGGCCGCAGTGGCTACAGTTCCATGTGGCAGACCTGAGGTGCATGCAGTCCTGGCTGCAGTCTGCTGCCACTGCCCTGTGCATGCAATGAGTGGTGTGTGTGAGTGCATACCACAGATGTGGCACCTGTGTGTCACACCGCACACTGCCTGTGTCTCTGCCTGCCCGGCCACTGGCCCATGTGGCATGGGCATGATGAGAGCAGATCAGCGCTGGTTGCACCTGTGCACCGGTGCACTGCATTTGATCCCCGTCACATGCCAGTGCCTGGACACATGTGTGTGTGTGTGTGTGTGTGTGTGTGTGTGTGTGTGTGTGTGTGTTGCTGTTCCCTTCTGCTTGCTGCTCTGTGTGACTGTGTGGCACAGTAACCCCCAACCCTGCTCCATGCCATTGTGTGTGCATGCCCATTGCCATGCACTCCCCTGCCTGCATGCTGTCCCTGTGTGTGGCCAGTGCATGCATGTGGCACAACCTACCTGCCTGCACCATAGTGCTCCCGTGTGATGGTGACCCTGTGCTGGTGTGCCATGTACTGGAGCTAGGGGTCCCTCTGCCTGGGGGTGGCTGTCCACCTCCCTCTGGCCCATTACCTTCATCATCCCCACTACTGTCCCCCTCCTTAGCCTCGACAGCTATCTCATGGTCAATGGCCATGTTGTGCAGTATGCAACAGGCTAGGAATAGGCCACAGGCTTTCGAGGGGCTGTATTGTAGGGTGCTGCCAGATCTGTCTAGGCAATGGAAATGTGCCTCGAGCATCTCAAATACATGCTCAATGATGTTCCGCGTGCTGGCATGTGCCTTATTGTACCGTTCTTTTACTGGGGATGACGGGCACTGGTAGGGGGTGAGCAGCCATGGACTGAGTGGATATCCGCTGTGATCTGTGTGGAGAATTACATGGTTATCCCTGTGTCCTCTGTTGTTTTGCCCCTTGCCCATCCCTGGCGTCCTCACCAGTGCATCCGCCCTGTGTTTCCCCTTCTCATGCTCTACCTGGCCCCTGTGCCCATCCCATACTCACCCATGTGGTGGCCCTCGGGGATATCCCCATGCTTGAACCTATGGCACAGTGCACTGCTGTGCCAGATGAATGCATCATGTGCACTCCAAGGGTGTATGGCACAGACATAGGTGATGTGCCCCTTGGCATCGCACACCACCTGGCAGTTGACTCTGGGGACCCCCTTCCTGTTTACGCATGCCACACCCTCAGAGCCAGGTGGCATGCAGATGCCTACATGGGTGCAGTCAATGGCCCCAAGCACACCAGGCATGCGTGCTGCCCTGTGGAAGTCCTGCATGGTTGATGTACGCTCTGCCTGTGTGCTGGGGAAATGGATATATTCCAAAGCATGTGGCAGCAGGGCATTGAGGAACTGTGTGAGGAGGCGGGACATGGCTGACTGGGTTATGCCTGTTGTGTCCCCTGTTGGTCTCTGGAAGGTGCCCGTGGTGAGCAGGCACATGACAGCTGTTACCTTTGTCTCCACTGACATAGTGTGGCTCCGTCTCGTGGGTGCCTGCATCTCCTCACTGCACAGCTCACAGAGCTGCCTCAGAATAGCCTGGTTCAGTTGATACCAGCCCACAATCTCCATGTCGCTGTAGTTCTCGAAGGTGGTGTGGGCATGGTACCACCTATTCTGGGCATACCATCGATGGGCCCTTTCACGGTCACATCACTGTTCCTCCTGCCTCCTCACACCCCTCATTATGGCCTCCATTAGAAAGGGTGCACTAGCCATGGCCCCTGCTGTCCTGTCTCCCCCTGGGCGGTCGGCTGCTGTGGGATGTCTGCCACCCTGGTGAGGCACATGGCACCTTGACTGCCTCTCCCTCTCGCTCACTCTGCCCCAGGCTCACTCTCCACTGCCACCTCTGTTCCACGCCCCTGTGGCTGCCTATGCAGGTCACCCTGTCCCTGTCAGGCTCTGTCTCCCTTGCTGTTCTGGGTTTTCTCACTCCACCTTCCTGTTCTACTGTCTCTCTCTCTCTCTCTGTCTCCCTTGCCCCTGGTGCATGTGCTGTCGGTGTGCTTGTGCCCTGTATTTATTGGCTCAAGTCTGCTTCGCACATCTGGGACTAGCTCCACACTTGCGCCATGGTTCAGCGGTTGAATATTGCACTGCGCCGCATATTCATGGGCATGCCCCCTGCTCTTGTGCATGCATTCATTAAGGTTGCGCATTGGCGCAATGGGACATACACTACACATTGGCTCCTGCTGATTATCACTCCTTGGCACATTTCCGTACTTGTGCCGGCGCAACTCAATTGTGCCATGTGCAACTGCTTTGAATATCCTGGCCCTAGTATTTTGGTTTACATCCTTGAGGTGTGTTATATAATGTATGTGGAAGTTCTATGCTCCTTAGGCTACGAGCTAAATTTCTAGCTCCTTTGGGAACCCCTTCAAATCTATAGGTTTTAAGATAAAATAATGCCTGCTGGTTCTTTCATTAATAACTTTTTGTAGAGCTGCCTTTTTCTGGTTCATCTGAGATCTAAACTCAGCAATGTTTAAGTTAGGAGCCCACTGTAACTCCTGAAGCTCCGTATGTAACTTTAAATACCTACTATCCCATTGATTTTTCTGATTTGCAGCATAAGCAATAGTTTCCCCTCAAATGACTGCCTTCAATGTATCCAATATGATGGGAGCACTTATCTCACTGGTGGAATTCTCAGATAACACTTGAGTGATTTTATCTTTAAATCTTGTTTTAAAAGCTTCATATTGGAGAAAAGAGATATTCAGGTGCCATCCTGTGGTCTTCTTTGGTATTTTAAAATCTAGTTTCAAAAACATTGGAGAATTGTCTGATACAAATCTAGGACCAATTATTTAATGTTGTAAACAATATGTTTTTTAGAAATAAAAAAAATAGTCTAGCCTTGAATATATGTTATATTTTGGGGAATGATAGGTGTACATTCTGGTGGTCGGGTAGAAATGTCACCATACGTCTATTAAACCCAATGAGGACTGTTGAGAATGAAAGAGCTTCTGGGATGATGAAATCCAGTGTTGTGTAGGGGAGAAAAGTCTAAGCGGGGAGCTAATATTAAGTTTATGGCCCCTCCCATTATTAGGTATCCCTGCATATTGTCTAGAAGTTTGGCAAAAAATCATTTGAATTTCATTGGGGACTTCTGTGGGAGGAAAGAGACATTTACCAAGGTAACTTGTTTACCATACAAAAAGCCTTTTAAAATTATAAGGCACCCTTGAGGATCTATGCACTGTGAGTCCAGATGAAAATGAGTGTAGGAGGGCATCAGGATTGCTACTCCTCTACGTTTTCCCTTAGAGTATGATGAAGCATCAGGATTGCTACTCCTCTACGTTTTCCCTTAGGGTATGATGAAGCATAGACTCTGTAACACCCACCCCAGGATAATTTCAAGTGCTCTTTTTCTACTAAATGAGTTTCTTCTAAATAATCTCACTTGTTTGTTTTCTGATATATTGGACAAGGCATGCTCTCTTGATGGGATTATTAAACCCATTGATACTGAGACATAAGAATTTCACTGTGACGATCACCATCATTAATAATAAACATAAAGAAATAATCTTCCTGGAGCAGCTTGAATATAACTCATAATCTCTGCAGTCACAGTGCAGCAGACCTGTCCATCATCAGTAGCCTTCTTTAAATTCTCACATTGACTTAATCCCATTTGCTGTTCCCTCTCAGGCCATCTCCACACCCTCTCAGCATCCTGTCCCACAAGATTATTGGTAGTGCATTTATTCCAGACTATACGATCCTGCTGGTTCTCCTTAAAAACATTATAATCAGTTTGACAAAACCTTTTTGTCTGATGGTTTACCTTCACCATCGATAAAGTAATAGCCAAAAAGGCTAAAAGTAAACTATTGTGGTCTGAGCAAAATACCTGACCCCCAGCGCTGTAACTATGTACGTTGTTACATTGCAAATAAAAAAATATGATCACATCAGTAAAACACTTGTAATGCCCCAAAGTTGGGGCACCACAGTAAAAATATAGAAATAATAAAAGCCTAGGGGTTTCCAGGTGCCCAGGGTGCCTGTTATATGTGTGGGCTGCAGGGCACAGTGAAAAGGGGGCCCCTATGAGTACAATTTCCCCTCACTTAAAGTGGGAAATGCTGTAAATAATAGAAAAGTGCTATGTGCACTGTAAACATGTCAAAAAGAAGATTTTGTGCAGCTGCAACAACAACGGTTTGAATGGAATGCTCTGCTGAGCTGTTCATGCACAGCATTCCAGTCCACACACTCTAGAATCAGAAGTTTAGTTTTTGAAAAGTTTAACAGTTTTCTAGGTAGTTACTGCTGGCTGTGGAGAAGAGAGGACGCAGAAGGTTAGGGGGAACTGAAAAAAGGGCTTACCTGTTAGTTGAAGCTGTTCCCCGAGGGCCATTCTGCGTGCCTGCTCTGACTCCAGCCAGTGAAGATCCCCAGAAGAGCTCCGTTCGGTCTGTGGTGCCATCGGGGCACTGAAAGTAAAAGTAAATGGCTGTTTGCTGTGGATCGGACTTGTGAGCCCCGTCATTTTATTATTTTGGCCCCAAGTTATTTAAAAAAATTCCAATCCCTGTCGGCAGCAGAGAAGAGCATGATCGTGATCTGCTGAGCTGTCGGCCTGCCAGAGGTACCTGAGTGCCCCTCGCACTGCCTGCGCATTCCCTCCCTCTGCAGCCACATCTCCCACCTCCCGATCCATCTCCAGAGCAGCTAGAAGAGTGGTGAGTTGGCGGCAGCACATGAAGCGTGCTGCCTGCCCACCTCAGAGAGAGAGACTGTGCACTTTAAATTAAATTGTTAGCACTGTGGGCACTTGGGGAAGTGGCCGAGCACCGCAGGGCAGTCAGGTCGGAAGGACCCAAATTTAATATTCTTAAGGGGCAGGCTAGTGACACCCATGGGGAGGGGCCAGGGAAGTCAGGCCAGTCAAAGGCCTAATGAGTATTTAGGAGGGGGATGATCTAAGGAGGGACCAAGACACAGAGTGACAGCAGGCTCTCTGGAGCCAGATAATTAAAGGGACCCTGCTACAATAAATTAAAGGGGTAATTCAGGCCCAAAGAAATAAAGAGGGCAGCTAGGCCCAGTTTAAAGAGGACTATCAAGGCCCGTGATATTAAGAGGGCTTCCAGGCCCATGTTTAGAGAGGGCACCAGGCCCACAATATAAATTAAGGCTACCAGGCCCACGTTTAGAGAGGGTGCCGGGCCCAGTATAGTGAGGGCTGCCAGGCCCAAAGTAAAGAAAGGGCACCAGGCCCATAGTAGCAAAGGACAGCCAGGCAAAGTAAAGGAAGGGCACCAGGCCCATAGCAGTAAAGGGCAGCCAGGCCCAGTAAAGGAGGGGCACCAGGCCCATAGTAGTAAAGGGGCACCAGGCCAAGTAACTCTAGGGCATCCCAACCCATAGGTAAAAGGACAGTAGGTGTACAGGCAATTAGCGTAAACAAGTTAAATAGCTGGGGTAATTACCTTAGAGTGTTCAGGGGTAGCCAGATCCTAAAAAAGATAGACCCCAAGAGGAAAAGGATCAAAATAAGGGACGCTTAAGCACACAACCTGTTATGAAGTAATTATCAGTTGTCGTACTGTTTCTTCAAACTGTTTATTCTTCCAGCATCTCAACTGTTGTGTTTATTGTATGAAGCACAGAGACTGTATTGTATAATATTAGGATTGTGGTCATTTGCCCCTGAAAGTAAACAATTGCCCTTGGATTGTTGCAATTTGCCCCACTCCAGGCAAGTTGCCCTTGACAGTGAACAATTGCCCTAGATTGTTGCAATTTGCCCCTGGTCTAAGTAAGTTGCCTCTGCCAGTGAACAATTGCCCTGGATTGTTGCAATTGCCCCTGCTCCAGGCAAATTGCCCCTGGAAGTAAATATTTCAGTATATCATGCTAACAGAACTATCACTGTGCAGCAGCAGGTTTTCATTCCAGCTCCAGCCTCCATAGAAACATAGATTTTGATGGCAGATAAGGACTGCTTGGCCCATCTAGTCTGCTCATTTCCCTTCCGACAGGATAGGCCGCAGATCCTAGGTGACCAGCAGCCTATTTCTTCCTACCCCCCCATAAGAATTGCCTTATGTCAGTCCCATGCGTTCTTGAATTCTCCCACAGTTTTAGACCCCACAACCTCCTCAGGAAGGCTGTTCCTTGCATCTACTACCTTCTCTGTGAAATAATACTTCCTCACGTTGCCCCTGAACCGTCCCCCCCATCTTTAAATTGTGTCCCCTTGTTCTTGCAAGTCTCTTTTTCTGAAAGATGCTACCCTCTTGGACTTTGCTGATTCCACTGAGGTACTTAAAAGTTTCTGTCATGTCCCCCCCTTCCTTTTTTCCTCAAGGGTATACATATTAAGCTCCTTTAGTCTCTCCCCATATGGCTTCTCTTGCAGACCCTGCACCATTTTAGTTGTCCTCCTCTGGACTGCCTCTATCCTGTCTATGTCCTTGCAGAGATGGGGTCTCCAGAACTGGACACAGTACTCCAGATGGGGTCTCACCAACTGTTTGTACAGAGGGATAACAACTTCCTGTTTTCTGCTGCTGCTGCCTCTCCCTATGCATCCCAGTATACCCCAGCCCTCCCTACTGCCTTCTCACATTGCTTACTAACCTTAAGGTCATCTGATATGATTATCCCCAGGTCCCTTTCCTTTTTCATTGTTGTTACTACCTCCCCCCCAATTGTGTATTTTACCCCTGGTTCTTGTTTCCAGGTGCATTGTTTTGCACTTCTTGCATTGAATCCTAGCTGCCATACTTTGACCATTCCTCCAACCCTGCCAAGTCCCTTCTCATCCTTTCCACACCTCCTTGTGTATCAACCCTGTTGCAGATCTTTGTGTCATCTGCAAAGAGGCATACTTTTCCTTCCAGTCCCTCTGCAATGTCACTTATAAAGACATTAAAAAGGACTGGACACAATACTGAACCCTGCGGTACCCCACTAGTAACCCCTTTTTCTTCAGAGTGGACTCCATTTATAATTACTGTCTGTATCCTGTTGTCCAGCCAATGTTTTACCCAGGCTACCACCCTGGGACCCACTCCCAGGCTGGTTAATTTGACTATTAATCTTTTGTGTGGGACTGTGTCAAATGCCTTGCTAAAGTCTAGGTAGGCCATGTCCACAGCCCCTCCCTGGTTTACTACTTTGATCACCCAGTCCAAGAAATCTATTAGATTCATCTGACATGATCTTCCCACTGTGAACCCATGCTGCCTTGGTTCCTGTGCCCCACTGGCCTCTAGGTACTCAACTATTCTTTCCTTCAGAAGTGACTCCATCACTTTCCCTACCACAGAGGTCAGACTGACAGGTCTGTAGTTTTCTGCCTCTGCCTTGGTCCCACTTTTGTGAAGGGGGATCACATCCGCCTTCTTCCAGTCCTTGAGTACCACAAAATCCTCCCATGATTTATTAAAAAGAGTAGCCAATGGTTTCACTAGTTCTACCCTTAATTCTTTTAGAATTCTGGGGTGAATTCCATTAGGCCCCATTGCTTTGTCCACCTTCAGTTTTAGGAGTTCTTGCAGAACCCTTTCTTCTGTGAAAAGACTAGGATAGACCCTCCTATCTAGAGTGCTTCTGTTAATTGGATTAGGCACTTCCCTCTCCTCTTTTGTGAATACTGAGCAGAAATATTCGCTCAGTATCCCTGCTTTTTCACTGTCCCCCTTTTCCCACCCACCGTTCATTCTATTCAGCCTCACTATCCCTCCCTTTGACTTTCTACGCTCGCTGATGTACCTATAAATGGTTTTATCTCCCTTCTTAACTGAGTTGGCTATCCTTTCCTCAGTTTGGGCCTTTGCTATTCTGATTTTCCTCACTGCTTCCTTCTGCCTTAATAGGTACAGCTCTCTGTCCTGCTCCTTCTGTGTTTCCTTATACTTCTGGAATGCTATATTTTTCTTCCTGACTTTCACAGCCACCTCTTTTGAGAACCATAGTGACTTTTTCTTTCATTTTGATTTGTTTATTTGCTTCACACAAAGGCTTGTTGCCTCTGTAACAGCAGTTTTGATGATTCCCCATTGTTGCTCCACACCTCTTTCTAGCCTGTTTAATAGTGCTTTTCTGAGGCACTCTCCCATCTTGCCAAAGTCAGCCCTCCTGAAGTCCAGTACACTCACTTTTGTATGGCTTGACTCTGTAGCTGAGTTTAATGTGATTGTTTGATGGTCACTTGTTCCCAGATGGCAACCCACTTCTAGATCTGAGATCCTCTCACTGCTCCCATTTGAGAGTATGAGGTCTAAGATTGCTCCCTCACGAGTGGGTTCCAAAACTAGCTGTCTGAGGCCTGCCACCTGTAGGGCATCAAGAATGGCCCTGCTCTGGGATGTGGCTGCAGCAAATGTGCTCCAGTTAACATCTGGCATGTTCAGGTCTCTCATCAACAGTATCTCCCCTTTCTCTGCCATTCTAAGATTGCCTTCTATCATAACCTCCTCCATCAGCTCTTCATCATTGCAATCTTCAGCCTCCATTAGCTCTTCACCATAGCAATCTTCAGCCAGCAGAAAACTTCAGCAACTTCTTGCCCTTTCGCCCACCGTAGCCGAAATCGACATCCTTTGAGTAGTCGCGGCTGCCGGTTCCTGAACAGCTTGGAAGAAAAGACGACTGAGAAGTGCCTCTTCCTTCCCTCCCAGAAGCCCACCGGTAGACGAGTATGTCATAGCCAAGTGTGGTTGTGGCTACTGTTTCTTATTTTGTTCTTCATCTGTGTGGAATCCTGATCTTCACCTTCTACTCCTTCTTGATTGTTCCGTCCTGCATCACTAGTGCAATCCTCAGAGTAGCAGCTCGAGTTTAGTGGTCCTCCAAGTGGATCTGTCACCAAAAGCAGTTCAACAGTTCTTCTTCTTCATCCTTGGTAGTCCTTCTTCTGGATTCTTCACCAAGTCCAGTGTTTGTTTGGCAGCCCTAGTCGAGGGTAGGTGCCAGGAAAACCCACAGCAGTTCTTCTTCATGCTTGGCAACCCTGGTCGAGGGTTGGTGCCAAGGAGAAAGCAGCAGATTCCTTCTCCTGTGGCAATCCTGCAGGTGGATTCCTTGCCACATATTGGTTCTTTAACCTTGGCAGCCCAGTCCAATGGTTTTTGTACCAAGAAAGAGCATTCGCCAAGTTAGTCGGTTCATGCTGTTGTGTTCCGGTGACCATGGAGAGTGGGTTGGCCGATGCCTATGGTCTGTTTACCAATCTCTCTATGCCCTATTTGCAACCTCTCATAGGTTTCCTGGTGAGCTTGGAGCCAAGCAATAGTTCCTCTTTCTCTTGACCCCTATTCTTCAGTTGTGCACGAAGATGACGGACATCTTCATTTTATGGACGTTTGAGACTGTGAGACTATTTGCTGATTGTATATTGAATGCTTGTCACATAGTATGATAAAGTAATAAGGTACTCTTGACACATAGATCTCTGGATAGGAAAGTGTACGAGTGATAGATAAGAATACTGTAGAGTGGCCTTAGGTTGATGTACATATAGAGAGAATTAGAGTGGTAATTGTTAGTTATTATCTATAAGTAAGAGTTATTCCCTGACTTTCCCTTGTGACTGTGTCTACTTTTCTGGGTGTAAATAAAAGCCTGCTGGCCATCTAACTGCAGACTGTCTCCTGCCTCTCCTTAAAGGGTGTTTCCTGGCACCCAACTTGACTCGGACCACAGGGTTGTCTTGCCAGTCCACCAGCTTGAGGCAACGCTGGGTGTGCAGCTGGGACAGGTGTTCTTCTAGGATAGCACCCCAGTTGATAAGATCACCACACACTGGACTTCCAAGGAAGGGGAGATCTCTTGTACACTCCCTGTGGGTGCTTCCTGGGTCTCATCTGGAGGCAATGGAGGACATCCAGGGGTAACAAACTGCTGGGCCGCCCGGGAGTAATCTTTCCCTCTTACTACAACATAAAAATAGGACAAACAAAATATCCCCCATAATAGGGGGAAGAAATAAATACACAGTCCTAGTGCTCCATACAAATGAGAGCAACCCATCTTGATGGCTATAGCACCCCCCTTCTCTTACATCTTAGTTGTATTTAATAACCTATATAATTCAAATCTGGAACCATAGCCTTGAAATAATAAGCCCTGATTTAGAAGTTGGTCTGACTACTGACTTATAACAGGGTATTATCTTGAAATAATTAGACCAGAGAGTGTAAGCAATTTAGGCACATACCAGCACTGTGGCAAAAAATTAATTATTAGAAAGCTGCTGCAAATTAAGATATTCTAGTTAAAAATACAAGTCTAAATCCCCTTTTAAAATGTGGAGGGTCAAAACAGCAGACCATGAAGTTAAAATTTTGTGGCATAACAAGTGTTTAGAAGCAATTCTAAGTCCAGGCCACCAGACCCGAATCATCTGGCTGAAAGAACCAGGGAGTAGGCCATAACCTAAGGCCTACTATGCATAGATTTAATGAAAGATCATCTCCTACCATTCTGGTCCTGCCACACGCTGGGCTACGAAATTCAGCCAGGCAGTTAGAAATGCTTGCTGACTTTACATGGGATCCCTTTCGGTGATTCATTGTACCTGCGGCTGTTTGCCATCAAGGTGGAGCCTGTGCAGCTGTTCTTTGCTCTGGCCTTGTCTTAAATTGAATTCCATTTCTCTGGAGTTCCTCTCTGGTCTCTTCTGCCGAATGAAACTCCGTGCAGCCTGTGGAAAGCTGTACTGCCAATCATGCAGGGTAAAGGGTAATAAATTTAATGCTAGCTTATTTTAAGGCTAGGAGAATACCAGAGTAAGCTCTATGGTTTTGCATGGTCTGAGGGTCATAGTTGTTATCAATGTATATATGTGTTTACCCCTTAAAAACATTCCTTCTACACCATGCTGTTGTAATGACAGTTTTTTTTTAACAGCAAAACTAAGAAACTGGGCAATGATAGATTGTGGTCTGGAGTTCGGGTCAGTAGGGTGAGGGTCCAAAGCCCTGTGAACCACCTCCATTTCAAGTGTTAGATCTGAGTGTAATTTTAGGGCTGTTTTCAATAATGTGATCACAAAGTCAGTTATGTCTTGGCCCTTGGATCCCTCAGGAATGCAGTAGAGCTGGATGTTTTTACATCGGGCATGATTTTCAGCACCCTCCTGTTTAGCTTGGAGCTGAGTGCATTGGTCTCTCAAACTCTGGATGGTGGTCTCCACATAATCCAGCCTGTTCTCCCCCTCTGTGATCTGGCATTCTGAAGTGTCAGTTCTTTGCTTTAAATTGACGACATCTCTCCGTAACTTTCCATAAAGACCCTTTATTTCTGCATGAAAGGCAATCAGTTCTTTATCCATTGTATCTAATTTACTCCACTTATTTTTTGTAGATTTATTTTGTGGAGGTGTGGCCTGATCTTGCTGCTCTGCCTGGGACTGCGAGTGGTCAGAATTCAAAGGCTCGGCCGCCAACATCCCCACAATGTTTTGGATCAAATTGAGGGTATGTCTTTGTAGATTTCTCAGACTTCAGTTCTCTGGTGAATATTCCACAGTTCTCTTCTTATTTCTTTTACCAACTGTGTTAATAACCTTAATAACCTTAAGTAATCAGGGAAATTTGAAGGAGGTAGGCACAGAGCTCTTAGGTTATGTAGCCATCTTAGGAGCTCAACCGGAAGTTCAAGTACAATAATCATCTTGATGGAGTTAATCTTACCTCAAAGCATCAGGTTTAGATAACTCCACCTGTTTAAATTGAATTCAATATCTTGAAGCAAAGGGAACACATTAATATTCTTCAGAGTCAAATTTCATGGATAGTTGAAGGCCAAGGAAAGGTATTTGTCCTTTAACCCAGTTTTCTTCAAAAAATTAAGTTTATACTTTAGAAAAGGAGTGGAGTTAGGACACAGTATTTGTGATTTGTCCCAAATGACTTGCAAGCCTGAAAGGGATTCAAAGTGCGACAACAGGCTTTTAAGGGCATAGTATGACTGAACAGGTTTTGTGAAGACTAGAAGGCGATCGTCTGCATAAGCAAAAGTTTTTTGTGGACAAGAATTAATATCAGTTCCAGAGATTGTTGGGTGTGCTGCAATGGCTCTAATTAATGGTTCTAGAGACCAAATAAATAGGTAGGGTGATAGGGGGCATCCCTGTCTAGTATCTCTTGAAAGTGTTATGGGTGAGGAGATAATGCCATTAGAAAGGACCTGAGCCAATGAATTGTGGTACATTAAGGAGACCCATTTGATAAAGCTGTCATCACAATTAAGGTGGGTAAGTACTTTAAACATGTATTCCCAAGAGAAGGAATCAAATGCTTTAAAAAGGACCAATGATAGTACCATATAATCCTCTTTTTTCCTGTTACCCTGCCACAGCACTTGTAAAAGCCTGTGTACTTTATCTGCCCCAGACCTACCATGCATAAAACCTACCTGTTCTTTGCCAATTAGATCATTAATGCAATTTTGTATTCGTAGTGTGAGAATTTGGGCCAGAATTTTACAGTCTGTATTCATAGATACATAGATACATAGACAGTGTCGGCAGATAAGGGCCTATGGCCCACCCAGTCTGCCCATTTGAGCTTGTAAGTTCAGTTTGTTTTCCTAGAAGTCTGTTTCCCCTTACCCCTGACCTCTAGAATTCCTTTATGTCTATCCCATGCATTCTTAAATCCCGTGATTGTTTCAGCCCCCACCACTTCCTCTGGCAGGGTGTTCCACTTGTCCACCACTTCGCTCTGTGAAGAAATTCTTTCTCATGTTTCCTCTGAATCGTCCTCCTCCAACTTCATCCCATGCCCTCTAGTCCTGGAACATCTTTTTCGCTTAAAATAGTGTTTTCCTGCACCCTGTTTCTCCCTGTAAGATACTTGTATGTCTCTATCATCCTCTCTCCTCTCTCCAGGGAGTACATGTTCAGTTCCTTCAACCTGTCTTCATAGGACTTGTGATGCAATCCATGCACCATCTTTGTTGCCCTCCTCTGAACCTCCTCTACCCTGTCTATGTCCCACGTAGGTATGGTCTCCAGAACTGTACACTGTACTCCAGGTGGGGCCTCACTAGTGTCTTGTACAGCGGAATTATGACCTCCCTTTTCCTGCTGGTGATGCCCCTGCCTATACATCCCAGCATCCTATTTGCTTTACCTGATGCCTTGTCACACTGTTTCTACCTTGAGGTCATCAGAGATGACAACCCCAAGATCCCTTTCCTGCTTGGTGCATGCTATATCCTCACCCCCAACTGATATATTGTGCCAGGGTTATTGTGCCCATATGCATTATCTTGCACTTCTTTGCATTGAATTTCAACTGCCAAACCCTTGACCATTCTTCAAGTTTCTGCAGGTCCTTCTCATTCTGTCTACACCCTCTGGTGTGTCTACTTCTTACAGAGCTTTGTGTCATCAGCAACAGTGAAATTCTTGCCTTCTAGATCCTCAAGTAATGTCACTGATGAAGATGTTGAATAGGACTGGTCCCAGCACTGATCCCTGTGGTACCCCACTGGTCAAGTCTTCCTCTGTGGAGTGACAGCCATTTACCGCCACCCTCTGTGTCCTGCCACCCAGCCAGTTACCTCACCCACCACACTACTGTCCTGCCCACACCCATATTCCCAGTTTGTGTAATAGTCTTCTATGTGGCACAGTGTCAAAGGCCTTGCTGAAGTCCAGATAGGCCATGTCCACTGCCCTCCCCTGATCCACCTCCCTAGTCACCCAGTCAAAAAATTCAATGAGATTGGTCTGACATGACCTCCCCCTGGTGAAACCATGCTGCCTTGGGTCCTGTAGTCCATTGACAACCAGATGTTCCACCAATCTCTCCTTCAGTAGTTCTTCCATGATCTTCCCCACTACCGAGGTGAGGCTGACTGGTCTGTAGTTCCCGCTTCCTCTTTGTTCCCGCTTTTGTATAAGGGGACTACATCTGCTGTCCTCCAGTCTTTGGGTACCTCCCCTGTTTCCAGTGATTGGCTAAACAGGATAGCCAGAGGTTCAGCCACCACCTCTCTTAGTTCTTTAAGGACCCTGGGGTGCACCCCATCCGGCCCCATTGCTTTGTCAACTCTTATTACTTCCAGTTCCTTCAGGACCCTTTCTCGTGTAAAGGGACTTGTGTCCATTTCTGCACCATTCTCACCCCTTGTACTCCCTTCAGACCCATTACCCCTCTTCCTCAGTAAAGACTGAGCAGAAATACCTGTTCAATATGTCAGCTTTACTGTTGTCATCCTCCACGCGACTCCCATCCTCCCCCTTCAGTCTCACTATCCCTCCCTTTGTCTTTCTTTTTTCACTTATGTACCTGTAAAAGGTTTTGTCCCCTTTAACCACTGATTTTGCAATGTGTTATTCTGTCTGAGCTTTGGCTTCCCTTACTGACTTCCCTGCCTCCCTTTGTTTCTCCTGGTACTTCTCCCTATCCCCTTCTGCCTGTGTCTTTTTGTATTGCCTGAATGCAATCTTTTTGGCTTTCACTTTCTTGCTACCTCTTTGGAAAACCATAATGGTCTCCTTCCTTTCCTCTTGCTAACCTGCTTAATGCATAATTCTGTTGTTCTTATAATCCCTTTTAAATACTGCCCACTGTTCCTCAACCCCTGATTCCTGTCCCATTCCCTTAATGCCTCTTTCAAGTATCTCCCATTTTCCCAAAGTCTGCCCCCTAAAATCCAGGATACATGTTTTGTGTGGTTTGGTTCTGCTCTTTCTGTGATTTCAAACCACAATGACTGGTGGTCACTGTTACCCAGGTGCTCCCCCACTGTTACCCCCATCACACTGTCCCTGTTTGTGAGCAGAAGGTCAAGTATTGCCTTCTGCCGAGTTGGTTCCATGACCAGTTGCTTGAGGAAGGCACCCTGAAGGGATCCCAGGATAAATCTGCTCCTAGTTGATGCTGCTGCTGGGATGCTCCAGTCCACGTCTGGAATATTGAAGTCTCCAACCAGTACTACCTCACCCTTGTCTGCCATCATTTGGATGGCTAGCATCAGCTCCCTATCTGTTTCTTTCTCCTGGGCTGGTGGTCTATAGACCACACCTGTGCGTATGGCTGGCCCCATTTTCCTTTCCAGCTTAACCCACAGTATCTTTCCCCCATTTTGTTCCTCCTGGATCTGTGTGGCCCTTATGTCATTTTTCACATACAGTGCCACTCCTCCTCCCTTCCTGCCTGCTTAGGGTTACCACCTTTTAGGAAGCCCAAAGTGGGACATTTCTTACTGAAACATGATTTTTTGCAGGACAATGTGCAACTTCGACCAATGCATTGGACTTGTTTTCACTAAATAATCAGAATTAAGACTATATGTGATAGATTTTTTAGTTGTTTCTAGTGTTTCTTGTCATTTTAAGGTATTTTAGCTAAGGTATTATAGATTTTTGCAACATTTAGAAGAAAGTCAGAAAATGTTTTTCCCACTATAATGTCAGGACATTTAGTATTTTTCATGTTTTTTTGCAGGACACAGCTGCCCAAATCAGAACTGTCCTGCAAAAATCAGGACAGGTGGTAACCCTATGCCTGCTTTGTCTCTTCTGAATATGTTGTAGCCAGGTATGGCCATCTCCCAGTCATGGTTATCGTTACACCAGGTTTCAGTGATGGCTACAATGTCCAGGTCTGACTGTACCATGACAGCCTCCATCTTGTTGCTAAGGCTCCTGGCATTTGCACACATGGCTTTCCATGATTTGACCTCCCTAGACTGCTTCACTGTTCTACTCCAGCCCCTTCCTTGGTTGTCATTTATCCCTGGTTCTCCTTGCTGTCTGCCCTTTGGCTGAATTTTGCCCCTTTTCTGCTTATCCACCTTTTGGACACTAATCGCCATCTTTTGCACATTGCTTTGCAGAGATAGCCACTCCTCTGGTTCACTGGTTCCACTGCTAGCTGTGGGGGGTGAGCAAATAGGTACCTTCCTTGCTGGCCTGCCACCCCCCTTTGCTAGTTTAAATACTTGTCAATGTAGCATTTAAACTTATCATTGAGTGCTTGGATTCCCCTCCAGGATGGATGCAGGCCGTCAGGCTTGAACAAACCTCCATCCCTCCAGGTGGGTCCCCAATCACCAATGAATCCAAACCCTTCCTCACAGCACCAGTTCTTCAACCATGAGTTAAAGTTCCTGGTGCATGCACTCCTATGCTCTCCCTTGCCTCTCACAGGTAGTACTTCTGAGAAAGTGACAGAAGTAGCTACTTGCTTAAGACCCCTCCCCAGTTTCCTAAACTCTTCCTGAACTTCCTTTGGATCCCCATTTGCCAAGTCATTAGTACCTAGGTGGATAATGACATCCAGCTCACCCTCCCGTCTTGCCTTCCCAGTGATCCCCAGTATCTTCCTTCCATCCCTCCATGCCGTGGCACCTGGTAGGCACCTCACCTCCCCTCCCTGTCCTCCCCCTCCTGTGTTCCTAGCTGGATCCCTCTTATGATGGAGTCCCCCACCAGGATTCACTCCTCCTCCTCTGGGGTCCACTGCTTTCCCACTGAGGTCACCTCCTTGGCTAACCTCCACATCCTTTCCTTCCACTTCTCTGGGTACTCTATTTGGTTGTCCTCATTTGCCAGTGTGGCATATGAGTTCTTGAGAGGAATAGGATCTGGGATGTGCCTCTGCCTGACTGCTCTAACTCTCCCTCAGCCCACTGTCATCCAAGTGCTCCTCGTTCTCGGCATCCTTTGAGGCAGCTGCATTGGACTGGGTGGTCCCTGGATAGGGGTGATGGTACTCCTGACCCAGTTTACTCTCGCCTGAGTCTGGTTACCTCATCCCACAGTCCAGAGAGATGCATGCAGATAGGGCAGCACCTCAGTGTCCAGAAGGTCTTCCTGAATATGGCTGCCCCACAGCCACTGCATTGCACCACTCCCCACATTATACTGCAATTCCACTACTTGTCTGCTACTGAAACTCTCTTAGTTCTCTTTTTATTAATTTACAGTACTGAAAATCCTGTAACTGATCCTCAGATATTTTTTTTTTAAGGAAAGAGAAACCAATAAATAAATAAATGAGTCAAAACACTTGTAGTGCTGAGGGTGGGCTTCTTCCCCCTTATGCCCCTCCTACTTCACACCTCTTACTATACCCTGTGTTTAGCTCCTGTCAATCAGATTTATCAGGGCATATAATTAAGAGTTGGGGGAAGAGGAGGGAGCCCCTCCTCCAGTTATCACGTAGCTGAGGTCAGAGGCCAGACAATTAACACCCTTCACCCAGCTACAGGACAGTCAGACAAGCCAAGATAAAATTTGCAGCAATTAAAGACAGCACAGAATTACACCACCACTATGTTTTAAATTTTCAACAGCCCAAAAACAATTATAAGTAAAGACAACAAAGAAAGAAATTATAGTGTCACTACAAGCCCGCAATCTAAATTTAAAAGAAAAATACCAGTTACCAGTTACTCTAAAGCACTGAATTGAATATGTTTCCTTCCTTCTCCTTCTATCTTCTCAGTAGGGAGATAGGTCGATAGCTGGCACAGTTAAGGGGATCTTTATTTTTTTAATGTATAAGAATGATTAAGGCCTGAGTGAGAGTAGATAGGAGGGTTTTGTGTTCCCAAGCTTCTCTGTACATAGACATATGTTGGGAAATCTTAGGTTTGAGGAGTGTAAAGAGTTCCCCAGGGATCCCCTCTAGACCTGGAGCCTTCCCTGCGGGTAAACGTTCAATGGGCTGAGAAAGTTCATCCATAGAAATGGTTTTGATTAAGTGAGCCTGCATTGAGTGGGAGATCTTATTGGAAAGGTTCATTTTTAGAACGGGGCTAACCTCCCATGTGTTACTATTGTTGTGACTGTATAATTCAGCAAAGAATTCTTTAAAGGCCTGTTAATGTCTGTATTTTTTATTGAGTATCATTTCATTCCATCTTTGATACCAGGGACTGAATTTTGGGCCTTCATTTTTTTGAGTCGGCAAGCAAGCAATTTTCTGGCCTTTTTCCCCTGATTTCCAATAGCTCTGCTTTGTTCTGAATAGTGTATATTCTGCCTGGGTTAAGAGCATCGTATTGATTTCATATTTCAGTAAAGTAACTTTATACAACAGAGTCTTATCAAGAGATCTAGACTGTTTAAGATCATGCTCAAGCACTAATAGAGTAGCTGGTAGCTTGTTTCTTGGTCAGTAGTTAGCTCTTTCCCTCTCTTTAACTGCTGAGAAGCCTATAATTCTTCCCTTTATGTAGGCCTTGTAGGCTTCCCACAGACATGCACATGAAACTTCCCTGTTATCATTTAGATCAAAATAGTCAGTTGTTTCCTTGATAACCCATTTTGAAAACTCTTTGTTTTTATGTTTGCTGTATTTTAATAATTTTATAAGTGTAAGTGTGATTATACTTTGTTATTTTATTGATGCTTTTGAATATGTGTTAATTTATTGTATGACGCCCAGAGCCTCCGGGAATGGGCATCTTCAAATAAACATTTTACTTACTTACTTACTTACTTATGTTGATTGTGCGCATGTGCAAGGAACATGTTGTGGCAGCTTGCTGCAGAAGCAGGCTGTGGAGGTGTGGCACTGTTGTGGCCAATGCCTCCATTGCCTTTGGAGGCTTGGCTTGTGTACCCCAATGGGGTGGCATGCTGCAGCTGACACTAGTTCAGCCAGTGTGCAACCACCTTGAAACACTTTAGCTGCTGCAATCAGGGGCCGCCTCGTCATTGCAGCATCATCCATTGCAATCAGGAAGCAACCCCTCATTGCAGGGCTTGCCGATGGGTGCCCAATCCCCATTGGCTTCAGTCCTCCCTTCTCCTTGCCTACGGGGGTGCCTGTTCCCCATTGGCATAAGTCCCTCCCACTTTTGTTCTGTGCGGAGGGGGGTGCCCAATCCCCCTCAGCTCTTGCGCCCCCTTCCGTATGTGCCGATGGGGGTATCCAATCCCCCATCAGCTACAGATTCCCCCAAACACTCAGGTGGCATGCTGGAAGCACACCCCAGTGTGCCAAATGCCCCATAAAAAGAAAAACCGTCCCGCAATGTTTTTTTTTTTAACCTGTGAAAAAAAGAAAATGGTCCCTCGCAGTCTTCCTGCCCTCTTCCCAACTTGCGCCAAGTCTCTGCATGCCCTTCCTCCCTACACCCCCCTCACCCCAACTTACCTCAGGAGCCCAGCATGATAATCTTTGGTAGACTGGGAACACGTCTGCACTCTTCAAAACTGACCGCGAACTGAGGAAGTGCTGGTAAGCTGTATAATGGCATAAATAGAGTTGTTTCAACTTTGGTGCATATCTCAGGCACTTTTGGGAATTTTGTCACCAAATGTTCAACATGGGGTTATTGGGACCCCTCCTCGTGAATTCAACCACTGTCATTGCGTTATTCAGTCCCAAAAGGTGATTTTGCGGTCACTGCGTGGAATCACCTTTCAGGACCGATTAATGAAATGACAGTGCCAGTGTTCATGAGGTGGGCTCTCAAGAAGCCTATATTGCAAATTTGGTGGCAAAATAAAACAGGCTGTTGTAATAAGAGCAATGCTATACAGTTGCTACACACGCCGTGACTTCTCAAATTTGCAATATTTTCCCTCCAGATTTTCAACACTGACATTTTTCTGCACTTCCTTATGAGCAGTACAGCTGTCATTTTTCATATCCTGGCTGAAATGTGTTTTCGCACTTGCAGCGCAGAATAGCACGGTCGCTGTGGCAAATCAGTGTTCGAGACACATTAAGTAAATGACAGTGACACTGTTCATGAGCAGAGGTCCTCAAATGCCTATGTTGAAAATTTGGCGATGACAGTCCATCAAATGATTATTTTACAAGTGTGCATTGTGCAGTTTCCACACACCCTTGTAACTCACAGATTTGTAATATTGTCACACCAGATGTTCACACTGGCATTTTTTCACACCTCTTTATGAACAGTACAGCTGCCATTTTTCACATCCTGATTGAAATGTGTTTTTGCACTTCCAGCGCAGAATAGCATGGTTGCTGTGGGAAATCAGTGTTCGGGACAGATTAAGAAAATGACAGTGACACTGTTCATGAGCAGAGGTCCTAAAATCCCTATGTTGAAAATTTGCTGACGAAAGTCCACAAAATGACTGTGTTACAAGCGTGCGTTGAATTGTTTCCACGCACCCTTGTAACTTCACTAATTTGTAATATTTTCACATCACATTTTCAACACTGGCATTTTTTCATACCTCCTTATGAACAGCACAGCTGTCATTTTTCACATCCTGGCCAAAATGTGTTTTCGCGCTTCTGGAATAGAATAGTGCAGTTGCTTTGGGAAATCAGTGTTTGGGACAGATTAAGATAGAGGGAGTGAGAGGGGCGAGTGACCGAGCTCAACTGAGCTCTGTCATGACTGCTGCATATTTCTTTGTGGGCAGAAAAAGGCGCCAACGCAGGCAGGAGCCCAGCACAAAGGGCAGCCTGCAGCGCTGGGAGAAACAGAACAAGCAAATGAGGGAGGGGGTGTTATTGAGATCAACAGAGCTCTGTCAGGACTGCTGCGGATTTCTTTGTGGGCAGAAAAAGGTGTCAATGCAGGCAGGGGCCCAGTACAAAAGGGCAGCCTGTAGCGGTGGGAGAAACAGAACTAGCAAGTGAGAGAGGGGGAGTGAGCGAGCTCAACGGAGCTCTATCAGGACTGCTGCAGATTTCTTTGTGGGCAGAAAAAGGCATCAACGCAGGCAGAAGCCCAGTACAAAAGGGCAGTCTGCAGTGCTGGGAGAAATGGAATGAGCGACTGAGGGGGGGGAGTGAGCAAGCTCAACAGAGCTCAGTCAGGACTGCTGTGGATTTATTTGTGGGCAGAAAAAGGCCCCAACGGAGGCAGAAGCCCAGTACAAAAGGGCAGCCTGCAGTGCCAGGAGAAACAGAAGGAGCAAGTGAGAGAGGGGTGGTGAACGGCCTCAACGGAGCTGTGTCAGGACAGCTGTGAACTTCTCTGTGGGCAGAAAAAGGCACCAACACAGGCGGGAGCAAGTACAAAAGGGCAGCCTGCAGCACCAGGAAAAGCAGAACTAGTGAGTTAGAGGGGGGAGTGAGCAAGCTTAACGGAGCTGTGCTGGGACTACTGTAGATTTCATTGTGGGCAGAAAAAGGCACCATTGCAAGTAGGAACTCAGTACAAAAGGGCAGCCTGCAGCATTGGGAGAAATAGAATGAGCAAGTGAGAGAGGGGGAGTGAGCGAGCTCATTGAAGCTCTGCTGGGACTTTAGAGTTGCCCACCCTCCCGCTCATTGTCCTCTGTGGTCCTATATTACAGCAGGGTCTCTGGAGTGGAGACAAAGCAATGACTGGATACTTTTAGGATTGCTGTAATAATACAGATTAAATTGTTTTGTTTACTTCTCTGAGCTAAGTAGTAAGAAAAGGGGGCGAAAAGGGTGGAAGGTGGTTATTCTTAATGCTAGGAGCCTTGGGAGGAAAACTGCAGAGTTACAGGTTCTCATGGCAGAGGGAGAGGTGGACATTGCAGCTGTCATGGAAACATGGGCCACCCAATACAATGACTGGGACCTGTCTGTACCAGGGTACAGGTAATTTCGTAGGGACAGGGTGATTGGGAAAGGAGGGGGGGTGGCGCTATATGTGAAGGAAGGACTGAAGTGTGTAAGGGAGGAAGGGGAGGAGGGTAGTACGGAGTCACTTTGGATGCAAATCCAGGATTCCAAGAATAGGATTCTTAGAATGGGAGTGGTGTACAGGCCACCATCTCAGATGGAGGAGTTAGACAGGGAACTAGCGGGACAGATCAGGAGGACCTGCGAGAAGGGTAGTGTGGTGATTGTGGGGGACTTCAGCATGCCAGGAGTGGACTGGAGCACCCCAACAACCAAGAACAGAAGGGAGCAGGTACTGCTGGATGCCTTCCAGGACAGCTTTCTGCTGCAAATGGTCAGTGAACCAACCAGGTTAGGGAATACCCTTGACCTTGTGCTGGCAAATGGGGACTTTGTGAGAGAACTTACAGTGGAGGAACCACTGTCAGGGAGTGACCACCACTCAGTATGGCTCACATTGGATATGGGCAAGGAAGGAGTGGAATCTGGCACAATAGTGCTGGACTTTAGGAGGGCCAACTTTGGGAGGATGGAGAAAGTGGTAAAAGGGTACCTTGCCAGAATTCAACCCAGTATGGACACTAACCAGAGGTGGGAGCTCATAAAGCTGGGGATAGTGGAGGCAACCAAAACCTGCTGCAAAACCCAGAGCAAGAAGGCTAGGGCTAAGAAACCGATCTGGTTGAGCAAGGAGGTAATGGAAAAGGTAAGGAGGAAAAGAGCTGCCTTTAGGAAGTACAAGAAAACAGGGAGAGGGGAGGACAGGGATTAGTACTTGACAGAATCGAAGGAGGTGACAAGGGCAGTAAGGGGAGCCAAAGCATCTATGGAACTCAGGCTGGCACAAGGCATTAAGAACAGGGAGAAGGACTTCTTTAAGTACATCAGGGAGAAAAGGAGCTGTAAGGACCACATAGTAAGGATTAGGAAGGAGGGGGGTTGGGTGGAAGCAGGGTGCGATAAGGCGGAAGCATTAAATGAGTACTTCTGCTCAGTATTTACTAAAGAGAATAGGGGGGTGACACCCAAGGTGGGAGAAATGGCAGAAGCAGGGGGAGAAATGGTGACAGATGGGGAAATCATGGAGAGCAGAGTTTGAGAGGGTTTGAAGGCACTGAGGGTGGACAAGGCACCAGACCCAGATGGCATCCGCCCCTGGGTACTGAAAGAGCTGGCAGAGGTCCTTGCAGGACCTTTGGCAGACCTATTTAATGCCTCGCTACATTCAGGGTGTGTACCTCAGGACTGGAAGATGGCTCATGTGGTGCCCTTCCACAAGAGTGGCCCCAAGGATGAACCGGGAAACTACAGACCAGTGAGCCTCACATCCATCGTGGGTAAGCTAATGGAGACTATCCTGAAGGAGAGGCTGGTGGCCCTCTTAGAGGCCAAAGGACTACAGGACAGTAGACAGCATGGCTTCATATGTGGCAGATCCTGCCAAACCAACCTGGTCGAGTTCTATGACTGGGTAACTAGGCAACTGGACAGGGGCCATGCAGTGGATGTCCTGTATCTGGACTTCAGTAAGGCATTCGACTCAGTGCCACATAGAAAGCTGGGAAGGAAGTTAGTAGGCACAGGGGCGGGTGCAAAGCTGGTGAGATGGGTAGGAAACTGGCTGCAGGGAAGGCAGCAGAGGGTGGTGGTGGGTGGGGAGGTTCTCACACCCAAGGGCAGCGAGGCGGTGTTCCACAGGGCTCAGTGTTGGGACCAGTGTTGTTTGGGATATTCATTACAGACATATCATGGGACGTCAAGAGCAAGATCAGTCTATTTGCTGATGATACCAAGGTAGGCGTGGTGGTGGATGACCTAGGGGGGTGGCAGGGGTTGCAGGATGATCTGGCAAAGCTTGAAACATGGTCAGACACCTGGCAACTGGGCTTTAATGCCAAAGAGTGCAAGGTGCTGCATTTTGGGATGAAGAACCCAAGGAGGAGTTACCAGCTAGGGGGAGTGCAGCTTGCCCAGACAGAGGAGGAGAAGGATCTGGGTGTGCTCACTACAGGGTCAATGAACAACTCGGCACAATGTAGGAAGGCAGCTGCAAAGGCCAACAAAATGCTGGGTTGTATTGCAAGGGGTATATCCTCGAGGAGGGAGGAGGTGATTCTGCCACTATATAGGTCATTAGTTAGACCACACCTGGGTGCAGTACTGGCGTCCGTATCTGAAGAGGGACATTAAGTTACTGGAGGGGGTGCAGCACAGAGCGACAAAGATGATCAAGGGGGGGGGACTTATCATACGAGAGGAGGTTGAAGGAGTTGAACATGTACTCACTGGAGGAGAGGAGAGACGAGTGACATGATGGAAACCTTTAAATACATGAAAGGAATAAACAAGACAGGTACAGAGGGGCTGTTCAAAGTAAGGGAAGGGAGGGACACCAGGGGCCATGATATGAGACTGGAGTGAGGAAGGTTCAGGAGGGAGATGAGGAGACACTTTTTTACAGAAAAGGTGATGGCTGGGTGGAATGCGTTACTTGCTGAAGTGGTATGTAGTAGAACAGTGGACTGCTTCAAACGAGGATGGGACAGGACAAGGGGGAGGGTTAATGAAGGGGAAGGGTGGAAGGGAGGGGCAGCTGCAGAATAAGGGGTGCTAGCTGCACATTCGAGCAGACTTGATATACCTCTGGGCCTTTATCTGCTGGCAAATTTCATATGTTCGTAAGCTATACTGCTGTGATTGTTGTAATAATACATATTTATTTGTTATGCTCATTTCTCTAACTGAGCTGAGTAATACATTTGGTAAAGAAAATCCCTTAAATGACTGTTTTATGAGCATGCATTGCACAGTTGCTACACATGCTCATAACTTCGTGAATCTGCAATATTTTCACTTCAGATTTTCAACACTGGCATTTTCCCACACTTCTTTATGAACAGTACAGCTGTCATTTTTCACATCCTAGTCAAAATGCATTTTCACACTTCCGGTGCAGAATAGCACGGTCGCTGTGGGAAATCTGTGTTTGGGGCACATTAAGAAAACCACGGTGACACTGTTCATGAGCAGAGGTCCTAAAATGCCTATGTTGAAAATTTTGTGATGAAAGTCTATAAAATGACTGTGTTACGAGTGTGCATTGTGCAGTTTCCATGCACCCTTGTAACTTCGCAAATTAGTAATATTTTCATGCCAGATTTTCAACACTGGCATTTTTTCACACCTCCTTATGAACATTACAGCTGTCATTTTTCCCATCTTGGCCAAAATGTGTTTTTATGCTTCCAGTGCAGAATGGCGCAGTCGCTTTGGGAAATCAGTGTTTGGGACAGATTAGGATCGAGCAAGTAAGAGAGGGGGAGTGAGCAAGCTCAACAGAGCTCTGTCGGGACTGCTGCAGATTTCTCTGTGGGCAGAAAAAGGCACCAATGCAGGCAGGAGCCTAGTACAAAAGGACAGCCTGCAGCGCCAGGAGAAACGGAATGAACAAGTGTGAGAGGGGGAGTGAGCAAGCTCAGTGGAGCTCTGTTGGGACTGCTGCAGATTTCTTTGTGGCCAGAAAAAGGTACCAATGGAGGCAGGAGCCAGTACAAAAGGGCAGCCTGCAGCGCTGGGAGAAACAGAATGAGTGAGTGAGAGTGGGGGAGTGAGCGAGCTTAATGGAGCTCTGTTAGGACTGCTGCAGATTTCTTTGTGGGCAGAAAAAGATGTCAACACAGGCAGGAGCCAAGTACAAAAAGGCAGCCTGCAGAGTCGAGAGAAACAGAACGAGTGAGTGAGAGTGGGGGAGTGAGCGAGCTCAATGGAGCTGTGTCAGGAATGCTGCGGATTTCAGTGTGGGCAGAAAAAGGCGCAAATGCAAGCAGGAGCCCAGTACAAAAGGGCAGCCTGCAATGTCAGGAGAAATAGAACGAGCGAGTGAGAGAGGGGGACTGAGCGAGCTCAATGGAGCTCTGCTGGGACTTTAGAGTTGCCCACCATCCCTCCCAGTGTCCTCTGTGGTCATATATTGCAGCAGGGTCTCTGGAGTGGAGACAAAGCAATGATTGGATAATTTAGGATTGCTGTAATAATACAGATTTAGTTGTTCTGTTTCTTTCTCTAACTGAGCTAAGTACTGAGCTATACTGTTATGATTGCTGTAATAATACATATTTATTTGTTCTGTTTATTTCTGTAACTGAGCTGAGTAAAACTTGGAGTGCAATAGGATTTCTAACTGGGCTAAGTGAAATGATATAAGAGCCAAGAACAAAAAGTATGGTAGCTGAGGGGTGAAAAATGGACAATGAGGCTTTAGAATTACTACAGTAATACAGTATCTAACGGATGATATTTGAGACTGAATTTCCCTGGTTGGCAAGGGGTCAGTAGGGGGACTAGTGTGGGGGAAGGAATTTGAGTAAATAGGGGCCTAACGGTTGTAGTAGGGTACAGGACCTGGCAGTAAGAGCCCGTAACATAAGATGGGGGCCAAAATGGGCAGGTGCCACATGTCAATAGGGTGGGCATCTTTGGAAGGGTAGAGGGGTGTACAAGGTGTACGTCTGCCATGATCCTTGACTAGGCTTGGAAAATTGGGGGGGGGTGGATGGTCTGTAGATGACTGGCTAGTTTGAGGGAGGAACTGTGGAGATTAGGGAGGAGTGTAAATGGCAGGGCAGATGAGTATGGTACACATCCTGGGGGATAGGGGATGGCAAAGGGGCCAAGAAAGAATAACTAGGGACTGAAACTGACCCCAGTATCAGAGGCAGTAGCAAAAGAGAGAAGAAGGGAAGGGTGCCTGAGGTGAGGGTGGGGGGCCTCCTGATGGGGGAGGAAGAGACCACGAGGAGTACCAGGGAAAGAGCAGATGGCTGCAGGTAGGGAGGGACCAGGGGTGCCATGGAGGGGAACAAGTAGGAGGGGGGAACCAATTGGGGAAAGAGATTTAGGACAGATATCGAATACGAATGAATATGAACCTCTGCTATGGGACAGAGAGGGGGAGCAGGAACAAACTGAAGGGGGGAGGACAAGCGGGGCATGAGAGGGATGACAACAGGTAGGGGAAGAGATAGCGAGGACAAAAGGGTAGAAGGGGCTAGTAAGGAAGGAGGAGGTGGTGACTGAAGGAGAGAAGGTTACAGGAAGGGGAAGGATGAGCGGGGCATCACTATCGGGGTAGAAGGGAATGGGGTCTCTAAATTGACAACAGTGGGGATAGGGGAGGTGTTGGAAATCAGCAGGGAAGGAGGAGAGGTCGATATGGGAAGCCCCGTAGGAAGTAATCAGGCTGGGAAGGGGTTCGAGGGAGCTGGGACGAATAAGACAAAGAAAAGGGGTGAGGCGGAAGTAGGAATACAAACATAGAAGTCATAGAGGGTGCAGTTGGCGGGGGTAAGGGACAGGGAAGAATGAATACTGGGGTGATGGAAGAGGCATTAGAAGGGACAGGGGGTAAGGGCGGGGTACTCATCCTGGGGGATTCTATGCTGAAATGGGTGAGATGGGGCAGAAAGGGGGAAGGCACAGCAATATTTGGGTTGAAGTTGTCTCCAGGTTGACTGCAGGAGGGGCAGGACAATCACTGCTGAAACGGGCAGCAAGGGGGAGGAAGAAACCTCATTTTATTTTATTTATTTATTTATTTATTTGTATGTCAGTTTACAACCTTTGAGCCAGAGGCTCATTTCCAAAGGTACCTCATCACAAAGAGGACAAATACATTACAACATTTAGTTACATCATTGTGGTTACAAGTTTGGCAATCACATGCAGTTATTTCTTTGTTACATCATTTAGGTTACTGGTTTGGCATTCACAAGCTTTTACAGTTATTTGGGTACAGAATAACAGATTCAACATACATTGGTATAAGCAGTAGGGTGCAGAGACTGCAGGAGGTAAAGAAAAAAAAGATTCAGAGGGCTATGTGGCATGGTCGGAGATTGGTTTGAGTGAGGAGCCACTCAGTGAGTTTTGTCAGTTTTGCAACATTTATTGTTGCATGTGGATACAAACAACTTGGCGGAGGACACTGTGGAACTGGTGAGGGGGAGGTTTAAGTATTTGAGCAGGCAGTGTGAGGGGGTGGGGAAGTCGGTGGCATTCTTGGAGGCACTGCTGGTACCATGTGCAAGCATGGTGAGGAATTGTAGGCTTGAGGAGTTTGAGTGGCTGAGGGATCAGTGCCACACAAAACATTATGGGTTAGTGACTAACTGGGGTAGGGGCTGGGGGGAAATGGTGACTTGCATGTGAGGGCAGGGTACACTGGAGCAGAAAGGGGAAGGGAGTGTTAAAGGCAGCATTGCTGCTGAGCCACTGGCACTGAGGGTTGGGGCACTGGACGCCACACCTCGCGCCACGCTGGCGACCCAGATTCGAACACAAGCCTGGGCCGCCAGGGGTTGGCAAGGGAGGGATAGGACTGAGCATCTGGAGGACTGCTGTCCTATCCTGGGGCGGGATCCAGGGACCCAACGCTCTGAAGTGGCCCCTGGTGATGACCGAGGGTGCTACTACAGCGGTGTAGCAAAGGGTGGCAGAGTGTGGTGGACATTTCCATGCTGTGCCAAAGCATCATTGCATGCCCGCACTCCGCAAAGGGGAGAAAAGTGGAAAATGGGCTACAGTCAGGCAGAATGAGCTTCTGACCCCCCGCCCACCCTGAATGGTGCCTCCTCAAACGGATCCTGCTCTGGTGGGTCAATCTGGGATGTTCCTCACCACCCCACCACGGGGGTAATCCATGGAAGAGAACAGCTCAGCCTGTTGTCGGCGGATGGGTTATGGGGGTCAGTTGGGATGACAAAGCCGACCGTAGCCCAGTGAGAAAATATGTACAAAAAAAAAAGGCAGGATTAGAGGGGCATATCTCTACTAAGGTGGATTTAAACAAATGGGGGGGTCAAAAGATTGAGGTTGGTAGAAAGGTCCAGAAAGGGGAACCTGATGAGATCACTGCCCTAGATATAGGTAAATGCAGAGGCATACTAACCCTGGAAGGGGCAGGCAGAGTGGTGAGAGTAATACAGATGGCACCACCACCCAGTAAGAATAAAGAGGAGAATGGGTGCGGACTACCTGGAGGAGGGACACAGGCCAAGGAGGAGAAGAGTGAGAAGAAGGAAGGGTATGGGTGGAAGGTGGTCTGACTAAATGGATAGAGAACTGGTTACAGGGGAGGGTGCAGAGGGTGGTGGTGGTGGGGTCGCTCTCAGCACCCAGAGCAGTGACAAGCGGGGTGCTGCAGGGCTCAATGCTTGGCTCAATACTATTTGGGCTCTTTATCTCTGATATAGCACATGGAGTAGGGAGCAGGGTTAGTCTCTTCGCACATTATACCAAATCAAAAGCAAATAGTTATAGTAGCAAAGCTACGCCCTCCACTCACATACATACACACTCCCTGAAAAGCTGCTTAAAAGCCTGCAATTCATTCAAATCAATTCCATTTTCTTACTTACTTGGGGTTCAATGCCAACAAGTGTAAAATCATTTACCTAGGGCATAGGAACCCCAATGCTGTGTATAGGATGGGGAGAGGTATTGATACTCACTAGACATGAAAGGGTCCTTGAGGTTATTACATCAGAGGACCGCAAGATGGCAGTACAGTGTGACAAGGCTATGGGCAGGGCAAATTGGATTCTGTGGTGCATAAGGAGTGACATCTCCAGTAGGAGGAGGAGGGATGTTGTGCTGCCATTGTATCGCTCCCTGCTATACCCCCAGCTGGAGTACTGTATCCAAGTTTAGAGTTCACACTTCAGAAAGGACATAAGGTGGAGGTTTTCCAGGGGACGGCAACTAAAATGGTTTAGAATTTTCACAAGAATCCCTACAAGGAAAGGCTGAAGAATCTCAACATGTGCACTCTGGAAGAGAGGAGGGTGAGAGGTGACATGATCAAGACCTACAAAGTACTTCACAGGGGTAAAGAGGGCACAGTTGGGGAGTTTCCTTCAAGTGAGGATGAGCACCCAAACCAAGGGAAATACAATGAAGCTGGGGGGGTGGCATTCAGGATAGAAGTGATGAAATATTTCTTTACCAAAAGGGTGGCATACGCCTTGAACAGACCGCCAGGAGAAGTGGCGGGAGCTAAAATGGTAGGGGGCATGAAGCATGCCTGGAATAAATATAGGGGTATATTAGAAAAAGAGGAAGGAGGGGTCAACAGAGATCAATAGGGCTATGGAAGTGGAGTAGGTTCAAGTTCATTGCAGGAAAAATCCATTAAGCAAGCTCATTCATAAGGAGGTCCTGATGGATGCAGGCAGAATAAGACATGCAGTAACATATACAGGCAGGAGTTACAATTAGGTAGAGAACACTTGGCAGACTAGGTGGGCTGAGTGGTCCTTTTCTGCTGACAAATTCTATGTTTCTATGGCACCATGTGTTAATTCAGGAGCAGTGTTTATTTAAAGTTGGGCCTACCATACATCCAGATGTAAGGTATAGTAAATTACCGAATTAGATGCAACCCACTTACAGTACTGTAAATGCCTGTAGTGGAACACAACCCTGTCTCGAATAGCCCCCTAAGTCCTCACTGGGTTCCATGGACGACTGGGCAATGGTACAACTGAACAACTGTGTTTATATAATGATGCATGTAACTCAATGTATGTATGTATCTCACCTGTATGTAACCTCTGTTTAAAACCGCACTTAATTGTTGTCTCTCCCCCCCCGAGACGAGGTACCTTTGTAAATGAGTCTCTGACTCAAAGGTTGTAAAACCGATTATTTTAATAAATAAATAAAAATAAAGTGCAATAAACAGAACCCCAGTGCTTCAAGAAGCCGTTGCTCTTCAGAAGGCTGCTTAAAGAGCTGGGGTTCTATTTGCAGTGTCCACACCAGTATGCTGATGTTAAAGTCAACATGGCATCTGAATGAGTACTTGATTCTTGCTCACTCCATTTCTTCCCCACTTCAAAACCTGCTTGCCCTCAGTTAGTTTTGGGCTGGCAGTGCCTCGCCTGTGTTGGAAGGTGACCAGTAAGTGGCACTGAAAGATGTCAGACTTCACAGACTGCGCAGGCAGCTGCTCATGGACAGACATGAAGCAATTCTACTGGGGGTAGGAGAAAGTAAGCTGTTGATTAACTAGAATCTGCAGCTTATCTATCAGGTAGGGAAATGGGCAGACAAGGTGGGCCAAGCAGTCCTTATCTGCTGTCAAATTCTATGTTTCTGTGTTTCTCACCCACCATCTTGCCAAGAAGAAGGCTGTAGCTGTGGCCACTGATGACTGTTGGGGTGTGGGGATGGGGGGACCAAAGGGGACAGACATAAGGAGATAAAATCATAACAAAAATTGTGAGACCTTCACCAGCTTTCCAAAATGCTTTCCAGTAAAAGAACACTCTATGAAGTTTTTCAAATGGCAACACAATCTGGTGTGCCCGCTCTCTGCCGTCTGACACCAGGCATCAACCAGCATAAAACTGCCTAAAGAAGGCAGTGTGGTCATGTGGTTACTGAAATACTGGAGATTACATATTTATAAGAATAAAAGAATATCACATAGAAGCTGGCACATTTGCCTATAGCAGCTGTCTCCTGCTTCTCAGTAGTTATGTTTATACCCTTGAGGTACTTGAATGTTTCAATTACATCCCCTCTTTTCCTCTTCTCTTCCAGTAAGTACATATTGAGGTCTCTTAATTTCTCCTCATAAGTCTTGTGTTGCAAGCTCTGTACCATCTCATTCACCCTTCTTTGGACCATCTCCAGCCTGTTAATATCCTTACAAAGGTGCAACCTCCAGAACTGCACACAGTACTCCATGTGAAGCCTGACCATGGTTTTATATAATGGCATCACTACCTCCCTCCTTAAGCTGGTAATACCCCTGCCTATGCACCCCAGCATGTCACTAGCCCTCCCAGCTGTCTTACCACTTTGACATTTTCAGGTTGTCTGAAATAAGAACCACCAGGTCCCTTTCCTTCTTTGTGACTGTCAGCAGCTCCCTTCCCCTCCCCATCCTGTACCTTTCCCCAGGGTTTCAGTGTCCCAGGTGCACAATTTTGCACTTTTTTGAATTGAACTTCAGTTGCCAGTCTGCAGACCATTTCTCAAGCTTCCCCAGGTCTCTCCTCATTTTCTCCACCCCTCTGGGGTATCCACAGTGTTACACATCTTGGTGTCATCTGCAAACAGGCAGACCTTTCCCTTCAGCCCTTCTGCAATGTCACTAATGAAGACATTGAACAGGACTGGCCACAGGACCACTCCCTGCAGCACTCCACTGGTCACCCCCTCTCCCCAGACTGCACCTCATTTACTACCACTCTCTGCTTCCTGTCTGTTATCCAGTTTCTAACCCAGTTTATTACCCATTCCTCCATGCCCAACCTACTCAACTAGTTTATCAGCCTCCTATGTGGGGGGACAGTGTCAAAGGCTTTGCTTACATCAAGTTAAGTATTGTTCACTGCCCCACCCTGATTTACTTACTTTGTCACTCAGTCAAAGGGATCAACCAGATTTGTCTGACATGACCTCCCCACTGTGAATCCATGTTGCCTATGGTCCTGGCCTCCAATGGCTTCTAGATGCCCCACTATTCTTTCTTTAACCAATGTTCCCATGATCTTCCCCAATCCCCACTACTGAAGTGAGGCTGACCAGCCTATAGTTCCCTGCCTCCTCCCTACTGCTGGATTTGTATAGAGGGACCACATGTGCCCTCCTCCAATTCTCTGGTACCACTACTGTGTTGAATGACTCAGTCAACATGGATGCCAGAGGTACTGCTATTTCCCTTCACAGTTCTTTTAATATCCTTGGGTGTATGCCATCTGGTCCCATTGCTTTGTCCACCTTCAATTTACTCACCTTCTGCAGGATTCTTCTGCCTGTGAATGGACTATTGTCCACCTCTTCATGCCTTTGCAACTGCTGTACTGCTGTGGCCCTTGCCCCTCCCCCTCTTCTGTGAATACTGAACAGAAAGACACAGTGGATGTCTTGGGGGGGCACATAACTGTTCTCAGGCATGGTACTTTCACTTGCAAATACCTAAATAGCACATATAAGCAATCAACATTCAGCATTGACAAATGCTTGTTTAAAAGAGAGACATTGAATCTCCATCTGAACTGCTTTGATTTGCCGTCACTCAAAACCAATTGCATATCAACTAGAGCATGGCCCGACAGTACTATGGAATCTATGTTTGCATCCAACACAGAAACAGCTAACTCAGATGAGATAAACAGAAAATCTATTCTGCAGAAACTCAAATGCCTATTAGAGTAAAAGGTAACATATTTATCTTGAGGATGTACTAGCCTCCAAAAATCAACCAGGCCTAACATTTTAATAACATTTTGCAGAACAAAGGTAGCTTTAGTAACTGAGATGTGCTGCCCAGGGGTGGTTCCATCTAATAGCGGATCTAATATCACAATAAATTCCCCATCTAAGATTATTTTGTGATCTGGAAAATTGCTGAGCAAAGCTGTGATCTGGGGAAAAAACTCGCTTTGCCTTGTATTAGGAGCATAGACATTACAAAATACAATCTCATTACCATTCAGTGAACTAGAGAGTATCTGGTATCTGCCCTCAGGATCAGCAATGTGGCATGACTGAATAAAGTTGACACCCTTTCTAATCAGAATGGCTGCAGCACAACATTTATTATTTAAATAGCTATAATGTTCTTGCAAAACCCAGGACCTGGCAAGTTTGGCTGATTCACCCCCATCTAAACGGGTTTCTTGTAGGAAGCCAAAATCAACCTGTTTTTGTTTAAATATGACAACATTTTCTTATGCTTAATGGGCATAGCTATTCTTTTAACATTCCATGAGACAAATTTATGAGGAAACATCATGAATGTGGCAATAAAAAAATATTTGTTCACTATGAATGAGGTAGTAAGCTCTCAGTGTACTTAGATGCATTTAGTTAGACATGAGTGGTACTTTAAAAAGAGTGTCTAAAGTTGTTATGTGATTTACACACTGTAGATGGTGCAATAACTTTGCAGTACAAATCAATAGAAAATCTGCAATGTCAAAATTGTAAAGACTGTGAAGTAATCCATATATACCAGTAGTATTTTGAAAAACAGTAACCTAAAAACAAAGGAGAACCAAAAAGCAAAAAAAAAACCTACCAACAGTAGGCCACCTTAGTTCTACTGTAAGACCTCAAGTCCACAGAACTTAATTAAGTTCAAGGTGGTAGAGTCATAAAAAAACAAGAGCACTGATGTCCAATGCCAGGTAACTTCTGCCAATAAGACAGGATTTTATAATGCTCTTAAATTATAAACAAGTAGGGCTAAAAGCAAATCATCTACCCCATCTTTCAGATTAGACGTTAAACTGTGGTCCCATCTGCCTGTTCTGGTGGTAGTTCAGGTAGATGTTAAATATCTCATGGCACTTTAGAAAAGAGTAGGGGAATTTTTATTGTAAAAAAGGACTACAGTACAAAATAAACAGAAAGCAATCAATCAAGCAATACAAAAAGGAAACGTTATCATAAACAGAAAAGGAGCATTAAACATCATCCAACCAATGTGCACAATTAATCCACAGTTGATTCCCTCCCATTAAACCAAAGCATTTACAATCCCTATATTTAACATCCTGCAATGTATTAATCACATTACTAAGAATAACATCAAAAAGTATTTGACGTTGCTGAGTCATCCACATACATCTAGATTGCCAGATATAATAACGTAAAACAGAAAAACCAAGAAATAAAGTATCAATATGATAATTCACCCATTCACCCTTATGAACCTCTTACAATAATATACAGTAGGATAGTACAGAAAATAAAGGTTCTCCCCATCGCAATGCCAAAAAATTCCAAAAGTTATGTGTGTAAGGACAGTCCAAAAAAAGTGAGCTTGGATTTCCAATACAGGTATACAATAAGCCCTAGAACAATATCTATCACTAATTTGTTTATGTTTATTATTATCACCAACAGGTAACCTACCATAACTACCCAACCAAACACTGTCCCATACAAAGTCAGGCAATCGTTTGTTAGAAAGAAATGTGGTGATTCTGTTAACCTGTGCCATAGGACAATCTGGAAAAACAACATCCTCCTTAAAGTCAAAAAATAGAACAATTTTTTTCCTATCTAGAGTTTTCAAATGAGAAACAGTCAAACCCCATTCCACTAAATTGTTAAAGGCTTTCAAGCTACACTGTGGGGGACCTGTAAGTTTAGATAAATGAGCAGAATTACCAGCTTTCCAAAGAGGTAATCCACTAGAGAACCAAGACCGCACAAAAGGATACCAAAACTTAACTCCAGGCCTTAGAAGCGGGTTAAAATTGTAGGATATAAACATGCAAACATAAAAGGCTATCGGATGAATCATCCCAACACCACCCTCTTTAATACTTCTATAGGCATAACCTCGCTTTATTGGGTTTAATCGACTACCCCAAAATGCTTTAAAGAAAACACTAAACAAAGATGTATATAATGAAAATGGGGGCAGAAACACATAACTAATATACAAAAAAATAGGAACCAACAAAGTTTTGATCAACAAAACCCTCTTTCATTTGGCAAACTGCCTCCCCTTCCACCGTGCAACCAATCCTGTCACCCTAACAAGGCCATTATGCAATTAACATACGACATATCCTCAAAACCAAAGCTTACCCCCAAAATGGAGATATGCTCTTTACATACACCAATACCTGCAATACAACCACCATCTGGCATAGGGGTATTCCCAAAAGGGTACCTTTACTTTTAGTAAAATTACACTTAGGACCTGAACTAGAAGAAAATAAAGACAAAACATCTGTAACATACTGACCCTCAGAAATATGAGAAAGAAAAACAACTAAATCATCAGCATAGGCCAGAATCTTAATAGGTGGAACATTAGAACCAATCTGAAGACCTGAAAAATGGGAATGAGTAACTATCAATCTAATCAAAATGTCTATAGAGAAAACATACAAAAGTGACTAAGTGGGAACCCTGCCTCACCCCTCATTTTACTAAGATAGGATTACCAATCCAGCCATTAATGTTAGGAATAATTGCAGCCTTCAAATACACAATACGGATCCAACCTACAAAAGTGTCAGGAATACCATAAGCAGACAACACAGAGAATAAAAAATCATGCAAAATCTGATCAAAAGCTTTCTCTTGATCAAGGCCTAAACCAAAACCTTCCAAATTCCCAAGTTGAGCAACATGGAAAATTTCTCTCAAAACTATCAAATTGTCATATTGTGATCGACCAGGAATGGAACAAGTCTGTTCCGAGCTGATCAATCCATCAGCTACCGTAGACAGTCTATTAAGTAAAATTTTATTTAAAATTTTGAAATCCGTATTCAACAAACTAAGAGTTCTCCAATTTTTCAAGTCTTCTTTAAGACCTTTTTTATGCAACAAAATAACCAAAGCTTGATACATAGATGCAGACAGAGATGAATTACTAAGCATATCATTAATTACATGTACCAAGACCAGAGCAAGATCTTCCTTAAAACTCTGATAAAAGACTGCTCTTAACCCATCAAGCCCAGGTGCAGAATCAGCATTCAAAGAGGAGATAGCAAGTAAAACTTCATCGATCGAGACATCACATAGTAAATGTAATTTGTCTGAATCAGAAACCTGAGGCAAATTAAGTCTATAAAATCAATTGCTGAAGTATTGAGTGCCAAGTCTTTTTGAAAAAGAGACTTCAAATACCAATCTACTACCTCTAACAGTTCCTGAGGGGAAGAAACCAAAGACTCCATTGACGTCTCTAATTGTGTAATCAACCTATGACCAATCCTATCACTGCAATCATGAAAGGGATCTAGAGCACCTTTATGCAATTTTAAGCCAAAACGGTGTTCATGCTCTAAAGATTTAGCTCTGTTATACTGAAAATCAAACATCTTATTCTTTACACATCTGATGTGGTCACTGTAATCCCGTTTATCAGATCAGATCCTCATGGGAGGATGGGGTAGTACCCGAAGACTGGAGGAGGGCAGATGTGATTCCCTTTCACAAAAGTGGGAGCAAGGCAGAAGCAGGAAACTACAGACCTGTTAGTTTAACCTCAGTGGTAGGGAAAATGATGGAATCACTTCTGAAGGAAAGAATAGTTAAATATCTAGAGGCCAGAGGGGCACAGGACCCAAGGCAGCATGGATTCATAGCGGGAAGGTCATGCCAGACAAATCTAATAGATTTCTTTGACTGGGTGACCAAAGTAGTTGATCACGGAGGGGCTGTGGACATGGTCTACCTAGACTTTAGCAAGGCATTTGACACAGTCCCACACAAAGATTAATATACAAGTTAGCCAGCCTGGGAGTGGGTCCCAAGATGACAGCCTGGGTAAGAATTGGCTGGAGAATAGGACACAGAAGTAATAGTAAGCAGGTCCACTCTGAAAAAGTGGGTTAGTAGTGGGTACCGCGAGGGTTCAGTGATAGGAACAGTCCTCTTCAATGTGTTTATAAGTGACATCGAGAGAGGACTGGAAGGAAAAGTATGTCTCTTTGCAGATGACACAAAGATCTGCAACAGAGTTGATGCACAAGGTGGAGTGGAAAGGATGAGAAGGGACTTGGCAAGGTTAGAGGAATGGTCAAATGTATGGCAGCTTAGATTCAATGCTAAGAAGTGCAAGGTAATGCACCTGGGAAACAAAATCCCAGGGGAAGAGTACACAATGGGGGTGAGATACTAACAACAACAACAATGGAAAGGGACCTGGGGGTAGTCATATCAGATGACCTAAAGGTGGGCAAGCAATGTGGGAGGGCAGCAAGGAGGGCTGGGGGGATACTGGGATGCATAGGGAGAGGCATCACCAGTAGAAAACAGGAAGTTATTATCCCTCTGTACAGACAGCTAGTGAGAGCCCATCTGGAGTACTGTGTGCAGTTCTGGAGACCAATCTCCAAAGACATAGACAGGATGGAAGCTGTCCAGAGGAGGGCACTAAAATGGTGCAGGGTCTGCACCGAAGACATAGAAGAGAGACTTAAGGAGCTTAATATGTATAGCCTCGAGGAAAGGAGGAGAGGGGGACATGATAGAAACTTTCAAGTATCTCATGGAAATCAACAAAGTCCAAGAGGGTAGCATCTTTCAAAAAGAGGTGTGCAAGAACAAAGGCACAATTTGAAGATAGAAGGGGGGTGGCTCAGAGGTCATTTAAGGAAGTATTTTTCACAGAGATGGTGGTGGATGTATGGAACGGCCTTCCAGAGGAGGTTGTGGAGTCACAAACAGTGGTGGAATTCAAGCATGCATGGGACAGTCATAAGGTAATTCTAGGGGGTTGGGGTAGGAAGAAGTAGGCTGCTGGTTAACTAGGATCTGCAGCTTTTCCATCAGGTAGGGAAATGGGCAGACTGGGTGGGCCAAGCGGTCCTTTTCTGCCGTCAAATTCTATGTTTCTATGTTTCAGTTAAAGAAATTAATTTCTGCAGTTGGCCTCTTAGATTCAAATATTCAAGGTACTTGCCATTAACAATAGTTTGAAAACGTTTCTGAAAAAATTCCTTCCAAAGAAGTTTAGTGTCTTCCTACCAGAGGCGAGATAATCATAAAAATCAATAACAGAAAGCCAGGCCACCCACTCCCGATGCCAATCCCTTCGGATATTTATATTCTCCAAAAGTTTATTATTAATTCTCCATTGATTTTTCTTACTCCTAGACACTACTACCCCAGGCTATCTGAACAGTTACTGATTTATGAACAGAAAATTCCCAAGCTTTCAAAGAGACTGAAACAACTTGTAAAATGGCAGAGAGAAACACAAAATCAATCCTAGTCAATAAAGAGGATTTAAAAAAAGTATTACCACCTGTAGAATAACAGAGTCTGTAGGCATCAACTAACCGTGCTGTACAAACAATATCAAGCAAAGCATTTGAATCACAAAATAATTTTGATGTTTTCATGCCTCTATCGGAAGCACTCAGTGAACAATTAAAATCTCCAGCTCAAATGACCATCCTAGAAGTGTGAAGAAAGGGTTGTATATCCCTCAACAATGCAACCCTTTGGGACTTAGTTTTTGGAGCATACAACGTAATTAATCTAAACCTGTTCCCAAAATAATTAATATTGAGTAACAATGCCCTACCCGGAAAAATATCAACCAAGCGGGAAACTTTTAAAGCAGCGTTTGCAAATAAAATGCCAACACTAGAACAAGACTCCTCACCAGTCGACCAAAAGGTTACACCCTTAGACCACATATCATCTGCAAGCTGAATATCGGAAAGAGTTTTATGTCTAGTATCCTGAATACAAAATATATCACATTGTTGCTGTGACAAAAGAGACAAAGTTGTAACCATCTTTTTATGACTCTTAATACTATTCACATTAAGCACAGAAATAGTCAAAAAAGCCATAAAAAACAAGGACCTACAAACCAGATATTCAATGGGGCTTGAAAACCCTCCTATGCCTAGAACACCTTAAAGTAATTTTTTCAGCCTTCCCATCCCATCTTCTCTATCAGAAGCCATGTCCATCATTGAAGAAGCACGAGAAGAGGTGTCAGATTCGTCACTATCAGTTTCATCTTTGGAAGAAAGGACTGCAAATTTGTTACCCTGTGTCCAAACATCAGAGCCATCTTTACCCTCTTTAGGAAAAGAGGCAGCTTTAGATAAAATTGTCTTCCCTGATCTATTATGTTTTTTTTTGCAACAACTTTCTTAAATGACTGTTGAGAAGATGGTGGGGAGGCACCTCAGGTACAACAGAATCACCAGAAGTAGCAGAAGTAGATGCAGCAGGAGAACCAGGAGGAACAGTAGAAACCTGAGGATTCCCCTTCTGCAGTAAATTACCAGCAACCGGAGAATCCAACTCTGAAATATCCATTCTAGCATGCTCCCCCGTCACTTTCAAACTCTCAGGAAGAGAGGAAGCAATAGACCCAGGCAAAACATTTTTGAACCTGAATCACTACCTGTTGAGCATGTAACTGTTGTGTATTAATCAATCCTTCGTGGGATGGGCTGTCAGCTCTATTATGGGATGCCCAAGGACATTTTCCACATCCATGTCCTGTCTTCTCACACAAATTGCACTTAAATAAATTAAGACAATCAGAAGTGAGATGACCAAACTCAAAGCAATGATTACAACAAGGAGTATCACATGCATTATTAAGGTGTGTCCTGTACCCACACTTAAAACAGGACCTAGGCTAACCATAATAAAACAAACTCCCCCTATCTTTTCCCCCCAAAAAACTATTAGGAAGATGTACAATTCCATTATTGGTGGAAAAAAGTTTAACACGCAATTTCCACCCTCCATTCCATATATTCTCACTATCAAGAATAGGAGCGGACTTATCCAAGACCTCACACCGTTGATGTAACCAGAACAGAATGTCTTCAATATTAACCCCCTTGTTGCGAAACATAACTGTAATCAACTTAACTGCAGGCTTTGTCAAAGGAACCACTAAAAAGGAAACCCAGAAAGGTGTATTCTTGACTTTTTCATATTGTGACCAGAATCTATCCAAATTCGCAACATTTTTAAAACTGACATCATAATTGGAATTGCCAATATGTATAAGAGCAAATATTTCAGAGGAAAAAAACTTCATAGATCCCTTCAATAATTGCTCAGGTTATTTTTCAAGTCCACCTTTATAATTTAAACGCACTGCATTCCTTCTAGGGGCAGGTTCACCTTTGTTTTGAAATAAATCTGACAATTTGAACATGAGTTTTAACCAGGTGGGTTGTTGTGGATCATGTAATACCCTTTCAGAAGGTCCCAGCCACGCACCATCCAGCAAAGAATCATCAGTAGGAACCTCCCCAACAACAGGCAACCCACCCACTTGGTGATCCACCACCCGCGCATCAGTCAAAGGAGCATCACTAGACTGAGGTTTATCCAAAGAAGAAGTAAGGGAATCAGAAGACATAGTATGGGGATGGCTTACATCAGAACGAACAGCATAACATTGAACTATGGCATCAGTACTATCAGTTATCCAGGACTCATCCGAATGGTGAAGCCAACCAGCCTCAGAAATGGCCCGCTTTGGAGACCAACCAGCACCATGCTGCAGGGTATCCCAACAATTAGGTTTTGTAGAAACAGCAGAACAAAATGAGGGCAGTACAGTCAAGGATACCAAATCTTGGGCTACATCTACATGGTCCGCCCCTAGTGCAGAAGTAGAGACATCCTGAAGAGCAGCTTTAGAAACACCCAGCAGTAACTTACAAGGACCAGATATACCCAAACACTGTTTAGGAGGCAGAGGGTTTGGCTGACAAAGAAAATCACTTACCAAGTTCGGCTTTAGGCACACATGACCCAGATGTAGAATGCTGCCAGCCATAATAGAAAACCGCTTCTCAGTCTCCCCGCTCTTCTTTCCCGTACTACGCGTGTCACTATCAGAAGACAAAACAAGATGCGGGACCTCAGATGAAACCGACAACGAAGCAGTCTGCAAGGTAGCTATGTCAGCTAATAATACTTCTTTCTGGAATTTAAATCTAACTTCCTCATCCAAAAGGGATTGCAATAAATGTTCTTTTTCAGCCAAAGCAGCAGAGTTACCTTCTGTGGATGCAAGCAGCGAATTGCTTACTGCAACAGCGTCCTTTCCAGCAACACCCACATCTGCATCAAAAAATTCATTAGGCAAGTCAGTAATAAGCATTCCATCTTGTGACACAGCAGCCTCTAGATTTCCAGTGACAGAGGAGGAGGAGGAGGCCTGCTCTTCTGTCTCTCTCTCAAATCCTTCCCTCCAGAGGATTGCAGAGAAGCGGCCATCTCAGCCAGATGGCTAAAGGGTTCCCCTGCTGTAGTGTAGGGGAATTTTCCCAGTGCCCTGGCCAAATTTCCCACCATTCACAAAAAAAAAATACCACCAACAGCTTAATCTGGTTCAAAGTCAGTTGGCATTCATCTGTATCCCCCTTCCCCGGGTCGTGCTTGAAAATATGCAAAATTTGTCTAGTGCACTAACCTGGTCAACAAAAACTATAATAAAAAAATTAAAAAGCATAAGCATCAGTAAATCAGATCACTTGTTAGGAGTCAATATACTGTCAGGGACCCAGCAGCGACAAGGACAGGGTAGGGCTATGGGGTAATAGACAGACCAAGGGGGAAAACAGAGTGAATAAGGAAACAATAACAGGTATGAAAGAAGAGAATCAGAATTGCCCTTTTATTTTCTTTTTTGAATTTGAACTGCTAGGAGGGACTGGCTACTAAAAGCAAGTAGAGAGTGTCAGCATAATGACTACATCTCCATGTATGGCTCATATCAATAGAGTTTTCCATGTGCTTCAACCAGCATGCCAAATAAATGCCTAATTGAGAAGACAGGGTGTACACCCCTAAAGTGTTTACCTCATTAGCAGTATAATATTTTGTCTATCCAACCATCAGACAAGTTATTGTATTGATTCAAGAGCAACCTCCCTATTACTAGGCATAGAGAAAGAGAGAGAGAGAGAGAGAGAGTAGAATGAAATGTATTTACAGAGTAGATTGAGAGAGAAAAGAAAAAAGGGCTAGGGGTGTCATCTCCTATATGGTGCCTAACCTTGTTGAGCCACAGAAATAAATATATCTTAATAGGAAAACAGCAGTGACTATTTATACATGCCTTATATCAGATGGAGTGATGTACTGCAACTAAAAACTAGGAAATGTGCTATAGCAAAAGCAGTATCCATAGCTTAGACAGACCCGGATATCATACTGCATTGAGAGGACAGTCAGAAGTTTTATGCAAATAGACACTCTGTCAGACATCAAAAGGCCAGATGCTATGGAGGCAGAACTAAGATAGCATCTTACCGATCTTCTTCTTTTTTTTTTTTCTCCATCCAGCATCGACAACGAAAGTCACCATGTGGATTGTGATAAAATCATTTTCACACTGAAAGTACCTTTTCCTGTGATCCCTGAGTTCCAGCCAAAAGTGTAGTATGCACAGCACGTAAGCCTTGTGGAAGTATTCCATGCTGAGGAGTGCTTCTTGGGGGAGGAGAAGAAATGTGGCAATCCATGGAAAGATTTCCCCTCGGCATATCCGGTTCTGATGTTGCCCTGGAAGAGGAAGAGCACACACTCTCCTGGTTCCTGTTGCATTTCCTCAAATTGAAGGAGACCAGCTGAGGAATATTAGACATGCATGTTAATCCTTTTGTTTTTCTTTGGATTCCAGGCACATAAGGGTAAGAAGGTTGAGCATTATGTATGGATAAGGAGAGGTGAGGAGTGGAGCATCGGGGACTGCTGGAGGGATTTTGGAGCCCATGTTGCCCTTCAGGCTGCATGGAATGCTACCTTCTGATAGTGATGTCACATGGTAAAAGGCTCGAGTCTTGAGCTTTGTGCTGATCTCAGGCAGGTATAAAATTATGATGGCGGTTAGACTGAGAGGCATTTAAGATACTGCTTTGAGTATGACTATTGCTTTGTAGCAGATTCCAAGCATCTTGGACCTTTTCACACTTAATAAATTGACCTCGTTCTTTCTGAATAACAAGAGTGGCAAGATATTTGAAATGACAAGGTAGCCCCCTTTGTTGTAGCTTTCGCTTTACTTCATAGAACATTTTTCTTTTCCCAATTATCTCAGAGGAGAAGTCTTGAAATATTGATATTTTTCCCTTCTCCAGATAAATGTTTTTTTCCCCCCTTTCCAATCTTAAAATCTCTTCTTTGACTGTGTATCTTAGTAAATATGCCACAATAAGTCTGAGTCTCACATTAGTTGATTTAGGACCCAGGGATCTGTGTACCCTTTCAATTTCTAGTGGCCATGACCACTGTTGTCCAAGCAGATCAGGTATGAAATGTTGCAAAACGTTTATCATATTTCCTCCTTCTACACCCTCAGGGATGCCCAGTATTTGAATATTATTGTGGTGACCTCTATTTTATAAATCATCAACTTTCCCAAAGGAGGTAGGCTATTTGACTGTGTTCTAAGTAATCCACAGTGTTAGTGAGATCTCCTAGTTTGTTAGTATTGGCTTCTATTTTAGCAGACATTTCCTCATTACATTTAAAAAGTGTTGCTGCTGAAGCTTTAATCTCTGCAGTGTCTAACTGCAGGTCTGTGAGCATGGTTTTTTAGTTGGAGAATGTCACTTTTACTAGCATTGGCATTTTCTAGGTTATATCTACCATCCGCCCTACGCTGACTGGTGTCAGGTGTTCTGGACATGGCCGACATGTCAGAGCGTAAGTGGGTATTTCAAAAACAGATCTTGAGGAGAAATATAAAGACATTTTTTAGACCCAAAGTTGATTTCAGTATCAGTAGAAAGCTCCAGTATATGCAGGCCCAGTCGCACAGAGGGTTGAGGCGCTGGCTCCTTACCTTGACCCACACCAGCGACCCGGGTTTGGGAATGGACTCGGGGTGCCAGGGGTTGGCAAAAGACAAAGAGGACTGAGCATCTGGAGAACTGCTCTCCTCTTTGGGGGTGAGGGGATTGGGCTGCCTCGCCTGGCAGCAGCTACCGGTGGAGACCAGGGGCATTGCACAAGCGGCACAATAACAATAGGACACATGAAAACCAGAAAATGGCTCATGGGTCCACCGGATGAGGGCTCCCCCACTCCATGACACCACCAGAACCTCCTTTATGTCTGGAAGGCTAAGTAGGTAAGTTTTGTTGATACCTTGTATCTCCATTTAGATGCATAATAGTTGTGCTACAGCTTTCACCCCCTGAAGGAGGAAACCACAGGTTGGTACAAGAGAGCTTGCTTGCTGCTTAGGCAGGGTCAGGCACTGAGACTCTCAGTTTACCCATGCCTGCACAAGTAAGTGCATATCCTGTCATCTCAAATCAGGGGGTTTTGTTTTCTGGGGTTGCCTCCGCTTGTGGTCCCCACATGACCTTTCCCTCTGGGGCTCACATCACCCACCATAGGGCCCCAGCAGTGATGGTCTGCTGCATTACTGTTTCCCAAGAAGAACCTGGGGCACTACACTATGTGGTGGTGATATCAGCCACAGTAGGGACTTCTACCTCCACTACTCCTATGTGATGGGGTCGGCTAAGAGTGGGATCTGAAGATACAGGTGTGGCATAATGGTTAAGGGAGGAGGGAGCAGTTGCTCTCCCCTGGAGATCTTGGGTTTAATATTGGATCTTTTACCCCACTGGCACAGAGAAATGGTAAATATTGAATTTAATGTGTTAATAATGTTAACTATAATGTTCACTGTTCAAGTTTAAAGATGACTCTGAGGGGATCCCATGAGCCTTTGGGAGAATACTGGGCCAGCTCCTCCCAGCAATAGCAGGGGCCTAATCTCCTTTAGATGGGGAGGTGTTAGCTGCCCTAGCCCCACATTTGGGGGACTGGTCCCTTTCTGGCCCATGTATAGGCCATATAGTGTGGTGGTTCCCACTCCCCACTCAGTTTTTGGGTGGTGGGCACTACAACGTGGTGATAGGAAGAAATAAGTCTTTGCAGAGGCAAAGAAGTCTGATGCAGCTGGCACAATGTGGATGGATAAATAACCAAGCACAGCTGCCTTGATTGGTCTCCTTGGGGGACAGCGACACTGGGAGTGGGTCTTCCTTCTTCCACCTCTGTTTCAGAAAGAAGGATTGCCTGGGTATAACAGGGAACATTTTATATATCAAATCCAGTTATGGAATCCCCCTACCATTAACTTTCACCACGTGGAATATAAGGAGCTTAAATGACCCAATTAAAAAGTAGAAGGTAATGTCCTGGCTTAAAAAGCTAAAAACACAAGTCACTTTCGTCCAGAAGACCAAGCTCATCCAGAAAGAGGCCAGGAAACTGGTGAGAGAATAGGTGAGGTAGGAAGCTCACAGTGTATCAGGGAAAGCTGAAAGGGGGTATCGATCATGTGCCACAAAAACTCCTCAAATGGCGGATTCTGGAACAACACAAAGATAAAGAAGGGAGATGGCTGCTGGTTAAGGTTACGATTAACAGGGGGCCCTTAATTCTGGGAAATATGTATGCTCTGAATGAGGGTACACCTGAGTTCTTCAGTGTAATTTCCCAGAAGTTGTTAGACATGTCTGAGGATCGCCCTGATATAGTCCTGGGTGGGAACTTCAACTTGGCCATGGACCATCTGCTACATAGGTCTAATGCCAAACAGGAACTGCACAGTAAAGCCTTAAGAATCCTTTCAGATCTGTTGGCCTGGCACCATCTCACAGACATATGGCACACATTTCACCCTACTATGAAGAACCACATACTATTCTGAGGTGAGGTCCGTGGCCAGTAGACTGGACTACTGGTTCACTAAAAGTGCTTTAAATCCTACCATAGAAAATGTATCCATTTTCCCACTGTATGTTTCTGATCATGCCCCAGTGGTACTCCAGGCCTATTTAAATACAGGTGCTGCAAAATCTGTGACATGGAGGCATGACCCTCTCCTGTTGACTGAACCTCAGTTCCAACTCTGGCTGAAAAAGGAGGTGACCAACTACTTCCAGGACAATTCAGAAACTTGTGCATCCTCTTATATGATTTGGGAAGCCATTAAGGCCACATTAAGGGGAAGAATCACCTCCTATGCAGTCTGTAGGTGAAAGCAAAGGAAAGCTGAGGCACACCAGCTAGAAACACTGCTGAAACAGAAGGAGGCAGTTTACAAAGCTGATCCTAGCCAATTAGATAATCAAACCTTAAAATATGAGTTAACAGATCTCTAACTCGGGCTTAACACACTTGCCACCAGGAAGGCTGAGCTGCAAATGACTAGACTACACCATAAATACTGGGATCAAGGGGAAAAGGCAGGGAAGCTGCTTTTGTATAGGTTGAGGAAACAGCAAACTAAACGACACATTGTGGAACTAAGAGATAACTCCAGGGTGGTTCATTTTTCCCCTAAATAAATAAATAGAGTCATGATGGCCTCCTACAGCAACCTGTACAAGGCCCAAGCTCCCTTCCACAAGCCAGGTTTTAACTCTTTCATGGCACAATCCACATTTCCCAAGCTCTCAGATGAGCATAAGGCCATGTTGGAAGCACCCATCGAGGAATCAGAGCTGATCACATTAATAGAAGGCATGGCTCCACATAAGGCCCCAGGGAGCGATGGCTTCCCTGCAGATTTTTACAGGATCACCAAGGAGATCATTAGTATACCAATGCTCCAAATGCTGCAGGAGTCCCATGTCTCCCAGGCCCTTCCCAGTTCCATAAAAGAAGCAGTGATCATGGGCCTTCCAAAAGAAGGTAAAGGACCTCTTTCCCCCAGGAGCTACAGACCAATCCCCCTGATAAATGCCAATGCCAAAATATTAGCTAAAATCTTAGCTACCAGACTTGAACAGATCCTACCATCTATAATCCATGAGTCACAAATGGGCTTTGTCAAGGGCATATCTAGCGCTGACCACCTGAGGGCTTCGTTTACTCTGTTCTGGCAAGCCTCCAATTTGCCAACCCCAACAGCCGCCATCACCATCGACTTTGAGAAGACATTCAACTCAGTCAAATGGGACTATCTCAAAGCAGTCCTAAAACAATTTAATGTAGGCCCAAACTTTGGGGGATGGGTTAGCACCATTTATAATGGTCCACCTGCAAAGGTCATTACCAATGATCAGCTATCAAAGCCTTGCACCCTACAAAGGGATACGAGGCAGGGGTGCCCCCTCTCTCTCCTTCTCTTCATGATGGCCATAGAGCTGCTGGCTTCCGCCATCTGGGCTCATAATCACATCCTGGGAATAAAGACAGGGCAGGAAGAGTTTGAAACCAAATTTTGTGCAGATGACTGTCTTATCCTGACCAGTGATATCCATAACAGCCTGGACCAGGTCTTGAACATATTTACATGCTTTGAGAAAATTTCAGGTTTAAAGATCAATACATCAAAATCAGAAATCATGCCACTCAATAAACACACTACGGAGGAGATGGAGAAATCATCAGGCTTGGTGTGGGCAGGTTCCCAAATTAGAAACCTAGGGATGATTCTTACTCCTGAAATTCACAAACTGTGCCCCTTGAACTTGCTGCCAATGATAGCGACATTCCAAAGGGAACTGAACAGATGGCAGCACTTAAATCTCTCCCTCCCAGGGAAAATAGACTCAATCAATATGATGCTGGCCCACCTTCCTATCCTAATCCCAGATAAATGGTTTCAAAAGTTAGACTCACTTATAGGCCACTTCTTATGGGGAACCTCTCCCCACATATTTAGCAGATCTAAGCTCAGGGCCCACTGGTCTAGGGGTGGGTGGAACCTCCCTAACTTTAAGCATTATATGTATGCCTTCATCACTGCTAGAATGTTACAAATCTTCTGTTCTGTGAACTTACCCCCCCAGCGTGGTATAGGATTGAGCAATAGGTGATGGAGATTGGGCACCTTTCCCTCCACTTGGGTACTCTACTACCCCCTAAAGTTACACATTGGGTCACTATCAAGGCCGCACATAGAGCATGGTCCCAAACAGCAAGACTCACTAACAGGCACCCTAGACTAGGGAGTTTTACTTACTTGTAGGGTAACCCAGATCTCCAAATAGATGGCATGCCACTCCACTTGCCCATATGGGAGAGCAAGTCAATAAACACAATAAGGGACCTTTTGACTGAGAAAACCTGACTTTTGAGACCTTACAAGCATTATAGCAAAAATACAATTTACCTAAAATAGACTTTCTGAGGGTTTTGCAAATCAGATCTGTCTATTCTCAGTGGCGTAAAACTCAGTGTAATTGTTTGGTTTGCAAAGGCAGCAGTAGATATAAAGGGTCCCCTTTAACCCTAGTGGAGTAACTAGGGTCTACCAAGGACAAAACAGACACCATCTACCAAGAGATGTGGGAAGCTCAGTCTGACATTATGGCCAGCGCCAAGTTCAAATGGCAGACAGCCCTGCAGACTGACCTTTCAGAGAAAACCTGGTACAAGTGGTGGAGGCTAGCTCAGCAATCTTGTATGGGCCAAATGAGCCACCTGATTCAGAAGAAGGTGCTGCATTTCTGGTACCAAACCCCATCCCAGCTTAAAGCTTTGGGTGTGACCACCATTGATGTTTGCTGAATGATCATAGGATCATAGTTACTCACAAGCTCAGGAGGCAAAGCCTATCTCTGAGCTCACGACCCAAAGGTGGATTAGTTTTTTATAAAATCAAATTTAAAGTTACTCATGAATTTATCGAACTGACACTTGAACATATCCATTGACTTGCTCTCTACAATTGAGGCAGGTAATGTGTTCCACATGTTAAATATTCTTTGAGAAAACCACTGACATCTTTTTTTTTGTTCTACAGTTTACCCCTTTTAATTTAAAGTTATGAGATCTTGTTTGTGATATACTGAAGTTTTTTTCTATTCCCAGAGTTTCAGTAAGGCCAGGTCCTCTTATGGCTTTATATGTCAAACAAAGGTCTCCATGAAGTTGTCTATACAGAATGAAATATAGGCCCAATATTTTCAATCTTTCTCCATAAGATTTATCTTCCATACCCTGAATTCTTTTAGGCATTTTTCTTTGAACCCCTTCTATTTGTTTCTTACCACGAATTGCATTAGGTGCACAGAAGGGTGCACAGTATTCTAGGTGAGATCTTACTAAACTAGTGTATAGTGGTAGGATGACCTGAGGTTGTCTGCTTTTGACATTTTTCCATATGCATCCCATTATTCTTTGGCATTTCTTAACTTTAAGTGTTGTGTTATTGTCAAAGTTAAGCTTACAATCTGTATTAATCCCAAGATCTTTTTCATTTTCAATTTCTTTTAGTTTTACTTTAAGCTATTTAGTAAATAGCTATTTTTCTTATTATTATGTCCCAAATGCATTACTTTACACTTTAGTTCATTCAATTTCATTTTGTTTCTTTGTGCTTATAGTTATTTATTTATTTATTTATTATTTATTTATTACATATTCAGAGAGTACCTTTGAGTCACAGACTAATTTACAAAAGTTCCACATCACATAGATTGTATACAGACAGACATTACAGCAAGTGAACTCAGTACAGACACAGATTGTTTACAAAGAATCAATCAAGCTAATATTCAAAATACTTGGGTTACTTATTAAGTAAATTACATTGTACACATATGACATAGTCATGAGCAACAGTGGATTGACACCAAAAGAAGAGGCAGACCAGTGGCCATTGTCATATATTAAGGAGGAGGTGGAGGACAGGGAATCAGTTACCATTACAGTTATTGGAGGATAGGAGGTGAGCCCTAAGTTATTGGAGGATAGAAGGTGAGCCCTAAGTAGGGTTGAGAAAACCACTGACATCTTTTTTTTTTGTTCTACAGTTTACCCCTTTTAATTTAAAGTTATAAGATCTTGTTTGTGATATATTGGAGTTCTAGTGCTTCTAACTCCTCTTGGAAAGAAATAATTGCCTCACTGGAGTTAACAATACAACCAATCTTGCAATCTTCTGCATATTTTCATATCCAGACATTATCAGTTGACTGCATTTATGCTATCAGAATGCTAAACAGTACAGGGCCCGATACAGAGCCCTGCAGCACCCTGCTTGTCACCTCTGCACATGGGGACATAGATCCTTTTATTGATGTACGTTGTCTACGGTTATATAACCATGAATCTGTACATTTTATTAAAGTATATGGGCTTTTCAATTTACTCAAATGTTCTAATAATATTTTATGGGAGACTCTATCGAAAGCTTTTGCTAGATCCAGAAATACCACATCAACTGGAAATCCCGCATCCAGGGCTACACTAACATTTTCAAAAAATGTAGTTGATTCGTTAAACAGGACCTTCCTTTTTTAAATCCATGCTGTGTTAAATCATGTAAATTACTATGATTTATATGTTGTTCAAATCTGCGCAAGATTAACCTTTCTAGTATTTTTCCTTAGACTGAGGTTAAAGTTACAGGCCAGTAATTAGATATTACAATTTTATTACCTGCTTTGAAAATAGGAATTACTACTGCTTCCTTCCATGCTGAGACACTTTCACCTGCTTCCAGAAGTAGATTGAATAATTTACTCAAAGGGCCAGAAATGTGTAAGGTGATTTTCCTAAGAAAACTGGGATGAATTCCATCGGGTCCGGCTGATGAAGTCATTTTTAATTTTTGTAATTGTTCCAGGGTTTCTTCAACTGTAATAGGCCCAATGATTACAATGTTGGAATTAATGAACAAACTATTAAATTGTTCCTTAGAAGAAAAAAATCATAAGAAAATAATTATTAAATTCTTCTGCCATTTGAGATTCATTATTAATAGTGCCTGTGTTTGTTTGTAATGGACCAATTAAAGCTTTAGAACCTCTGAGTGAGCCAATGTAATTATAAAACTTTTTCTTATTATCTAACATATCGGTTGCTAATTTATTTTCCATAGTCATTTTAGCTTTCCTCATTTGTTGTTTTACCTTATTAGCACATTTGTATAACATTGCCATTTATCTTGAGATGGTTGTTTTTTATATTTCTTATAGTATTTAAATTTTTTATAGATTAATCTCTTTAATTTTATTGTTCCACCAAACTGGATTTCTGAATCCCTTTTTATATTTCTTCCTGTTTGGTACCCAAGTATTCAAGCAGTAATTAATTTTGGTCAGTATAAGGGTCCAGGCTTGATGTACATCAAGGCCTATCAGATCTGAGTTCCAATCCCATGTGTTCAGGTATTGTTTTATTTTTAGATAATTAGCTCTGGTGTAATCCTTGATTATGGTATTCCTCTTGGTTTTGACTGATCTAGTCTGTATATGGAACAGAATCATATTATGATCACAGTTTCCCAGTGGATCTAAAATTCTAGGTTCATATATAGCTGACTCCATATTTGTAAGTACGATATCAATAATATTATTATTTCTTGTTCCTTCATGAATTACTTGATCTAGATCTTGATTAACTGTTATGTCCAGAAAATCCTTCTCTATAGTACCCTTACAGTTATGTTTTACCCAATCAATATTACGGATGTTAAAGATGAGCCTCTCCTGCAGTGGATCTAGTACGCACCCTTTGGGCCTGTCCTAACATAGTCCCATTCTGGGCCTTGGTTTCCCAACAATGATCATCTATTCTTGAGATGGAGATCCCCATGTCCCCACACACTTTTCTGTTAGGCTGATAACCTCAAGATACCCACATACCCTTGGTAAAACTGAAGTGGCTAATTGCAGCATATGTAAAGGCTAAACATTTAATTCTCAATAAATGGAGGTCCCCATCTACCCCAACCATTCTGGAATGACTTGTTTCAATAGAAAACCTAGCTAAAAATGCTAGACTGACCTTTCAAGCCAAGCAACAAATGGCCACATTCTGGGACTTATGGATACCATACTTACAATTCAAAGCCCTCCACTCATCCCCTAAAAATGATGGCTAGGCCAATGCCTTCTGGGATCCCCCCATAGGGATTAATCCTCCACTAGTCTGCCATCCAGGTTATGAGAGAGCATAAAGATCATAGGAGATCAGTTAAATACCATACCAAGACAATTCTGTATGTATGTCTTATTGTTACGTATACTTGTATGACCATAGTTGCCCTGTCATATTTTCTGTTTAAATGTTGTGTTTACATCTAGTGATTTGACTATAAAATGTATGTAAACTGCAAATATTTCAATAAACAGATTAACTGTAAAAAACACAGGGTAGACCTCTCAGGACAAAAGGTCCCCAGACATCATGGCTCCTCTAGAAGCCTGTGCCTTTCACAAGAAAATTGCAATACTTGGCATCCTAGTAATACTTATATATCCCTTTTGTTTTATTTTAAATTGTTTACTCAAACTCCAGTCCTTGACTAAGCAACTAACAGTTTCTGCCCGGCATAAGGACTCTCATCATTTTAGGGCCCATGTCTTCTTTGTACCCTTGATCCCTTGTAAGTCAGACTGGCCACCATGGGCATCCCTGATGTGCTTCACACATAAAATAATGTGAAATATGATTAGAACAATAAGGCACAGCCTTATCTCACCACAGTAATCTCCTGGGAACTGGGGCATTGAAGCATAGTCAGTGTTATACAGTACTTGGCCATGGGGTTTAGCCACCTACATTGGCTTTCTAACAGGCAGAAGTGCAAATGACTATTAGATGTTGACCTTTGTTCAAATGTATGCATTGCAAGCTGTCTTCCAAAGTTTGATCAATGGCAAAAGAAGACAGCAGAACAATAGAGATGCCATGCCTTGGCTGACCCTTCCAGCTGGGAATGCTCTATGACTGCCGTAATGATTCACTCATTCCAGGTAATAATGAGAACTGTCATATTATAAAATAACAATAGTGTTATAAAATTAAAAACATGGAGAAAGGAAATGAATGTGGTATTTTTTCAAAGCCAGTCACTATTTGCTTTTAACACAAATTAATGATCCACAAGATTTCTTCAGAGGTCATTCTTTGCATCATAATATATACAATAAAACATGGGTAGCTGTTTATAAAGAGAATATAACTGGGGTCTGTTTTGTTCCATAGGTAACTTGGTTATAATTCCCCATTATAACCAGCTGGTTATAGTGATGAACATGCACCAGGTTTCCCTATGAAAAACCATGTGCCACACTTCACTTAGGCAAAATCAGTCACTTGGAATCAAGACTACCTCACTGTTGCTCTAATATTGTAGCCTGCCAGCAGCCATACCCCAGATGCCTCATCCTACTCCCTCTAATCAATAATAGAAACTCCAGTTCATCATTGTGAAAAAATAATGCAAACATTCCTTATGCCATGTGGTGCTTCAGCCTGACCACTCTACCACTGGGCTCTGCCCTCCACTGCCCCATTAACTCCAGCTGTGTCAGTTCATCATATCCACTCTTGCTGCCACTTAAAAAAAATACAGAAAAAAGGTTTCAAAAAAATAAATAAAACAGCACACAATAGAAAACCAGCTGGCTGTAACTAGAGTTAGCTAAACAGTAATAGTGTCCACAGCAGCACCATCTAGTGGTCAAACTCGACACTCCTCAACATATATTAATAAAATCCTCTGGGCAAAGAAACAAACTCCACCAATTATATAAAATAAAACATGAGAAGGAGTGTAAAGCTCAAATTTAAACACACCCTCAGTGCAGGATGCTTTTATAAACCCCTCAAGATTTGCTCTTGGAGTTTATGTAGCATTCCACACCTCAGATGTGTATACAGTTCTCATTATGCACCCTTCCCCATGTATTATTCTATATATAATTAATGGCTTTTGGTTTTTCCCATCGAGAAACCCATGTTGTAAGTTGCCATAATAAAGGAGTGTTATTACGGCAAACACGCGCCGAGTTTCCCTCACTCTATACATGTGCCAGCAGCTGCCATCCCTCTTGTGAACCAATAAAAGTGAACTCAACAGCCAGACACCAGACCACCACTCAGACCCAGCAGTAAGTGCAATAATTAAAAAAAGAAAAGAAAAGTACTGCCTCCTCTTAATAAAACAACAAAGAGAAAAAAAAGACGAGCTTTCTTCAAGCAGTCTGACCGCTAACAATCCTGAAACCTGGTCAGACCGCATCTGCATGAAGACATTTTCTGTTTTAGTTTATATAATTGCTATGGTGAAAAACCAAAACCCAGCAATTATATAATAATAAAATATGGGTCGGTGGTGTAAAAACTTGAATTTTACACACACCCTTGGTGTTGGATGCCCAGATAAACCCCTCAAGCTTCGCTCTTGGAGTTTATATGGCATCCAATACCTCAGGGGTGTAAAATTCTTGTTACACAAACCACCCCATACTTTATTCTATTTTTAATTAATGGGCTGCATTTTTTCCCATACAAAGAGCAGTGTATTAAATGCCATAATACATAAGTGTTAATTACCACAAAGTATACTACTCTTTGTGTGAGAGTGTTGGGGGTTCCCTGAGAAGAGCAAATAGTCAGGATCCATGGTGTGGACTAAGGTTGCCCCCCCCCTTTTTTTTATTTTATTTTTAAAATAATGTTTTGTTCCCTTCTCATTGGCACCCACAAGCAGGGCCATATTCTCAGAGTCTGCATCGGGCCTGCCAAGACAGAAGCATTGAGAGCAGCAAGGCCCCCAAGTCATCCCTCCTACTGCCTGTCTCCAGCACCTGTCTCCAACCAGCATCCCTCATCTCCTCCTCCTCTAACTTTATCCCATGCCAGGGTGTTGAACCATCGGCAGCACCACTGGCCAGGTGCTGACCACCTGAATCTAAATATATTTAAAAAAAAGTTTGTTTTCTGGGCTGCATGGCATACAGAGGGGAAGCCAGGAGTCTTTTTTCTTCTTTCTCCACCAGGTTTACAGTTTAAAATCAAATGCGGAGAAAAAACACATCCCATTAATTAAATAAAACAAAGTATGGGGTGCAATGTAACTTCGATTTATTATTATTTCCTCATTGTTGATAATCATAAACCCTCAGGCTTCCTCACAAGGTTTATGTACCATCCAACAACTCGTGTGTGTGTGTGTGTGTGTGTGTGTGTGTGTGTGTGTGTGTGTAAAATTCTCTTTACACACTGCACCACATACTTTATCCAGTTTATAATTACCGGTGCCCTGCTTTAGTACATGGACTCGATCCCCATGTGTCAAACACAGTAATAACTGTTTTCCCAGTTATTATGGCATTTTGTTTAACTCCTGGTCAGTTTCATTTGTAGCATGCTACCTAATTCACTCTTACTCTGTGGGCGGTCTGAACACTTCCACAAACATGGTGGCTCTGCTTTTCGGTTAGTGAGGAGCTGTACTGATAAACTGTCTTATGGATTATTTACTTTGTCCTGGTATTTATTTGGTTGATCTTGCCTTTAAAATTAAAAAAAATGTACGTGGTTGATCCTGGCTGTTCATCAACTTTGGGAGACTCAACTGCAATGGAGAACAGGCTAAGTACATACAGTGCAACATATGTGCAGTTTGAGAGAGAAAGACAGAAGCAGAAGGACAGAGCAAGCAACTGACTCTGCACCAGTAATTATAAAAAATACAGCCTAGATGACTGTGTCTATGAAGATTGTTTTAGACACCTTTGGTGTGAACTTCACTCTTGAGACTTATGGGTCATCACCTAACTCAGGTGTGTAAAAAAAATCTTTGTAACACACAGTTGCCTATGCAGCATTCTCTATTTTATACACACCTGAGGTGTGGGATGCAACCTAAACTCTGAGACTGAAGCTTTACACACCTCCACTCTTTTTTGTTTCATGTAATTGCTGGGTAGTGTTGTCTTGGCTTGAAAACACTAAAACAATTGTATGGCTAGTGTTTTCAGTAGAGCAGTTGAGTGGAGCATGATTTAATTGAACTTTAACTTTTTTCCCCTTTTGTACAGTTGCCTCAAAAGTAGAGAGAGAGAGAGAGGCAAACTGCACAGCAACTATGTGAAATGTATGAAATGTATCTGTTTGTTTGTGAGTTGGACTGATCAAAGTATACGTGATTGCAGTGACTCTTCCTGGTGGCATGCAGTTTGCCCATATGTGGAGCGAGGGAAACCCAGTACATATTCACCATCTCAACCCATAGGTTATAACAATTAATTATAACTGGGTTTCCTTATGTGATAAAATGCTCCCAAGTTATCATAACTGAATAACTTATCACAAGTAATCATTTAGTCAATAAAAGGATTGAAAATACAATTACAACAGAGCCTCATGTTTGCATGGTTTTTCAGGTTTTATCAAATGTTTGCTAATTAAGTTGGTTTATTTAGAAATTCAGATTATGCAAATGTATGGCTTATGTTCTTTCACCAAAATGCATGTAAAAAATTAACTTTTATGATCCTTAACCCTGAATATCTAGAATACTTTAAAGTAAGGAATTTGTTGCTATTCACATCAGAGATTTAAAGCTGACAGAAAATGTAAACTGGAACTCCAGTGATTTCTATCTTTTGTGTTTAAAAAGTGCAAGATTGCCAACGCTGAAGGCATTTACCCACCAGTGATTCAAATTCAGTGTGGCCACAGTGCAAGCCTCCTCACATTGCCCTACCAAGTGCCTCAGGCCTGTCATGGAAGATCACCTTCAGTAGGTCAGTGTGTATGCTGCAGTCATGCTGTACATCATTAGAAGCTGCTAACACATACAGCTGCAGCACTCGACATGGCCAAGTATTTCCAGATATATCCTGTTATTTCCAAAGAGATTCTCTACAAGCAGGTAAGGAATTTCTCTTGACATATCACTGAAACGTCAAGAAATATTGTGACATGCCAATTGCTGCAGCTGTATCCCAGTTAGCAAATCTGGTTGTGGTGTTTGCCATTTATGTTGTCTGTCCACTAATAACTGGACTGAAACTAACTCAACTCATGTAATATAATGTAACAAACATCTTACAAGTGATATTGGCATTTATCACAATAAATAGCTGGATGAATGACTCATTCACCAAACATTTTTTTTTTACCATCCCATGCATCTTATTGTACATATATAATATGGAAATTAAAAACACTTCAACCAACCCACCACTGTTTCAAGCCAAAATGGTTGCTTCATCACGGTGGTGGTAGCTTGTTGAATGCTATATAAAATATTTACAAACTATGACTAATCTGATCTTTCTGTAATAGAAGACAGTTTTACACTGCACATATCAAACATTTGCTATAGGAACATGGATCCAGTGTTCATATCGGTAAATAAATTTAGAGGTACTTACTCCTGCTAATCTGCTTATTGTAGGCATTGAACAGTATGCTATTCTAAAATGTAAGAAAATCATTTTTGTTACTAGTTTGCACAACTGGTAATGCTACACTATCTCTGTATAAAAGAGAGTTGAAAGATATATATTTGGGACAGCAACTGGAAGGCTGGTCTACCCTGTAGTTTTGGGGTAGTGGTTAATGCCACACTTTCCTACTGAGTGGTATTCCCCCTGTATATGCCAAAGCATTCTGTGGATGCTTGTTTTCTTTTCAGAAGCCATGCAGCTGCTTACTTTTCTTCCTTGTTCACCTGGGGGCCAATTCCAAAATAAATGTCACAACTCACAGGTGTATGCGAGTTGTGACATTTGTCACTATGCCGGGGACCTTGTGCCATATTTTAAGAGCAGCAGAGTCCTGGCACTTATGACCTGCGACTTGTGGCAGGTACATGCTTATACCATGGGCATGGCATAATAGAGCTGCATGCTTCAAGTTGCAGCCCACAGCTAACTGCCCCTCCGGAGTCCTGGAACACCACAGCATGCACGAGGGAGCATGGGGGGCAGGACAGGTGTCCAGGGGGCACTTTGGGATAGGGACACCCAGGGTTACCCAACATTCAGTGGGATGAGGGGCATGGGCATCTACATGGGGGTATGGGGAGCACAGCAAGGCCTGTGCTGCAGCACTGTGGAGTGGGCATCTGTCGAGTGGCACTGATAGGTACCCCTTAGAGTATCTCTGGGATGTTCTAACTTCACTCTGCCAGTGCAGCTCCTGGAATTGTGTGACTGGGTTATGGCAGCTGCTCTTTTGGAATACAGTGCAGTTACTGCCACAACCCACCCTTGCGCCATGTTGGTGTGGGTTGTGGTGTAGTGGGTTGCATATCCCACATGTGGCGTAACCTGAAGTCAGCATGGTGTAAGGCACCTTTTGTAATCACAACCAGTGTAACACATGGCACAAGTTGTGATTTACACCATGGGGATTGGCGTAACTCAGCCTGCGCCAGCATAAGTCATCTTGGAATTGCCCCCTCAGTCTTTTTGCTTTGGCTTTGGCTGTGGCCAATGGTTGCTGCAGTGTATCTGGTCCTGTGAGCCCAGGACTGTGGCTCCTTTGTCCTAGCAAGTCTTTTGACAGATCCTTTTCCTGTCCCTGCAGCCAGCATCTCTGCTGCATTCTTTCGGTCATTACTTCTACTCCACCAATCACTTGACTCCATGTCTCTGACAGTCCACTTGATTATCATTGTGGTTGATTTTGGGGCTTCGTCTTGGTCACAGCAGGGTATAGTGGTTGTGGAAAATTCAAAACACAGTTCTAAGTGCACACAGGGATGGGATGCTCACAAATATCCTCAGTCTCGTGTATGTCACAAAATCAGCATCTCACCAGCAATATGAAGTCAGCTTCAACCACAAATAATATGTAAATAAGTTTATTTAAAACATAAAGATGAACCACAAGGGCAAAAACATTTGACTCATTTCAGATCAGTACCTAACCCTTCATCAAAAGCTGTTTTGCCCTAAGCATATCAAACATTAAATACAACACAGCAGCTGCTGCTGCCTGTGACATCATAATTGTTACATTCAAATTCATTGGTGCAAACACCCCACTTGTCCATATCTCTAAAGTGCATATTAATTAAAATGTAATTGTCACAACATTTTATCTACATTTTTATAGCACTCGAGTGTAATAGAATAATGTAAAGATGGAGGAAACATCCTAAGAGCTTAAAGGAAAAACAAACAAATGTGTGCTAAAAATTACATACCTAACTATTACAATCATTAACTGTAAATAGTTTACATATATCACAGATATATTTTTCATGTGCATGAATATTTCAACAATGTATATATCACAAGCAGAATAGAATGGCATGAACAAAACAACATCACAACTCAAGAACTCAGGAAGACTTTATCTATTATCAAGGTAGGGCTTCAAATCAAAACCAGTATTAAGACCTGCTGGTTTAGTTGCCCACAGCTTGATTATCCAAAATGTTTCACGTTTGAATAATAAATTGCTAAAATTGCACCCCCCAGGATTTCTGCTTACTTTGTCTATTACAATAAAAAGCAGTCTGTGTTCATCCCAATTTCTTGCTGTAGTCAAATATACTGCGGTGGCATATAAAGGGTCTTTATGCTCAGTTGTCCTCATATGCTCTCCTAAGTGCTATTTGAAGGGCCTCTTTGTTTTCCCCATATAAAATGCATTGCAGCTATATTTCATCATATACACAACCCCTGCAGTAGAACAAGCAGCTAGCTGTCTGATTTTAAACTCCTGTGAAACATTAACACTCATGAAAGTCTTACAATTTTTTGGCGAGTAACAATATAAACAATTCCTGCATCTAAAACATCCTTGCATTTCTAACCAAGTGCGCTCTCTTTCATCCACAAAATGACTGTGTTCAATCAATTTAAGTTTATTGTTCGGCATTTTATGCCATTACAAATCAAGACATAAATATCAAGTTAAAAGAATCACATTAAAATTACATATTATAAAAAATAATTCTCAATAATAAGACTACATCAGCTGTATATAAAAAACACATAGTATCAAGTTATCACAGACCCATTTCAGTTGTGTTTTCACATTTTAAATCCATTTACTATCTGACTTTCTTATATTTATCCTAATTTAATTACACATACTTCTTATATATAATTTTTATCACCATCAATTACACAGTGACACATTCTTTCGCATGGGTAACATTTTTAAGTGGAGACATTGGAGTTCCATATATCTTAGGAGTGAGGCCACAGGGACAAGCACTTCTTTTTTCTGTGTTTTTAATAGAAAATTCAGAATATGAACTGGTTGATAAGTAAGTTTTTGGATTATACCACCCAAATGAGAAGTCCTCATTTTATTGTACAGAGGACAAAGCAAAACTACATGTAGTAAATTGTCTTCACTTAGTCCACATTTACAATTAGTATCCATATTTTTGTTTTTCTCAAATTTTCCTCTCCTAACATTGCTAATAAAACATTCAAAATGAAATCTAGTAACTGCTTTCCTATGTTTAGGTTTTTGTAATATTTCCAAATATGATTCAAATTTATGTGATCTTTTATTTTCAGCTAACCATGGGCACGCTTTTGACAATCTGCAAAACTCTAAATCCTTTTGCATATATACATTAAATATCCTGGTATTAATTTCTTCTTTTATTTGGACTGGTGAAAATCTTAGGCTATCTATTATAATTGACATTAAACCTAGTGGTTTGATAATTTCTTCTACCACTTGCGTACAGGGGGAAACGTTTATAAGAATGGAAATTTGTTAGACCTTCCTCTAAACAAATCATGGAAAGTCTATTCTGACTCATTCTAAAGACTTTTAACCAATAATTTACCAGCTTTTGCTGGATATTACATTCAATTGAGACCTTACCTAACTCTGTTCTAACTAACGAAGATGGGGCAGAGATTGAAAGTCCCAACATCTTCTTGTAAAGTTTGTTCAGAGCAGGGTTAAGTCCCCTTTTATTACTATAATTGATTCTGCTCCATAAAGGAGTTGGGATCTAATTTTGTGGCATCAATAACCATCAAATTCCCTTTAATAGAATTCCTGCCGAACCTTGAAAAGAAAGACAAAATAGCAGGGACAAAATGTTCTGCCTTTATCTTAATTTCCCTCTGATGTTCATTCCAGTTACCTTGTCTGCTAAAAGTTATACCTAGATAACAGAAGCTCTTTACTTCTTCTATTTTTTTGTGATTTATGTAATATTTATATTTGTTCTTATTATCACTAAATACCAGTACCTTAGTTTTTTTATAATTTCTCTGGAGATCTGTACTAACACAGTTTGCATGAAAGTTATCCAGACTTCTTGAAAGACCTAAATGACTAGTAGAAAATAAAACTACATCATTGGCATAAGCCAAACAGGGTAGTGCCTTTTGACCAATTTTAGGGAGATGAAATTCTTCATTGTGCATTTTATTCAGCACAGTGCAAAAAAAAATAAATTGAACAGTTGTGGTGCTAATGAACAACACAGTTTAACTCCTATGTTTGAACTAAACCATTTACTGATTTCACCTTTATTGTTATATATAATACTTACATAATTGTCCTGCTGCATTAACCTTATTATTTCCAATAATGAGGGATCTACTCTGAGGTCTTAAAGTCTTTCCCAGAGCAGAATTCTGTTTACTTTGTTAAATGCTGATTTAAGATCAATAAACACACAATATAGTTTTTGGTTTTTTACTACTTTATACTTATGAATTAAACATGCCAAGACAAAAAACTGATCAGTTGTTGAATAATTATTTCTAAATCCAGCTTGTGCATCATCGATTATATTATTAAACTCTACCCATGAATATAACCTTCTATTAATAATTTTAGTAAATAATTTCCCTATAGTGTTGAGTAAACTTATTGGCCTTTAACAGCTAGGATAATTTCTATCACCCTTCTTAAAAATGGGAATTATTGTACTTAAATTCCAACTACTCAGAAATAATCCAGTTGTCCACACATAATTGTACAATTTATAAATGTAACCCTCCCCACCCCTGTCCTTTTACCAAAACAATGACAGGTGGCATGCTGTTGGCATTTGGTAGCAATACCTGGTGGGGAGTGTATATCTACGGGTTTGGGGAAGGATGAGGCTACTTGACACAAGAGGCCTAGGTTTGATTACTTTGCACAGGGGCACCCAAGTAAATCCAACTACAGGAAGCAATAACTGTAATGTCCAGAACCAGAATTGGGATTTTTCAGTGTGGCTTTATTTATTAACTCACTGAACATAAACAAAGCTCTGTATGGTCCACCACAGGGCTATGTAACTGTAATGCAGATTAGAGGTTAAACACAGTGGTCCATTGGAGAATGAACACAATACAACAGTTGTCTGTCTTTGGACCCACCAGGCACTCAGCCCGGACTTTGCATGCGCATTGGATACACAGCCCGACTGGCCCGGCTCCCCTGCCAGCCACTCGACTGATGGTCCACTTGAAGAATTAACCCAAACTTTACTTGGCAAGACATCTTATCACACAAGGAGGCTCCCAACTGTGGCTCCCCACACCACTTGAAGTCATCGACTCCTAGAGAGATTTTGTTTTTGTACTTCCAATTCGAAACTCCCATCAAACAGGGAGACTCCCATCCTACAAGGAGTAATGTTCCCATCCTGTAGCTCCCCACACCACTGGAAGTCATCGACTCCTAGAGAGTTTTCAAGTTGCGACCACGCCTGGGTACCCACCCCATCAACGCCAGCGCATGAGGCGAGTAGCAAAAACAGAAGAAATCCGTAGAGGTGGACCTGGTTACTAAAGATGGGGATTTATCCACCTCCAGCTCCCACAGCCCATACCCGGCCATTTCTCTGAACACACAGAAACTTCAGGACTGAAACATGTAGATTGCATGGTGGATGAACTGACACACCCCCTCTACTGTGAACTCTAAATCCATTTAAACTTTAAACTGACTGCTCCATTTGTTTGTCTTAGTGTATATAGTCCTCCCAAACAGCAGTCCCCAATAAAACCATTTGAAACTTGAAACTTAATTGACTGCTCCATTTGTTTGTCCTAGTGTATATAGTCCTCCCAAAGAGCAGTCCCCAATAACATTTCCTGACTGAAAAACAGTTGTTTGCCCATTACACTGGAGCCAAACACACACCCAATCGTTGCAGGGCCCCACAGGCGAAGTCCTTTAACCTTTGTTGTATTGTAGAACAGCCAACACAAAATCAGGCAGCTTCTTTCCTTGGTGGGAGAAGAGGATTGCCCCTGGAACCCACAGAGACCTTTTCCTACCCCCTCCAGAGGGAGGGGGCACTGAGACCGAGGGGACGGTCTCCACCACTTTATAAATGGTGAAACACAGAAAAACCTCCTTCTGTGTGGAGGCAAAACTCAAACTACAGTCTGATGCTTCCTTCTTGCTCAAGGACAAATGGAAGACTCCTTTTGAATTCCCAAGGTTCTAAGAACTCTCTGAGCTGAAGATTCCAACTGTGGCTCATGCAGCTGTAACAATTCTATAATTATGTCATCTCTCCAGTCTCAGTTGTGACTGAGGACAGAGTGAGACAGTGCGAAACCCATTTAACTGGAGTTTCACAAGCTGCCTTCCCTGCCTACCGCTAGGTCTTACTGGGATTCTAGTAACCCCGGGTAACAAAGGGGTTACACTCGCCCTTGACCAGGAAAATGACTGTCCCCAGTCATTATGCACCCGGCCTTAGGCCATCCCACCCTATGTGCTACCTGCGGAGGGGGGGTGATCAGGCCCCCTCTTACCTTGTGCGAGCACAGGTAGGCAACACTAAGGGCCTAGAGGCCTACAGCTGACATTTCAGCTTCTACTCTATCCACTTACTATGGACACCTAGTGGCTCTGGTAGAACTGTCCAGAGCATAGCCCTGATAGATCAGCACTGCAATCCCTATGGCCATTCAGGACCACAGCCTTTCTATCCCCCCTAACCCTCTAGGGAAAACCTATCTGCCTCTACATAACATCCCAAATAAAAACAAACCCGGGACCTCCCCACCTTTGGCAACCTGCAACTACAACATTAGAAACACAAACAGTACTTTAATTTCTAAACATAAGCACTGAAATGAGGAACTCCGTGAGCCCCTCCTCCTCTTCTTGTCTTCTCTTCTTTCTTCCAGGAACACCTGTAGAAAAGACAAAAAACAACAAAAAACAAAACACCTTAATCTGCATTTACAATCTACCTAAATAACGATGACTACAACAAAAAAAAACACAACCCTTACCATACAGGATAAACAAAAACACTAAACAATCCCAAAAAGAAAAAAAATATATATTTTTTTTTAGAAAAGTAGAAAAGACAGTGTATACATTAAGTACAGAAATGACATTGATAACAATACACCTTTTTTGGGGGGGATGGAATGCCCTAAATGTCCCACTAGTGACTACAAGGCCCGAAGGCCAGTCCATTAAAGAGTCACTCCTGGGCCGGAGCCCCGTGAACATAGTCTTTTAAGGCCATAATTCCGATGGGGAGAGTCTTTGCGGACAGTTCACACACTGTTTGAAGTCTGTAGTGTAAGGTGTGTATTGCAATATCATAAAGATAGAATGAAAAGAGATTTTGACTCACCAGCCTCTTGAAGTATTCGAACATCACCAACCTGGTCCCTGTCGAAGACTCTCCCAGGCAGCATTTCTTCTGATACAGCTGGGCGGACATCTTCCGGGAACCCACAGGAGTGCACATCTGGAAAAAGCTGGGCTGATGTCATAACTGGAGAAGGAACCTTAGAACAGGAACAAAAAAAGAGAAACAGCTGGTCCGGCATCATCCGATTACCAGGCGATGAACAGGAAAACAGCTGGGCTGGTGTCCTCTCTGGATCTGAAGTCATCTGGTGGTACCAGTAGGTGGTTGGTGATTGCAGACAGTTTGCTGTAGACTGAAGAATGTGGGGCCCCAAATTTTTGTTTATTCATATTGGCAGTTCAATAAGGTTACTTCACAGTGTAGATGTGGCAGTATTGACTACCACTGCTCGGCTCTCCATTTTGTAGGCACAGGCTTAATTAGTGGGAGGTCCTTGCACTGAGGCCAATAGTAGAGGGGGTCAGGGGCTTGAATTATTACTCCATCTGGACACACATAATTCACACAGTGGGAGACTTTGCGTCCCTCTCCGTCCACTATTCTCACTCTGTCCATAAACAGTGTCCTGCCTCTCTTCCACATGCACTTTTCGTGGAACAGTCTATTCTTTACATGCTGGTTAGCCCCAGGATGCACATGTTTCATTGCTTCATCCCAGATCCAGGATTTCCTGCAGTTCTCAATCTCCTCCCAGACTCTCCGAGGAAAGGTAGGAAAGGTCATACCAAAGATTTCATTTGCCTTTCTATGAACTAGTCTCTCCTCTTTACTTGCTTTGGTCAATCTGAGACTGCTGGCCTGGCTTGGGGGTGGCCAGTCCTGGTTCTGCCAGCTTTGCATCCTCAATGAAATTAAAAACAGATCCCTGACTTCTTTTTCTTCTGGTGAAGCCAGTGCAGTGGCATCACCACCTTCTTGAACACATTCCTCTGAGGCAAGATCTTGAGGCTGTGTACCCATTCCTATCTCACAAGGCCACTTAGGTTCCTCCTCATCTTCCTCTTCACTGAGGATCTGAGTCCAAGAGTGAGCAGTAGTTCTCACCCCCGAGACTATCCATTTATCACTAGGAGCAGAGGTCAACACCTCCCATTCAACGGCCTCCCACATCTCATCTTCACCTTTGAGACTAGGGCTATGCCCCCCCACCCAGGGGTCTATTAATGCTTTATATGAACTTGCTTTCTGAGATCCAGCATCTAAAACTTCAACTTCAGATTCATTCTCTAATTCTGCACTCTTTAACTTTATGCCACACTCCCCCGGGGGACCTTCCTCCACAGGCTCTGCCTGATGCTGTGTGCTGCCAACTGCACATTCTTGAAGTTGCGTCCATGTGGGAGCCAAACGAATTTGAGGCACTTTATACAAGCCATATTTTTGTAGACAACCAGCACAGTGAGGAATCATGAAGACATCCCTTCCAGCACTCAAGCACATCTGGCATACACACACTGGATAATTAGGAATTGCCACATCAGGAGGGAGTTGCCCTCTATAGCACCAATTTTCAATGTCTCTCAATCGATTTACTGATGCTGTTACTGCAACCCGGGCATGATCCAGGTAACGAGCTGGTCCTGAGGCTATAACTGCAGAAAAACAAACAAAAGTTCACTGTAACTGAAAGTCCCACTTTAAATGAACACACTCTGTAGCTTTAAAATGGCTCCTCTGCTGCTGTGTTTACCTTACTACCCCACCCTGTAATGGCTGCAGCAGCACTCCTGTGCATCAACATTCAGACTCTGGGTCAAGCCACTGCGCACCCGATTTACATCAGCTACTATTAACTTTTATTTCAAACTGCACAACTTGCTCTTTTCTGGCTGTTCTCAGATTTACAGGATTTTTCTTGGACTTTTCACATGCTGGCAACATTTATTTAATCACAGTCCCTTTTAAAACTTCAGGTTTCAGCACAGGATTGCCTGCTTCTACTAGCGTTGCACTTATTTTACAACCCACAGTCTCTCTCTGGCTGCAAACTTTAAACTGAGGCTACTTTCATTACTATGCTCACATTTAATGGCTTTACAGACTTACACTTGCTAGCAGGATATCACACAATCACTACTTGCAAAGCGACTATACAGCTGCACTCACATTTTATATGGCATTACTGAAAATCACTGATTGGAGCAGTTTTAAATCGTTTACTCACTGTTATGGTAGCAGATTGCTGCGATGGAGGAAAACGGCCTGCAGCCAGATTTTGAAGGCCTCAGATTGCAAACGGGCGGACAGTCTCTGCGATCGTAGTATTAATCACACAGTTCACTGATCTCACAACCGATAAGCGGGTTGAGCCCGATTTTGAACTAGAAAAGTCACTTTTCACTGTTTATAGCACTTTGAACACTTTGCGAATGCTCCTCCACTGCCAGTACACGCACTACTCTCTGTCTCCCTCTCGAATGCTGAAGCAGACACTGAAGAGCTGGCTGAGGGGCGGGACTAATGGCAAACTGACCAACCACACAACGCCATGCAAATGAACCTTTTCTTCCTCACGAGGGCTCTTTCCTCACAGCGATCGTCGAGCAGGCAAATTCAAACTGAAAAGATGCACTTTTTTTTTTTTTTTAACTGACTCCATGGCGGGAGCCCATTTCAACCATGTAACATTGCCATTAACTCTGCAGTCTCTAGTATAGCACAGAAAGCATTTCCAACATCCAGAGCACATTTTCTCTGTTGCTACCCCTAGTTTTCCGCACTTTTCTTCACAGAAATTCATTTTAAACGTCCAGGGCACAATTTCTCTGTTGCTACCCCTAGTTTTCCACACTTTTCTTCACAGAAATTCATTTTAAAACTGACAAACGCTGTAAACTATGTTGATGCAGGAGAAGGACACACACTTTGGCTTTACAGCTCCTTGGTAAACAGTTGGCATTTTTTAAACAGCAGCACAAGATTCACAGCACACACTAGGGAAATTGCTTCAACTTTTTTGGGCTACTGACTGCCAGATAGCCAAAATGCTAGCCTACTTGCCCAAGCACCTTCCTTCCCAAACAAATCCAAAGTGGTGCCTCCATCTTTGTAACCCTCCCCACCCCTGTCCTTTTACCAAAACAACGACAGGTGGCATGCTGTTGGCATTTGGCAGCAATACCTGGTGGGGAGTGTATATCTACGGGTTCGGGGAAGGATGAGGCTATTTAACACAAGAGGCCTAGGTTTGACTACTCTACACAGCGGCACCCAAGTAAATCCAACTACAGGAAGCAATAACTGTAATGTCCAGAACCAGAATTGGGATTTTTCAGTGTGGCTTTATTTATTAACTCACTGAACATAAACAAAGCTCTGTATGGTCCCCCACAGGGCTATGTAACTGTAGTGCAGATTAGAGGTTAAACACAGTGGTCCATTGGAGAATGAACACAATACAACAGTTGTCTGGCTTTGGACCCACCAGGCACTCAGCCCGGACTTTGCATGTACATTGGATACACAGCCTGACTGGCCTGGCTCCCCTGCCGGCCACTCGACTGATGGTCCACTTGAAGAATTAACCCAAATTTTACTTGGCAAGACATCCTATCACACAAGGAGGCTCCCAACTGTGGCTCCCCACACCACTTGAAGTCATCGACTCCTAGAGAGATTTTGTTTTTGTACTTCCAATTCGAAACTCCCATCAAACAGGGAGACTCCCATCCTACAAGGAGTAATGTTCCCATCCTGTAGCTCCTCACACCACTTGAAGTCATTGACTCCTAGAGAGATTTTCAAGTTCTGGGTACCCACCCCATCACTGGCCAAGCGCATGAGGCGAGTAGCAAAAACAGAAGAAATCCGTAGAGGTGGACCTGGTTACTAAAGATGGGGATTTATCCACCTCCAGCTCCCACAGCCCATACCCGGCCATTTCTCTGAACACACAGAAACTTCAGGACTGAAACATGTAGATTGCATGGTGGAAGAACTGACACCCCCCCTCTACTGCGAACTCTAAATCCATTTAAATTTTAAACTGACTGCTGCATTTGTTCATCCTAGTGTATATAGTCCTCCCAAACAGCAGTCCCCAATAAAACCATTTGAAACTTGAAACTTAATTGACTGCTCCATTTGTTCATCCTAGTGTATATAATCCTCCAAAACAGCAGTCCCCAATAACATTTCCTGACTGAAAAACAGTTGTTTGCCCCTTACACTGGAGCCAAACACTCACCCAATCATTGCAGGGCCCCACAGGCGAAGTCCTTTAACCTTTGCTGTATTGTAGAACAGTCAACACAAAATCAGGCAGCTTCTTTCCTTGGTGGGAGAAGGGGATTGCCCCTGGAACCCACAGAGACCTTTTCCTACCTCCCCCCTCCGGAGGGAGGGGGCACTGAGACCGAGGGGACGGTCTCCACCACTTTATAAATGGTGAAACACAGAAAAACTTCCTTCTGTGTGGAGGCAAAACTTAAACTACAGTCTGATGCTTCCTTCTTGCTCAAGGACAAACGGAAGACTCCTTTTTGAATTCTCAAGGTTCTAAGAACTCTCTGAGCTGAAGATTCCAACTGTGGCTCATGCAGCTGTAACAATTCTATAATGATGTCATCTCTCCAGTCTCAGTTGTGACTGAGGACAGAGTGAGATGGTGTGAAACCCATTTAACTGGAGTTTCACAAGCTGCCTTCCCTGCCTACCACTAGGTCTTACTGGGATTCTAGTAACCCCGAGTAACAAAGGGGTTACATAAAGAAATGGAATCCAGTATTGTTTAGTCCTAATTACAAACTTCTAAAGGTGCCCCATCCAGTCCTGGTGCCTTTCTTTTTTTAAATGAATCCATCACATTTTCTATCTCCATTATAGTTATCTCATTGGTGGGCCTATATTTTCATTCACTAATCTTTAATTGTATTATTTTTAAGAGATAATCATGGTCATCCCTAAAGAAAATTTGTTTTAAGTAAATTTCTCAACTGCTGGGCTCAATGTGTGCCTCAATTTTGTCAAAAATTTTGGTTCCAAATCTAACAATTTGCCAAAACAATTTATCTTTTAGGTGGACCACCCTTTTTAATTCCATCCACAATTGTTTGGTATACTTCCTTTTATTTTTAACTAACACCAAGTTGTAGGTTCTCCTTATTTGATTCATTTTTAATTAGTATTCCCTTTGTTTGGATGTTGTTTTAACAATCTAAATTCTTGATTAAGAAGTTTCCTAGCCTGTTTACATTCTATATTATACCAAGGTTGTCCTTCTTTCTTTTTTATTTCTGTTTCCTTCGTTATTATGTGGGCTACAGCATTTATAATAGTATTGTAATCAGATATTATTTGATTAACACACACATTACCCGCTGATTCTGATAATCTTTTTAGTATTCCTGCATTTTGTAGGATCTCTTCAACATTCAGTGCTTCAGTCATATCCCACTCAATTCTGTTCTTTCTTAACTGAATCATTGATGGTTCATATTTGGTATATTTAATAATACCAGATTTCCTAATTAAACTAAATTCAACTCCAAAATGTTAACTCTCAGGTCTTGGGTTCAAGTACAATGGGTGACACTAATAAATTAGATTTAAATCTACCCATACAAAATCAATCGTTGATGAGCCATTACTCCCCTTAAATGAGTAGTCACCCTCTAGATCTTGCTGTACCCTTCCATTCAATAGACACAAGTTTCTGTCCATCATTAGCCTATGCAGCTCAATTCCACATTTATTTATTACAATATCCTTTGCATTTCTTATTATTCTTACTTTGGAATTATCTCTTAAAGACAAGACATCCTCTATGTCTTCATTGCAGGCCCTTTAAATTCCCTAGTCTAGCATTAAAGTCACCCACAATTAACAGTCCACATTCAGGAAAATCATTTTGGATGTTTACCATTACTTCATTGAGAGATGTAAGCAAGTCAGGATCACCATATTTACTTCTAACAGGATTATAATAAACATTAATTATGAACCACACATTCTTATCTCTATCCATTATTTTAATTACCTGTAAGCTATTACTGTTATTACTTAGTTCTTCAGTTTTTATATTAATGTCCAATTTAATAAAAATAGTTAGCCCTTCAGAGCCCCTTCCAAAATTCCTTATTCGACTAGCTGATTTGTTATAAGATTGAAACCCATCCAAATATGCATTAGAAAGTGCCCATGTTTCTTGCACACAAATGAGATCAAATAAATTCAAATACTGAATAGTTTCAGGATACCCCAACTTCTCCCCAAGTCCTGCCATGTTCCAAGATGGAATATTGAACATAGACAAATCTGATTTATTAAAATCAGACATAAGTGAAAAATTAGTAGTTAATCCCTGTGGCCTCCCTCTGACAAGATCTATCTGTCATTGATTCAATGAAGATAACATTTCATATCTATTGGCTGTCTCTACCATAAGCTCCCAACATTTTCCCTTCTGCTGAATATCTGAAAAAGAATCATCAATCTTGCTTCTAATATTTTCAATACAAAAATAAATACCTAATTGATCCAGAATAAGCTATTTCCTGTTTAATTCACTGACCAGATTATCTTGTTTAACCTTAAAAACAATCTGTCCATCATATTCTAATCTTTTAACACTATCAGTTTCAGAATTGCCAACAGAAGTTTCCAAGCAAAGACTTAGAAAAGCTATTAATTTATTTTTTAAATTAAATTTGTCCTCTTTGTACCACTGTTTTAATCCAAAGATAAAGACCAATGCGTCCTGCTGAGTTACTATGTATCCTTTGGCAGTATAGAATTCAGGAAACAGATTGTTCAAGGTCAGTAAACCCCCAACATTAATCCCCATTATGTCAAACTCCTTAGAGTTTTTACTAATTGCCTGTAAAAGATGATATTGATTAGAAGCCAACAGGACCAACTCCAGAGCTGAAATAGGTCTAACTGTATTAATGCAGTGTTTGACTATAATACAGCCATCCAATAAAGTTGTTATTAGATTACTTAATAAATCCATTAACTTATCCTGAGTTTCTTGTGGAATACATGACACATTAAATAATGGTAACACAAAATCACTCCCTAAGGATTTTGACAAACATTTTTTAAAACATTTGTTATCATCTTGAGACACACTATCCTGTCTGTTCACTAAACTGAATTCATGTGTCATAACATAATTTCCCTTGTTTACTGATGTAGGTATTTTATTTGACATTTTCCTACTTATCTTACTTATTCCTGATTTCCCCTACTTCTTCAGAATAATCCCCTTTTTAAAATTGCTTTTACTTACTTTCTCTCTCTGTCCATGATGTTCAATTAAATCTAAGCTAGGGCTTGTGGCACTTAACGATAGTGGAACAGTGTCAAATTGTGTTTGACTTGTAGTAACTTTGGGAAGTCCTTTAAATTTTATTAAGGCTTCATAACTTTTCTTTTCATCTTTCTCCTTTCTCACTTTGGGTACTTAAATTCCTACCCCATCCCCTTTAGTGCTCTTACATTTACACTTGCTCTTAAGTTTACACCTACACTTGCCTTTGTTAGCCTTGAAGATCTCTTTGAATCCCTCTTGCTTCTCCCCCTTTTCCCATAAAACTGGAAACTTCTCCGCCATTTCTCTACAAATACTAGTACCTCTTATATCTTTATTAGGTAGCATTATACACTCCAGACCATTACTAACAATTGACTGCATCAGACTAGTATCATTCAGCCTTAAAGAATCATTAAGTCCTAAATTATAAGTCTCCTGGTAAGTTTCCTGATAAAATAGATCACTACGACCCAGGCTTTGTCCAAAAGAGATGTTAATTGCACTTTGATCTAAGATTAAATTTTCTCTAATATATTGAGTAGACATAATCTTTCCCTCATCTTCCTCCACAAATTTTTTACCTATCATATCTAGCTTATCCTTGTTTTCCAGACACATCCCTCTAATGAAAGAGATATCTTGTTTGATATCAAGTAACTGTTTAAACAAAAAAAATATTAGAATTAAGTGGACCTCTCAATACATTGACTATATCCCTTGTTAATCCCTCAAACTTAGGAACACTTCTATTCTCTGGACTCATTGTCCATGAGGTATTAATGTAACCAGCCCCATTTGAGTGATCTAAAACCTCCATTGACTGAACCCCCCTCCAGGGAACTTCGCTTGTATGTTTCCCTTTATATCACTTTTACTTGTGTGAGATTCTTTCCCAGACTGAGTAATTTTCATCTACACAAGGTCACTCATATCTGACCTTAAAGTTTTTCTCATACTTTTCACCTCTGTATCTAGTATAGTCAGGTTATGGAAAATATTTGAATAATCAATTTTAAAATAGTGTGTCTTTGGGGACTCCTCAATATCCCTGCATTTAGGCAGATTAAACCTATCTGCCACATTCCTAATTGAATCACCTCAGGCCCCTTCATTATTTGCAAAGTCTGTTGTTGTTATAGACTTTAAATTATCTTTTTTTGTCATAGGTTGGGGCAACACTAAAAAATTTCAGTATATCTTCATTTGGTGTAGATGATAATTGAATATTAACCTTTTTCCCTTTAAATTTTCTGCTGTTTTCTTGCAATATAAACTTATCATTGAATAAATTATGTTTTTTTACTAAGTGACCTCACAGCAAATTTTTTTAAAGAAAGTGGATTTTTATGAATACCCTTAGACAATATTTCTTGCTTAGCCAGGCTTAACTTCTGACTAATGGGCATTTTACTTCTGGTGATTGAAGTCATATCAAAAAGAAAAAAAAAAGGAAATAAAAGTTTTAGATCCTCGATGTTATGATGTTAAAATCCTCAAAGGGACAATAACAAGTCCAGCAAATCTGAGCAGCAGAATTTATGTATGATTCCTCCGCTGAAAATACAATACTTCAAGCACTTCTCTGATACAGTTCCTTTCACTGAGGCAAATACTTCAAATGCCAGTCCAAATTGTAATCTCTGAACCTTACAGTTTAGAATCTTGTAAAAAAGACCCGAGTCGAAAGTTGAATGCTTGGGCTACAGACCAGGATTTAACAGGCTCTATGGCTCTATGGCGGTTCTAAAATACCCAGCAAAGTCTGTTGGGAGGGTTCTAGTAACATGTAGTACACCACAGTCTCCATAGTTTATTATATCCAGATAATGCACTAAAACGGAGAAAAAAGTGTATGAGTAACAGGCAAAATAGTAAGCAAAATCTGATATTAAGATTTGTCATAACTGATTACAGGTTTTAGCAAAAAAAAAAGAGATCTTACAAACAACCAGCTGCTTTATGACTGGCTGCTTAATTTATATTTAAGTGCTTATCGCAATCTCTATAAACAGCAAGTAATCCTGAGCTCCTAGACGCAAAGTCCATTATACTTTAAGAGAATACATATAAACCTACTTCTTAAAAGGAGAACAGCTAGATATATCCGTTGGGTAATTCCACCAGAGATAGCAACTTACGTCCTTGTCCATGCTTGCATCGAATTTCATAAAAGCACGTAATTTAATAAATGAACATTTCCCACATTAAAGGCCAAAAACTAATCCTAAAGTAAACTAAAAGCTAGAGAGTACAAAGATATAGCTTTACTCAATATTTCCCAAAGAAATGTAGTGTGTCATCGATCTTCAGTCGCAGAGAGAATCTGAGACAAGACGCCACGCATGCATATTAGTACCTTGCTCTTGCGGCTCACATCATTGAAAAAAGCGACTTTGGCGTGAAAAATAAAAACTTCTTAAAACTTATATCCTTAAAATAATCCTGTATACATTAAAACACGAAAATACTAAAACATAAACACATCTTAAGGGTCAAATCACAAGCTCAGATCATAAGGCCATAAAAATCACACCCCAAATCCTAAAAGGATTTTAGTACAATTAATATTAAGCAGCCAAAAAAAAGTAGTATCAATTTTAGAGGAAGAAAATACTCAATTTTAAGGGAACTGAGCTTTCATTCTTGGTGCAGAGCCGTTCTGACTGACTATTGTCCGTGCTCCAAACCAGGGAATCCACCTTGGGAAACCCTTCCAGATGCCACCTAATAGCGGACACCACTGCCCCTTACTTCTCATCCCTTCTTCTTCAATTCTTCTTTTATTCTGTTGGAAAAGGACAAAAGCACCAGGAAAAACTCTGAATGACACAAGGCAGAATTTAAGATTTACTTCTAAGGAGACCAGTGAATGCAGGCAATTGTGGCATACCTGTTAAAATAATCCAATTAGCAGAAGTATCCCTGCTTCTCCACTTTCACTCCACAAAGTTAGAGAGCGCGATTCTGCGTCAGTTACACACCTTCCCTCCAGCAAGAGTTGATCTGAGAGCCTTTTTGTTATATGTGTTGTATATTGTTCCTATTTGTGGAATAATGTGGACCGTGGCATGGGTAGACAACAAGTTCAGTCAAAAGTCCTGCAATCCTGCTCCTGATGTCGAGAAAAATTATCCTGATCTTCTCACAGGTACGACTCCATGGAGTCCTCCAGTAGCTGGTCCTGTATGTTTTACGCCACCTCTATGACACACTTCACCCCACAGGCCACAAAATGACTGTGAACTAAACTGTCTTTAATGGTGAGGGTTTTTTCTATATGACATGCGTGGTGGTATACTGGAAATTTCTCTTAATCCAGGATCACTTGCCGAAATCCCCCAGTGTTATCGTTGTACCTGCTTGACCTGTGTGGAAAATATTGTGACAAAGTTAAAGGGGTGTACATCAATGTTTACCTCTGCTCTCTTTTCGAGCAGCATTTCTTTCATAGCACTGTCTGACAGCAATCTTGCTGCTTGTATATTGGCTGTACTATAACCCCTATCTTCTAATCTTCTGATTAGAATTTCTGCCTCTTGTGTATAAGCCTCCTCTGAGTTGCAGTTCTGTTTAGTATGCAAGAACTTCCCCTTGGGGATGTTACACCTAACATGTGGTGGATGGCAACTGGAGGAGATCAAAAGGCCATTGCCATCACTGGCTTCTTATACAGCCTCGTATCTATTCTGCCATCCTCCCCCTGTACTGAGTGTTATGTCTAAATAGTTTACGCTGCTCAGACTGTGTCGGTATGTAAATCTGAGGTGTTCGTTCATGCTATTTATTTATTTAACCTTTTGTTTACCAGGTAAATAACAAACTGGCTAAGTTTGATTTCTTTTCCAGACCAAATTAACAGCATATCATCAATAAAATGACCCCAAAACTTGATTTTGTCTCTATAGGGCTTTGTGTAATTAAGGACATGATCCTGTTCCCAAAGCGCAATATACAGATTGGCTATGGCGGGGGCACGAGTAGCCCTCATAGCCATTCCTTTAGTTTGCAGATGCGTAATTTTATTAAACAAAAAGGCATTGTATTTTAGGACATATTCAAGCAGTTTTAAGATAAAGTCAGTGGGGGTGGATCTGTTCCCCTTTTTCTTGTATTTAGTCAAAAAGCAGCCGCATCAAGTGCCTCCTCATGGGGCATATTAGTATGTAATGAGTCAATGTCCAAAGACACCAACAGACAGTCGTCCTCTAATGTCAGATTGTTGCAGATGTTTAGATGTTTAACAAATGTTTTGTGTCCTTTATGTAGGATGGTAAATGTTCCACATATGATTTTAAATGCATATCTACCATTTGGGACAAACTCTCAGTCACAGACCCTATGCTGCTCTCTGTTGGGAGGCCTGGTGGCTTTTCTTTATTTTTATGAACTTTAGGCAATGTTCACATCATTGCTCTTACTGGGTTCAGGGTAATGAGCAAGTCTTTTGTTTGTTTGTTTGTTTAAATCTTTATTTTTATATAGGAATATTTGATTAGTGCAAAACCACTGTTTACAATCAAGTCCTGTGTAAGTGATACACGAATAAACATTCAAGTTCACAAGTCCAATACAAACAAATAACAAGATAAATAACATTATCCGTAACATACACATTCACTCTGCAGATATTCAAATAATTTACCTTTAAAACTAATAAAACTAGCTATATTTTGCAAATATTTAGGCAATTTATTCCATGATGAAGCAAATCTATTCTGTAATTTCATTTTTCCTACATTACTACAATATTTAAGTAATGGAATCCTATTATCTGAATTTCTTGTACATAGACTTTGACTATCCAGGTACTGCAATTTAATATACTTAGCTAATGGATGATTACTTTTGGTATGTATTATCCTATAACAATTAATTAGCCAGGCATAATTTATTTGTGCCTCAGGATGCAACCAATTTAATCTATCGTATAATTTACAATGATGCATTTTATATTCATCCTTAATAATAAATTTGCCTAATCTATAAACTGCTTGATTAACTTTTTTTAACACTTTCTGAGAAGTATTCATATATTTCAGCACACCATATTCAAGTACCGGAATTAACATTTGCTTAACAAGTTTCTCTCTAGCTAATTTAGGCAATACATTTGTTAATCTTCTAAGAGCACCCAATCTTTGATTAACTTTTTTATCTGCATATCAACATGATTTTCAAATGTCATACCAGAATCTATGTACATACCCAAATACCTATAACCTTTTACTTCCTCTACTTGTGCACCATTTATTAGATGAATATTTAATTGTGATTGTTTTTTCAACTTATGCCCCAGACTAAACATCATACACTGAGTTTTCTTTGCATTAATTAAAAGGCCAGAGTCTTCCATCCAATCTTCCAATGAGATTAAATCTCTCTGCAACTGTTGTTCAACAATTCTCATATCATCTGCAGAAACCAACAGAACCGTATCATCTGCATATAATCTTACCTCCCCATATTTTATTGTTTGTGCCAATTCATTTACATAGACATTAAACAACAACGGACCAAGTATCGATCCCTGGGGAACACCACGATTTATTTCCCCAAGGCTCGACACAAAGTCACCATTTATAACACACTGTCTACGATTTGCTAAATATGAGGCTATCCATGTAAGTGGTCCTTCCTCAATCCCTACTAACCACAGTCTTTCTAACAATTTTCTATGTTGTACCAGATCAAAAGCTTTACTGAGGTCCATGAACACCGCCCCAGTGGCCTTTCCACCATCAAGAGATATTACAACCTGATTATGGAAATCCAGTAGAGCGGTGCCCATGGACCTCCCTATTCTAAACCCATATTGTTTTTCTGAAAAAATTTCATTCATTTCCATATATTGACTAAGTTGTGAATGGACACTACATTCCAATACTTTAGATAATATTGGAAGTATTGTAATTGGTCTATAATTCGATGGCACATTACTATCCCCTCCCTTATAAATTGGAATTACCTTTCCCACTTTCCATATATCAGGGACTACTGAACTTGTTATACTCCATTTCAAAAGATATGTTACTATTGGTGCCAATATATCCACACCAATCTTAAGAAATCTAGCTTCAATTCCATCTAAACCACCTACCTTACTTACATTTAAGTTTTGTAACTGTTTTCTTATTTCATCTATACTTAAGGGTCTAAAATTGAACTTATTTACTTGCTGTATCCCATACTTATTTTTTTGTTCAGCAATTAATTCCATTACAGATATATCAGCTGTTTGTTCTTTTGGTAGCGAAATATCCACATCAGGTAGATTGAGAAAATAATGATTTAATATAGTAGCAATATTAGCTGGATCTTCAATTATACATCCTTCCTGTAATAAACTTTCCACCTTATTATGTTTATTACTATATTTTAAGTCAGAGATAAATTTCCAAAACATTTTTGAATCTTTTACTTTCTCTAATCTATTCAAATATTTACACTTTGCTATCCTAATACTCCTTTATTTCTCCAACTTTTAAAACTTTCCCAATCTTCTAAGTTCTTTGTTTTTCTAGCTTTCTGCCATATTCTATTTCTTATCCTTGGTTCCTTTTTATTTTATCTGTAATCCATGGATCTTCTTTATTTTTCCTTCTTGTCTGCACCATTGGGGCATGTTTATTTATCATTGTCAATAAAGATTCATTAAATTCCTGTATAGCTAAATTGATATCAGGAATCAAATATAATCTATTCCAATTAAAGCCCCTAAGTGAAACTTTAAATTGAGTCTCATTGAATTTTTTGTAGTCCTTTTTCCAATTTATATTCTCTTTTGGAATTGGTAAAACCTGATTCCTTATTTTACACATAATAGGATTATGATCCCCAAGATTTATAGGAAAAACATCCCAACACTCAATATCCAGTTCCTGAGAGACAAATATAAGATCTAAAATAGTTCCCTGATTATTCAAGTATGTGGTTCTTGTTGGTTTTTCAATTAGTTGTCTTAACCTCAAACATTCAAAACTCTTTTTTAGCCTAATACCTCTAGCCTGTTTCCAATCAGCATTAAAATCACCAATAAAGACTATCCTTTTATCATTTACTTTATCCAAAAGAAAGTCTGCAAATGAGTCAGTGTCAGTGATGAGCCCCTTGTTCTTCCCTTCATTTATGGTTTCAATGGCAAATTTAAAATCTGCTATGGGGTCAGAGGTCAATTTCAAGTAAAAGTTCTGGTTGTCAAGTTACCTTTCAATTTCATTCAAAAAATCCTCTTTATTTTGTACAACCATACAACCCCCTTGTCTGCTTGTTTAATAACAACATTCTTGTCCTCTTGTAGTCTTTTAAAGCCCCTATTTCACTGATGGACATATTCTGAAATGGGACTCTGGTGGGACTCAAAAAACAGTCTCAAAATCTTGTTCAGCAAGTGTTTTAAATACAGAAACTGCTGCACTAGGTGGGGGGGCAGAATGTAGAATTAGGTTTTAAAGTGTCTTGTGCAGCAAATGTCATGTTGCCATCATCATTCTGTTTAGAAAAGTAAGATTTAAGGTTTAATTTACTTTCACTTTCACTTCTTCATCAAGTGTTCTCTGGGACAAATTCATTATTAGATCTTGTTTCTCTAGTAGAATCTCCTCTGCCCTGAATGATCAGAGTAGGAAGATCACCGGACAGAACCAGATGCTTAATCCTGGTGATATTCCTTAGATGATAAAAGAAAGATTTGACAACAGCTGACACCTATGAATGTAGGGTCAGCCCTTCATCAAAAATTACCCCCAGGTTTCATACCTGTTCAGAGGTTGGGAGTGATAAGCCACCAAGAGAAATTCCAGAGGGCAAACCAACCCCCAAACTCCCTATCTGGCGACCTAGGTTCACAACCAGCACCTCAGTCTTTCCAGAGTTCAACTTCAACCAACTAGAATCCATCCACTACTGGATTTCTGCGAGACAGCTATTAAAGACTGAGAGAGATCCATCCTGATCGGGTACAAAAGAAAGGTAGAGCTGGGTATCATTTGCATAGCAATGAAACCTCAGCCCTTACCTTCTGATAATGTCTCTGAGGGCAGCATATATACTGCTAATGACATGGGGGACAACAATGAGCCCTGAGGAACCCCACACTCCAAAGAGACTGGGTCTGAGGAAAAAAAAACAGACAACACTCTCTCAGTTCTTCTCATGAGGAACAATGTAACCCACCTGAGGACTGTACGCAACAGTCCACAGATGTACCTCAGGTGATCAAGCAGTACCTCATGGTCCATAGTATCAAACACTGAAGAGAGAGATCCAGAAGGACCAAGATGGAATGTCTCTTCTAATCTCTAGCCATCAGGAGATCATTGAGCACCCAAACCAGTGCTGTCTCTGTAATATGTCTCTTTTAAAAACTGGATGGAGGGGTTCATAGATGTCATGGATGGTCAAATGGTCCTCCAACTGTGCAGCCACTACTTTCTCAATCACCTTCCCTAAAAAGGGAAGGTTAGAGATTGGTCTGTAGTTTGCATGGCAACCTGGGTCCAAAGCAGCTTCCTTTAAGAGGAGTGTCACTACCGCCTTTTTAAGGGAGCTTTGGAAACTAACCAGATTCCAAGGAGCACCAGACTATCCATGCTAGGACCAGGCTGATGGAGTTAATACAATCCAAAATTAGGGGAGTTGCTCCTGGGTCCAAACCACAGCTCGTAGGGTGCACATTCTGGATGATCTGCATGACATTAATGAACTCCAGTCAGTTAAAGGTACTCCAAGAAGACGGAGAAGCAGTGGCCTCACACTGATCCAAAGTAATGTCCATACAGTGTGCGGGTTGGACTGCCGCCCTGATGTCAGCCACCTTAGGTGTAAAAAATCGAGCAAGTTCCTTGCACTCTATTTGTGAAAAGGCTTTTCAGACTTGTAGACAGGCTGGGTTGCACAGTCTGTCCACAGTTCAAAACAGCTGAGCTGATTGATTCTGAGCAGTCCCAATCTCCCTGGACAGGAACTCTGCCTTCTTATGGGTGACTGCAGATTGATAGGCTTGATAATGGTCCATCAATCTAAGGTGGTCGGCATCAAGGGCAGATCTCCACCAGTAAAGCTTTAACCTTCGTCCTAGTCACTGCATCTCCTTCAAACTCCCATCAAACCATTGGGACCGAGGGTGAAGGGAGAGAGGATGAACTCAGACTGGAGCAATAAAATCCAAAGCCACTGAAATGGCTGAATTATAGGCCATCATGAGGGTCTCTGGATCATTGTTTGCCACTGAGAGGGACAAAAGTTCAAGCACTGCTGCTAGGCCTTGAGAACTTACATCTCCTAAAGGACAGTACCTAACCATCTCCACAGAGGCAGGCCTATGAAGGGGAGCACTAAAACCAAACCCCACGGTGTAGTGATCGGACCACTCAATTGGTTCCACCCCCAAGTCAGAGGCTTCGGTCCCCAGGAGGAAGGCCAAGTCAAGTGAGTGTCCGTGCATATGAGTAGCAGTGGTAGCAAACTGTGAGGCCCAGAGATGTCATCAACTGGAGGAAGTGCTGTCCAAATTGTGAGAGTTCATCATCGACCCAGGCATTGAAGTCACATAGAACCATCAGTCTAGTTGACTCAAATGCCATATCGACGACAAAGTCCGCAACTTCCTGAAGGAATCGCTTCTCATTGCCGGTTGGATGGTAGATGATGGCCATCTGATAACCTCCACCTGCTACTATGGCGCACTCAAATGACTCAGTCTCCTCAACTGGTACACCTGTGAGGCTACGTTCGGTCTTGAAACAGACCACAACCCCCCGCCCCTGCGATCCAATCTCGGGCAGTGTATCACCAAGTACCCGGCCGGAATTAAAGCCTCCAAAATGGGACCAGAGTTCTCATCCAGCCAGGTCTCGGTGATGCATGCCAGGTCCAGTGTTTCAACAAGATCTGCAATAATTGCAGTCTTGTTTTTAATGGAACTGGCATTGCATAACACCGTCCGAGTTGGACAAACCTCTCGGGCCACCTGGATCACCTGCCCACCACAATCGGTAGTGCCCTTGGGTATGGAAACCAGACATGGCAGACCATGTTCTGGGGTCCATTTTACCCCAGGGCATCTTCTGGCTCTTACCACCCCAATGCGATGGCTCCCCTCATTCACCCTCTGCTGTTTGCGCCACCCCCAACCCCTCCATCCCCTACACACAATACCCAGTGCCCTACAATGCTGGTAAGTTGTAAACTGAAGAAGGAGGAAGAGGGGACAGGGCACGGAGAGCAGAGGATCAATAGAGCACAACCGTGGGGGCAGGCCTCCAACACATTTGCGTGACCCAACAGAATAAACACAATATTCCTTCAAAACCAAATAAATACCCTCTAAACTCAACCCAAATAAATAAAAATTCTCACACAAACTCTTCTAATAATGTACTTTCTAACAGTAAAAACAAAATACATAAAACAATTAACAGCCCAGGCCCTCTCATAGCCTCAGGGAATAAACAAAACAATATTACATTGAAAACTAAAAAAGATAAAATTATAAAATCAAAATAATAAAATAAATCAAAGTTGCTGGATGACACATGTACTAACAGTAAATTTAAAATACAAATAACTCGAGGAACAGAGCGGCAGTTGGATCAGTAACTATCCAAAAATAATAATAAAGTTTCTTAAAACTGTAGCTTAAGTCCAAGTCTGTAAACAAAAATAACAAAAACTCTTCAGCCCCTTAAAGCCCTCTCACAGCTAAGGGAGGCCAATGCACAGCACAGGTACTCTCACTACCTGAGTGAACAAAGAAAACGTTAAACATTAATATCACAGATAGTTTTCAGCCCCAGGACCCTCCACAGTCTAAGGAAACCACACACCGTACAGATACTCTCCCAACCTGAACAAATGAAAACGATGTTGGAAAATAATATCACTGATGATTTTCAGCCCCAAGGCCCTCTCACAACATAGGAGTCTGATAGAGACAACAGGCACTCTCACTGTCTTCCAAACATACCAGCAAACAAAAGTAAAATGGAGAAACTGACTCCAGATAGGCAGAATAGAGTTTGTAGGAGTCCTCTTCACCAGGTCCACATAGTGCAGGAGCGGGACCCACAATAACCCACATAGGGGATCCCGGCTGAAATTACATATATTGAAATTGAAATAATACATTTGTCCCAGAGAACACTTGATGAAGTGAAAGTGTTAGAAAAGGGTTTACAGTTTTCCCCTACAAATCCAATCAGTGAAGTTCAGACCATGATAGATTTGAATCTAGCCTGCAGAAAATTAAGGCCCTTCAAGCAGTGCCTAGGAGAGCATATGAGGGCAACTGAGCATAAAGACCCTTTATATGCCACTGCAGTACATTTGAATACAGCAGGAAATGGGGACACACACAAACTGCTTCTTACTGTAATAGACAAAGTAAGCAGAAATCCTGGGTGGGAGGCAATTTTAGCAAATTATTATTCAAATGTGAAACATGTTGGATAATCAAACTGCAGGAAACTAAACCACCAGATCTGAATACTGGTTTTGATCTGGAGCCCTACCTTGATAATAGATAAAGTTTTCCTGAGTTCTTGAGTTGCGATGTTGTTTTGTTCATGCCATTCTATTCAGCTTGTGATATATACATAGTTGAAATATTCATGCACATGAAAAACATATCTGTGCGATATATGTGAACTATTTACAGTTAATGATTGTAGTAGTTAGGTATGTAATTTTTAGTACACATTTTTTTTTTTCCTAGGCCTCATTACCATTACTGGAAGTTCATCATCTTTCATCCTGGGCCCCCTTGGGGTCCCTCCTTTCTCCTTTACCCATTCTGTCTTTTCTGTTCTGTTCTACAGGTTCTGGCCTCCAAAAGGCAACCCCAATGATTCTAAGCTTCACTTTTGTACTTCATCATCATTATCATCATCATCATCATTGTTGCAAGTCCACTCACATGGGGAGGGATTCTCTGCATCATAGCGAATCCCTGTTGTGATGGAGGGGGAGGTGGAGTCAGAGATACCCTTCCTCTGTGTGAGGGGATACAAATACAGTCTTGAGTCTGTGTTCCTGGAACTCTTTCGACCCCGTACTATGAATCAGGAAAGCTGCAGATGTGTATAAACCTTGAGGGGGGGCCTACACACACTATTATGTATTTTTCCCCAGAAATACAGCTCACAGTCCAAACCTCCACAGACTCCTCTTGAGACCCTTCATATTTCCTCCCCTCCTTTCATCATAAAGTCCCTAATGGTACTTCACTTTTGGTAGTGATAGGCCTTAAAACAGTCACACAGGCATGGTATAATTTGAACAACTCTTATCAAGGCAACCCACACAACAGACATAGGCAGAATTAGTCTTAAAATAAGCCAAAAGCTTTACTATTTAAATTAATGAATGCAGAAAATAACAGATACAACTAATTTTAGACACTGGTTACAAGATATTGAAAATAAAATGGAAAATATACATAAAAACAGTGGCGTCAGGCCCATAGGGCCCGAGGGGGCATAAGCCCCCCAATATAGTTGCGCAGTCTATTAAGAAAATAATTCATTTAGTATTTTATTTTAGTCTCCGGAAGGCTGAAAAACAACACTGCTGTTTTTGAAAGTCATTTTGATGGGGGGTTGGGGTTCAGAATTCGATTGGTATGGGATTGGACTGGGTGCCATGTGGAACCACCGGCGATGTTAAAAAAAAATGCACTAGAAGTCATCTCTTTTCATGTGTCTGACCTGCGTTGTTTGCTTGCTTCTGCTAGCAACTGGATTTGGAGCTGTACCTGTAAAAGTACCTTTTTTTTATCGTATAAGATTTTATTTAGTTTTCGATTTTGTACAGTGCACAGAGACGGCATACACTAGAGTCTGACATAGGTATACATACCTCAATATAACCAATGTAATTTCTCAGATCTAGAACTGACTAACATTACCACAGAACCAACATTATTCAGTATATAGCATACAGTAACAAGTCATATCTGAACAGGCAGATGCTTACACCTTCTATGATGGACATGGAAGAACAACAGTTCCTATTGGAGTATCCAGTGAACAATTACTGAAGGGGGGGATTTGCAGGTAGAAAAGGGAGCTTACAAAGATCATACTGTAAATATGGCTCCCATTTGGATTGATAATATGCCAGATTTCCCCCTTGTATGTATGATAGCTGTTCAAAGATAGACAGTCTTGCCAGAGCTGCGTGCCATGTTTTCCAAGTGGAAAGAGCCATTTGGTGTCAATGTGAAAGTAACAAACATTTAATTTCTAAAAGGTCTGAAAAAGTCCAATATTGGAGAGGTTTAGGGAGGTAGGACAGAGAGGTGGCATCTCCCAGGAGGATTTTAGGGTTACTGAGGGTCACAAATGTCCTGAGTATTTTGGAGAAATCCATAGCAACCATATTCCAGAGAGATGTGAAATGGGGGCATGTCCAAAGTAAGTAGTAAATTAGTAAGTAAATTTTTATTTCTTTAAGGCGCCCTTCCGAAGCTCAGAGCGCCTTTACAATATCAATCATACAAATCGAAACCACACTGTAAACAACATCAAATTCAGAAACAATCCAGTATAATTTAAATCACTAAAAAAATACTTGGTTAAAAAGGAATGTCTTTAAAGCTTTTTTAAAGCTCTCCACAGTCAGGCAATTGCGTATCTGGCAAGGTAGAGAATTCCACAGGGTAGAGGCCATAAAGGCAAATGTTCTTCCACCAGATGTTTTTAAGGTTACCCTGGGAATCTCCAGTAATCCCTCACCAGAGGATCGGAGGGAGCGGGAGGGACAGTAAGAAGTCAGGAGTTCTTTCAGGTAGCGAGGTCCCAAACCGTGTAGGGCTTTATAGGTCATCAACATGACCTTGAAAGTGATCCGCCACTGTACAGGCAGCCAGTGCAATTCGCGAAGCACAGGTGTTATATGGTTGGACCTCGGGCTTCCAGTCAACAACCTAGCTGCCGCATTTTGCACCAGCTGTAAACGACGGATATCCACTCCCGGCAGCCCTAGATAAAGGGCGTTGCAGTAATCAAGATGATTGGACACAAAGGCGGGGACCAGGGTAGGAAGATCCTCTGATGGAATCAAGTGTTTCACCCGTGCTATATTCCTTAGATGAAAAAAGGATGATTTGACTATGGCTGACACCTGTGCCCTCAGGGTCAAGCCCTCGTCAAATATAACACCAAGGTTATGCACCTGACCAGGTGCCATAAGCGTGGTTCCTCCCAGAAATAAACCTGAGAGTTTTCCCACCCATGGACTTGATATCCTTACCCCGGGTTACACCACCAATACCTCTGTTTTCCCCGGATTCAACCTCAGCCAATTAGCACTCATCCAGTTCTGTATCTCCTGGAGGCAGTTGTTAAACAATGTACTTGACTCAGACTCCTGCTCGGGCACAAAAGACATATAGAGTTGAGAATCATCGGCATAGCAATGAAAACTCAAACCAAAATGTCTTATAATGTCCCCTAATGGAAGCATATACACCGCAAATAACATGGGGGACAACACCGATCCCTGTGGCACTCCACAATGTAGGCGGCGAGAGGTCGAGGAATAAATCCCTGACACTACTCTCTGAGTCCTACTCTGCAGAAATGATTTAAACCAACTGTGGACCACCCCCCTTAGTCCACAGAGAGACCACAGATGTTCAAGCAGCACCTCATGATCCACAGTGTCAAATGCAGCTGAAAGATCAAGAAGAACCAAGATAGAACGAGTTCTCCGATCTCTTGCCATCAGGAGATCAGTCAATACCCGAACAAGAGCCGTCTCAGTACTGTGCTGTTTCCTGAAGCCAGACTGGAGAGGGTCATAGATATTGTGGATGTTTAAATAATCTTCCAGCTGCAAAGCGACCACCTTCTCAATAATCTTCCCCAAAAATGGAAGATTCGAGATTGGTCTGTAGTTTCCTGGGCAGTCGGGATCAAGGGAGGGCTTTTTCAGAAGGGTTATTGCCTCCTTCAAAGGATCAGGAAAGATCCCTCTCTCCAATGATCCCACTACTATCCCAGTGAGGATCGGGCTGATAACCTCTACACATCCCATGAGTAGGCATGTAGGGCCCAGATCCAGCCCACAGAAAGTTGGGCGCAGAGTCTGGACGATTCTCACTATATCCATAACTACCGGTTGACTGAACGTGGACCAGGTCAAATGGGTACTTGTGTCCCTCGATTGGTTACTGCAAGACCCAATGGGGAGGCCCTGGCTGATCTCATCTCTGATAGCAGATAGCAGACACCTTATCAGCAAAGAACATCGCAAACTCCTCACACTGTAATTGTGATAATGCTTGACCGGCATGAAGACAGACTGGACTGCACAGTCTGTCCACAGTCTGGAAGAGCTGGGCCAGTTGATTCCTTGCTGTAGCAATCTCCCTGGACAGGAACTCTGCCTTCTTATGGGAGATTTCTAACTGGTAGATTTTATAATGATCTTGCAGTCTAAGCCTGTCAACTTCCAGGTGAGTCTTCCGCCAGCATCTCTCCAATCTTCGGCCCTGTCTCTTCAACCCACGAATCTCTGCGGTAAACCACGGGGACTCGGGGTGAAGAGTACAGGGGCGAACTCGGAAAGGAGCAATGACATCCAGGGCCCCCACAACTGCCCTATTATATGCCGGCACTAAAGACCCTGGATCCATGCTATCCATTGGAAAGCCCGAGAAGTCCAGCTCCGTCATTAGGCCTTCTGAGGTAACTCCTCTCAAAGGACGAAACTGTACTATCTCCTTAGGGGCAGGCCTCTTTCGGGGAGCCATGAAACTGAACTTCAGGGCATGATGGTCAGACCAGCCGATGGGCTCCACCTCCACATCGGAGATTTCCATCCCCAGATGGAATATCAAGTCCAATGAATGTCCCCCCGGTGGGTTGCAGTGGTAATAACCCATGTCAGGCCCAATGAATCAGTCAATTGGAGGAGATTTTGTCCAAAAAGCACGAGTTCATCATCGACCCAGGCATTGAAATCCCCCAGAATTATCTGTCGGGGGAATTCCAAAACCCTCTCAGCGATGAAATCCACCATCTCCCTCAGGAATTCTCTCCCATCACCTGGTGGATGGTAAATGAGGAGTATCCTGAATCCTGCACCTGCGTCCACAATACATTCAAAGGAGTTGGTATATCCAACCGGCTCCTCCCTGAGGTCCAGTTCCTATCTAAAACAGACTGCAACTCTCCCGCCCCTCCGGTCCACTCTCGGGTGGTGAATCACCGAGAACCCATCCGGAACCGCAGATCCCAAGATGGGGCCTGCATTTTCATCAAGCTAGGTCTTGGTGATGCAAGCTAAGTCCACAGAAGCAACAAGATCTGCCACTAAAGCAGTCTTGTTTCTAATAGACCTAGCATTGCTTAACACTGCCCGAAAGGGACGAGACTCCAAAGATGACTTCGCTTCCTGCCTGATCAAATCAGTGCCCTTGGGTATGGGCCTTAGATATGATGGACCACGCTCCTGCATCCATTTCACCCCAGGGCGCCTCCTGGTTCTAACTGTTCCTATCCGCACTCCTTTTCCCATCCTCCCCAAGAGTTCCAGGATCTCCTATTCCCACCACTCCTCGTCTCGAAATGCCAAGTATTCGGCATTTCCTATACACTCTGAAGGGGTGTGGGACATTCAAGGTCGGAGATCCTTTAGTCTTGAGGAGTACCGCCTGACTGTGCTTTCACCAACCCAACACATTAAAAACCTATTAATACCACTAAAAATAACACTTTAATAATATGCCCCCAATCCACTTAACCAAAAACAAAAAATAAATAATAAAACAAACAAAAACACAAAAAACAGTCTTTTGAAAGAATATGTAGGAGATGGGAATTGGGCTGTGAACATCTCCAACAGAGTGTGTGGTTAAGCAAGCTTCGGGTATGCAGGGCTACTGGGGTACGATGCCAAAGCAACAGAATTTTTAGTTGGAGAAAACGGCTATTGGTATCTCTATAGACTCGATGTGCATCTTTAAGATAAAGATCTCACTGGCTCTGTGGGATGGGGGAGGTCAAATATGATTCCCAGTGTTCTTTACATGTCAATGTAACAACTGGTTATGAGTCTCTCCATGTAGCATAGAAATGCCCAAGCAGGCCTTTGGATGTGGGATGTTTATGCAGAGTATTCAGCCATTGCCAGGGTGCCATTGGACATTGGTTATTGAGGTAGGGTTGCAGGATACCACAGATTTGGAGATACCTCCAGAAGTCTTTGGGAGAGAGAATGTAGTTTGAAGTTGTGTAAAGGACAGTATGTGACATGCCCCAGGTGAACATACATCCTGTACTAGTCGTATTCCATCTCTCTGCCACGTAGGCCAGTAGAACAGGGTTGCATCAATTTGAATAAGTCATTATGCCACAGTGGGGCATATCTAAACAGAGGGTCCATGCTTGTTTTAACGTGTATGTTGTGAGTTTGAGTATTTTCCATGCCTTGACCATGCTGACAATCATGGGAGGTAAGGATGGAGCCAGAGGGGATTTGTACATGAGAAGAGAGGACCTCCTCCTACCATGTCTGTTTCCAGCTGTACCTAGGTTGGTTGGCCTGTCTGGTTGGCATGAATCATTTTGTCACATGTGCTGCCATACAGGCAAGGTGGTAGCCTAGAAACCAGGGGACATTAAGGCTTCCGAGTGACCAGTGTGCTCTCATTTTTGTTTGCTCCATCTAGGGGGTCTATTGTCCCAGTGGCAGGCTGAGATTTGGTGTTCTACTAAGGTAAACAATTTAGGAGAAAATGAGATGGGCAAGTTATTAAAAAGATAGAGGAATCTAGGGAACAGGAGCATATGAACAGCAGCCACCCAAACCGGGAGAGAGAGAGCTGCAATTTATGCCATCTCTCTATCTCTGTTGTTAGCTAAGTGAGTAGGGGAGAAAAATTGGCAGATTTGAGTGCAGACCAGTTAGTGGGGATCTGGATACTGAGATAAGTAAAACCTTGAGCAGCCCATGTCAGATTGGTGCCTTGCAGACAGGCATTTGTGCACCCTAGATTAAGATGGGGCTACAGTGGTTTTCCTATGATTGACCTTTAGGCCAGCTAGGACAGCAAAGTCCTCAAGCACCTTAAGGGTGGCAGGGACTGACTGAAGGGGGTTGGACAAGGTCAAAAGGAGGTTATCCGCATAGGCTGCCACTAGGTAAGTGTGTTCTGCAACCCTAAAACCATGAATCTGAGGGGAAGCTACCAGGACCCAAATCAGGGGGTCCAAGGCCACCAGAAAAAGGAGGGGGGAAGGGGGAAACCTTGCCTCGTACCTCTGTTAAGTAAAAAAGGTGGAGATATGTTGCTATTAGTGAGAATACATGCTGTGGGGAATCAATATAGTGTATGGATCCATTGATGAAAATGGGCCCCAAAAACCATAAATATTCAGTACTTCATGGAGATAAGGCCATTCGATAGAGTTGAATGCTTTTGAGAACTCTATGGCCATGGCTGCCATGGAGGGTGCTGATCTGGATGCAAACCATTTAAGATTAAATAAGAGTCTGGTGTTGTCATTTCCAGATTTACCATGCATGAAACCAGCTTGTGCTGAATGAATGATGGATGGAAGAATAGTCATCATTCTGGAGGCCAATGCCTTAGCTAGGATTTTAGTGTCAACCGATAACAAGGATATTGACTTGTAGTTAGCGCAATCTGATGGGACAAGTGATTTTTGGGGGGACCAAGGCGATCAGAGATCCTGCATCGAAGCTGGGAGAGATCCAACAGTGGGGGGGGCTTGTAGAGCCAATTTGAGGGATTGTAAAATATCAGGCTCCGAGGCTTGGTACAATTCCATGGACATTCCATCCTGTCTGGAAGCTTTCCTACGAGCCATATTGGAAAGTGCAACACAAAGCTCTTCACAGGCGAGAGGGGAGTCATGGAGGGCTGCTTGGTCTGGGGTAAGAGCCGGCATAGGGGTTCATGTCATAAAGACAGATATGCCCTGGGAACGTTGAACTCCTGTCATAGCTGTCTGGGATTGGTACAGGTTTTCATAAAATGTTTTCATGACATTATTAATGCCTTGTGGGCTCGAGACGGTCACTCCAGAAGATGAGCGTAGGGCGTGAATTTTGGTTGCCACCCGTTGCAGGCGGAGGCGAAAGGCAAGAAGTTTGCCAGTTTTCTCTCTACCATCCCAGTGCACTTGCTTGGACCTAAGTAGGATACATTCTGCTTCCTGATGAAGAATGACATTGATTTGATACTTTAGTCCTACAATTTGTCTGTGCAGGACATGATCTATTGAGGTCGATGTGGCTCTTTTGAAACGTTGTTCTAACATATGAAGGTCTGTTTGCAGTCTAGCTAGTTGTATTCTGCGGGCCTTGTCTTGGGCTGCTGAAAAGGTGACAATGTGGCCCCAAATAACTGCCTTAAATGTCTCCCATACTGTTTCGTGAGAAACCCCTCAGTCAGAGTTAAGGGCAAAATAATCTTTCATTGCTTGTATTAACATAGAATGGAAGTTTTGGTCTTTGAAAGGAAGAGGGTTACAACACCACCTAACTCGGTGAGGAAAGCTATCAGGGGGAGTATAGGAGATTTGAACGGTTGCATGGTCTGAAATTAGAATTGAACCAATGGACGAGTCCGATATGCCTTGGGCTGCCAAATCATTGGCTAGCCAGAGATCAATGTGGCTGTGGGAGCCATGGGGTGTGGAGTAGAAAGTATAATCCCAGCTTGTGGGATGGTCTCTGCCCCAAATATCAACAAGAGCTCATTCCTCCATCATATCCTGCAACGACTGTCTACCTTTTGGTGTAACGTGGGTTGTGGGGTATGATTTAACAAGGAAATTATAATTAATCATATTAAAGTCCCCAACAAGTACCACGGGGATAGGTGTGCCATCTGGGATTAAGGCAGAGAGTGCATGGCTAATTTCAGGGATAAAAATCAATGTGGTCAAGGTTCTATGCATATATATTCCCTAGCAGCAAGGAACTCCCCAGGGAGGATAGCTTCACAACTACCCAGGGTCCCTGGGTGTCCTTCCTGACACTCTCCACCTTCCAGAGGAGGCCCATCAAAAGAGAATAGCCACCCCTTTGGTTTTATTTGCCACAGAACTAGCCACCACATCCCCTACTCAAGATTTCTTGAGCCATGAAGTAGCATGGGACAAGAGGTGCATTTCTTGTAATAGTGCACTATCTGCATGAAGGGAATGCAGGTGCTGCAGTACTTTTGTGCACTTTATTGGTTGATTTAACCCTTTGAAATTCCATGACACCCAATGGGACACACTTGGTATGGGAGCATCTGCTGTCATATTGCAAAATGAAGAGGGGGAGCAGGCTGAGGTACTAAATGAGTACTTCACCTCAGTTTTCACCAAGGAAAATGGGGGTGCTGCATGATACATGGGAGGAGACAGAGATACTGAGGAGGGAGGAACCCTTACCAATCGGCGGGTCTGGGGAGAGGGGGAGGCATCACTGGCAGGAGGGGAGGGCTAAGCAGGGAGAAGAGGTACCGAAGTGGAAATCACAGCAGAGAGTGAGGAAGCCCTCAGCTCCCTTTAAGACAGAGAAAGCACCGGGGCGGATAAACTACATCCCAGAGTGCTGAAGGAACTTCGGATGTCTGCGAAACCCTGGCGGAGCTTTCACCATCTCTCTGAGGACAGGGTGGGTGCCCCAGGACTGGAAGGTGGCACATATAGTGCCTATCCAGAAGGGGGATCAAGGGAGGTGGCAGGGAACTACAGGCCTGTCAGCCTGACATTGGTGGTGGGCAAGGTGATGGAGGGCATTGTCAAGGAGAGGCTGGGGAGGACCTGGAAAAGTCAGGGTGCCTGGACAATAGACAGCATGGATTCGTCCTGGGGAAATCGTGTCAGACAAACCTTGTGGAGTTCTATGACTGGGTGACGAGTGCCTTGGACCTGGGTAGACCAGTGGACGTCCTCTTTTTAGACTTCAGCGAGGCATTTGACTCTGTTCCTCACATGGGCCTGTTGGATAAACTGGGAGAAATGGGGGTTGGGAACCAGATGATCAGATGGATAGGCAATTGGTTCCCCAGAGGGTCGTAGTTGGAGGGATAGTCTCATTCCCCAAGGAGGGTCATTATTGGAGTCCCACAGGGATCAGTCCTTGGGCCCCTCCTGTTCAACGCCTACATCTCTGACATAAGGACAGGAATCAGGAGTGAGATGAGTCTCTTTACGGATGACTCAAAACTGGGGGCAGTGGTGGATGGGGAGGAGGGGAGGGTGGCCCTACAGGGAGACCTGGAGGCTCTGGAAAGATGGTCTAGAAAGTGGAAGCTGAGGTTCAATGCAGGAAAATGCAAGATACTCCACCTGGGGCCAAAACCCAGGCCAAGTGTACACCCTGGGGGGGGGGAATGCTACAAGTCTCGATGGCTGAGAGGGACCTGGGGGTGGTGGTGGATGTCAAGATGAACAACTTGGAGACTTGTAGAAGGGCAGCAGCCAAGGCCAACAGGATGCTGGGATGCATCGCTAGGGGGATCACCTCCAGAAGGAGGAAGTGATACTCCCTCTGTATAACTGCTTGGTGAGGCCACACCTTGAGTACTGCATGCAGTTTTGGAGGCCACACTTAAGAGGACATTAAACTCCTGGAGAGGGTCTAGAGGGCAACCAAAATGATTTGGGGCTTAGGGGACAGGACCTATGAGGAGAGACTTGAAGAGCTAAATATGTCCACATTGGAAGAGAGAAGGGACCGGGGGGACATGATAGAGGTCTTCAGGTACATGAAGAGGGTAAATAGGGGAGGAACAGTCAGGGTGCTTTGAAGGAAGAAGGAGGTGGCCACTAGAGGGCATGGGTGGAAGATGGAGGGGGGAAGATTCAGGGGAGAAAGGAGGAGGTGCTACTTTACTGAGAAGGTGGTGGAGCCATGGAATGCACTGCCTAGGGGGCTGTTGGAGGCAGAGATGGTGGAGGGGTTCAAGAGGGGCTGGGACAGGTACAGGGGAAGGGTTCTGGAAGCAAAATCCAATGCAGCAAGAATATCTGGAACTGGGAAGGGAGAAGCCAGAGAAGGCGAGGGGGGCAACAAGGTCAGCACCCAGGGTGGGGGCTGACCAATCGAGCAGACATGAAAGACTGTTAGGCCTATTCTGCTGGCATTTTAGTATGTTAGCAAGAGTAGAAAGATGTACTTACTGTGAGCCAATGAAGGGGAAGAGATGAACTCACCCAGGTTGTCGTGGGGTAATAGTACCCAAACCAAAATAACACTGCAAATCCATAGACCCCACCAAGAGGAGGTGTAAGCATTACTGAATCTATAATCAAGCACTGTCTGAAGTTCCAAACAAACTGTATAAACACAAGAAAAAACAGTTAGTATGCTATGAGGACTAATATGTCCAACAATCAAATTCAACAGTGAATACGCTATGAGTGTGGAGGTCAAAGCAAATGAGGAGACAGGGGCTACCCTACAGCTATGCTCAATCCAGCACTCAAAATGGGGTATAATGTGGAAGTTCAATCAAGGAAATCTTCCTGTGCCAAGAGCCCTCCAAGTTCAGGCCTCTTGATCTCGGCGGGGTGGTGGGTAGGTAAAGGAAGAGGAAATAGTTGTGGGCAAGGAGACGGAAGGAGGGTGGTGGGCTCACCCACCTACCTACCAGTATGCTTCTAGTAAAACTGTAAGGCAAGAGGCCCAATAATACTATGACCTGGGCTAATGAGGGCACTACATGGTAGCTGCACTGTCACATCATGGGGGGGGACGTTCCTCCAGGTGAGAGGGAGAAGAGCAACTGCTAGGTGACAACCTCCCAGAAACTTTCAGCTGGGAGAAAGAGATAAAATGGACACCGGGGGTGTTCCCAGAGCCGATCCACAGAAAATACATAAACACTGCAGAGTGTGTTGGTAATCCTACAGATAGGGATATAAAGTCTGTCAGGTGACCAGTCCTTTGGCCTATTCAGAGATGACCTGAGCAGGGACTCCAGAATTCGAGGCAGCACTTGCTACTGTTGCAGTGTAGGTAATCAAACCAGGTTTGATTGGCAAAATTTCACCCAGCACTTCGATCAGTGAGGCATCCAGGAAAGTCCGCCCAATCCACTGGGTGTGTAGTGTCCATGTCCAGTGAATCTGAATCCCCTGGTGCCAGGGCAGAAGAGGGGTCTTCTCTGCTAATTTTTGCAGGAGGAGCTGCAAGACATTTGCTAGGCGAATACTGTGGCCCACTTCTAGCACATTGGTGAGATTTGGTGAAAGTGCTAGTAGCTCGCTGGGGAAGAGATGCTGGCAGGGACTGCTTTGGTCTCGAAGATGCAGCTGATGTAGACAGAGCTGGAAAAGAGCTAATTGATGGTGGGAGACCAGAGTAAGGTAGGACTGGGCCGGCTGATCCTTTAGGTAAAATGTTCCTGGGGCCCCTGTAGGAGAAGAATTGTTCCTACTAGATATGTCTGTAGCAGATGGTTCCCATAGCCTTCTAGGAAATGTAGTAGGGAGTGGCAGAGAATGTCAAACCCTTGTAAGCCAGCACTCCAACTCTTTTGGCTGCTCAGCAATCACCCTTCTCCCCTCCTTGGATACTTGTAACTTGTAAGGTTTTTAAATTTTAAACTGAAGTTGTGCAGGTACAAAAAACGTTTCATAGGGCCAAAAGCCCTCCACTTGGCTGTGGTTTCCTGGGTGAAGTCCTGGTATATTTAAATTTAGGCCCCTTGCCAACAGAGCTCCCCAACATCCATGCCAGCTCGACGAATGTGTTCCTTCATGGAGTAGCAAAGTAAATAAGCTACTACTGGTCTCAGTGAATTCACAGACTTATTGGGTCATGTGGACACACAATGTGCCTGTTCTACATCAATAGGGCCCCTCCAGCGATCCCCTAACATAAGAGGAAGATTGTCATTCAAAAACGTTTCCATTGACTGTCCCTCAACCCCTTCAGGTAGACCGATAATTCTTAAATTGTTGCGTCTACCTCTGTTTTCCAGGTCTTCAACTATATTCCAGAGAGCTGCCAAGCATTTCTTCTGCTGATGTAAACATTGCCAGATTTGTTGCTGCTGCAATTCACATGTTTCAATTCTTTCTTCTTAGATGTTCATGCAAGCTTGAAGTTTACGAAATTCAGTAACAGTACCTGATAAAGTTAGACTGATCTCATCTATATGTAGAAGGACTGTTTCCAGCATTTTTGTTATATATTGCAGAGAATCACCTACCCAGGATGGTTGTGGCAACTAACTCTAAGTTAGTAGGGCTGGCAGGTTTGGCAAACAATGTATTTGTTGGTGGGGCCATGGTTGCAAGGACCAAAGATTGTGGAGGAGCCTAGTCTACGTCTGTGTCTACACTATGTTTAGGTAGAGGAGCACTGTTCAGTTAGTAATAGCAGTAGGTTACGGTAGTGGCCTGTGTGGCCTAGCAAGGCCAAATGCAGTACAGGAAACAGCGCTCTGAACTGCGGTATAGCATTGACATTTTTACAAAGGAGCATGCCGCCTGGTAGGCAAAATTTGCCCATGCATTAAATCACAATTTGAGAGAAAAACTCCATGGGATCATGGCGTCCAAGCTTGAATAAGACTCAGGCAGGAGAGAGCTTGCAGATTAAGCTACCATCATGTCAGTGGCTAAACCACAGCCCCCCCTCCGAAAGTAATTTAAGGAACAAAGACAGATGATTGGTAGTCCAACCATGCTGACAACAATCTGCACCAATCACTTCTCCTTTTTGCTTGCCTTTTTGAGCCACTGCCAGCTGGCCAGTCACCATGAGGCACAAAGAAATATCTTATGCGGCAAACTGGTTTGTTGATTCATTCATTTATGCACCATCTTGGTCGGTGACTGGCCAAGTGTTCCTTCAAAGTTGGATGGGAGAGCGTGGTGAAGGAAGTAGTATCTAGCTGGTGAGGACGTGAGGTGATCCGAGCAGATGGTCAGTGAAGGAAAATCAGCTGTAGTTCAATTGCCTGAGTGTGAGCATGTGAGGATCGGGAGTGGGACTGGGATTTGGGGTCAGGGAAAAAACGGTGTGACGGCCCGGCTGTTGGCCCGTGTCTGGTACAGTCCACATGGAGTTGGACTGGAGACAAATGCATACCACAACAACATGTTCCCTTTTTTTCCAAAAAAAAAAAAGTACTGTAAGGGAAAAATGCTAAAGATAATTATTTGTGGTCCTTGTATAGCTGAACAAAGTGTTTATTGGATGAAGAAGACATTTTCAGCACACAAGCTTTCAGTCCTTACAGTGTCTGGAAGAAGGGTACTGATTTGCGAAGTTTGAAAGTTTGTGCACTGAAAATGTCTTGTTGATCTCATGAAAGAGCACTTATTTGTTCATCGTCCATGGATGCAAGCGTGCTTGTATCGATGGTGGGAGAAATCTCATGACAACTGGCTTGCTCTTTGTTGTGGTCCATGACGAAGTTCTGATTGACAGTTCAGCAGCGCTTTATAGGTAACTGAGGCCATGCTGCAAGTTGTTACAGAACATAGATCAGCAGCAGTTGGTTAGGGATAAGGTGCAGAATCTATCTAGAGAGCTCACGCCCACTGTGTGCATCATACTTCTCAACTTTTTGTCAACAAAATTTGTGCTAAATGGGCAAAATGTGTGACATAGCAAACCTGACATTGTAAGCTCAGAACAGTGGATATCAGAGCATTAATGTTTATAATGCTTGCTTATAACTGAATATCTTTTGTATTGTTGCTTGGGTCTGTGTGGAGTATTGTGTTATCAATGAGACTTTGGTTTCAGGAAAGGTAAAATGAGCGATGTACCTTGTAATGTGTGATGTTTGAGAGATGTAACTATATGGAACAGCATCATGTATAAGATGGGAATGGTGAGGCTGGAATTTGTGTCTTGGAACCTCAGCCAGTGTCCCAGACTGTTGATTCACAACATGCACCAGGAATGTTCTATTTTAGGTTTACTCCCAGGAAGTCCAAGAACAGCACCCAACCATTTGTTTCTTGGCATATCTCTACACTGTTTGTAGGGTGGCATAGTTTCTAGGGAACAGAAGGGACATAGACTTTGTGAATGGATTGCTCTGTGCACCATCCGAGGAATGGAGGGTGTCATTTTGCAGTTATCCAAGTGATCAGCTGAGCTTTTCTTGCTGCTCTGGACTCACTTGTTGAGGACTGGCACGCACCATGAAGAGTGATGTTATTGTTGGTGCATATTAAATGTAGACTAATCATTCCAGTGCCCTCTGCAGTGGTGGACCCAAGCATGGGAAATTTGGTGTTTGAAGAGTGCATCCACTAGAATTATTTACTAATGGAAGATGAACACATTTTCTTATCTGACTGAGTACAAGTAAATGTAATTGTTTGCTCATACCCATTGCTGACTTTGCAGTACCGGGGGGGGAAGGGATTGAGCGTTGTTGCAGATGCCTTTTAATTTTCACAATCTGCACTGGGAAGTTAGAAGTTAATGGACCAGCTAGGAGTGGACTAAGTAGTTAGCTGATTACATATGATAAAAGACTCACAAAATGCAAAAGTTCTGACTAAATCTTAAAAAAAAAAAATTAAATACAAAAGGTAACACTGTAAGTAGAATGTACAAAGGACAAAAACAATTTATCATTGCTCTAACCTATATCAGTATTATGGCATTTAGCTTGTTGGGGAACAGCTTTCTGGGATGCTAAAAGTCACCAAAATGCACCTTTTGACTTCAATTTTTCAAAAATGTTCCATGGGGGAGCATGCCCTCAGACCCTCTTTGAGAGATTGAAATTTTGTGCACCTCCAGAATTTCTGACTGCATGATGCCCCTTCATAAAAACATAACACTTGTCTACCTCAAATTGTTAGTGATGAAGTCTGAAGTGCAAAGTCTTTACAAAGGCAGGTGAAAATCTTGATTCTTGGTAGTGCAGAAGAATTCTTGAAGGAAGTGTCTGTGCTCTCTTAAGCAGCTAGAGAGGGTCCCAAATAAAACAATGATGAGGTTTCAAGTAAGAAGGCATAAGCTAAGAAGGCTCAGATACCTGTCTGTATCCTGGTTTTAAGGGATTTCCAAAGGGCAGGTCCAGTGGATAGTGGCTTCCCTGTGACTGGCTAGCATTCTGTTTCTATGGTTACCCAACCAATCCGAGTTTAGCATTTTATTACAATATCACAGATATGAGGTTCTTAATACAACAAAAAAAAGGCTCAGAGGTCACCCAGCTCAAAATAGATTTCTAGGGGAACATTCCAGCCTTCCTGCTGGGAGACAGCTGAAGTTAAACTGTAGTCAAAACAGTTATTTACTTAAATGATAGCCAATTTATTATGTTTGCTTGCACACATGTGCAAGAAACATAGTGCCATCATCCGAGTTTCTGGAGGTTTGGCAGCCCTCTTCCAATTCAGTCAGTGTGTTTACAGGCGTGGCCACAGTTCTCCATTGCCTGCTGGAGCTGTCTATGACAGCAGTCCAAAATGCAGTGGAGTTCAGTTGAAAGGGGGAGTGACGCTTCAGTGAGCAGTGAGAAGATATCGCCTGCTACTTCACGCTCCCCCTACACACACACACACATGCATGCATACTGTGTGCTTGCCCCCCCCATACACACACACTGTGTAGCTGACAGGGGTTCCCAATCCTCCGTTGGCTCCACTGGCCCCCCCAGAGTACAGGGTGCCACGCTGGGAGCCCACCCTACCGTGGCAACAGATGCTATCACCGACGGGGGTGCCCAATCCCCCATCAGCTCCATGCCCCCCCACCAGCCGTCCTTGTGCCATGCTGGGACCCCACCCCAGTGTGGCAAATGTCCCGAACTGTCATTTAAAAAAAAAAAAAACCTGAAACTGAAAAACGGTCCCTTGTTGTCTCTGCCCCCACCTGCGCCGACCCACTGCACACCTCACCTCCCCACACACCCTCCCTCACCCCATACTTACCTCTGGACTCTGGTGCGATGATCTTCGGTGGACCGGGGACAGGTCTGCACTCTTCAAAGCCGACCGCAAACTGAGGAAATGCCGGTAAGCTGTATAATGGAATAGATGGGTTTTTTTCAACTTTGCTGCATATCTCAGGCATTTTTTGGAATTTTTGCACCAAATTTTCAATATGGGGTTTTTGGGACCCCTTCTCATGAATGCTCTCACTGTCATGGCGTTAATCGGGCCCGAAGGGTGATTTCGCAGTCACTGCACAAAATCACTTTTCGGGACTGAGTAACAAAACGACACTAACACTGTTCATAAGGTGGGCTCTCAAGAAGCCTATGTTGAAAATTTGGTGGAAAAATTCCTAAAAATTACTTTTACGAGTGTGCGTTGTGCAGTTCCTATGCACACTCATAAGTTCATGAATTTTCAATATTTTCACTCCAGATCTGCAACATTGGCATTTTATTACACTTCCTTATGAGCAGTATAGCTGTCATTTTTCATATCTTGCCCAAAACGTGTTTCCGCCCATGTAGCGCACAATGGCACAGTTGGTGTGCGAAATCAATGTATGGGACATATTAAGCAAATCACAGTGACACTGTTCATGAGCTGAGGTCTTAAAATAGCTATGTTGAATATTTGGTGAAAAAATTCCTAAAAATGCCTGTTTTATGAGCGTGCGTTGTGCAGTTCCTATGCATGCTCGTAAGTTTGCAAATTTTCTATATTTTCACTCCAGATTTTCCACATTGCCATTTTATTACACTTCCTTATGAACAGTACAGCTGCCATTTTTCACATGTCGCCCTAAATGTGTTTCCGCACATGTAGCGCACAATGGTGCAGTCGATGTGTGAAAGCAATGTTTGGGACAGATTAAGAAAATCACAGTTACACTGTTCATGAGCAGAGGTCTTAAAATGGCTATGTTGAAAATTTGGTGACAAAAGTCCATAAAATGACTGTGTTACGAGTGAGCATTGCGCAGTTTCCACGCACTCTCGTAAGTTCATGACTTTGTAGTATTTTCAGTCCAGATTTTCACCAGTGGCATTTTTCCACACTTCCTTATGAACAGTACGGCTGTCATTTTTCACAACATGGCCGAAATGTGTTTTCACACTTTGAGCGCAGAGATGCGTGGTCACTGTGGGAAATCATTGTTCGGGACGGATAAAGAAAATCACAGTGACACTGTTCATGATTGGAGGTCCCAAAATGCCTGTGTTGACAATCTGCTGTAAAAAATTCCCAAACTAATTACATTGCGGGTGTGCGTTGCACAGTTTCTACGCACACTCATGACTTCACCAGTTTTTTAATATTTTTACTGCAGATTTGCAACATTGCCATTTTTACATCTCCCCATGAACAGTACAGCTGTCAGTTTTCACATCCTGTTCGGAATGTTTTTGCACCTGTGGTGCTAAATGCCATAGTCGCTGTGCATAAGCAGCTTTCGGCAAACAAACTGATATTGCCACTGTTCATGAGGTGGGGGTCACAAAAAAAATATTTTGAAAATTTGGAGTGAAAATACCAACGAATGCCTGAGGTGTCAGGGTTTCCAACCATAACACCCCACCCTGTAGAGAATGACAGGCATCAGGGGTGTGACTTGGGATTCTTGCCTGTAATGCTCATACCGTTCCACACCCTGCAGCCAGTGAGAGGCATCAAGGTATGCCTTAGACTCTTTGGCCCCAAAGTTCACCCCATTCTCCTATACCGCACCCATCTCACTGTATTTCCTGATGGAATGGGTGTGCATAAGGGCCAAAGACCCCAAGGCACACCGTGACACTTGTCAGTGTCTGCAGGGTAGGGTGTGGTGAAATGGCATGGCCATTATGCCTGATGACCCAAAGGTGCACCCCAATGCCTGTCACTCTCTGCAGGGTGGTGGTGGGGTTGACTTCAGTTCAGTACTTCACTGCCATTTCTATTATGCAGCTCTGTAACTTCTACACTATCAATGCCAATGCCAGCAAGCAAACATTCGGCATTGACAAATGCTTGTTGGTAATGAGATTAGCTGAGAGTAGACCTCTGAAAACAAAGGAAAGGTAGACAAAGAGGCACCAGATGATGCTGTGGTCCATTGAGACACAAATGAACCTGCCTGCTGGCCAACTCTGCTTAATTAATTTGTTGTCTCTTTTTAGATAATTTAATTAACTCTAGCTTCTGCTAGCAGAAAACAGTTTTTCTGTAGTAACAATAAAATCACATCAGTCAACAGAGCCCATGCTCTGTACCCAAAATCTCTAGCACTTACATTGGGCCACTATGGCATTCTCTGATGCATTTCTCACATAAAAATTATATAAAACATGACCAGAACAATAAGGTATGGCCTTATCTCACCACAATAATCATCATCATCATCGTCATCATTGTCATCATGTAATAGCTAATACAGACTTTAGCCAGTCATTTAGCACCCATCAAGGATACACACACTTTATAACCCCTCAAGAGCTAGTACCGCACCTCTCTGATGGAGCTGCAATGTGCCTTTTTCCTTAGGAACATGTTTTTCATATATTATTGGGCCTCAAGGAAGGGGGACTGAGCCACTGTGGCTGGATTGCAGACTGAGGTGGCTGGGGTCCAAAAGTGTAGAAAGGGCTCTATAAAACATAGAAATCTTGCCTGAAGGGATGACAACCTAGGTCCTGGTCCCCCAGAAGTTTCCTACACAAGAAAGTTTTTGTCTCCTCCACAATGATGATTCTAACATTTAGGTGACATTCTTCTATAGCTGGGGGATAGGTTTTACTGTTGGTTGAGTGTATCCTTGGAGCAATTGTTGGATGAGAGCATGTGCTGGCAGCCATTTATTTTCCTTTCATCTGTCACATCCAGCAGTCATCATTCTACAATAGTTTTTAGGCCTCTATTCCTAACAGACATTTATTCAGTTTGTACCACTCATCCAGTGTCCATAGAGCTGAACCCTCCTTAAGATAGTGTCCTGATGCCTAAAAGGTGTGGTCATCCCCTAGTGGGACAGAGAGAGAATGTCCACCAAAGTTTACATTTTCACAAGCTTTTCCTTCTGCTCCATTTCCATACGTTCAGTTATATGACCAAAGCATTCAAACAACCATGTGACAACCATTCTCCTTAAAGGTGATCATACCAAAGTCAGCCAATAGCGAGAGAACTGCAGGGTTTGGCTTTAGATCTAGCCTGCAGTTGAGGGGCCGGAGGCAATGAGCAGAGCAATACTTATGCCATTCATGCCCAAACATCCTTTGGATGCTTGTTGTCGTTGCCTCTTCATCATCCTAGCGTGCTCCATCTCCTTGGCATGCAGGCCTCAGGGCCTCCATTTCTAGGGGACATTTAGTAAGAGAGTACTGATCCTCTGTCATCTCCAGAGATGAAACCTCCCTCAAACCTTGAAAAGGTTGTATTTCATTTTATTTATTTTTTTTAACAAAGAGGTAAGCTTGTTACAAATATTCAAACTGTACAAAACGCAGCCACGGCCAGTTATAATACATACAGACAATACAGACAATGTGGATAAAGAATTGATAATCTAGGCCGCCTCATGACATTCTCTTAGCAGGACAGAAAGAGAGTGTGTGCCAAAGTTCATATTTGCACAAGCATTTTATGCTGTTCCAGTTTCATACAGTCAATCATATGAACAAACTTGTCTAACGAACATATAATAACCATTCCTCAAATGAGATCACACCTACTGTAAGTCACCTAATAGTCAGTACTGTTCATAACTCACAACCTTGTTCTGACAGTGTTTCGCAGAGTTAAAGCATATCGATGACAAATTCTGGTCTATTACTCTTTTAAAAGAAAACAGAGCTCATATCCAGTAAAATGAGTCTCCCAGTGAAGGCCATTTCCCGAGTAGTCTGTTTAGTAAGATGGTGGCAAGGTCTTTTGCAAACCAATAAAACAGAAGATAACAAAAATGTCTAGGCATTAAAACAAAGTTGATAGGTACTGATCAGTAGAGCCATATTAGTCCTTTTTCTAAACATATTTACGTTCCCTTGCTCACATACGCAAGGAACATCCTGCAACAGTATGACTTTTGGAGGTGTGTGACCCTCCTCATGAATGCAGTGCTCAGTGTAGAAGGTGTGACCCTACCCAACCAATACATGCTGAGCTGTGTATGACAGCAGCTTGGCTGTGTTGGTCTTCACTTCTAAGAAAAGGTCCGCTGCAATCAGCAGTGGTAGCGTGTATGCAATTAGCATACCGACGTCAGCCAAACTGCTGTCATGCACAGCTCAGCATGAAATCCCTCCCTCTGCTAATGTCCTCCCCCTCCCTCGTTACTGTTCTCCCCAGTCCCCATGTTGTATGCCGAGGGGGGTGCCCAATCCCCCTTGGTTCATGCACCCCCCCAGCACACTGTGTGGCTGACACAGGTGACCAATTCCCCATCAGCTGCAGCCCCCCCAACAAACAACCAGTTGGCAAGCTGGGAGCCCACCCCAGCGTGCTCATGCTCCCTCCCCACACACTGTATGGCCAGCAGGGTGCCCAATCCCACACTGACTCAATTACCCACTAACAAACACATGGGTGGCATGCTGAAAACCGACCCCTGCATCCCAAAAGCATCCGTTTTTTTTTAATTCCTGTGAAACAAGAAAGCGGTCCTCGGTGAGTCCCTGCCCCGCACCCTCCCACCCTCTGCACCCACCTCCCACACCCCTCACCCCCCTACTTACCTCCAGAGCCTGGCACGACAATCTTTGTGGACCGGGAACACGGCTGCACTCTTCAAAACCGACTGCAAACTGAAGAAATGCCGGTAAGCTGTATAATGGTATAAACAGGGTTTTTCCAACTTAGGTGCATAGCTCGCCTACTTTTTGACTTTTGGCACCAAATTTTCAACATGGGGTTCTTGGCAACCCATCTAATGAATACAGTCACTGTCATGGCGTTATTCGGTCCTGAAAGGTGATTTCGCGGTCACTGCACAGAATCACCTGTCGGAACCTGTGGGGACCGATTAACTAAATGACACTGTGTCAGTGTTCATTAGGTGGGCTCTTAAAAAGCCTATGTTGCAAATTTGGTGAAAGAATTCCAGAAAATTATTGTTTTACAAGCATGCATTGCTCAGTTTCCACGCACACTCGTAAGTTCATGAATTTGTAATATTTTCACTCCAGATTTTCAACATAGGCATATTTCCACAGCTCTTTATGACCAGTGCAGATGTCATTTTTCCTGTACTGGCCAAAATGTGTTTTTTGCACTTCCAGCGTAGAATAGCGCGGTCACTGTGGGAAATCAGTGTTTGGTACAGAGTGAGAAAATCACAGTGTTACTGTTCATGAACAGACATCCTAAAATACCTATGTTGAGAATTCAGTGAAATAATTCCACTGAATGACTGTGTTACAAGTGTGCATTGTGCAGTTTCCACGCAGGCTCGTACCCTTGCGCATGACCAGGGTGTTAGGGTTCCTAAGACAGACACTTAAGAAGTATGAGGGTGAAATGTTGATCAGATGCAAGAGGAGTTGCAGAGAGGTACTCTGTTGGGATATGGATGCTGAAGGGACATGTGTTCAACTGATGGTGGGGGGGGGGGCCTGCATAAATGCCAAACACCAATGCAAATACCTGCAAGCGAACATTCGGCATTGACAAATGCTTGTCTACACTGTAGGAAGAAAAGGAAATGAACATTTTTTTCAAAAGTTTCAATTTGAGTAAATAACAAATGAGATCTGTTTTCTTCCAAAGATAATGCTTTCTTACATATTATATTCATGAGATTTAATCCCACAGGATCTGATAAACAGAGGGCTGTGTTAGATTTGTTTTAAACAGTGCCATTCTTTACCCTGTCTCTAGTGCCAACACCAGGATGCATAATCCTGTTGTGGAGTACAGGGATTTCTCCCTTCCCTGCTGCTGTCTACTAGATAGTTCGATCGGGTACCTGGCATCCTGTGGGCATGCACATGATGACATAATGTGCCCTGTGATATCACCAGGCATGCCATGCACACCTGACTTGGTACACACTTGCCTCCTTCTCCTAGTAGCAAGCCTCCTGCCTTCCATCTAGTGTGCCTAACAGAAGGAACTGCACAAGCCAAATTAATTTAAAACTGCCAGGCGTGAAACTGTCCAGAAGATGATCCTACCTATTTTTGAAGACTGTGATGTAGTCTACAGTGCCACTCCCAAGTCTTCCCTAACTAGATTGGACACCCTTTTTAACTCCTGTCACATCACTCTTGACTCTTCCCCTCGCATACACCACTGTATTCTTTACCACTCTCTGGCTCTTCCACAATTAGAAAATCCACCACCTTCACTGTGCCACATTTGTCTCAGAATTTTGGTTTGTCACCCTCCCCTCTTATCTTATGTCCTTTCTTTCCATCCTCCCTCCTCTAGACCATTCTCTCCCATCCTACTACTCTCGTCTGTTGGTAATTCCACATCGGTCAACTGCTGCAGGCCAAATGGCCTTCTTGCATCACTTCCCCAAACTATGTAACTCTCTTTCTCCTCAGATTCATCTTTTTTATCCCCTCACTCTATCTTCTTAGCTCTACGTAACCTCCTCTCGGCAAATTATACCTGTGGATATCCTCTCCTTTTGTGTGACCTACTCTGCTCTGCTCATCTGTTAGCAAAGTCAATGCTAGTCAGTCCCTTCTGTAAGCCTGTGCATGTACTGGTAGCTTTTAACTGTTCACTGAATTGCCAGTAAATGTAATTTATTGATGCCCTTATATGTGCTTGTCTTCTATATTTCAGCATGGTTATACGATTATGCTTCACTGTATAAAATATGCTACTGTTTTGGCTTGATGTTTATATGTATGTATACATAATTTCAGAGTGCCTCTTTCCATTTTTGCTTAAAATACAGGCTGGCTGGCCATGGAGGTGAGAGGTGGGCTGTGCCAGATCGCTGGCTGGGAAGTGTGTGGGGGTGCTGGGTGGGCTGGCATGGCTGGGTGAGGGTGGGGCCACTAGACTACCAGGACATAAAGAATGCACATTAATTTTATTATGATGGGGGGACCACTAGACTACCAGGGATGTCAGTGATACTCATAATGAAGTACAGATTGGGGGGGCCAGTAGACTACCAGGGATATTACAAAAATAAATAAGTAAATAAATACACATGGGAGGGCCACTAGACTACCTCAGATAAAAAAATATAAAGATATAAATTGAATACTCATTGGGGGGCCACTAGACTGCCAGGGATACAATCATGGCTAAGTACATTATCATGATGGGGAGGGGGCCGCTAGACTACCAGGGATAATGACAACTACTGTTTTTTTATTCACATGGGGCAGAGCACAGCCCCCAGAGCAAAACTCACCCTTATGTCACTTAATAGGGCACCCCTGGGCTGCAAAAAAATATTTTTAAATCTGGACATCTCATCTCTCGCTCTTTGTTCGAAAGTGAGCAATTTCTTTGACCGTGACCATGCAAATTCTTTGACAGCAAGATTCTTTGATCGCGATCATGCATCGTGAGTGAGGGATGAAATGACCATAGAAACATAGAAACATAGAATTTGATGGCAGATAAGGACTGCTTGGCCCACCTAGTCTGCCCATTTCCCTACTAATGGATAAGCTGCAGATCCTAGTTAACCAGCAGCCTACTTCTTCCTACCTCCACCCCCTAGAATTGCCTTATGACTGTCCCATGCATGCTTGAATTCCACCACTGTTTTTGACTCCACAGCCTCATCCAGAAGGCCATTCCATGCATCCACAACGGATGCATGGAATGGTCCATACCTTGGAAATGGCGGTGGTTTACCGCAATTATTTGAATTTTGAAAATTACACTACTTTTCATTATTTGATCGTGAGCCTGCAAATTCTTTGATCGTGAGCCTGCAAATTCTTTGATCGTGAAATTCTTTGATCACGATCGTGAGCTAGAGATGAGATGACCCAATTTAAAAATCTATTTTCTCAGCCCAGGGGTGTCCTAGGAAGTCAAATGAGGGTGGGTTTCACTCAGGGGGCTTTGTTCTGTCGAACCATGGTGGTAGTTTACCACAATTCCTTCAATTTTTTGATTTATAAGGTTTTAAAATCTTTGTTTGTGAGCCTGAAAATTCTTTGATTGTGAGCCTGTAATTTCTTTGATCATGAGATTCTTTGATCACCATCTTTGATTGCGAGAGAGGGACAAGATGGCCAGATTTTTCATAATGGAATAGATAGGGAAATTTTAGTAATCTTTGATATTGAATATCTTGGAAACGGTTTGGTCTTTTGACTTGAAATTTGGAGGGAAGAAAGGCAATATCCTACAGACATGTCTTTTGGTACTTTGGTCAAAAAATAGTACAGGGTGGCAAAGTTACAGCACTACAAAATTGACATTTTTCCCATAGGATAACATTACAGCGTTTGCTGCATTACAGAGATTCTTTGCCGCCCTGCTGCAAAATAACAGTTTGGTCGTTTGGGCTGAAATTTTGATGGAAGAAAGCCAACATCCCACAGATGTGCCTTTTTGTGGTTTGGTGAAATAATATTGCAGGGCGGTAAAGTGACGGCACTCCAAAGTTGACACTTTTTGCCATAGGATAACATTATGGCATCCGTTGTGCCTTTCTGGGCCCGTATCTCAAAAATGGTGTGAGATACAGACTTTTCATCACAAAAATTCTTAGCCCTCCCCAAATGGAACTAGGTACAAAACTAGCCAAGAAAGTCATAAGTCATACAAAATTAAATTTCTTTTCTGTCCTACGGTTCCTGAGATATAAGCAATTTAGTATTCCAAGCCGTAATTTTCTGCTCCGAAGTCAATTATTATGCATACATTCTTTGTTTTCAATATGTTTTTTCAATGGAGTTTTTGGGGAAAAGAAGGGTGTGCCCTTTCATTACTGTGCCGGTTAGCGTTTCCAGTTGCACTTCCATTACCGTTCGCATCACTGTTCCCATCCACACCACCAGGTTTGCGTTTTCATTTGCACTTGCATTCCTGTTTTATTTGGTGTTATTGTTGCGGTTATCATTACCATTTGCATTTTCAATTGTGGTATCATGCCCGTGCACGGTACGGTTTGCATTTTCGTACATGCTTGCTTTTCTGTTTCTGTTGGCTTTATTGTTGCTGTTACTGTTACCAATTGCAGTACTGTGACCATGAGTGTAACGATTTGTGTTTCCGTATGCACTTGCGTTAGTGTTTCCTTTTCCTTTGGCAGTATTCTTGCTGTTACTGTTACGATTTGCATTTACAATTGCGGTACCATGTCCATGCATATTATGGTTTGTGTTTCTGTATGCGCTTGCATTTACATTTACGTTTCTGTCTCCTTTGGCATTATTGTTGCTGTTGCCTTTACCATTTGTGTTTCCAATTGCAGTACCATGAACATGCACATTACCAGTTGCGTTTCATATGAAATTCCATCTGTGTCTCCGTTTCCGTCACTGTTCACTTTGGTGTCACTTTGTTCTTGTATTTCTATTTCCTTTTGTGCTACCATTTATGTTTGTGGCACCATGTGCGTAACCGTTTGTGCTTGCATTTGCACTGTACTTACTGTTACTATGTCACGCAAAATCACATGGTGGGAGCACAAGGCCCAAAGGGCCCCGTGCTCCCACTAACTCGTGCAACTTTCTACATTTCTATTCTTTCTTAAAAAGTAATGGAATTCTATGCAAAAAACTTCATTAATGCATCAGTTAGGGTTCTTCTGATGAAGAAAGTGAGAAATTCATTTTAGGGTTCCCACCTTGCCCCACCCCCAGCCACCCCTCACCAACAGGCACCGGGTGTGTGTTGGGGTCATTATTCTAACTCTCACCCCATCCATGTGTAAACAAACTAAGGTGGTGCAGTGTAGGAGAATGGGTGAGAGTTAAGGCAAATACTCCAACTCACACGGTGCCTGTTGGTGGGGGTGGGCTGGGGTGGGGTGCAAGGGTGGGAACCCTAAAATTGAATTTCTCTACCTCTTTTCACTGTAGAAGAACCCTAACTGAGGCACTAACAAAGTTTATTGTGCATAGAATATATATATATATATATATATATATATATATATATATATACACACACATACATATATATATATTTATAAAATGGGTAAGAAAGAAGGAATCAATGGCATCAATGGTATTGGACAAACACCAACAGGTGACCATGTGTATATCAGAGCATGACCACACATCTGCACTTTTACCCACTCCAAAACAATTTTTGCCATTTTATAAGATAGATAACCCACTCTATGGTGTGCTGTCGTTCTCTGATATATGCACGCCTTGGGTGGTTGATGCACACCAAGGCATGCGTATATCAGAGCGTGACCACACACCTAAGAGTGGGTTATCTATTGCATATATATATATATATATATATATATATATATATATATATATAGCCATATACCCTTCCCCCAGGGTGTTTTACAGAACCATGCTCCCATGTTTAAACTGTACTACTGTTTTGGTTTGATGTATATATGTACGTATGAATATATATTTATTCATTCCCTCACCCCTTTTCCCAGGATGCACTGGAGATGAGCAGCATGTTGTTCAGTGAGCCTTTCCTGGCGAAACATTTCAATAAATAAATAACATTTTGAAAGCTCTCAAGTTGAGACACACATTTTTAGCAAAATTAATTGCTTTCCAAGTTCTGTACCACCTTCATTAAAAAATAAATGTGTTTAATTGTTTAAACTAAAAATGCCATCAACAGCTTAATCTGGTTCAATTTCAGTTGGTTACCATCTGTATCCCCCCCTTCCCCCAGTCACCCCTGAAACAGGAACTTCTAGTCTCAGCTGGCCTACCAGGTCAACAAAATTCAACAAATAAATAAATAAATACTTTGGTGTATATTTAATCTTTGCTTTCTTTTGTTTTACCAGTGATCTTTCCCTTTTTTGACTAAATAAACTACTTGGGAAATGACCTTCTGTTGGAAATTACATTTGCTGGATAAATTTACCTGTGAGGCTGGTTTTCATTTACAAGAATGTGACACCTAGTGCCCAATATTCAAAAATGGGCAAAGTGAAGTGCAAAGATTTGTGCTGCACTTGCCCATAATCTGCTACCCTGAGGATGCCATATTCAGTGGAAGAGCACATTGGTACAGTCCACTGAATACAGGGGCATGTCAATGCAGTGCTAAGTCAAATAAGCCACTGTACGGGCAGACAAGGCGCGTGTATCATATATACTGTACAGCTATGCAGCTATAGAGGTAAAGGACTGTTAGATGGGTCACAAAAGGTTGCTCTCTTCTGTATTGTTGTACAACATATGGGATGGAAACAAACTGTTCATTGAATCAGTTGTACGTCCAACTATCTATAGCATTTTGCTAGCAACTCTGATCCTTTAGACTAAATTCCTCCAAGTGGGTTTTTATTTTACAGGGTCATGTGGACAACCTGGTTTGAAACATAGGAACATAGAATTTGACAGCAGATAACTACTGCTTGGTCCACCCAATCTGACCATTCTTTCCCTGCTTATAAGGTTACGGCAGACCCTACTTGATCTCCAGCTCCCCCACTGCTATCCACTAAGATTCCCTTATGCCTATCTCATGAATTTGTGAGTCCCACCACTGTGTTTAGCCCACCACCTCAACTGGAAGACTGTTCCAGGTATCCAATGCCCTTTTCATGAAGAAGTACATTCTCACATTTATCTTGAATTTACCCCCGCCAGCTTTTACTCCCCTTCACTGCATGACCCCTAATTCTCAAGCATCTTTTCCACTGAAAAATATACCCCTCCTGTACCTTATTTACCCTTATGAGGTATTCATAGGTCTCTATCATATACTCCCTCTTCATCCTCTCTTCCAGGGTTTACATGTTGAGGTTCTTCAGTCTCTCCTCATAGGGCTTCTGATGAAGGTCCTGTATCATTTTAGTTATCCTTCTCTGGACATCCTCCACTCTGTATAGGTCCTTCTTTAGATGTAGTCTCCCAAACAGGACACAGTACTCTGGATGGGATCTCACCAGCAGTCTATATAGTGGCAATACCACCTCCCTCCTTTGGCTGGTGATACCATGACTTATGCCTTTAGACAACAAGCTGAAAAGTGTCAAAATAGGTAAAACAGATGGTTGCCCTTCACCATGCAAGATACACTACTTTTGTGCCTTAAATGGCCCCACTCAAAACCTTGGTCTGGAAAGTGTGGGGGTGAGCCCACTTGCTTCTCTCCACCTTTTCCCCTGGTCCACTGCACATAATGTATGGAACATATAAAGTATTGTTATAAAATGACAGTCTGTGTAAACAATGTATGCCTAAGACTGTTGCCCATGTTTGATTGTATTGTCCTCCTATCGGTCTGCTATGTGGGAACACCAATAGGTGACAAGAAGGTGGTGTGGAGCAACAATGGGGAAACATCAAAACTACCATCACAGAGGCAACAAGTCTTTGTGTGAAGCAAATAAACAAATCAAAATAAAAGAAAAAACACTATGGTTCTCAAAAGAAGTGGCAGAGAAGGTTAGGGAGAAAAAGTTAGCATTTAGGAAGTGTAAGAAAACACAGAAGAAGCAGGACAGAGAACTGTACCAGTTAAAGCAGAAGGAAGCAGGGAAGGCACTCAGAATAGCAAAGGCCTGAACCAAGGAAAAGATAGCCAACTCAGTTAGGAAGGGGGATAAAACCTTTTATAGGTACATTAAGGAGCAAAGAAAGACTAAGGCAGGGATACTAAGGCTGAATAACGAGGAAGGTGGTTGGGCAGAGAGTGACAGTGAAAAAGCAGGAATCCTGAATAAATTCTTCTGCTCAGTATTCACAATGGAAGAGCAGGGGGAGATACCTAATCCAGTCAATAGAAGCACTCTGGATAGGAGGGTTGATATTAGTCCTTTCACAGAAGAAAGGGTTCTGAAAGAACTATTAAAACTGAAGGTGAAAAAGCAATAGGGCCTGATGGGACTCACTCCAGAATTCTAAAAGAACTAAGGGAATAACTAGTAACACCACTGACTACCCTTTTTAATAAATCATGGGAGGATAGTGTGGTACCTGAGGACTGGAGGAGGGTGGATGTGATTCCCCTTCACAAAAGTGGGAGCATGACAAAAGCAGGAAACTACAAACCTGTCAGTTTGACCTCAGTGGTAGAGAAAATGATGGAATCACTTCTGAATGAAAGAACTGTTGAGTACCTAGAGGCCAGTGGGGCATAGGACCCAAGGCAGCATGGATTCACAGCAGGAAGGTCATGTCAGACAAATCTAATTGATTTCTTTGACTGTGTGTCCAAAGTAGCAGACCAGGGAGGGGCTGTGGACATGGTCTACCTAGACTTTAGCAAGGCATTTGACACAGTCCTGCACAAAAGATTGATAAACAAATTAGCCAGCCAGGGTGGTAGCCTGGGTAAAATACTGACTGGACAACAGAACACAGAGGCAAATAGTAAATGGAGTCCACAGTGAAGAAAGAAGGGTTACAAGTGGGGTACCGCAGGGTTCAGTGCTGGGGCCAGTCCTTTTTAATGTCTTTATAAATGACATTGCAGAGGGACTGGAAGGAAAAGTTTGTCTTTTTGCAGATGGCACAAAGATCTGCAACAGGGTTGATACGTAAGGTGGGGTAGAAAGGATGAAAAGGGAACTGGCAAGGTTGGAGGAATGGTCAAATGTATGGCAGCTTAGATTCAATGCAAAGAAGTGCAAAGTAATGCACCAGGGAAATAAAAACCCAGGGGAAGAGTACACAATGGGGGGGGTGAGATACTGACAACAACAAAAATGGAAAGGGACCTGGGGGTTGTCATATTAGATGACCTAAAGGAAGGCCAGCAATGTGAGAAGGCAGTAAGGAGAGCTGGGGGGATACTGGGATGCATAGGGAGAGGCATCACCAGTAGAAAACGAAAAGTTGTTGGCCCTCTGTACAGACAGTTGGTAAGACCACATCTGGAGTACTCTGTACAGTTCTGGAGACCCCAGCTACACAAAGACATAGACAGGGTGGAGGCAGTCCAGAGGACAGCAACCAAAATGGTGCCGGGTCTGCACCAGAAGACATATGAAGAAAGGAGCTTAAGATGTGTAGCCTTGAGGAAAGAAGGGAGAGGGGGAACATGACAGAAACTTTCAAATACCTCAAGGGAATCAACAAAGTCCAAGCGGGTAGCATCTTTCAGAAAAAAAGATGTGCAAGAACAAGGGGGCACAATTTGAAGATAGAGGGGGGACGGCTCAGAGGTAATGTGAGGAAGTGTTTCTTCACAGAGAGGGTTGTAGATGTATGGAACAGCCTTCCTGAGGAGGTCAATGAGTCAAAAACAGTGGAGGAATTCAAGAATACATGGGACAGGCATAAGGCAATTCTAGTGGGGGGGTAGGAGGAAGTAGACTGTTGGTTAACTAGGATCTGCAGTTTATCCATTAGGTTGGGAAATGGGCAGATTAGATGGGCCAAGTGGTCCTTATCTGCCATCAGATCATATGTTTCTATGAAAAGCATCTGAATATAAAATAAAATCAAATGGCATTGAAAAATAAATAAACCTGACTGGTCGAAACCCATCACATGACCATGTCCCACTTTACCATTAGAGCATAGTCACAGTTTGGCTCACCTTTTTAATAGCAAACTGATAGTTTACTAAATGACACTGTGCCATTGTCTAAGCTCATTTACATTCTCCAGGGTATGTGAAAATGCTAAACTGATAAGCTTCCCAGGGGGTTAAATGTATTTGAGATAAATTTGTAATGCAGGATGTGAACCAATGTCTTAGAAATAAAAGGCTATAAAAAACAATGCCAAAGGACTTAGCTTCTTGTAGTATATACATGGATATGTATGGTAGCATATAAATGGATATATATGGCAGGAGATATAAGTAACACTTTCAGAGCTGTAGTTTATGCATATTGATAATTGTAGTCCTATGTATGTAAGTTCCTGGCATGCCCAGTGGGTTTTTATTTGTCTGCATTTGGTGGTGGTTGACCACTATCTCTGAGTTGAAATAAAGATGGTTACTGAAGAGACCTGCTGCAATTGAGTCTTTCTGTCTGTATGTATTACACTTGTGACTGATGACCAACAGAAAAACTCCCATGAGTGCAACAAAGGTTATGTAAGTTAATACATGTTTTTAACAGCTTCCTGCTAATTTGCGTGGTTCAATGGGCTTCCCAACTATCTCTACCTGCCAGGCTGCTGTAAACATCATAAATATGTCTGCTGAAATCTCTCCAGCTCCAGACATAAAGCAAGTCTAACAACAAAACTCCACCAGTGTGAACTGTCTGTTTAAATTTTTGGGTTTAAAAAAGAAAGAAACCAGCTATTCTTGTTCTGCTGCAAGGGGAAGCCAGAGGAATTCCTGACATGTGAAACTGAAACCTAAAGAAGGCAGACATGAATCATGTCAACACCTGCACCAACAGGATAGATTCCTGACCACAGCAACAAAGGCATCTCAGCAGCAGCTGTTTGTGGTATAATAGAGACATTACATAGAAACATAGACTTTGATGGCAGATAAGGATCGCCTGGCCCACCTAGTCTGCCCATTACCCTACCTACAGTATAAGCTGCAGATCCTATTTAACCAACAGCCTATTTCTTCCTACCCCCCACAAAAATTGCCTTATGTCTGTCCCACGCATTCTTGAATTCTCCCACAGTTTTAGACCCCACAACCTCCTCAGGAAGGCTGTTCCATGCGTTCACCACCCTGTCTGTGAAAAAAATACTTCCTCACATTGCCCCTGAGCCGTCCCCCCATCTTCAAATTGTGTTCCCTTGTTCTTGCACAACTCTTTTTCTGAAAGATGCTACCCTCTTGGACTTTGTTGATTCCACTGAGGTACTTAAATTTTCTATCTTGTCCCCCCTCTCCCTCCTTTCCTCAAGGGTATACATATTAAGCTCCTTTAGTCTCTCCTCATATGACTTCTCTTGCAGACCCTGCACCATTGTAGTTGCCCTCCTCTGGACTGCCTCCATCCTGTCTCTGTCCTTGCGGAGATGGGGTCTCCAGAACTGGACGCAGTACTCCAGATGGGGTCTCACCAACTGTCTGTACAGAGGGATAACAAATTCCTGTTTTCTACTGATGATGCCTCTCCCTATACATCCCAGTATACCCACAGCCCTCCCTACTGCCTTCTCACATTGCTTGCTAACCTTAAGGTCATCTAATATGAATGCCCCCAGGTCCCTTTCCATTTTTGTTGTTGTTACTACCTCCCCATTGTGTAATCTTCCCCAGGGTTTTTGTTTCCCAGGTGCATTATTTTGCCTCTCTTTGCATTGAATCCAAGCTGCCACACTTCTGACCATTTCTCCAACCTTGCCAAGTCCCTTCTTATCCTTTCCATGCCTCCTTGTGTATCAGCCCTGTTGCACATCTTTGTGTCATCTGCAAAGAGGCATACTTTTCCTTCCAGCCCCACTGCAATGTCACTTATAAAAACATTAAAAAAGACTGGATCCAGTATTGAACCCTGCAGTACCCCACTAGTAACCCCTCTTTCTTCAGAGTGGCACCATTTACAATTACCTTCTTTGTCCTGTTGTCCAGCCAATGTTTTACGCAGGCTACCACCCTGGGACCTACTCCCAGGCTGGTTAATTTGACTATTAATCTTTTGTGTGGGACTGTGTCAAATGCCCTGCTAAAGTCTAGGTAGGCCATGTCCACAGCCCCTCCCTGGTCTACTACTTTGGTCACCCAGTCAAAGGAATCAATTGGATTTGTCTGACATAACCTTTCTGCAGTGAATCCATGCTGTCTTAGGTCCTGTGCCCCACTGGCCTCTAGGAACTCAACAATTTTTCCTTCAGAAGTGATTCCATCACTTTCCCTACCACAGAAGTCAAACTGACAGGTCTGTAGTTTGCTGCCTCTGTCTTGCTCCCACTTTTGTGAAGGTGTATCACATCCACCTTCCTCCTGTCCTCAGGTACCACACCATCCTCCCATTATTTGTTAAAAAGGGTAGTCAGTGGTGTCACTAGTTATATCCTTAATTCATTTAGAATTCTGGGGTGAATTCCATCAGGCTTCATTGCTTTGTCCACCTTCAGTTTTAGGAGTTCTTTCCGAACCCTTTCTTCTGTGAAAGGACTGGGATCGACCCCCCTATCCAGAGTTCTTCTGTTAATTGGATTAGGCACCTCCCCCTCCTCCTCTTTTGTGAATACTGAGCAGAAGTATTCATTCAGTATCCCTGCTTTTTCACTGTTCCTCTCTGCCCACCCACCGTCCATTCTATTCAGCCTCACTGTCCCTACCTTTGTCTTTCTACGCTCCCTGATATACCTATAAAAGGTTTTATCCCCCTTCTTAACCGAGTTGGCTGTCATTTCCTCAGTTTGGGCCTTTGCTATTCTGACTATCCTCCCTGCTTCCTTCTGCCTTAACTGGTACAGTTCTCTGTCCTGTTCCTTCTATGTTTCCTTATACGTCCTAAATGCTATCTTTTTCTCTCTAACCTTCCCCTCCACCTCTTTTGAGAACTATAGTGGTTCTTTCTTTTGTTTTGATTTATTTATTTGCTTCACACAAAGGCTTGTTGCCTCTGTGATGGCAATTTTGATGTTTCCCCATTGCTGCTCCACACCTCCTTCTAGCCTATTTGCTAGTGCTTTTCTGAGGCACTCTCCCATCTTTCCAAAGTCAGCCCTCCTGAAGTCCAGAACCCTCACTTTTGTATAGCTTGACTCTGTAGCTGAATTTATTGTGAACCACATTGTCTGGTGGTCACTTGTTCCCAGATTACTACCCACTTCTAGATCTAAGGTCCTCTCACCATCCCCATTTGAGAGTATGAGAACTAAGATTGCTCCCTCACGAGTGGGTTCCAAAACTAGCTGTCTGAGGCATGTCATATGAAGGGCATCGAAAATGGCCCTGCTGCAGCCAAGGTGCTCCAATTAACATCTGGCATATTCAGGTCCCCCTTCAACAGTATCTCCCCTGTCTCTGCCATCCTAAGGATGCCTTCTATCATATTGTCCATTCCCTCCCCCTGACATTGCAGCACATACTAAACAAACAGCAAGAAAAATAGTTTTTATATGGACAGTACAGCTGCAGACCAACCTGCCAGGGCAATGGCACAAATTGGCATAGTACCAAAATCTGATGAATCAAAATTGGACTTTGATTCTTACTTAGAATGCTGGTTGAAGGCAAATTAAGTTTCTGATGCAAAAAGGACAGAGTCTTCCTAGCAGTTTTGGGACCTACAGTGTATCAGCTGTTCTAGAATCTGACTGAACATGCCAAAGTGGTCGGCATGCTGTATGGCCAACTGACAGGGATGCACTGGAGATGAAGAGTATCCTGAAGGAGAGGCGGGTAGCTCTGCTGGAGGCCAAAGGGCTGCAGGACAGCAGACAACATGGCTTTGTATGTGGCAGTTCCTGTCAAACCAATCTGGTGGAGTTCTATGACTGGGTAACTAGGCAATTGGACAGTGGCCATGTAGTAGATGTCCTGTACCTGGACTTCAGTAAGGCATTTGACTCAATGCCACATGGGAGGCTGGGAAGTAAGTTAGAATGCACAGTGGTGGGTGTAAAGCTGGTGAGATGGGTAGGGAACTGGCTTCTGGGAAGGCAGCACAGGGTGGTGGTATGTGGAGAGCTCTCATCCACAAGGGTAGTGACAAGCAGTGTTCCACAGGGCTCACTGTTGAGACCAGTGTTGTTTGGGATATTTATTGTAGACATACCATTGGGCATCATGAGCAAGACCAGTCTGTTTGCTGACAACACCAAGATGGGAGCAGTGGTGGATGACTTAGGGGATGGCAGGGGCTGCAGGATGATCTGACAAAGCTGGAAACCTGGTCAGACACCTTGAAACTAGGGTTCAATGCCAAAATGTGCAATGTGCTGCATTTTTGGGAGAAAAACCCAAGGAGGAGTTACCAGTGGGGAGTGCAGCTAGCAGAGACAGAGGAGGAAAAGGATCTGGGGTGCTCATTAGGAGGTCAATGAAGAACGCAGCACAATGTGGGAAGGCAGCTGCAATGGCCAACAAAATGCTGGGCTGCATTGCAAGGGGTATATACTTGAGGAGTGGGGAGGTGATTCTACCACCGTATAGATCATTAGTTAGACCGCACATGGAGTATGGCATGCAGTACTGGCACCCGTATCTGAAGAGGGACATTAAGTTACTGGAGGGGGTGCAGCGCAGGGTGACAAAGATGAACAAGGGGCTGGGGGACTCACCATATGAGAGGAGGCTTAGGAAATGAACATGTACTCCCTGGAGTTGAGGAGGGATGGGGGATATGATTGAAACCTTCAAGTACATGAAAAGAATAAACAAGACAGGTACAGAGGGTCTGTTCAAAGTAAGGGAAGGGAGGGACACCCGGAGCCATGATATGAGAGTGGATGGAGGAAGGTTCAGGCGGGAGATGAGGAGACACTTTTTTACAAAGAGGGTGGTAGCTGGGTGGACTGCATTACCAACAGAAGTGGTGTCCAGTAGTAAAGTGAACTGCTTCAAAAGGGGCTGGGACAGGGCAAGGGGGGGTCTAGGGAGGGGAATGGTGGGAGGGAGGGGCAGCTGCAGAATAAGGGGTGCTAGCTTCACATTCGAGCAGACTTGATAGACCGCTAGGCCTTTATCTTCTGGCAAATTTCATATGTTCATATTCAGATTCACTGCATTTCAAGTCCAGGCCACTTCTCATTGCAGAATGCTTCAGATTTTATCTTCTGAACTAAGAGGAGGGGGAAACGATTGCTGACTACATCATTGCTTTGAAGCATCTATCAAATACCTGAGAATTTGGCCAGTTTCTGGAGGATGCCCTCCAGAATCACTTTGTCTGCGGTCTGCAAGGAGAAGCCTATCAAAAATGCCTGTTGTCAGAAAAGGACTCAACCTTCAAAAAAGCCTGTGAGAATGGCCTGGATAGGGAGTGTGCCCAGAGGAATACCTGGAAGTTAATGGGACATTCTGAACCCCAAAGAAGCAAAGTTCACAAGGTCACCCATACTTCACAACCCAAGGGGAAATTCCACACCACGAACTGGCCCTTCATCTGTTTATCAACAACCCTCAACATTTCGGAAGCCAGCACCACAGGAAACTTCCACAAAGTCAAAACCATGTTACAGATGAGGAGGCAATCAGCCACAAAGTGCATACCGATTTCAACATGAGAAATGCCATGGCTGTGGAAAAGTGAGTTACATACAGAAAGTGTGCAAAACCACATCACAGACTGCTACTGCATGGTATGTCACAGCTGGCACTGCAGCCACTGAAACAGAAGATGAGACACTGTGCCTGTTCATGGTTTATGCAACACAAGCAAATGCAGTGAACATTTTCCTCCAAATTTAACTAGCAGGAAACCCGGTTAGCATGTAACTTGACAACAGAGTCTCATTATCTCTTGTGCCAGAGCACATCTACAGAGAGGAACTTCAGCAGTGCCCATTGCAACCATCATATATTAAACTCACATTTTACTCTGGAGACCCAGTCCCTGTGCTAGGGGAGACTGAAGCACCAGTCACCTATGAGGGAGGAACGTGGACCTTGCCTCTGGTGATAGTACAAAAAGAAAGACCTGCATTACTAGACATAGACTGGTTCATGCAGATCAGATTGAACTGGGAAAAGATCTTCAGCTTAAATACTGTGACCAAAGCACTGTAAGATGCACTAAAGAAAGTATAGGAGAAATATGGTCCTGTTTTACAGGATGGTTATGGCACAATCCGGGATTTCAAGGTGAAGATCTGAGTGCAACCAGGAGCTGCTCTAATTTTCCTTGACCAGTACTTCATGCTTTAAGGGAAGTGGTAGTAAAGGAACTGGACTATCTCAAAAGCTATGGTATTATCTCATGAGTAGAGAGGAGCGACTGGGCTGCCCCTACTGTTGTGATACTGAAACGAGACAAAGCAGTGAGATTGTGTGGTTACTATAAGATTACAATGAACTATTGTATACATCAAGACCCATACCTATTACCCAATGCAGAGAACTTCTCTGCCACACTCTCAGGGGGCAAGTTCTTTAGCAAGTTTGACTTTTCTTTTGCATACTTGTAGTTGGAACTGGAACCAGAGTCCGAACCCTATCTAACCATCAGCATCTATAAGGGACTTTACCGATATCATCGCTTCATCTATGGAGTTTCACAGTGCCAACAATTTTCCAGAACATAATGACCCAGATACAGCATGGACTGGACCATGTAGTATGCTTCATGGATGATATCTTGGTAATAGCACCCACAGTGGAGGAGTACCTGACAGTCCTGGAACAAACTCTGGCCAGACTGCAGCAGTATGGACTGAGAGTAAACCTAACAAAATGCCAATTTCTACAAAATTCTGTTGAGTACCTAGGTTACCTGATTGATGCCCAAGGCCTACACCCAGGAGAGAGCAAGGTGGATGCTGTAGTCATGGCATCCGCACCGACAAATGTGACAGAGTTAAGATCATTCTTAGGACTCTTGAACTACTATGGATAGTTTATAGCCCATTTGTCCACATTGTTGCAACCACTCCATGACTTGCTACAGAAGGGAGTTCAATGGAATTGGTCGCTACAGTGTGAGGAAGCATTTCAGGCTTGCAAAAAAATGTCTTCTAAGCAGCAAATGGTTAGTTCACTATGACCCTGCCAAATCTCTGAGGCTGGCATACAATGCGTCATCTTATGGAGTGGAGCCATCATCTATCACTTGCTACCTTCTGGAGAGAACACCTGATCACTTTTGCTTCCAGGACCTTGTCCCCAAGTGAAAGAAATTATGCTCAGATTGAGAAATATGCCTTGAGCATAATTTTCAGTGTGAAGGAGTTCCATATGTACTTGTACAAATGGAAATTCACTCTGTCAATAATCACAAGCCTCTACTGGGAATTCAGTGACCAAAGGCTGCAATACCAACTCTTGCAGCACTCAGGATGCAGTAATGGGCTATGATTTTGTTGGCTTATGACTATGACATTGAATACAGACATTCTCATGATCACACAAATGCAGATGCATTATCAAGATTGCCTTGCAAAAAAGCCACAAAGAAGGAAGACAATTGGACAGCATTCCATCTATCATATCTGTAGGAATTACTCATTGCTTCAAATGATATTGTAGCAGAGACACAGTGAGATCCTATCCTCTCTAAAGTCCTAGATTTCACCCTAAATGGTTGGCCCAACTTCATGAGACACCTGACTTTCCAACCTTTCTTAGACAAGAAGGATCAGTTGTCCACAGAGCAAGGCTGTGTGTTCTGCGGGGAGCATGAGTTGTGATACTTCCAAAGTTCTGCAAGAGATTACTTTCTGACTTGCATCACAATCATGCTGGAATCTCTTGGAGGAAGGCATTGGCCAGAGAATACCTCTGGTGGCCATGAATTGATCAAGGGATTCAACATCTTGTCAACCAATGTGTGCTATGTGCGGCTATCTGCAACCAACTGTCAACCGCACCCCTGCATCCATGGTCTTCATCTACCACACTGTGGGGACGCATCCATGTTGACTATGTTAAAGTGGACAAACAACATTTCCTAATATTAATTGTCATCCACTCCAAATGGCAGGAAGTGTTGCCCACACAAGTCACAACTACTGAAAAGACTGTAAACCTTCTGAGACAACTTTTTACCTCTTACGGCCTACCACAGGAGTTAGTGTTGGACAATGGTCCCCAATTTTATTTCTATGGTTTCTAACTGTTCTTAAAGTAGAATGGTGTCCAACATATTTTGACTCCACCTTACTATCCAGCATCCAATGGCACAGCCGAATGAGCTGTACAGATATTCAAAAAAGCTTGGAATAAACCAGATTCACAGCAATTACCTACAGCTCAAAGGTTGGCTTGAATGCTGTTTGCTTACCAAAACACTCCTCACACAGTCATGGAGTGAACACTTGCTGAACTGTTTCTCATACGTTAACCTTGTACCCATTTGTCATTGCTCAAGCTGGACTTGGCTGATGCTGTCGCAAAACATCAAGTACAATAGCAAAAGGGTCATGACAAGTCAGTGAAGCCAGTACAAATTTTTCATCCTGGGGAGAGAGCGATGGTTTGAGACTGCATCCACAAGAGTTTCCAGCACACATAAACCTTATACTGGAATGCCAGAAATTCAAAAGTGAAAATTAGGAAAATTTTTTATCCATCCATTTATTCATTTCAAGACAGCTTCCAAGTCCCAACATTCTGACATGTTTCAGATCACAGATCCTTTTTCAAAACATGTCTTTGAAAAAGGATCTGTGATCTGAAACATGTCAGACTGTTGGGACTTGGAAGCTGTCTTGAAATTAATAAATAGATGGATAAAAAATGTTCCTAATTTTCAATTTTGAATTTCTGACATTCCAGTATAAGGTTTATGTGTGCTAGAAACTTTTGTGGATGTATTCTGAGTAAGTTTCTACAGCACCAATTCCTGGTGCGCACTCAATTGAAGAGTCAAATGGTTTGAGACTGTAGACATCCCATGATTTCTTGGATTCCTGGGGTGGTGATTGAACACGTGGACCTGTGACTTATGCAGTTTGCTTGGGACAGTGACTTGTTCACATACATGTGGATCATCTGCTGCACTCCGAGCTTCTAGTAAATGCAACAGAAGATGTCACTCCAGATGAGGACTGTGCCACAGAGGACTTTGCTCCTGCCCATGAAGTTCCACCGGACCCTGTGCAAAATAATAAAGAAACACCTGTTTCACCAGCAGTGGTCGTTCTAGCCCGTAGATATCCCATTAGGCACTGAAGACCATCACAAAAACATGACCGTTAAGTCATGTATTTATTTTATTTGATTTATTTATTCAGGATTCGGAAAATACCTTTCAGTCAAAGACTCATTTACAATGGTTCCATGTCACATAGCTAGGACATTACAGTAATAAGGTAAATACAATGCAGAAAAAGGACAAGGTAGATACATGGTAAAATACAATTAAAGGTTCACAGTCAGGACCTAACAAACGTAGAGTGATTGCCAGACCAGATAAGCATATAGGCATTTATACAGAGATGCTCAAAATTGGAGGAAAGGGGATAGGGGGTGGCTAAACCAGCCAGAGGCCATTGTCATGGTAGGGGGAGGAGTGAGTGACAGGTTCAATGGCAGTCACAGCTGGTAAAGGACTGGAGATGTCCCCTAAGATGGGTTTTGAAGAGGCCGATTCTATTTTCGTTTATGAGGGAGTTAGGTAGGCCATTCATCCATGAGGGAGCCTTGTAGCTGAAGAATCTTTGAAATTGTGAGGTTTGACAGTGGGGAACTGTGAAGAGTTTCTTGCTGGAGCTACGGGTTACTTTTTGTGCTGTAGTCAGATAGATTAAAGAGGTAACACAAGAGGGGAAAAGACCAAGGGTGAGTTTTCTGGCCATAAGGCAGGTGTGAAACATGATCCACTTGTCAAAGTTAGGCCAGTTTAACTTGTGCCTCTGTACACTTGACTCTTACTTGTACTGTTGTTTACTTAGTGACAGGTTCTACCCTAGGGGCAGAATAATCTCCTGAACTTGTCTACTTTGGCATGGAAGTTAGCAAATGTTACTGTTGAAGTATTTTAGACTAGTTTCTGTATAGGGGAGGAATGTAGTATATACATGGATATGTATGGTAGTATATAAATGGATATATATGGTAGGAGGTATAAGGAATGTCATTAGGGCTATAGTTTATGCATATAGATAATTGTAGCCCTATGTATATAAATTCCTGGCATGCTCCATGAGTTTTTCTTTGTCTATGTTCAGTGGTGTCTGACCATTATCTCTGAGTGGAAATAAAGATGGCTAATGAATAGACCTGCTGTAATTAAGTCTCCCTGCACAGGCTACACATATATTACACCTCTCTCCCACACACATTTGGCATGATAGCTATTAACTAGTTGCACATGCTTAGTGATATTTCTTATGTCATAGGTCAAACTGTGTAATATAGAGTTAATAATGCATGAGCAGTGAAGCAGTGAATGACATAAAATGTAATGTACCCATTATCAGTGGTATGAATACTAGAGCTGTATGTCTGGTTCTACAAAACAGAACTGAACACCTGAAGCTTCTGGAGTTCAATTCTTGTAGGCTCTTGGGAATTTGTGGTCAATATTTAAACTTTTGGTTTGACTGCAATGAATGATGTAAGCCAATCAAACCAGTTAAAATGATGGACAGGTGAACAACAGTGTGTACCCAATCAAGATCACATGATTAGCAGAGAGGCAGTCACAGGGTACAAAGTACAGTGTCAGTGTCTACTCTATGCTCCACTGATTTGGAGTGAGCTTATTCAGGACATCATGCTGAGAGCTAGCAAGCAAGGGGTCTGCATATTAAAACTAGTAGAGACATTTTTTTTTATGTTGACTGCACACATGCACAAGAAACATGTTACGGCAGCTTGCTGCAGAAGCAGGCTGTGGAGTTGTGGCACTGTTGTGGACAATGCCCCCACTGCCTTTTGAGGCTTGGCCCACTTTCCCCAATGAGGTGGCATGCTGCTGCTGACAATAGTTCGGCCAATGTGCCACCAACTTGAGACGTTTAGCTGCTGCAATCAGGGGCTGCCTCATCATTGCAGCGTCAGCCATTCCACTGCAATGAGGGAGCAACCCGTCATTGTAGGGCAGTCCCTTACATTCCCCCAACCCAGTTTGCTGACAGGGAACCCAGTCCCTATTGGTTTCTGTTGTCTGCTGAGGGGGTGCCCATTCCCCTTTGGCATCCTGTCCTCTCCCCCTGTTTCTTTGCCGACGGGGGTGCACAATCCCCATCTGTAATACAAATATAATATATGTATTGTGTTGATTATTGTCACTCCATTTTGTATGATATTATTCCATTTTGAAATGCTTAATCATAGTAATGTAAGATGTTTTGTACAAGATGTTATGAGACTTGTTTTTGTAAGATGTTTTGTACAAGATGTTATGAGACTTGTTTTTGTATGATGTTTTGTACAACATGTTATGAGACTTGTTTTTGTATGATGTTTTGTACAAGATGTTATGAGACTTGCTTTGGCGTTGTTTGGCTCATGATGTTCTGAGCACCTGGCCAGTGCTTAGAACGTGATGATCTGGCGAATGCCAAATATTTATTAAGTGGTGTTTGTCATGCTGAACTCGTGATGTTCTGGGCACCTGGCCAGTGCTTAGGACATGGTGGTTTAGCATTCTAAATACTGTATGTTATTCTTTAGTACCAGATAATATATATAAAATGGGACTTTCCAGAGCGCCTGGTTAGAAGCCTCGCCTGCAGAGTGGACGCATTGCTGCAGGAGCTGTTCCCGATTCCTGAGACTCCTAGCCAGGCTGAAGGGGGCTTCCCAGCCATTGGAAGAGGGCTTGGATGTTGCTTTATTGAATTGGTGATGTATTAAGTTTTGTCCAATCTTCTGTATATAATTTTATGTGTAAATACAATAAATAGATCATATAAGCATATTAGTTGGTGGTATTGTATGTGTGTACATGTAAGCCCTTTTGTGTAATTCTTGCATACTGGGCAAAACACCATCGGCATGTTCCCCCCCATTTCTTGTGTGCTGAGGGACTGCCCAATCTCCCTCAGCTTATGAGACCCCCCCAGTATGAGCTGATGGGGGTGCTCAATCCCAGTCGGCTCCAGTCTCCCCACCCCAAAACACGCAGGTGGCATGCTGAAAGCCCACCCCAGCGTGCCAAAAGTACCTGCTAAAAGGGAAAACTGACCCGCGATGTCTTTTTTTTAACCCTGTAAAGAAAAAAGGTCCCTCTCTGTCTGCGCCACCTCCCCCAACCCGCACCCACTCACTGCGTACCTCCCCGCCCCCCCTCACCCAATACTTATCTCCAGAGCCAGCTGCAACGATCTTCGGTGGACCAGGAACACGTCTGCATTCTTCAAAGCCGACTGAAAACTGAAGAAATGCTGGTAAGCTGTATAATGGCATAAATAGGGTTTTTTCAACTTTGCTGCATATCTCAGGCATTTTTGGAAATGTTGGCACCAAATTTTCAACATGGGGTTGCTGGGTCCCCTTCTCATGAATTCAGCATCTGTCATGGCATTATTCAGTCTCAAAAGGTGATTTCGCGATCGCTGCACGTAATCACATTCAGGACCGATTAACGCAATGACAGTGCCAGTGTTCATGAGGTGGGCTCTCAAAAAGCCTGTGTTGCAAATCTGGTGGAAAAAATAAAAAAAATTACTGTTTTATGAGTTTGCCTTGAGCAGTTGCCACGCACGCTCGTAACTTTGTGAATTTGCAATATTTTCATGCCAGATTTTCACCATTGGTATTTTTTCACACCTCCTTATGAACAGTACAGCTGTCATTTTTCACATCCTGGCTGAAATGTGTTTTCGCACTTCCGGCACAGAATAGCGCGGTCGCTGTGGGAAATCAGTGTTCAGGACAGATGAAGAAAATCACAGTGATGCTGTTCATGAGCAGAGGTCCTAAAATCCCTATGTTGAAAATTTGGTGACAAAAGTCCATAAAATGACTGTGTTACAAGAGTGCATTGAACTGTTTCCACGCATCCTTGTAACTCCGCAGATTTGAAATATTTTCACACCACATTTTCAACACTGGCATTTTTGCATACCTCCTAATGAAGAGTACAGCTGTCATTTTTCACATTCTAGCCAAAATATGTTTTTGCGCTTCTGGCGCAGAATAGCATGGTCGCTGTGGGAAATCAGTGTTTGGGACAGATTAAGATCGAGCGAGTGAGAGGGGAAGTGACTGAGCTCAATGGAGCTCTGTTGGGACTGCTGCAGATTTCTTTGTGGGCAGAAAAAGTCATCAATGCAGGCAGGGGCCCAGTAGAAAAGGGCAGCCTGCAGCGGTGGGAGAAACAGAACGAGTGAGTGAGGGGGGGGAGTGAGTGAGCTCAATGGAGCTGTGTAGGGACTGCTGCGGACTTCCTTGTGGGCAGAAAAAGGCACCAATGCAAGCAGGAGCCCAGTAAAAAAGGGCAGCCTGCAGTGTTGGGAGAAATAGAATGAGTGAGTGAGAGAGGGGGAATGAGTGAGCTCAATGGAGCTCTGCCTGGACTTTACAGTTGCCCACCCTCCTGCCCAGGGTCCTCTTTGGTCCTATATTACAGCAGGGTCTCTGGAGTGGAGACAAAGCAATAAATGGATACTTTAGGATTACTGTAATAATATAGATTTAGTTGTTCTGTTTCTTTCTCTAACTGAGCTAAGTACCAAGCTATACTGTTATGATTGCTGTCATAATACATATTTATTTGTTCTGTTTATTTCTCTAAGCTGAGTAATACTTGGAGTGCAGTAGGATTTCTAACTGGGCTAAGTGAAACTATATGAAAGCCGTGAACAAAAAGCATGGTAGCTGAGGGGTGAAAAATGGACAAGGAGGCTTTAGGATTGCTACAGTAATACAGTATCTAACGGACGAGATTTGAGACTGAATTACCCCAGTTGGCAAGGGGTCAGTATTGGGACTAGAGTGGGGGTGGGGACAGGAATTTGAGTAAATAGGGGCATAGCAGTTGTAGTAGGGTACAGAACCTGGGAGTAAGAGCCCGTAACTTAAGATGGGGGCCAAAATGGGGCAGGTGCCACATGTCAATATGGCAGGCATCTTTGGAAGGATGGAGGGGTGTACAGGGTGTGGGTCTGCCATGATTCTGGACTGGCCTTGGAGGATGGGGGGGTGTATGGTCTGTAGATGACTGGCTAGTTTGAGGGAGGAACTGTGGAGGTTAGGGAGGAGTGTAAGTGGCAGGGCAGATGAGTATGGTAGGCATCCTGAGGGGGGGAATAGGGGATGGCAAAAGGGGACAGTGGAAGAATAACTAGACACTGAAACTGACCCCAGTATCAGAGGCACTAGCAGAAAAAAGAGGAGAAGGGAGGGGGTGCCCGAGGTGAGGGCAGGGGGGGCCTCCTGATGGAGGAGGTAGAGACCCCGAGGAGTACCATGGGGAGAGAGCAGATGGCTGCAGATAGGGAGGGACCAGGGGTGGCAAAGAGGGGAACAAGTAGGAGGGGGGAACCGATAGGGGGTAGAGGTGTAGGACTGGTATCGACTATGAATAGATTTGAACCTCTGTTGATTAACTAGAATCTGCAGCTTATCCATCAGGTAGGGAGATGGGCAGACCAGGTGGGCCAAGCGGTCGTTATCTGCCATCAAATTCTATATTTCTATGTTTCTCACTCACCATCTTGGCAAAAAGAAGGCTGCAGCTGTGGCCACTGATGACTGTTGGTGTGTGGGGATGGGGGGACCAAAGGGGTCGGACATAAGGAGATAAAATCATAATAAAAATTGTGAGACCTTCACCAGCTTTCCAAAATGCTTACCAGTAAAAGAACACTCTATGAAGTTTTTCAAATGGCAACACAATTTGGTGAGCCCTCTGTCTGCCATCGGACACTAATCATCAACCAGCATAAAATTGCCTAAAGAAGGCAGTGTGGTCATGTGGTTACCGAAATACTGGAGATTGCAGATTTATGAGAGCAAAAGAATATCACACAGAAGCTGGCACATATGCCTATAGCAGCTGTCTCCTGCTTCTCAGTAGTTATATTTATACTCTTGAGGTACGTGAATGTTTTATCATATCTCCTCTTTCCCTCCTCTCTTCCAGTGAGTACATATTGAGGTCCCTTAATTTCTCCTCATAAGTCCTGCGTAGCAAGCTCTGTACTATCTCATGTGCCCCTCTCTGGACCATCTCCAGCCTGTTAATATCCTAATGAAGGTGCGAACTCCAGAAATGCACACAGTACTCCATGTGAAGCCTGACCATGGTTTTGTATAATGGCATCACTACCTCCCTTCTTATGCTGGTGATGCCCCTACCTATGCACCCCAGCATATCACTGGCCCTCCCAGCTGCCTTACCACTTTGACATTTTTAGGTCATCTGAAATAAGAACCCCCAGGTACCTTTCCTTCTTTGTGACTATCAGAAACTCCCCCCCTATCCGGCACCTTTCCCCAGGGTTTCTGTGTCCCAGGTGCATAATTTTGCACTTTTTTGAATTAAACTTCAGTTGCCAGTCCTCAGACCATTTCTCAGGCTTCCCCAGTTCCCTCCTCATTTTCTCCACCCTTCTGGAGTATCCACTGAGTTGCAGATCTTGATGTCATCTGCAAACAGGCAGTCCTTTCCCTTCAGCCCTTCTGCAATGACACTAATGAAGACATTGAACAGGACTGGCCCCAGGATCAATCCCTGTGGCACCCCACTGGTCACCCCCTCTCCCCAGACTGTACCCCATTTACCACCACTCTCTACCTCCTGTTGCTTACCCAGTTTCTAACCCAGTTTACCACCCTTTCCCTCATGCCCAGCCTACTCAGCTAGTTTATTGGCCTCCTATGTGGGATGGTGTCAAAGGCTTTACTTACATCAAGGTAAGAGTTGTCCACTGCCAAACCCTGATTTACTTCCTTTGTCACCCAGTCAAAGAGATCAACCAGATTTGTCTGACATGACCTCCCAACTATGAATCCATGTTGCCTATGGTCCTGGGTTTCCGATGGCTTCTAGATGCCCCACTATCCTTTCTTTAACCAATGTCTCCATGATCTTCCTCACTACTGAAGTGAGGCTGTCCAGCCTGTAGTTCACTGCCTCCTCCCTACTGCTGGATTTGTATAGAGGGACCACATGTGCCCTCCTCCAATTCTCTGGTACCACTCCTTTGTTGAATGACTCGGTGAACATGGCTACCACAGGTACTGCTATTTCCCTTCACAGTTCTTTTAATATCCTTGGGTGTATGCCATCTGGTCCCATCACTTTTTCCACCTTCAATTTACTCACCTTCTGCAGGATTCTTCTGCCTGTCAATGGACTATTGTCCACCTTTTCACGCCTTTGCAACTGCTGTGCTGCTGTGGCCCTTGCCCCTCCCCCTCTTCTCTGAATACTGAACAGAAAGACACAGTGGATGTCTTGGGGGGGGGGGATCATGACCATTTTTAGGCATAGTACTTTCACTTCCAAATACCTAAACTGCACATATAAGCAATTAACATTTGGCATTGACAAATGCTTGTTTTTTATAGAGATGCTTTCCCTAGTTGTACTCCATTACAGCGCTATGACCTGGTCACTAGGATATGCCCAGTTTCAGGCAAGAGCCACTGTGCTCCATCTAGATCTTGCCCTGGCTAACACCCCCCATGGCTTTTCCCATCATGACAGGGGCTACAGGGGGTAGACTATTCTGCCCACATAAAGGGGTCCACTTGTATTGGCAGGATTCAGTGCAGTCGCCACCAGAACCTGACAGTCACAAAGGAGCCCTGCCATCATATAGACTCCTTGGGGGGGTCCCTAAATATCCCATCATACCTCCTCTCCTTGGTATGGGTAGAGCTTCTGTGGTTTTATCTACATGCATTAATGCTCTGCAGAGTGAGTAAGCTGTCATATCCCACTGCAGGAGTTGCTGTGGCACTGGTTGCCCAGTATCATCCCTCTTGGCTGAAGTGCTCTGCTGAGTGATGGCTGCTGTAGTCGGGCTTGCCTCCAAACATGGTATCCCAAGCTCACTCCTGTACTCAGGTCACCTGCCTGGTAGTGTGATGCCTGCCACTGGGCCGTTGGATGGCTTGCTTGGCTAGGTGTTGTCTAAAAAAAACTCAAATGAAAATCTTGTCTTGAAACACAGCAGATAGATTTGTTTCTACCACTAAATCTAACCAGAAAATAGCATTTATAAGATTTAGATTCTGGTAAGTGTTTGAGCATTGCAGGCCCTTGAGACCAGGTGGTACAGTAGGGACAGGAGGAGTACATGTGTTGGTAGTACACTGAGCACAGTGGGCAGTGAGTGGGTTTCTCTATGCTGGCAGCCTGTTGGTGCAGATAGCCATTAACAGTCGGCATTTTTTGGAATTTGGAAAAAAAGTGCAAGCAGCAATGTTGCTGCAGGAGGATTTGCTCTGTGTTTCAGGCTGACCTGTGCTATCACTAAAGCCTGGAGACAGAGTAGTAGTAGTAAGGAACAAGCCTGGGCAGTGGACAACAAATTGGTGTTGGCTGGCAGTCTACCAGTGGGTATCACTTGTCTGTCTTTAGTGCATTAAAAAATAGATATAACTGTATTACAACAAGCATTTGTCAAAGCTGAAGGTTTGCTTGAATGTTGTATATGGCAGGGATGCATGTTGAGTCACTCCCTCTGTTCCCTGCCTGGTATGTAGAAGAAAATCCTTCTGTTCCTTCTCTCTGTGTGCTGTCTCACTCCCAACCTCTGTTCCCTGTCATGCTATATAGCAGAAAACCCTCCTGCTTCCTCCCTCTGAGTGCATTCCCATCCCCACCCTACATTCCTTGTCTCTGCATATAGAAGAAAGCCCTCCCACTTCCTCCCTCTGTGTGCTGTCCCATCCCCACCCTACGTTCTCTGTCCCAGAATATAGATGAAAACCCTCCCACTTTCTTCCTGTGTGTGCTGTCTCATCCCCACCCTATGTTCCCTGTCCCAGTATATAAAAAAAAACCTTCCCACTTCCCCCCTCTATGTGTTGTGCCATCCCCACCCTATGTTCCCTGTCCCAGTATATAGAAGAAAACCTTCCCACTTCCCCCCTCTATGTGTTATCCCATCCCCACCCTACGTTCCTTGTCTCTGCATATAGAAGAAAGCCCTCCCATTTCCTCCCTCTGTGTGCTGTCCCATCCCCACCCTATGTTCTCTGTCCCATAATATAGATGAAAACCCTCCCACTTTCTTCCTGTGTGTGCTGTCTCATCCCCACCCTATGTTCCCTGTCCTGGTATATAGGAAAAACCCTCCCACTTCCCCCACTCTATGTGTTGTGCCATCCCCACCCTATGTTCCCTGTCCCAGTATACAGAAGAAAACCCTCCCACTTCCCCCATCTGTGTGTTGTCCCATCCCCACCCTACATTCCTTGTCTCTGCATGTAGAAGAAAGACCCCCCATTTCCTCCCTCTGTGTGCTGTCCCATCCCCACCCTACGTTTTCTGTCCCAGAATATAGATGAAAACCCTCCCACTTTCTTCCTGTGTGTGCTATCTCATCCCCACCCTATGTCCCCTGTCCTGGTATATAGAAAAAACCCTCCCACTTCCCCCCTCTATGTGTTGTGCCATCCCCACCCTATGTTCCCTGTCCCAGTATAAAGAAGAAAACCCTCCCACTTCCCCCCTCTGTGTGTTGTCCCATCCCCACCCTACATTCCTTGTCTCTGCATGTAGAAGAAAGACCCCCCATTTCCTCCCTCTGTGTGCTGTCCCATCCCCACCCTACGTTCTCTGTCCCAGAATATAGATGAAAACCCTCCCACTTTCTTCCTGTGTGTGCTGTCTCATCCCCACCCTATGTTCCCTGTCCCGGTATATAGAAAAAACCCTCCCACTTCCCCCCTCTATGTGTTGTGCCATCCCCACCCTATGTTCCCTGTCCCAGTATATAGAAGAAAACCCTCCCTCTATGTGTTGTCCCATCCCCACCCTACGTTCCCTGTCCTGGTATGTAGAAGAAAATCCTTCTGTTCCTTCTCTCTGTGTGCTGTCTCACTCCCAATCTCTGTTCCCTGTCATACTATATAGCAGAAAACCTTCCTGCTCTCTCCCTCTGCGCGCATTCCCAACCCCACCCTACGTTCTCTGTCCCAGAGTATAGATGAAAACCCTCCCACCTCCTTCCTGTGTGTGCTGTCCCATCCCCACCTTATGTTCCCTGTCCCGGTATATAGGAAAAAAAAAAACACTTCCCCCCTCTATGTGTTGTGCCATCCCCACCCTATGTTCTCTGTCCCAGTATATAGAAGAAAACCCTCCCACTTCCCCCTTCTATGTGTTGTCCCATCCCCAATATACATTCCCTGTCCCAGTATGTAGAATAAACCCTCCCACTTTCTCCCTCTGTGTGCTGTCCCATCCCTACCCTATGTTCCCTGTCCTGGTATATAGAAGAAAACCCTCCCACTTCCTCCATCTGTGTGCTGTCTCACCCCCACCCTCTAGTACCTGTCCTAGTGCAGATGAAAAATAAATTCCAACTCCCTCCCTCAGTGTGCTGACCCACCCCTAACCTTTGTGTCCTGTCCAGGTATACAGAAGAAAACCCTTCTGTCCCCTACCTCTGCATGCTGTCCCACCCCCAACCTCTATTCCCTGTCCTAGTATAGATGAAAAAAAACTCCTGCTCACTCCCTCTGTGTGCTGTCCCAACCCCACCCTCCATTTCTCATCCTAGTATAAAGAAAAAAACTCCAGCTTTCTCCCTGTGTGTACTGCCCTACCCTCACCCTTTATTCCCTGCTCCATGCTTCTCAGTTGAGCAGCTCAACTAATTCTGCTTTATTCAGAGCTCAAACATGGACGTAGAATAATGGTCGGGTGGGACAACACCCAGAGGGAGAGAGTAGGAAGTTTTTTTTTTCATTGATACTGGAACAGCGAACAGAGGGTGGGGGTGGTACAGCACACAAGGGGAGAGACCAGGAGTTTTTTCCATTTATATCAGGACGGGACTGGAGGGATGGGGATGAGACAACACACAGAGGGAGGGAGCAGGAGGTTTTTTTTGTTTATACTGGGAAAGGAACAGAGGGTGGGGGTTGGAAAGCACTCAGAGGGAGGGAGCTGGAGTTTTTCCTCCCATCTATACCAGGATGGGATATGGAAGGTGGGGGCAGGACAAGTACACAGAGGGATGGAGTGAGAGGGTTTTTTTTCTATATACCAGAACACTCAGCTGTTTGCTGGGTGGTCTCATGTAAATAAAAACAGCCAGCCACTGTCTAATAGGAATGGCTGACTTGTGTAGATTGGGACCCCTGACTGTGACACTGACATCAGTAGATCAGTTTCAGAACATCAGGTTGGGCTACGTGCTGGCTCAAAATAGAAGGCATTTATATGACTTTGTTTTACTTGTTAGTGAAGGGTAACATATTTTCTCTAACAGCAATATAATATACTGCCTGACACGAAGCTGCTGAACCCCAAATGATGACTCAGCAAGTGGCTGTCAGAGAGGTTAGTTTGTATGTGTTCCACATCGCTCTGCAACTTGTCTGTCAGGCAAAGTAATTTCATTTATGTCTAAAGAGTTTTACACTTGAGGATAAAAAGGCACACAGATGTTTGTTCCCAATGTCTCAATGTGATCGGACTTTCAGTATACACGTAATAAAAGGCAGTGCTGCTGACATGCCTCCAGTGATTTATAGTACAGACACATTTAACACACATTGCAAGCTGACTGAGGGAAAGGAGAACTGATAGTTTTTCCATTTTGTTTGAGGTCGGTGAAATATTCTAATCTGGTGTGTTTCACAGTGTTATTTGATTTGTTAGCTGTGCTAATTTGGAAGTAATACAATGTTAGTTTCCAATGTATTTTCTGGTCCTTTCATTTCTATGAGTGTGTGTTCATGTTTTCAGATACTGTTTTTCTTTAAAGTCCTTTCTTTTTTGGGGGCGGGAAAGAGGAAAAATTGCCATTTCTCCTTTCCTTCAGCTTGCAGTGTGTGTTAAACCTAATGTGTCTGCGTTATAAATCTCTAGAGACACGTCAACAGCACCACCTTTTATTATGGGTATACTTACAGTTCAGTCACATTGAGACATTGGGAACAAATGTCTGTATACATTTTCTTCCTCAAGTATAAAACTCTTTAGACATAATTGAAATCACTTCCCCATGACAGATAAGTTGCAGAGGTACGTGGAACACCTACAAACTATCCTCTCTGACAGCTACTTGCTGTGTCAACATTTGGAGTTTAGCAGCTTTATGTCAGGCAATAGTTTACGTAGCCCTTAGAGAAAATATATTACCTTTCATTAACAAGTTAAACAGAGTCATATAAATGCAATGTTGAGCCAGCAGGTAGCCCAGCCTAATGACCGACAGTGATCGTCTGATGTCAGTGTCAGCTGGGGATCACAATCTACAGTATATTCTACCTCATCTTGCAGCCTAACAAAACAAACTCTGATCAGAGTCCATACGGCTGCTCAGTGAGAACAAGTAACAGTATACTTGGAGCTCTTGCCATGCTCTCACTGCACTGGAGTCTGTCGGTACCAAGATGGCGGTGCCGACAGAACTGCAAATGTGCGATACTCACTTATGCACAGTTTGAGTCCACATTGCCATCTTGGGCAGGCGGGCATTCACTTCTGCACTTGTGGAAGAATATGTATTGCCCTGCAAAGGGGGGGGGGGTTATTTGGCCTACGCTGGGGGAAGGGCCTCATAAACAGCACCAGTGGACATTTACCAGAGCACTGTGGAAGCACACCAGGCAGCGGTCTGGTCACATGCTTCCACAGTGCTCTTCTAAAGATACTACAATGGCAAAATGTCTGTGGCGCTCCACTCATGGAGCTGTAAAAAGTATCTGTAAAGTCAGCCTTTCTGTTTAAAAAAAAAAAAAGAACAACACGTATGATTTTCACTGTAGCTTTCTAGAACAGCTGGAACTCAAGCCCTTAATCACTAAAGCAACACTGTGTATTATATTCTGGGGATATTTTTGTTTTGATAAATATATATACATGTGCGTGTGTAAAATATATGTAGTTTATATATATTTATATATCTATGTACAATATAGAAACATAGACTTTTACCGCAGATGAGGACCGCTTGGCCCATCTAGTCTGCCCATTTCCCTACCTATGGGATAGGCCGTAGAACCTAGTTAACCAACAGCCTATTTCTTCCTACCTCCCACAAGAATTGCCTTATGTCTGTCCCATTCATTCTTGAATTCTCCCACAGTTTTAGACCCCACAACCTCCTCAGGTAGGCTGTTCCATGCATCCACTACCCTTTTTGTGAAATAATACTTCCTCACATTGCCCCTGAACCACCCCCCTTCTATCTTTAAATTGTGTCCACTTGTTCTTGCATGTCTCTTTTTCTGAAATATGCTACCCTCTTGGACTTTGTTGATTCAACTGAGGTACTTAAAAGTTTCTATCATGTCCCCCCTCTCCCTTCTTTCCTCAAGGGTATACATATTAAGCTCCTTTAGTCTCTCTCCTCATATAGCTTCTCTTGCAGACCCTGCACCATTTTAGTTGCCCTCCTCTGGACTGCCTCTATCCTGTCTATGCCCTTGCGGAGATGGGATCTTCAGAACTGGATGCAATACTCCAGATGGGGTCTCGCCAACTGTCTGTACAGAGGGATAACAACTTCCTGTTTTCTGATGCTGATGCCTCTCCCTATGCATCCCAGTATACCCCCAGCCCTCCCAACTGCCTTCTCACATTGCTTGCTAACCTTAAGGTCATCTGATATGATTACCTCCAGGTCCCTTTCCTTTTTTGTTGTTGTTAATACCTCCTCCCCATTGTGTATTCGTCCCCTGGGTTCTTGTTTCTCAAGTGCATTATTTTGCACTTCTTTGCACTGAATCCTAGCTGCCATACTTCTGACCATTCCTCCAACCTTGCCAAGTCCCTTCTCATCCATTCCATGCCTCCTTGTGTGTCAACCCTGTTGCAGATCTTTGTGTCATCTGCAAAAAGGCATACTTTTCCTTCCAGTCCCTCTGCAATGTCACTGATGAAGACATTAAAAAGGACTGGACCCAATACTGAACCCTGCGGTACCCCACTAGTAACCCCTCTTTCTTCAGAGTGGAATCCATTTATAATTACCTTCTGTGTCCTGTTGTGCAGCCAGTGTTTTACCCAGACTACCACCCTGGGACCCACTCCTAGGCTGGTTAATTTGACTATTAATCTTTTGTGTGGGACTGTGTCAAATGCCTTGCTAAAGTCTAGGTAGGCCATGTCCACGGCCCCTCTCTGGTCTACTACTTTGGACACCCAGTCAAAGAAATCTAGTAGATTTGTCTGACATGACCTTCCCGCTGTGAACCCATGCTGCCTTGGGTCCTGTGCCCCACTGGCCTCTAGGTACTCAACTATTCTTTCCTTCAGAAGTGACTCCATCACTTTCCCTACCACAGAGGTCAGACTGACAGGTCTGTAGTTTCCTGTCTTTGTCTTGGTCCCACTTTTGTGAAGGGGAATCACATATGCCTTCCTCCAGTCCTCGGGTACCACACCATCCTCCCATGATTTATTAAAAAGAGTAGCCAGTGGTTTCACTAGTTCCTCCCTTAATAGTTTAAAACACCACAATAGCAAGTTCAGTCAAGTAACCCAACCTTGCCAATGTACAAAGCTCCTGACTGAGAAGGGACACATCATAAAGTCAATCAGCTGTTTGGTGACTGGTTTTATGCAAATGATAGGGCAGAAGTGCTCTCTCATTGGAGTGCTTCACTCCTTTTAACTACATGAAGATTCTGCCCATAAACTGTGAACCACCGCCATATTCAGCCTGGGTGATCATTGGTCTGTCAAGGATGAGCCCAATGCAGCTTGACCTGCATCGTGCTAGTCAGTGACACACCTCTGAAATGCCATTCAATGAAATAAAACGTTTCTTGCACAAGTGCAAGCAAACATAAACAAGAACTAGCCACAGCCGATAGGGCTGTGAAAAGCTACCAAATGACCAAAGTAATTTCTTGTTGGTGCCATATAATGGTACTTAGTCACAGTCATCACAGTGCTCCCAGATCCAAATAACCATTTTCCTGTAACAAGCCCTCTTTTTTCCTGTATTTTCCCTGTAGAGGCAGCATCAAATCCCTGTATAAATCCCTGTAGATTTTTTCATAAGCCACTAGTTCCTTATTTGTGACTTTGTTGTTTATTTAAATGTAGTATGTTGGCAGCCTTTTATCAGGAAAAGGGCTCTGATTTGCTGTTAGGTATTACAATTATATGTCAAGCTGACAGTGAAATCACAGGTTAATGACATGGCAGTCACTGAATTGCTGTTCCTAAGTAGCAGTGATGTCACAGTCGGTGAGATCACGATGCTGGTGATGTAGTGGGGGCAGTATAGCTAGCTATCTCAGCTGCCACACAGAGTGCCGTTCCACACATCACACATATTAAACATCAGGTAAACAATCTTCTAATTAAAGGGAAAAGAAAAAGTATCTCAAATATAAAAGATAATGATTGATTGCTTTTAAAATCTAATAGTAGTTTTAGGCAGTACACTAGCTCTTTAACTCACATGACTAGTGTGGGGATAGAACACCCACATCGTTCTGATCTTCCCATCTCAGAGGCCAATGTGCATGCTATTTTTTTGTATCTTACATTTGTTAGTTTTTACACAATTTCTCTCAGACTTTTTCCTGACCTCATGATGGAATCTTGAATGAGTTACATACATGTTACTACTTTCTTCAAGGCCCTGACCCTGCAACTAAATACACGCTCAGTACATCATATTATAAAATGAGAAAAAAGCAGTCTTCTGTTTCAAGTGCTTGCCTCCAGCTTGTAATACAGAAAGGAATGCCAGCTAATGAACAACTGGAATTCCACTGTCTGTAATCTGACATTGAGTCTGACTTTCGTTTTCACAAAAAAAAACAAAAGGAAATGAGTTAGCCCCTACTGTAGGTTGCTGAAAGAAATAGAACAAATCTGTTAGACTGAGCTGGACAGATGATAGAAACAGCAGTTTAAAAGTTTTTTTTTGTTACAATACTGAGAAGTTCTGAGATACAATACAGTAGCATCCTCCTCCCCCGTTCAGATGCCTTTAACATAGAGCAACAAATAGCAAAAATCAGAAGGGGTGTGCACTGCTTTGCAACTATGGAGGAATACATACAAATGTCTAAAATGGAAGTTCTTGGAAAAGCTGTTTTTAAGCTACAGATGACAGAATGGCTGTAGGCTACACCCCACAGTCCTACAAAGGAAGTCTGCAAGAAACCATGAAGTTTATTTGTTCATGATTACAGAAAAACAGAAACATATAATTTGCTGACAGAAGAGGTCAGCCTGGCCCACCCAGTCTGCCCAGTTGCTTTCTGCCTATTATGTTTCAGCAGACTCTAAGTGGTTTCAGGCAACCCCCACTCCATACTTTTATTTACCAGTATTTACCAATGTGTATTGCATGCATATTTGAAACTCCCTATTTTTTTTGCCCCAACTACCTTTGGTGGAAGGCTGTTCCAGGAATCCACCACTCTTTCAGTGAATTAGTATTTCCTCTGTTCTCTCCTAAATACCCCCCCCAGCTTTGTTGCATGCCCTCTTGTTTTGTTCATTTTAAACTGTCTCTCCATCTGTACCCTGTTCATTCTCATGAGGTACCAGCAGGTCTCTATGCTGTCTCCTACTTACTCCTCTTCACCAGGGTGTACATATTGAGATCACTCGGCGTTTCCTCATACGGTTTCTCATGCCACACCTGCACCATTTTAGTTGCACTCCTCTGGACTGCCTCTTCCCTATCTGTATATTTTCTGAGATGTGACCTCCAGAACAGTGTGCAATATTCCACGGGTGGTCTCACCAGTGATCTCTACAGCTGTAATGCTACCTCCTTCTTTCTGCTTGTTATACCTCTCCCTATGCATCTCAGCATCCCACTTACCCTGCTCACTGCTTTGTCACACTGCCCTACAACTCTAAGGTCATCAGATAATATAACCCCAATGTCCCTTTCCTGCTTGTTGACTGAAAGCTCTTCCTCTTCCCATGTTATACTTATCTCCTCGGTTTATATGCCACAGGTGCTTGATTCTGCATGTTTTGGCATTTAACCCCATCTGTCATAGCCTTGACTACTCAAGTTTTTTTTTTTGTATAATATTTTTATTGGTTTTCCAAGAAAAAATACAGATATATGTACATTTCATACAGTTACACAATTAATTACATCAGGTTAAGCACATTTAAAGAGTTGTATACATAGATGTAGTAGCCTAATTACATAATTTCAGCCTATAACATTCCTTGAGCAGTTATATCTCTCATTTGTTCACTTACTGTATGTTTATCAGTCCTAACTCTAAGTTCACCTTGACTTCTAATAGGCAAGATTTCTCTACTAGTATAGTGAAAAGCAAATCTGGGAAACTGGCACATTGCCAAAGAGGTGTAGAAAAGAAGTATTTTAGAAAGTTAAAAGAGAAAAAGAGAAAGAAAAACTCATTCTGCTATTGCACTGATTTGGTTTGATTTTGCAATTAGTGTCTACATTTTCTTATAGGTATGGTGTTTATCTTGGGTTAATTTTCCCCTGCTTGCATTGCAGCAGATTCCATTTTCCTCTCCTGGATGACATCACCTTTCTCCCCACTTACCCCCAATATGCAGGATCTGCAACTTCACCACAGATAGCAATGCAGTGAAACCCGCCATTCTGTCATAAATCTCTCTTCCTTGCCTTTCATGGCATATGTGAGTCTGTCCATGGCTAAGGTGGATATCAGCAAGTCCCTTCACATCTGTGTCATGGGCGAGACCGCTGATGCCCAAGTGTTGAGAATTATCTGCCTGGCCACTACCAGGCCACCCACACCTCATTGGGGTAGAAATCCCATTCTCCCTCTTCACCAGTCTCCACTCCAAAAAGGAGAGAGAGAGAGAGAGAGAGAGTGAAAACTCCAGCCCCCCACTCCAAATCTGGGTTTACTCCCAAGCGATGTTCCTCCAGTAAGTCTAAACTCTCAGACAGGTCCAGAAATAGTGAAAGTACAGACATTGATCCTGCTTACATTGCCCACACCTGTCTGAGACAGCTGGGCAAAATCTGTGGACTATACTCGGTGGGTACTATAGCCTGTGCATGAACTTGTATTGTGTCTCCTTGAATCTATTGCAAAGTAAGAGATCCATATGTGATAAAACTAAAGTACTCCAATTCCCATTTGTTATGGGCAGCCCTAGGTCCCTTTCCCATTGGGATCTGGCTTTCCTGGACTGATCAGGGAAATGGGTTCTGTCTAGCTAGGCTGCTCTCCCTTTCCAACCCTTTTCCTGTGACCTTGCTTTAAATATGACCTGCTGTGTTTCTGCCATTTGGGTTTTAACTTGTTGCCCTGTTTAAACTACCACAGAAATTTCTTACTTAAAAATATCTAAAATGATGCTTCCTAGAGATCCCTAAAGACTCCTTCATTACCTCAAAAGGGTGAAGACTGTCTCTATTATATAAGTCTCCTAGGCATTGGATACCTCTTTCTTCCCATTCTGCGAAGTCAGAGTCTTCAAGTTCTGGCAGAAACTTTGGGTTTCTCGCTAATGGTGCTAGTAGTGTATTTTCACCAATAGCTCCCCTCCTCCTCTTAGTTGTCTCCCAAGCCTCCAGTACTGAAAGTACCAGAGGATTTGGTTCAGGAAGTAGTCTATATGCTTTGTTCCGCATCCCAGTCAGGTAAGCAGTTAACCATCCCAGGCATCCTTCCTCCTCCAGTTCTAACCAGGATGCCGCCTCCTCTCTGTTGACCTAATTGTGCAGGTAGCGATATTGTACCACCAAAAAGTATCCCTTTATATCTGGGAACTCGAGTCACCCTCCCTTTCTTGTAGCCTTTAATCTATCTAACTTCATCCTGGGCTTTTCCCACTCCAGATAAAGTCTGTGAACCCTTTTTCTAACTTGTCTATGTCTTGAGACATTGGACATATTGGGACCATCTGCTTAATGTAAATATTCTTGGTAACACATTCATTTTTATTATGTTAATCCATCCCATCCACGAAATCGATAGTGCCCTCCATCTTTCTAGGTTCATAATGATTGTATCAAATATTGGAGCATAATTCAGCCCATATAATTTATTTAAAACATCCCCCACTTTAATCCCCAGACAGGTAAAGTTATCCGTTATCCATTTCAGGCCCCAAACATGGTTCGGGATCCCCTTCCTTATTGTTCCCAGGAACACTGTCTCTGACTTTTGGAGATTAAGTTTGTAGCCTGAAAAGTATGAAAATTCCTCTATAACTTGAAGGAATGCTGGAATTAAGTCCCTCGGCAGTGTGACAAAAAAAAGTAGCAGGTCGTCTGCATACAAGGTTATGTGGTGTTGTCCTCCTTTTTTCCCCCTGGGATCCCATATATCTCCTTGCTCTCTCTATTTTTAATGGCCAGCGGCTCTATTGCTATGGCAAAGAGAAGAAGGGGGGGCACCCCTGCCTAGTACCTCTGAACAATGTGAATTCCTCAGAGGGCATGCCATTTACCAGGACCCTTGCTCTTGGATCCACATAGAGCACCTTTGCTAGTGTCACAAACCCATCTCCCAACCCAAATCTGCGCACAGTTTCAAACAGGTACTCCCATTCAGTTCTGTCAAATTCTTTCTCAGCATCCATAGTGAGCACGCAACCTTGCCCAGGCCACTGTGTCCCTCACCACACCAAATCAAGTAGTCATCTCATATTATGATATGATACTCCACCCTTCACAAACCCCATCTGGTCAGGGTGCACCACGAGTGGTAGCACCTGTTTCTGGCACATAGCCAGCATGATAGCCATGATTTTGCAGTCATAGTTGAGCAGGGAGATGTGCCTTTGTGATGAACACTCTAAGGGATCTTTTCCAGGTTTTGGCAATACGCATATATTTGCCTCCAGACATGTATGAGGAAGCCCCCTCTCCCCCCTAGCCTCCTCCATAAGTGCCCTCAATTGTTCAGCTAGTTCTCTTTTTAAGATTTTGTAGTATTCTATTCCAAATCTGGCTAGTCCCCCTGCCTTACCTGATTTAAGGCTAGTTATTGCTTTAATTACTTCAAGATTGGTGATTTCCACCCTCAGAATGCTGCTTTGTGCTACATTTAAGTTAGGGATGTTCATATTCTGCGACAAGTCCTCGGCCAAAGCATTGGTACCTCCACATTCAGCTTCATATAATGCACAATAGAAGTTTTTGAAGCACTCCCTTATATTCTTGTTATCATGGACTAATTTCCCCTGCTTATCCTTAATTGTAACTACTCTATGAGGTACTCTGCCCCCCTTCATTAGTTTACCAACAATGGGCCTGGTTTGTTGCCCCATTCGTATATTCTCTGCTTAGTGAAGAAGAGCCTCACCTGAGCCTCCCTTGTGCAACATTCGTTCAAGGATTCTCTGGCAAGTTTTAGCACTCTCTTCTCCTCCTCACCGCCTCTCTCAGCCATCTTGCATTCTAATTCCTTGACCACGCTCAATGTTGCTGCCTTTCTCTTTTTTGATTTTTTGGTGTGTAGCTAATAATAGCTCCCCTCATAAAGGCTTTTCCAGCCTCCCAGATGATCCCCTGTGATTCCACTGTCCCTTCATTTACTGCTATATAATTTTCCTACTGGTCCTTTAAATAGTTTCTAAATTCGTTTTAACTAATAGGTAAGCTGGGAAGTGCCAGTCACCTCTGTATACCTCTCCGGCTCCTATTTGTAGTTTCAACTGGACCATGAAGTGGTCTGATATGCAAATAGGGTCATGAGACATATCCCCCGATCTTTCATATGGTGCTCTAGGAATGTATACATAGTCCAGTCTGGACCACGAATCATGTGGCAGTGAGTGAAAAGTATACACTGTGGCACTAGGATTTGCCGTCCTCCAGCTGTCCAGTAGGTCCAGATCTATTAGGCCACATGCCCACGCCTTTGTGGCCATGTTAGTTCTCTTTTTGTTACCTGAATAGTCCAGGTCCACATCCATGAGACAATTGAAATCTCCACCTAATATCAGGTTTGGAAATCGGTCTCTGTGAATTAAGTCCAGTTTCTGTTGGTAAAAAGACAGTTCTAATACAGATGGTGCATAACTGTTGCCTAATGTCCTTTGACCTTCCCTGTTACAAATATGTACCTCCCTTCTGATTTGTCCTTTACTACCCAGGTGACTTCCATGGGGAATATTTTATGGAGCAATATCGATACCCCTCTTTTATGTGCGGAGTATGAGGCTGCATAACAGGCCCCTACCCATCCTCCTACTAATTTGGCATGCTTCTTTGAATTACAGTGTGTCTCTTGCAATAGTGCCACTTGAGCAGATTTTTTTAATGCTGCCAGAACCTTAGTTCTTTTCATTGGTGAGGTGAACCCTTTAATATTCCATCAGATTATGATATCCTCTTTTATGTCAGCCATTTAACTAGTTAATATATCCATATACCCTTTCAGCCCTTGTGTGCATTCTCGAGTCCCAAACCTATTTTGGATCCATTTATGGTCTGAATCTTCAGCAGAATGAAAGATGATAGAGCAGATCATTAACAACAGGCAAAGAACATGCCAGGTTAAACAAAACATTAACATCTTTAACCTTTGGGAACAATCCCTTTTCCCTCCTAATCCCCCCTCCCTCAACCCCCCTCCTTCAGCCCCTTCTCCAATCCCTTTAATTGCAAGTTTCATTTGCTCTTGTATGATGTTGTGTTGTATTGTCCTTCTTCCTGCAATGTTACTCCCAATGTGAACTCACTGTAGCTGAGTTCTGTTAAAATCACTTCATATGCCCCACTCCCTCCACACCAACCTCTCTTGAAATGTGTTCAGCTCTCTAGTGACATCCCTTCTAAGACAATAGGGACTTTAAGATAACCCCATGCTTACCTCTCTCCCCGGTGTGCATTATGCACTCCCCTCTGCTGCCTCCTTGTGGTTCTGGGCTTCAACAGAAATTGCCCCATGAACCAATGTGGCCTGCTTTCTTGTCCCTGTATCTGTGTTTACATAAACTGTCCACAGAAACTTGCCATCAACACAATACACTTCTCATCATGACTATCCTATTTATTCTTTGTATTGTCCCTTCCAGCCTTCCTATTGACAGTTCAGGATCCTCAGTTTCATTTGTCCTTCATCCGATCCCCTTTTAGTCCCTAGATATTCTATTACTTATCCTCCTCCAGTCCCCCCCAGACCCTGGACTGAGGAAGGTGAGCAACCCATGCCCCAACACCACACGTCAGCCCCCCCCGCCCCACAGCCCCACTGACCTTGCTGTATATATGCAGTCTTGGCACATTTCGGCTTTTCCTTCTTGCTCCAGCCAAGTTCCAAGTTTTGTTGTGGCCTGTCTGCACCTTCATCCTGGGCTCAGGTAGAACTATCACTGTTTCGTGATTGTCCCATTCCCTTCATGCTACTTTAAGGGTCTCATATGATGGGGCTTGCTGTATAGGGTACATCCTTGACCCAAAAGGACTATCTTACTTAGCTCAGTTACTCATTTACTAGAGTATCCAGCAAACCTTGTTTTACATAAATGTTCCGAGCCATTTTAATAGGGCCCAGGGACTTCAGGGTACTGTTTCAATAGGGTCAAGCAGGTCCATTTGATGGGCAAGCAGTCTGAAGTGAGATATGACAAAACAAAAAAAAGTTTCCTCTTTTTAGCTTCACTTGCTCCAGTTCTTCTTGTCTCAATCGTCGATGAAGCCCTTGAGTTTATCTGGTTCCCAGAATGAGTAGTTTGCTCCTTCCAGCTTCACACACACCACAGCAGGGTAGGCCATAAAAACTCAATCCTCCTCTCACACAGCAGATCCATACAGGAGTTGAATTATTACCTTTTCTTCTGCACTCTGATTGCTAAATTCTAATGGAGTGTAATCTAGGCTCCATTATAAAGAATTTCTTTTTTAGCTCGGTAGGCTGTCATGATAACCTGTCGGTCTTCAAAGTGGTGCATTCTGAAAATAATTTGTCTAGGAGGTTGATCCGCAGGTGGCCTCGGCGCTAGTGCCCTGTGTGCCTTTCGATTTTAAGCCTCCCACCTTTTATTTCCAGGTCTAGCAGTTTCAGCAGAACTTCAGCACAGAAATCAATGGCGCTTTTCCCTCCGCACCCTCTGGTAATCCTCTTAAATGAAGGTTGTTCCTTCGATTATAGTTTTCTTGATAGGGCCAGCCCGGTGGCACTGAGGGTTGAGGCACTGGATGCCACACCTTGCTCCACGCTGGTGACCCAGGTTAGGGAACGAACTCAGGTTGCCAGGGGTGGAGAGGGACTGAGCATCCGTGGACTTCTCTCCCTCTCCTGGGAAGGGGGTCACCAGATGTCAGTGCATTAGCACCCTCTGGTGGAGGCTGGGGGTCACGCCGGCACTGCACAGAAGGTGGTGGGTTTGGGGCATGATGCCGGGAGGGAACGCGTGTGGATGCGTGCACGTCCCCCCCCATTGGCATCATTGCACACCCTAGGCTCACACCAGGGAAGAAAAATGGAAAACAGCTCCAGTCGCGGCTGCATGATGGCCGTCTCAATAGGGGGACCATTTGGCTCTGAAAGTGTGCGGCACATACTGGATCCTGGTTTGGTAGATGGGCATAAGAGGGGCCTCTCCACTGCCCTGTCATGGGGAGCAAGCCACAGGGGTAGAGCCCACAAGACCTGAATGGGAGGTAGAGAGATCTTCAGGGATGGCATCTTGATGACCGAAGGGATGCCGAGATGTCAAGGTAGGCAGACTAAGGGCCAGGGGAGAAAAAGGGCTAACAAAAAAATAATAATTTTCTTGATAGTTCAGATAGTATTTTCGTGCCTCTAATTCTCTCTCTAACTGCTCCATTTTTTCATTTATTGGCAGTGTGGTGTCTTCTAGATCTGAAACTCTTCGTTGTAGCTCCTGAATTTGTTTTGTATGCTGCCTGAGTTCCAATGTCTGTGTGCTGATTTTGTCTTCAAACTGATCCAGCCTTGGGCTTAGCCCTTTCAGCACTTGCTCCGTTACTGTCCTACCCAAGAGCACCAGTTTGGCCACCGACAAGGAAATAGGACTCAGGCCTTCTCCTGTTGCACTCTCCTGTTGCTGGTTTTTCTTTGCCATTTCCTTGGATTGCCAGGATGATTTCCCCACAGCCAGCTACTCATTCATGTTCACCAGGTCAGTAAGATTCACTTTTAGTAAAGTTAGTGATTTATTAGCTGCTGAAAATAGTTATTTTATAATATTTTGATGCAGAGCTCTGGGGGTATGCATCCTATCTGTTTAGTTACTCCTTAGCACCCCCCAACTCCTCAAGTTTTCTATGGTCCCTACTCACTTGCTCCACCCCCCCCCCCGAGTATCCACCTTGTTAAAGATCTTGGTGTCATCTGCAAGAAGGCATACCTTCCCTTCAAGTTCTTCTGCGATGTCACCTATGAAGTCCTCCTGTTCTACAGTGCTAAGAGCAAAATGACAGGACTACAACTGGGAGGGGTAATTTCTTGCTGACTTAGAAATGAGCTGTGTGTGTGAAGGAGTATTGTGTGCTTTTTTTAAATTCACAAAAATGCAAAAAGTACAGAGCAGCAGTCAAGAGGGAGTCAAACAAGCAAAAGAGGTAACCATTTTGGGAGGGGATTGTAGTCAAATATCCCATGACACTTTCATGGGGTTTCTTTTGTAAAGTAATACATGGAGAAGAGGATTGTTTGCTGAGCTTTTGTAGTTTCTGGCTGCATGCTCAAGGAAGGAGTATTGGCATGCCTTTAAAAAGAAAACTTACAAAACTGTCAAGTGTTGCGTGGCAGTAGGGAGTGATGAAACAAACAAAGAGATAACCAAATTGGGAGGGGATTTCTTGCAGGCTAATGTACAAAACACAACTGCTTGGGGTTTTCATTTTTTTTTTTAATTCATTTTATGCCCCATTCTGGAGGGAGCCCCAGCCCGTCCTACAGACATCTACCAGCTGACTCTGACCTTCTTCTTCTTCTTGCAAGGCTTCTCCCCCTCTGCTGGTGTCAGCTGGGGTACTCTAGGCCCCACCAGAGACTGACTCCAGTTTGGGTTGGGGAGCAGGACCTGCGAGCCCCTTCTTTATCCAGTCATCGGAGATACCGTTTTCCCTTTTTCCATCAGAGGCGGGGTGTGCAATGACTCCAGTGATGGTGCTGTGCACATTCTCGTGTGCATCCCATTGGGCATCTGCTCCACCTTTACCCACTGTTGGCAGCATTGGTGTGCCAGCCACCAGTCTCTGCTAGGAGCCAGGTAAGTGCAGACCACTGCTCAACCCCCTCCGAAGAGAAGGATCCTTATCTTTCCTGTCCATACACTGGTGTCCCGCTTGCACCGCAAACTTGGGTCGCCAGCATGGCAGCAGATAAGGCAGGATGCCTCAGCCCTCCACACCACTGGGCCAGCAAGGGGTTTCTTTTTAAATAATAAATTCAGGAGGGGACTTATTGGCTAACTAAACTAAACACACAGCTGTAGACCACAACAAGCATTTGCCAATGCCGAATGCTGCTTGCTTATATGTGCTGTTTCAGTATTTGGAAGTGATAGTACCTTGCCTAACAAATGTCATGTGCCCCCTCCACCAAGACATCCACCATGTCTTTCTGTTCAGTATTCAAAGAAGGGGGGGCAAGGGCCACAGCAGTACAACAGCTGCCAAGGTGGTGAAGAGGTGGACAATAGTCCATTCACAGGCAAAAAAATCCTGCAGGAGCTGACTAAATTGAAAGTGGACAAAGTGATGGGACCAGATGGCATATACCCAAGGATATTAAGAGAACTGTGAAGGGAGATAGCAGTACCTCTGGGAGCCATGATCACTCAGTCATTCAACACAGGGGTGGTACCAGAGAATTGGAGGAAGGTACATGTGGTCCCTGTACACAAATCGAGCAGCAGGGAGGAGGCAAGGAACTGTAGGCCAGTCAGCATCACTTCAGTAGTGGGGAAGATCATGGAGACATTGGTTAAAGAAAAGATAGTGGGACATCTAGAAGCCATCGAGCCCAGGACCATAGACAACATGGATTCACAGTAGGGAGGGCATGTCAGACAAATCTGGTTGATCTCTTTGACTGGGTGACAAAGGAAATAAATCAGGGTTGGGCAGTAGACAACACTTACCTTGATTTCAACAAAGTCTTTGACACCATCCCACATACAAGGCTAATAAACTAGCTGGATAGGCTGGGTATGGGGGGAAAGGGTGGTAAACTGGGCTAGAAACTGGATAACAGACAGGAGGTAGAGAGTGGAGGTAAATGGGATGCAATCTGGGGAATGGGGTGACCAGCGGGGTGCCACAGGAATTGGTCCTGGGGCCAGTCCTGTTCAAAGTCTTCATTAGTGACAATGCAGAAGAGCTGAATGGAAAGGTCTACCTGTTTGCAGATGACAACACGATCTGTAACACAGTGGATACTCCAGAGGGGGTGGAGAAAATAAGGAGGGACCTGGGGAAGCTTGAAAAATGGTCTGAGGACTGGCAACTGAAGTTTAATTCAAAAAAGTGCAAAATTATGCACCTGGGACACAGAAACCCTGGGGAAAGCTGCAGGATGGGGCGGGGGGGGGTTGCTGACACTCACAAAGAAGGAAAGGGATAACCTGAAAATCTCAACATGGTAAGGCAGCTTGGAGGGCTAGTGACATGCTGGGGTGCATAGGCAGGGGTATCACCAGCATAAAGAGGGAGGTAGTGATGCCATTATATAAAACCATGGTCAGGTCTCACATGGAGTACTGTGTGCAGTTCTGGAGGTCACACCTTCGTAAGGATGTTAACAGGCTGGAGATGGTCCAGAGAAGGGTGAATAAGATGGTACAGAGCTTGCAACACAAGACTTACAGTATGAGGAGAAATTAAGGGACCTCAATATGTACTCACTGAAAGAGAGGCGGGAAAGAGGGGCTATGATAGAAACATTCAAGTACCTTGGGGTATAAATATATCTACTGAGTAGCAGGAGACAGCTGCTGTAGACATATGTGCCAGCTTCTGTGTGATATTCTTTTGTTCTTACAAATCTGTAATCTCCAGTATTTCAGCAACCACATGACCACACTGCCTTCTTTAGGCAATTTTACGCTGGGTGATGCCTGGTGTCAGATGGCAGACAGAGGGCTCACTAGATTGTGTCGCCATTTGAAAAACTTCATAAAGTGTTCTTTTACTGGTAAGCATTTTGGAAAGCTGGTGAAGGTCTCACAATTTTTATTATGATTTTATCTCCTTATGTCTGTCCCCTTTGGTCACCCCATCCCCACACTCAAACAGTCATCGGTGGCCACAGCTGCAGCCTTCTTCTTGCCAAGATAGTGGGTGAGCAGCTGCCTTCACAGTCTGTGAAGTCTGACATCTTTCTTTGCCACTTACTGGTCATCTTCCAACACAGGCGAGGAGCTGCCAGCCCAAAACTAACTCAGGACAAGCAGCTTTCAAAGTGGGGAAGAAATGGAGCGAGCAAGAATCAAGTACTCATTCAGATGCAGCATCGATTTTAAGGTCTACATACCAGTGTGGACACTGCAAGTAGAACCCCAGCTCTTTAAGCAGCCTTATGAAGAGTAAAGACTTCTTGAAGCACTGAGGTTCTGTTTATTGTACTGTAAGTGGGCTGCATCTAATTCAGTAATTTACTGTACCTTACATCTGGATGTATGGTAGGCACAACTTTAAATAAACACTGCACTTGAAGGGAGTCACGTGATGCCATAGAAACATATAATTTGTCAGCAGAAAAGGACCACTCAGCCCACCCAGTCTGCCCAACTGTTCTCTACCTACTTGTAACTCCTGCCTGTATATGTTATGGTATGTCTTATTCTGCCTGCGTCTATCAGGACCTCCTTGTGAATGAGCTTGCTCAATGGATTTTTCCTGCAATAAACTTGAACCTACTCCACCTCCATAGCCCTATTGATCTCCGAAGACCCCCTCCTTCCCCTTTTTCTAATATACCCCATGCTTATCCTATGCATGCTTCATGCCCCCTACCATTTTAGCCTCCATCACTTCTCCTGGCAGTCTGTTCAAAGGGTCTACCACCCTTTCAGTAAAAAAATATTTCTTCACATCTATCCTGAACTTCCCCCAGCTTCATTGTATGCCTCTTGGTCTGGGTGCTCATCCTCATTTGACGGAAACTCCCCAACTGTACCCTGTTTACCCCTGTGAGGTACTTTGTAGGTCTTGATCATGTCACCTCTCAGCCTCCTCTCTTCCAGAGTGTACACGTTGAGATTACCTTCAGCCTTTCCTTGTAGGGATTCCTGTGAAAATTCTGAACCATTTTAGTTGCCCTACTCTGGAAAACCTCCACCCTTTGTCCTTTCTGAAGTGTGGACCCTAAAACTGGACACAGTACTCCAGCTGGGGGTATACCAGTGAGTGATACAATGTCAACACAAGATCTCTCCTCCTCCTTCTACTGGAGATGCCACTCCTAATGCACCCCAGAATCCAATTTGCCCTGCCATAGCTTGTCCCACTGTACTGCCATCTTGAGGTCCTCTGATATAATAACATCAAAGACCCTTTCATGTCTAGTGAGCATCAGTACCTCTCCCCATCCTATACCCAGCATCGGGGTTCCTATGCCCTAGGTATATGATTTTACACCTGTTGGAATTGAACCCCAAGTAAGTAAGAAAATGGAATTGATTTGAATGAATTGCAGGCATTTAAACAGCTTTTTGTTGAGTGTGTATGTGTCTGTTGGGGGAGGGGCTCTGCTACTATAACTATTTGCTTTTGATTTTGGCCTCAAATCAGGTGAACTCCTGTAAACAGATAAAACACATTTAAGAAAGACTCATAAGAAATGTGATAAAGTATTTGTACATTAGCCAGGGCTGAGCTTGCCAAAGCCTTAACACTGTATTGCAGATAGGAGACATGAAACCTGTTCCTAATTAATGAGCTTCCCACTGGTCACCTGTGAGCCTCTTATGGGCCAGAGCTCACTACACAAGCATTTGCCAATGCCAAATGGTTGCTTGCTGGCATTAGCAGTGGAAGTGCAGGAGTTAGACAGATGGGGCCCGATTCTCAAAGCCCTGCGTCAGATGCAAGGTGCCTATGCCAAACAGATATGGTGCAAGGTGCACCTCGCATCCATGACCACCCTCCATGCAATTCACAAAGGTGGCCTGCATTGACTGCAGGCCACCTGCCCCAAACAGGGCTTGCATCTGCCTTGCAATACACTGTGGCATGGCGGGAGGGGGAGAGCTGCTGATGCAAGCTGCATCCTGTTATTCACAAACATCACCTGGTGGGAGAAATTCAAAGTGCCCTTAGACCAGCTAGGGCAGGCATAAGGGGACTTAGACATTCTCCCCTGGGTGAAATGACTGTGTGTGACACACCATAGGTGACACTCCACCCACCATACACCCCCAAGTGTGGCCCCATATGTGTGTCCCCTGTCCTAGTGGTCCAATGACACCCCTCACAGTTCCCCGATGCCACCTATGTACCACGTTGATAGTCCCATCCTGATGCTGCCCATACTGGCACCGGCTCCCCAATCCCCGATGCCCACCCCATTGGTGCTACTACAGCACCAACTTATGGTGGTACAGTGCCCATCCATGCCCCAGCAGGTGGTGCCCACCCCCATACACCAGTTCCGACTGCTTCTCAGTGCCTGGCACATCCCACCAATCACCTCCATGGTCGGACACCAATTGCACCGAACATGGTGGGGAGACACTGGCCCACCAGGTTGGGTCCACATGCCCATTACCTTGTGGGACGGGGGTCCTGTATTAGTCTCTGGTGGCCTGCAGTGGACCCGTGCAGTACACCAGGGATTTGCCACAGGGTTCTGGTTGGCGCAAGCACAGGGACTTAGCTGCTGGGACCCCTCCTGTACCTGAATCAGGTGCAGGGTCCCTGGTGCACAGGGCATTGGTGCAAGCTGCTGTTTGCTGCAGCTTGCACCAGATGCAGGCTCCTATGAGAATTGGGCCCATGCAGTATAGGAATGGCAGTGAAGTACTGAACTGACACCAATCCCACCCCCACTCCCACCCTGCAGAGATGGACAGGCATTGGGGTGTGCCTTTGGGTCATTGCCCATAACGGTCATGACATTTGACCTCACCCTACCCTGCAGACACTGACAAGTGTTGAGATGTGCCTTGGTTGTTTGGGCTTTATTCACCTCATTCCATAAGGAAATATGCTAAAATGGGTGCAGTATAGGAAACTGGGTGAACTCTGGGCCAAAGAGTCCAAGATGCACCTCGATGCCTGTCACTGGCTGCAGAGTGGGGATGGGGGTGGAATGGCATGAGCATTGCTGTCTACAATCCTAAGTCACACCCCTGATGTCTGTCAGTCCCTACAGGGCAGGGCATTATGGTCAAAAACCTTAACAACCTGGGCATTTCTTGGTATTTTTACTCCGAGATTTCAACATGGGCTTTTTGTGATCCCACCGCATGAACAGTGACACTATCAGTTTGTTAGCCGGAAGGTGATTTTGCACAGTGACTGCGCCATTTGGCGACACAGGTGTGAAAACACATTTCGAACAGGATGTGAAAAATGACAGCTGTACTGTTCATAAGGAGGTGTGAAAAATGGCAAAGTTGAAAATCTGGAGTGAAAATACAAAAAAAAACTGGTGAAGTCATGAGTGTATGCAGAAACTGCACAACGCACACCCATAATGTAATTAGTTTGGGGATTTTTTAAAGCATATTTTCAACATAGACATTTTGGGACCTCCGCTCATGACCAGTGTCACTGTGATTTTCTTAGTCTGTCCCGAACACTGATTTCCCACAGCGACAATGGTATTCTGTGCCAAAAGTGCAAAAACACATTTTGGCCAGGGTCTGAAAAATGACAGCTGTACTGTTCATAAGGAGGTGTGGAAAAATGCTAATGTTGAAAATCTGGACTGAAAATATTACGAATTCATGAACTTATGAGAGTGCGTGGAAATTGCACAATGCACTCTCATAACACAGTCATTTCATGGACCTTTGTCACCCAATTTTCAACATAGCCAGTTTAAGACCTCTGCTCATGAACAGTGTCACTGTGATTTTCTTAATCTGTCCCAAACATTGATTTTGCACACCGACCGTGCCACTGTGTGCTACTTGTGCGAAAATACATTTTGTATGAGATGTGAAAAATGACAGCTGTATTGTTCATAAGGAGGTGTGGTAAAATGGCAATGTTGAAAATCTGGAGTGAAAATATTAAAAATGCTCAAAGTTATGAGCGTGTGTAGGAACTGTGTAATGCACACTCATAAAGCAGTCATTTTTGGGAATTGTTTCACCAAATTTTCAACATAGGGTTTTTGGGGGCCTACTGTGATTTTCTTAATCTGTCCCAAACATTAATTTCACGCGCCGATCATGCCATTGTGCTCTACATGTGCGAAAACACATTTTGGGCGAGATGTGAAAAATGACAGCTGTACTGTTCATAAGAAGGTGTGGTAAAATGGCAATGCTGAAAATCTGGAGGAAAAATATAAAACATGCTTGAAGTTATGAGCGTGCGTAGGAACTGTGCAATGCACACTCGTAAAACAGTCATTTTTGGGAATTTTTTCACCAAATTTTAAACATAGGGTTTTGGGGGGCCTACCTCATGAACTATGACACTGTTGTTTTATTAATTAGTCCTGAAAGGTGGTTCCACACAGTGATCACGAAATCACCTTTCAGGACCGAATAACAAAATGACAGTGATTGAGTTCAATAGGTAGGGCCAAGAACCCCATGTTGAAAATTTAATGAAACAATTCCCAAAATAAGCGAGATATCATCAAGTCGAACAAAAACATTTATGCCATTATACAGCTTACTGGCATTTCTTCAGTTTGCGGTTGGCTTTGAAGAGTACAGACGTGTTCCTGGTCCCACAAAGATCATCGCGCTGGGCTCTAGAGGTAGGTATGAGGTGAGGTGGGGGTGTGGGGAGGTGGGGTATGCAGTGGGTGGGCACGGGTTGGGGGAAGGGGCAAGAGAATCAATGAGGGACCAATTTTTTCTTCTAGGTGTTTTTTTTTACAAAGACAGTGGGGGACTATTGCCACGCTGGGGTGGGCTCCCAGAGTGGCACCAGGAAGTTTGGGGGGACAATGGAGCTGACAGGGGATTGGGCACCCTGTGGGCCATACAGACTTTTGCCACTCTGGGGTGGGATCCCAGAGTGGCACCAAGAAGTTTGTTTGAGGGGCAGTGGAGCCAATGGGGGATTGGGCACCTCCATGGGCCATACAGACTTTTGCCATGCTGGGGTGGGCTTCCAGCGTTGCACCTGGAAGTTTGTTTGGTGGGGCAGTGGAGCCGATGGGGGATTGGGCACCAGTTTGGCCATACAGTGTGCTGGGGGGGTGCATGAGCCGAGGGGGGATTGGGCATCCCCATTGGCACACAACAAATGAGGGAGGTGCATTATGCTGATGGGGATTGGGCTACCCCATCGGCAAATGAACTGAGGAGGGGATAATTTCAACAGGGGGGACTGGGCATCCCCATTGACTTTTTTTTTTATTTATTGAAATGTTTCACCTGGATGGCACACTGAATGGCAGGTGACGACTTTCCGTCAGCTTCGTGGGGACTGTGAAAGACCGACGGAGAAGCCGTCGCCATGGGGACACAACACAATGCACCAAAACAGCTGATTATGTAGTGACATAGCAAAATTTCTTTACGCATTGTGGCATGCTCATTAACTGTAGTCATCAACAGTATGCTTCTCTATTTGCCACGCAGAGAACAGCCCTAGAACAGACTGCTGCCATTCGGCACAACACTGCCATGCCTCCATAACTCGCTTTTGAAGGAAGCTGATGCAATGTGTTTCTTGCACATGCATGCAAGCAACACAAAAATGAGATGGAGTAAAAAAGTCTAAATTGAAAGAATTCACTCTGTTATGGGTGTTTGTTTAAAGAAAAATAATCTAACCTGCTTTTAGAGTTTCTTGATTCCAAGCAATTCCAAGCAGGTCAGGTCTGCTGAACAGGGATTGGAGCAGAAGGAACAAGAGAGGAGGGTCATATGATGGGCACAGACTAATCAGGGGCTCAGCAGGAAGCCCCGGCTACAGAAGTTCCCATCTGAAGGATATAAGGTTACCACTCCTAACATGTTCCATTCACATTTGTGTCCAAGAGCGGGAGTGGAACAGAGCAGGAGTGGAACAGAATTTGTGCCTTAGGCATCAGCAGGCCTCCGTAGGTGACAGCATGCATGTAAGGATTTCTGCCAGCTCACAAGGTAAAGTAAGAACTGTATACTTGTTGTGGCCTCAATAAGGGACTACAGGAACTAAAAGCACCTGCTAAATAAAAACAGATACAATACTCTAACTAGTGTAAGGTAAAAAAAGGGGAGAAAAGAAGCAAAAAGCAAAAACTTAAAGTGCCCTATCAAGGATCAAGCAACAGAGGGGTAATTGAAACAAAAAGGGGAAAAGACAGCAAAAGCCTTGTTGAAAGTAAAAGTGGAAAACTTAAAGCACCCTATCAGGGGTCAAGGAACAAAGGGGCAAATGAAACAAAATTGGGGAAAAGATGGTAAAAGCTTTATTAAAAGCAAAAGGGGAAAACTTAAAAAAACCCTATAAGGTGTAAACAAAACAAAAGAAGGGTACATTTTGAAACACTCTATCTGGGGTAAAGGCACAAAGTCTTTCCAGAGTCATAGGGAGAATTGAAGCGGAAATGTTGGAAGTGGTGCAGTGCAGTGGCTACAGAGCAGCAGTGTTCAGACAGTCCTTTTGTGGACTGAGGTGCTGCTCCATCTGTGTGCACCTCTCTGAGCTGAGGGAAGGGGTCACTAGACTTTGAGCTAAGTTAGTGTAGTGATAGTGTAATATATTGATTATTGTGACTCCATTTTGTATTATGTGACTCCATTTTGTATTGTGTGACTCCATTTTACATGCTGCTTCATTTAATTGGTGTTTTGCTCTTTAGATAGCCTCATTATTATGTTTTGCTTCAGACAGTGTATTTTGCTGACTTGAAGGTCGCATACAAGATGTTGTGAGAATCTCTGGCATTGTTTGGCTCATGATGTTCTGGACACCTGGCCAGTGCTTAGGAGCATGATGATCTAATGAATGCCAACTATTTATTATGAGAATAAGTGGTGTTTGTCATGCTGAACTCGTGATGTTCTGGGCACCTGGCCAGTGCTTAGGACATGATGGTTTAGCATTTCTAAATACCAGATAAAACATATAAAATGGGACTTTCCAGATGCCTGGTTTGAAGCCTCTCCTGCAGGTGGACGCATCGCTGTGGGGCCAGTTCCCGGTTCGAGAGACTCCTAGCCAGGCTGACAAGGGGGCTTCCCAGCCATTGGAAGAGGGCTTGGATGATGCTTTATTGAATCGGTGATGTATAACCTTTTGTATTATATTTGTTATAATAAAGCTTTGGCTTGCTGTACTTATTATTGTTATTGTGTGTATGGAGTGTGAGTGAGTAAATAGCTGCTTGGTTTGAGTTGGCAGAACATTTTGGCGTGAGTCGGCAGGATTCGAAAATAAAATGTCTATTTTTAGGAAAAAGGATGAGTTCTTTTTTAAAGGTGTATTAAGGCTCAAACAAGCAAGAGACAACTTCACCCTTTGTACTTGTAATTTGTGCTTGCTGCAAGTATATACTGTTAGAGCCAATGATGGCTTTCACAGTTCAGGCTGCTTTAGGAGAAAAGCAGTGGCTGATTAAGTGAAGTTAGATAGCAACATCTAGAAAGAAAAATAAACTACTGTGGATATACGCACAGTAGGTGACTACAGATGGGATGATTTGAAAATCCTCCCCCATGTTGCCTATCTGTGTAGTTTCAAGTTTTTCTGTATACATTTGATCCTAAACCCAAGTACTGGGACCTCTACCAGATGGATCTCAACCTAGTACTGTTAGAGATTTTTGTTTGTTTTGTTTTTAAACTGCAAACCAGAGCTCTGGAAAAATACTTGGTTTGGCAGGTTACTAAAATGGCCAAAAGAAAATCTTTGAAAGGGTTAAAACCTTGAAAGAGTTAATAGCTGCAGCGTTTGGAAATTATCACGAAGGTCCTGCAGTCAGTTTTCTTACTTAGACTAGTATATCGGAAAAGAAGAAGAAAAATACCTTGGCACCGGGTAAGTCTGAATTTTTTTATTCAAAGTTGTTTTATGTCTGTCTGTTCTCATGCATATTTTCTAGCTTATATCTGTGTTCTGTAATTATGTTCTGTTGTCAAGGTTGCGAGATAGGATTGACTGCCTTCAGTGCACAACAGGTTACAGAAAAAAAAAAAGAAAGAAGAAGTTTCTTTGCCTCATAGCTGACTGTTTTAATTGGCTTTATTTGTAATGGAACATTTGCTGCCTAGATAGGGTCAGTGAAGAACTTTTGTTTGGTGGAGCAGGTAGTGTTGATGGTGACGTCATATAGATTGCAATGTGCAGAAAGAGTTGTAGTTTGCAAGCAACGTGCAAGCCACTGCTAGGTGAAAATGTAATGTGTTAACAGCTATAAATGGCTTTATCATACTTCTAGTTAAAACCAGAAACTTTTGCAAAATGGCAGAGTGCCATATTTTAGTTATGTGCCAAAAGGTGTAATCATGTTATCTGAGATGTGTTCACTTACAGATGATGTGTTTAAACAGTGTTTTGTTCTGGAAAGATTTGGCATGGCAATATGTATAAATGTGTTGGTTTAAAATTGTCAGTGTTACAAGACAGGCAGGAGGCAGCACATATATCTAAACCACGTACAGTTTTCTAATGGAACTATGGGCATTACCTCAGCAAATTGGTGTGAAACAATGTCAGTCTTATTTTGTGTTAAGTATTTCTTTTGTGTATGTGTATGTGTGTGTACTGTCTTGGCCAGCAGTTTCATACGTGTACTCTATTGTTATTTAAAGATATTTTAATATTGGTGGTGTTCAAGGACACTACAGGAATGGCTGGGTTTGAATGACCCTTGCATGCACACTGTGACCTTTTTCACGTTATTTGACCTTCTTGTGTTTCAACATTTTATGTTACTACCAGTTCAAACTTGATGTGTATTCCATGCCTAAGCAAACATTTCACACAAAATGTATGTTTTCATGAAAGCACACAAGAGTGAACCATGTAATTGACTTTTATTGCAAAACTAGTATTCTAAGTGAAGAGGAACAAACTTTTACAATTTTGAAAAAGGACTATTACAGCTGTTTTGAGAGTTTACCATCTACAGAGATATACATGCGGTATTACCATCAATCTGGACATTTGTCATGCTTAGGATAAGGGGAACCAGGGACAGCTGCTTTTTATCCTATGGAAATAATCTTGTTTTATTTTTAAACTGATGTGTGTTTGTTTTGTTGTTTGTCTGTGTTTCACAGCTAACCTTTTATTGCTACAGTATTGAGCTGTGTCTTCCACCAGTAGGAGCTTGGAGGGAGGAGGTAAAGCTACCCTTCCTCCCTTCAGTGTATGATCCACAAAGGTTGCAAGGTACATGTCATATTTATACTGATTCATGGTCTGTAGCCAATGGTTTAACAACCTGGCTGCCCACTTGGGCTAAGGATGAGTGGAAAATTTATTCGAAGAAATATGGGGAAAAGAACTGTGGCAGGAAATATGGACTATGGTGCAAAATACTCAGACCACTGTATTTCATGTTGATGCTCATTGTGCTCAGATACACTAGAACGATGGTATAATTCTATTGCAGATGAAAAAGCTAAGATTCTTCCAGTGGATATTGAAGAAACTCAAAGTCAGCAGTTATCAGGGCTGGCAAAATGGGCACATCAAAAATGTGGACATTTGGGAGAAAAGCCACTTATAGGTGGGCATATAGTAGGGTGTACCCCTAACATTGGATTTGGTTAAAACTGTTATTGCTCAGTGTCCTATATGCCAACATGGGCAACAAAGACCAATCCTCATATTGTGAAAGGACAATTGGGGGAGAGCCTACGAAAATGGAAAGAAATTGCATGAAGCATTACAGATTTTAAATAATAGACCAATTGGAGAATCTGAGACCCCTTAATGCAAATGATAACTCCTAATTTGCAAGTGCAGGCTTACTCAACTACAGAAACAGTGTTATATTGGGAAATTACACAGGAGCTCTGTCTCTTGCAGGGCAACCCAGAAGCTGCTGGACTTGATTTACATGCCCTTCAAGAATATAGAAACTGGTATTGGAATACAAATTCCACCAAGACATTTTGGTTGGATAGCACCTAAATCAGAACTAGCCCTCAAGGGAATACAAATTTTGGGAGGGTGATTGATTGTGATTACCAAGGAGAAGTGAAAGTAATTTTGTTGAATAGTAGAGAACAAAATCTGTTAATTCAACAGTATGACAGAGTGGCTCAATTGTTAATTATTCCAGTTAACAAAATGACCCCTATAAAGGGACAAGCCCGCACACTCTTAACAGCAAGGGCGGATAAAGGTTTTAGATCTACAGGAGGTTTTAACAATGGTGCCAAAATATGGGTTACAAACCTAAATGGCCCTCCTGAACCAGCTGAGGTGATAGCCACCGGACGAGACAACACTGTGCTAGTCATCAGATCAGGGAAAGAAAAATGGGAATACGTGCCTGCACATAAATGTTATCTTCGAGAATAATGAAATTTGTGTCTTTCTAGGTCCAGCAATGGATTTTAAAAGGAATGCTGGTGTGTCTTATGGTCCATTTGGCAGAGCTAGTTACCCCTGGAGGAAGGATTCAAAGGGTTAACTGTAATGACACTGGTTGTAAAGGAACCTGGAGTTGGAAAAATGATACCAAAGATAGAACCCAGGGGAACTTTAGCTGCCCATCTGGACAGAAGTGTGTGGTACTGAACATGACATTTTCACCAGGGGTCAATCTCTGGATGACAACTGGTGGCTCAGGACAATATGCCTATGAAACAGATGAAATTCTTTGCAGAATAAGACTGCTATTAAATGCTGCAACTTACTGAATAGTTGCATGGTGACTGTACAACATAGACTTGATTGCTGCATGAATCAAACAGACATTTTCAATGCAAGTATTACTTTGATTGACATAGACACGTTATTCTGCATGAATGCTACTGCAATAACTAATAGAACTACTTGGGCAGATCACATTACAGTGTTGAAAAATCATCCTGTAATTAGCAATGATAGTATAGTTAAGGTTCCATCCACATGTACATCAGTAGCGCAGCGGTATCAGAAAAATGTAATCCATGTTAACATAACGTTTATGTTTAGTAGAAAATGCAAATATAAAACAGCTTGGTATGATACGCTATTAGGTGGAGCAGGGGCAGGCATGGGAATTTTAAATAGTGTGGATATAGAAACACTGACTAACAGGCTTCAGGCAGTAGGAATTGATGTATTTAGCAATTAACTACAAGCTCAATGGATGCCAACTGTTTTCTTACCCAAAGATTAACTTTGAATTATGATTTTGAGTTCTTGCAGTTATTTAATGCTTCACAGGTATGGGGAATGGGAGTAGCAGAAAATATTTACGACTTATTGATTGGACAGAATGCACAATGCGACATATGTATTCTATAATACAAAGAAATAAGGCCCAGAGTGATTTAATGAGTAATAATGAATATGTGTGGAGGACCGTGTTCAAATCATGGATTCCTAGTAATCATTGGATTGTAATGTCATCCACCACAGTAAAATGCACAGGTCCCTGATAATGAGCAGAAGCTTATTTTGTATTGGCAGCCCAATATTTTAGATCAATCAAGATTGAATATCTCGTTAAATAAAATTAAACAGATAATTCAGGAAACAGACGTAATGCAGGCTCATTTGGCAATAAAGAAATAAATCATTAGTGCAAAGTCAGGTGCAAACTACGATAGTTAAAAATAAAATGATTGATTTAAGTTCCAAGATTCAACAAGAGACTACTCATTATTGGTGGGATATTTTACAGGATGGTCTCCATCAGCTACAAAAGTCTTAAATATTCTGATACATCCATCATAATCATTGCTGTAGTGACAATTATCTTGCTTATTTGGACTTGTTATTCGTAGTAATTTTGCTATGGTACCAATATCATACAAATCGTATTCACAATAGTCAAAGGACCGAATGTAGTGATAGTGTAATATATTGATTATTGTGACTCCATTTTGTATTATGTGACTCCATTTTGTATTGTGTGACTCCATTTTACATGCTGCTTCATTTAATTGGTGTTTTGCTCTTTAGATAGCCTCATTATTATGTTTTGCTTCAGACAGTGTATTTTGCTGACTTGAAGGTCGCATACAAGATGTTGTGAGAATCTCTGGCATTGTTTGGCTCATGATGTTCTGGACACCTGGCCAGTGCTTAGGGCATGATGATCTAACGAATGCCAGCTATTATATGAGAATAAGTGGTGTTTGTCATGCTGAACTCGTGATGTTCTGGGCACCTGGCCAGTGCTTAGGACATGATGGTTTAGCATTTCTAAATCTCAGATAAAACATATAAAATGGGACTTTCCAGATGCCTGGTTTGAAGCCCTCCTGCAGGGTGGACGCATCGCTGTGGGGCCAGTTCCTGTTCGAGAGACTCTAGCCAGGCTGACAAGGGGCTTCCCAGCCATTGGAAGAGGGCTTGGATGATGCTTTATTGAATCGGTGATGTATAACCTTTTGTATTATATTTTGTTATAATAAAGCTTTGGCTTGCTGTACTTATTGTATTGTTATTGTGTGTATGTGAGTGTGAGTGAGTAAATAGCTGCTTGGTTTGAGTTGGCAGAACAGTTGGCTAGGATATGGGGGACCTCTTACCCATCCAGGGGCTGCCACTGATCTTCTTCAAGGCAGTCTCTTGCAGCAGGTCATAATGTATGGGATTCAGCCGCAGGTGTCATTTCCACTGGATGACTTTCACAGCAGTCGACTCTGGGACTGCCTCCTAGCACCACTGTGGGGTGTTCACCTATCAGGTATAAAAGGGAGCAGTCCCAACCACTCCTCAGTTTTTTTCTACCATGACCTGTGTGCAGCAAGTCCTCCTTCAGAGTTCCTGCTTTCCAGTCATCTTAGGAGAATTCTATCAACCCACAAAATTTATTTTTGGAGTCTCTTTCGGAAGAGGAAAGCACCAGAACCAAACATTTCATGCCAAAATGAATGCTTAATTAAAGGGCATTATTAAGCCCACATTCTGTTGTAAAACCTTGGGCTCCTAGACCCATGGTGTTTGGTTTGTGTTGCCAATAAAGTGAACTATTTTAGTAGTACAAGAATCAGCTGTCAGCTTATGAATTTGTTTGATAGGTGAGGCTGTTTGACCCAGTTTATTAATTTGATTTATATTAATTTTCCACAACTGATATGAGACTGATCGATCTAGAATGAAAACATTATGCTCATGTAAAAATGTAGCTATAGCATTTCTGTGGTTGTCAGACTGAGCTGTGCAAGCCTCTGTTTACTATGGGAGAGTATATGGAGGGAGTTTGGACAGCAGGAAGCAAGTGGGTTTGCCCTGACAGCCAACTGGTGCTTCCAGTGCTTCAGGTTTACTGTTTCACATTCATGACTTTAAGAATTATTTCATGGCAAGGAAGAAATCGCAGGTAGTGAAGACATCATAATCAGTAACGATTTAATGGATAAAAAAAATCTGAATTTACCCCCTCCTAAGTGGGCGTAACAAAAAAATACACGATTACATTCATTGTTTCCTCCAGCGAGTTAACGGTCAGATCCTTACTAGGCAAAAACGTGCCCGTTACTACCTCTCTCCACTGGAATGGAGGGCCGTACAAACACTGAAATCAAACCACAGCATTGTCATCAAAAAAAGGTGATAAAGGCTCTGCAGTGGTGATATTAAACAGAGATGACTATATTGATGAAACCAACAGACAGCTAACTGACCATACCTATTACAGAGAACTGGAGAGTATAACTGGGTAATAAAATTACCTTTGCTCAGATTCTTGTTGGAACTGCACAATAGTGAAGAGACGACAGACAAGTGGTGTTCCAGGTAATAAATAAGATTTATTACTGGCAAATAATACAGGCTTACAACCAATAGTGTGATCACTGGGAGAATGCATCCAGTCGCCTTACCTACGTAAGCTGTAGTGTAGTTGCATCTCATCTCAGAGAAAATACGTGCTGCAGAGGGTCTTATACTCTGATAACAACCATGACAACAGCTAAGAAAGATATATACAAGGTCTACAATTGGCTGAAAACAGGTGGCCAGACTTACTATCCTAACTCACATAAGAAGTTGCTTAGCTAGCAGAAGATAAGTAAAACAACGAGAGCTTGTGATGCTTACAAGGTTACTTGCAGTTGCTGTTATGCACATGCACTAAAGGTGACACTGTTGTCTAACTAATGATTATACAATGATATATAGTGGAAAGTTTCTCCCAGTGGTACAATATATTGTGAGAATATAGTGAAGCATAATATGCATTGTAAAAGTACAGTAGAACTCAAATTCTGACATTTATGCTTATATACCGTAATAAGTGCCTACACCCTATGGTTAGTACATATACTTATACATGTATTGCTGAGGTTCAAGCAGACTTGATAGACCATAAGGCCTAATATGATGGCAATTAGTATGTTAGTATGCTGTCCATGAAGTAGAGCTACAATCAGGGGTGCTGGTCCGTGGATAACATGAGTGACTCCACTACAACCTATAAAAAAACTGTAGGACTTAATTAGATCTTTTCCAAACCATGTCCAAAAAATACTGACCTCATCCCTGCTGAAGCCAAGCCAGGGTCATTCTACATGCTGCCTAAAATCCATAAACCAGGCAATCTGGGAAGATCCATAATCTCTTTCAATGATACCCTGACTGAGGAGGTCTCAGGATTTGTAGAAACCATTTTAAAACTGCTTGTTACAGAAAGGGACAGTCACATCCAGGATGCCACATGCTTTCTGCGTAAACCTTCTGGTTATAAGGACTTACCACCTGATACCATTTTAGCCACAATAGATGTAACACCACTGTACACTAATATTCCTTAGAAAATGGCAAGATTGTGTTCTGTTTCCTGATTGGCTAAAACCACTTCTAACCTGGGCATCTATTTTTCAATAGATGCCCAGTCAAAAATAAGTGCCAGTCCAACTGCCACTTTACTGTGTAGCATTCTACAGTGGTGCCCAGCTGACTTTCTAATTGGCTGAAAGCACCCTGGAAATTTTGAAATCCCCACCATGTTTTTCTCTCACTTAGCGAGAGCTACTGTTCTCCCCCCAACAAAACCCCACTCCCCTCACCACTACAAGAAACAAGTAACTTTTACAAAATATATGAAAACAGCTTCCTTTGTCCTCATCGTTAAACCCAATCAGGCGAATCAAATAAAACTAATCTTTTTGTCCCGCTCAGTTATCCAAAGACCGGGCATGTCTCCTCCCTAAGAAAGCCCTTCATCACTGCGCTATGCTGTGCCCATGTTCTGCCTGACTCGTAAACAGAAAAAAAGTCAAAGCACAAGGATTCCCTTTTCTAATATACCTACAGTGCAGATCCATGACAGCAGTACCTCAGGATATATTTTTTTCATTTTATGGCTCATCCAGTTCAGCAAATCTACGCAAACTCACTCGCTGAACAAACCAGACGCTCCTCTTCATACTCCGGTTCTTGTGGAAGACAACGAGGACCAGGAAGTCGCATAAAACAAAAACACAGTCCGGTTGTCATAGCAGGCACCGGGGATCAGGAACGTTAAAAAAAAAATATACAAGCTGAACAACTGGCTGGCTCCTGAATATAGTCACAATCCCAAACCCGTTTTCTTCTACCGATTGCAATCGCAACACGTCCTGGCCCCTGTGGAAACGAACACCAAAAACATTGTGGCAGAAAAACATATTCTCTAAATGCAAAATGAAAATTGAACAAAATTTTTTGGGGGTCCAACAACAAAAAGGTTGCTGTGGGCCAGGGGTGCTAGCAGCATATAACAACTTACTAACTGTGGGGCCTGTACTAGGACAAAAAGCCATGGTTCTAATGAAGGCGGAGGAACTATTTAATTATAAAACTTATTTAAAATTAATTATTTATTACAAATTTGTGATCAATTTTTTTTTACAGTCCCCATTTTCTAAGTGCAATAATACCCGACAGGGTGGGTGGTATTGGGAAATACCGGAACTTCCAGGGGCTATAAGGCCCTCCGCCTGGCGTCGGGCCTCATTCGCCCTGGTCCGATTCCACTAACCCTTTCGGTATTATTGCTTACACACATGGATGGCATTTCAGCCTGCCTTAAATACATACAGGAGAAAGGACTGGACCAAAACATCAACCCTGAAGTGGTGGGGAAACTTACTGAATTCATTTTGACATATAACAACTTCAACTTTAATGGTGAATATTATGTTCAAAATGGGAACAGCCATGGGCACCAGGATGGCTCCACAGTATGTTAATCTTTTTATGGCAGATTTGGAGGACTTTTAAGGCAGATGCACACATAACACTCACCTAGTTCCATTACATTGATTATTTATAATTTGGATGAATGGTACTGACACACAAGGATTTTCATCTGGAACTTAATTACTGCCACCCAATCATAAAGTTCTCCCTGGAATATTCTGCCACAAGTGTTAATTTTCTGGACGCCACTGTCACTATCAAGGATGTAACCTTACATACATGTATTTACAGGAAGCCAACAGACAGACAGATATAGTTACACAGGAATAGTAATCACTCAAACCACAGTAAGAAATCTGTCACGTACAGTCAAGCACTTTGGTATCAACGTATCTGTTCAAATGAAGAAGACAGAGATACACATTTGGCTATGTTTAAAAACAACTTTATCAAGCAGGGACACTCTTCCACAGAAATTGACAGGACACTAGAACATGCGACAGAAGTACCAAGACAAGTACTTCAGTATAAGGAAAGGACAGCTACCAACAGAACACCCTTAGTAGTCACATATCATCCTGACCTTGAACTTCTGTGTAAAATTATTAAGGTCTTCCATTCAATATTTAGTGAGGATGAGACACTTAATTGTATTTTTAAGGAATTACCACTACTATCTTTTAAACAACCACCAACTTATCCAACCTAATTATTAGGAATATACTTTCACCAAAACAGAATACTATGACACTAAATGGTACACAACCCTGTAATCAACTTAGATGTAAGACCTGTGAGTTCATTTCCACTTTGGACTGTGTGGTTACATCACAAATAGACAATTCAGGCTACATGGAATTATACATTTGCATCACAACATGTTATTTATTTGAATCAATGCAAGAGATGTCCACAAACAGGTTGTGTTGGAGAGACAAGCATACCACTCTGCACTAGAATGAACTTTCACAAACATAATATTAATCTGAAGATTACTAAAAAACCAGTGGAGCAGCACTTCGCTTGGCCGGACCACTCAATCTTAAATATGTCAGTAATGGTCTTAAAATGAAATCTCAAAAGTACACAGCAGATATGGGCTTTTGAGATCAAACTTATTCTACTTCTCAATATGGTAGAAGATGGCATGAACACAGATTTGGGGTCTATGACACATTATGGGACTAAAGTATCCACAGACCTTATCTTCAAAGGATAGGCATATTAAACGTCTCCGTGTGTGTGTGTGTGGGGGGGGTTATGTGAGTGTGGTGGGTGTGGGGATTGCTTTTACATTGAGTTGGCTTATATTCAGGTACATGACATACTGTAATGGTGTCACAGTGTGTTATGACTCTTGGTTCACACACAAAATTAATATGATTTCCTTTTTGGTACTTATCTTCCCCAGGAGTGAAAGTGGGGTTAATTCCATTGGGTCTTACTCAACTCCCCTAGCCTGTTACTGTATATACAGTAGTTTTGTTATATACTGTCACATTTTTGAACTCTGAACATATTTCGGTGCAGGATCTCATTTGCATGGGGGTCCTTGATGGATTAAATTACTTTGGGCTAATATTGTAGTGATTTGTAGAAATGAAGGTATGTTAGGACTGTTGTCTCATATTCATAGAGTGTACTTCTAACTAGTTATCTTGCCATGTGGAGGGTGGATGTTTTATTTCATTGTGGTTCTATTCATAATCCTTGGACTGTTACTGTACATATAGTAGTATGATTATATAGTATCACAATTTTTAAGTCTGTACAATTTAGGATGCAAGATCTCTTTTACTTGGAGGTTCATGACAAGTTCAATTCCTTTGGGTAAATACTGAAGTGATTGTTGTGAATGATGATGCATTAGGACGTGTGTGTATGTGTGTGTGTGTGTGTGTGTGTGTCCTTACAACTAGTTATCTTCCCCCAGGGAGGGGGATTTAATTCCTGTGATTTCTTATTCAGATTCCTTAGACATTTTCAGTACAGCAAGCATTTTTATGTTGCTTGCACACATGTGCAAGAAACATAGTGCCATCATCCGAGTTTTCGGAGGTGTGGCACCCGTCTTCCAATTCAGTCAGTGTGTTTTCAGACGTGGCCCCAGTTCCCCAATCACTGCTGCAACTGTCTATGACAGCAGTTGAAAATGGAGTGTTCATACAGTTGAAAGGGAGAGCTCCGCTTCAGTAAGCAGAGCTCCCCTCCACACACACACACACACACACACACACGCATGCACGCACTCGTGCTCGTAAATCACCCTCCCCATGCACACACGCATGCGGCCGATGGGGTGCCCAATCTCCCATCAGCTTCATGCCCCCCAAAGCTTCCAGGTGCCATGCTGGGAGCCCACCCCAGGCTGGCAAAATTTCTTATAGCCAGCGGGGTGCTAATCCCGTCGGCTCAAGCCCCCAAAGCATCCAGGTGCCACGCTGGGAGCCCATCCCAGCATGGCAAAATGTGTTATGGCCAATGAGGGTGCCCAATCCCCCATCTGCTTCAGCCCCCTCCAAACAGCCTTCCAGCTGCCACACTGGAAGCCCACTCCAACGTGGCAAACATCCCTCATCGTCTTATTAAAAAAACAACATGTAAATACAAAAACTGTCCCTTGGTGCTTCTCCCTGCCCCCCTCCCACAACCCGCACCCAACCACTGCACACCCTGCCTCCCCACACCATTCCATACTTACCCATGGATCTTGATGCGAAGATCTTCGGTGGACCGGGAACATGTCTGCACTCTTCAAAGCCGACCTTGAACTGAGGAAATGCCGGTAAGCTGTATAATGGGATAGATAGGGTTTTTTCAACTTTGCTGCATATCTCAGGCATTTTGGGGAATTTTAGCACCAAATTTTCATCATGGGGTTTTTGGGACCCCTCCTCATGAATTCTGTCACTGTCATGGTGTTAATTGGGACCGAAGGGTGATTTCATGGTCACTGCATGAAATCACCTTTTGGGACCGATTAACAAAATCAAAGTTCAGTGTTCATACGGTGGGGTCTCAAAAAGCCTATGTTGCAAATTTGGTGAAAAAATTCCTAAAAATGACTGTTTTTCGAGTGTGCGTTTCGCAGTTCTTATGCACGCTCATAAGTTCATGAATTTTTAATATTTGCACTCCAGATTTTCAACATTGCCATTTTACCACACCTCCTTATGAGCAGTACAGCTGGCTGTCATTTTTCACATCACTCCCAAAATGTGTTTCCGCTCATGTAGCACACAATGGGGTAGTCGGTGTGTGAAATCAATGTATGGGACACATTAAGAAAATCACAGTGACACTGTTCATGAATAGAGGTCTTAAAATGGCCGTGTTGAAAATTTGGTGAAAAAATTCCTAACAATGACTGTTTTACAAGAATGCATTATGCAGTTCCTACGCACGCTCGTAAGTTCGCTCATTTTTAATATTTTCACTCCAAATTTTCAGCATTGCCATTTTACTGCACCTCCTAATGAGCAGTACAGCTGTCATTTTTCACGTCACCCAAAATGTGCTTGCATGCATGTAGCGCACAATGGCGCAGTCGGTGTGCACAATCAATGTTTGGGACAGATCAAGAAAATCACAGTGACACTGTTCATGAGCAGAGGTCTTAAAATGGCTATGTTGAAAACTGGGTGAAAAAATTCCCCAAAATGACTGTTTTGTGAGCATTTGTTGTGTTGATCCTACGTGCCCTCGTAAGTTCGCAAATTTTCAATATTTTCACTCCAGATTTTCAACATTGCCATTTTACCACTCCTCCTTATAAGCAGTACAGCTGTCATTTTTCACATCTTGCCCAAAACATGTTTCCACCCATGTAGCGCACAATGGCGCAGTCGGTGTGCGAAATCATTCTATGGGACAAATTAAGAAAATCACAGTGACACTGTTCATGAGCAGGGTCTTAAATGGCTAGTTTTGAAAATTTGCGAAAATTCCTAAAATTACTGCTTTTATGATGTGTTGCTATGCAGTTCCTACGTATGCTCGTAAGTTCTAAACTTTTAATATTTGCACTCCAGATTTTCAACATTGCCATTTTACCACATCTCCTTTTATGAGCAGTACAGCTGTCATTTTTCACATGTCACCCAAAATGTGTTTCTGTGCATGTAGCGCATAATGTCGCATTCGGTTTGTGCAATGTTTGGGACAGATTAAGAAAATCACAGTGACACTGTTCATGAGCAGAGGTCTTAGAATGGCTATATTGAAAATTTGGTGAAAAAATTCCCTTCAGACATTCTGCAATGTTACTAATGAAGACATCGAACAGGACTGGCCCCAGGACCGATCCCTGCAGCACCCCACTGGTGACCTCCTCTCCCTAGACTGCACAACATTTACCACCACTCTTTGCATCCTGTCTGTTAGCCAGTTTCTAACCCAGTTTACCACCCTTTCCCCCATGCCCAGCCTACCCAGCTAGTTTATCAGCCTCCAATAAGGGATGATGTCAAAGGCTTTGCTAAGATCAAGGTAAGCGTTGTCCACTGCCCCACCCTGATTCACTTCCTTTGTCACCCAGTCAAAGAAATCAACCAGATTTGTCTGACATGATGTCCCCACTGTGAATCCATGTTGTCTATGGTCCTGGGCTCTGATGGCTTCTAGATGCCCCACTATCCTTTCTTTAAGCAATGTCTCCATGATCTTCCCCACTACTGAGGTGAGGCTGAATGGCCTATTGTTCTCTGCCTCCTCCCTGCTGCTGGACTTGTGTAGAGGAACCACATGTGCCCTCCTCCAATTCACTCATGTTGAATGACTCAGTGAACATTGCTGCCAGAGGTACTGCTATCTCCCTTCGCAGTTCTCTTAATATCCCTGCGCATATGCCATCTGGCTCCATTGCTTTGTCCACCTTCAATTTAGTGAGCTCCTGCAGGACTCTTTTGCCTTTGAATGGACTATTGTCCACCTCTTCACCCCCTTGGCAACTGATATACTGCTGTGCCCCTTGCCCCTCCCACTCTTCTGTGAATACTGAATGGAAAGAAACAGTGGATGTCTTGGGAGGAAGGCATGGAACTATCACTTCCAAATACCTAAACAGCACATAAAAGCAAGCAACATTCGGCATTGACAAATGCTTGTTTTTGCACTGAGAATTTGTTGAAATCTGTACATATCAGGTTGCATGGTCTTGCCTTCTTGGTGATCCTTGACAAGCAGCTTTTTGCTTGGCTCTTATACTACTGATTTATATTATCATGTATAAACTCCTGTTACAACTCTTAAGGCCTTAAGGTTTATGGAGCAAAATAACCAGTTTCAGAGTATAGCTGGGTAATGTTTCAAGCTAAGTTTTATATTCCATGTAGTGTGAAACTATTGTTCACTTTAGCTAAACTTTACTTTAAACCCTTTGTATGCCATGTATATTTACTTTTGTAGTTCTGTAATCCTGTTGCATTCCATTGTTTCACAAAAAGTATTTCAACTGCAGTATTTGCAACTGTGTTTTATTCATGTACAATTCAATTTCTTCAAAAATAAAACTGCACTCTAGATAAAAAACATCTTTTTCTTTCAAGCTGCTAGAAATACAGTCTAAACCTCCACACCAGTAATTATAAGAAATAAAGGATAGGTACATTTGATGTTATGGATTTTTTTTCACACACCTCAGGTGTGGGAAACAAAAACCATAACACACACTTACCTATCCATTATTCTCTCTATATACAGCTGTCTGCCAGAGATTTTCTTATCTTACTCTGAAGATATCTCAAATTAATTTTAATTTATGTGCAGTATACTCCCTGCTTGTTTTTATGCTCTAAGCAAATTCGACCTTTTTGCCCTTTCGGCTGAAACTAAACTGGTACTATTCAGCTTCTATGATATTTCTTCTGTTATTTTTAAATGAGTATGTAAACCAATGGGATTATCTAGTTTTTTTTTCTGCATGATCTGGGTGTTAAAAGTATGGGATTTTCTAAATAACTGTCATTAAGCTTCATAGGAAGGATTGGGTTGGTCTGAAAGCTAAAGTACTTTGTTCATTTTGTTACATCTATGTTGGTCCAATAAAATATATCAAATCATTTGCTTCTGGCTACATTCATGAAAACGTGTTTGCAGTACTTGCTGAATGTGTCTCAGGATAAGCTGTGCAAGCTTCTGAGGCTTGGGTAGAGTACAGAGCGAAAGACTGGACAGTGCGCAGTAGAAGAGTGAGGACTGACTGCCTGCTGTACTCAAGCAGCAATGGAGGGGAACAAGAGATGAGTGAATGGCACCATTCAGAACTGGTAAAGTCATACGTCAGGTTAGTCAGAGCCAGTCAACAGAAAATGCATGTAAAACCAACAAACTGCCCATCAAGTATCACACATTGCAGGTTCCCTAAGCAGTGGTACTACAAGGGCTAGGACTTTGTCAATACTTAACAAGCATTTGTCAATGCCGAATGTTGTCGCGCTGGCATTGGTAGTTCTGGAAATAGAGATGCATAATAGGAATGGCAGTGAAGTATTGAAGTGACATCAACCTCACCCCCAACCTGCAGAGATCAACAGCTATTGGGGTGTGCCTTTGGGTCGTCAGCCATAACGCTCATGCCATTGTACTCACCCTACCCTGTAGACTCTGACAAGTGTCGTGGTGTGGTTTGGGGTCTGTGGGTATTATACTTACCCCATTCCATAAGGAAATACGCTGAGGTGGGCGCAGTATAGGAGAATGGGGTGAACTTTGTAGCTGAACACTGCAAGGCACACCACGATGCCTGTCACTGGCTGCAGGTTGGGGGTGGGATGGAATGGCATGAGCATTACAGCTGGTAATCACAAGTCACACCCTGATGCATGTCAGTCTATACAGGGTGGGGTGCTACAGTTGGGAACCCTAACACTGTAGGTATGTGTTGGTATTTTCACTCCAAATTTTCAACATGGGCTTTTTGTGACCCCACCTCATGAAGAGTGGCACTATCAGTGTGTTAGCTGAAAGGTGGTTTTGCACAGCGGCTACGCCATTTGGTGACACAGGGCGAAAACACATTTTGGGCAGTATGTGGAAAATGACAACTGTATTGTTCATGAGGAGATGTACAAAAATGTCAATGTTGAAAATCTGGAGTGAGGGCCAGCTCATTGGTGCAGCAGTCAGATTCCTGCTTGTGACACCAGCGACCCGAGTTCAGGAACAGACTCGGGACACTGGAGGGCTGGCTGGGAAGAGATGGCTGGGAAGGTCCGGAGACTGCTTGGCTCTCTCAGGGGGAAGGTGGATTCAGGACCCGGTGTTTGCCAACCCCTGGCAGAGGCTGGGGCATGGCAACATCCTGGGGCCCTACATATCAAGAAGGGGGTGTGGGAAATGCCAGCTTACACCTTGACATTGTGGCAACCACACCCCCAGGGGAGCAAAGTGGAAAAAGCTCCAGGGATGACCGGATGATGGTCACCAGCTCCCATTTCTGTCTCCCTGATGCAGCCTAGATTCACCCTAGTAGCACCTGGGCCAAGTATAGTGTGCTGGCCAGCCCCTACCAGCGCCTGTCTCCCTCGGAGGAGAGGGACCCACCCGGCAAAGGGTTACATCTGGGTTACCCAGAGGGCTGTGGATATGGGGTGAGGGGCTAGCATTGAAGCAGGGGCACCAGTGGGAACCTTGGCAGACCTGAAGGAGTGGCTGCCCTGGAGCAAGGAGGAGGAGGCAGATAAAAAAAAAAAAGAAAGAAAAGAAAATCTGGAGTGAAAATATGAAAAATTGGTGAAGTCATGAGCATGCATAGAAACTGTGCAACACACGTCCGTAACCCAATTATTTTGGGGATTTTTTTAGCCACATTTTTAACATAGGCATTTTGGGACCTCCCCTCATGAACAGTGGCACTGTGATTTTGTTAATTTGTCTCAAACGTTGATTTCCCAAAGTGACCACGCCATTGTGCGCCACAGGTGTGAAAACACATTTAGGGCAAGATGTGAAAAATGACAGCTATACTGTTCATAAGGAGGTGTGAAAAAATGCCAGTGTTGAAAATGTGGCATGACAATATTGCAAATATGCGAAGTAACAATGGTGCATGGAAATTGCGCAATGCACACTTGTAACACAGTCATTTTATGGAATTTCGTCATCAAATTTTCAACAAAGGCATTTTAGGACCTCTGCTCAATTTACAGTCTCACCATCATTTCCTCAAACTGTCCCAAAAACTGATTTCTCACAGCGACTGAGCTATTCTGCGCCAGATGTGCAAACCCACATTTCGGCCAGGATATGTAAAATGACAGCTGCACTGTTCATAAGGAGGTGTGAGAAAATGCCAATTGTGAAAATCTGGAATGAAAATATTACAAATTCACAAAGTTACGAGCATGCATGAAAACTGCACAATGCATGCCCATAAAACAGCCATTTTTTTGGATTTTTTCAACTAAATTTGCAACATAGGCTTTTTGACAGACACCCTCATGAACAGTGGCACTATTATTTCGTTAATTGGTCCTGAAAGGTGATTCCGCACAGTGACTGTGAAATCACCTTTTGGGACTGAATAACACCATGACATTGCCTGAATTCAAGAGGAGGGGTCCCAAAAACCCCATGTTGAAAATTTGTGTCAGAATTCCCAAAAATGGCCAAGATATGCACCGAAGTTGAAAAACCCTATTTATACCATTATGCAGATTACCGGCATTTCTTCAGTTCACGGTCAGCTTTGAAGAGTGCAGACGTGTTCCTGGTCCACCAAAGATCACTGCGTGGGGCTCTGGAGTATGGGGGTGAAGGGGGTGGGAGGCAGAGTGCTCAGAGGGTGGGCATGGGTTGCAGGAGGGGGCAGGGAGACCGCGAGGGACCGTTTTCTTTTTTACAGGTAAAACAAACAAAAAAAACATTGTGGGACTTTTTATTTTTACAGGGTATTTGGCAGGCTGGGGTGGGCTCCCAGTGTGCTACCCAAGTGTTTTGAGGGGATGCAGTAGCCAGCAGGGGATTGGGCACCCCCGTCGGCACATATGGAAGGGAGGGGTGGACACGAGCCGATGGGGATTGGGCCCCCCGTTGGCAAAGAAAGGCATTTTATGGGGGGCGCATGATGCTGAGGGGAATTGGGCACCCCCTTGGCACACAGTGGAAATGGGGGGATTATGCTGATGGGGTGTGGGCTGCCTTGTCGGCATTGTGACAGGCAGCGGTGGCAGTCACTGCCGCCATGTTGCCTGCGCGTCTTGGGAGGCGTGTTGTGGTCACCCTGCATAAGAACTTAGCTCTCATTACAGCGGACCTTTTCTCAGATCTGGTGGCCACATTAGCTATGCAGGGTGTCGGCCCCTGCTGTTAGCTGATTGGGGAATGAGGGACACACCTACTGATGCATGCCCTGCATTCGCCCAACAGTGACCATGCCTCCAAATCTGCTACTAGCTCAAAATGTTGGCTGCGAAAGCGTGCCAACATTAAAAAACAGAAATGAAAAACAGTCAGCAGGCAGTAAAAGTGGAGGAAGAGGAAGATGCTGCTTTAGAGGAGTCTGTGGATTGAGACACTGGTGGTGAGTAGGTACCAACAAGGTAATGGTAAGAGTAGCATTTTTGGGGAGTGGGAGAGTAGTAGAAGTTAGGGCGTGTAAAACAAAAAGATAGACACCAAATGCACCAAAAAGGCAAGGTAAACAACCTCTTAAATAAACAGATGGAGAAAGAGACGGAAAGGATTCATTCTCCAGTATATTTAGTGAAGCAGGAGGAATTGACTCATGAACCTCTACCTGTCCTTGGCCAAGGATTTTAAGAGGGGCCTGAAGACCTTCCTATTCAAGGAGGCCTTTGCTTCTAGTTATTTGTGTGCTAGAACTAATGGTCACTTTTATTAGGGTTTTAGTAATATCAGCAGTTATTTATCAATCGGTTACTGTGCTGTTTTAAATGGTTTGTTATTTATGTGTCTGAACTGTGCTTTATTTTTGTAAAGCACTCTGAGCCCCAGGAATGGGTGCTAAATAAATACAATTACTACTACCTCCCAGAACTAGGGGATGTATAATAAGGCCATTGTAGCCACCGGTCACCATACCAAAGAATGACACTTAGCTAGATCAGATTATTTATTTCTTATTTATTTTATTTGAGTTTTGGTGACTGGGTAAGTCAACTGAGACAATTACAGTCCCTTTCTCGGGGCGACCTGGGGTAACACCAAGTATAAAAACGGTGCAAACATTGTTGAAAATGGTGCAGGATTTTCTTAGCGTGAACAAAGAATCATGTAGTGCACCTTATCCAGCATGTCAAGCCAATTGTAGCAGAGGAAAACAGGCATGTGGCTAAGAGCATCTACCATGCTAAGGCATTTTAAGCCACACTGATCACAGCATGAGGAGTGCCAACACACAGCTTTAGTACTATCCAGCAGGGATGATGATAGGCAGTGAGAGGAGAATGTTGAAGGTAGAGAGGTGGAAGAGGGGAGGAGAAGAGGGAAGAGGAAGGAATTCATTGTGTTTCAAGTAGTGGCATACATCTTTAATTCATATGTTCTTTTGTCCATTGACTCCCAGACCACTGAAAGGTCACAAATATCCATTCACTTCCACCACCTGAGGGGCAAAAGTAGCATCCAAATAAAAAATGAGAACTGCAGCCAGAAACTCATAAAACATTGAAGCAAGTTTTTTTTAATATTAATAGACTTAATCAATATTGGTCCACCATAACGTATCACACCAATGTTTCACAATGATATTGCCAGTGCTTCTGGGTGGTGGTTGGTGACCTTATTGTTTTTCAGTATTCTGTTTGCTGTGAAGTTCATTTGGAAGGCTCCGCCTTTGGTTCAATGGACAAGCAGCCAGCCAGTCCCACTTCCTGAGCTATATATAGCAGTTTCCCTCAGCCTCCTTCTGAAGCACTTTTTCTTTGTCAGCCGGAGGCTCTGTGCAGCTGGCTGAGGCCTGCACCGACCTGATCTGACTACCCACCACCTTGCTGCAGCTTTCTGCTGGACTCCCGAGTTTTTGTTCTTCTGCTTCTGGTTTGTATTTTGCCTCTGGCTGTGTGCTTCCTTTTGTTCCTTACCTGTTTCTTCTTTGTTTGTGTCTTCAATTGTTTTGTTTTAGTTTTCTTTTTTGGGGCATTCATTTTCTCGGATCCTACCGTTTGTTTGCACCTACCATTTGGCTCTTACAGATCCTGCTGCTGCTTTTACTTACTCCCATTGCTATTGTAACCAGTACTTGTGTTTTCACACAACCCAAACAGCTTCCATGCTACAGACCTAAGTGCTCCCCATGCTATCATGCCTAATTGTTTTCACCTGATTCAAGCTCCTTCCAAACCTTGCTATGCAGTTTCAATCATGTTTTCCCTGCTCAATCTACCTCCCCTGTGGTCTTAGCTGTTTTCACAGCATTGTGCTTTTCTCATTCCATGCTTATAGAATATAACCACTCATAGCTGATGATATTCCCTGTTTGTACATTGCTGTTCTACTCTGAGATCAGCTAAGGCTACTGCTGATGCTGTTAACTAATGTTAATATCTGCATGTGGTTCTGTACCCTTCCATCACTTTCTTGTTTTTCCTATGGCAGGGACTGGGAGTGTTTGAGGAATTGTGGCCCCATGTGGCTAATTATTTCTGTTCTAAGTCCTGCCTTTACTGGCAAAAATCCTCCGAGTATTTGTCACCTTAATTTGGCTTTTGAATGCCTGGCTGGCTTGCACCATTATCATACTGCTGCCCCATTTATGTTCATGTCCCATCATTGCTACAATGTTTTGCAGACTTATGTGTCAGTATGACTGTTCCTACTGCTTACTGACCTATGTGTAGGTCTGGTTTGTTAAGCTATCCTGAACAACTACCCTGCCTTACTGAACTATGTCCAGATCAACCCCTGATTACATTATCATTTGCTCACTGCTCCCTGCCATCTGCCCTCTGCCAGGTCTCCGCACTCAATGCTCATTCAGCTCTTCATCAGTCCCTGGGACTAGCCAGCTTTACCATTCTGGTGCAAGGCTCCCTGCAGCCGATGGTCTTGCTCTGCACCTAGAGTCTGCAGCTTGAGCATGCAAAGCTTGTGGTGGGTCCTTCTCACCTGGCCCATAGCTGGAATGTCCTCGCTCTGGGTGGACATTCAGTTGTCAACCATACTGATGGCACCTCAAGTTATAAAATTTATGACTCAGCTGTGAAGGGAGGTTACAGTGATTTCCTTTAGCTGTAGTGTTTCCACTATAACGGTTGTCCATTGACGTTAGTGGTTCGCTAGCAAGGCACATTCATTGCATTCTCCTGACGAACACCTCTGGTTCACCTAGTTTGTTTTATAGATCGGTAGGCTGGGTGAGTGCCTCAGTGGTCATTCGTCTCCTCCTCCTCCCACCTTGGAGAGGCGGTTGCAGAGCTACCATCTTGCAACCCTCCAAAAAATTCCTATTAGAAGGATAGAGTGAGTTTCCATCCAAGTTGGAATATTTTCCATTCTTATTCTTTGGGGCTTCCAAATTGCAGTAGCAGAGCCGTCACTAATGAAATTATCCCATGCCTGGAGGGAAGGCGAAGTAGGCCTTGGATGCCCATAGATTTTGTCCTCAAAGGTTTTTTTTCTCTCCTTAGTGCTGAAGGTCATAATATCTTGTTAGTATTTCCTAGTTCCATTAGATAGGATCCGCTGTTGGATGGAGGTAGATTGTGTCCCTTTCTTGCCATTCCCCCTCTCCTGCTGTCCCCTCTCTTTAGGAGGTTCCCTTATTCTCTTGCAATCCATCTAACCCATGCCATTGCTGACCTGTGCATCCCGTAATGTTATGAAGCTGCTTGATGCTTATCTATTACTATGTTTCACAGCTACTGATTGCACATATGCTTCATACTATTACTTTCTTTTTGGGGATCCTTCCTAAGGTACCTTTAGTGAAGGGAATCGTCCTGTGGCACCTCTAGGGGTGGAACCCTCTAGAGAGTTCCTTGCCTTTGGTACCCCTCCAGGGTAGCAATTCCTCTGGAATAGAGAGGGCGAATGGCCAAAATCTAAGTACCACAGTTGTGCAAGCATAACACTATACTGCCTGTGTAGACCATTGAACTGTAAGGCTCCGCCTTTGGTTCAATGAACAAGCAGCCAGCCACTCCCATTTCCTGAGCTGTATGTAGCAGTTCCCCTCAGCCTCCTTCTGAAGCACTTTTTCTTTGCCCCACCATCCTCCCCTCCTCCCCCAAGGGCAACATCTTTCTCTGGGAACCCTTCCTAAGGTATCTTTAGCCAAGAGAATCATCCCACGGCACCTCTAGGGGTGGAACCCTCTAGAGGGTTCCTTGCCTTTGGTACCTCTACAGGGTGGTAATTCCTCTGGAACAGAGTGTGAATGGCCAAAACCGAAGTAACACAGTTGCACAAGCATAACATCATACTGGCTGTGTAGGCCATTGAACTTAAATTTGGTGCCTTTTTCTTTCTTAGTTTTCTAAAGTTTTCAGTTGCTATACCACTTGTTTCTAACATTCATGCTTGTGTTGGTATTCCCCTTATGTGGTAAAGTTCCACACTCTGTACAAGGCACTTCAAATAACCGTTTCAAGCAGGCCAAGTACTAGAGTTATGGTGGATGTCACTTACCATTTAATAAAATAGAGGTAGACTGCATCACAGCTCCGAAATGTGAGTCAGGCTGACATCCATACTTTTATCTGAGTATAATCCCAGTGCCAGACTGCTCCCTTATCAAATGTATACTGTGCCTGTTTAAAATGATTATTTTTAAAACTAACACAATTTTTTCATTTTTATACTCGCATACTTAAAAACAAGCATTTGTTAATGCCGAATGTTGATTGCGTTGGTCCGTTGAGCTCGCTCAGTGCCTCTGTCACTTGCTCGTTCTGTTTATCCTGGTGCTGCAGGCTGCTGTTTTGTACTTGACTCCTGCCTGCATTGGCACCTTTTTCTATCCACAAACAAATCTGCAGCTGTCCTGACAGAGCTCCGTTGAGGTGACTCACTCCCCCTCTCTCACTCACTCATTCTGTTTCTCCTGGTGCTGCAGGTTGCCCTTTTGCACCAGGCTCCTGCCTCTGTTGGTGGCTTTTTATGCCCACAAAGAATCTGCAGCAGTTCTGTCACAGGTCGGTTGAGCTTGCTCACTCCCCCCTCTTACTCACTCATTTTGTTTCTGCTGGCGCTGCAGGCTGCCCTTTTGTACTGGGCTCCTGCCTACATTGCTGCCTTGTTCTGCCCACAAAGAAACTGCAGCAGTCATGATAGAGCTCCGTTGAGCTCGCTCACTCCCCCTCTCTCACTCGCTCATTGTGTTTCTCCCACCGCTGCAGGCTGCTCATTTATACTGGGCTCCTGCATGCATTGCTGCCTTTTTCTGCCCACAAAGAAATTTGCAGCACTCCAAACAGAGCTCTGTTGAGCTCACTCAGTCCCCATCCCTCACTCGCTCATTCTGTCTCCTGGTGCTGCAGGCTGGCCTTTTGTACTGGGCTCTTGCCTGCGTTGGTGGCTTTTTCTGGCCACAAAGAAATCTGCAGCAGTCCAGACAAAGCTCTGTTGAGCTCGCTCACTCCCTCTTCTCACTCGCTCATTCTGTTTCTGCCCTCGCTGCAGGCTGGCCTTTTGTACTGGGCTCCTGCCTCAATTGCTGCCTTTTCCTGCCCACAAAGAAATCCACAGCAGTCACAATAGACCTCCGTTGAGCTCACTCTCCTGCTTGTGTTGCCGCCTTTTCCTGGCCAGAAAGAAATCTGCAGCAGTCACAATAGACCTCCGTTGAGCTTGCTGACTCCCCCTCTCTCATTTGCTCATTGTGTTTCTCCTGGTGGTGCAGACTGCCCTTTTGTACTGGGCTTCTGCCTGCATTGGCACCTTTTTCTGCCAAAAATAAATCTGCAGCTATGCTGACAGAGCTTCATTGAGGTCGCTCACTCCCCCTGTCTCACTCGCTCATTCTGTTTCTCCTGGCGCTGCAGGCTTCCCTTTTGTAGTGGGCTCCTGCCTCTGTTGGTGCCTTTTTCTGCCCACAAAGAAATCTGCAGCAGTCCTGACAGAGCTCCACTGAGCTCACTCACTCCCCCTCTCTCACTCACTTGATCTGTTTCTGCCCGCACTGCAGGCTGCCCTTTTGTACTGGGCTCCTGCCTGCGTTGCCGCCTTCTTCTGCCCACAAGGAAATCTGTAGCAGTTACGATAGAGCTCAATTGAGCTTGCTTACTCCCCCTCTTTCACTTGCTTTGTTCTGTTTCTCCTGCTGCTGCAGGCTGCCCTTTTGTACTGGGCACCTGCGTGCATTGCTGCTGTTTTCTGCCCACAAAGAAATCCGCAGCACTCCCAACAGAGCTCCGTTGAGCTCACTCACTCAGTTGTTCTGTGTCTCCCACTGCTGCAGGCTGCCCTTTTGTAGTGGACTCCTGCCTGCATTGGCGGCTTTTTCCTGCCCACAAAGAAATCTGCAGCACTCCTGACACAGCTCCGTACAGCTCGCTCACTCCCCCTCTCTCACATGCTCATTCCGTTTCTGCCGGTGCTGCAAGCTGGTCTTTTGTACTGGACTTCTGCCTGTGTTGCCGCCTTCTCCTGCCCACAAAGAAATCCACAACAGTCATGATAGACCTCCGTTGAGCTCGCTCACTCCCCTCCTGTCACTCACTCGTTGTGTTTCTTGTGGCGCTGCAGGCTGCCCTTCTGTACTGGGCTTCTGCCTGCGTTGGCACCTTTTTCTGGCCACAAAGAAATCTGCAGCAGTCCTAATAGAGCTCCGTTGAGGTTGCTCACTACACCCGTCTCACTCCACTCATTCTGTTTCTCCTGGCACTACAGGCTGCCCTTTTGTACTGGGCTCCTGCCTCTGTTGGCACCTTTTCCTGCCCACAAAGAAATCTGCAGCAGTCCCAACAGAGCTCCGTTGACCTCACTCACTCCCCCCCTCTCTCACCCGCTCATTCCATTTCTGCAAGCGCTGCAGGCTGGCCTTTTGTACTGGGCTCCTGCCTGCATTATCACCCTTTTCTGCCCACAAAGGAATCCGCAGCAGTCACGATAGAGCTCAGTTGATCTCGCTCACTCCCCCTCTCTCAGTCGCTCGTTCTGTTTCTCCTGCCACTGCAGGCTTCTGTTTTGTACTGGGCCCCTCCGTGCATTGCTGCCTTTTTCTGCCCACAAAGAAATCCACAGCAGTCCCAACAGAGCTCAGTTGAGCTCACTCAGTCCCCCTCCCTCACTCATTCTGTGTCTCCCGGTGCTGCAGGCTGCCCTTTTGTACTGGGCTCCCACCTGCATTGATGGCTTTTCCTGCCCACAAAGAAATCTGCAGCAGTCCCAACAGGGCTCAGTTGAACTCGGTCATTTCCCCCCCCCCCCAACTCGCTCGATCCTAATCTGTCCCAAACACTGATTTCTGACAGCGACTGCGGTATTGTGGCCGGAAGCGCAAAAACACATTTCAGCCAGGATGTGAAAAATGACAGCTGTACAGTTCATAAGGAGGTGTGAAAAAATGCCAGTGTTGAAAATCTGGCATGAAAATATTACTAATTTGCGAATTTACAAGGGTGCGGGGAAACTGCACAACGCATGCTCGTAACTCAGTCATTTTATGGAGTTTCATCACAAAATTTTCAACATAGGCATTTTAAAATCTCTGCTCATGAACAGTGTCAGTGTGATTTTCTTAATGTGTCATGAACACTGATTTCCCACAGCGACAGCGCTATTGTGTACCGGAAGACGGAAAACACATTTTGGCCAGGATGTGAAAAACGACAGCTGCACTGTTCATAAGGAGGTGTGGAAAAATGTAATGTTGAAAATCTGGAGAGAAAATATTGCAAAGTTGCGAAGGTACGAGTGTGCGTGGGAACTGTACAACACACGCATGTAACACACTCATTTTATGGATTTTCGTCACCAAATTTTCAACATAGACATTTTAGGACCTCTTCTAATGAACAGTGTCACTGTCATTTTCATAATGTGTCCCAAATATGGATTTCCCACAGCGAGCGTGCTATTCTGCACTGGAACTGCGAAAACACACTTCAGCCAGGATGGGAAAAATGACAGCTGTATTGTTCATTAGGAGGTGCAGAAGAATGGCAATGTTGAAAATCTGGAAAATATTAATTTGCGAAATTACGAGCATGTGTGCAAACTGTGCAATGCACGCTCATAACAGTCATTTTATGGAGTATCGTCACCAATTTTCAACAGAGGAATTTTAGGATCTCTGCTCATGAACAGTGTCACTGTCATTTTCTTAATCTGTCCCGAACACTGATTCCCCACAGTGACCGTGCTATTCTGCACTGAAAGAGCGAAAACATATTTCGGCCAGGATGTGAAAAATGTCAGCTGTACTGTTCACATGGAGATGTGAAAAAATGCCAGTGTTGAAAATCTGGCCTGAAAATATTGCAAATTCATGTAGTTATGAGCGTGCGTAGCAACTGCGCAACACACACTCATAAAACGGTCATTTTTTTGATTTTTCCCATCAAATTTGCAACATAGGCTTTTTGAGAGCCCACCTCATGAACACTGGCACTGTCATTTCGTTAATCAGTCCCAAAAGGGGACACTCTGCAGTGACTGTGAAATCACCTTTCAGGGCCAAATAACGCCTCAACTTTCAGCATGCTTTTTCCAAAGTTGAGATGTGGTTCCTTGAACATAAGCTGGTTCTAAACCACAAAAAAACTAAATCCATGCTCTTCTCTAACCCGCAAAACAAGAAACGCAGTCCCACTCACCATTAATACATACCTGGGAATACCCTTGAACAAGTGCCAATTTTCAAATATCTTGGAATCAACTTTGATCAAGGCCTAACCTTTGCAACTCACATTGATAGTACAGCAAAAACTATTAATCAGCAAATTGGGATTCTGTATCGGAACCGAGAGCTTCTTACCCATTCTGCACTGATTGCCATCCAATCCTCTATCATCTGTCGTTGACTATGGCTTAGTTATATACGGATCTGCCACTACTACAGCACTTAGTCGCATTACAACATCCCTAAATAAGGCCTGTCGGCTGCTCACTGGTGCACATCGATGTACCCACACATGTGAACTCTATGCTGACTCAGGTTGGCTGCAACTCTCAAACCTGATAAAGTACCTTACCTGCCTGATGGCAAAAAATCCCTCTGGGCCTCACTCCACCTGTCAAGACCTGTTATGCCCAAGCGCTAGCACCCGTTTACGAAAGATCAGAACACCAGCATCTCCAAGTCCCCCGATGCCGACTTCTCAGGGACAAAGATCATTTGCCTATCATGCCCCAGCTGGCTAAATGCCCTCAGCACTCATATTACTGCCTCCACCTCTCTAGGTATTTTCAAATCAAGGCTTTTCTCTCACCTTGCCACCTCCAGCTCCTGTGACTGCCCTGATTAAACCTTCTATTTTCTCACTACCCACCCTGTTCTGTTATTTGACAGACATGTTTGGGAAACCTTTTCTCCTGCTATTGTCTGCTCCCCACACCTTTCACTTACCCTCTCTGTTCTGGACTTTTTCCCCATTTGTTTCTCCTAATCTGGCATGACCTCTTTCTTGTAATAATAATGTGATTATTGATATCTCATGTCCTTTTGCACAAGTGATTTGATATGTATTTGTATATGTTTTCTTGCTCTTGACACAACACAAATTGTTGTGTTATCTATGTAACCTTTTGTACTGTACCTAATTGACGTGGAACCTTTGTAAAAGAGCCTCTGGCTCAAAGGTAGTAATTCCTAGAACAATAAACTAAACTAAACGCCATGACAGTGGCAGAATTCATGAGGAGGGTCCCAAAAACCCCACGTTGAAAAATTGGTGCCAAAATTCAAAAAAATGCCTGAGTTGCAGCAAAGTTTGAAAAACCCTATTTATTCCATTATAGGGCTTACCGGCATTTCCTCAGTTCGAGGTTGGCTTTGAAGAGTGCAGACGCATTCCCGGTCCACCGAAGATCATCACGCCAGACTCCAGAGGTAAGTATTGGGTGAAAGGGGTGTGTGGGGAGGAAGGTGTGCAGTGTGGGCGCGGGTTGTGGGAGGGGAGCAGGGAGACCGCAAGGGACCATTTTCTTTTTCCACAGATTAAAAAAAAAAACACATCATGGGATGTTTTTTCCTTTTACAGGGGCATGTTGCACGCTGGGGGGGCTCCCAGTGTGGCAACGGAGTGTTTTTTCGGGGGTAGTAGCCGATGGAATGGGCACCCCATTGGCACAAAAGGGGGTGCAAGAGCTGAGGGATTGGGCACCACTTCGCATAAATCTACTGGGTGTTTGTGGGGGCATTATGCCGACAGGGAATGGACTACCCCGTCGGCACATGAAACTGGGAAGGCGGGACATAATGCCAGTGGGGAGTGGGCTCCCCCATTAGCAACATCAAAGTACAGGGCAGAGGCACTGAAGCTGATGGGGATTGGGGCCCCCATTGGCAAACACACACTGTTGGGGGGGCACATGCTGCCGAAGGGGATTGGGCACCCCCTCGGCACTGGGGGTTCATAATATTGTTTGTGAACATGGCGGTTCACAAGCAGTATTACACTTGCCAACGTTCTGCCCAGCAATGACAGGTCACTCCCTCGTTGCAACAAATGGCTGATGCTGCAATGACGAGGTGGCCCCTGATTGCAGTGGCTAAAACATTAGAAAGTTGTGGCACACTGGCTGAACTAGTGTCAGCAGTAGCGTGCCACAGCATTGGGGGAAGTGGGCCAAGCTTTTAAAGTCTGTGGGGGCATTGTCCACAACAGTGCCGCACCTCCACAACCTGCTTCTGGAGAAAGGCCACAATGTTTCTTAGTATGCAAGACAATCAACATAATGATCAGTTACCAAACCCAGACATATGCAGTATTTTTGTATCTGTCACATTAAGTACACCATTCTAGTTCTGTTGTCTTTTATACTCATTTTTATAACTAATTTTTTCTAATTAATTACATGGCAGTTTTGCCTCCATTGCCTCCAGCCCAACTGTTCAACACCACATGTGCTCACTTAAGATTCCCTTTCTCACTGATACACATATACACTTTCTCCTGTACAAAAGAATAGGTCACATCATTTTAACATTTTGTCTGCAAACAACTCCCCCAATAAAAAAAATCCGATCACTATTTGGTAATCTTAGATACCTTGTCTGCACATCCTAACGCTCATGTTCAGCTAACGTATACTCACTCACTTCACTCTGTGCTGCCACAGTCAACATTACCGACCTGGTCTCATCAGATTTAAAAATATCACCTGTTAAGAAAAAAACAAAATAAACATCACAGTGCCGCCTTCTTTTTCCTTTATTAGCGCCTTCCTCCATTTCTCAAGTTGTTATACTTTTTTTGGGGCAGAGGAATTAGTGGGGGGGCAGAGGACAACAGAGAACAAATTAAAACCAAACTTAACAGCTCCCTCTAGTGCATCTATGAGGGGAGGAACTCTTTATAATGTAAAATCAAACTTTTTTAATTTTAGTTTGATATTGCTGTAATTCATTTTTAAAACAAGATACCTGCTTGCCCACTTTATAATGCAATGAGATCTAACAAGGTGGGAGTTATGCTGGGATGTGGTGTGGTGGCATGCCTCATTTTATCCTTGGGCAAGCAGTAATCTCAGCATTAATATCGCCCTGCAGAGTCTCATTGCTTACTTAGCTGCACGGGTTTGAGTTCTGAGCCCAGTGTGCTAATGCAGGCCAGCAGAGGTGGTGTTTCTCAAAGGATTCTATATTCTGCTTCTGATGGAGGGCAGAGACACCCACCACCATACTGGCACCTGACCTGGGTGACCACATATGCTAGTGCTGCTGGAGGAAGTTGAGCGGGCAGGAACAAATGTGCAGTGTTGGGTTTCTAGACCTATGTCTGTGTTGCTCAGTCCAATTGGATTGCCTTGAAGGAGGATGTGGAGGACAACTGAGACTCAGAAGAGGGGGATCTCACTTACATAGAAACAGACTTTGACGGCAGATAAGGACCGCTAGGCCCATCTAGTCTGCCCATTTCCCTACCCACAGGATATGCCACAGATCCTAGTTAACCAACAGACTATATCTTCCTGCCCTCCACAAGAATTGCCTTATGTCTGTCCCATGCATTCTTGAATTCTCCCACAGTTTTAGACCCCACAACTTCCTCAGGAAGGCTGTTCCATGCATCCACTACCCTCTCTGTGAAATACTTCCTCACATTGCCCCTGAACCGCCCTCCTTCTATCTTTAAATTGTGTCCCCTTGTTCTTGCAAGTCTCTTTTTCTGAAAGATGCTACCCTCTTGGACTTTGATTCCCTTGAGGTACTTGAAAGTTTCTATCATGTCCCCCCTCTCCCTTCTTTCCTCAAGGGTATACATGTTAAGCTCCTTTAGTCTCTCCTCATACGGCTTCTCTTGCAGACCCTGCACCATTTTAGTTGCCCTCCTCTGGACTGCCTCTATCATGTCTGTCCTTGTGGAGATGGGGTCTCCTGAACTGGACACAGTATTCCAGATGGGGTCTCACCAACTGTCTGTACAGAGGATAACAACTTCCTGTTTTCTGCTGCTGATGCCTCTCCCTATACATCCCAGTATACCCTGGCCCTCCCTACTGCCTTCTCACATTGCTTGCTAACCTTAAGGTCATCTGATATGATTACCCCAGCTCCCTTTCCTGTTTTGTTGTTACTACCTCCCACCATTGTGTATTCTTCCCTGGGTTCTGGTTTCCCAGGTGCATTATTTTGCACTTTTTGTATTGAATCCTAGCTGCCATACGCCTGACCATTCCTCCAACCTTGCCAAGTCCCTTTTCATCCTTTCCATGCCTCCTTGTGTATCAACCCTGTTGTAGATCTTTGTGTCATCTGCAAAAGGCATACTTTTCCTTCCAGTCCTCTGCAATGTCACTGATGAAGACATTAAAAGGACTGGACCCAATACTGAACCTCAGTACCCACTGGTAACTGCCTTTTCTTCAGAGTGGACTCATTTACAATTACCTTCTGTGCCTGCTGTCCAGCCAACGTTTTATCTAGGCTACCACCCTGGGGCCCACTCCCAGGCTGGTTAATTTGACTAATCTTTGTGTGGGACTGTGTTAAATGCCTTGCTAAAGTCTAGGTAGGCCATGTCCACAGCCCTCCTGGTCTACTACTTTGGTCACCCAGTCAAAGAAATCTATTAGATTCATCTGACATGACCTTCCCGCTGTGAACCCATGCTGCCTTGGGTCCTGTGCTCCACTGGCCTCTAGGTACTCAACTATTCTTTCCTTCAGAAGTACTCCATCACTTTCCCTACCACAGAGGTCAGACTGACAGGTCTGTAGTTTCCTGCCTCTGTCTTGGTCCCACTTTTATGAAGAGAATCACATCCGCCTTCCTCCAGTCCTCGGTACCACACCATCCTCCCATGATTTATTAAAAGAGTAGCCAGTGGTTTCACTAGTTCCTTCCTTAATTCTTTTAGAATTCTGGGTGAATTCCATCAGGACCCATTATGCGTTGTCCACCTTCAGTTTTAGGAATTCTTGCAGAACCCTTTCTTCTGTGAAAGGACTGGATCGACCCCCTATCAAGATTACTGTTAATTGGATTAGGCACTTCCTCCTCTTTTGTGAATACTGAGCAGAAATATTCGTTCAGTATTCCTGCTTTTTCACTGTCCCCTCTGTCCACCACAGTTCATTCTATTCAGCCTCACTATCCCTCCCTTTGTCTTTCTCTACGTCCTGATGTACCTATAAAAGGTTTTATCCCCTTCTTAACTGAGTTGGCTATCTTTTCCTCAGTTTGGGCCTTTGCTATTCTGACTTCCCTCCTGCTTCTTTCTGCCTTAACTGGTACAGCTCTCTGTCCTGCTCCTTCTGTGTTTCCTTATACTCCGGAATGCTATCTTTTTCTTCCTGACTTTCACAGCCACCTCTTTGAGAACCATAGTGGCTTTTTCTTTCATTTTGATTTGTTTATTTGCTTCACACAAAGGCTTGTTGCCTCTGTGATGGCAGTTTTGATAATTCCCCATTGTTGCTCCACACCTCCTTCTAGCCTGTTTGCTAGTGCTTTTCTGAGGCACTCTCCCATGCCTCTCTCACTGCCTTAATATACTATGTGCTGGAGAAACTCCTGCTTCATCACTGGAAAGGGCCAGCACTAAGTGTTGGAATTATACTTTATGAAGCTTTTCCACCATGGGGGCCAGTGGTGTATTCTCTTTACAAAAAGAGACCACCTTCAATAATAAGCAAACTGCAGGTATATGGGAGCTACCGGGGGGCTTGTTTCAGTGTTACTGTACATGGTCCAAACTCTGTTAGACACCTATAATTCAAACACAGTGCATTCATCCATCATACAGTAGGATCCTTTTTCCCATCTGGCATCAAGAGGGTGACGGTGCACTTCCAGAATATGGTGAGCTTGCAAATGCCTAAATGTGAGTGACGGTGACCCATGGTAATAAAGAGCAGAGATTTATGACAGGAGAAAGATTTTTGATAGGCTGAAGAAAGTTCTAGTGACCTCAGAAATAACAGGAGGGGAAAAACATAATGAGAACATCTTGTCAGATGTAGCCCCTCACAGGCCACTTGTTTAACTAGTAAGCACAGCTCCCATATTTTCTGTCTAGGGGTAAGAGGTGTGGGGGTACAGAAACACAAATGACCATGACTAAACACAGATCCTGAGGAGAGAACTTTTGCTAGGGGCTATACTAGGCCTGAATTTCTGGAGGGGTACCCAGTAGTTCAACACAGGAAGCAGTAACAACAATGTCCAAACCAGGTTGCAGTTCTAGAGTGTGGCTTTATTCCAAAGTTGGTGCACTAAAGCAAAGGTGGAACCCCAAGGGTTTACACAAGGCAACGCAGAACAACAAAAGTCTGTATCAGACAGAAACTCTACACATCCCATATTGCATAGGACCTAGAATTCTTTTCAGCGGCAATGGCCTCGGCTGAAACACACATTACTTCTAGTGTCACTGGCCACAACGGAGCAAACAATTCCCATATGGCATAGGATTTAAACATTTAGCAATGTGGCAACTGGTCACGACAGAGCACACCGGTGCTCAAAATTAGCATAACCCACACCAGGGGGTAAACGTTCTCTTCAGGCATTGGCCACCATGTCCTGAATAAGCAGGTGCCTTTATGGAACCTGTAGTACTGAACTGGTCACTCCAGATGGGGGATTGCCCACCTTTTGTTTCCACAGTCCATACCCAGCCATTTTTTCAGTGTTACACCTCAAGACTTTTAGTAAAACAGAAGAACAATGCATCTTGAAATGACTTTCACATTCAGCATTTGAAACACACTACTTCTGAATGTAAATTAAAGTCTTGAACAATGTGTCAAGTCTCACTGGGGACCCCACAATTGTCTGCCAACTTTAAGAAAGGATGAGAACAATCTTAAACAGAACAGAACTTGGTGCATAATTCCCTTTGTCAGTGTACACCCCAAAAGAAAACCAGTACATTCCTCCTGGGATACCCAAAGTCCGATTACTCACAGTTGTACACAAAAAGGCAGCTCCAATATCCTGGATCAAAGTCAGAAAACTGCCCCTCGGATTCATTCTGCTGTCCTTCTCACCTCACTGGGGATGAGAAGAAAATCAAGAACTCCTGCTAGACAGTTTCCACCACTTCCACTGGCAGGTAGATGGTTCACAGCACTAGGGTGAGAAAATAAGCTCTCATAAGAGCCCACACTGCAGCTCTTCACTCCTCCAACTGCTCACACTGAACTCCAACCAGCAACTAACTGAAATTTCTAAAGCTCCCCACTCACAGCTATCTACTGTGGCTTATGCTGCTGTGAGAGTTCTAAATGACATCACCTCTCTCCTTTCAGCTTAGACCAAATAAACAGAGAAGGAGCAGGTGAAAAACCATTTAACTAGTTATTCACTACCTGTCTTCCCTACCTAGCATTGACACTGATGAGATTCTAGTAACCCCAGAGAACTGAGTGGTTACATTGTCCTCTAGCCAGGTAAATGACTGTCTGCAGTCATTTCTCCACAAGGCACCAGGCAATCCTACCCTCTGTGTTACCTATGGGGAAGGGTGGTCAGGCACTCCCCTACCATGTGCCAGGTGCAGGCAGGTGATGCTAAAGGCACAGAGGCTGGCTGATGAGACTTTAGCCCCTATCCTACGATCTATGGATATTCAGTGGCCCAAAGAAACTGCTTGAAGCTTGTCCTAATAGACCAGAACTGAGGTCCCTACTGCAGCTCAGAACCACAGCCTGTCTAGCCACCTAGCCCTCTAGGGAAAATCTGTCTGACCAGGCTGCCCTTTGGGGAACCTCCTCCCAAGCTCCCAGGGTACCTGCAAACAAAAACAACATGGAAACAGCACAATGCAATGCACTAAATGTCCCACAATTTCCCCATGACCTCACACCTGTGAAGATAAAAAAAGCATGTTAACACCCTGTTAACCACAAACAGTTCTAAATCTCTAAGAAAAAAAGAGGAACTCAGCTGAGCTTCCACATCCTCTTTTCTTCTCTTCTTTCTTCTTCAGGCACACCTGCAAGAGAAGAAAACACAAAAACCACATCCTGCATACCACACTGTGCCTAAACCTCCACCTGAACACTAGCAGATCCTAAAAACATTTTTCTATAAAAGTACAAAAGTAAAGGATTGAAAGAAAACATTTATACAACACATTTTTGGGGGTGGAATTCCCTAAAATGTCCATATTCGTGACAGAATGTTGTTGCTCAAAGACAAGGTCCATAAAAGAGTCTCTCCTTGTCCAGAGCTTACTGAAGAACAGTCCTGGAGCAGGGCAGGGTCTAAAAGCACTGGAATCCATGGGGAGAGTCTTTGAGGACAATTCAAACAGTTTGTGGTTCATCTGCCAGTGTAAGGGGTGTTGTGCAACGTCGGTTAGAAAATAGAAAAGTTAGTCTTACCAGTTCCTTGAAGACCGATACAAAGGATCACTTTACTTCTCCAAGCTGAGGATCCTCTCCCTGCAGACCAGGTGGCATCTTCGGATACAGCTGGAATTATGTCTTCTGAAAAAACAGGTGATGAAACAGAAAAACTGAGATTGTCATCTGGAAACCAAACGATGGGACAGGAAAACAGCTGGGTTGATTTTGTATGGAAAATCATGCTATGAAATAGGAAACAGCTGGGTATTGTCATCTAGAAGGTCAGGCGATTAAAACGGGAAAACACTGCTGGGTTGATGAATCTGGATGCACTTGAAGAATCCTGGACTACCAGTAGGCTGCATCTTCCTCCATGGATACTGCTGCTGCTGGATGATAGACACCAGGTTGCCACTGCTTGCTTCCCTCTGGGCATGCTGGGCATATTCACAGGGAGTGGTACCATTAAGGTTAGTACCACTCAGGGTGAGGTGCAAGAACTGACACCATCTGGGTGTTCAAAGTTGATGATGTGGAATGTCTCATTCCCTGCCTTGTCCACAGTTCGTGAAGTGTCAATAAACAGAGTTCCGCCCAATTTCCAGAATTTAAGTCAGTCATTTATGACTCTATCCCTGACACATTCTGCTGTACCAGAGTACAAATTCTTGCTTCCCTCTTCCAACAAGCAGAATTGCCAGTTCTGTTCAATTTCCTCTCAGATTCCATGAGGAAAGGTAGGAAAGGTCTTCCCATAGATGGTGTCAGCCTTTCTATGTATCAGTCTCTCTTCCTTGCTACTCTTCATGAGTGTGTGGCCCATGGCCCAGCTTGGGGGTGGCCAGTCCTGGTTGAGCCAGTGCTGCATACTTAAAGAACAAAAGAACTTGTCGCCTACCATTTCTGTGGGCAGGTTACTGGAGCCTTCTTCTCTCTCCAGCTTCTCTGAGGCAAGAGCTTGAGATGACTCATGGGGAACCTCAACATGAAGATACATATCTTCATCCTCTTGTTTCCCACTCAGGATCTGAGCTCAGAAGTGAGCAGATGTCTTCACTCCTGAGACAGTCCACTCCTCACTGGGTGCAGAGAAAGACACCTCCCAGTTCAGTGTCTCTTGCAGTTCATCTTCCCCTACTAGGCTAGGACTTTAGCCCTCCTTCCATGGGTCCACGGATCCTTCCATTTCACTGTCCACCTGGGACACAGGTGTAGGAACCCTTCTTTGTTCCTGTCCTTGCAGTAGATTAACATTGCTCTCCCCTATTGTGCCCCACTCCATGGGGCCCTCCCCATCAGGTTCAACCTGGTGTTGCATGCTGCTACTTGCAGAGTTTCCTACCCTAGTCCATGTGGGAGCCAAACAAATTTGTGATACCCTCTCTGGCACTGCACCCCGCTCATATGATACTTCACAAGGCAATCTGAGCAGTGGAGTATCAGAGGCACATCACTTCCAGCCTTGAGGCACGTAATGCACAGTCTCACTGGATAGCTTGGTATTGCTACATCTGGAGGTAACCCTTCACCATAGAAAGTTCTCTCTATTTCTTTTAGTGCTGCAGCCTCCTCTGTGATCATAGCTTGGACATGATCCGGATAGCGGAGATTTCCTGAAGCAATGTCTAAAAGCAAACACATAAAAATGTGTTACTTATTTGTTCACTAGTTCCTTTACAGTCTCACAAAATGGCTCCCTGCTGCTGTTTACATTTGCTAACCCCATCCTGTAATGGCGGCAGTAGTGCTCCTCATGCATCAAATCTGTTTCTGACTCAAAATGGTGTTTCTAACCTTTTCTGGCTACTGATATTTGCTAAAACTGTAATTGACCGCACTGTTTGCATCTGTCGGCACATTCATATAATTTTAATCTGACTTTGCAATCAGCATCAAATCAAAGAACTATTTACACATGCTCAATGTCACTTGCAAGCTACAGTATTTCTATTGCACATGACTGCCTGTTTGCTACAGCCTAACATACAACTCACCGTCACTCTCTTGCTTAGAAACATTTTACTGTTGCTGAACTGATTGTAAGTGCTCAGTCTATCCTCAGAATTTATGTTTGCTGTCCTGCTGTTACAACTCACATTCCTTCTTTGCAAAACAATCACACTGCTTCCACCCAGATTCAGCTGGCTTGAAAAATTCACAACAGTTTGATGCTCAGTTAGCTGGGTTTTATTTACTGAAATCAGTAGCTGGCTTTCTCCGGTGGAAATTGTCAGCCTGGTGCCAATCCTGGAAGGCTTCTGGGGTGAAATGAGCTGGTGGTCCCGCAACTCCCGCCAATCATAGCTATGAATGCCATGTTCACTTTCCATTTGGTTGGACAATGGGTTGAGCCCGAATTTACACAGCAAACATCTGTTTTATACAGATTAGAATGTTCACAAGCTCCTCGATGGTTGATCCTAGTTTGACCAGTTTGCACGCCACTCTTTTTCTCATTCTTGAACACTCAGCTGCACACAGAAGCTGGCTAGGCGGCAGGACTGATTGCAGTTGCACCAATCACTCGACGCCATGCAAATGAGTCTCTCTCTCGCTCGTTCTTCATGGCGATCGTCAAGCAGGAGCAAATTTAAACTGAAAACTGTAGCTTAAGTGGTGGGAGCGCAGTTTTGACCATTTCCTCCACAGATTTTTTTTTGGCAATTTCTTTAGTGACTCCCTCAGTTTGCACACAAAGCACATGAAACTTTCAGGGCACATTTCTCTCTCCATTTCCCAGAGTTCACACCACTTTTGGCACTCACAACTTGCAATTTAAAAAGTTCTATAAATGTTCTGGATGCAGAGACAAGGACATGCACTTCCTGGCTTTACTGTCCATTGCAAGTTGGTACACACACACACACACACACACACACAGAGCAGCACTCTGTTCTGTACTAGCGGGCATACAAGCGATACATTCAGATGGTACTCTCCTGGGCAAAATCCTTTTGTGCAAAGCTTCCTTCCCTGTTTTGGGCTACCATGCTACCAGACAGGCAAACACTAGTCATACCCTCAGCAAAAATCTCTAGTTCTCTCCTCAAATTAAAAAACATTATCGCATGAGCCCCCAATTTTTGTAACCCCCCCACTGGCCACTTGTTTAACTAGCAAGCACACCTCCCATATTTTCTGTCTAGAGGAAAGAGAGGGGTGGGGCACAGAAGAAAAAATTACTCACCTTAGTAATGTTGTTTCTTCTAATGGATTCTTGCTGTATTCTGACTATTGCAGTGATATCCAACCTTTGAACTGCCCCGGAGAGGAAAGAGTTAACTTTCCTTGCAAGGCATGGAACGCTGAGCTCAAGCTTGGTTGAGACTCTCAGTTGTTGTTTGAACCCAAACAGCCAGATCTTTATGAGCTAAACTCACTGAGCGTCCTGTGTGGAAACTGTAAACTTACACTAACTGGCAACTAAATCTAATAAAAAAGTTGTTTGGTTCCAAGGCAAAGACTCAAGTCAGGAAACCCAAAAAAACAAAACACAACACATACCCAAAAATAAGAAGGTGAGAAAAGGGGGGCACCTCTAGGGTGCCAACACTGTTCCTGCCCACCCACATCCCAAAATCCAGGTTCTGAGAGGGAAGGCTGAGGGGAGGTCAGAATACAGCAAGACTCCATTAGAAGAAACAACATTACTAAGGTAAGTAATTTTTTCTTCAAACAACATGAAGTCTTGCTGTATTCTGACTATTGCAGACTACCAAGCAGTACCTCCATGGAGGAGGGACAGAACCTACTTTGGGAACAAGCTCTGAAGCACTGCTGTGCCAAACTGAGCATCACTCCTAGCCTGGATATCCAGAGAGTAATGCTTGGTGAAAGTATGTACTGTGTTCCAGGTGGCTGCTTGACAAATCTCTAAGATAGGAATATCCCTGGCAGCAGCCAGGGAAGCAGCTGTACCTCTGGTAGAGTGAGCCCTCAGGCCTGAGGGTGGGATCCTACCTAATTTTTCATAGCAAAATTGTATACAAGAGACAATCCACCTGGCAATAGATCTCTTAGTGGCAGATTTTCCCTTACCAACCTCCCCATAAGTGAGGAACAGTTGGAGGGAGTCAAACCTGTGACCCTTGGTGTGCTCTGTGTAGTAGCTAAGGGCCCTTTTCACATCCAGGCTGTGCAGCCTCCTCTCCCCAGAGGAGGAATGGTCAGTGAAGAAAACAGGAAGAGACATAGGCTGGTTAAGGTGGAAATCTGAAACCACCTTAGGCAAAAACTTCCTATTAGTCCTGAGGACCACCTTATCTCTATGGAAAGAGATAAAATCAGGCTCCACTGACAGGGCCTGTAACTCACTTATGCATCTGGCAGAAGTAATGGCTACCAAGAACACAGTTTTCCAAGTCAAGTACTTAAGCTCTGCTGAGGACAAAGGCTCAAAAGGGGGTTGCATAAGCTGAGCAATGCAAACATTAAGGTCCCAGGCAGGGGAAGGGTCCCTGAAGGGAGGATTGGTATGCAGCAATCCCTTGAAGAATTTACAGAATACAGGATGAGCTGAAAGGGAAGAGTGCTTGCCTGCTGACAAGAAGGCAGAGACAGCTGCCAGATGCACTGTAAGTGTAGCTGGTCTGAGTCCCAAGCTATTTATTTATTTATTTATTTATTTATTTATTTATTAAAGAGATTAACCAGATAAGCATACTGAGTGGGAATCCACTCCTTTCCAGATGTGACCTGGAGTTGCATTACATTAAATTACTAGGTTACATGGGTACATAGGCAGTGGTGGCATGAAAAACAGGTACATAATGGTACAGACAACAGGTACAGCAGACACAGTAGGGGACGAGACAACAGGTCCAGAGGTGTTACAGGCAGGACTTATGCATATGTTGTTTAGTTGCAAAGTTATTGCTGAGTGCAAGAAAAAAACATTGGGGTCTGTGACCATAGACATTACATACAGTGACCATGGAGAAAGAGGACAAAAGAGAAACAGGGGCAGCACAAAAATACTACAGTTATAACAGATCTGGCCTGCAGGTTGCAGTTACATTTGTCAGAAGTGGGCCTGAAGTAGAGGGTGCAAGGTCTTAGGGGTGGTGGACTGTCTGATTTCTGCTGGGAGGTTATTCCAGAGCATGGGCAGCCTATATTTGAAAGCAGATTGGCCCTTTGAGGTGCGCATGAAAGGGATATGTAGTAGTTTAGAGTCAGTGCCCCACAAGGAGTAGGCAGGGGTGGGCTGGGTTGATAGAGTGGAGCTGAGATAAGAGGGGAAGGAGTTTGACCAGTGCTTAGCTACAAGATGAGCGCAGTGTAGCTGATGCCTGGAGTGCAGTGATGGGAGACCTAGGGCAGTATATAGGTCACAGTGGTGGGTGGTAGGGGGGCAATCTAGGACAAGACGGCAGAAGGAATGAAAATGGGGGTCCAGGTTGACTAGGGTGGATGGTGAGGCTGCGCCGTAGACCACGTCACCATAGTCGAAGATTGGGAGAATCATTTTGTACACTAGCTCTCTCCTGACTGGGGTGGTTAGGCACCCTTTGTTGCGGTAAAGGGCTCCTAGTTTCGGGTGCAGTTTTTTCTGGAGGGAGTCTATGTGGACAGAGAAGTCCAAGTGATGATCCAGCCATACCCCCAGATAACTAAAGGAAGTGCAAGATTCCAAGGTGGTTCCGTCCAGTGTTTGAAACGTGGGTGGAGCCACTAGCCGGGAGATTCTGGGCTGTGTGCCAAAAGTTATGGATACAGTTTTCTTAGCATTTAGGACAGTTGGTTGGAGCTAAGCCAAGTTTGGACAGTGTCACAATCCTGCTGTAGGGTAGAGTTTAGAGCCTCATTTGTGGGGCTGGAGGCATACAGAACAGTATTGTCTGCGTACATTTGAATTGCTGAGTTTGGGAAGGATAGTGGGAGGTCATTTAGAAATATTGAAAAGAGAAGGGGGCCCAGGAGAGAGCCCTGGGGGACCCCCATGGTGACTGGGAGTGAGGGGGATACATGAGTGCCAATTTTGACTGATTGTTTCCTCCCAGAGAGGTAATCTTGGAACCACCTGGTGGCTAGATCAGATAGGCCAGCATCTTGCAGTTTTGCAATGAACTTAGGGTGGGAAACTATATCGAATGCCTTGGCCAGGTCAATGAATATGGCCGACGTGAGGAACCCTATATCCATACCTGAGGCAATATCGTTGGTGAGTCTAAGGAGCGCAGTTATGGTGGAGTGTGATTTCCGAAAGCCTGACTGAAAGGGGGTGAAAAAGGAGGTGGAGTCAAGGAATTGAGTGAGTTGAGATAGGGCTATTTTTTCCTGCAGGCTGCCCGGGGGGGGAGGGAGATAGGGCAGTAGTTCCTGGGCTCTGCTGTGTTGCCCCCTTTTGGCAATGGGATAACTATTGCCTCCTTCCAGACTGTTGGAATTTGTGCTGAGGAGAAGGAGCGGTTTAGGAGATTGGTGACGAGAGCTGAAATGGCAGGGGCAGATAGGTATAAGAGTTTAGCGTCCAGGCCTAGTGGGCATTTTCCCTTATTGGGGTCAAGGGATTTTAGGGCAGGCTAGAACTTCAGCTGAGGAGACCGGTTTGAAGGAGAATTTGGTGGTTTGGGGGAGTGCGGGTGGTGCGCGTGGTGTTTGGGTTTGGGTGAGAGGATTGATGATTTTGTCAGTAGAAATTTAGCGCAGTTCATAAAAAAGTGATTGAAAGTGGAGGCAACTTCACTTGGTTTGGATATGTTTCTTCCCTGAGTGATAAGGATAGGGGTGGGTGGGTGGCTGTATAGGGGGAGTGAGCAGGGTTTTGATAGAGTTCCAGAAGTTGGATGGGTGATTAAGATTGGAAGAGAGGGCCTCTTGGAAGAAATTCTTTTTAGCCTGCCTTATGGCTTTGGTGCAATTGTTGAGGAGGGTGCAGTACTGTTGCCATGAATCAGTGGTGCCTATTTTCCTATGTTTGTTCCAGGCCTGGTCCCTGGCACGACATCTGGAGATAATGTCGACAGACCCAGGGGAGATGGGTTTCCCTTACCCTTTTGCTTCTCAATGGGGCTTGATGGTCCCATACCACTAGAAATTGATGTCTGAGCATGTTAAATGCATGGTCTAGGGTAGGTGCCAGCTTGATGAATGACTAGTTGGCAGAGGCGAGGTCATTTAGCAGGGTGGAGAGGCAGAGGGACTTGTACGACCATGAGCTGATTAACCTAGGTGGAAGGCTATTAGTAGGTCTGTGCACCTTTCTGATCACATATATCGGGCGGTGGTCACTCATTGAATCAGGTAGTAGGCCGGCTTTAGTGACCCTGTGTGGGTGGATTGTGAGAGCCCAGTCCAGGAGGGAGTGGTTTTGGAATTTGGTGTTGAGGCGGGTGGGTTCCTCAATCTGTTGTGAGAGGTTAAGGGCTCTGATTCTGCTGCTGAGTTTTGAGCAGCCTTTGTCCAGCCAGTTGTAATTAGAATCTCCGAGGATGTAGAGCTCTCCAGCAGTGGCCAGGTTTTTGAAAGTGCCCAGGAGGTCTATGATATTTGCTGGGGTTGAGGGAGCATAGTATAACCCTGCTATGTACACTGGGGTGGTATGCGGCAGGACAAGTTTAATCATCCTGGCTTCGATATGTGGAGAGGCGCACGGGAGCTGGACAGGGGTGAATTGTAGCACATTGGATATATACATGGCAATTCCCCCACCTTTTTTTTTTTGCCTAGTCTGTCATGCTGTAAAACTGTGTAGCTGGGCATGGCTACTTCTGAGTCATTGTGCTGGGGTTTTAGCCAAGTTTCAGACACCACACAGATGTCACGTTTGAGTGTATGTGTAGTGACTTGCAGCTACGGGACTTTATACAGTAGGCTGCAGATATTGAGATGGATTAGGCTAAGCCCCTTTGGCAGTTTTAGATGGACAGGGTGGGTTTGAGGTCCAGGGTTGGTTTCAACATCACCTACCAGTAGGAGCATCAGGGTGAGGTATTGTAGGGCAGTAGTCCATCTATATTGTTTTACATTTGGGGTTGGAGTGAGACAGGGTGATCCATATAGTCTAGGACTGTAGGCAACCCAGCAGACTCTGGAGAAATATGCATCCCAGAGCACCAAATAGTAAACCTTTTCCATTTGGAGTTGTAAGTCTTTCTGGTGGAAGGCTTTTGAGAAGCCTTTAAAATATTCAGAACACCGTGAGAGAGATGCAAATCAGCAAACTCTAACACTTCAATAGCAGGCCCTGGGATTGAGAGATTTGAGATTCGGATACCAAACCCTCTCCTGAGAACATGTTAACAGGTTGTAATTCCTGAGAAGACATAGGGGAAGGTGGACTGCTAAGGACAGCAAGAGAGGGTACCAGGGCTGTCTGGCCCAGTCTGGAGCAATCAATCACTTTGCAGGGTTGAGACCTGATTTTGACTAGTACCTTGAACAGGAGAGGGAAGGGGGGGAAGCATACAGGAACTTCCCTTCCCAATTAAGAACTAGGGCATCCAGGGGGACTGATCCCAACACTGGGGTCTTCAGCAAAAAAGAGGAAGTTGGTGATTGTCTGGGGCTGCAAAAAGATCTATCTGTGGGGTGCCCCATCTGGAGAAGATCACCTTTAAAATCAGGGGATCTAGGGACCATTCATGATGGCCCCGAGATATCCTGCTGAGAGCATCTGCCAGGACATTGTCCTTCCCTGGGAGGTGCACTGCTATCAGAGAGGTATTCAGGGAATAGGCCAGATACCACAACTTCATTACCTCTGTGCACAAGGCCATAGACCGAGTGCCCCCTTGCTTGTTGATGTACCACATTGTGGTGGTATTGTCTGTCCTGATCTGAACTACTTTGTTCTGAACAGACTTGGAAAAAACTTGAAGTGTTAGAAACACTACTCTGAGTTCTAAAAGATTGATGTGAAGCAGAGATTCTTGAGGTGACCATAACCCTTGGGTGGTCAGATCCCCCAAGTGGGCTCCCCAGCCCAAGAGGGAGGCATCTGTGGTAAGGATTAGAGAATGAGGATGAGTGACAAATGGAACTCCTTGCCTTAGGTTGTCCTGATCCTGCCACCATTGCAAAGTCTGGATCAGGGTTCGAGTCACTGGGATTAGCTTGGTCAGAGAATCCTTTCTCTGGGACCAGAAGGCTCTTAAGTGGAACTGAATGTACCTCATCTGAAATCTTGCTCCTTGGACCAATGCTGTAGAGGCAGCCATGTGGCCCAGGAACTGCAGAAAATGCCTTGCTGGTTGACACCTGGAGGGTGAATGAAGAGGCCAGTGTAACAAGGGTCCTTGCCCTGTCCAGGGGAAGGAAGGATCTTGCCCTTTGTATCCAGCTCTGCCCCTATGAAGGTGAGGAGCTGCACTGACTCTAGAACTGACTTTGAAAGATTCAGAAGAAATCCTAGAGAAGTGAGCAGTTGCTGAGTTATCTGTAGGTGTGACTTGACTTGGTCTGGAGACTGACCCACTATGAGCCAGTCATCCAGGTATGGGAAAATGGGGATAGTTTCTCCTTAGGAAAGCAACCACTACTTCCAGGCATTTTGTGAACACCCTTGGAGCTGATGTTAGGCCAAAGGGCATTGCTCTGAATTGATAGTGGCCTGAAGGCAAGTCTAACCTGAGGTTCTTTCTGTGGAAGCATCTGATGAGAATGTGGAAATAGGCATCCTTGAGGTCCAGGGAAACTAGTCAGTCCCCTGGCCTTGGGGAGGGTAGAATTATTCCCAGAGTCACCATTTTGAACTTTGGCTTTAAAAGGTGCTTGTTTAAATATCTGAGATCCAGGATGGACCACCATTCTCCTGTCTTTTTGGGAGTTAGGAAGTACCTGGAGTACATCCTTTTCCCTTGTGTAGGGGTGGAACCCTTTCTATGGCTCTGAGTCAAGAGGGAAGAGACCTCTGCCTCTAGAGCAAGGGCCTCTGAAGGATTTGCAGGTGGAAAAGACCTGGTTCTCATCTTGGGAAATTGTTTGAAGCAGAAAACCAGTCCCTGGCTTACTACTTCCAGGACCCATTTGTCTGTTAAAGACATCCAGTCCTGGACAAAGTAAGCCAGCCTGCCCCCTACAGGTAGTGGAGAATCAGCCCAGGCAAACCCATCAGGGTGCCTCTTTGACAGGGGCTTTAGGCTGAGGGGTGGTAGCAGCTTGCTTGTACCCGTCTGCCTCTCCCTCTGAAGAACCCCTCTGGGCAAAGGTGGAAGGAGGCCTGGGCTTGGTAGAAGGCCTATGAAAAGCCGCCCTGCCCTGGAATGCTGCCTCTGGGAGTAGGTTGCCTTTCCTTGGCCTGAGCACTCCATAGGTGGTCCTGTACTCATCCATTTTCTTCATAGGTTCTCTGTCTGCTCCCCAAACAGAGAATTACCAACAGGAAAATCCATGGCCTTAGTCTGGGTATCCTGTGACAGGCTAATATACATCTGAGCCAAGCCATCCTATAAAGGGCCATAGATGTAGCCATGACTCTAGATGAAGCATCATTAGAGTCCTGCAACATAGAGTACATTGGATGCCTCAATACCATCTGCAGCCACCTATTTCCAGCTCCTTAGCAAGCTGGCCAGGGACCCTGTTTGTAAGAGCCAATCACAGTGCCCCATCTAGATTTCTGATATCTAACTGTGTAGGCCATATAATTAACCTGCACTGAGTCCCAAAGATGCTGCCATGTACTGTTTCTTGCCATGGCATCAATCCTCCTGGAGTCCTTATCTGGGGTGTGAAGCCAAGGGTATATTGTCTTATCACAGGCAGCAGCCTGCTACTAACCTATGGCTGCATTGCTGAAAGGAACTCTGTATTTGACCCTGAAAGAGTATACCTCTTGTCCATTCTTTTGTCCACAGGAGGTATAGAATTAGGAGTCTTTAAAATTTTAAATGTCTGTTTCCCAAAAGACTTATGGAAGGGAATAGACAGCCTCCTGGTCTCTGGGATGTCCATCATCTCAACATAACCAGACTCCTCCTGATCCTCTACTGCTTCCTCCATAGGAAGCTGAAGAGTTTCAGCAACTTTTGTGTAAAACATAACGTGGGAAGGGGACTCAGAAAGACTAGGAGGAGGAAACCCCTGAAGGTCTGTCTGGGGAGATGTCCGGGTCAATGGGCACATCCAGACTAGGGTTGTCAGAACTAGTTCGGTAAAGATTCGAACCCTCCTCGAACCCTGGTGTTCGAGTTCTAACAAGAACTCAAACACTAAATGGTAGCCAAAAGGGTTCAAATCACATGAAGCGTCTGTTTGCACTTACGTACCTACGTCTGGGGTCAGGTGGGGGTCGAGCGTTTGCTGCAGCGAGCTGCTGGATCTGTGGGGGTATTTAGGGAGATGTGCCGCGAGGGAGGCGCCATTTGCAGAGGATCGGTGCAGAGCAGCAGCCTAGCTAAACTGTGGCGTTAGCGGTTAAGCACCCCGCTACTCTTGTCCAGTGGCCACTTCATCATCCATTTTCCTGTGAGACCGAGAACAGAAAGGTGAAAAAGCTCAATCGGGTGGGAGTGGGACTAGGGGAGGTTCAGGACAGTGGAGGATTAATCAAGGTGGGAAGGGACTGGGGGAATAGGGAGGGATCGAGAGAGATCAATCAATATCAGGACTGGAGGAGGACTCAGGAGGACTTGGAGAGAATAAAAAAAAATAAGTGAAGAACCTTTGTGAAATGTGATTATTTGAAACTGCAGCACTGCTCAGTCAGTGGTGCACGCACTGCCTCAATCAGCTGCCAGCAACAAGCATACAGGGGGCAAAAAGGCCAATAATCTGAACCCTTCCAGTGTAGTGTGTGTGTCACAGAGAAAGCCAGTGTGTGCCCCTTGACTGCACTGTACCTACCAGTGTGTATGTTACAGAGAAGCCAGTGGCTAGTTGTGTGGTGGCATTAACCTTACATGACAGAAATGTAGAAATAATTCTCATTCCCTGGGTTGCGTATGTGACTCCGTCTCCTGTGGTCAGCCCATCACCCTGCTGCTGTGTGCCCCTTGACTGCACTGTACCCTACCAGTGTGTGTTACAGAGAGAAGCCCAGTGACCCAGTTGTATGGTGGCATTAACCTTACATGACGGAAAAGTGAAATATAATTCTCATTCCCTAGGTTGCGTATGTGACTCCATCTCCTGTAGGTCAGCCCCATCACCCTGCTGCTGTGCCTTGATTGCTATGTGTACTATGCAGCAGCCCAATCATTCTGTAAGCCTTGAACCTGGGATCCTTAAGTTGCAAACTGTCATATTCTTCAATTACTTTCAGTCCACGGTATCAGTCACACAGCAAAATAAAATTTTGGAGTTGTGCCATGATCACAGATACATTGCTTTGTTACACAGGAATTGTTTGGGTGTGGGTGTGTGTTCACCGCAGTATACTGGTAGTACTGGTACTTACTGTCTGTTATGGCTGACAACAACATAGATGAAGCATCTACTGCTGGTGTTGGAGCAGGTGTTGGTGGTAGTGGTAATCCTGGTGCTAACAGAAATAACCAAAATGTTTCCACGTGATAAAAATTCAACAAACAGCAAAGAGCAACAGTGAAGTGGTAGAGGGGACCTTTTAAGAAAACCTGTACAGCTGCTGGGGTCACATGGAGGCACCTGGGTATGCCATTCATGCTGTTAAGATCCCTGTGACTAGCAGCAATAATGCAAGTGACAGTGAGTCCCTCTCTGACTCAGACAGTAGCTCTTTGTCTCAGTCTGACACTGTTGTGTCTCGCGACAAATCATTACTTCCTCAACAAAGTGAAATGAGCAAGTCTGCTGACAATGAATCAGGTAGTGCACTTGCAAATACATCCAGCACTGTTGGCAATGAAAGGACATATCCATTGAATCACCACTTCTTGTTGTGCCAACAATGAAAATCCATCAGTCTTCTGCCCACTCTTCTAGCACCAAGGAGCATGTCCCAGGTTCTGTTAGGACAGGTGAAAAGACACAAACAGTCTTTAGCTATCTTCCTAGTACTCGAACAAAATCTGTCACATCTGAGGTGTGGAATTATTTCTGTCAGTAAAACTGATCCATGCAGAGCAATTTGTTCCCTGTGTAAACAGAGTGTAAGCCATGGTAAAGTTGTCATGCCTTGGCACTACAGCTCTTAAACGCCATCTGAAAAAGCATTCGGTTTTGCTTGATCATCCAAAACCCATGTCCTCCATCTTCCAGACCGCATGTGAGAAGGGTCAGGAATCTGAAATGGATACTGAATTGTCTGAACTTGATGCGGGCAGAACCACTGCCAGCCCTAGGATCACTGTTACCACCAATGCCAGTACCATTAGTACCAGTTGCACATCCAGTGATGGCACTGAATGTATAAGTCCTAGCCCACCATCTCTGCGTCCATCTGCCCATTGAAGCATGGTGTATAATAAACCAGCAGGGACATGTTGCAAACAGCTAACACTGTCTCAGGCATTTGAAAGGAAGAATACCTTTACTAGAAATCATCCAAAGACCCTTCATCTTAATCACTGAATTGGTGAACTGTTAGCTGGAGCCCTTCTCCCATACTCTTTGGTAGATCCATGAAGATTTAGGGAGCTCATGACATTAGCAGAGCCTCGTTACAATGTTCCTCATCGAAGGTACTTTTCCTATGTTGAAATACTAAACATTTATCAGGCTTTAAAAGCGACAGTGATGCTTGCACTTAAAACTGCAGAGGGTGAGGTTATTCATGTCACAACAGATATGTGGACCAGCACTCAAAACATAGATTACATGTCCTTACACGCTCATTGGGTCATGTTTTCTTGTGCTTCTTCAAAACAGACACCCCAAAGATGGGCGCGCTGCATATAAAGAAGTTTGGGCAAAAGTCATACTGCCAAACATCTTGCAGGAACTAAATGACCTCCTTGACCAGATGGGTATATTCTCACAGTCTAAAATGTGGCTTCATAGTAAGTGACAATGGGCCAACATCTTAAAAACAGTACAGGATGGAGGATTTCTGCATGCTTCTTGCTTTGCACATTGCTTACATTAATTGTCACTGGATTTCTCAACAACGAAACACAAGTGGATGGTATGATTTCTGTTTGCAAAATATTGACTCACTTTTCACATTCAACCAAGGCTATACGGACATTGTCCGAACTGCAAAAAAACTAAGCTGCCCAGCAAAAGCTGATTCAAAATGTTTCCACTCATTGGAACTCAACGCTTTATATGCTGCGGCGCCTCTTGGAACAAAAACAAGCTGTACATGAGTACTGCTCCAGTTACATTATTGGAGATGGCATTATGCTGTCTCTGCGTGCAGTGGAAATTAATGGAGACAGTGTGCTGTATCCTAGCTCCTTTGAGACAGCCACAGGGACATGTCTTCTGAAGGTGCATCTGTGAGTCAGGTTATCCCACTCATAATGCTCATTTCACATCATCTTAGTGTTCTAAATCTACAAATAAAAAGACAGATCTGAAGCGCAGACATGTCGCCTGTATCATGGGAATCTCGTAAAGAGAATGAGTGAGTGCTTCAAAACCAATGACAAATTAGTTGCAATGATGAAATCAAGACACTACATCCTTGCAACTCTCTTAGATCCCAGGTTCAAGGCTATACATCTTCCAAAACAGATGATATAGAGCAGTACAAATGTATGTTGCTAGATGAGCTGCAGCACTCACAGGAGTCAAACACAAACACGCACAGTACCCTCAGGTTGTCATCACCACAACATGCAGGTTCATCTTCAAAGGGATACAGAACTGGAAAAGTCACCAAACATTAACAGTAGTTGTTCACAACTGCCACTTCTTCAACCCTTAGTAGCAAGCTAAATCTGTGGCAAAACCTTTCCCAAATTGCTGCCATACCAGCTGCTTCTGCTGATTCTCTTCTGAGCAGTCTCTGTCCAACATGGTAAACAGTTACCTGCAAGAACTGCCTATTCCTATTGATGTATGCCTTTTGAATACTGGAGATCAAAAAGTCAATTTGGACAGAGCTGTATGATGAAGCCTGTAAATATCTTGGTTGTCCTGCAACAAGTGTCTCTTCAGAACGCATGTTTAGTACAGCTGGCAATATTGTGACAGACACCAGAAATAGGTTGCTGCCAGAAAATGTACACACGTTAACTTTTATTAAAGTTAATAAGTCAAGATTTTCGTATCCCTACAAGAGTATACAAACTGATCCTGAAGTGATTGATGTTGTGGATGTTGATGGTGATGACAACTCAGATGGTAGTGGCTGGTAAATATTGTGTGGGACGGAGTCTCCCTGCACCAAAAAGGAAACTTTTACAGACTGTGATGACTTTGGTTGTCGTCTCTCTCCTTTCTCGATCTACTACCTTGGACTATATATCCCCCAAAACTTTCACCATTTCATGGCAAACTGCTTTGTAGCTAGGGTCTAAACTAAAGTCAACAAGTTTTATATACAGGGCAATTTTAACATCAGTGGGATCAGGCCCAAATTTGGCATAAAAGGGACACTGTCACATCAATCCTTTCTGTATCATATTATTTATAGTTAAAGTGCAAACATATATTTTTGGATTTACCTTCTGTGACTTTGTGGTGCATCAGTATGGGCTGGGACAGGAGACGGTCTATTTTCAATTTAAAGAGGACAAAACAATGAGTTCTAATTGGTAGCTGTTTATTATTTTTCAATTACAGAAATGTTAGCCATAAATGAAAAATGGATGCTAGTACATGGTGAGGGTTGTAGGTTGGTTTTAACATGGGTGTAAAGGGTGGCATGGGTGCTACTGCACAGATGAGAGGGCAGTGGAAGAAAAGTGGAATGGGTGATGGGGTGAAAGGTGGGTGTTGTTTTAGTTCTTTCATTTACAGATTAGTGATCAGCTGGGGATGGTGAGGAAAAAAATGATGACAGACCGAACCTACTGTACACATAAAATATATTCTTATTAAATACATTGCAAACTGCTGCCACCTAGCACAATTGTCCTGTCCCCTTTAAAAAAAAGAATAAAGGAATCAGAAATAAAAGAAAATCTGCATCAGCAGTTTTCACAGAATGTAATATCGAAGTGTTTTGCTTTACAAGTAGTGATAATTTGATACATAATGGGGTTGACAGATGCTGTCCTTAAACATCACATGCCAACTGCTGCAGCTACATTAAATGTTCCTTAGTATGTGGTGAGAAACCACTTTTTATTTATGTGACTGAAATACAGATTTTATTGAAGTATCAGCTGCAAAAATGCATCATCTTAGAAAGTTGTATGTATTACTTCAATTTGCCAACAAAATGTTGGTATATGTGTGCATTACCTTAGAAAATTGCATGCATTTTTGCCAGCAACAATGACTAGCATATTTTGTTTTATTCAAATGTCTTGACTGACTACGTTATGACATAATATGTTTTTGCAACAGTTCCACATGCTGCTGTAGTACTTGAAGCTTGACTTTGTTATAAAAGCTTTCTTTAAAACATAGTAACTTTTGATTTACTCTATTTAAAACAAAGCAGCAAATAGCTGAAATTAGGTAATATCAGTTATTTTTCTCATAATTCATGACGATGAGTATATATAACTGAGTACATAAATGGCTAATGTGCCTTTTTCTTTCACTAAGGAACTATGATGCAGCTGCAGCAGGAAAACTTTAACATATGGGTGGGTGGTGGGCCTGTTACGTATTAAGTTGCTGGCTTTGCAAACAGAAGAAACCATAAATAAACCTAGTTGTATTCCTATCAATGTCACACATGATAATTTCTCTCCCTTATATTGAACAGTTTTTCCTTTACATGTATTTTATTACTATCTTTGTTACTGGCAGCACAATAAAAAATAGGGTTCGAGTTCTAATAAGTTCTAAAAAAGATTAGAACCCTAGAACTTTTTCAAAAGTTCTAGACTAGAACTAGAACCCAGAACTTCAGAGGGTTCTGACAACCCTAATCCAGACTTTCATAATCACCATCACTATCCTCATACTCTCCTTCCTCCTCCTCCTCTGGTTCATAAAAATCCTCTAAATTATAAACCAGAACCGGGGGAACTGACCGACCCGAGCCCCTAACCGATAGTGCCGGTTCGGTTGGAACCGGAGTTAGTGATTGAACAATCCTTATCGCTTTGGCTATTTCATCAGTGGTTGGAGAAAGAACTTGTGGATCCAAACCGGCTGATTTATCCCTTCTTTTTCTTTTAACTGGAACCAACTCCTCAGAGTCTGTTCTCCTTTGCCTGAGGAAGTTTCACCCTGGTCAGAGGGCACTCCTTCTGGTTCGGTTGGAACCAAACCTGGCAGGCCATCCGGGTCAGCGGACTTTTTGGCCTCCCTTTCCCTCAGCCTACCTACTCTCTTTTACAGGATAGCTGTGGGAAAACTTTTACAAATCTGGCAGTCTGAATCGAGGTGGTCAAACCCCAGACAATAAATACAGGTGGTGTGGGGGTCAGCCTTAGCAAAGACTTCCCCACACACACTACAGTGTTGAAACCCAGTGGGACTGGTTTTTCTCTTGGGTTTCTCAGACATGGCCAGTCCTAACCCAACTTACCCTTTGTCGGCAATCCGCCAGGCAAGACACCCTTATCAGTTCCTGACCGTGTTATGGGTCATGGAAAAAAACGTAATGAAATCCGTTTTTTTTTTTTTAGAACCGATAAGGACTGGTTACCACACTCTAAAAAGCAGAACAAACTTTTTTTTAACAAACCTGATCAGTTCAAACCGAACCGATCCGACATTTACAAGTTCCACACAGAAGTAAACAATAATAAACCTATCTAGTACTCATGGTACCACAGACAGAGACTGAACCGACAGATTAGATGGAATAAATTTGGTTAAAACCGAGGGGGAAAAAAATGACACTTTAACCGACTAAATTGAACCGAGCAAAGGAGAAATCTCTGGAGCGACTGTTCAGTGAGGCGGAGTAAAGAATCTGGAGGTTTGGGTTCAAACAGACAGAGTCTCAACCGAGCTCGAGCTCAGCGTGCCATGCATGGAAAGTTAACTCTTTCCTCTCTGGGGCAGTTCAAAGGTTGAATATCACTGCAATAGTCAGAATACAGCAAGACTTCATGTTTGAAACAATATTACACACAAATGACCGTCACTTAATACAGGTCCCAAGGAGAGAACTTTTGCTAGTGGCTATGCAAGGTTTGAACTTCTGGGGGGGGGGGGTACCCAGTAATTCCACACAGGAAGCTGTAGCAAGAATGTCCAAACCAGGTTGGGGTTCTAGAGTTTGGCTTTATTCCAAAGTTGGTACATTAAAGCAAAGGAAGACCCCCATGGGTTTACACTTTGTGGTGCAAGGCAATGCAGAACAAAAAAGTCTGTAGCAGACAAACTCTACACATCCCATATTGCAAAGGACCTTGACCTCTCTTCAGTGGCAATGGCCTCAGCTGAAACGTACATTTCTTCTAGTGTCACTGACCACAACGGAGCACACAATTCCCATATGGCAAAAGATTTAAACATTTAATGTGGCAACTGGCCACGACAGAGTACACCCCAAAAGAAAACACAGGTACACTCCTCCTGGGATACCCAAAGTCAGATTACTCACAGTTGTACACAGAAAGGCAGCTTCAATGTCCTTTTCAACTCACTGGGGATGAGAAGAAAATCAGGAACTCCTGCTAGATGGTTTCCACCACATCTACTGGCAGGCAGATAGTTCTTAGCACTAGGATGAGAAAATAGGCTCTCATCAGAGCCCACACTGCAGCTCTTCACTCCTCCAGCTGCTCACACTGAACTCCAACAACTAGTTGAAAATTCTAAAGCTCCCCACTAACAGCTAGCTACCATGGCTTATGCTCAGGGCCCCTAGTGCTCTGCGGCAGAATTTTCTGATTTCTTCGGCAGCAACATTTTCTGATTTCTTTGGCATGATTTATTCATTTCTGTTGCAGAATTCAGTCCTACCATTGGCTAAGATATAATTTGATGTCAAATGATATCACCTGCCAAGCATAGAGGGGCTTCAGGATAAACAAGATGTATAAGGGAGCCTGGCACTATGGAAAAACTGTATTTGAATAAAAATTCACCAAAAACAGTGAATTCTGATGCGCTGTAGGAATTCTGTGGCATGATGCAAATTCTGAAGAAGATTCCGAAACCGCAGAATCGCAGAATTTCAGGGGCCTTGTTTATGCTGCTGTGAGAGTTCTAAATGACATCACCTCTCTTCTCTCAGCCGAGACCAAGTAAACAGAGTAGGTGAAAAAACATTTAACTAGTTATTCACCAGCTGCCTTCCCTACCTAGCACTGACACTGATGGGATTCTAGTAACCCCAGGGAACTGAGTGGTTACATTCTTATGTTTAATCTGCATGGAAATGTAGTACTATTTTCATAAAAATGTAAAGATCTGGCAATGATTTCATCGGACAACTGCATGCTGGCTGGTGTGCCAACACTAAAATGGTTGATTTCAGAATTGTTTATATTCTGTAAATCTTTGTAAGACAAGAATCTAACAAGGAAAATGGCTTAGGAACCTTGTGGATACAAATCCATAATCTGGTTATAAATGTTAGTTTTAAATGATCTTTTAGCCTCAGGAGGCTCAACAGCATTCCTTTAAATTATGCACACTTGGATTGCAAATAAATGCATATTAGTAACAAAAATGACTGTAAGCGGCCTGGGGCACTGAAGGCTGTGTCATCCACCTTACCGCTTGCCATGCCGGTGACCTGGGATCAGGAACAAACTCAGAGTGCTGGGGGTTGACTGGGGAAGGGAGGATTGAGTGTCCCGAGGACTGCTCTCCTCTCCTGGGGAGGATGGATTATAAATCTGCAGCAACTAGCGGCTCCCAGTGGAGACAGGGAATGCTGCAGCCAGGGGACACTCTGGGGGGGTTGGTGTCAGCGGACATCCTGCGGTGGAGTGCGGGAGCATACCCATCACGCGCCGGACATCATTGCACATCTGCACCTCTAGGGGAGTAAAGAATAAACCCAACACCCAGGAGGACGATGACAACGGGCCATGCAGTTGGACCCATGTCCAATACCAGACCCTACCCAATTAGGACCCCTGAAATTTCCTCCTCCTGCTCCTCATTCTGCATGCTGTCTAGAATACATGGAGCACCAAGGTAAAGTGCTGGTGGCCCCACCTTGGGGGGTAGAAGCCAGGAGGTTGGCAGGGTTGGAGTGCAGGAAGGGGCTCCAGAGGAGAGGCCTGATCTGGGAGGATCTCACACTCAACTGGAGAAAGCCCAGCTGTTGAATGGCCACATCCAAGGGAGCTCCTATGGGGCCAATGACCGGAGGGAAAAAAACTAAAAAAAAGACTGTAAATAGCTTCTTTAAAGCTAAAGGTTACTCTGATGCTCTAGGACCTTATTTTTCATTGCCATGAGAATTCCGAGTTGTTACTTCAGACACTGCCCAACTCTTAAATCATTGGTGGCTATAACTGTTCAGTAATTGTATTCTGCAGTAATTGATCGAGTCATGGTAACCTTTTTTATTCTCTTATGCCCCCTTCTAACCGCGGTGCTTCCTTACCTTCGGGAGGCTCCCATGGCCTTGTACATCCCTGCTTGTCTGTCCAGTTGCTTTTGCAGTCTATCCCCCATGAAGCCTTGGTTTAACCCCCAGGCAGGTATGAGGTGGGGCCCCTCTTTCATCTGCCCCAAGCATTTGTGATTTCATTGGGAGTCTGTCACCGGTACTGGCAGGGGCTGTGGGATCGGGTCCTGAAGCTCCATCTACAGGGAACACCGTGAGGTTTATCCTGCTTTCTCTGGGCCCTCCCACAGGATGTCGGCATGCTTGGGGAGCCATGGGGCAATGCACATCCTGACATGTGAGCGCTCTGGCTACCGGCTGACATCCCTCATCCCTTCTACTTGCTGTCCCACACTGCACCTCCACCTGTGGTCATCCAGGTGGCAGTAGAGTGGTGGGGACATGCAACCCACACACCCCAGAGGAGGAGAGCAGCCTTGGGTGCTCAATCCTCCTCTTCCTCCCGTGCAGCCCTCCAGCTGCCCGAGTCCGTTCCCGAACCAGGGTCACTGGAGCCGCAAGTGGTACCCCTACCACTGCCAGCGGGCTGGCCCATGGTAACTTTTTTAATTAAATGAAAACATGTCTATGGTCTTTTATAGGTATCACACTGTGGGACTTGGAGACACTACAAAAATACAGGGATGTACAATCTAAGCATAACAGAGTTCCAAATTATCACCTCAGACTCTAAGGAGAACAAAACCTCCACTCTGAACCTGGGGAGGCAGCCCTGAAGGCAAGTTTCTTTGGTGGGCTATTGAAAGTTGGCAGCTCTACAAAGTATCTTAAAGACAAGAAGACATCCAAAAAGCAGGCCCGCATGACACTGCAGTTCCATGCAACAACAAGGTCTGAGCAACTGACAATGAGCCACTTAGGGAACGGGAATGCCCAGCACCCAGATGTGTTTGATGAAGGTACAGCCACCCACGTGGTCACTGCAGTGCTGTATGGGGCCCAGGCAGTTTTTGTATTTGATTGCAATGTCTCCACAAAGGAAGAACAAGCAAATATTCAAGGACGTTTTCAAGTAATGATCAAAAAGATACCAAAAGTTGTGACTGGAAGTGATGGCACCCTTAAAATGACATCTCAGGAAAAAGCATGTGTAGAACACATTTTTTATGTACTTTTCATGGAGATTTTGTACTTGAAAATAACCCTGTTACTTATCAGGATGCTCTTAAAATGTATGCAGACCTTCCTAAACTGCTAGGAGAAAATGGGGAACATGCTATACCAGTGGGAGTCTGGTTATATCCCTTACAGAAGTTGGATAGAAGGGCAGCTCAGCTTGTTAGGCAGATAAGTATTGGGTCATTTATGCAGACACAAACAGTTTTAGAAGAGCTGCATGACCTGGAAATGTGGTGCAATGACTTGATGGTGCAAGAAATTTCTGAGATTTTCCCTGTGATAAAGAAGAAACTTCAGAAGTTCAAAGAACTCTGTCATGAGTACAGGATGACTGTCCAGAAGACACTGGCAACACTACTGCCATCCATTCGTGGTGGTGGAGAAGAAGCTTTGCTCTCAGATTTCTTGAGAAGCCAGCTACAGTCTCCACTCACCATCTCTTTGCTTAACAGTTGGCTGAATAATAAGGAAACAGAAATTAATGTCATTATGAGTTATATCACAATGTTGGGACAGATAGAATGTAACAACATTTTACATTCAAAAGGAGAATTTGAATGAGAGGTAATGGATCCAAATGTGAACTATGTGGTTTGCCTCATTTCCACATCCCTGCAACAGGAAGAGCAGTGTTCGTTAATTCTCAAGAATTACCTCAGGAGGGATTCTATGTTGGATGCTAAGGAAGCAAAAAGACATGATATCCAAGAATATGCACAGCAGGATGAGGTTCTATGGTTTCACCCAGTGTCAGTATGCCAGATTAGAGAGCTTGTAAAATGGTTCATGGACTTTGCTGGGGCTAACAAAGCAGAAGAAAATATCAAGTTTGTAGTGGTATCCCTTGATGACAAACAGTACACTGGTGCGACCGTATACTTGTATGAGGAAGGATTCCTGATAGATAAATGTTTTGAGCCTGTGTCACAGCCCGGTGTGCCCCTTGTTATCAGCACAACCCCTGACAGTGTGACATTAGAGGTGCAACCTCCAAAGTATGGAGCTACCAGTGTGTTAAAATAGTTTATTATGGTGCCACAGAAACAAGGCTCTTGCACAAGATTTAACAGTATCTGGTTTACATGTAAACACTCAGTACCAGTTCAGATGCCAAGCAGTATGCAACATAGGAGTAAGCAAGATCAGTGACCTAAGTAGCATTATATGTACTGATCAACAAGCCCTCCAGGCAAACCTTCAATATTTCAGACTTGGCCATCTGCTTTAACCATAACACGGGAGAAACCTTTGATAGTGGGAGTTGGAACCAGTATCCAACATTACAAAATTGAATATAGAGATAACTGTGGATCTCCTGATGGAGGTACTCTTAGTGGCATATGGACTGACGAGAGAACAGAAGGTGAAGATTGCAGGCACATCATTGAAGACCTGAAAGCTAACACAATATATATTATTAGACTATCTGCCAGCTGTGGAGAGTCAGGCATTAGTGCACCAAGTGAAGAACTGATGGCAGCAACACTAACAGAAAGCTAGGACAAACAACTTGCTTAAAACGTTCTGAAAAATAACAAACAGGTAAACTGGAGAAATCCTTCAATTTACATTGTCTTGCTCAGAGAAATGGCCCTCGACAAGGACAGGTGATATAAGAAATACACCTTTGGGGAAAGTAGCAACATGAGCAATAAGACCATTGTGGTTTTTGGGGCCATGGGATCAGGAAAATGTACCCTCATTAATGAAATGATCAACTACATCATTGGAGTGGAATGGGAAGATGACTTTTGATTTAGATTAATAGATAAGGGCACCACAAATGACCAGGCAGGCAGCTGGTCATCAGCAATTGGTGTATATGAGATACATTATCAAGATGGGCTCAGAATTCCTTACTCCCTCACAATTATATACACCCCAGGATTTGGGGGTAATAAAGGGATAACACAGATCACTGAAAGTATCCCAAGAGTTTTTCTCCATTCCTCACTGCATTAACCATATAGATGCCATATGTTTTGTAACCCAGGCCTCACTGCCTCACTTGTCTCCTGCACAGACACGTCATTAAATCCATCATTTCCATCATGGGAAAAGACCTCACAGAAAATATTCTAATGCTTATCACATTTGCAGATGGACAAACCTTGTCTGTTATTGAAGCCATCAGTGATTCTGGGATAGCTTGTCTAAAAGACGAAAAAGGAGTTCCTATCTACTTCAACAATTCAGCCTTATTTGCTGACAATTCAGTGCATGTTGACAGTAACAATGATTATCTTGGCAAAATGTTCTGGAAGATGGGAACAAACTGCATGCATATGTTTTTCACTGAACGGGTGAAGCTGGAAACATTCAGGGAGCATTTAATTCAGGGAAGTGATAGTGAAAGAAAGCACCTCAAGGCTCTCATAGAAGTCTGGCAGCCACACGTCCAGGAGGGATTAGTCAGATTGGAGGAAATAAGGAATACAAGGAAGGCCCTGGAGTGGCATAAGTGTGCTCTAGTTGCAAATATGGACTTTGTGTGTGAAGTGGAAATATCACTGCCTGTTCAGTGTGATATTAGTTACACAGGCAATCATGTGACCAACTGTCAAAAGTGCTTTTACACCTACCACTACCTGTGTCCAAATCCTAATGATAATGGAAAACAGAAATGCACCATCGTGGATAAAAGTGGCTACTGCAATGTTGGTCCAGGCAACTGCTATTGGAATGTTCACTTTAACCAAAAGTACAAATGGGAATATGAAAGAAGAAAAGGAAAATGGACATCTCACATGCTATGAGTAAAGTATGGAAAACCACATGGTGGGAAACTTTTATACTAGGAAATCATTCAAAAGCTTGCAGATAAGCATGTTGAAATCGAAGGCAAAGTGAGTCTCACTGAGAAATCCGCAGAGTGTATTAGGCATCTGGAAGAAATTAGAAAGAAGACAATATGAGTGTCCAATCAAGTGAAAAATAACTTACACGGTGACACTGATGAACAAAAAAAAAAACCAGGATTCATAGACTGTACCCAATCATTAAATTCATTAAAAGAAAAAGATGTGTGGGTACCTAGACTTGCTAAAAAAAGAACTGCCATCAAAGGAACTGAACTGTCTAAAGCACAAATGAATGAAAAAGTGGAAGGCAAATGAAGGCTGCCATTTGAATATTTTTTTGAATTAACTCTTTAGCGAATACATTACTTTCACTGGCTATCACAAACATTAATATTTTTACATATTTGTAAAACAAAGCTGTACAGTTAAAGCTGTTAACAAAACATAAAACGGTCAGAAAATCCCTGGTTAGAGTTCTTACATTGGTAATCCTCTCTGTACCTGGTTTGTCAAATTCTGTGGGTAGAGTTGCTGTAAGACATTGTATGTTAACCAATTATCTAGGAAGCTCAGTTGCTTTACTTATAAAGAACAGGTGAAATTAAGGTTACTGTCTCACCAACCCTAACTTTTGATTTCTTTAGTTTTGTATGTCGTCCACAAACCTAACATTATCTTTATGTAGAGTGCATAATACATTTTAATATATTATTAAAAAGGACTCCCTTTGCACACACACATACCTACACGGATTGGTCTGAGCCTGGAATTCAGTTCCGTGTACTGATATATAGTGTATGGTGGAATGTCGTTGTCCACCGAAATCCATCGCTGTCGAAATGTTGTTCTCCTACACTAGTGACGTTCGCAGTGCAGCAGAACAATTTTGTTCACTGCATCGTCACACACACACACACACACACACACACACACACACTGACACACACACCACTGAAAGATTGAGACCTCCTCCATAGAGACAGGACACAGCTGAAAAGTAGCAATGTCGGCGGCAGTGCTATCAAAGCCACTATCGGAATGGGATAGATTCATCCTCGAACAAGAAAAAAAAAAGAAAAAAAAAAATGAGAAATGACATGCGCAGTTACATAGTTTCCTGAGAGACAATAACGAGCACAGGGCAATACATGATATTCCCACTACAGAGTTAGACCCACTGTTAGCCAATTTTATCTATAAAATAAAGTTAGATGGCAGTGAATAAACAGTTAAAATGTCAAGCGTGAAAACGTTAAAAATGTAAAGTTCTTTTTTCCTTCTAACATACTAACATACTAAAATGCCAGCAGAATAGGCCTAATGGTCTTTAGAGTCTGCTCGATTGGTCAGCTCCCACCCTGGGTGCTGACCTTGCTGCCCCCCTCGCCTTCTCTGGCTTCTCCCTTCCCAGTTCTGGATATTCTTGCTGCATTGGATTTTGCTTCCAGAACCCTTCCCCTGTACCTGTCCCAGCCCCTCTTGAACCCCTCCACCTTCTTCTGCCTCCATCAGCCCCTAGACAGTGCATTCCATGGCTCCACCACCCTCTCAGTGAAGTAGCACCTTCTCCTCCTTTCTCCTTGAATCTTCCCCTCCAGCTTCACCCATGCCCTCTAGTGGCCCCCTCCTCCTTCCTTTGAAGCACCCTGACTGTTCCTCCATTATTTACCCTTTTCATGTACTTGAAGACCTCTATCATGTCCCCTGGTCCTTCTCTCTTCCAATGTGTACATATTTAGCTCTTGAGCCTCTCCTCATAGGTCCTGTCCCCAAGCCCCAAATCATTTTGGTTGCCCTCCTCTGGACCCTCCAGGAGTTTAATGTCCCTCTAAGTGTGGCCTCCAAAACTGCATGCAATACTCAAGTGTGGCCTCACCAAGCAGTTGTACAGAGGAGTAACACTTCCTCCTCTGGAGGTGATCCCCTAGCGATGCATCCCAGCATCCTGTTGGCTGGCTGCTGCCCTCCTGCAAGTCTCCGGGTTGTTCATCTGTGACATCCACCACCACCCCAGGTCCCTCTCAGCCATCGAGACTTGTAGCATTTCTCCCCCCAGGGGTGTACACTTGGCCTGGGTTTTGGCCCCAGGTGGAGTACCTTGTATTTCCCTGCATTGAACCTCAGCTTCCACTTTCTAGACCATCTTTCCAGAGCCTCCAGGTCCCCCTGTAGGGCCACTCTCCCCTCCTCCCCATCCACCACCACTCCCAGTTTTGAGTCATCCGAAAAGAGACTCCTCTCACTCCTGATTCCTGTCCTTATGTCAGACATAGGTGTTGAACAGGAGGGGCCCAAGGACTGATCCCTGTGGGACCCCACTAATGACCCTCTTTGGGGATGAGACTATCCCACCAACTATGACCCTCTGGGTCTGGTCCTGGAGCCAATTGCCTATCCATCTGATCATCTGGTTCCCCACCCCCATTTCTCCCAGCTTATCCAACAGGCGCACATGAGGAACAGTCAAATGCCTTGCTGAAGTCTAGAAAGAGGACGTCCACTGGTCTACCCAGGTCCAAGGCACTCGTCACCCAGTCATAGAACTCCACAAGGTTTGTCTGACATGATTTCTCCGGGACAGATCCATGCTGTCTATTGTCCAGGCACCCTGACTTTTCCAGGTCCCCCCAGCCTCTCCTTGACAATGCCCTCCATCACCTTGCCCACCACCAATGTCAGGCTGACAGGCCTGTAGTTCCCTGCCAGCTCCCTTGATCTCCCCTTGTGGATAGACACTATATGCGACACCTTCCAGTCCTGGGTCACCCCCCCCCCCATCCTCAGATGGTGAAAAGCTCCGTCAGGGGTTTCACCAGGACATCCAAAGTTCCTTCAGCACTCTGGGATGTAATTTATCCGCCCCAGTGCTTTCTCTGTCTTAAAGAGCGGAGGGCTCCTCACTCTCTCTGCTGTGATTTCACTTCCTGTACCTCTTCTCCTGCTTAGCCCTCCCCACCCCTGCCAGTGATGCCTCACCCTCTCCCCAGACCCGCCGATTGGTAAGGGTCCCCCCTCCTCAGTATCTCTGTCTCCTCCCATGTATGATGCAGTGCCCCCATTTTCCTTGGTGAAAACTGAGGTTAAGTACTCATTTAGTACCTCAGCCTGCTCCCCCGGGTCTTGTGCCCATCTATCCCCGATTTAATCCTGCTAATCTGCCCCTTCACCCTTTGTTTTTCCCCAATGTATCTAAAGAACCCCTTGTTCCCTCTCCTAATTTCCCTGGCCAGGTTCTGCTCCTTCCTTGCCTTAGCCGCCCTCAACACTCTAGTGGCCCTTCTAGCCATCAGCTCATACTCCCTTTGATCCCTTTCACTCCTTGAGCACTTGAATTGCCTATAGGCTGCCTTCTTTCTCCGCACCACCTTCTGGACCTCCCTGGTCCACCAGCAGGGTTTTCGGACCCTATCGCATTTTCGTCTTACTCTTGTACAAGTGCTGGTAGCATCTTGCACCCCTCTCCTGATGATTTCCCACCTACTATCAGCGTCCATCTCTGACCCAATCACATCCAAATGCTCCTTAAGGATCCTTCCCAATTCCTTAAAATCTGTTCCCCTGAAGTCCGTTACCTCCATCTTTGTGCAGCCTTCTAGCCCTCCTAGGTCCAGGCAGAACCAGACCGTGGCATGGTCACTCCCCACCAACGGGTCCCCTTACCTCCAGGCCCTTAATCTGGTCACTGTCTGCCAGGACCACATCCAGTACCCGCACCTCCCTGGTCGGTTCCCCCACCTGCTGAGTTAGGAATGCATCTTGAAAGACATCCAACAACCTCTGTTCCCTGTTCACAGAAGATGTCATAGTCTCCCAGTCTGTTCCTGGCATATTTAAGTCCCCCAACGCCACCACCGTTCCTCTGCCCAGTCTGCAGTGTCTCCCAACATCTGCCACCAGACTCTCCTCCAGCTCCTCTGCCAGGGCAGGGGGTCTATGCACCACTCCTATTTTTACTCTCTGTAAAACGTTTTGAAGCAGAAACATGTTGTAGTGATTTTCTTTTTCCCCAAAAAATGATGTTCCGCCATGCACTATAAAGAAAAGTGCATGGGAAACAGTTGACAACAGGGCTAATCTTTCACTTCGTTGGCACTATGATGACGGATTACCTCTCGAGCTGCACTCTTGAGGTAATTCATCATAGTGCCAACTCGGTGAAAGAATAGCCCTGTTGTCAACTGTTCCACATGCACTATCCTATATATAATCAACCAAGTGGCATCCATCTCCGTTTTCTAGACCCATTTCAAACACCACTTGGTGCCACGTGGCACCCCCCCCCCACACACACACAAGACATTCCTTGGTGTCCAGAGGCACCACTCTATCCATCCATACCATTATAAACATACACTGGTATCTGGTGGTATCTTCACCCTCTTCCCATGTTGTTGCAAATAGTCCCTAGTTTTCAGTACCATCACTGCCTTCTCTGTGTCCCATTCCAAACATTCCCTAGCACCACTGTCTCCCAAAATTGTGGGTCAGACATCAGAATGGAGTGGCCCACAGACATTTAAGCCATGTTTGGGGATGGTGGAATCAGGCTGCAGGGGTTCATTACATTTACAGTGTCTCCTGGCAACATGTTATGAGTCAGAAATATTTTGTGATGGCCTCGGTGGGTGGGGAGGGAGTGATGGGTGGGAGATAGTTGGGCTGAATCAAGGGTGGTCACATGACTAGCTCTGGTGACCTGGGGGTGGGAATAGAGTTTCTTAAAGATTTGTATTTTTCATTTTTAGTATATGAATTATAAATAATGAATGATGCACAGCTGGGTATGTGGGTGCCAAGTATGAATACTCACTGTATTAAAAAGAAATCACCAGGCCAGCTCCATGGCACCAAGCAAAGGGGTTCGTGCAGCAATCTGGCAACCCAGTTTCATGTCTCGAGCCTGGGTACCAAAATCAGAGATAGGCAGGGAAGGATTGAGTGCCCATTGGATGCTTCCCTCCTGGGGTTTGGGGAGAGGCCCGGCACCTGGTGGCAGATTGGAGGCAAGCTTGGAGGATGTGAAGCCTTGACATGTTCCCCACACATCTCCACCTCAGGTCACTGTATCCACCCAGGCCCAATCAAGGTAGAGTGGATGGGCAGAAAACTGGATAACGCCCCATGGCCAACCGGATAATAGCCACCAATCCCTGGCACCATGATAGCCTGGGTTAGCCCCGTAATGACTCCCACCAGCCCCTGAGCCAAGCAGTTATGCCTTCGGGTCACCCAGGGGAACAACCAGCAGATACAGGGGGCAGTGGATGGTGACTGGAGGAGGTGGTGGCTGAGGGTCCTAGGTGGACCAAAGGAGCGACTCGCCAGGGGGGCAAGGTAAGTGCAATAAATAAATATCACAAAAAATGCACTGGCTGGCCCACTGGCATGGAGGGTTGAGACACTGGACACCATACCTCATGCAATACTGACAACCTGGGTTCGGGAACAAGCCTGGGGTCATCGGGGGTCAGCCGTGAGGGAAGGATTCAGCATCCCAATGAATGCTGTCCTCTTCCATGGGGGGGGCATTACGGACTGCAGTTGAGCCTACAGCACAACTGCTGATGGAAGCATGGCTTTCTTGAGTCAGAGTGGGTAAGGTACTACTGAGAGCTTGACTACGACATGTGTCTGCACATTTTCAGTCTTGACGTATGTCCTCGCATTGGCGCCCTCAGTGGTAGGGGCATACAAAAAGGGGGGATAAAAAACTTTAGGCATTCAGTACTATGATGCCAGGATTCTAGTATTCTGGGACCTAATAGAGGAATCGGGGAGGCAATAGGTACACCTGGGGGGGGGGGCAAAGCACAGGACAAGTGAAGAAAATGGCACTCTCACACCTCAATGTAATGCCTTCCAACATCATTGATATTTCACACAAATGTCAGGGTAAAGGTTTGGGGCTGCACAGGTTCCCACAGAAACTCTTTTTGGAACCAGATGTTGTACGTAACCTTTTGTTGCCATACAAGTCCCTTTAGGCACCCAATAAATAGTCCTGCATATCTTTAAATGTATCTATTCACACTTCCCTTATATTGATCTTGCCTTAGATTTTTTTCATAAATGGCTGCTTCCAATTCAAGAGGTATTTTCCCCAAAAAGAGCAGTTAAAGTTTGTGGTGTTCCTAATTTATGGTTCTCACATGATGTAAAGTATTGGATAAAGCAAAGGAAATTGGTTTGGGATGAATACAAATCTTGTCCCACAGTTAGCTCCTTGTCCAATTATTGCCGTCTTAGAAATCAAGTTACTTACTTGATTAGAGCTGCTAAATCAGAATTCTTCAGGAAACAATTCGATTCAAATTGGTCTGATTCGCAACATTTTTGGAACAATGTGCATTCCCGCACTAAGTGTAGTGAAAAGGGTTTAATAATTGGAAAGGCTTTTGCCTGGAGTTCAGTGGCCAAGCAGCCAGCCACTTCCTGAGCTATATAAGCAGTTCCTCTCGGCCTCATTATGAAGCATTTTTTTCAACCGAAGGCTCTGTCCATCTGTCCTCTGAAATGATTGGGGCCTGCACCCCCCCCCCCAGCTGCTCCTGCTTGTCTGCTGGCTTCTGTATTTCTTTCCTGCTTCTGGTTTGTATTTTGCCTTTGGCTGTGTGTGCTTCTTCTGCATTTGTTCCCTGTTTTGTGTGTCTTTGTTTTTTTTTTTGGGGGGGGGGGCTTTGTTTCTAAGCTCCTGGCATACTGCTGCTCCAGAGCTCATACTACTTGCTTTCAGATACTCACAACTTGTATTGCTTTCAGTTACAACACTCCAACGCCTTGCATGCAATTGAAAACATTATCTGTGTGTTCAGCTCAGCCATAGCTGTTTTCCATGTCGCATACTTTATTGCTTTCACCTGATTCTGGCTCACACTGAACCCTGGCTATACAGCTGAATCATGCTCAACTCATTCTACATGCCTCATTTCTGCAGTTCATTGCACAGCCTGTGATTGCTGCTTTCAGAATATTGTGCCTCCTTTGTTTTATGTTTATTGCAGTTTGCAACTTGGTGTACTCAATACAGATGCTGCTTCTAGGTTTGTACACCTGCTTCAAGCTCTGTACCTTGCTATGCAGTTCAATCCTGTTATTCCCTTTGTACACTGCTGTTCTACTTTAGCTAAAACTCCTGCTGAAGCTATTAAATTAGCTTTAATTTCTGCATGTGGTTCTCGACCCTTCCATTGCTTCCTTGTTTGTCCTATGGCGGGGGCTGTGAGGTGTTTGGGAGGTCATGGCCATTGTGGCTAATTATTTCTGTTCAAAATCCTGTCTTCACCACCAAAAATCCTCAGTTTGTCACTTAATTTGGCTTTGGAAATGCCTGGCTGGCTTGCCCCACTATTAAGTGCTGTTTTATTGCCTATGTTATGCAGACCTCCATACAGGTCCACTTATTACTGCTGTTTACTGACCTATGTGTAGGTCCACACTTGCTTACACAATCGTTGCTCCTTGCTTATGCAAACCATTGCTTCATGCCTTCTGCAATCCCCTCAGCTTCAGCCTCTGGGATTCTGCTGCACTTAATTCTGCATTCGTCCTTACATGGTCTCAGCACTCAATGCTCATTGTGATCTCAGCATACCGTGCTCATTCAGCCCACCAGCTTTTCAGCTCTCAATTTCTGGGGCATGCCAGCCATTCTATCCTGGTGCAGGGTTCCTGCAGCTGACTGTGTCGCTCTACATTTAGTCCGCATCTCGAGCGTGTCCAACTTGGGGGGGATCCTTCTTACCTGGTCCATAGCTGGGAATGTCCTCACCCCAGGCTTGGTTTAGCTTCCTGCTATGTGACAGCAGCTTCTGGTGCAGAATTTAAGACTAGCAGTGAAGGGTGGAAAAAGGTTACCACCTTTGGCTCTAGTGTTCCACTATAACGGTTAGCCATTGTCTTTAGTGGCTTCCCTAGCAAGGCATCTTCACTGCATTCTCCCTACAACTGCCTCTGGTTCACCTGGTTTGATTTAGGGTAGATAGGCCAGGTGAGTGCCTCAGCAGTTGTTGCTCTCCTCCTGTGCCTTGGTTGCATGTATTGTTGCAGAGTTTTCTTGCAGCCTTCCACTGCGTTCCCGCTAGAAGGTTTGAGTGAGCCTTCCTCCAAATTGGAATATTTTCCACCTTCCTTCAATTGGGTTTTCCAAATTATAGCTGCAGAGCCATCACTAAATAAACTATCCCAAGCCTGGAGGAAAGGCCACCAAGGCCTTGGATCCCCAGAGATTTTCTCCTCATATGTTTTTTTTTCTCCTTTGTTGCCTCGGGTCATAACTCTTAATTAGCATAGTAGTGTCCCCTAGTTTCTTTAGGTAGATTCTGCTGTTGGATGGAGGTGGAGGATGTCCTGCCGTTCCCTCTCTCCTTAGGGGATCCTCTAATCAACGCAAACCATTAGTATCATGCTACACAACCTGGGCATTTCATTACGTTATCAAACTTTCTATGCTTCTCTACTACTATGTCACAGTTACTGCTACTCCATCACAGTTACTGCTTGCTCATATGCTTTGTGTTCCCTCCTTCTTTGGGGTATGATTGTACTACATTTCTTTTGGGGATTCCTAAGGTACCTTTAGCCATGGGAATTGTCCCATGGCACCTCTAGGGGTGGAACCCTCTCTGAAGGTTCCTTGCACTTCGTACCCCTACAGGATGATAATTCCTCTGCAATGGACAGTACGAATGGCCAAAACCAAACTAACACACTTGCACAAGCATAGCACTATACTGACTGTGTAGGACAATGAATTGGAAAGGTTTTTGCCTGGAGTTCAGTGGCCAAGCAACTAGCCACTCCCACTTCCTGAGCTATATAAGCAGCTCCTCTCAGCCTCATTGTGAAGCATTTTTTTCTTTGTCTCACCATCCTCCCCACCTCCTACAGTGGCAGCTCTTCTCTCCTTATGGGGGATTTCTAAGGTACCTTTAGCCACAGGAATCGTCCCATGGTACCTATAGGGGTGAAAGTTCGTGGAACTCTCTCTGAATGTTCCTTGCCTTTCGTACCTCTACAGGGTGGTAATTCCTCTGGAATAGAGTGTGAACAGCCAAAACCAAACTAACACAGCTGCACAAGCATAACACTATACTGGCTGCGTAGGTCAGTGAACAATGTTATTTGAATGTGACAAGGAGTTCAGTGATACTTCTGATATTGCTAATGTTTTGAATTTTAAATTAATGATTTATCCAAGTTTGATTCTGTTTGAGTGCTGCTTGGTCTTCTATGATATCTAAGAATTCTGCTTCTTTGGATCTTCCTGAATGTTATTTCAAACAGGTGACTGAATTTGAAGCGGCTAATTTAATTTTTTTACTTTTGGCCAAACAGTGATTGAGGGGTAGGCTTGGATGGCTCTGAGAGCATAGGATACTATAACAAGTGAATATTCATTATTTTTGGTAATTTTTAAAAAAATATTTAGGTAAGGCCTGAGGTGACTCCAAGTGCATACTTATAAAGTGATATTATAAGCCTTTTTTCTGACAGTGGTAGCAGGGTGAAATGTGCTGCCAGAGGAAGTTGTATCATTATGGACAGTGGGGAGCTTCAAGTAGGGGTGGGACACTTTCAAAAAGAGGGTTCAAACCATGAGGGGGAAGGGGGTGGGTGTGAAGGAAAAAATGGGTAGGGGTACAACTGCTGTCTAATGGGATGAAGTGCTGCACACCTGAGCAGAGTAGATAGACCAGATAGGCCTGTTCGAAATGCAGGGGTCAGCCTAGGGAGAGCCAGAGCTCAGTGCTGCTGAAGATATCCAGAGACAAGAAAGTAATGCAAGGACTTTCTCATTCTTCCAGTCTTGCCAAATCCTCTTGGAGTACTTTACCTTCCCCATCCACCTCCACACAGATCTTGGTGTCATCTGTGAAGAGACTGATCTTACTCTTAATCCCTACTGCGATGTTGGCCATGAAAATGATAAACAGAACTGGTCCCAGCACTGATTCCTGTGGGACACAACTAGTTACTACCCTGGGTTCTGATGCCCCCCCCCCATTACCTTCTGCTGTCTATCTTGCAGCTATTTTTTTACCCATCTGAAAAGTTTCCTCCCTGCTCCAAGACTGCTCAACTTGCTGGTCAACCTACCATGTGGCACTGAATCAAAGGCCTTGCTGAAATCTAGGTAGAGGATGTCCACCACATGACTCCTGTCCAGTGCCCATTTCACCCAGTTGAAAAAGTCAACCAAGTTCAGCTGGCAGGATTTCCGAGATAAACCCGTGCTGCCTGCCATCCTGGAGATCATTATCCTCAAGACATTTTACCAGCCTTTCCTTGAGAATAGTCACCATTAGTTTTCCCACAATTGTGGTAAGACTCACTGGTTTGTAGTTCCCTGGTTCGTCCTTGGGCCCACTTTTATGGAGAGGTACCGCATGTGCCACCCTCCAATCCCTGGTAATGCACCCTGTTTCCAGAGAGGTATTGAACAGGTCCACCAATGGCCCTGCCAGGACTTCTGCCAACTCTCTCAGCAATCTGGGATGAACTCCACCCTTTCCACCATGATTTTCCCATCCGTGGTTTCCTCCCACCCCACCCTTCTGTCAGGTACTGACCCATTTCTGTCTCTGGTGAATACCGAACAGAAGTACTCTTTGAGTACTTCTGCCTTCTCAGACCCCTTTTCTACCCCACCACCACCTTTCTTGATCCTAACAATTTGATTCTTGCTCTTCTTCTTCTATATATATATATATCTGAAGAAATCCTTTTCTCCTTCTTTGATCCCCTGTGCTAGCCTCAATTCTCTAGCTGCATTGGCTGCCCTTACTGTTCTGCTCACTTATGTGGATTTCCTCACATATTCTTCTCTGTCTTCTGCTCTGTTGGATCTCTTGTAGGTTCTAAATGCAGTCCTCTTATCCCTCACTTTCTTCATCACCTCCCTACTCCTCCAGCTTGGCTTCGTGGTCCTGGAGTTCTTGCTCTGCATCTTGACACAAGTGCTAGTGGCTTCAATCAGTCCTAGCTTGATTACTTCACATTTTTGTTTGGTGTCCATTTCTAAGAGGATGCTAGCTATGTGCCTTTCCAGTATGCTACCCATCCTGCCAAAGTCTGCCCTTTTGAAGCCCAAGATCTTAGTTTTAGTAGTGACTACCTCCATACCCGGATTGATTGAGAGCCACACTGTGCGGTGGTCACTGCCTGCCAGTAGTTCCTACACCCCAATATCCCTGACTTGCTTCCCGTCCTCCAGCACCAGGTAGAATGTTCCTCTCCCTCATTGGCTCTGCTACCCTGGGGGTCAGGAAACCATCCTAGAAGGCTTCCAGGAGGATCTGCTCCATGGCGCATGAGGTAGCAGAGATACTGCAACCCACCCCTGGTAGATTAAAGTCCCCCACCACCACAGTGCTCCCTTTGCCAGTGATGCCCTGCCCTTATGTTTAAGGGATAGCTTTTGCAATTGAATTGAGCAGGTGTCACAATTTAACTATTTGGAGGTGCTGCTGGACCTTGGGTAATCTTTTTCTGAAGATGTAAAAATGGTCTAGTGGACAATGAATCAAAAAATTGGAATACTATACAAATTAAAACTTTTTTTTGTTGGAAGCACAGAAAACTACTGCCATTGAATTGCCTGTACTGCATTTTGATTTTGCTGCTAGTCTTTTCTTTGGTGGGAAGGGGATCAAATAATTCCAGAAACCTTTTTGTTGCATATAGAGTAATACTATTTGCCATTTTGTTTTGTTGATTCTCATGCACATTCACCATTGCTCTTTGTACTTGCAACTTAGTTGGCTTCCTCCCTTCTTACATAGTAAGTACTTTTATGGTTGTTCATTTTTATGTTGTCTCATGCACACAGCACAAGCAGTATGTTGTGACAGCTTGGTGAAGTAGCAGGCACTGGAGGTGCGGCCATGTTGTGGCCAGTGGCACCACTGCTTTTTTGGGCTGGTCTCTCTGTGGCAGCAACGAATGAGCACATTGTCTATTACATCAGTTCAGAAGCATGCCACCAACTTAAAAGAATTATGCCACTGCAATGAGGGAGTGCCCCATCATTGCAGGGTGTGCCGTGCCTGCTGAAACGTTTCAATAAACATGGCAGTGGCTGCTACCATCTGCCTCTCACAATCTCGAAAAAGCTGACATCGGGGATACCCAATCCCCCCTTTGACATACACCCTCCCCAGTTCATTTGCTGACAGGGGAGCTCAATCCCCATTGGCATAATGTTTTCCTTTTTTTTTTATTGCAGAGGAGGGTGCCCAGTCCCCCTCGGCATCATGCCCCCCCAAACATGGACATGCTTTCTTTGCTGACAGGGGGCCAAATCCCTGTCTGCTTCAGTTCTCTGTCCCAAAAAAACATAGGTGGCACCCTGGGAGCCCACCTCAGTGTGCCAAAATGTCCTTCTCACATCCTGCAAGAAAAACCTTCCCACAATGTTCGTTTTGATTTTTTACCCTGTAAAACAGAAAATGTTCCCTCGTGATCACAATGGCCTCCCCTCCCCCAACCTGCACCCACCCTCTGTGTACCCCTCCTCCCTGCACCACCCCTCACCCCATATGTACCTCTGGAGCCCGGCACAACAATCTTCGGTGGAGCAGGAACATGTCTGCACTCTTCAAAGCTGACCGTGAACCAAAGAAAATCACAGTAAACTGTATAATGGCATCAATGAGGGTGGGTTCAACTTAGGTGGATATCTCAGCCATTTTTGTGACTTTTGGCTCCAGATTTTCAGCATGGGGTTCTTGGGACCCTGCCTCATGAACTCGGATACTGTCATTTCATTATTCGGTCCCAAGGTAATTTAGCTGTCAGTGTGTGGAATCACCTTTTGGAGTAGATTAATGAAATGACAGTGTCATGTTCATGGTGGAGCTCAAAAACCCTAAGTTACAAATTTGGTGGAAAATTTCAAAAATGACTATTCACAGTATGAGTTAAAGTTTCCACGCACACTTGTAACTTCAAGAATTTTTAATACTTTCACTCCAGAATTTCAGCATTGCTATTTCTTCATACCTCCCTATGAATGGTACAGCTGTCATTTTTCACATCCTCCCCAAAATGTGTTTTTACACATCTGGCACAAAATGGCATGGTCACTGTGGGAAATCAATATTTAGGACATATTAACAAAAATCACAGTACCACTGTTCATGAGCAGAGGTCTCACAATGCCTATGTTGAAAATGTGATGAAAAAATTCCACAAAATGACTGTTACAAGTGTGTATTGAGCAGTTTCCAGGCATGCTTGTAACTCTGAGAATTTTTAATATTTTCACTCCAGATTTTCAACATTGCCATTTCTTCACACCTCCTTATAAATGGCATAGCTGTTACATTTCACATCCTGCCTGAAATGTGTTTTCACACATCTGGCACAGAATGGCACAGTTGCTGTGGGAAAGCAATGTTTGGGACATATTAACAAAATCACAGTGCCACTGTTCATGAGTGGAGGTCCCTAATGCTTTCATGAGGTGGGGTCACAAAAAGTGCTTGTTGAAAATTTGAAGTTCAAATACCAAGAAACGCCTGGGGCATTAGGGTTTCTAACCATAATCTCCCACCCTGTAGAGACTGACAGGCATCAGAGTTGTGACTTTGGATTGTCAGCTGCAATGCTCACACCATTCCACCCCCACCCCCACCCTACAGCCAGTGACAGGCATCAAGGTGTGCCTTGGACTCTTTGGCCCCAAAGTTCACCCCATTCTCCTATACTGCACCCATCTCAATATATTTCCTTATGGAATGGGATGAGCGTAAGGTCCGATGATCCCAAGGCACAACATGACACTAGTCGGAGTCTGCAGGGTAGGGTAGGGTGAGATGAAATGAAATGAGCATTATGGCTGACAACCCAAAGGGACACCTCAGTGCCTATCAGTCTCTGCAGGGTGGGGTGGGGTTGGCGTCAATTCCATACTTCACTGCCATTCCTATTATGCATCTCTCTAACTCCTGCACTACTAATGCCAATGCTAGCAAGCAAACATTTGGCATTGACAAATGCTTGTTTAAAAGTGTTTTCTCTTCTGTTTCTGGAGCTCTTTCAGATTTACTAACTCGAATGTCACTGCTTCCTAGCCTAAGATCAGCAACGAGGGTTGTTTTAGTTGACAGGTTATGTGAGTCTAACGTTGGTGCACTTGCTTTTTCTTTTGCAGTTCCTCAGTTTTGGAATAGTCTACTTGATTCATTGCAATCTGCTTCTTCATTTTATATCTTTTAGAAAGTATTTTTTGCAGTATTTGTATAGTCAATAAAATTGTTATTGTAATTTTGCTTAATGCACTTTGTTTATGTCTTAACTCTTATGTTCTTATTTGTTTGTATTGTTGCATTTTCTGGCCAGGCCAGACCTGAAAAAGGACCCTTGGTCCATCGCTTTTCCCTGATTATTAAATAAATACAGTAAATAAAAATAAATGACATTTGTGTAGAGTATATGTGCATGTCAGTCCAGTGAAAGGTATCACACTATTCACAGAATCAGAGAAACACAGAAATCTGATGATAGAAAAGGATCTCATAGGCCCAAAGAGTCTGCCCTTCCCCCCTTCTACTCCTCTCCTCTCTTATATGCCCTCCCCTTCCCTCCCCTCCCACTCACTTCCCAATCCCATATGTCTGCCCATGCCCTGTTAAATCCCACCACCGTTTCAGCCTCCACTGCCTCTTCCAGCAGTTTATTCCAGGCCTCCACCACCCACTCCATAAAGAATTGTTCTGTCACATTACCTCTGTCTTCCACCCTCCAATCTTAGGCTATGCCCTCTAGTTTTAGCCCCCTCGTTCCTTCTGAACAAGCTCCCCCTCCTTCACCTTATTGATCCCCTTCACATATTTAAAAGTTTAAGTCATGTCCCCCTCTCCATTCTTGTCTCCATTGGGTACAGATCCAATTTGCTACACCTCTGTTCATATGGTTTTCCCTGCATACCACACACCATCATGGTTGCTCTTCTCCAAACCCTTTCCATCCCATCTATGTCCTCATATAGGTGCAATCATCAGAACTGGGCCCCATACTCCAGGTGTGGTCTCACCATGACCTTGTAAAGAGACATCAGCACCTCCTTCCTTCTGCTAGCTATACCCCTTCCAATGCATGCTAACATTCCATTAGCCTTCCCCACCACCTTGCTACACTAGCTAACCACCTTAAGGCTGCTTGATACTATAAGCTCCAGATCCCTCTCCTGCTTTGTGTTTTTCATTTCCTCCCCTCCTAGAGTGTAAGCTGTTTGCGGGTTTTTGTACCCCAGATGCATCACAGCACACTTTTAGGCATTGAATTTCAGTTGCCAAGTTTCTGACCACCCCTTCAGAGTCCTCAAATTGTGCTTCATGGCCTCTACCTCTCCCCCCGAGGTGTTACTATTTCTTTTTTTTTTTTCAATTGTTTAACCAAGATTAGCACACTAAGCTGAAAGCTTGTTTACAGGTGCAACGTGGGAGCACAGGGAAGTTAAGTGACTTGCTCAGGGTCACACAGTATGCAAGTGAGGGCTGTGGGATTCAAACCCAGGTCTCCCGATTTGTAGCTCAGAGCCTTAAACCACTGCACTATACTGCCTCCCTTTTGCAGATTTTCATATCATCTGTGAATAGGCACACTCTTCCCTCCAGACCTTCTACTATATCAGTGATGTATATATTAAAAAGGAGAGGTCTCAGCACTGACCTCTGGGGCACCCCAATCGTTACCCCCTTCATCATGGAATGCTCCCCATTTACCACAACTCTCCGACTTCTACCCATCAACCAGTTTTCCACCCACCTAGTTATTTTCTGTCCCACCCCTAAACTTTCTAGCTTATTCACTAGCCTACTGTGAGGTACAGTATCAAAGGCCTTAATGAAGTCCAGATAGGCTATGTCCACTCCCCCAGTCAACCACCTGCATCACCCAATTGAAGAACTCTATCAGGCTCATCTGGCAGGACCTCCCATTCATGAATCCATGCTGCCTTACATTTGCAGTCTGCTGTCCACCAAGTAGTTCACCACCCTTTCCTTTATTAGTGCCTCCATCACCTTGTCCACCACTGAGGTGAGGCTGACTAGGCGATCATTTTCTGCCACCTCATTACTGCCCCCTTGTACAGTGACACTGCATCTGCCCTCCTCCAGTCTCATGGCACACAACCTGTATCCATGGACAAGTTAAACAGTCTCATCAGTGGGGCTGCCATCTCCTCCCTCAACTCCCATCGTACCCACAGGTGCAAGCTATCTGGCCCCATTTCCTTGTCCACCTTCAACCTGCACAGTTCTTCCATTACCCTGTCAATGCTGAACATACTAGGATCTACCTTTTTGCCTTCGCCGTCCCTCCCTCCAGCTCTGGTTCCCTACCCTCCCCCTCCTCTGATGACAGAGCTGAAGTAGTTACTCAGCACATCTGCTTTCTTAAAGTCCCCTTCCTGTTGTAATCCTCTCTCACCCCTGCAACTTTACTATCCCCACCTCATCTTCCTCCTTTCCCCAACTTACCTAAAAAAAAGTTTTATTTCCCCTTCTGGCCCACTTAGTTATTTTCTCCTCAGTATCCACTTTAGCCTTCCGAATCTTCTGTCCTGCCACCCTCCTCTTTTCTCTAAGCCTCCCCGTCCTCCCCCTTTGTGTCTACTTATATTCTCTGAATGGTCTTTTCCTTTTCCTGACTGCCCTGCCACATCCCCCCTGAATGCTCTTTTCCTTTTCCTGACTGCCCTGCCACATCCCCCCTGAATGCTCTTTTCCTTTTCCTGACTGCCCTGCCACATCCCTTGTAAACCACAGCCATCTCCTCTTTTACTTGCTCTTCCTCACCTTCTTAATCTGGAGATCTCTGACTTGAGGGTGGAACCAGTTGGTTGGTCTGACCATTATACCATAGGGTTAAATTTTGGGCCCCCCCCCCAATTGGCCTGCCCCTTCAGAGATGGTCCGGTACTGCCCTTTAAGGAAAGTTACCCTAGGGGGTCTATCGGCGGTCCTGGACCTATCGGAATTGCTGGGTGAAAGTACAAGTCCAGGTGATCTTGTACTGGCCTATAAGGTGGTGGGAGATGCCTTGGACTTGATTGCTTCTGTTTGTGTTCGATCACTCAATCTTCACCCAAGGTCCCCTAGGTATGATGGTTACTTGAAGGAGTTGAGGCGAGTTGGTTGAAGGATGGCGAGAGTATGGCGGAAGTCTGGTCTGGATGCTGACAGACTTAAATTGATGGCACATTATAAAGGCTATCAATCAGAAATCATCAGTAAGAAGGCAGAGTTCCTGTCCAGGGAGAGTTCTGCTGTGCAGAATCAACCAGCTCAACTTTTCTGAACTGTAAACAGATTGTATATTCCAATCTGTCTCCAGTTCAGAAGAGCTTTTTCACAGGTTAAGTCTGATGAGCTAGCTCGAGTCATCGCAGATAGGGTTGCCAGCATCAGGTCTGGAATTGGCCTGGCTCTCTCAACAAGAGGTTGTGGAAGTCGATGGGAGGTAGTGAGCACCCGGTCTGTCTGGACAGATTTCAGCAAGCTGGAATTTATGGACATTGTGAAGATTGTCCAGACTTTGCACTCAACCAGTTGGTGTTTGGATCCGGGCCCTACCCCCCCCCCCCTTTTAGTGGGGTGTCTAGATGCTATCTGCCCAATCCTAGCTGAAATTGTCTGGAGATCTTTGGAGGGGGGGTCTTTCCAAATCCCCTAAAGGAGATAGTCATATGACCACTCCTTAAAAAGCCCTCCCTGGACCCCTGCTGTCCAGCTAACAACCGGCCTGTCTCCAACCTTCCCTTTGTGGGGAAGGTTATTGAGAGGGTGGTTATGCTGCAACTGTATGATCACCTTACAACTCATAATATATATGAAGCTCTCCAGTCAGTATTTAGGAAGAGGCATAACATGGAGACTGCTCTTGTCCGGTATTAAATGATCTCCTAATGGTGAGAGATCAAAAGGCTCATACCATCTTGATCCTTCTCAATCTCTCAGCTGCTTTTGACACTGTGGACCATGGTGTGTTTCTGGAGTCCCTGCAGTTCCTTTGTGGACTGTCGGGTACAGTCTTCAAGTGGTTTCAATTGTTCTTTGTGGGCAGATGTCAGGGTGGTCACTGGAATTTATTCCTCTGACACCCTCCCCCTGTCCTGTAGGATACCACAGGGATCCATATTGGCACACATGTTGTTTGCAGTATATGTGCTGCCATTGGGAGACATCATTAGGTGATAAGGCTTGAGTTTTCACTGCTATGCAGATGGTACTCATCTGTATATGTCCTTTATGCCCAGACAGGTTGATGCATTTTCCATGCTAAACTGCCTCTCTAGGATCAAAGACTGGATGAGCTCTAATTGGCTGAGACTGAATCCAGATAAGACTGAGGTGTTGATAGGGGACCTGGGTCACCCAGGGCAGGTTTGGGGGCTGGGCATGTGTCAGGCCTATGACTTGATGGTGTTCAGCTCACTACCTCAGATCAGGTGCAAAATCTGGGCATTATCTTTGATGACGGCTTGACCCTGAAATCTCAGGTGTCAGCCGTGGTTAAATCCTCTTTTTACCATCTGAGGAATATCACTCGGGTGAAACACCTGGTTCTGCCGGATGACCTTCCAACATTGGTCCATGCCTTCATTACCACCTGTCTTGACTACTGCAATGCCCCTTACCTAGGGCTGTCTGGGGTTGATATCCACCGCTTGCAGCTAGTGCAGAACGCTGCGGCCAGACAGTTGACTGGTACTTCAAGGACCAGCCACATTACGCCTGTGCTGCATGGACTGCACTGGTTGCTGGTTGAGTGGTGGATCACCTATAAGGTAGGCTTGCTTACCTTTAAAGCCCTACATGAACAGGGACCCGACTACCTGAAAGATCTCCTGTTTCCATACTCCCCAAATCATCCTCTCCAATCCGCTGATGGGCATTTGCTAGAGATTCCCAGGGTTAGTTTGAAAACCTCTGGTGCCCATGCTTTTTCATTTGCAGCACCAGCCCTGTGGTATTCTCTACTTCACCAGTTAGGAGAATGCCTGACCATCAGCAGTTTTAAATCAATATTAAAAGCATATTTATTTTCATCTGCCTTCCCTGATTGTTCTTAATTAATTTATTCTGGTTACTGTATTTGTGTTTTAAAATGTTCAGTGCCTTGATATTTGAAAGGCGCAATATAAATAGTTTTGATTGATTTGATTAATGCAGATTTCAGTGGCCTTCAATACACCTCCTTTGATGGCTCTCCATAGCTCCTCAACATCCTCTATATTCCTCTTCTCTGCCATTTTTTCCTCAAATATCTTCCTCATTTTGTTAAAGTCTGTCTTTCTGAAGTCCTTTATCCTCATTCTAGTCTGATTTTTCTCCCTTCACATTTTTATTGAGAACTTCACGGTCCTGTGATCACTAGTACCTAGTCCATCCCCCTCCATCACCTCTTCCACACTCTCCTCAGTGGTGAAGATCATATCCAGCAGGTTTTCTCCCTTAGTGAGCTCCCTGATCAGCTGCTGCTTGAATACCCCTTGTAGCCCCTCTAGGATCCCCCTGCTCTTAGCTAACACTGCAGCTGGGCTCTCTATTAAACAATTACTTTTTCTCTAAGAGAAATGCATGCTAGCCTGCTTGAAAGCTATTTGTTGGTGGCACAGTCCTCTTTTTGTGTCGAGTCTTAACATTTTGGAAATACCAGACAAGAGATTTTTTTTTAATCTCAACTTAGAATACAATGATCCCTATTCCATGCTTTGCAAATCAGAAAGAGAATTTATCAGTAGAAGCAACAGTTCTTACTTGATTGATCTGAATGAAATTCATGGAGGTGGGACACCAATAATCTGAAATCAGTGGATGTCTCTGGATCATAATTGAGTTGTACTGTGAAGACAGGATGGAGAACTATGCACTGCACTTGCCTTAAATATAATATGTAGTGCATGGATGAGAGAACATCATTTTCAGGTGAGGTCAAATGGCTCATCCTTTCAAGAGCATTACTTTTATGATATTGTGACTGACATGCATCACTCCACTTGGTTGTTTCTTACAAGCTGTGTCACGCTAGTATGACTGTCATGCAACAATCATATTAAAACTTTTATTCTCTGACAGAGACATCTTGAGATGTCTAGGCAGGCCAAAGAATAAACACTCACAGATGTGGCCTTTTGTTTAGAACCTAACTACATTTTTTTGACTAGGCTATTTAACAGCTTGTGCCGGATTTTCAAAGAGCCTTTAGTCAGATACAAGAGGCATCAAACAACCATCCATGTGCGCCAAATATTGTCATATTTTGTAAGGAAGGCATTCTCCGTGGCAGACTCCCCAAAAGAAGAGGGCCTCTGCATCAAAAATATGTTGCATGGGATGAGAATGACTCAAGCCAAGTCAGAAAGATGATGCAAGGGTGATAATGACACGAGCTGAGTCAAAAATATCAGTCATGCATACACAGAGAAATGATGCAAGTTGCATCAAAAAAAAAAAAAGGCATGGGGCTTGAAATTACTGAAACTGAGTCACAGATGAAATGGACAAGGCAATGGCATGTTAAGCCCCCCAAATCCTCTAAACTAGTGCTGCAGGTGAATATTGGCTCTATAACCAACCTGCTACATAATCTAGCATCACATTTATGTGCTTTGGTGTCAGTTGTACCATCTCTGGCTGGTCTAACACCAGCATGCATCTTCGGTGCAGGGTCAGCAGCTTCCACCTTTCAAAATAAAAAAAAAAGGGATGGTACACCATTTTTTAATGCAAACACTGTCATGACACGGTGCACCCATTGTTGTGCAAGCCTGACACAAGCCATTTTGGTGCAAGCAGTTCTGTGATTGGCACAAGCAGCATCAGAAATCGGAACTGATGCAACTTCTGATGCTGCTTGCTCCTTGCATCGTTCTCTTCAGTATACCATGAGGTGAGCAGGAATTATTGAGCAGCTTAATCTGAGCAACTCAATAATCCTGCATGCAACAAGAGTGAGTGCCGAAAAATGCCAAGGTGTAGGTGGAGTGAGTGTAGCAGTGAGCTGCAATTGCTAGACAAAGATACTAAGTGTAGTGCGGCCAAGCCTTGCTGAGCTGGCTGTTTGGTAATGGCTGTAGGTAAAAGACCCAGGTTCAGGGTAGGACTTTTGTTCATCCTGGAATTATTTTTTTTTCTATGTCTGCTCCCCCCCCGAGTTGAGAATCTTTAGGTTGGGTGGTGTTGGGGTTGTAGCCTCTCCTCCCCACATAAAATACATATTTTTGTTTATTTGGTTTGCAGGTACTGACCATCACCGTTTGCTGCAGTCAATCTGTTGTTGCTTGCTGTAGTCACTTGTGGCTGTGTTTTAGTCGCTCTTATTGGTCCGTGACTAAAACTGCTTGCCCTTATCACATAAAACCTTCTCTTCTGGCACAAGCACCTTGCATCATTTTCTGTCCACTGAAAATTGAACCCCTTATCTAAAACACAGAATCTTTTGCTCAGATAATAAATGTATATTTTTTATTAATGTGTGGGAATGTTCTTATTTTTCAGGTTACAGGCAGATGGCTGCACCATTTGTGGTTGTAATTCTGTATTTAAATAACTACACTAAAGTAGTGAACATTTTGACCAATACTTTTGTATTCTATTTTAGATTGCCCCTTATCTTCTGACTTGTGTGATACCATTCTTTCTAAATTTAAGTCTCCTTTACCATGTTTTTTACAGCACATACTAAAAGGAGTGTTGCTTTTATTTTATTTCTTTATTTATGACTTTGTTAACTGAGTAGGTGCACTGTTCCCAGGGACCGTTTTCAGGCATGATCTGGGCCACGTAAGGTCGCACAGAGTAGAAACATCAAAATAGCAAGAACATAACAAGAGCAGGTGATGCATAGTGAAAGGTTACAGTTGTTACATTTGGCAATACATGGTGGCAGTAGTTGAGGGACAACAAATAACAAAGTAAAGTAAGGCTCATGGTGGCACAGTTTCAGTAAATAAGAGAACCTATTTGGCCCTACCCCTGGAACCTATGGGGGGGCTAGTCCTTAAAGCAGTGGCAGGTGGATGCCAACAGGAACCAGTCTTTGAGGTGAATCTTGAACTGGCGGTGAGGGTTTATGGTGCACAGGTCAGTGGGCAGCTTGTTCCATAGCATGGGGGCTGCTATAGACAGGGCTCTATCACCTATGTTCATGGCTACTCTGGGGATTTTCAGGGAAGGAATACTAGAGGAACGTAGGCAGTGGTGAGGTTTGGACAGTGAGAAGGGGAGCAAGAGGGTATTTCTGGCCAACACAGATGGCAGAATCAATAAAACTGTACAGTGCAAGGTCAAAGCAGGCTTGTAGTAGGAGCCACCCCAGTGTATTAGAGTGTACAGTGGTGTACAGAGAAAGGGGCCAGCAGGGAGAAGCAACAGGCACTGTTGCATGCTATTGATAGTTTTGCTATGGTGGATGCGGAGGTCTTGGAGAAGATGGGAGGGCACTAGTTCAGGATAGGTAATAGGTTTCCCTGTATGATGGCATGGTGGA